>OZ023306.1:1570188-3970188 GCA_964007245.1 Hypomecis atomaria
CACGGCGTAGTTACAGCAATTTACAACACCACACCGAAAGCTACCAACTTAGAAATAAGTGATCCTTCAGGCACCATTCACGTCTACTACGACGTGACGAAAAGTAATTCTTCGCTGAAAGATGTCACAATAAAAAACCTAAATCATCATTTTAATGTAGCTTCGAGATTCGGCGACGTGAATATAGGAATAATGGCCACAATGATGGACCGAATAAAGAAAAAAAAGTTGGATTTTGCTGAAGGTGCCTTCTTGAGCATTGTGGGTGATATTTTTGTAGATGATAAAAATGTAAGAATGGTGTCGGCCTATGATTGTACTGTGACATCGGTAGAAAGAGATATAGTGTGGCTAGAAGAGCTAAGATATTTGTATGATAAGTTTTATATTGTTCGGATGGGATCCTAGTGATATATTGTGAGGTATTTACCTCTAACATGTCTGAATACACAATTAGCACTATAAGGTTGCTATTCCACTTGAATTAAGAAGTTTACATGTACAGCAAAGCTGAACATTATATTTTATAGTATTATGGCGAAGCTATGAATCATTGCGAGACAAACAGATTTATTAGTATAAATATAAATAAATATATATATTAGGAGACTTCTTACACACGGTCTCTGACCTCAAACTAAGCTGAGCTTGTGATATGGCTGCCAGAGACTGATATACTACGTACTATATTATGTATATCCATATTTTTAAATACATACTTATATAGATAATACCTTTAAAACACCCAGACACAAAGCAAACACCTATGTTTGTCGCATTAATATTTGCTCTGGGTGGGAATCAAACCCACGCCTCTTTGACCCAGGAGTCAGGGTCACTAACCACTGAGCCATTGAGGCAGTTACTTTCTACTTGTCTATGTGCTTGGAGCCTAAGAGCAAGGTCCTTTTCCTAAAGTAATATTTAATATCACTGCCAGTGAATCCAGAATTTCAATGGGAACGAAGAGGGCATAATGATATTGTTGGTTGCTCGTTGGATTTAGTCCTGTACTTTTGCCCATTTCGAATTTGGCAATAATTTACTGTTACTCGTATATAAAACAGGATTGCACCCTGATTTTACTAAAAATCATACTAAAAAATTATTATGAAATTGAAATAAAATATTTTTTATTGATTGAATGAGAAAAATGTTTCATTTCATAATGCTGATTTCATATCGTCAGTGGAAAGAAAAAAACCCTTGAAGCTATTTTTTAACTGACTTCCAAAAAGGAGGAGGTGCTATATTCGTCTGTATATGTCACCGGTTTATTGTAAGAACGGTTTGTTTACAAACTCTCGAGTTAAATTATAAACTATCGATATATTGTGAACGGACATAACGATGTACAATTTAACGCTTTACATTTTCGTTAGTTTGTAAACAAACAGTGTTCAAACGTGAAATTGTGAACTTGTGTGTAACGAAACTCGAAGTGGACAATGATTGGTTCAACGCATCATCCCTTTTACGGCCACAACTCCTCCGCCGGGTGCAGCCATCCATTGTTCTTTTAACGGTGTAAAGATGACTTTTATTATCCTGTATATTTTTTTATGTATTATTATGTACGCACCGATTTTCCGTGGATTTTCGTAAGCGCCGGTTGACACGTCAGTTCGAATCACTAGACTGTTTTTTCCAGAACTACCCTCACTATAGGTTAGACACAACATGCCTTTCCTCCGGGATTCTATTACACTACACTGACTCTACTAAATAGAGTCATCACTTTATAATCAAATAGTCTTTTTTAGTCTTTTACTTAAATCTATTTTTTTTCATTGTTGTTTTTATATGGGTATAAAATTACTATTGTTTCAATGAGTTAGACACTAATCTCCAACTGCTCATCTGAGTCGGACACAGTTGATTCCTCAGATTCAGTGCTATACTGCCTGCCTGGTCTTATTTTCTTGGTTGCTGATGAAGGTGGTGTCATTGATAGTGCTCGTTTGGATCTTCCTCCATACGCACTTCTTATACACAAGTCTTCTGGTTTGTTCACTCCAATGATCTCTGCCCATTTTTGAGGTGAGGGAATAACTATTCCGCCCTCTTCATCACTGTCACTTCCATCTTGTGGTTCTCCTTGCTGTTCATCGGCTTGTTTCCTGGCAGTGGGTCCACCACCATGCATTTGGTTGATGTGTCTCGTCAACAATCTACCATTCCACCGCACCAAATATCTGCACACCCCGATTCGTTTCTCCACCACTCCTTGTAACCAACGAGGTCCTTTAGCATAATTCCTTACATATACTGTTTGGCCTATATCATAACAGCGTACTTTGACCTCTTCATTGGTGTCTTCTTTCCTGTATGACAACGGATTCAGACTGTCAAACTTCGTTCTAAAACGTCGGTTATTTAGTAATTCTGCTGGTGTTTTTTCATTTACCGTATTTGGTGTAGCCCGCAGTCCATACAGTATGTTTGGTAGCCGTTCATGCCATGGCTCTGTACTTCTCTTCTTTAACTTATTTTTAACAGTCTGCACTGTCCTTTCTGCTTGTCCATTTGATGCTGGGTGATATGGTGCCACTAGTATCTGCTTGATATCATTTTCGTTCAGATAACTCTTGAATTCTTCTGATATGAAACTCCTTCCATTATCACTTACGATGGAATCTGGTAACCCTTGTTCAGCAAATATGTCCCGAAGTGTTCTTATCAAAGTGGCACTACTCATATCATTGACAAGTTTAACTTCGGGCCATTTTGAATAGGAGTCTATAAGGATCAGAAAAATTTTGCCTTGAAAAGGTCCAGCATAATCTATATGTAATCTAGACCAAGCTTTGTCTGTTTTGAACCAATGATGAGAGACTTGTGGTGGCATGTTTCTATTTTCTGAACAAATGTGGCAACTCCTTACCATTTCTTCTATCTTCTTATCCATCGATGGCCACCAAAAGTAACTTCTAGCCAAAGCTTTGGTAATCACTATTCCATCGTGGTTCTTATGCAGCTCTTGTAACAAATAAGCTCGCATTTTCTCTGGTATCACTACTCTACTGCCCCATAAAATGCAACCATTATGTAGTGACAATTCATCTCTTTTTTGCCAAAATACTAGGTACTCTTTATCCACTCTAGATGGCCATCCATTTCTGATCCAATATAAGATTTTGGTTAACACTTGGTCCTTCTTCGTAAGTCGGGCTACTTCTGTTGCAGTGAAATCTAGTCCAGCCGGTGTTTCTTCTATCAGCAGCACTCCGGAATATTCTTCTTCCTCCGCCTGGACTTGATTTGATGGCCACCGACTCAATGCATCGGCATTTCCTAACTTTTTTCCCTCTACATACTGAATTTCATAATCATATGAATTTAACCACAGAGCCCATCGTAACATTCTTGGAGAAATTATGTTTGGAATAGGTTTTCCTGGTCCAAATATCCCCAGCAACGGCTTGTGGTCTGTCTTGATGAGCACTTTCCGTCCGCTTATGTATTGGTGAAATTTTTTAAGCCCAAAAATGATTGCTGCGGCTTCTTTATCGATTTGTGCATAATTCCGTTCATGAGTATTCATCGTTCGTGAAGCAAACATTATAGGTCTGATCGTTCCATCATCCATTTCATGTTCCAACACTGCCACGAGGCCATATTCAGATGCATCGCAAGACATTATTAATTTTCTTTTACTGTCATAATGCACCAAAGTATCCTCACTGGACAGCATTGTCTTTAACCTTCTAAAAGCTTCTTGACATCTGTTGTTCCAAACCCATTTTGCCCCTTTTTCCAACAATCTGTACAGTGGTTCAGCAATTGTAGCTTTATGCGGCAAAAATCGGTCATAGAAATTCAAAAGTCCCAAAAATGCTTGAAGCTCTTTCAAATTTTTTGGTGCTGCTGTTTTTTCTATCGCTTCAATCTTTTCTTTGGTAGGGTGTATCCCGGATTCATCGATAATAAACCCTAAGAACTGTATCCTAGGTACTGCAAATGCACATTTTCTTTTATTAACTCTTAGACCAGCATTCTTTAATCTTTGCAATACAGCTTGTAATCTGGTGTTATGAGTTTCCATGTCATTGCCAGTTATGACTATGTCATCTAACAGAACAGCTGTGCCGGGAATTCCAGCTAGCAACGAAGACATTAATCTTTGGAAAATACCCGGACAAGCCTTAACTCCAAAAGCCAAACGATTGACTTTATACAATCCTTTTGGAGTATTCAGTGTCAGCAATTTTGCAGTTTTGTCATCCACTCGCACCTGTGTATACGCTTGTTCTAAATCAATTTTTGAAAATATTACCCCCCCTTGCAGCTCAGTAAATGCTTCATTCAATGTAGGTAGAGGGTAAGTATCTGTATTAGTTACTTCATTGACCGTAGAACGATAATCTCCACACAAGCGTACCTTACCATTTGGCTTTGGAACCACTACTATAGGGGTAGCCCATTCTGAGTGAGTTGTCGGCTCAAGAACTCCTTCACTTACTAATCTGTCAATCTCTTCACAAACTTCTTTCCTTTGAGCAAATGCCACCGGCCTACTCCGTAGAAACTTTGGAACGGAACCCTCAATTGGTGTTATATTTACTACTGGTCCTGTATATTCTCCCAAACCTGGCTCAAATACCTGTTTGTAATTATTGAGTAACAGATTTATGTGATTTTTTTCATTTGTTGTTAGAACAATGTTGTTAATTCCCTGTATTACAATCCCCAGGTCTGTAAACCAGTTCCGACCAACCAAGCTTGTACCGTTTCCTTTTGTTATCAATATATCCATAGATTTATTCATGCTTTTATATTTTACCTGTACCATAGCCTTTCCTAGCAATGACAACTTGCCATCTGTATATGACTTCAATCCTATATCTGTAGTTTCCAATTTCGGCATTTTCCCTTCCCATATTAGTCTGGCTGTTTTTTCGTTAATTATAGTGTACGGGCAGCCCGAATCCACTTCCATCAATATGCTAGTATTATTTAAAATTACTTTAATCTGAAATGGCTTTACTTTATCCTGTCTTATACTATTAAGCCCGACTTCGTAAAGACCGTTACAGTCGAACTTGTGTTCTGTTTGTCCGGCCTTTACCAAACACGCTGCTTCAATGTGTCCCGTTTTTCCACAGTGCCGGCACTTACTCCAACGAAATCGACATTCACCCTTATGCTGTCTGCCACAGCGGAAACAATCAGTGCTATTAACATTTTTTACACCTTTTTTCCCCGTGACTTTGTTTATCTCCATAGGCACCTCGACTTCCTGCATGTTACTCGTGCTAGGGCCGGACTGTACAATGATATTGGCATCAAAGTTAGCCGTTTCATGTGCCAATGCAATTTCACAAGCCTGTTCAAATGTCAATTGCCGTTGCTGTAATAGTTTCCTTTGAACATCTTTATCACAAATGCCACATACCAACCTATCTCTTAGTGTGCGATTTAAATCCGTAAAATTACAATGTATGCTCAATTTCCTCAATTGAGCAATGTAATCCCTCATTTTCTCATTTTCCCTTTGATTTCTTGTATGAAATTTATAGGATTCCACAATTTCATTCGGTTTTGGTTCAAAATGAGCATTCAAAATGGCTACTATATTTGAAAATGTGACATCGCTTATTTGTCTTGGAGCAAGCAAAGAAATGGTCAAATCATACAAATTCGCGCCACAAACCGCCAGAAAATTTGCCTTTTTCTTTCCATCTTCCTCTATTTCACTTGCTTCCAGGCAGTAGCAGAACCTTTCAATATAATTTCTCCAACATCCCTGTGTCACATCAAACTCATTGAATTTAATACCCATAATGTCTTTTTATTTAAAACACAACACAACACTGTTAAACTGCACTTTTCCGAGTTTTCCTCGTCGCCACTATTATGTACGCACCGATTTTCCGTGGATTTTCGTAAGCGCCGGTTGACACGTCAGTTCGAATCACTAGACTGTTTTTTCCAGAACTACCCTCACTATAGGTTAGACACAACATGTATGATCACGCATGATGATTTTTTTTATTGGATAGCTGTACCCTAAAGTTATTCCCATATCCATATACATTTTATTAAAATTGGTTTCTAAAAAATCAATAGTACTTACAACGATTTGATTGAACTGTCCGAATATTGTGCGTAAGTCTTGATTGAAGATTGTAGTCGATCGTACTGTTTTTGGCGAAAAATTATTATTTTTACAATGAAATCACAGATGAAAGTGAGTATTAAAACATACGAAATTATTTTTGCTAAGATCAAACTAATTTACAAATTATCTAACCTTTAACCAAAATGTACCTACTATTGACAAACTAAAATTAATGTTGTTTTCTTTTTTTATTCCGGAACTCAGATGCAGACTCGAAGGCGGCTCACGGATCCAAGGTTGGCACATGGGGAACAAATCCCTCCCAAAATTTCTTTGATACAATGATTATAATTCTACAGCATTTGTTGTTTGCTCTGTAGAATTATATTCTATAGAATTCCATAGTGTATGATACACTAGCTAAAATAGATTATTTGAGTAGAAGGTAAAAGTATGTTGAAAGCTGTTACTACATAGTAAATAATAGTAATGCATGACCCTAAAAATGAAAGTGACTCGTAAAATGACCGTTGGGCTATTGTCCTGCGGATCTTCAAAATTCTCGTCAAACAAAAAGACATGCACATTATTGCACATCTGTGCTCTCCGGGGTTAGTTTACGGAAAGACGCAATCTATAGTCTGACCGTTTAACTGAGTCCTCGCCTGCGCGGGTACAGGGGCGTGGGGGTAGACGACAAAGGGGGACTGAGACAGGTGCGGGCGGTGGGGACTCCCCACCGCCCGCACCTATACGTCAGACTATAGTGATGTGCAGTTATTTTGGAGTCTCAGTACAATACCATATTATTATTTATGTTTTGCTTTTCACATAGTATTGAAACTAGTGGCAAAATATACCGGACAAGTGCGAGTGGAAAGTAAGCCGTCTCTGCACGTTTTTTTTTGTTCTATTCCATATAAATCTACGATCAGTTTCACTTTAAGTAGATGTTTTGGGTGTTCGGTTGACGTGTCAAGTGTGCACTCCAGTGAGTGCATCTCCTCTTATTGAAATCATTTTAATTGATGACAGGCTTTCTTTTTAGCCTCGGTACATATCCTTGCTCTGTGAGTGTCACAGCCAGCTCATTGGGATGTCTTTCCAGCCGATGCTTGTATTTTTTGCAGGTTGCGGATATCTCTTCTTGGACTGTGCTCATTTCCAGGTTGCTGTGGATTTCAGTATTGGTTGTGTACCAGGACACTTCGCTTATAGTTCTTAAGATCGTGTTTTGCATCCGTTGGATCTTTGAGATTTGTGAGTTACAAGCGGATCCCCACAATTGGATACCATACATCCATATTGGCTTGAGAACGCTTTTGTATATGAGCAGTTTGTTGTCGATTGACAGCTTGCTGTTTCTTCCAAGGAGCCAGGAGTAGCTGGTGTATCTTAATTTGATTTCTTCTCTTTTAGCTGAGATGTGGTCTTTCCAGGTTAGACGACGGTCCAAGTGCATTCCCAAGTATTTCACTTTGTCCTGGTGAGGCAGTGTCACACCTTCTAGGTTTACTGGTGGGCAGTTTCCCTTTCTTAGTCTCTGCACGTAGATATTTTTTTAGTTTTGAGGTTTTTTTTTATGTAGATAGGTAAATGTATCAATTTATAAACTTTGAGAAAATATTACTACGTATAGAGGAGCTACCCTGACCAAATATCATGCTCAATTTTGTTAAGAATATAACTAAAGTGCGCTTCAGCACTGTAACAATAATAAGCCGTCTAATCAGCCAGTATAAACACGCAGCGCTAGAACACTTTTAAGGTATAGTTTTCTCGTGGCAAAAAGGTCGAAAGCGCCGCGATTCTTCGAAGCGCTTACGCGTTTCGTTCAACGTTCTGCATTAACTTGTCGTTTCTGTAGACTAAGATGCTGACTGACTACAGAAGTGACAAAGTTTATATTACCTACACACGCTTCAATTGAATTCGTACTTTGTTTTTTCTTCTTCATAACATAATATTAGTTGAATTATTGATCAGTAGAAAATATTTCATTCATCATCATCATCATCATCAGCCCGTAGAAGTCCACTGCTGGATATAAGCCTCCCTCAAAGATTTCCACGACGAACGTAATATTTTAACATAATATAACTAAGAGCGTAAAATACCTTGGTGTCACAATTGACGATAATCTTTCTTACAAACAACATATATCCGAGCTATCCTCCCGAATACGCAAATTAATCCACATAATGAAAGAGCTCCGTGATTGCGCACCCTTGCCACTTCTAAAAACCATTTACCTTGCCCTGTGTCAATCGATAATACAATACTGCATTCCCGTTTGGGGTTGCTCTAGCAAAACTGATTTCCTGGCAGTAGAAAGAGCACAAAGGGCTTTGATCAAAGTAATATTGAGAAAACCTTTTCGATTTTCCACTGACTCGCTCTATGCAGAATTTAATGTTTTACGGGTCCGACAACTTTTCATTTACAGTGCTGTGTTAAAAACTCACTCCAGCTTGAGGTCTTGCGATGAGCGCGTGACATTGCTGACGAAAAGATCTAATAGAGCCTTTGTAGTACCATTACCTCGCGTCCGTTCCCTGATAGGTAAACGCAGTCCTGCGTATTCCTTTTTATGCACATATAATAACGTATACAGGATGCTATACAGGTCTTCGATTGAAATCAATGACCTCACAAGATACGCCTTTAAAAAGAAGCTAAAAGACTGGCTACTAAGTTTGTCTTATGTCCAAACAGAAAACCTTATAAACTGCTTGTATGGAGAATAGCATTCAAACAGGACGATACCGAACAGCTTCTGAGTGTTTATTGTTTATTATTTCTTTAATAATCCAAAATTCGTATGTAAATATAAAAAAATACAGTTAATTTGTATATTTTTGTAAGTTTTAAATACTCTCAAATCATGTCGAATTCTGACAACCTTGCACTCGAGCCCCAAGACACAAGCCTTGAGCTTAGTTTGGGGCTCACAGTTCTTTAATTTGGAAATGCATTTTTAATATAAGGCAATGCTGTTTTGTATCAGACATAATCAAAATTAACTGTAATAATTTGTTTCTCGCTTTATGTACTACAATAGCTATGTGTTTTTTCTTTTGGTTAAATAAACTTTACTTTACTTTACTTTACTTTACTTTACTTTACTTTACTTTACTAATATAAATATTTAAGTTAAACTAATTCATTCGTTTATTTAAGTATTTTATATAATATACCACTGTTTGCCTAATCACACTAATATTATAATTGCGAAAGTTTATGTGTAAGTGTGTTTGTTCCCAGTCAACTCGGTAACGGCTAAACAGATTTCTATGAAAGTTTAGTATGGGGTAGCTTATACTAGCCCAACACTAGTAATAACCTTTCCACGTAAGCTAATTTTTTTTAGTTTTGACAAAAGTTGTTAATTTTGATGTTTATAATACCTAAGCCCCTGAAAGGGTGCTAATTGATTAGAAATAACCCTGTACATCAAACCTTTTTCATTTTATTATAAAATATGCAAAACAACAATACTGGACCGACGAATACAAAGAAATTCGTTGATTTTCTATGTTTTTTAATGTTATGCAAATTTTTCAAACATAATCACAGAGTTCCTATCTGTGAACATAATACTTATAATTTGTTTTGATTAGGTACTACAGCAATTTTTCTGTTTAGTTTTTGGTAACAGTTCTTGTTTTTTTTTTTATAATTATAATACCTACCAACTTAATTTCGGTTTAAATACAAATCTGTCATGTTTTGTTTGTTTTTGTTATTATAATTTTACGGTAGTAACAGGAGTAATTTTTTTTTACTGTTCTAACAACTTTCAACCGTAGTAGTAAGAAAAGTAATTCGTTTCCCGTTCTTACTACTGGTAGTAAGAATGGTAGTAACACTGGGAACAAACCCTAATTTTACCTACACTTGTTACACACACAATGTCACATCTTCATTTTTAGTCTATGAAAAGTATCGCAACATGGCGTCCACGCGCCATCCGATAATATTTTGTTTGCATTTAATTGTAAAATGATTATCTAATTACTCACCGATGGAAAGTTATTCCTTTGCACTTCGCCGTATTCTTTGTATTATTCGTGCAATATCTTAACACACACGAGACCATATTCAATAATTTTGAACTTTTTTCGTTTTAAAACAAACTAGACTGATGTACTCAAGAGCTAGCAAGCAACTAATTGATGTGCAGCCATATGGCTGCATTTGGGCGGAACATGGTAGGGATGTGCGTCGTCCTCTCTATACGTAGTAATATAGCTCGATGTTTATAAAACGGTTTTTTTGCCAATCATAATTCTAGGTCAACAAAAAGTACGCTATATGTTTTTGTTTACCATGTGAGAATCGAAATTAATTATTAGTTTTCGCCAAAAATAGTACGATCTACTTCAATCATAGCTATCTACTTACGGACAAACTTCGAATATTTTATTTTTATTCGCCTAACTACCATCTCAGACCTGGCAACAGCCTCAGATGGTTTATTAGTAAAATTGTCCAATAATGTAGTCGTCTTCTTAGCAGCACGTAGCCAAAGGTCGGCTTGCTCTGGTCCATTCAATCTTACTTGGATTATGTTATCTTTTCGTCCAGTTTGATGCGGGTTTCGCTTGATATGTTTCACCTGTTTACTATCGATCTTGAGTGTCCGCTAATATTTATTCATTAAATAAGTTATATTAAACAATTCATCTAATAATTCGCTTAAATCAAACGATTACTGAGTTTTTATGGTCATCTTGCAGCTCCATCATCAGACCCTAGTTATCATCTAGCACCAAAAAACTCGTCAAGACGAATTAAACGAACCGAGACACGATGGGGTTGCGTTGTTTCTTTACTGAGTTCATTTGACCACCTTACATCTCCATCATCAGATCAAACTCTGGTAAAAATAAAGTACTCTCTAAAGCGAATCAAATGAGTCGAAATTCGATGAGGTAATGTCGGTTCATTACAGAGTTTCTGTGACAACCTTCTAGTTCTATCAACAGACCCTAGTTACCACTGAAAGACAAACTAGTCGTCAAGACGATTCAATTGAGTCCTAACTCGATGAGATAGTGTCGTTTCATATCGAAGTTCCTTTGGCCACTTTCCAGCATCATCAGATCGGCACCATGTCGTCAAAATATTGCATTGTCATGCGATTTACACATGTATGTAAAATTTCAGCTCAACCGGTATCCGGTAAGGGGATCAAATTTAATTTGTAAGATTATCTAACCCCAGACAGGTAAATAAAAGTTTGTAAAAAATCATCATGACTGTGTAATCATGAATAAAAAAAAATAACACGAGTCGAAAACAGTCTGATTTTTTTACTTATATTCTGCGCCATTATTCAATTTTTAAAAAGATATCTTGCGTTAACAGAACAATGGATGGCTGCAGCCGGCGGAGGAGGAGTGGCCGTAAAAGGGATGATGCGTTGAACCAATCATTGTCCACTTCGAGTTTCGTTACACACAAGTTCACAATTTCACGTTTGAACACTGTTTGTTTACAAAATAACGAAAATGTAAAGCGTTAAATTGTACATCGTTGTGTCCGTTCACAATCTATCGATAGTTTATAATTTAACTCGAGAGTTTGTAAACAAACCGTTCTTACAATAAACCGGTGACATATACATCACAGAACAGAACAGCAGAACTTCTCTCTTTTCTGTGGTATACATGTATCTTTTATTGTATGTCATAAGTAATTTATTAAGAAAATGTCAATTTACACATCATAAAAAGTATTACAAAATTGTAATACAAAAAACATCATTTTTTTACACAGTGAAAAATTAATTACTTACAATAAAAAAATAATGGTGTTAAAAATTCATGTCATAACGATATTTACAATAGTACTAAATCTAAAAATGTCGACACATAAATACAATTGTATTAAATTATCCTTACTATATTACTATATCCTTACTAATATCCTTACTTAATATTATAAATGCGAAAGTAACTCTGTCTGTCTGTCTGTCTGTCGCGCTTTCACGCTAAAACTACTGAACCGATTTGAATGAAATTTGGTACACAGATAGTCTAGAGCCTGAGAAAGGACATAGGCTACTTTTTGATTCGAAAAAATAGTTTTAAAGGGTTGAAAACGGTGGATGAAAACGCATTGGCTAGAATCTTAGAACAAAAAAACTTATTTTCTGCCATGACAAATGGTAATTTGCATCTTGACTTTCCAAATTACATTCTCTATGCCCAATGCCCATTCAAGGCTGCTCGAGTTGCAAATGTCAAAGTCAATCAATCTTTTCCTGTAAAATTTAGAGAAGGTTACATGTATTTTTTCAGTTTAATTACGTAGTTTTCATTCTAATAGGTATGCCTACAAAACGCAAATCGAATCTAGCGCGTAGTTCTAGCGGAGCTCGCGTAAAGAAAATTGCTAGAAGCCAAGAGTCTGAAGAGCACACTTAAATGCGTTTGTCATTAGATGCCGAGCGCCACGCATCTCAGAGAGCTGCTGAGACTCAACAGCGAAACCAAGCGCGTCGAATTTTAGATGCTGAGCGTCACGCAGCTCAGAGAGCTGCTAAGACTGAAGTTGAAAGTCAAGCGCGGCGACTTTTAGATGCTGAGCATCACGCAGCGCAAAGAACTGCTGAGACTCAAGAGCAAAAAACCAAGCACGTCGAATTTTAGATGCTGAGCGTCACGCAGCTCAGAGAGCTGCTGAGACTTAAGGAGAAAGTCAAGCGCAGCGACTTTTAGATGCCGAGCATCACGCAGCGCAAAGAACTGCTGAGACTCAAGAGCAAAACCAAGCGCGTCGAATTTTAGATGCTAATCATTAGACGTTAAGCAAAAAATTGCATAGTTCCTGTAGGACAGGACAAAAACTATCGAAAGCAAAACTGTCGCCACTATCACAAAGACGCTAAGTGATTAATTCCTCTATGACACTTAACGAAACGTCACATCGAAACGTAATTAGATGACAGGTGACATTGTCTGCAGACTTTTATAAATCACAGGTAGCATGGCAAGGGGACAAATTGTTTTTCCACCATTATATCCCCTTGAAGAGGAAATAAAGTATGGATTGAAAATGACAACTGACATTAAAATTGGATAAAATGTTTTATTCCCTCTGCATGCCACATGTTATTATGACGTTTAATAACAGGCCGTCATTTTGTCTGACATTAAAAATATTTTTAAATGTTCTATCATTAGAGGTTTAACATGTTTCTTTATTCTACCTTTATGGTACAGAATCATCATACTTTAGTATAATCAATCCGAAAAGTTTGTTGGTTTGTTCCTCTTTGACGCAGCAACGGAGCAAAAGATTGAATTGATTTTTGGTATGGATACCTATGGTTTAAAAGACATAAAGTTATAACGGGATACTTTTGTATCCCGAGAAAATTCGTGATTCCCATGGGATAGGACAATAACTGTTTCTCAGCAATGGAGCAACGGATTGACTTGATTTTTGGGGTGGGCATAGTTTGGAAGACGGAAAGTGACATAGGATACTTTCCTTACCGAAAAAATTGCGGTTCCCGTAGGATAAGACAATATTTTTTTCTCAGCAACGGAGCAACGGATTGCCTTGACTTATTGCATGAATATAGTTTGAAAGACGAAAAGTGACAAAGGCCACTTTTTATCCCAAAAACTTTAACAGTTCCCGTAGGATAGGATGAAAAGTAAGCGAGCGGGCCGCGGTAGCAGCCGTCTAAGCGCCAGAAATAACCTGTCATTTCAAGTTTAGGACGTTCCTACATTTTTCGCACTCCTTCGCGGCACTCAACAGCGCTAGCCCAGACTCGGGCTCCATAACGGAGCTTGCGCTCCCGCCATAATGACGGTGTGTTTCGGAGCACAAGACACATCGTCATCCACCACTCGGGAGTAACCAGCACTGAGCGTTGGACAGCATTCCAACGTCCTGATCCCAGTGCAACGGGTCAGTCATAGTAGCCCAGCGCCTGCCTCTTCAACTACAGAGGGCAGTGAGAACGGCCATCGCGATACCGACACTTCTCTTCCCCTGCAGCCCCACTGCGTCTTCCAACAGGTTGATGGCCTAGCGGAAGGTAGGGTAGGTGGCGGCACCCACACAACCAGTTCCATCCCACCGCAGCCCCTAATCCTCGCAAGAGCGGCACTGCAGCCTGCCTCAGAAGCAACACTCCTCATAAGGCAGGCAACCTACCGGCCATCCTCTCAGCTGCTTTAGTTAAAAGCGGCTGCACTACGAGTGCCGACCTCTAAGCTGCCTTGCGGGAAAGACCCAAAGAAGAGGGAGACTTCGAGCGCCGCCTTTTCAGCTGCCTTAGACCTCCCCCGCCACGACAAGGCGGGAATACACAGGGGGGTTGTATATACACTCCAACCGTAACTTAACCAACAAAAGCATTCCTCTAAGGTATTTTGATGTTTGTCGCTTAGGTTAGGTTTCGCAGCCAACATAAACATTAGCCAAAATCAAAAATTTAACGCGGGCGAAGCCGCGGGTAAAAGCTAGTAAATACATAATTAGGTCTGTTAACATTGGCTTATTGACTGTTCACGTTCAGTCCGTTCACAGTTATTTTATCTCTAACATATCTAACTGCATTTTACTGTCTCTGTTTAGTCATTATGAACCATCACAGGTTAGATAGAGATAGCACAAATGTCAGAGGTAAAATAACTGTGAACGAACTGTAGTTACGTTTCAAAACTATATTTTGAATCACAGATTCAAAATTACTAGAATCCACTGTGGCAGCCGCGTCCGCTGCCCATGTGGGGAATCCTGCCTCCATTTGGGATTGGTGTAAGGATTGATTGAATGTGGGGATTACGAAAAATCCAAAGAAAAAAAACACACGCGCAGTGACAGAATTCCCACGCTGGGACGCCCCCTAGGACCATAAGATTACGATTTCAGCGTCGCGAAAAGCAAAACTTGCGTTAAATGTGCTTAAAGTTGTTTCACCTGTTTCAGTCATATAAACTCTGAGTGGGGAATCGGAATATTTTATGTCACCAACTTGGGGAATTTGAGTTTAATTTTTGGGGAATTGTGCTCATGTCCATAACTCCCCAAAAATGAAAGACAAATTCCCCAAGTTCGGGACAAAAAAAAAAAAATAGCATCAGCGCGTTGAAATGTTGCCATTTAAGGACCTCTCTTATATTATTTTAATTTGATTTGACATTAAAATTCTTATTTTGGTGATAATTCTCACCAAAATAATATAATAGTTTTTCTTCTTTACCTTGTTGATCAATTGAATTTTTTTCAAACAAAAATCTGGCAAAAGCCATTGGGAATCGAGATATTTTGTTTTCTTTTTGAGTTGAACAAAAATCTGGCAAAAGCCATTGGGAATCGAGATATTTTGTTGTCTGTATTAAAATCAATGGATCTCTTTCAGATTATCTCGAGAGACCACACTATGCCTTTTGGAACCTCTGTGTTTTGAATGAACTAAATCAGTGTTGCTTAATTGCAAAATGATTTATCCAAAGTAGGTTTTCACAGGGCGACACTAGTTTTTCGTGACCATAGATCACGATTTTATGACAAGAATTTACTTCACACGAATTGGTATTTCGGACGGAATACTTTCGTCAGGTCGTATGCTAAGCCAGCTGGTCTTTTTGATCGTTCCATATTGGGTATTTGCCCGTAATCGCCGCGCTGGGCAGGCGTGGTGGCGATCGCAGAAACGTAGCTTCGCGACAGGGATGCTGCTCCCCATCCCTGCCCTGTGCCATTTTAGCTACGTTTTTATTTGAATGGTTATACCGCCATTAGTCGGTTCCGCTGTACCTTAGTCGGCTCCTACGACACCTGGTACTAGAGGGGGGTGCTATTCTACTCTGCCGGCACCCCACGGCCAAATATTTTATATAGTAAATTAATATATATCATAGAAGAGGATAAGGATACCATGCTAATATCTTAGTGTTCTTAGGGCTCCGTATAATTATTTTTGTACAGCGATTCTAGTAAAAACGAAGAAAAACTTGTCATCAATAGAATCTGCTCCAGGTTTAGGTACATGTAAATTGAAACTATAGTTGATTCCGTATGGCATTTTAGTATAGCGCCCCTGGCGGAAACGAGGAAGAACTAACCAAAATGTAAGGAGCCACACGTGAACGTGAAAGAAGTAAACTATGCAAAACCTGCCTGGATGATCAGTTATTATCGATACCTTACTTTAAATATCGTTGTATTTATTTTTAAATTCCAATACAATTTTACATGTGTCAATGCAATTTACATCACTTACTCCTATTTAGGGGGGTATGATTTTTTGGCACATCACTCCGTTATGATAAAGGTATCGATACACTTTACGATAATTCCCCTGATAACGCTAAAATCTCACACTGACTTGAATGAATAGAACTAATCATTGATAAAATAAATGAAACCTCACGTCAAGCTAGGTACACCTACTTAGTTCAATGTACTTACCTATTACTAGTAAGTTCGTATTCAGTGATGTTCCTGATACGGCTTCTGCCGTATTGTACGGCCTTCAGGCTCCGAAAAAAGGCAAATACGGCTCGGCTGCCGTAAAGCCGTATAAAATACTGTCTTTTCATTAATTTACTCCATACATGTTCAATAAAATATGGCTTTTTTGAGGTTGGCATTCGGCACTCTAAAATTTACTTGGAACAACACTGGTTCGTATAGGTGGCTAGCCCTGGCGTCAGAGTTTTTAAGCCGCCTGAATGCCTCTTACTATATCATAGGTATTAGATTATTAGAATTATTATTACCTACTTACATTTTTAAGATTCTATCTCTCCTTTCTTTTTATCCTCTGACAAATACTTACCTACTTATATTAGACAATACAATGACTTACCTACCTACTTATATTAGAAAAATATAATTAAAGGTTCGGGCCAGTTCTCCTCAAATACCTAGGTGACATTCAACGAGGACAACTCTCCCAAAACCCATTTGATCTTAGGGCCAAATGTCCCCTAAGAAAAATTACGAACCAAAATGCATTAATTTTAGCAAAAGGGAAAGGTCAGGCAACATTGACCATTTTCGCAGGTGTATTCTTCAGTGATTTGTATTCCTGTCCATTCGAGATACCTAATTATCTCCATCTCTTTTTCTCATTAAAGGAATGAACATGATCGAGATTTATATGCAACATCCTCTGAAATGCCCTGTATTTAGGAAGTAGAAGTAAAAAAAGAAATAAAAGCAGTTTGTTTTATAAGTTTTCACTTCTGCCGGCACTCCCGGAGTGCAACCCGTTGTTTTTTTCTTAACAGTCTAAAGTGTATTGGAATATTGTTTTGAAAATAAAATAAAGAAACTAAGCGTAAGTACCCCTATCAACTCTTTCGAACTAAAAAGAATTTTTCGTTTCGGTTCAGAATTGGCGAAATTATCGAGGAATATACACAATTTTTTTTTAATTAATTTTATTCATTTATTTTTTACTAGCTTTTACCCGCGGCTTCGCCCGCGTTAAATTTTTGATTTTGGCTAATGTTTATGTTGGCTGCGAAACCTAACCTAAGCGACAAACATCAAAATACCTTAGAGGAATGCTTTTGTTGGTTAAGTTACGGTTGGAGTGTATATACAACCCCCCTGTGTATTCCCGCCTTGTCGTGGCGGGGGAGGTCTAAGGCAGCTGAAAAGGCGGCGCTCGAAGTCTCCCTCTTCTTTGGGTCTTTCCCGCAAGGCAGCTTAGAGGTCGGCACTCGTAGTGCAGCCGCTTTTAACTAAAGCAGCTGAGAGGATGGCCGGTAGGTTGCCTGCCTTATGAGGAGTGTTGCTTCTGAGGCAGGCTGCAGTGCCGCTCTTGCGAGGATTAGGGGCTGCGGTGGGATGGAACTGGTTGTGTGGGTGCCGCCACCTACCCTACCTTCCGCTAGGCCATCAACCTGTTGGAAGACGCAGTGGGGCTGCAGGGGAAGAGAAGTGTCGGTATCGCGATGGCCGTTCTCACTGCCCTCTGTAGTTGAAGAGGCAGGCGCTGGGCTACTATGACTGACCCGTTGCACTGGGATCAGGACGTTGGAATGCTGTCCAACGCTCAGTGCTGGTTACTCCCGAGTGGTGGATGACGATGTGTCTTGTGCTCCGAAACACACCGTCATTATGGCGGGAGCGCAAGCTCCGTTATGGAGCCCGAGTCTGGGCTAGCGCTGTTGAGTGCCGCGAAGGAGTGCGAAAAATGTAGGAACGTCCTAAACTTGAAATGACAGGTTATTTCTGGCGCTTAGACGGCTGCTACCGCGGCCCGCTCGCTTACTTTTCATCCTATCCTACGGGAACTGTTAAAGTTTTTGGGATAAAAAGTGGCCTTTGTCACTTTTCGTCTTTCAAACTATATTCATGCAATAAGTCAAGGCAATCCGTTGCTCCGTTGCTGAGAAAAAAATATTGTCTTATCCTACGGGAACCGCAATTTTTTCGGTAAGGAAAGTATCCTATGTCACTTTCCGTCTTCCAAACTATGCCCACCCCAAAAATCAAGTCAATCCGTTGCTCCATTGCTGAGAAACAGTTATTGTCCTATCCCATGGGAATCACGAATTTTCTCGGGATACAAAAGTATCCCGTTATAACTTTATGTCTTTTAAACCATAGGTATCCATACCAAAAATCAATTCAATCTTTTGCTCCGTTGCTGCGTCAAAGAGGAACAAACCAACAAACTTTTCGGATTGATTATACTAAAGTATGATGATTCTGTACCATAAAGGTAGAATAAAGAAACATGTTAAACCTCTAATGATAGAACATTTAAAAATATTTTTAATGTCAGACAAAATGACGGCCTGTTATTAAACGTCATAATAACATGTGGCATGCAGAGGGAATAAAACATTTTATCCAATTTTAATGTCAGTTGTCATTTTCAATCCATACTTTATTTCCTCTTCAAGGGGATATAATGGTGGAAAAACAATTTGTCCCCTTGCCATGCTACCTGTGATTTATAAAAGTCTGCAGACAATGTCACCTGTCATCTAATTACGTTTCGATGTGACGTTTCGTTAAGTGTCATAGAGGAATTAATCACTTAGCGTCTTTGTGATAGTGGCGACAGTTTTGCTTTCGATAGTTTTTGTCCTGTCCTACAGGAACTATGCAATTTTTTGCTTAACGTCTAATGATTAGCATCTAAAATTCGACGCGCTTGGTTTTGCTCTTGAGTCTCAGCAGTTCTTTGCGCTGCGTGATGCTCGGCATCTAAAAGTCGCTGCGCTTGACTTTCTCCTTAAGTCTCAGCAGCTCTCTGAGCTGCGTGACGCTCAGCATCTAAAATTCGACGTGCTTGGTTTTTTGCTCTTGAGTCTCAGCAGTTCTTTGCGCTGCGTGATGCTCAGCATCTAAAAGTCGCCGCGCTTGACTTTCAACTTCAGTCTTAGCAGCTCTCTGAGCTGCGTGACGCTCAGCATCTAAAATTCGACGCGCTTGGTTTCGCTGTTGAGTCTCAGCAGCTCTCTGAGATGCGTGGCGCTCGGCATCTAATGACAAACGCATTTAAGTGTGCTCTTCAGACTCTTGGCTTCTAGCAATTTTCTTTACGCGAGCTCCGCTAGAACTACGCGCTAGATTCGATTTGCGTTTTGTAGGCATACCTATTAGAATGAAAACTACGTAATTAAACTGAAAAAATACATGTAACCTTCTCTAAATTTTACAGGAAAAGATTGATTGACTTTGACATTTGCAACTCGAGCAGCCTTGAATGGGCATTGGGCATAGAGAATGTAATTTGGAAAGTCAAGATGCAAATTACCATTTGTCATGGCAGAAAATAAGTTTTTTTGTTCTAAGATTCTAGCCAATGCGTTTTCATCCACCGTTTTCAACCCTTTAAAACTATTTTTTCGAATCAAAAAGTAGCCTATGTCCTTTCTCAGGCTCTAGACTATCTGTGTACCAAATTTCATTCAAATCGGTTCAGTAGTTTTAGCGTGAAAGCGCGACAGACAGACAGACAGACAGAGTTACTTTCGCATTTATAATATTAGTAAGGATTGATTACGGATTAAGTAACTCAAACGTCCTCTTTAATAAATAAAAATACCACTGATTTCAATTAACCATACCTCTATTGCCCTCTTTTACTATCGAAAATACAAAAAAGAAGTACATGCGATATAATGCAAACAAAATAAGCTGGATCTTAGTTATTGCATATTTTATCTGAATCACGTTTTTATGGGTTTTCTCAAATTGTCATAACTATAATGTCATGTAATTTTTTTTAAAGTAAATGAAAGTAAAAAAATATCCTTATTAAAAACAAGCTTTCATTTAAATCGTCTAAAAAAAAGATGGACTTCAATAAACTAAGTAAAATTCTCCATATTAGGTCAAAAATTATCCCGATCACCCATCCAAATTGATACTTTACTAAATTGCATTTGAAATCTAGGGATATTCTTCGCATGGAGCCTGGCTTTACCAAAACTACCTCGCAAAATCGGTACAACAAAATATCTACTTATCTCCACAACAATCTCTAATGGATATAACTCCCCGCAATTTGGCTAATCCTTCACAATTCAGCAACGCTAATTGTTAATTTAAGTTTCTTTTACCTATTTCGTAGTATTTCGTCCTCAAAAAGTTTGACGAGAAAATAATCGTGGTGAAATGTCAAAACTCGGCTAATTTCGCATGCACATGTTAGAGTTTGTCGACAAAAGTGCCACAAGTACATAAATCGTTCGCGAGGATTCTTCATCACAGAGTAAAAATAGACGAATTAAGTACGTTGTCATGTTAGAGGAGGTAGACAAAACGAAATATTGCTATTTTACCCGAAATAAAATCGTTCTCGTGGGTCGCATCTTAGACGGCCAGGTCCCCAGTCCCCAGCAGCTTCGCTAGCCCGGGGCTACGGTGGCGGCACCGGTAACGGCGGAGAAGGGGGTGCTAAGAATCTCTGGCAGACGCCCGGCTACCACTCCCGTAAACGACGACTGGCCCTGGTAACACACAACGTGCGCACGTTGAGGACTGACGAGAAGATTGCTGAGTTGGAAGAAGAGTTGAGTAGGTTGCACACAGCTCTTTCAGCTCACATTTAAGTATTGTGAAGGCCTTAAAAATAAATTTATAACTAATCAAATGTTATATTATATTATTTCTAAGGGCTGTGGATCAGAAGGAAATCCTCTAAGAGGTGAATTCATTAGGTCAGCGCGCGAAATTCGAATCATTTTTGTGGTTTCTGCCATTTACAGATATTTACTAAAGTTTACTAAAACTCATTTACCTTACCGGCCATGAAAAGGTAATGTTTACGTGGTACATACATCTAAAATCCAAAATAGTGACCAGTTTAGACACAAAAGTCCATCAATTGATTTTCATCTAAGTTTTTAGTATTAAAATTTAAATATTAATTTTATTCTGTTTTTACATTTGTTGTTATAGCAGCAATAGAAATTCGTCATCTGTGAATTTCAACTGTCTAGCTATCACGGTTCATGAGAAACAGCCTGGTGACCACAGAAGAGAGAAAGAGAAATCTGCTGTTCTGTGCTGGTGACAGACAGACAGACGAACCACAGAATCTTAGTAATAGGGTTCCGTTTTTACTTTTTGGGTAAGGAACCCTAAAAATGATTTTATTAGTTATTCAGTTAGATGAACTTATTTGGGAACCCTTTTTAGTAAACGAAACCGTTCTAATCTTATAAGTTAACACGCACGTGATGACTTTACAATTTTTATTAGAAATCAAGATTTGTAAATGATGTCAAGCTGTAAAAATAGGAAGCAAACTCTTTGATTTGAGATAAGATATCCGTATCTTAATAATAATGGTGTAATAAGGTTGACTATAAAAACTATTCGGCTGGAGTATTTAGATATCATTACTGGTCACACCGTGTCAGTCAGCTGCTTGCGTTGACGTTTGAAATCTGTGTTAATATTTTGATTAGGTACATACCTATTTTGTTAATTTTATTTTGCTGTAATTAAACTACATACGCTAACGTGAGTTTTCAATTGTTTTAATAATGTGTATTGCTCTAAATCAATATTGTCATTTGATACTAATTCTCACTGGCTCATTAATTAACCGCAAAGTTTTTAGGTTAAGTTGCACAGTGTTGATCAAATTACTTATTTTTTCTGATTATTCGTTTTTAGAACCATGGCCAGCGAAGGGATTTCACCCCAGGAAGTCGAGGCTCTGTGCCAGGCTCCTACTGATGCAACCAAGGTATGATTTTTTGCATTAAATGTCGATACCTATTATGAAAGTTGTTTTTGACGGAATAAATTTCGCGGACTTAATATTTTCATGCCGATTATTACCGGCTTGTAGCACTATCTATAGCAAATAATTTATAATAATACTATAGCGTAGTTTGACTAGGTGTTTGTCAGCGATTACCTATGTTAAGTAACTTTCGGCACGCTCAATGTTCGAATGGGTGACCGCGGGTGACATTTCCAACTGAGCCCTACCATGGCTCGGATGACACGTTCAATTGTATGTCCCGGTTGTTATAACCGTTTAAATAAAATAAAAAACCATTTATTGCAGGCACAGGGACCCAGAGTTACAAAAAATATTAAGTAAAATAATATAAAATGTAACACCTGTATGGTGTAGGGTGTAAGGGGTGTAACGTCCAGTCTTATAAACAGTTACATAAAATTATACTGCACAATAGTGCCGATTAGATATACAGTCAAACCTGGCTAACTGAGAACTGGATAAGTGAGAAACCTCTATAAGTGAGAGTAATTGCCAGGTCCCGTCATTTTACCCATCAATTACCTCTATAAGTGAGAGACCAAAACCTCTATAAGAGAGAGTCGTTTTTCCCTCATGGACCTCTATAACTGAGAGTACTATTTGTCTGAACCTCTATAAGCGAGAGTTGAGGGTAATGAAACATCTGCACTTTATGACCCATTCTTAAATTTCGTGGAACTACATAACTACCGTTGATTTCGGAACGTGTTCAATTCTTTTTTTTTGTATTTTGTGGGAATAGGTAACATTGTTTTTGTATCGCATTTTTTTGGAATGGCCACACGTGCGTCTATACTATCTTGTTTATTGAAATAGTGCTCTATTCAAAATTATTATGTGTTTTTCTTTCATCTACCTAACATTATTTTTGTATCACATTCTTTTGGAATAGCCACATGTGCGTTTACACTATCTTATTGGTTAAACTTACTACAGTTGAGTATCAATTGAGGAGAAAGGTTCGGTGTTAATAAATAAATCTTTAGGAATAAATAAATAAATCGTTAAGTGATAAGCTTAAGATTGGTATTTAATGCGTTCAAAAGTGGAAAATCTCAAAATAAAATACGCAATGAATTTGATTTATCAGAATCCAACTTTTATAAAATAATAAATTCAACAGACCCTACACGGTCTCTGTGGTCTTAGGACATGGAAATATTACAAAGATTCAACTTTTCTAATTTTCCTAATTTTAATAAGTGCCTTTTAGAATGAATAAATAAAATCATCTATATATTCAATTCTAATCAACACAACCCGAACAATTAGTACCTAAATACTATTTATAAACATATTTATCATTTTTCACGCATGTAGATACCTACATACAAATTAGACGTATTTTTTAACCTCTATAAGAGAGAGCAGCCACTTCTGAAACTGGATAAGTGAGAAACCTGGATAAGTGAAAAACCTCTATAAGAGAGAATTAGATGGCGGTCCCTTCAACTCTCTCTTATCCAGGTTTCACTGTAGTAGTATATTTATTTCTTATTCGCGTCCATGTGGACAGAAACCCAATGCTCAAACAAAGGGCTCCGAAAGTTATCAGAAACAGTGACAAGAATTTCATTGTCGGAATGACGCAGACGCTGCCAAAACGTCTAGTCTAAACCCTAGATCTAGTTTAGCCATGTAAGATGCCTTCAGGCGGATTAAAAACTCTGACACCAGGGCTAGCCACCCGCGTCATACACACTTACTGGCTTGAGATATATATTCATTATACATATAAAGTAGAAAATTAATAAAAAAACATTATTTCTTTTCAAAAATCTAACTATGTAAATAGAAATCAGACAAGTTGACTTAGTGGTGGTTGCTCCTGCAAATCAAGACTCAGCTTAAAACTGAATTTTTTATGTATTTATATCACTAAAAATTGTAGCCATAAAAATAGTATGCCACTTCGGAGACATTATCCAGTCTAACAAAACCTTTGTAATCTAACTTTAATTCATCTTTTGGGATGTGTGCAATAATAGACATACAAACATACTAAAATTAAAAGTAAAATTATATTCATATTCATATTCAATTTATTCATAAAATATTTCATTTACATGTCAATACGATAGATTTACATAATCACTATCTAGAAAAATAGCCAATTATTGACAAATACTACACTTCAGTATGAAATGTCAATTTAAATACATTAAACAATGAAAAATCAGTATGAAAATGTTAATTTAAATATTATACATCAAATAATAATAATATCATTGTCATTATACAAATAAAAATGTCAAAAATTCAAATAAAATGTCAGTATTGTAAATAAAATAACACTTAACACTTAAAAAGGGCCAAAAGACTGTTGTGGATTTGAGTTGCCAAGTAACCAATCTATCTATATTTGACAACCTCCTTGACCTACAGATAATTCAATACCTTGTTATCAGTCCTACACTGTTATGATATATTGTAATCTACTTGGTAACCTCAGTAAATACATGGTTATTCACAATATTTTTTGTTATCAAAAAGGTAGTGCTATAAACTTTTTGGTCTAGGCCCCGGGGCTCTTTAGTTGAATCCTTAGAACTGTTAAACATACAGGCCTATCAGCATACTCTGTACTAAGCCAAAAAGGCAATTAATAATTTGTAATTCAGTCCATCATTACAAACAAACTTTTACAATGGAACCAACTCAAAATTCAAGAGTAAAAATCAGTTGTTCCGTACAACATTGCAACTCTGATTTGACAAATTGTATGAAAGAGTTGGTTATTTATTATCTTTAACTTTTAAAAATTGGGATCTTCCTAGATTAATACAACTACAAAATAACATTATTTACTTACCTTAAAACACTTTTAACCATATTCACTTGTCCATTGACTCTGAACTAGTTAACAACTGTATCTCAGAGCCAATGGCTTCTCCCATTATACAATTTAGCAACAAAAAGCTATAAATATGAATACTCTGCAATTTCTAACGTTTCAAAAGTATTAAACCTGCGTCTCACGCTTTTTTAGGGTTCCGTACGCAAAGGGTAAAAACGGGACCCTATTACTAAGACTTCGTTGTCCGTCTGTCTGTCACCGGGCTGTATCTCAAAAAACCGTGATAGCTAGGCAGCTGAAATTTTCACAGATGATGTATTTCTTTTGCCGCTATAACAACAAATACTAAAAATAGAATAAAATAAATATTTAAGCGGGGCTTCCATACAACAAACGTGATTTTATTTTTTGCTCTCTATTAATAACGGCAAGAGGATTGGTACGGAACCCATCGTGCGCGGGTCCGTCTCGCACTTGGCCAATTTATTATAGAAGTGCGAGTCGACCACTGTTTTCGCGCTTTCTCTAGAACATCGAAAAATAATTTTAGCTACATTTTTTATAAAATTTACATTCTGGCAGAAAACTCTTTTCACACAGGCGGGTGTGCCCCGGGTCTCGTCTCTCTGGCTCCCGCGCATACCTATATTTTACCTTTTGCGCAGCGTTCTACGCCTAACTTCCCATCCGCCGACTTGTGTGGCGCGGATTATAACTTTGGTTCTTCTACGGTCTAGTAGTGGATTTGGCTAAATAAATGAATGGCAATTATTGACTGCCTCGGTGGCTCAGTGGTTAGAGAACCTGACTTCTGGATCACAGAGGCGTGGGTTCGATCCCCACCCAGGGCAAACATTTATGTGATGAACATAGGTGTTTGCTCTGTGTCTGGGTGTTATTTAGGTATTATCTATTTAAGTATGTATTTAAAATATGTATATGTAGTATATCAGTCTCTGGCAGCCATATCACAAGCTTTGCTTAGTTTGGGGTCAGAGACCATGTGTAAGATGTCAAAAAAAAAAAAAAACTGGCATATAATAAGAGTTAATTTATACTGTTATAAAGGTGTGACTCAAACGCATGGCTTCAATGATACAGCAATTTCTAACCAAACTGCGATAAAACAAGCTATGTATTTATCGACAACCAACTACTTGCTGATAAACTGAAGTACCAGATAAAACGAACACTTAACACTTACGTTAATAACAGTCATGGCGAAGTGACCAGGCATGTTATGTACTTGTAGTTACTGTAATACTACTGTTCCACCTCACACCTGCGTCATGACGCTTAACTTAACGCGCTAATTAAGCCGTAACGTAACGCTTGACACTTTAAAACGTTGGCCACATCTACTAACTCTACAGGTCTATTAGATTCCTTCTCAAAATGTAAAGAAAGAAAGTAACGTGGTTTGCTGGAAAGTTTTGATCCCACCAATGAAGCTATCGCTTTTCTTGTCGAGTTTCACATTTTATTCTCACATAATATATGATGACAGCCTCGGTGACTCAGTGGTTAGTGACCCTAACTTCTGGGTCAAAGAGGCGTGGGTTCGATCCCCACCCAGGGCAAATATTTATGTGATGAACATAAGTGTTTGCTCTGTGTCTGGGTGTTATTTAGTTACTATCTATATAAGTATGTATTTAAAAATAAGTATATGTAGTATATCAGTCTCTGGCAGCCATATCACAAGCTTTGCTTAGTTTGGGGTCAGAGGCCGTGTGTAAGATGTCCCCAAATATTTGTTTATTTATTTTATTTATAGGACGTTAGCCAGTCTCCAATTTTTTTTTTAAATATAAGTTTGCGTTTGACTACATATTGCCTGATGTTAAACATATATGCTGTCTAGGGTGTAGCATGCTTGCCTAGAAGAAAACTATTTATTCGAGATTTGAAGACACCTATGTTGTACTTCCATCCAAATAGGAAGAACTAAATACTGGGATCATCCAGCGCTTTTTTTCGACTATAATCAGAGAGTCTATCCACTTTTTATGTAGTTGTAAGCTACTATTGCTGTAGCATCCATTCGATACGGCCTTGCCTGCCATCGGTTGGCCCTCGCACATATTCTAGATGTTCTACATAATAGTCCTATGTAATACAGATATATTATAGGTCATTTTACTTATCGTTATGACCAATCTTCACCGAGTCGTACCCCCTAGACTTTTCCTTTGCATGATTGAAGTCCATCGCGTTTGATACTCTGTGTCTGAGGTACTGCAGCTTGTAGTTGTACATACATATTTTACAGGTAATTTCTTGTTTTTTCCAGGATTTCTTCTTCCAACAAACGATGTACCGCATCAAGGACCCGCGCAAATCGCTCCCGTTCTACACCGGAGTGCTCGGCATGAGTCTGCTGCAACAGCTTCACTTCCCCGCAATGAAGTTCTCCCTTTTCTTCCTGGGATATGAAGATACTACCAATGCCCCGACCGACCCGGTCGCTAGGAAGAACTGGGCGTTGACTAGGAAGGCTACTTTGGAATTGACTTAGTAAGTATGACTAGCTGTAAAGTTCTCGAATAGAGATAATGCACTCGAATCGTAAAGATAAATTATTTAAGACTGACGGAAGATTCGCTGGAACTGCGGGATCGCATTAGATGCAAACCGCTTACAAATCTATTGGAAACCTGTTCCATTCATCCATCCGCCATAGAATAGAGATAATGCACTCGAATCGTAAAGATAAATTATTTAAGACTGACGGAAGATTCGCTAGAACTGCGGTATCGCATTAGATGCAAACCGCTTACAAATCTATTGGAAACCTGTTCCATTCATCCATCCGCCATAGGACGACCACTACTGCACATAGGCCTCCCCTATGGATCTTCAATAAGACCGGTTAGTAGCGGCTTGCATCCAACGTGATCCTGCGGTCTTTTTGAATAATCCGTTCACTTTGTGGGTGTACGTTGCGTTTGCCGGTACGTGGTCTCCACTCGAAAACTTTTCGACCCCATCGATCATCAGTCCTCCGCGCTTTGGGTGTGCAGAGGACAGGCAGTAGGTGATATTTGCTTGCTAAAATAAGTATATCCACCACGCTGGCCCAGTGGATTCACATACGCCATCGAATTTCTTCTACGGAAGTATGCAGGTTGCCTCACGATGTTTACGACATATGTATGCGTCTTTCTTAGCAGCTTCAAACTTCAGTTAACTAGAGCTTGTTTATGAAAATGCCACCAAATATGATTGAAACTAAATTGCATGTTTTTTGTTATTCCAGCAACTGGGGCACAGAGAGTGATGACTCGAGCTACCACAATGGCAACACCGACCCGCGCGGCTACGGACACATCGGCATCTGGGTGCGGGATGTGGACCAAGCTTGTGCGAGGTAACTGTTGTTATACGCTAGTCATTCTGGGGCTCATTTTAGAGTCTGGGGCACATTCTAAGATCTGGGGCACATTTTAGTCTCTGGTGCAAATTCTAAGATTTTGGGAACATTCTAGGATCTTGAGGCACATTCTAGTATCAGGGGCACATTGTAGGATCTGGGGCACATTCTAGGATCTGGGGCACATTTTAGTTTCTGGGGCAAATTCTAGGATCTGGTTCACATTCTAGTATCTGGAGTACATTGTAGTACTAGGACCAAGCGTGTGCTAGGTAACTGTTGTTATACTCTAGTCTAGTCACTAGTCGGTAACTGGGGCACAGAGAGTGATGACTCGAGCTACCACAATGGCAACACCGACCCCCGCGGCTACGGTCATATCGGCATCTGGGTGCGGGACGTGGACCAAGCTTGTGCTAGGTAACTGTTATATTATACTCTATTCATATTCATATCAGGAATGAGTAGATCCGTAGAAGAACAAAAGTTACCGACATAGCCCAACGGATTGGCAAGTTGAAATGGCAGTGGGCAGGGCACATAGCACGGAGGACTGATGACCGATGGGATCGAAAAGTTCTTGAGTGGAGACCACGTACCGGCAAGCAAGCGCAGCGTAGGACGTCCGCCCACAAGGTGGACGGATGACCTCCTCAAGACCGCAGGATCGCGCTGGATGCAAGCCGCTACCAACCGGTCTTATTGGAGATCGTTAGGGGAGGCCTATGTCCAACAGTGGACGTCCTATGGCTGAAAAGAAGAAGACATTCATACTAGTCACATTAATCAATCAATGAAAATAAAATCATGGCCGCAACTATTATAGTCTTCCTTACATAGTATAAAATAAAGTCGCTATTTTCGTTTGTTTGTCTGTATGCTTAAATCTTTAAAACTACGCAACGGATTTTGATGCGGTTTTTTTTTAATGGATAGAGTGATTCAAGAGGAAGGTTTATATGTATAAAAATTCCCGAAATTCCCACGGGAACGGGCACAACGCGGGTAAAACCGCGGGGCGCTGCTAGTTTTTCTATAAAAGTAACAAAATGGTCAATCATTTACCTAATTAAAAAACCCCCGACACAAAAATATTTGACAACAAACTTTCAATTGACAACCATTTTGGGCACATTTGTAGAATTTTGGTTCTTCCATCCCCACTTTAACCCAACATAACTCTTAAACGGCTCAATCGATTTTTATAAAACATAGCTAAGAACACTCTAGATTAAGTCTCCTTTCATCCAAAAAAAACTAAACTGAAATCGGTTCAGTGGTTCGGGCGCTATGATGCCACAGACAGACAGACAGACACGTCAAACTTATAACACCCCTCTTTTTCGTCGGGGGTTAAAAAGTGCCGGCGCGCCCAGAATGGTACGCTAATTATGTATGCGGCTAATTAGGATAAAATAAGCGTCACGTGCGTAGTACGTGATCCGCTGTCAAAGTGTTTTAAAAACTGTAAAAACTAAGATATATAAACCTAGCGATGATTAATTGAAAAAAAATCACTCAAATCGGTTAATATTTAGAGGTAGATAATATCTTATTGTTTTTGTATGGACAAGTTGGCGCCTCACTATCCTCACAGCCCGGACTTTTTTGATTTTTCAAACAAAATCTACTGTCTTACCCACACTACACAGTACTTACTCACAGACAACACACATACGCACGCATGCATGTGCATTTGTGTGCGGAACGTCTATGGCTGTCAGCGATCACCACAGCGTGACGACATGCCGCGTGAGTGAGACAGTTGCGTACTCATCATCATAGATATCATTGATATTCAACCATACACACTATAAGTCTTCCCTATTTGACTGCCTCGGTGGCTCAGTGGTTAGTGACCCTGACTTCTGTGTCAAAGAGGCGTGGGTTCGATCCCCACCCAGGGCAAGCATTTGTGTGATAAACATAGGTGTTTGCTCTGTGTCTGGGTGTTATTTAGGTACTATCTATATAAGTATGTATTTAAAATATGTATATGTAGTATATCAGTCTCTGGCAGCCATATCACAAGCTATGCTTAGTTTGGGGTCAGAAACCGCGTGTAAGATGTCCCATAATATTTATTTATTGTCACAGTCTAGGTAGTTATTAGGAAATCCACCGGCCAGTGCAGCCCGCGCGCAGAGAGCAAGTTCTGTCCGTGGACGCGGGGTGGAAGTGAGGAATACTCAAACGGGTGGGGGGTAACGAGTGGCCGTTCTATACGTAGTATTATTATATCTTCTTTGCTATCGTCTTAAGTTTGATAACTAAAATTGAATGTATTTATTTTCAGGTTCGAGCAACACGGCGTGAAATTCATCAAGAAGCCCAACGACGGCAAGATGAAGGGTCTGGCTTTCATCCAGGACCCCGACGGCTACTGGATCGAGATCTTCACCAGTGGCATCGTCTAACTCTATAATATCTATATTGAGTTTTATTCTGTTGTACAACTTAATGAAGTCAAATTAATCTGACAGTGCTTAAAAGTTACATAAATCACTAGCATTTGTCCGCGGCTTCGCCCGCGTGATACTTTGGGTTTTGTACTATCCCATAGGAACCTTTAATTTTTTCGGGATAAAAAACCTTTGTCACTTTCTGTCTTTCTGTAAAAATCAAGTCGATTCGTTGCTCCGTTGCTGCGTGAAAGATGAACAAACCTACAAAAACACTTTCGGATTATAATATTAAAATTATAATATATTATTCGGATTATTAAGGAAGTAAGGATAGAAAAATGTAAATAACCCCATTTATAGGGAACTATTTTATTGGATGGTACTAGTTTTCTCCGTGGCTTCACCCTCATGATATTTTGGGTTTTTTGCTATCCCATAAGAATCATTTATTTTTCTGGGATAAAAAGTAGTCTACGATACTTTTTTACCCATATTTTTAAACCATATCCATGCAAAAAATCAAGTCGATCCATTCGTGTTCTTGCGTGAAAGAACAACTAACAAACCAACACACTATCGGATTTATGATATAGACTTACTGATTGACTTACTATTTTTCTGGAGTAGACATATAAGTTTCTTAGCTGCGTACCCACTTGTGATCCCCTAGCTGTTCCTATGGGCTGGGCTATTATTTTAACAGCTGAATTAAGTAGGTAAAACCTGCGCTAGTCTATTTTTGCATCTTTATCACGGGTCGGCTGGTACTGCAGATGCGCAAAGCGTCCATCTTGAATTTTGTTATTTAACGTAAGTGGACAATACAGTATAGCGTGCTTTCCCTTGCGAAAGGTCCCGTAGTAATAGCTCATTCAGATTGATTTACTTTATAAGAGTTGTATAACGGAAAAAAATTACTAATTTATATACTATGTGATACAGTGGACTTTATGCGATAAGATGTAGAAACACATCCTAATCGTAATTATTGTTTTTATTATAACGTAAGTCTAAGAATCAGTCGAAAATCATTTTACAATTTTGAGAGAACTTATTTACAAAACCATATCTGCCTAAATATATTGCAATCCTCGTTTTACATGTTGCTTTGTATAATACAGCAAAACAGTTTATTACAAGACTTTGTTTATGTATGTAGTGAAAAGTACTGACCCAAATATGTTACCTTGGGGGACTCCAAAGTTTTTTGGCAGGTCCCTAAAAGATTCTATTGAAACTGAAACAAATCGATCAATTCCAAATAGTCTATTAGTTTTGGATAGCCGTGAAAACTTATTTCAGTGTCTTGATTACATAAGCTTTCATTTTTTGTATGAATCGGAACTAAAACTGTATCAAAGGCTTCGGGAAGATCAAAATATGTTTTGTTATATTTGATGTACTGTTAATAAATCAATAAAATCCACCTAATTATTGAAACATATTCTTTCATATTCATATTCTTTATTTGTCAGAACATGGTAAAGTACATATAATACAAGTAGTATAGACCGAATAAAACAAATCGGCGGATGTGAAGTTAGCTAGAAGCTGCACGAAACCAAATCAACGCGCAGCTTGATGTGAGCTTCAGTCAGGATTGGATATTGCGCAGCTTGTAGCTAACTTCACTTCCGCCGACTTGTATGATTCAGCTTATATATAAGATGGAGATCCTTTCATGCATATTTTCGTGATTTTGTTAAAAACATGTACTTACTGTATTATATTGAGAGATATTTATGATTTTTAAATTAAATATTTATATATTGTGATATATATTATGTTCATCTGCCTTACCAACTGAAACCTAAATATTTAAAATTTATTTGGAACAAATGTGCAATTGAATTTTGTAATTAGTACGTATACGTATGTTAATATTAAGCCATAATTAAAGTTTATAGTCATTTTACTAAAGTTCTTTTTCTTATTGATTGTACATCAGGTATTTATTTATCATCTTAGATTATTTTTATAAAAAAAATTATAAAAACTTAACCTAGGTTGCCGCCGGCAGCGGGGCGGGGCCCAAGGTACCGGTGGTTGGGGCTACAGGCTGAGGAACCTCCTGACGATGCGCGCAGTGTCCAGGATCACTGCCTTTTGAATCTGGCCCTTGACCCAACCGTCTAGCGAGAGCCTCTTGAAGTGTTGGTCGAGGCTCTTTGCTATTAAACCGTTCACCGACACGACTATCGGGACAATGATCGACGAGTCAACATCCCACATGGCGGTAACCTCGTGAGCCAAGTCAAGGTACTTGCTGAGCTTGTCCTTCTCGGCCTTCACGAGGTTCTCGTCATGCGGGATGGTGATGTCGACGAGCACTGCCCGGCGCTGGGACCGGTCGACCACCACGATATCAGGCCTATTGGCGACAATGGTCCTGTCCGTGATGATAGAGCGGTCCCAGTAGAGCAACGCACGACCATTCTCAAGCGGCGCTGGTGCGTACTTACAGTGCGTACTTACGAGTATAAACTTATTGATTGTTATTGTTAAATTGTAATAACCAAACCATTTGACGCGCATTCTGTGGCGCCAATAACGGGCCAATCAGGGGGCTTCGCGCCCACGCCGCGGTCGGGTGATGCAATACCGACCCCCGCCTACGCGCGCAACCCCCGTACTCGCCCTCAGTCCCTCAGCGTGAAAAGCGACTCAAGCACAAAAATAGGTGGATGGTTAACAGTATCGATGCGATGCTCAGCATAAGGAGTAGGTGATCCCCCTGGCATGAAGATGTCCTGGTTATCCAGCAGGAGGTCAGCTAGCTGCTGCCGCTGGTCAGCTGGAAGCATCTGCCCTTCATCCGAGCGCAGGCAGTCGGCGGCGCACGCTGGCGCCACAGGCTCCGTAGACTCACTGTAATTGATAAATGTTTGTGCTATTTTTAAGGGTCCACTTCGAAGCTGCAAAGTCAAGCATTAGCGCCGCAGTGACTATGAAGTCCGCCCCTAGTAAAGTTTCGTTACATTGTTTCTCTTGGAAATTGGAAATATAATACATTCTACAAGAATTGTTTTTTCTTTCTCGATTGTAATTGCCAGCTCGGTAAGCAAAACAGAGCACTCTTGAGCAGAGCCATCAGCCAACATAACCCTGCGAGTTGACTCTTTACAAGGGTGTTTGATATTACAAAGGTGCTTGTATAACGAAGAGCCTATTATACTACTCTTAGCAGTTGTGTTTGACAACTTTTTCATGTTTTCCCAAAATTGTTACGTCGAGGACAAAATAGTTACTCAAGCATGAATGGCACCTATTAGTATAATATGACTGCATTACCGTATGATCCTGTTTGTGCTCAACAGCAGATAATACCGTTTTGTCAAGCTCGGAGGGGCTGGTCGGTAAGCTAGACGCTGATTCCGACACTGCTTCGCGCGCTTCTTTCGCGCTGCTCAGGCGCCTCGCCGGCGCCGCGCCTCCGCCATACCCCTCTTGTATTTGTTTGATCTACATACTTACTCTTTATCTACTTGTTTCGTTCTAGTTTCTATCTATTATGATATAACATTATTATATTTATTACAAAAAATAAATTCGTTGTTAATGAAAAAGGAAGCGTTTGTGTTTATTGATGTTTTTATGGTTCCGTAGTAAAACAAGGAACCCTAAAAACTTTAATCGCACGCTTGCTAATTACAAACCCATACGTTCGTTCGTCACTACTGCGCCGCGATTGACAAGCACACCAAGAGCATGCCACTCTCTGAGGCGCGTAGGTATGATTCGGTTCCGACCGTTTGCATGAAGACTGAACACTGTTAGATGTCATTACTGTAAAGCTGCTAAAGAACAACTCAAAAAAATTGTTGTTTCATAGAAAAATATCGTTAAACCTCGACAAAATGTATGGAACAGCTGATTTTTTGTTTGAGTTCTGACAAAAGTCGCAGAACAAAAGGAGGAGCTGGGGAACAAAAGCGGACTTGTCCAATTAATCAAATTTTACACTAGAGCAAAAAAAACTGAAATAGGTATATGCATATGGGCTGTAATTTTGTGCATTTCAGTATAATTAGTATTTAATACAACATAACTAATAGCCTGCTTGTTGGTCATAAAACTATGCGTTTTCAATTTTTTTTTTTTTTTTTGTAATGGACAAGTCCGGTTTTGATTACAAAAGGTGGACAACTCCGGTTATGATTGAAAGAGTTATGGACATGTCCGGTTATGAAAGAAAACTAGATTCTATTATTGTATTTTTTTATTTAAAAATTATATGAACTCTCCCACATCTGGTTCGCAACAGTCACAATCGTCACTGTGGTCGTCGTCTTCGTCATTTATTTGACTTGTTTCAGCAATTGCCACTGGTGAGGTATGGAATATATTGTTTTTAAACCAATCAAGCTCTTGATTATCCATCCAATTATCTCCGAATTGTTTCTTTAAGAGTGTTTCAACATCTTTTTTCTTGTTTGGTTTTAGTTCATTAACCATTGAAAATCTTTGTAGTAAACTCGGATGGTTTGATTGATTGCCGTCCTGTTTTTTTTCGTTTACGTGAGCCGTCATTTATATTGGCCACTATTTCTTCGATTCCGTCCATAATTTTGTCGGTTTTCTAGGAAAATTCTTCTCAAAATTACGAAAGCAATGACCGTCACACAGCTGATTATCTTTTTTTTAATTTAGCAGTGTTGCCACAACTGATTTAGGGATATCATAACAAAAAAACAATGATTTTTTTTAGACTTGTCCGGTTTTGTTTGACATTTTTCGTACTAACGGCAATTCTCCTTACGTTTTTGTCCGGTTTTGATTGGAGAAAAAATCCCTTAGAATTTTAATAAATTTCTAACAGGACAAGTCCGCTTTTGAACGAAATCATCATTTTTAACAATTTTTTTCTCTAAGATCGGACCGCTTTTGATACACAATACTCCGGGGTTCGATAGATATGAGCTTAAAGAGTGCAAAAAAATAAAAATAAAAAATTCGAGTACAGTGGACAAGTCCGCTTTTGTTCCCCAGCTCCTCAGTTGTTAGTTTTGATGTACAGAATAAGCCCCTAAAATGATGCTATTTATTTACCAGTCACCCTGTAACATCAAAAACTTTCCCTGAAAATTATTTCGAGCACTATGGGATTATGTTATTATAATTATAACTTCTTGAGTTATAAAGGAAAATTGAAATTTTTGAACATACACCTAGCTCGGAGGTCATTGACCTCACAAACATATTTCATACTCAATTACGTTTTTAGGGTTCCGTACCCAAAGGGCAAAAACGGGACCCTATTACTAAGACTTCGATGTCCGTTTGTCCGTCTGGCCGTCTGTCACCGGGCTGTATCTCATGAACCATGATAGCTAGGCAGCTGAAATTTTCACAGATGATGTATTTCTGTTGCCGCTATAACAACAAATAATAAAAAAACAATAAAATAAATATTTAAGGGGGCTCCCATACAACAAACGTGATTTTTAGGAGTTTTTTGCTCGCTATTAATAACGGCTAGGGGAATAGGGCTCCCATACGGTACGGAACCCTCCATTTGCGAGTCCGACTCGCACTTGGCCGATTTTTTTTATTCTAGTAGTCAACCATCTAATGACATCGTAAAAATTGGTGTTTATAATCATCGAAATCATCGTCACCATCTGCGAAGCCTATCTCACACGCGTGTTTTGACACGCACTTGACAACATATTAATAGTTCACTGCAGGACGTAGGCCTGCCCATGAAGGATGATTGGGCCATATCCACCACGCTGACCTAGCAAGGGTTACGACAAATGCAAAAAAAATAATCGGCCAAGTACGAGTCGGACTCGCGCACGGAGGGTTCCGTACTGTATGGGAGGAGCCCCCCTGAAATATTTATTTTATTTTAATTTTATTATTTATTATTGAAGTGAATATAAAACTAAATATTCTGTGAAAATTTCAAGCATCTACCTGTTACCTTTATAGAGCCAAAAACGTCTAAAAATTCAGGTTTGTTGTATGTTGTATTTTGTTTTTAGTATTTGTTGTTATAGCGGCAACAGAAATACATCATCTGTGAAAATTTCAGCTGCCTAGCTATCATGGTTCATGAGATACAGCCCGGTGACAGACAGACAGACGGACAGACGGTCATCGAAGTCTTAGTAATAGGGTCCCGTTTTCCCTTTGGGTACGGAACCCTAAAAATGTAGTCCAACTATGGAATAGTTTTTTAAATCCTCACGTTTCGTACTCACCGTCTGTAACTCGTAATTCAATTTCAAGAATAATCCGTAAAATTATCGCAAATTGTTCTGCAAGGCAACGTGCTTTCGGACAGTAGGTACAATACCTAAATGGGTATTTCTATTCGACGCGAATGACAGCGTCACTTGCGTGGCTAATGTTTTTAACCGACTTAAAAAAGGAGGTTCTCAATCGTCTCTATGTTTTTGTAAGTAACGAGTAAGTTACGCGATTTCTCCTCCAATTATGAACCTATTTTGATGATTATTGTTTATTAAATAAGTAGATCATGCTTAAGAAATATTATGATCCCATTATTTTTTTTCCAAAATCGACTCTGCTGTTTTTGAAAACACGTTTGTGTTATGGAAGCCCCCCTTATATATATTTATATTATTCTGTTTTTAGTATTTGTTGTTATAGCGGCAATCGACATACTCGTACATCATCTGTGAAGATTCCAACTCTCTAGCTGTTACGGTTCATGAGCTACTGCCTGGTGACAGACAGACAGACGAACAGCGGGGTCTTAGTAATAGGGTCCCGTTGTTACCCATTGGGTACGGAACCCTAAAAATGGAATATACGTCGATTTGAGCGAACTATTTGAATTTTGCACACGAGTGACGTCTCTTATATCAGCTATTAAAAATAAATTATAGTAGATATTATTTCAAACCAGTCTAACGATTCTTTTAATTTATATACGAACTCAATTGTGATATCAAGCATTACAGTTTTTTCAAAAATTTCTTACATGCAAAACGTAAAATGAACCACGAAAGTGACGACGAAGAAATAGGTATTACCTTTCGAAACGCTTTCAAATCAATAGCTGTATCCGTTAAAAATCGCGCCATTACGGGATGTTGATGTAATCAATTTTCTACAATCGCACCTTTATCGAGGAAATATTTCTCAATAAAATATCAATATTACATTTAAATATTATATCGATATCATTAGGCGAACAAGAAAGTTCAAAAGGCAAAGTTCAAAAAAGCATTCTGTATAATTCTGCCGTCTAATAGTAAAAGTCACTAACTACAAAATTAACTTTTTCAGTTATACAAAAACAACGCGGGATATTTTTTCGACTTTTTTGTTTCTATCTCAAAAACTATAACAGTTGCCAAAAATAGGAAATACATTTCGATTGATAGTTTTTTTTAATAACCTAATTGGAATGGGCAAGAAAAGAAACAATAGAAGTTTAGTGTTTTGTGCGTAGTCGTCTTAATTAATTTAGCATTAGCTATTAGCCGTATAATTAATTTATTTAATTAAATTATAATGGCCTTAAAAACGCTGGCGTGACGATCTTGACACTCCGGAAAGGTTGGTGGAATTTGGCCAAAGAATATTATACTCAAGAGCATTTGGCTACGGAATGCGAAAAATGGAAGGAAGTGGGGAAGATCTTTGCCCTAAATGGGTTAAGAAAAAAAAATAGTATTGTATCTGGTGCAATTGATAGCCATCACCATCCAGCGGGGCAACGCGACTAACATTTTGGACACTCTTGCACCGGGTATGATCCAAGATGGTTTCTGTCAATAGTTTTAAGATTGATTTTGTGTATGGATTAATAATAATTTTACTGTACACTTGTGCACAGATTAATTACAACAACTGTACCATATTATGTCTTTTTTGACTAAAGGTACTGTGTACAAACATAAAGTGTATACTAGCTTTTGCCCTCGGTTTCGTTCGTGTGATATTTAAATTTTTAGGCTATCACATAGAAACTTTTTATTTTTACGGGATAAAAAGTAGCCTATGTCCGACCTTTGAACTATACAGGGTTATTTCTAATCAATTAGCATCCTTTTAGGGGCTTATTCGGTACATCAAAACTAACAACGTTTGTTCTGCGACATTTGCCAAAACTCAAAAAAAAAAAATTGGTATTATGGAATGTAGAAAAATATCGTTCACCCGCGACCAAATGTATGGAACAGCTGTTTTTTTTTAGTTTTGACAAAATTCAAATTCAAAATTCAAAAACGTTTATTGCAGTTTGCATGTTAAAAGTCGCAGAACAAAAGTTGTTAGTTTTCATGTACAGAATAAGCCCCTAAAAGGATGCTAATTGATTAGAAATAACCCTGTATAAATGCCAAAAATTAAGTCAATCTGTTGCTCTGTTGCTGCGTAAAAGAGCAACAAAAACTTTCGGATTTGAAATATTAGTACGGATTTAGTTATTATTTTTTTAATTTTTTAGCTAAGGGTTTATTATTAACATGCTAAATCAAAATCGTCTAAATCTCAGATAGCGGCATTTACTGTTTCGAACGGCAAGAATATTAGCCCCATCATTATGGACCTCATGCTCGATTAATTTTGATATCAAAATAATGTCGCGCTATTTACACGGCGTTTTAAATAAATAAATTGGTCCGGTTATATGAATATAATATGATCGGATTTTTGTATTATTTTCATTCAACATGTGGGCCATGATAGCGGGTCTTAGTGGTGTTTTACTGCTATCCCTGGCATATTGTGTGAGTATTTATCATATTTCTATATGATTTATATGTATTATTTGTACTGTACTGTACCATCCTTTTCAATAGCCTACTGCACGTAGGCCTACCCACGAAGGGTGATCGGGCCATATCCACCACGCTGGCCCAGTGGTACGCCATCCAATTTCTTCTACGGATATATACAGGTTACCCCCGCGATATTCCATACGATACGGATCCCTTCGTGCGCGAGTCCAACTCGCACTTAGCCAATTTTTTGAGATTCAATAGCAAATGTTTCCGGCACCGCATACCTCATTTCATCTTTGAGGCACTGAAGGATGCCTCAGTGCCTCAAAGACGAAAGTGTTCGATCAGTGTATGTCACCAGTGATGACTTATGGCACTGAAACGTGGTCTCTTTCCTTATGGGCCTTATTAACAAGCTCCAAGTAGCCCAACGAGCTATGGAGAAGACTATGCTCGGAGTCTCTCTACGGGATCGAATCAGAAATGAGGAGATCCGTAGAAGAACCAACGTTAACGACAAAGCCAAACGGATTGGCAAGATGAAATGGCAGTGGGCAGGGCACATTACGCGGAGGACTGATGACCGATGGGGTCGAAAAGTTCTCGAGTGGAGACCACGCACCGGCAAGCGCAGCGTAGGACGTCCATCCACAAGGTGGACGGATGACCTTATTAAGACCACAGGATCTCGCTGCAAGCCGCTACCAACCGGTCTTATTGGAGATCCATAGGGGAGGCTTATGTCCAGCAGTGGACGTCCTATGGCTGATGGATGGATAGATGAATTCTGTCGTTATATACAGCAGGCGAGTCCCAGAATACGTGCTATCGACTAATGAAAGTAGGCTATCTTTATTTTGTATACGGCATGCGGGTATTCCCCACACGTCGCCTAACAATCAATCAAATTCATCGGTTCGTGTAAATAAATCGTGGCGCGGGGACTCGATACCTCGGCTCAGTACCACTCTTTCAAAAACATTTGCGCGGTGAAGAATATCCAACGTTCCGCAAGTGGGCCCTATCGACTAATGAAAACGGCTATCGCATGCTGGCCCTATGGCATGCTTAAACAGAAATCTCCCGTACTCCGAACGCGAGCTCTAACGACCAATGAAAATGAGCCTTTACACCTCTTGTTAACGAGACAGATTCTACCCGATCCGTCGCCGTTGCTTCTTCATTTGGAAGTTATTGGAAAATATAATTCTAATTACATTATTTAATTTTCAGGAAGCTGCCACATTAAATGCTGTCAATTCCAACGTTGATAATGAAAATAACGATAACCAAGCACAAATTGTTGATCGAAGTGGATTGGAGGGTGAAAGTTTACAAAATGAAGTCTCCGAAAATGAGGCTAGTAGGAGTTCCAATGTAGATGATTCATCAGAGGATAGTCGATCCAGCAGACGCGCAGAGAAAATGACTGTAATTGGAAATGAGCTCAATGATATGTATGACGGCGATCATATAAAAAACTACATTGTTTCATATAAAGATGACAATATTAACGGCTTGGGTTCAGAAAATAGCCCGAGCGCGGGAAAAGCCGGTGTTTTAAAATCGAATGACAACTCAAATTTAGACGCTTTACGGTTCGATGGTGAAGACAGTAAAATCATCGGAAAAATTAAGCAAGGTGCTGATAATTTAGGAAGTAATCAGGTAACTTCGTTTTTCTTCTTCAAACTAATGAATAAATAAAACCATATCTTTATAGACCCCAAAATACAAGAAGTATACAAAGATGTGTCAGCACCCGGACAAAAAATTCTGTTTCCCGGGTGCTAACTTCTTCCAACGTGTTAAAACTAAGCAAAGCTTGTGATATAGCTGCCAGAGGCTGATATACTACATTTACATACTTTTATAGATCGTCCAGCAAACACCTATGTTCGTCATCACCACATAAATAGTAGTCAGGCAGTATGTAGTAAAACGCAAACCTAAAAAAAAAATGCTTGCCCTGGGTGGGAATCGAACCCAAGCCTCTTTGGACCGGGAGTCAAGGTCACCATACTAGCCTTTTTTAATAGTCCACTACAGGACGTAGGCCTACTCACGTAGGATTATTTGGCCATATCCACCGCGCTAGCCCAGTGCGGGTTGGTGAAAACACATAGATACGTCATCGAGTTTCTTCTACGGGCGTTTGCAGGACGTATTGCCTCACGATGTTTCTATTCAGCGAATAGCCAGTGGTGTGAAATTCCGTACATCTAAGGAATTCGTTGGTACGGGACCGGGATTTCAACCCATGACCTCACGATTCTAAGGTGGGTGTCATTACCACTAGGTCACCACGGTTTCACGGCACTGGGTCACTCAGGCAGTGAATTAAAGATTTAACAATAAGGTCAAAATTTGAAAACTACTTTTTAACGCTGTCTGAATTTTCTCAGCTGAATATTTTTTATGTTGCAGCAAAATATAAATATGAACTTCAAGACCTCACGAACGAGCTTTGACGGACAAGTAAGTGTATTTATTAAACAAAAAAAAACCAACACAAGTAGTAATAGTGATTCTCGAGTGGAGACCACGCACCGGCAAGCGCAGCGTAGGACGTCCACCGACTAGGTGGACCGACGAACGCAGGAACGCGCTGGATGCAGGCCACTTCCAACCGGGCTTATTGGAAATCAACAGGGGAGGCTTATGTCTACCAGTAGGCGTCGTCAGCAGTGAATGTTGATGAAACTGCTACTCTGTGGTTAGTCTATGTTTGTCTTTTTCTTTTTTTAACAATTTTAATTCGCTTATAAAAGAGAACAAGAATAAATTAAAAACCCCCTAATAATTAAGATTCCTACCGCACCTAACAAAAAAGCTGATGATTTTCAAATATTTCATTTCATTTCATTAAAACACCTCGCCGTATTTGCGTCGGGGGTTAATAACAAGACACAGAATAACTACTCCGAACTAACTACGTTTATTAATAGTAAGGGTTTGTAAAGAAATCAAATGCTCAAACTCTGTAATAAGAATGATTTTTGAAGTGAAAACTTCTTTAGCTTTTTGTGATGGGTAAAAAATGTTAAACTCGCGTCAGGACACGTGACCTAATCGAAAATTCGTAGGAGAAGAGGAACTTATATCTCCTCTTTCTACCGCGCGACGAAAATGTATGGCTGCTCCTGCTGTTTCGTTTAAGACGGCGCAGGGCGCTTGCGCGAGTGTGCGTCTGTGATATTGTATTTTACCACATAAATTATCGTATTTTATATGTTCAATTTTTCACTTCCGCCGGCACTCCAGGAGTGCAACCTGTTGTTTTTTTTGTAGAATCTATCATTAACTTTTGTCTCGCATTCATTAGTATCACTACATAGTATAAAACAAAGTCGCTTCCGCTGTCCTCATGTATGCTTATATCTTTAAAAACTACACAACGGATTTGGATGCGGTTTTTTTTAATAGATAGAGTGATTGAAGAGGAAGTTTTATATGTAAAATATATATGTGCGGAGCCGGGGCGGGTCGCTAGTTTAACCATAATTGAATGTATTTCAGGTACCTGCAGGATCAGAGACAATGACTTTAGATGCTGTTCTACCTGATAGTAGAAATTCATATTCTTACAACTCTCCTTCTGCAGCTTTTGGGGTATTCGGTAATGAAGGAATACAAACTTTTCAAGGTTTATCAAATAATAACTATGATAATAATGTAAAGAGTGATGGATTTGATAGTCAATATCCCGAAACAGAATTATATCAAGGATCTAGTTCCAACAATGGGGGCCAACAGAAGTTAAGCCTTACAGACAGAGAAAACTTGGATCGGCTAAGGTCCGACTATGTCTACATGGATGACATAGATATTAATGAAAACGATTGGTTCGGTAGTGCAAAAGCTACTTATGAACAAAAACGTAAATATCAAAAATTAAATTCAACTTCATCAATAAATAAAATGTCTAAAAATACGTTCATGATAAATAATCAGCCTTCAAGTTATTCCTTTCAAGTTAATCACTATCCTAACAGAGTTTCAAATACGTACAATTCTCATTCCCGTTTTGTCTATGAAAACGGTTTCGTCATAATCGACGGCCAAAGATATAGTGTAGATGAAAATCTTATAAAATACATCATCTCACAAAACCAACGTAATTCCTTGAATCGTCTGTACGCTAAAGGATTTATTATAATCAACGGTAAACAATATGCCATTGATGATTATATTTTAAATTATATTATCAGAATTCCACAATCAAATGGCGTAACTGACAGAGATGAGAGCTTTGTTGTGATTGAAAATATTAAACATGTTATTGATAATCACATCATGAAATATATAATCTCCCACCAACAAACAAGTACCTGGAATAGCGAATACGCTGTAAATTATGCTGTAATCAACGGTATAATATATGCTCTTGATGATGATGTTTTAAGTTATATAATCAGGATGGAACAATCTAAGGTCGAGCGGGATGATACAACTTTTGTAGTATATAACGGCCAAAAATATTATGTAAATAATAATATTGCAAATTATATAATATCCCACCAACAAACAAACGCTCGGAATATCGAGTATGCCCCGCATTATGCTATAATCAACAATAAAAAATATGCCATTGATCAAAATGTTTTGAACTATATTATCAGAATGCGACAATTAAATGTCGTGAACGAGCAATATAATAACAGTGTTGTTATAATTGACGGTATAAAACATATTATTGATCGTAAAATTATGGAATATATAATATCCCACCGACAAACAAAGATACGGAATGAGGAATACGCTTTGAATTATGCTATAATCAATGGTCAAAAATATGCTCTTGATGAAAATGTTTTAAATTATGTTATAGGTATCCAACGACTAAATATCTTAAATAAACACGATGAAAACACCTTTGTTGTATATAACGGCCAAAAACATTATATTAGTAATAATATTGTGGATTATATAATCTCCCACCAAGAAACAAATACCTGGAATAGCGAATATGCTGTGCAATATGCTATAATTAACGGTCAAAAATATGCTATTGATGAAAATGTTTTAAGATATATTTTAAGAATTAAACAATATGATGAAATGAATGAGCAAAATTATGAGAGCTATGTTATAATTAACGGTAAAAGATATGATATTGGTGATAATATTATAAATTACATACTCTCCCATCAACTAACAAACACATGGAACAGTGAGTACACTTTTAATTATGCTGTAATCAAAGGCAAAAAATATGCCCTTGATGATAATGTTATAAATTATGTTATGGGGATAGAACATTTCAACATAAATGAGCAGAATGATAACGCTTTTGTTATAATTGACAATATAAAACATGTTATTGACAATGACATTGTGGATTATATAATCTCGCACCAACAAACAAACACCTGGAATAACAAGTATGTTGAGAATTATGCTATAATCAACAATAAAAAATATGCTCTTGATGAAAATATTTTAAATTATATAATTAGTATAGAAGAATCAAAAGTTTTAAAAGAGCACAATGATGACACCTTTATTATATTTAACGGCCAAAAACATTATGTTGACACTAATATTGTAGATTATATAATTTCCCACCAGCAAACAAACACCAGAAATATCGAGTATGCAGTGCATTATGCCATAATCAACGGTAAAAAATATGCCATAGATGAAAATGTTTTGAAATATATTAACAGAATCAGACAATTGCATTTTATGAATGAGCAAGAGAATAGCAGCGTTGTTGTTATCGATGGTGAAAGATATGATGTTGATATTAATATATTAAATTATGTATATTCCCATCAACTAAAAACTATCTCAAATTATGAATATACTGTGAATTACATAACGCTCGAGGGTAAAAAATACGCTATTGACGATAATGTTTTGAATTATATTAAAGTGGTGAAACAATTAAAAGAGCTAAACGAACTGGATAGTATCAGTTATGTTTTACTTAACGGTCAAAAATATGTTATTGATAATACTATTATGGATTATATAATCTCTCATCAAACAAACATCCGGAATGTCGAGTTTATTGTAAACTTTGCTATGATCGATGGTAAAAAATACGCTATTGATGATTATGTTATGAATATGATTATCTCGAATGAACAGGATACTAATAGATTTGTTTTATATAACGGCGAAAAATATGTTATTGATACCAATATTGCAAATTATATAATCACTCACCAACAATCAAATACCTGGATGGAGGAGGTTTCTGTAAATTATGCTATAATCAATGGTAAAAAATATGCAATTGATGAAAATGTTTTAAAATATATTATCGTGTTAAGACAATTAAATAACTTTAATGATCTGGAGACTAATAGCTATGTAATAGTTAATGGTGAAAGATTTGTTATAGACAGACATATTGTGAATTATATAGTCTCTCATCAGACGAGCAGCTGGAACAGCGAATTTGCTGTGAATTATGCTATAATCAACAATAAAAAATATGCCATTGATGACTATGTTTTAAAGTACGTTATGTCTCAAGTAAGATCTGAAAACAGACTCGTTGACTTGGATTATCATGGAGTGAACGAGAACGACAACCTAGATATTTATGATGAAGTGGACTCGCTATATAGTGAAAATCAGTACTCAAGCCAGACCGTTCAAAAATTAGACAACATTAATATTTGGGGAAGCCAAAATAATGTCATTGATGAGAGTTTTGACTTCGATAGTAACATTTTTGAAATTGACAATAATTACGATGAGGCACAAATAAATAATGTTAACACAATCGTTGTGCCAGAAGATGATGATTATGAATTGGATATAGATATCAAACGCAAAATTGCAATCGAGCGAAAATACAATTTGCATTTATTAAAACAATTCCTTCATAGACTTGTTAAGCGTACCCAAGTTTACTCTATCGAGAGAATGAATGTATTTTACAACAGGGTATTAAAACACGTCATGTTATTGGACAGTAGAAATGTTTCTGCGTGGTCTATTGCTCAGTTGGTCCGAAATATACAGCAAAAAGTGCTGAATTCTGTCACTGTCTTTGCACAAAGACAGAATCAGTCGATGGGATATTTTTATCCTAGTAAAATATGTGTGATTTGTCAACAGTAATACGAACCACACAATTATAACACTGACCCAAGCGAGTTAAGGATAATGATTTGCCACTCGAAGCGTTGAGACTTGCAACGGATATCCCTTTACAACCGGCTCAATACAATCGTGAGGATCGATAAAAAAATTGGCGCAAAAACCACATTGATTTTGTAAACACAACCGGTCTCATACGTTCGTGCGGGATGAGCAGATAACCGCACGATCGTATGAAACCGGTTGCGTTCACAAAATCACCATGGTTTTCCCGTCAATTTTTTTTTGATGATTTTATGCCTATATTGAGCCGGTTGTAAAGGGATATTTGTCCCGATGTAATAAGGAATATGTATTTTTTTGTTCTAATATTATATAAATCGTTTACACATACAGATACATTTATATTTTTGTCATTGTGTATCCAGTTCTTAAAACTTCCATTTTTTGATATCAATCTATAGTCAAACCGCTAAACTCAGACTTCGCCTGCGCGGTACAGGGGCGCCGGGGGAGACGACACAGGGGACTGAGACAGGCGCGGGCAGCGGGTCCCCGGCGCCCGCACCTGTCTCAGTCCTCTTTGTCGTCTACCCCCGCGCCCCCGTACCCGCGCAGGCGAAGTCTGAGTTTAGCGGTTTGACTATAATCCGGACTATTTCACGTGGCATGACGTCAAGAAGCACCATTGATTGTAATTATTATCTGATATATTGCATGGTTAGCTATGGCTGTTGGCTGTCACGTCCTAGATGGTTCAAAACTGACGTCACTAAAATACGTGATCTGACCATTTAACCAATGCTGTTGCGTTGAAATTTAACTATTGTAGAATACCCGAAATATATTCTACCATTTTGTTAATTTTTAAAAACTTAAACATTGTACAAAATAAATTGGAATACATCGCTCAACATGAGATTATTACAAAGACATAATCTCGTGAAACCTAAATCAAATTTAGCACAGTTGCACAGTTTTAGTCCAAAGTCTGTATAAAAATACGTCATTTTTACTAAAAGAAGTACTTAAAGAAAATAATATCGTTCTATTAAAAAAAAAAACCTTTAAATTATTAAACTGTTTCAATAAAAATTCCATGCTTTATAGGGTCATACTGTACAAATAAAAAACATGTAACCTATTTTACTACCACCAAATACAAGATAAAAATTCCATGCCTTTATAGGGTCATATTGTACAAATACAAAACATGTAACCTTATTTACTACCACTAAATACAAGACTTATATAATCTAAAACTACATAAAATACTACTACATAACAAGCAATTGGATCATCCAAATACCCTTAAAGGTCTAAAGATAATCCTAAGAACCGTATAGAAATGTTACAGATGTTGTAACAACAGATTGAGCATTGGCTCTATTGCTAAATGCTATGCATATTCCCTATTATCCAATCAAAAAAATAAAGATAAAGTGACGCTGTAATATCCTGTTGCATACAGTTATTGCCAATGTTCCTGCTGTTTTTTAAAACTTCTAAAAAAATGCTTCTACGGCAACATGAATATGAGCTTCTACCGATCCACATACTAATAAGAAGACCACAGGACCAGCGACCGCGGCAGGAGCAATGATTTTGCAAGTGACGTTCTCATCGCATCGTTTATTAGGTTTAATAAAGTGTGTTGCATTGATATTTGTTTTATTCTTTCCTTTCGTATAACTGAGATTTAACCCCCATAGACAGACCACAGTCATTGCATTATACACGGATTGCGATTTACTCGTAACAAACCAAACGCGAAATATTTTCATAGAATATCGTGATAGGTACGTTATACGAGTACACATCATTTTATTTTATCGAGATGTGTGGTCCTAGTTAGAATACTTAATGGTAAGATTAACTCTAGTATAAAAAAAGTTTGGCTAGACTTAAAAATCAAACCAACATGCCAAAAACCTTCTTTGCGAGACTAAATCATTGAAAGAGTATATTAGTAAATACAATAGTACTGAAGACGAATCAAAAGCAGTGGACTATGTTACTGAAATAGCCTAGGCAGTAGCATTGGGCAAGAAACAAAATTGTATGGAACTGGTGCCCACCTTCGAGCAAATATCTATGGAGTCACAATCGTGCAAAAAAAGTGTCTGAGCCAAAACTCTGTCCAAGCTACGAAGTAGGCAGGCTTTTAGGTTAGTCGTAAGGCAATTGCAAGCCGACTACAACGCTGCGCGATGCAAAAGTGCTCGGTTACAAGCACTTATTAGGTGACATAACGTTGAGATTCCAGATAACGGGTCATTGTGAATTATTTAAAGTGAATATCTAAGTCGGTATGAATGACAGCGCTCGGTTTTTTTTACTACTTTCACTTAGGGACTGTGGCACTGTAAATATTTGCTCGGAGGTGCCCACCCTTTTATTTTCCATTAGAAATAGCTTTAAAAGATGAGACCTACTGATGGGCGTCTATGATTTATAAAACCAATAGTTTCGATACTTCATTAGAAGCTAACTCTAGGGCTATATGTACCTTCTCTCTCTTTCCTCTTTTTCGTCTTTTTCTCTATATTTTGCGAATTTTAGAAATCTCGTATAATCTAGAGGAGCACTCTCTAGATATAAGAGATCCAATCCAACTGACTTCCAAAAAGGAGGAGGTTCTATGTTCGTCTATGTAAGTATTTTTTTTGTGTATGTTCATCGATAATTTCGCCAATTGTGAACCGAATGTTATATATTTTGGCCATGAAATACCTAAATAGAAGAGAACCGAGAGTAAAACCTCGGTGAACTCGGTGTATTAAGCTAAGAATTTACTGGAAAAATTCTTAGATATTATGTTTTGAACAACTGACGTGTAAAGAGAAAGTGCATAGCAACTACAGTAATTTGCCGTAAATAAGTATAAAATAGAAAATGGAACAAGAAAAATAATCTATGAAATCCTTTGTAATAAGCCAGTAAAAATATTTTTAAAATATTTCAGGCATAAAATTTCATCCTTTCCGCCCAAAAACCCATACGAGCTACAACATAAATAAATATAATATAAAATCCGCAATAAAATTTAAAAGTTTCCTAAATACCTGAAACAAGAAGAATTAGGACCGTGACCGTGCCCACAACACTGAAAACAAATTAAAATTTTCATTTTACAATAAAAACGTGGCGATTGAATCGGAAATCGTGGCTTGAGATCTGTTAACCTTCCTATAACCGCGCGTTGGTCTGTGAGACCGACGAAATGTTCTTTCGCATTTATTTTGTACCTAAACAATGTACCGAGTTTGAGCTTAAAGTAAAGTAAAAGTATTTTATTGGCCTTATAACATCTCGTCATATTGGGCATGTCATTTAGAACTAATAAACTTAAAAATTCAATGAGACAATCAAATTATTTACTATTATTTACAACATTATTTTTAAAATATTACATTAGAATTAGAACAGAATTGACGGCAAAAATTAATTTAGTTAAACAATGCTTTTTGCTAGCTCCCTCGTTTGTTGCTACCTTCACTTCGGTACTCTGCACGAGCTTCTAAAAGTACGGCGTGTGGGTGTACCTATTTGGTGCCAATCGGTCCGTGAAGCTGACGTGGGTATACGTGTAACAAATTTTTGTGTGTGAAATGGAGGCTTTATATTACATTAAATATATGTTTTTGATTGTCTAAAATGTAGTTAGACACAAAACTCATAAGGTATTGATCTGATTTTTAAGAGTACAAATTTTAGATTGTTTTTTCTGAACTTGAACAAATATTTTTGAATGCTGTTACGCGAAGACTGAGAGTCAGTAAAATAACTTAATTATTATTTGTAGTATTAATTGAATTTACATTGTTATTAAGTCCTGTAGCTACTGGTAAAAATGTTACCTAGGTACATAGCTAATTCTACTAATAATAAATAAAATTAGCCAAGTGCAAGTCGGACTCGCGCACGAATGGTTCCGTAGCGTGTTGGAGCCTCCACAGTCCCATTCCTTTTGCCGTTATTAATAGCGAACATGGAACTCCTTAAAACATGTACGGGAGCCCCCTTAATTATTTATTTTATTCTGTTTTTAGTATTTGTTGTTATAGCGGCAACAGAAATACATTATTTTTGTTAAAATTTCAGCTGTCTAGCTATCACCGTTCATGAGTTACTGCCTGGTGACAGACAGACGGATAGACGGACATCGGAGTCTTAGTAATAGGGTCCCGTTTTTATCCTTTGGGTCCAGAACCCTAAAAAATAGGGTTCTGAATTTACGGTCTGTGATATCGTACGCGGGTATAGGTGTTACAATATATGACGCGGGTATAGGAAGGTTAACAATAATAGACGCATGTAATGATGAAATTGCATGTAAGTTTATTGTGTCAAACTGAATGCCAAGTTACCAGCTTCAACGAACCTAAGTTGGCCGTCGTGTATAATTTCATGGATTAATTCGAAAGTGAGAATCATATTGTTGAGAATTAACGCAGTCGTGCTGTAAATGCTGAAGCATAATGCAACGTAAGATCCTCGTGTTGGGGTGGCTGGTGGTTCACGTCGCGACTCCTTGGATAGCTGCTGACTTGGTAAGATTTTCAGGTTCCAAATTAAAAATAATCGGCCAAGTACGAGTCGGACTCGCGCACGGAGAGTTCCGTACCTACTGCATGGGAGCCCCCCTTAAATTTATATTTCTTTTATTTTAATTTTATCATTTATTATTGAAGTTTGATCTTCCTGTTAACGTTATTAATACTATCGAGCAAAAAATCACGTTACTTCTATGTGATAAATACCATAAATATTTAAGGGTCTCTTAAATATTTATGGTATTTATTTTTAAAGTGCATATACAACTAAATATTCTGTAAAAATTTCAAGCATCTACCTGTTACCATTATTAATGTATAGCGACAAACGGCCTAAAAATCCCTAAAAATCAGGTTTGTTGTATGGGAGCCCCCCATGCAACAAACCTGATTTTTGTAGTTATAGCGGCAACAGAAATACATCATCTGTGAAAATTTCAGCTTTCTAGCAGCTATAATGGTTCATGAGATACAGCTTGGAGACAGACAGACAGACGGACAGCGGAGTCTTAGTAATAGGGTCCCGTTTTTACCCTTTGGGTACGGAACCCTAATTTTTATTTGTATTATTTGTAAAATACAAATATTAATTAAATAAATCCGCGAATAAATCCGTGCTTGACCACCAACTCGCCTGATGGTAAGCGACTTTGTGGTCGAAGATGAAGCACGCAGACCTAGAAGAGAAGTCGTATTCACTCTGACCTTGAAAAGCGTTCTTATTATATCTCATAAGAAAGAGTAACAGATCTTTAACATCTCAGAAAAATTATGGCTTTCAAATTAAAACCGAGACAGTTTTTCGGAGCTGTTGCTACATCGGAAGGAATAGCACCCCTTCTTTCACCTCAAGATTATAAATAAACGTATTGTTTGATTTCATTATTTCAAATTCAAAATTTATTTTTCACAATAAATAAAATGCATTGTAGCTTACAGTTTCAAAAGGTAACAATATAATAAACATGAAAATTACCAATTTACTGGAACTGTTCCAGTCTTTTCAATAGTCTACTGCAGGACGTAGGCTTAACCACGAAGGGTGGTTATTGATTATTGAAGGGTGAAAACTATTTACTACTATATTTTTCTGAGCTTCGGATTCCTGAACTAAGCTTATATAGATTGTGTCTCAGATCCGTGCTCCACTTGTAAATTTGTATACAGGATTCTTCGAGCAAATATCTACAGAGTCACAAGTTCCTAAAGTAGTGAAAAATGTCCGAGCGCCGTCATATTATACATACCAACTTAGATATTTACGTTTACGTTTTCTCGAATCTCGACGTTATGTCACCTAGTTAGTGCTTGCCACCGAGCACTTTGGCATCGCGCGGCGTTGTAGTCGGCTTGCAATCGTCTTACGACTAACTAAAAAGCCTACCTACTACGCAGCTTGGACAGGGATTTGGCTCGGACACTTTTTTACACGATTGAGACTCTATAGATATTTGCTCGAAGACAGAATTATTGGTAATCAATTAGCATCTTTTTAAGGGCATATTCTGTAAATCAAATTATTAAATAGTTTCATTAATATTTTTCAAAATATAGGTACCTACCTAAAATGACCACTCAGCTACAGTCTATTTTCGAGATGAAACTCAATAGAAATGGAGATTTAATTCTTTGGGGCTATACACTTGGGGCATTTCAAATCAGCAACCCTGATAACAATATATTTTGCAGGTCAACAATGGAACTGAAAAGGTAGAAGAAGGATCTACAACCCAAAATGTCGACGACACTCGAAGAGAAAGCGCTCATTTCTCGGTGAGTAAGTTGGTATATGCTGGCTGGCTGGCCCTGGTGTCAAATCTTTTAGTCTCCTGAAGGACTCTAGCGAAACGGTTATACAGTTTACCAATTAATATGCCATTCGAGCCAAGGTAGTGCTAGATCGGCAATCTGATCAAAATTGCAGGAACACGCTTAACACAAACCGCTTCCAATTGGTATAAGTTGCAAATCTAAATATAAGATATTTAACCAACACCATGTGTATTGTATGGACATGTGAATGGACAACCTTCGGCTAGTATGATTGTAATTAATCTTAAAAAACATTTTTTACAGATGGACCAAAATATCTACCCCTTCTCAACAATAGACAAGGATCACGAAGAAAATAATCTAACAGAAGAATTAGTGTCAAGATCTTTTAATACAGTACGTATTGGATTAATACTGAAAAACTATAGTCTTATGTAATTTCATAAGTAAGAGTTTTTTTCTTTTATACAGCCTAAAGAAGAGCTGACCGGTTTTGAAATGGAAGCACCGTGCGACAATGCTCAATTCCTAATGAAAATTCTAACTGTTCTACTACCATTACTACGGAATGAAGTTCCAACGAGTACTAGAACTAGTTATATACTCTATGTTCTGAAAGATTTACTAAAATCAAGCCGAGAAGCCGCCCAAGATTACGAAATCATGTACAAAATCAACGACTTGCTTTTAACTTTAGAAAAATATCACGACGATAGAGATAAATATTCACCAGATCTAGGACATTCTGCGTTGAGGCAACTTGATTCTGTTGCATCTGTTCCACGCGGTGTTAGATCAAAGGTGGTTTTTCAATATGAAGTCCCACAGCTTGAAAATCCAGACTGCACGGCCGAACTACTTACAATTATAAAAATAGTGCAACAGTCTATATTACGGTTAGTCAATAACCCGTTGTGCAAATCTCGCGTACCACTTGATTCGCCTAATTTGGTTGATGTTAAGGATTATCTTAATAACCCTAATATAAATTTCCGTGAAGATATTCAACAATTGCCTCTAAATCCAATGATTGATACTAATATTCTGGATGAATTTACGATAAACAATCAAAAGCCATTTTCGTACATCCCAGAAAATCCAAATCCGGATAGTAATAAAAAATATGATCAGTTACCATTTGAACAGAAACCTCATAACTGGTATCCAGAGCATGCAACTAAGAAACCTGCAGAATATCCTTACTACTATGGTGCTTCTCCAAACGAATTATCGATTCTCGATGGTGAAATAATAAATCCTGAATATTTTCCATTAGGCCCAGAACAGCACTACGACTCTACTCCTATTTTGGATATACCTATAGAACCTTGGGTTAAGCAGGTAAATAATAAAAAATCTTTTGACTATTTACCAAGTGACGACATCGAACTTCTGAGACCCAAAACAAATCCAAAAATCATGCCTTTCAATCCATATGTTATAGACTCTTCAGGTTACCGTCCTTCATTTGACTTATTTGGGGACGGTTCTGGTGAATTTGAAATTAAAAACAACAAACCATTTTCTGTACATGACGTAGAAATACCTTCCGATCAAGAGGATGTAGAGATTACATATCTTAAACCTTTACCATTGGACGTTTATGGAGATGACGATTCTACTGAAATTCAATTTGGTTCATACAATTCTGACCAACCAAATAAAAAACCTAAGCCTTTGAAGCCTGAAAATATTTACATTCCTTATAATTCTGACGTATTTACTATTCCAAATCAAAGTCCTGAGGAAAATCCTAACAAGTACGATTCTTCGCCTCAGGGAAAGTCTATTGACAAAGGGCCATTTAATTTACCGAAAGAAAAGCTAAAACTTCCGCCCCATCCTCATAACTCACCAAATAGAGGGAATAATAAACCCAGACCTTACAATCCTTATTTACCAAATATTGAATTTATTGAACCCAAAAAGTTTGATATTTTTGGAGGTGGATCGGGTGAGATACAATTGGGGCCTTTAGGTACACCTATTACAAAATACATTGTTGCTCCTGTAGAATCCAAACCAAAACCCGATTATTATGAACCTTATGATACAAATGATTTGCCAAAATACTACTGGCCAGAAGATAACGCGGATGAAAATAACGTGATTCCGGAAGCAATCCCTGATTTTTATATCCCAAATCAAGAAAATATCATAGTACCAGAGCAATCTACAAAGCGACCATTAAATGATGACAGACAGTACATAATTCCAGAGATTACAATACCATTTGAGGAAATTCCAGATTCAGGAAATTTAAATGCCGGTTACGATATTCCTCAAAAAAATGAACCAAGGCGTCCTTATAATGTTCCAAATGAAATTTCATCACAGCCTATTCTTGTTCCTGAAACTCAGATTTTACAGATTATAAGAGAAAATATTGACATTTTGGAACAAAAAATACCCAGGGAATATTTAAATTTAGTAATACGTGAAATGATTAGGAGGCTTAAGGAGTTACTGAATACGGAGCAGATAACAATTGAGACGTACGTGAATATCATACATCAGTACCAAATATTGATTGACTACGTAAAAAACTTGAATATTAGTAACGAAATAATGAAAGAGCTGCTTTTAAGTATGACGAATTTGGACAAATTGGATTTGCAAACTGGAAAATCACAAGTAATTGAGTTAACTTATTTGGTCAAACGCCCGAAGCCTTTGGTTTACCAACCATATTATTATATTAAATATCAATTACCTTACACTTCGTTTTTAACACGAATGGAAAGATTATTAACTTTAAATCCGTATTTGAAAAATAATCCTTCACAATTATACAAAGCTTTAATATCTATTTCCAAAGTAACTGAAACGTCACCAGATCTTGAAAACTATGGTAAAGAAGATATTATTAAGCTGACTTTCAATAAAGGCACTTTGGTTGGAGCCAAAGTGGTCAAAGAAACAGATGCTGATATGTTTAATACTTTGGAAAATTTAAACAGGATTAATACTGATTTATCAATAGATGAAGTTTATGAGCTTATCAAAAACTTGAACGCACAGCTAAAACGTACTGATGAGGGTTTGGTAATTAAAAACAGCAATATTCCTGAATTAAATATTAATTCTCAACCTGATACTATTCGCGTTATACAAGTGGGAAAACAACCAATATTACAAAAAGTAACAAGAATAACAACCAAAAAAGTTGCAGATAACCAAATTTTAGCTGACCTCCTAAACAATATAAATGTTTTGAGATCCAATATGAGTGAAGATCTTAAAGGGAATTCTAGTCAGCCACAGTTAGACAACAATACGGATAAAGTAAATGGAACTGTCTTCACTGAACCTTTAATAGAGAGAACTAGAAATGTTGATGACTTGGATGATTTAGACAACGGCATCCCTCTTTTTGAATATGATACAGCAAAAAATAAGCTTGAAATAAATTCCCTAAAGAATCAGAAAAATAATAAATTTAATATTTACAAAGATTCTAAATACTACAATGTAAACAATGAAGACAGATCATTTGGACTTAAAACAAAACAATCTAATATTGACTTTGATTTTAAAGGACTCTACTCAAATCCAACTCTATATGACAAAATGCCTGGTTCAGTAAAAGAAACCGAATGGATTGGTGGTACTAACAAATATTATAAAAAACCCGAAGACTTCAATCAGAAATTGATTTCAATTGATTATTTACCTTTGAAAACTGTTAAAAGTAATTCATATAAAGCTGGTTACTTAGAATTTCAAAATCCTCTCGATGTGATACCTCAACAACGATCATTGCCAATCACATCAGTTAACCAGTTGGATGCCTCTTTAAATCAAGGCAATAACAAACATGACGAAATACTACAAAGGCAAAATTTAGAATCAGGACCTTCTATCATCAACAACGACATTATTAATAATCCAAAAGTAATTGAATCTCACCTATTAACACATTCTAAAACGTACATAGATAACGTTCCTGTTGAACATTCGAAAACATATCTAGTTGAAAAGCCTTACAATGATGTACAACAATCGGAAACTTCATACTCAAACCCAATTAAATATGATGTGAAAAATTCAATACCTTTAGTTGACAATTCGTTAGATTTGAATGATAATCCGTCAGTTGCAAATAATAATTTTCTAAGCCAATCTCAGCAAAGCAATTTAGAAAAATTATTAGGAGTTGCCACTATAACTTCAGCTAAATATAACGCACTGAAATCTCTATCTCAGGGCAACAATTTACTTAATTTAAATAATAATCCATACGCCCCAAATAATAATTATCTTAGCCAAGCTCACGCTACCAACTTAGACATAATATCAGAAGTTCCTAATGTAAATTTAGCTAAATACGATGCGACGAAATATTTATCTCAAGGCAAAAATCCACTAACATTGAAAAGTAATCCGTACGTCTCAAGTAATAATTATCTGAGCCAATCTCAAGCTACCAATTTAGACTTATTGTCAGAAGTTCCTATTGTAAATTCAGCTAAATATGTCACGACAAAATATGTAACTCAAGACAAACATCCATTAAATTTCAATAGTAATCCGTATGTCGCAAATAATAATTATCTTAGCCAATCTCATGCTACCTACTTAGACTCAAAAGTTCCTAATGTAAATTCAGCTAAATATGATGCAACAAAATATTTATCTCAAGACAAAAATTTGCTTACTTTCGATAGTAATCCATACATCACAAATAATAATTATCTTAGCCATTCTCAGGCTACCAATTTAGACGTATTATCAAAAGTTCCCAATGTAAACTCAGCTAAATATGACGTGACTAAAGACGTATATCAAGACAGTAATCCATTAACTCTGGAGAGTAACCCGTACGTTGGGTATAATAATTACATTAGCCAATCTTTTGATAATGATATAGACAGAATATCAGGAGTTCCTAACATAAATTCTGCCAAATATGCTATGACAAAAACTCTGTCTAAAAACAATTTATATTCTAACAATAACAATTTAGCTGGTAGTCCTAATTGGTTAGCAAATGCGTTACACTACCAAACTTATGGTGCTAATAATCTCCTTCAAAATCCGGCGAATTTAGGTGGAAACTTACAAGTTGGTAGCCAACAATTTGGTGTAAATAACGTTGGGAATTTTGGAGTCTATAATCAAAATCTCTTAAGAAATAATATGAACGGTGGATATCGTTATTTGATTCAGAAAAGATTGCCATTCCTTTACCAGTTGACGCACAGTCCTAGGCTTGTAACGCGCCCTGTGTTAGGTTAAATACGTGTTTAAAATTTCAGAAGAATGATCTTAATATGAGACATACAGTGTCAATACATGATATGACCTAATTAACGACAGTTGTAGCATTTGTAAACTTAAAAATTAGGTGGAATTTAAATATCCGGTGAATCAATTCTAGATGAATCACTATATGACTATGAATATAAATCTTCATATAAATTTTACTCTTATATTTTGTCAAAAATAAAGCATTTGAGCTTCAGTATACTGAATGTCAATCAACATTATATTGGACCAACTCTTGAATTTATCGCAAGAAGAATATTAGTTGGTTCATGCATTTTTTTTGAAAATCAATGAACTTATTTTATTTGTATTTCATATACTAGGCAGTCATAACAGACAACTGAAATTGCATGACATAATTAATAGCTTACAATTTAGACCGATTCTGTGGTCCAAAACAATGAGCACACGGCATGATGATTATATATTATGGAACAGTGGATTTTTTTCGCGATTTCGTAGGTAGTCACACAGTAAAAGTTATTTATAATGATGATTAAGGTAAAATTTCAAAAGTTCCTGCAAGTACCTATGTGTAAAGCAATACCTTGTTGAGACTTATTATTAAAACTTTCTAATTATAACTTTAATATGAAAACTTTCTTATCGGCACGTCATATAATTATTCATATTAAATATTATATTCACGAGACTTACAATGTATATAGTTTGTATCATTGTTTGAATTTTTGTGAGTTTTCGAATAAATTTAATTATTAATTTCTAGATTGTTTCATTCATTTCAATTACCTATTTTCACCCTCTGCCACGGTGTAAGATTTAAAACGATCTTTTACACCTTAGATGAAAAAAGAGAAAAGATGGAATGTATAAAATTCATATAATCGAATTCAAAAATCTTATCAATCGACTTAAAAATTAAGAGGAAGTTCTAAATTCATCAGTAGGTAGGTAAGTTTTTGGGTTGTCGCGAGATTACGTTAACAGCTGCGCAAGATTTGATTGAAGTGAAAGTATTTTCTGTATGGGACCTGTAATCTACAACAAAATGCCGAACTCGCTGAAAAAACTCAGCCACACTCTCTTCAAGGCAAAGCTAAAGAAGGTTCTTCTGAGTAAGTGTTACTACACTGTTAGCGACTTTATGACTGATAAGAAAATTAATTGGAATACTATTATTGACCTTATACACCTTCAAAGGTCTGAGGATGATCCAATGCTTTTTGTGTAATAGTAGTGTGGTTTTGTTGTAGTTAATAAAGAAGTACTTATGTATTATTGACTATCTTATTATGACATTGTAATCTACTAACATAATATTGACACTAATCCTTGACATTGTAATCAATTTAAACATAATTTTAGACTTTTATTTTTGTAATATTAATTCGATTTGATAATAATAAATAGACCAGTAACGTTGCACGCCTTGAATAGGCAAGTTTGTATTGAGCCATGATTATATATTTATACCACCAATGTAACATGCAAACTGCAATAAAAATTTTGACTTTGACTTTGAAGATTGGGCTTCGCACAGCTTGTAGCTAACATCACAGCCGTCAAGAATTTTGTTTCGACTAATATCAGATAGGTACCTACTATAGAACAGCTTCAACAACGACATCGATTTATGAAGTAGGTAGTAGTGCCAGTAAAATTGACTTGTAATTTGGTTTTTGTAACGTGTTCTCGTAATCAAATTGCTCACATCCTTGGAGTCTGAGATTTCGAATCAGAAAGTCAAAGATCCGCAGCCAAACTAAAGTTACTGATATAGCCTAGTGGATTAGCAAGTTGCAGTGGCTGTAGGCAGGGCACATAGCTTGTTGAATGGATAGACGATGCAACGTCAACTGCGACGTACGATAATCTGATCAAAATCCTAAAAATATGCTGGATGCAGCTGCTTCCAAACGGTCCAAACGGACGCCAATGTCCCGCAGTGCTAATTTCTTCGGGTGAGATGATGATTATGAGTTCCCTGGTCTGAATGTAGGTAAATATATAACTTCGCGCTGCCCATTTTTATCGATTTCCAAAAAGGAGGAGGTACTATTTTCGTCTGTATGTATTTTTTTTGTGTACGTTCATCGATATTTTCGCCAATTGTGAACCGATTTAAAAATTCTTTTTTAGTTCGATCGAGTATACTTCCGAGGTGTTCCCATTTAGAGTTTCTCAAAATCGACTAAGCCGTTTTTGATAAATCAACAAAAATGTACGTGGATGTCACATCAATTCGTGCAAATTATTCGAATTCTGTACATTTATTGTTGGTTAATTACACTTTGGAAGTCGGTCTTGCGATTTTCTAACCGACTTCCAAAAAAGAGGAGGTTCTATGTTCGTGGAGGTTTTTTTTGTGTATGTTCATCGATAATTTCGCCAATTGTGAACCGAATCGAAAAACTCTTTTTTAGTTCGAAAGGGTATACTCTCGAGATGGTCTTATTAAAATTTTACAGAAATCGGCTGAGCCGTTTTTGATAAATCAAGAATAATGTAAACAATTTGTCTAAACTGTTACACATAGTACATATTTCATGTTAGTTGAGTAGTTCTAACATAATATCCTCTCGCTTAAGGTACCTCCGTAGACACAATTCGAGCGAAATTTTCGAATTTTGTACAAGATGGAAGGCTTTCATGGATCATTTTTTTGTGAAAAATAATTATATATTATTGCGAAAAATAATTGTTCTGTTCACTTTCCAGTTTAGGGCGAATGTAAAGGTAGATAAAGACACTTATGAGATGCTCTACATCCATCTTTTCTCATTCATTCACGCTCCGTTCCACTGTCATTTTCAAAATTAGATTGAAACATGATTGAAACTCTCAGCCAGATTTCAATATCGATCCTCTTCTAATCAAGTGAATGGCACAACAATCCGAGTTACGATTATCGATTCGACGGCATCGATTCAATCGAGTCCTAATTGCATCGAACAAAACAACTCGATTGTATTCCGTAGAGATAACGAGGGAGATGAAGATGTCCGCCAAAGCAGACCATTCGGATGCGCTGTGCGATGTGAGAACTGCTAGAGATGGGCTTTGGCAATATCGATAAATTAGTAAAAGATGCGCACATGGTATTTGAATAAAGTAGACTTATGAAAAACTTGTGGATAATAAAAAAGTTTGTAATATCTATGGATAGTTAGTATCTAATATAACCATATGAACTTATGACTGGTAACCTATTAGAAGTAGCGTTTTGGTTTAAACTGTAAAGTTACTAAGAAATTAAAGAAATTGAAATTGAAAATTGAAACAATTAATAATCAAAGAGACGGGTATTGCAACATACTGTTTCTGTCCTTTCAATGTAAAATAGCAATGTGCTTGGTAATTTCTGAAAGACCGAAAAGATATATGCAAAAATTGTGTTGCATGCCTTTGATACTTACTACCCGGTCACATTATCTGTGTACCTGACCTCGTGACGGAATTGATTACAGATTATAACAGATTCAGTATTATCTATATGTTTTTACCAATTCTGTATCGGCAACGAAGATGCTAACCATACTGTCGCACCGGGGAGTGCGCGGAGAGGGGACAGGGGAAGCCGAAGAGGCGCCGCATTCCAGCGAGGTGCATAGATATTCTAACCGGGTTGTGGGTAATTAACTAGGAATTACTTCAGACTTCATGTTTTCTGATGTAGGTACTAAATAAAAATAAAATAAAGAATGAGCGTCAATTTAGTTTGTTGTTTTATGCCTACTTATGATCCGGTTTCCGGAATTTTGTAATATCCAGAATCGAACTGCAGCTATTAGAAAAACTTTTTGCTATTTGATAGATAAATTATCTTTTCAACTATTTTTTTGCAACCCAGAAAAAAAGGATTCGCTAAGTTTCTTTGTCTTCTTTGCCCAACCTCACGTTAAGTCGAGTCGGCTGCTAATGAGCTATAAGGTTCTTCTTCTAATTCAACACAAACAAAATATCGATATCGATGATATTTATCGACATTTCTCCACCTTAATCCTTTAGAAACACTCAACAAATACCCGAGGCAGATGGCGCGTAGTTTACATAATTGTCGAGCAACTCGAGATGTTCAACGCAGCCCTTGTGTGGATAAATATAATTGGTCAAGATGAATATAATTATTTGTCGTCGTCGTTTCAGCCATAGAACGTACACTGCTGAACATAGACCTCCCCTATGGATCTCCAATAAGATCGGTTGGTAGCGACGTGCATCTAGCGTGATCCTGCGGTCTGAGGTCATCCGTCCGCCTTGTGGGTGGACGTCCTACGCTACACTTGCCGGTACGTGGTTTCCACTCGAGAACTTTTCGACCCCATCGGTCATCAGCCCTCCGTGCTATATGGCCTGCCCAGTGCCACTTTAATTATTTATTTAGTATTATTAAATAAAAAGTAAGTAAGTTCGTATAGGCCGGGTGGCTAGCCCTGGTGTCAGAGTTTTAAGGCCGCCTGAAGGCCTCTGACATGGCTAAACGGTTAAAACTACCGGGGTCTACAATTTAACGTGTCATCCAAGCCACGGTAGCGCTCAGTTGGAAAATGCCACTGGAAATTAATTTCGGTGATCGCTGACAATCACCTAGTCAAACTACGCTACGAGCGCTATAAAATGATTGTTGGTCAAATAATAACTGATACTACAGATTTTACATAATATTAATGGATTTTTTGTCGTCGGTTTTTTATTAGGTGATTGTTTCCCGCCGGTTTCAATAGTGTTAACATTTAAAACCTAAAAAGATTTGCGAGTCTGAATCGACATATTCAGGGTCATAGGTTTTAAACGCAAAACCTTTTAAGGGTCTAGTACATCTAGACAAACAACTTTGTACCACGACTTATGAAAACTAGCATAAAAATATCCGCTTCTCCAATCTCCATACATTTCACAGCGCGTTGTTGATGAAAAACTGATTTTTTTCGTGATAGAGAAGAATAAAAGTTGTGTGTCTAGATGTGCCTGTTAGACCCGCCTTTAAAAGGTTTTGCGTTTAATACCTTTGAGTCTGTACAATAATAAGCTTATGAAAATTCAGTTACACAGACGCAAGGGTTTTTTTATGGTCGGTAATTTTTGAACAGTAGAAAAAAAACCTATAGAGTCTGCCCAACGAAAGCTGTCCAAGAAAGTTCTATAAACTACGTGCATGCTAAATTTCATGGAGATCAGCTGAGCGGTACTAGAAAACAAGCTAACAGCTCTTGATTTTTTTAAATTCCCGCCTTTTTTCTTGGACAGCTTTCGTTGGCCAGACTCTAGAACCCGCTGAACCCGTGTACCAAGTTTCGTCAAGATTTGTTGAAAAATGCAAACTGTAGTGAAGAATCAACGTCCGGACAGACGAAAGTAAAATTGTCGAGTCAAAACTGAGACTTCACTCACTTCGTTGGCTCGGTCATTATTTCATCTCTTAAGAAATCTCGAGTATTTTGATTCAAATAGCATTCAAATAGCATCCTTGTGGATTTCCAATAAATAAATATTTGAGGACATCTTACACACGGTCTCAGACCCCAAACTAAGCAAAGCTTGTGATATGGCTGCCAGAGACTGATATACTACATATACATTACGTATGAGTATACATATTTTTAAATACATATTTAATATATAGTAACTAAATAACACCCAGACAGAGCAAACACCTATGTTCATCACATAAATACTTGCCCTGGGTGGGGATCGAACCCATGCCTTTTTGACCCAGAAGTTAGGGTCTCTAACCACTGAGCCACCGAGGCAGGCAATAAAAGCTGTTGAAAGCGGCTTGCATACAACATGTTCTGTGGCTGTGGTTAGGGCACTGTGCTTATGCTACTGTTCTTGCCAGAAGCTTGCCTGGAATAAATCGCTATGGTTGATAAGGCCGCCACTTTATAATCATATTTTTTGTCGTATATGTGTAAATAGTGTTTGTTTTTAAATTGTGGTTGTAATTATAGAGTTTTGTCTGTCTGTGTCTGTCTGTCTGTCTTGCTATGGGGCCAACTCGGAATTCGAGAAGAAAATTTTATATGTTTCATAAGTAAGTAAGTTCGTATAGCCCTGATGTCAGATTTTTCAGGCCGCCTGAAGGTCTCTGATATGGCTAAACGGTTAAAACAACCGGGACCTACAATTTAACGTGTATTTGTTTTATTCATAAGAGGTTGCTATTCTGTAAGGGATATCTGATTTTTGCTCTCGCTTTCTGGTTTGGCCCCATACTAAAAGTGGTTCAAGATGTTTTGAATCAGGGTATTTTTCGGCCAACTTCACCTTTATAAAATAGTCTTACATTAAATTAGTGTAACCATGTCATTCCAGACCTTATTATCTCGAAATTTTATAATAAGCACACGCCGTTAACAGAACTGGGTAAACTTCCCCGTTATACGCCATTTTCAAAATGGCGGACCAAGATGGCGGCCATAATAACAGTATCTTCTCGTCTGCATAGCGTCGGAACTCATTAGTGGAATTAATTGTAGTGGGTATTGTAGCTCTGTATATTTTCTGCGAGGAAATTGAAAAAGTTTCAGCCTGACACGTTAAGGAGAATTGGTTTCATTGTCTCTTTGTTGTATACTTATGGAGTTGTAAAGACCTCTTTGTTCAACTTGGATGAACTAAGTGAGTAAGCTAAGTGTTACCTAGTAATGTAGCATATGTATACTATACCAGCCTTTTTTTAATAGTCCACTGCAGGACGTAGGCCTACCCGTAGGGTGAGTTTAAGTACAGTAGACGTGAACTTGCTATTTTCCACAGTGCTATTCAAAGATGGTTTAAGTACAAAGCCGAAAGAGAGCGTTTCAAATATATTTACTGTACAGGTAGCCGCCCGTAAGTCTAGCGCTGAGGGTACTGTGGAGGGGATGGCTGCGCATAGTGAGCGCCATACTAAACCCATGCACAGCCACCCTCTCCAAACTTCGCTCAGCGCTAGACTTATATGCCGCGACTTGTACCATCCTTTTTAATAGGTCACTGCAGGATGTAGATCTTACCACGAAGGGCTGACTAGGCCATATCCACCACGCTGGCTCAGTGCGGGTTGGTGGATTCACACACGCCATCGAATTTCTTCTACGGACGCGTGCGGGTTGCCTCACGATGTTTTCCTTCACCGAAAAAAATCAAGTCAAAAATCAAATCAATCAAAAATCAAATTCCGTACATTGTAATACCAAAGGCCTACGCCTTGCAGTGGACTCTTAAAAAGACTGGTACAGTACAGTACAATGTAAAAACATTTCAACAAAATAAGGTCCTTGCAACTTTTCCTATTTTCTCGTATATAGGAAATGTGCTGGAATCAAAAATAGATGAAACCGTCCACCGATAGGGCCGCGCCACGTCGAAGCCCTAGAAAACTGCACGTCTATTCACTGAGTAAGCTAGGAGCTGGGCGCATAGTTTACAAAGATGTAATTTATAATTATTTTTCGCGAAAAATCGCAACACCGACTTCCACCGTGTACAGAATTCGAATAATTTGCACGAATCGATGTGACATCCATGTACATTTTTGTTGATTTTTCAAAAACGGCTCAGCCAATTTCAATAAAATTTAAAGACCACTCGGAAGTTTACTTTTTAAAGTTAAAAATGATTTTTTTAAATCAGTCCACAAAATATCGATCAACATACACATATAAAAATACATATACTTAAACGAACATACTACCTCCTCCTTTTTGGAAGTCGTTAAAAAATACCGCTTAGTGTATACGAAGTTATTCGCTTTTATTGTAAGCCATTGGGTGAGACCATTACTATAAACAAATTCTGCTATGGGGTCAACCCTGATGTCAAAAAAAAAAACATAGTCTCATGCAAAATCGCAACCCCGAGTCGACAAAATGTGTTTAACTATGACAACAAACATAGTGTCCGAATGTATGTATTTTTTGTTAGGAGCTGGGCGCATAGTCAATAAAGATTTAATTTAAAAGATATCCATCCATCCATTCATCAACCATACTTAGGATGCTAGACAATTAAGGAGTCAAGGACCTATGGAACTCCTATGACCTACGCGGCGCGCGACATTTTCAGAGACCTCATAATTATTTGCGCGTAATGTAAAGTTCTACGTCCTCAGCTCCTAGACTATAAGTGCGGAGAGCTCCGTCGAAGATAAGACTCTGCGGTGTATGGACCGACGATTATTGCCAACGATTCTTGTAGTGATGGGACACATAATCATGCTCGATAGGCTAACATTATTTTCGATAAAACATTTTTAAAATTCCTTTTTATTTATTGCATCTTATGGCTCAGTAACGTGGTCTCTTGGCCTTATTAGTAAGCCCAGTAGCCCAACGAGCTATGGAGAGGGCTATGCTCGGAGAATCTCTGCGTGATCGAATCAGAAATGAGGAGATCCGTAGAAATACCAAAGTTACCGACATAGCCCAGCGGATTGGTTAGTTAAAGTGGTAGAGGGCAGGGCTCATAGCTCCAAGGCCTGATGACCGATGGGGTCAAAAGGTTTTCAAGTGGAGACCACGTACCGGCAAGCGCAGCGTAGGACGTCCACCAACAAAGTGGACGGATGACCTAATTAAGACTGCAGGGTCGCGCTGGATGCAAGCCGCTACTAACCGGTCTCACCGGTCTAACCGGAGATCTTTAGGGGAAGCCTATGTCCAGTACTGACGTCCCATGGCTGAAACGACGACGATACATTTACAATATTTCGTCTCCGGTAATAAGTTACATGTTTTAACTTTGATTAAAATTAAAATAATGTTCACCAATGCTCAGCGATTGTGTAACTAACAATAATTTCAACAAAAATATAACTATTTCCTGCATCGTGCACTCTACAGGCTTCTTCAGAAAGGCTTTATGATATGCCGAAAGGGAGTTATTACAAAATTGCAACTCAGAATATTAAATAAATATGAAACAGCTGATTTCTTTTATTCGACGAGCTAATTCCATAGAAAGAAAGAAAGAAAGAAAATCATTTATTGACATAATATTACATTTACACATTCTCATATGAGGAAAAGGAGTATAAATGGTTCTATTATGGACTCGTCATTACTTACAGTAGTTCTATTGTTTTTCTAATCTACCTACATTACAAAAAAATAAAGTGTTATGTACATAAAATATTGTTTGCATGTCATCGAAATTGAAATGTCAAATGTCGGCGGTTGCCAAACATTCGCAACATGCTATGCCTACGTACATAAATCCTATAGATTTAAACGAGTCAGCTGTAAAAGGACTTTGTCAAAAACATAACCAACATTTAAATAATAGTAATACAATTGAATTATGTTATAATTAGTTAATATTAAAATAGAACTATACATTATACATTTAAAAAAGTAAAAAGGCCTTGTCAAAAAAATTATAAGAAGAAGTACAATTTAATGCATTATTTTTTTTTTCTTTTCTATCATTATTATTTTAAAATAATTAATTTTAAAATAATCAGATGTTAAATAAGCTAATCAAACAAAAACGTTTTGGTCATAGTAAGAGTTGTTTATGATGGCACAATTCACCGCGTTTTGGCTTAACAAATGGTATTTCTTAATAACCGCGTATGTGTATAAAGCCATGTATTCACTGAGCAACAATGTTTCGGACACACAGTTTCTGAAACAATGTTTCCAGGTACTGATCTGTATCCGTGTTCTACACAGTAGTGTTTACAGAAACAAAATAATTGTATCTGAAACATTATTTTTTGTTTCGGAAACACGTAGATTTTGGTTCTGATACAGAGTTTATAAACAAATGTTGCTCAGTGAATACATGGCTTAAGATTTTGGACTATTTTATTTTCGTCAGCATCGTCATGTCTATTTTAGAATAATATATTTTTTTACTGATCTTCATTTAATTTTATTCAGTAGGTATTAAATAGAATATAAAACACTTTATTGTACACAGAAAATATAAGACGAACAGTAATACTAGAAATACTTATTATTGTAACTCAAAGCGGCCTGAAAGCGAATAAATATTTCAGTTATATTTTATGATTTATATTATGGACGAAAAACAACCGGTACAAGCGCTCGTACCATTATTTGACTATTATATCCTATTTAATTTTCTTATCAAGTCACCACTACTGCTCTAATTTTAACACACAGTAAGTAGATATCGATATTGCCGAGTAGAGTTCATTTGAAAATATCGATATGGTGACATCATTAGGCCAATAGTGTTAGCTCGCGAGTTCCGCTGGCCACGCGCCAAGGATGCGCCTATTTGTATGGATGAGGGGACACGCTCAGTCAGCTGTGGCGGTGTAGAATGTTCACAGACTGAAAAATAATCTAAATAAATATTTAGAGACATCTTACACACGGCCTCTGACCCCAAACTAAGCAAAGCTTGTAATATGGCTGCCAGAGACTGATAAACTACTTTTACATATTCTTAAATACATAATTATATAAATAGTAACTAAATAACACCCAGACACAGAGCAAACACTTATGTTCATCACATAAATACTTGCCCTGGCTGGGGATCGAACCCACGCCCCTTTGACCCAGTAGTTAGGGTCTCTAATCACTGAGCCACCGAGGCAGTCAAATAACTAACGTTATTATTTTTATTTTATTTTTATTGGGAACCTTACAGCTATGTTACGGAAATATATTGAAACATATGTGTTGACGGCCAATTATAGGGTTCCACAAGTAGAAATGTAAATAAATACCTGTGAATACACAAGCTTCAATCACCAACCCAGCTCCGACCGCGCTGCTGCGCGTCCAGAGACAAGCGACCGACCGCCGCTTGCGAAATCACAGTCATTCAAAAAATGCGCTCGATAGCAATCGTTTCATACGTGCCACGGACGTATTAAATACGTTAATTATAGGTCGAATCAAACATTTTGGCGGCTGCGACGTCAGCTACAAGCTGCGCGAAACCCGATCCTGACTAAAGCTCACTTAGCAGCTGCGCGAGGTTTGGTTTCATGCCGCTTGTAGCTAACTTCACAACCGTCAAGAATTTAGATTTAGCCTATAGAGCTATTATCTAATCTATGCCTATAACGAAAATCTCACATATTAGTTTACAGACTAAAGAGTATCGATATGGTGACATCACTAGGCCAATAGTGCAGGCTCACGAGTTCCGCTGGCCACGCGCCAAGGATGCGCCTATTTGTATGGATGTGGGGACACGCTCAGTCAGCTGTGGCGGTGTAGAATGTACTGACTGGAATCACTAGGTGAAAACCACTCATACAATATTTATATTTTTACAATTTTCTTGTGTTTATTTGGCTCAACGTATAAGCCGTTGACTCGTACGCCTACCTAGGACAAGTAGTCCAGTTAGGTAGGTCCGACTTCAAGAAAGAGGCCAATCGCCGAATCCAACTCGGCTGGGCAGCGTTCGGAAAATTGCGTAACGTCTTCTCGTCCGACATACCTCAGTGCCTCAAGTCGAAAGCTTTCGACCAGTGTGTGTTGCCAGTGATGACTTATGGCACAGAAACGTGGTCTCTCACTACGGGCCTTATTAGTAAGCTTCAAGTAGCCCAACGAGCCATGGAGAGAGCTATGCTCGGAGTTTCTCTGCGAGATCGAATCAGGAATGAGGAAATCCGTAGAAGAACCAAGGTTACCGACATAGCCCAGCGGATTGGCAGGTTGAAGTGGCAATGGGCAGGGCACATAGCGCGGAGGACTGATGACCGATGGGGTCGAAAAGTTCTCGAGTGGAAACCACGTACCGGCAAGTGTAGCGTAGGACGTCCACCCACAAGGCGGACGGATGACCTCAGACCGCAGGATCGCGCTGGATGCAAGCCGCTACCAACCGGTCTTATTGGAGGTCTTTAGGGGAGGCCTATGTCCAGCAGTAGACGTCCTATGGCTGAAAAGAAGAATAAGAAGAAGAAGAACGTATAAGCAATGCTATTCAGAGTGTGTAATGTTGCCAGCATGCTGGCCACGCTGCCAACTGGCAGTGGGCTCGGGCATTTGGATTAAATTATCCTTAGACCTTCAAGGGTCTGCAGATGATCCAATTGCTTTTCATTTAGTAATAACTAGCGACACGCCCCGGCTTTGCACAGTGTATTTTACATATAAACCTTCCTTTTGAATCACTCTATTTATTACAAAAAACCGCATCAAAATCCGTTGCGTAGTTTTAAATATGTAAGCATACATAGGGACAGACAGCGGAAAGCGACTTTGTTTTATACTATGTAGTGATTTACGTATGTAGTTTTAGCTGAAGTAACTACTATTGTATTTTATTGTAGGTAGTTAAAACGTATAAGCACTTGACTATTAATACTTATTTTTCGCAAAAAATCGAACACCGACTTCCACCGTGTACAGAATTCGAATAATTTGCTCGAATCGACATTTGACATTTATGTACATTTTTTTTAATTATTATTGAATTATTTATATTGATTTATCAAAAACAGCTCAGCCGATTTCGATAAAATTTAAATGGGATAACCTCGGATGTACACTCTTTCGAACGAAAAAGAAATTTTTAAATTGGTTCCCAATTGGCGAAAATATCGATGAACATACACAAAAAAAATTTACAGACCAACATAGTACTTCCTCCTTAGAAAACTCTGATCTAGCCAATTATATGCCACCGAAGTTTCTGCACTTTTCAAAATAACGCGTTGTATTATAGAACCTTAAAATTCAGATATAACTTCTAACCCCCAGAACTTAACCTTCCAGAGTAGGTGTACCTAAAACCATGAGCGGTAATTTTAAAATGTCCGTAACGTTAACAAGTACAGGAGTACGTAACAAGTTCGCGTAACGATGTTATCCCGTTATCAGACTTGAGGACGGGCGAGGCGGGTAATTTTGCTGCGAGACACACAGACAGGAAAAATAGCAAAACAATACAGCTAAAATTGAGAGGAAATCTGATACTGTACTGTACCAGCCTTTTTAATAGTCCACTGCAGGACGTAGGCCTAGCCACGAAGGGTGATTTTGCCATTTCCACTACGCTGACCCAGTGCGGGTTGGTGCATTCACACACGCCATCGAATTTCTTCTAAGGATGTATGCAGGTTGCCTCACGATGTTTTTCTTCACTGAAAAGCCAGTGGTGTGAAATTCCGTACATAAATTATAAGGATTCATAGGTACGGGACCGGAATTTGAACCTCATCATCTCTTTGAAAATCATCAATAATATGAAAATTACTTCATAGATCCAAACGAACTACTCGAATTCTGTAAACGGTTAAAGTCGATTATTAATGCCATTTTTGGCGAAAAATAATTTTAATGACTTGTTTTCTGTCCTAGTCATCTGTGAGTATCGCGCCAACATGTTCGCCTATTAGGCGTATTGTAGCAAGACAAGCCAACTTGCGCGAATGCTTAACTTTAACATAACAGTGCTTAAGCACGGGATGTAGATGTTTTCGCCTGGTTATGAATATTTTTGGAAATAATCGACTTAGTTTCTCAAGCTACTTGTTTTAATTACTACTTTATTCTACTTCGTCTTAAAGAATATCTATCTTATATTCTGGTATCTTTCTTTTTCTGTATAGGTATAGGGTATAGGGATAATAGGGCCTATTCTGTGGGTATAGGCAGCGACTGCCCTGTGTAATAGGGCCTATTCTGTGGGTATAGGTATAGGTAATAGGTTCTTCAAGAACAGTGAATCAATATTTAATTTTTGTTTCTTGGATTTTTCTCTACTTTTAATAGCAAAATATTTTATTATATGTACATCAGGAAAGCTGTCTAGAATATACAGGGTTATTCCTAATCAATAAGCATCCTTTTAGGGACTTATTCTGTACATCAAAACTAACAACTTTTGTTTTGCGACTTTTGTCAAAACTCAAAAAAAAGTTGTTGTTCCATAGAAAAATATCGTTCACCCGCGACAAAATGTATGGAACAGCTGATATTTTTTTTTTAGTTTTGACAAAAGCCTCAGAACAAAAGTTGTTAGTTTTGATGTACAGAATAAGCCCCTACAAGGATTCTAATTGATTAGGAACAACCCTGTATAATTATATTATCATTCACTGACCATGTCAGCTCACTGCGGAACATAGGTCTTCTAGTACTTATATCCGCAACTTGTAGCTATAGGCGGACCGTTTATCTGAGACGTCGCCTGCGCGGGTACAGGGGCGCGCGGGTAGACGACAAAGGGGGACTGAGACCGGTGCGGGCGGCAGGGACCCGCCGCCCGCACCGGTCTCAGTCCCCTGTGTCGTCTCCCCCGGCGCCCCTGTACCGCGCAGGCGACGTCTCAGATAAACAGTCCGCCTATAACGTAACAGCCGCCAATAATTTTGATTCAACCTATAATAACTGTGAAGTAATATGAAACTAAGTCAACATGTAACCTCACCTAGTCACCCGCAGTTTCTTTGTCATTATGGCATAATATTGAGTTCGTTAGATCTATACAATCGACACAATTTCAATGTACAAGTATGTGCTCCCACGGTATAGTAACCTAGTTTTTATGGTGAGTGTTACTTATAAGTATCATGCATGCATGTAATTTGACTAAATTACATTTTTTATCAGAGGATCGTGAATCAACCACTATTATCGAGTTTTGTGTAGAAAATCGCTAAAAATCGCGGTATATCCTTATCCTTACATAGTATAAAATAAAGTCGCTATTTTCGTTTGTTTGTCTGTATGCTTAAATCTTTAAAACTACGCAACGGATTTTGATGCGGTTTTTTTAATGGATAGAGTGATTCAAGAGGAAGGTTTATATGTATAATACACCTGTGCGAAGCCGGGGCGGGTCGTCTAGTTTTTGATAAAACTTAATTTACGTTCCGGCAGAAAACTCTTTTCACCCCTTAAATTGTAACATTTTTTTATGTTTTTCGTGTCAATCGCTCGAATAGAAATATTGCATGCTCGTAGGTGCTCTTATTTATTTCAGAAAAGTTTTTAGTATACATTTCAGCTTTCAGCTTTTAAGTTTTTGAGTAAAACTATGACTTTTTTGAAGCATTATAATCTAGCTTTTTCTTCTTTGATTATGTTTGATGGTATCGTTCCAGCCACTGCCGGACAGAGTCCTCTCAAATACAGGGTTATTTGTAATCAATTTGTGGGGGCTTATTCTGTACATCAAATCTAGAAAATTTGATCTGCGACTTTTGTCTTAGTTAAAAAAAAATGTTGTTCTGTAGTAAAATATCGCTCACCCGCGACAAAATGTATGGAATAGCTGTTTTTTTTGAGTTTATACAGAAGTCCCAGAACAAAAGTTGTTAGTTTTGATGTACAGAATAAGCTCTTAAAAGGATGTTAATTGATTAGAAATAACCCTGAGAGAGAGAAGCGGCTTGCATCCAGCGTGATTCCGCGGTCTTAACGAGATTATTAGTCCGATTTGTCAGTGGGCATCATACACTATGTTTGCCGGTACATGGCGTCGACTCTTTTGGGGACTTTTGACTCCATTCGCAACCAGAACCCGTGCTATCTGCCTTGCCCACTGCCATTTTAACTTGGCAAACAGTTGGGCTATGTCATTTACTTTGGTTCTTAAATATTGTTAACGATATGAAAGCGTATTGTTATTCTTAGCTATTTTAATAAAAATTAAAATTGTAGTCGTAGATTTTACGACCAAACATTTTAAAAGTAAAATTATTTTTGATAACAAGTAAACTTGTTCATTAACTAGGTAACGTTACTGTTTCAACGCGCAAAATTGCATCATAAATCTGACTAGAAGAAAAATAAAACCATCCATAATTTAAAACAAAACTTTTAATCAAAATAAATTATTTACATCTACGCAGACTAAAACTTAATTAAAATTAATATACTTGTTAATCCTGCTAATATAATTATCGCTTAAAACTGGCTTAGTTGCTAAACTAACTTTATTCTTCAAACTCGCTATTGTAGATACTAAATAACTTTTAGGGGTGGTTGCTATCACAACTTTCGGTGAAGAATACACTGGTACAGGAGTAACGTTGTATAAAGGTAAAGTGTGTTTTATATTTGTGTATAAATTGGGCGTTTTCCCTCCGACATTCACAATACGTTCTGTTGCATGCAATAATGGACTGGGGGTTGTTACATCATAATTTTGCTGAGTATTATACAGACTTTTAGTAACAAATAAGTCCTTTAGCTCTTCATATGAAGGTTTCACAGTTGATGCTGTAGCTGTGTTTGTTACTTCTACATTTTTGTTGTTAACAAAATTGAATTTGCTTCTATGTGGTTCGTAATTGCTGTTATATTCTGAGGAATAGTCTGTATAATACTCTTTGGAAACGTCTGGGTATTGATAGTAATCTTTTTCTCCTTTTTCATTTGATTTGTCAGTAACATCGTAATCATGTTTGTTGCTTCTATCTGTATAATCGACTACTTTTGAATAATCTGTATCTTGGTTAAGATAGTTGTTTTTATGAGTTACAAAGTTAGGAGTTTCATAGTTTTGAGGTCTCACTGTGACATAGTTATATTTAGGTGGTTGATACACGTTTTGATTGTCATATTGAGGTTTGTTGGCATATCTGTCGTTGATATCATATTTATTATGATTGTCATATTTTTGTTGCTTGCCATAATCATTATTTTGATGATCATCATCAACAGTGTTACCATTTTGTTCATCATCGTATCTGACATCAGCTTTGTAGCCATTTTCGTCGGCGGTGTATGAGACTATTTGCATTCTCCCGTCCGGGAGTCGAACCCTGTACTCGCCATTGGTGGCTGAGCCACTGCTTTGCTGTGAGTGGGAGAAGTCGTCGCCAGTCTTGTGATCCTTCACCGTGTAGGAAAACGCGTAGTTTTGGTTCTGTTAAAGAAAACATGGTTTCATTACGTATTCATAATTTCATTGGCATGTTTATATGGGAGATCTATGTCCAGCAGTGAACGTCCTACGGCTGATTATTATGATGACAATGAAAATCATTTCAGAGCAGTAATTATGAGTTAAACTTTTGGAGGTTCTTTTTTATGGAGAGTTCGGGATTTTTTGCGGTAATGATTGTATAGGTACATGCAACTACCTATCTACTAATTAAGTTCCTATAGGCCGGGTGGCTAGCCCTGGTGTCAGAGTTCTTAAGCCGCATAAAGGCCTCTGACATGGCTAAATGGTTTAAAAAACCGGGAGCTACAATTTAACGTGCTATCCGAGCCACAGATAGAAATGCCACCCGCGGTCACCCATCCAAAGACTGACGTGAATGTTGCTTAACTTCGGTGATCGCTGGCAAACATCTAGTCAAACTATACAAGAAATACAATTATGGAAAGAATAGAAAGCTATTCCTACTAAATATTTGAAATTGTGAAGTTTGACTAACTGTTGTCAAACGCAAGTCTATTTAAATAATAAAACATTTACAATACATATTTACCTGATCATATTCTGAGTTGTTTTCCTCACTCAAGTCATTGTTTTGGTACAGACGAGGGTACGGACCTGGTTTTGCCTGAAACGATAACATTCACTTTTACTGCCAAACATCTGAAATTAACCTATTCAGTACATAGGCTAATGCATAATATTATTTTTAACATTGTAAAACTGTCAAACGAAATTTAATTAGGTACTTCGAGCAACTATCTATAGAGTCACAATTGTGCAAAAAAAGTGTCCGAGCCAAAACTCTGCCCAAGCTATGTAGTGGGCAGGTTTTTTAGTTAGTTGTAAGGCCATTGCAAGCCAACTACAACGCCGCGCGATGCCAAAGTGCTCGGTTACAAGCACTAATTATGTCGGTGACAACGTCGAGCTTCGATCTAAGTCGGTATGTATGACGACACTCGGTAATTTTTTTACTACTTTTACTTAGGGACTGGCTCTGTAAATATTTGCTCGAAGATTAGGATTAAACAATAAACGTTAACTTATTATATCTTATCTTATCTAGGTACCATAATCATTGTACGGTAAGGCATCACCTGCAGATGGAAATAGATTTAAAAATTCTCTCAAGAAATGGCTAATTGAAAAAACATTTTATGATATGAACGAATTTTACTCATGTACACACGGATCGGGCCCATACTTATATTATAAAAAATAACTTTGTGCCATAATAATTTTGTTTAAAAGTTTTGTATATATTCAAGAATGATCTCAGGTTTTTAGTATAACATATTTTAAACATAAGATAAAGTTAATATTTAGATAGGAATTATTGTTGTAAATTGTTTTAAATGGTTGATTTCAAGCACATGCATAATTGTAAATACATCTAAAGAAACGAAACTTTTCATGTAAATAGATAATATTATTATTAAATTTAAATAATGCTCTTCATCTATCGTAATGCTTATGGTACCCATCTAAGTCTTAGGATGGCTACCATATTGCATAATATTGCATGTCCGCTAGGACAAACTGTTGATACCAATAATCTACTTGTAACATCTTTGTACTGACACAGTTTAGAGCAATAAAAATTTACTTTACTTTACTGTTCCGTACAAAACTGAAACTCGAAAACAACAAAATGTACGAAACAGGCGTGTAACAGATGATTTTTATTCATCGTACAAGATCCAAAATGAGAGATTAAACAAGATTTAATAGTAAATTAAAACAACCCGACGCAATAAGATTCCTATCGCAGGTAACAGAAGAGCTGGTAACTTTAAAGCGGCTGAACTGATTTTGATGAAACATAATTTAAGACACTCCGGACTAATTCACCTTTCAAGGATAAAAAAAAACATTCAAAATCGATTCATCTGTTGGGTATTGCGTTCAGGAGCTACGACGTCAGACAGACAGACACATCAAACTTATAAAACCCCGACGTTTTAGCGTTGGCGGTTTTACAAAAAAAAACAAAAAAAAAATTGGCCAAGTGCAAGTCGTATTCGCTCACGAAGAGTTCCGTACCATGTTGGAGCCCCCTTAGCTCCATTCCTCTCGCTGTTATTAATAGGGAGCAAAATAAAACTCCTGAAAAATCACGTTTGTATATGACCTCCCATATTTTTTTTGTGTTTTTAGTATTTGTTGTTAAAGCGGCAACAGAAATACACCATCTGTGATCAGCTGTCCAGCTATTACGATTCTGATAGCTGAACAGCCTGGTGACAGACAGACAGACGGACAGAAGGACATCGGAGTCTTAGTAATAAGTCCCGTTTTTACCCTCTGGGTACGGAACCCTAAAAAAAGATTAAAAATATGAGTACCTGATAGCTGTGTTGTGTTTTTAGGACCTTCTGCTCCGCGTGGTCGGAAAGCGCTTTGTAAATCGGCGGGAGTACCGACCGCTCCTGAAATAACACGATAAGTGCTGTATAAGATGTATACAAACTAGCTGCGCCCCGCGTTGTTACTCGCGTTAGCCCGAGATAAAAAGATTTTTTCAAAAATAATAAATAAATAATTAACATTAAGGACATTAACACACGGTCTCTGACCCCAAACTAAGCATAGCTTGTGATATGGCCGCCAGAGACTGATATACTACATAGACATATTTTAAATACATACTTAAATAGATAGTACCTAAATAATACCCAGACACAGAGCAAACAACTATGTTCATCACACAAATATTTGCCCTGGGTGGGGATCGAACCCACGCCTCTTTGATCCAGAAGTTAGGGTCACTAGCCACTGAGCCACCGAGGCAGTCGTAATATACGTATCGTCGAAAATAAACGTACCCTAAGTTACTCCATATTACATCAGCTACCTGACAATAAAAATCTCGTCAAAATCGGTCCAGCCATTTCAGAGATTTACCGGAACAAACAGGCAGACAAAAATTGTAAAAGATGTTATTTTGGTGTATGCACCGTAAATATATTCATATAGTAGTATTGTATTGTATGTAGTAAAAACCGTTATTTCAATATTACAAACAGACACTCCAATTTTATTTATATATATATACAAATAAGTCATGTGATGTATAGAGGTGTTTCATGAGAAATTGTAGATATAATAAGAATAATTTATTTCGTGACCATAATGTTGTTCCTTATGCTAATATTACTTAAATAAACTAGATTTTTTATTACTTAAGATATTTAAATACATGCATTACTTAATATTTATAATTAATTTAATTAAATTAAAATCAAATTGAATTAGGTGCATATTGTAGGGTTCATTATAAAATTCATCAAATAGGGTTAGTTATAAATTATAAAAGTATTTATATTTAAGCAAACATTTTTTACTTAATCGTTTTTAGCTAGTTGTGAAGCACTAGCTTCCACGGTAGGATTCCCTATGTTTGTGGAAACTAGTTCGCTAGATATGTTCTATATTTATATATTCACAACCTCATCGAGTTTGGGTTCAATTGAATGGTCTTGGCGAGTATTTTGTCTTTCAATGGTAGTCAGAGTCTGATGATGGAGATGGAAGGTGGTCATAGGAACACTGTAATGAAACAACGAAACCCTATCAGCTTCGGTTCGTTTGATTCGTCTTGGCGAGTAGGTATTTGTTCAGTAAATGCTTGTTTTAAAAAAAAGGTTTTTTTTTTTAAATATAATACTTGTTAATCGCGTAGTCCGGTAAGCCTGGTAAGCGACGTTGTGTTCAAAGATGGCGCACGCAGTATGCATGAACATAATTATTTTTCGCAAAAAATGGTATAACCGCCTTCCATCGTGTACAAAATTCGAATATTTCGCTCGAAATGTTTACATTATTGTTGATTTATCAAAAACGGTTTAGCCGATTTCTGTAAAATTTAAATGGGAGTATACCCTTTCGAACTAAAAAAAATTCGATTCGGTTACATTTGGAGAAATTATCGATGAACATACACAAAAAAAAATACATACAGACGAACATAGAACCTCCTCTTTTTTGGAGGTCGGTTAAAAATTGGCTTTTGAAGATTCAGTTAAATAGATAAAGAGATAGTTTGCTGTCCGGAGCACTACAAGTAGCAACAATCGATGAAATCAGGTCTAAAAACGTGCTACCACGAACTCGTAGCATTTCACAATGCGTCGGCAGTCGTTAGTACCGAGTCCGCTGCAGTATCCGTATCACAAAGACAGCTATCTGGGTCATCTCTCGCTTTGTACCCGATCTTTTCATACTGACTTGCGATCGAGATACTTTTTGGGGCCACTAAATTTGACGTAATTTAACAAGCTGCTATTGAACAAAAATTATTAAAAAGTATTGAAGTACCAAAATAAAATCGTGAGGTCGAGTCGGATTCCGGTCCCAGAAACTGCTATACCCCTCTTATACGGCTTCTGTACAGCTTGATTTCTCTTATGATTAAACGTTTTTTTTTGCGTGACTTCAGAGTTGGTCCCATAATAAAAATGGCCATTAATATCAGTATCAGCGATCACCGAAGTTAAGCAACGTTCCGCACGGTCAGTATTTGGATGGGTGACCGCGGGTGGCATTTTCCAACTGAGCGTGTTAGATTAATAATGTTATTATAATATTTAATAACGATTACAAGATGTATTAAGTAATATAAGACTTATTAGTAGCTAAATGGAACTGAGAAATATCATGTCGTCCGAATGTCGGCCATTGTTGTTTACGTACATCATTTATTTAATACTGTGATTTCATATTGTTATAGATGACTTAAAACGTATCAATAATTGTTCTAATAATTCTAATAAGTATGAAATACAGTTTAAGATGAGTTTATGTTTAACAATTGTGTAAAATGGAGGCTACCACCGCACCGTGCCCGCCATCTTGCTCGTTCCCTATTGGTTGTTGGTAATGTTTACATCGAGCAGTGGTGGTAAGGCATGGTGGGAGCTTGTGAAATCAGTATAAAACAGTCTGTTGGCGCGGCTTCGTCTCTTAATATCTCTTAGTGTTCTCCCGGTATTCCGATAATAACGTTGGAGTCTTGCTTAGCTAGTTATGCTGAGTGTCGGTACCTTTTATATTCGAAGCCAAGTCGAGTGGACGTCGCCATGTTGCTAAAGTTAAGTACTTTGTGTAATATCTAAATTAAGGTGACTGATCATTGTACATTGTATCAAAAGATTATACTGATGGCGTCTTGAGTTTCTTGCCACTTCTTCTCAAAACGTCTAGGGCCTTGCGAACGTGGCATAATTATTGCAATACATGGTGGTACCCTCGAGGGACCCATGAAGTATAAAAAATATACAAAGTATACTTACTTACTTGTTTCCTTTACTAATTTAGAAACCTCAAGTTAGGTAACTACCCTCACAAACATTTAAAGGATCAGATTGAAGAGTTTCTTTGTTATTAAGTTAGAATCAGGGTTGCTGCATTAGTTAGAAGTAAGATTTCCATCCTAACAGTAATATTTTGGTAGAAAATAGACAAAGTAACCGCCTTTTAACCCTGACCTAACAAGCGCTACAGTGGCTCGGATGACACGTTAAATTGTAGGTCCCGGTTGTTGTAACCGCTTAGCCATGTCAGAGGCCTTCAGGCGGCCTAAAAACTCTGACACTAGGGCTAGCCACCCGGCCTATACGAACTTACTTACTTAATATGAGTAAAATGAATATCCTTAAATATGTATCTATACCGTCTATAAATACACTCTGTATGTAATAATTAAATTCATAAAACTATTTTTTTAAACATTTGCAGAATAAAGTAACACAAAATTCTTCTTGACAAAAAAAAACACTTCACTTAGTATTTTTTTTTATTTTAAATCATTGACTGACTGAATGATTGAATTTATTTGTCCAAGAATGAATGAATGATTGATTAAATCAAGTTGATAGCCAAAGGCATTCTTGAAAATTGAATGGGTTTTAGCTAATTGGGCGCCTTTGAACGTTTCAATAAGTTCACAAAGATTTACATAAAATTCTAGCTAATGAACCTATCTAATTCTATGGCCCAACGTTTCTAACGTAGTGTATTATTTTCTCCAAGATTGATCGCGGACTATTGTACGCGTGGAAACTAACAGGTGTTCCCGAACTCCTATACAACTGCTATACAACTCGTATACGGCTTTTATACAGCTTGTTTTCTCTTATGATTAATTGGCGATAATTTCGGACTATGAAAGGTCAGTATGAGTTTGGATGTCGATCTAAGACTCTCTAATTGTTAGTCGATGCTACAAATATTGTTAAAGTATTAAGATGTCAAAAAAGATAGATTAGAATTATTAATGGTTTAAAAAACGCGAATCCGCAAAAAAACATTTTAAAAGTAATCAGATAATGACAGTGATATCTCTTTACATTTACAATAGCTTACTGAAAATACACGAGTTGGAATTACCTACAAACCAGAAAAGGCATCAATACAACCTATGAAATAAGGAAAAGATTGATAAGCCTTCCACTAGACTAGTTAAAGTAGAAAAACAAGGACTGAGAAATAAAATATCTATGTATAATAAATTACCAAATTATGTAACCAAGTTAGATTTTGATCGGTTTAAAAAAACAATAAAACATTTTTTTGAAGTAAATCCATTTTACAAGTTAAGTGAATTTATGTCAGTGGTTTTTTCAGAATCCTCATTTTCGTGTACCACAAAATATTATGTTAGTAAATAAGACATCCAATGTATATCATGACTTGCCTGTAACGTTAATTGTTATTTTATGGCCAATAAATATTTGTGATTCTTCTTAATCTTATTCTAGTCCTATTGAAACTTTCTTAAGAGTCTTAAACTCTAATGATAATTATGTTGATGCTAAATTACAGCAAACAGAAAATAATATCTATAAAATAATAAAAAGGCGTTTTAGAATTAGTACATTCATCTATCCACCCATCAGTCATATAAGACGTCCACTGCTGGACATAGACCTTCCATATCGATCACCAATAGGTAATACCGGTTCGAAGCGCCTTGCATCCAGCGTTATACTTCGGTTTTGATGGGGTCATCCTTTCACCTTGTGGGTGGACATTCTACGCTGCGCTTGCCGATACGTAGTCTCCACTCGAGAACTTTTCGAGCCAATCGGACATCGTTTTCCGTGCTATGTGTTTTGCCCACTGCCATTTCAAATTGCTAATCCGATGGGCTATGTTGTGAACCTAAGTTCTTCTACGGATCTCCTCATTTCTGATTATATCTCGTAGAGAGACCCCGAGCATACCCTCTCCATATATCTCGTTAGGCTACTTGGAGTTTTTTAATAATACCCATAGTGAGAGACCACGTTTCAGTGCCAAACAAAAGGCATCACTGGTAATACACACTGGTCGAAGACTTTCAAGTTGAGACACTTAGGAAAGATCACATTATGATAGACTAGCGACCCGCCCCGGCTTCGCACTGGTGTATTATACATATGTGTAAACCTTTCTATTGAATCATTTTATCTATTAAAAAAAACTGCATCAAAATCCGTCGCGTATTTTTAAAGATATAAGCATACATAGGGACAGACAGACAGGGAAGCGACTTTGTTTTATACTATGTAGTGATGATGGATTCCTTGTATTTGTGTTTTACTTACCTTCCACCCACGAGATGGAGTGACCTCGTTAAGACCGCGAGATCACGCTGATTGCAAGCCGCTTCCAATCGCTCTTATTGGAGATCCACAGGGGGGCCTATGTCAAGCAGTGCACGTCCTGTACTGTACTGTACTATACTGTACTGTATCAGCCTTTTACTAGTCCACTACAGGACGTAGGCCTACCCACGAAGGGTGATTGGGCCATATCCACCACGCTGGCCCAGTGCGGGTTGGTGGATTCACATACGCCATCGAATTTTTTTTACTGACGTATGCAGGTTGCGTCACGATGTTTTCCTTCACCGAATAGTCAATGGTGTTAAATTCCGTACATAAATTCCGAAGAACTCATTGGTACGGCACCGGTATTTGAACCCACGACCTCACGATTGTAAGGCAGCTGTCACTACCACTAGACCACCACGGCTACATGCACGTCATACCTACCTCATAGTCGTTATATCTATTGTCTTGCAGAAGATGCCCGAGCCTGGCCTTTTTCAGGAGATCTGCGTAAGGCACGGAGGTAGGCGACACTTGGTAGTCGAAGGTGGGCGACGGATTGTACGGTCTGAAAAAAATGTTTTGTAACGGAATTTACACAGGTAAAATACGTGAGCTAAACTAAAGAAAAAGCAACAGAACTGACTGTTGTCCTTGTACTATCCTCCGGAGACCCCCGGTATCACTGGAAATACTTAAAAACTCTGACACCAGGGTTGGCCACCTGGCCTATACCTACTCTAGAATAGCGAGAAAAATTAGCTGTTCCATTTTGTTGAGAGACAATAATTTACATAGAACACGTGATTTCCTTTTCGCGATTTCAGGATTTTTGGAGTTTTTCGGGGAAATAGTCTAAGTTTTCAGGGACGGTTTTTCGGGGAGATGGTCAAAGTTTTTTGAGAGTTTTTTTAGCAAGTTAAATTAATGAGAAAAATGATATTTATCCTTGAATATGTCCGTCATCTATACATATTTATATCTATTTTTTGTAAATATTATTAAATATACCAAAGACTTACCTGTAATCTTTAACTCTGGCTAAAAACGGGACAAACGAGACCCTATCTTGTGATTGTGACGTCACAGTGTTAGAGTTGGTCCCATTACCACCCAGCTCGCTCCTCGCGATGGACTCCAGCAGGGGCCTGGAGGTCACGATTAGAGGAGGCCTTGGGGGAGGGGGTGCGTCGTTGGGGAAGAGAACTGGGCCTTGTCTGAAATAGAAAAAAAAGTATGCATTATTTACTAACCGACATAGTCCAGAATATTTTTAAGGCAAGAGCGAATAGGTATCTACGAAGTCTAAATATTTCATCCTCAGTTACAACATCGCTTTCCGTCAGGTGAATTGGTGGCGTAGCCCTATTATGTATTTAAATAATCAGCTAAGTGCGAGTCGGACTCGCGCACGAAGGATTCCGTACCGTATGGAAGCCCCTTCATATTTTATTTTAACTTAATTATACATTTTTGAAGGTATTCTTTAAATATTTCAAGCATCTTCCTGTTGCCGTTATTAATATCGGGCAAAAAAATCACGTTTCATATAAATAAATATTTTAGGGGGCTCCCCTTAAATATTTACTTTATTTTAATTTAACTATTTATTTTTAAAGTGAATGTTTAATTAAATATTCTGTCAATCTTTCAAGCATCTACCTGTCATCGTTATTAATATCGAGTGAAAAACGGTAAAATATTCAGGTTTGTTGTATGGGCCCCCTTAATTTTTTTTTTCTGTTTTTAGTATTTGTTGTTATAGCGGCAACAGAAATACGACATCTGTGGAAATTTCATTGTTCTAGCTACCATGGTTCATGAGTTACAGCCTGGTGACAGACAGACTGACAGACGGACAGAGGGCCGGACAGCACAGTCTTAGTAATAGGGTCCCGTTTTTATACCCTTTGGGTACGAAACCCTAAAAATGAAACATTACCATCTCTAGGGTACTCTGGCAAAAGGTTACTTTTCTCGAAAATGTATCGATACTCTAGTAAGACTTTCAGACAAAATCTAAGAATATACCTATTTACTGCAAAATAAGCAGAAACAGACTTCCGACTAAAGTTGAATTATTAGTTTCTTCAGCGAGGCCAATGGTGCTCAAACTTTGAGCAGTTTTCTCACTTTATTGTGTTTGCTTCTCGCTTCCTGCAGTTTACTTTTATTTTATTTGTTTTACTTTGTAGAATTTTACTTATTTAGTAATAGTTTGTTTTCTAGCTTCTGATGTGTGTAAAACTCACCAAAGTTTTGTTACAGAGAGATATAAATAATTAAAACTCTTTGTTGTATCAAAGATGTATTTAAAATTAATAATAAACAATTTTGTCTGGTTAACACACTGTAGTGTACTATACTAAACCAGTCTTTTTAATAGTCCAGTGCAGAACGTAGGTCTATTCACGAAGGGTGATTGGACCATATCCACCACGCTGGCCCAGTGCGGGCTGGTAGATTCACATACGCCATCGAATTTTGTCTACGGACGTACGAGTATGCAGGTTCCCTCACTATCTTTTCTTTCCCCGAAAAGCCAGTGATGTGAAATTCAGTACATGAATTCCAAAGAACTCATTGGTATGGGACCGGGATTTGAACCCACGACCCTACGATTGTAAGGTCAGTATCACTACCACTATAGACAACCACGGCGTTTTATTGTACTCATTATTATGACCAACCGCAAAAAGATTTTGACAAATTTAACTTCAACATTTCAGCCGGACAGGCACTGCTGTACATAGGCCTTTTTGCAAATCAATCTCTGTATTTTCTGTATGATAATATTTTAAGGGTTCTGTACCTCAAAAGAAAAATGCGGAACCCTTATAGGATTACTTTGTTGTCGGTCTGTCCGTATGTCAAGACTCTTTAACTCAGGAACTCGTAAAGATAGCGAGTTGAAATTTAAACTGTATTCGTATATCTGTGGTTTCTTGCAGTTGTGTAAAAGAAAAACTTCTCAGTAATCGTACAGAAAAAGTTAGAGCAGTTTATGTCGTAAAAACCCGCATATTTCGACACTCACAAAAATTAAAACCTACAGGGTACTTCCCGTTTACATAGAACCATGAAATTAGGCGAGAAGCATTTTCTCAGAGTACATAAATAGGAATAAACCTGAAAAACTGTACATTTTTATTTCAATCACCAAAAAAGGGCGTAGATTCACAAAATATGGGTTCAAAATTCAAAGTGAGTAAATCGTATCATGTAAGGTATCGTATAAAAGAGCTTCATTAGCACATGCTGAAACAGGTTTTAATCTTCGAAGTATAACAAGAAGAGTGAAAAAAAAAACTTTTTGTCGATGATTAAAGTATAATAGTAGTTTATGCAACTGTCATATAATGAAGTAAAACTAGTAAGTAAGTAAAGTAAACACTCGTTACTATTATGAAACTCGCTGCGCTCGTTTCATAAACTCACTCGTGTTTTAATACCCGTGTTATATGCAGTTGCATACACTACTTTATCTTCACTAATAAAAACAAAAAAAAACATATTGCGAAACATTAAATTCACGCGTACGTGTATTGTCACAGTGAACTTGGCGCCATTAAAATCTAACCAATGAGAGCGCAGTGCGCAATGAGATTTTATGATATCGATGTAGATATTATAACATCATGTGAAATTGCTTAAATTGAGTGTTTTGTTGTCTGCGCACAACAGTAGTCATTATAAGTCAAGTATTGGAAACATAAGTAGAATGTTACAACATTAGTGTAGATAAAGATTTTAACAACTTACTTTCCAATTTTGTGTTTTTTTCTGGATTAGTATGGAACCCTCGGTGTGCGAGCCTAACTCGCGCTTGTCCGGTTTTTTAACCATTTACCCTATTATAAATGATCGTAAAGAATATCCCCGTTTGGGAACCATAAGTTAAGCCACCGGTTATCGGCATCCATTGATCTCTGAGCGACTGGCCGCTATTGATTTCGCATTAGCAAAACTATAATTATCAGAAGGAGGCCGCAGTTGAGAAACAGTGGAACAATTTTGATAAAATAAAAAATTCTACAAATGTATTAGCTGAGTTGTGTCAGTACTTGTTTAGATTTTTTGCTGAAATAATGTAAAAAAAGAGTTGAAATAATAATTTTTCTTAAAAAATGACTCCATCGACACAGAATTAGAATAGTTTGTACGAATCGATGACGTCCATGTACATTATTGTTATCAAAAACGGCTCAGCCGATTTAAAAAAAAAATTAAATGGGACCACCTCGGGAAAATACACTTTCGATTTTTTTTTAAATCGGTTTACAATTAGCGAAAATATCGATGATAAAACACAAGAAAAGTGTGGATGAATTGTGTGAAAGATGACATGCGAGAGAAAGGAGTTGATGATGAGATGACGAATGATAGAGTGAAGTGGCGAAGGAAACGTGCTGTGCCGACCCCGCCTAGTGGGATAAGGGCAAGATGATGATGAACGATGAACATACACAAGTAAGGAAGGAAGGAAGGCGATAAAAATACTGAATTTTAGTTAGAAACAAACGGTGAGGAAACATCGTGATGACAAGATACAAACATGCGTGTCTTCGGGTTTGTGTCATTGTGTCCAAAGAAATGTTGAGTCAGATGGTTAAGAATAATAACTTATCAAAAAGCAAATTTTTATTAGTGGTAAATCAGCAAAAATGAAAAGAACAGAATTTATTAAGCTTGTTAACAAGCTGACATAATTGAAGTATTGATGGAATAAAAAATTATAAAAGTAGGTACTTTTGCACAAGTTTCAAACAGAGCAGTACCCTAATGATACCTAATTATTTTTCGAAAAAAAAAAAATGGCTAAATCGACTTCCACGGTTTACAAAATTCGAATAGTTTGCTCGAATTGATGTAGGTAGGTATACAATTTTTCCATTATTGTTGATAATTTTTCAAATTGAAATAGAAGCACCTCGGGAGTAGATATACCCTGTCGAACTAAAAAATATTTATTTTTGACTAGCAGCGCCCCGCGGTTTTACCCGCGTTGTACCCGTTCCCGTGGGAATTTCGGGAATTTTTATACATATAAACCTTCCTCTTGAATCACTCTATCCATTAAAAAAAACCGCATCAAAATCCGTTGCGTAGTTTTAAAGATTTAAGCATACAGACAAACAAACAAACAAACAAACGAAAATAGCGACTTTATTTTATACTATGTAAGGATTCGGTTCACAATTGGTGAAAATATCGATGAACATACACAAAAAAGAAAAAATAAACATTGAACATAGAATCTCCTTTTTTTTGGAAGACGGTTAAAAAGAGTTTAATTATATCTATTTCTTTTGAGATTTGACTATTGATACAATTACAACGTTTCGGTGTTGTAATAGTACATTGTTCACCGAGAGGAGAAAGTGGCCGATTACCGTCGAGGGTGTCGTTTGAAGCCCGAGCCGTAGGCGAGGGCTTTAAAACACCCGAGATCGGGAATCGGTCACTTTCTCTCGAGTGATACATAGTGCTTTATACTACACCTACGAAGAAAATAAAAAACTAAATCTTTACTAATTGAAATTTATATTGAAATTGTTGCAGTTAGTGAAGCTTAATGTAACACTTGAAAATGGCGCCATTGGCGTCTGCAATTTTCACATGTTCTTTTTTCAAATTGTTTGACACCATCCAACACACAGCTAGTGGCCAGTGTCATTTTGCGAACTTGGAGATAAAAACTCACTGTAAAAACTTTTTGGCTTTTGATATTTAGGTTACCAGCGCATAGTCTTACCCAAAATTAAAAAAGAAAAACCACGTAAGAAATGGATTTTCATACACTTTTCTCTCCCGCTCAGATGCGTTTTCTCCCCGCATATTTGTTCGATATGCAATGACGTACTTTCTACCGTAAATTTGATAAAGTATCAAGGTACTTTCCGAGCAGGTGTAGTATAAAAATCTTTTTTTATTTCTACTTTTGAAGTTAATCTTCTGTGTTCTTTTATTGACTGTGTCCCTAAGAAGAGAAATGGCGGCGCAGTAAAGCTTAATGTTATTTCTCACTAATATCAGAAATTCGCTCGTACATTTATCATACGGACAGAAGAAAGATGCATTTTCTTCCATTTCGCAGATTTTCTGGTAATTTAGCGCTTTTACCCGTCTTCTTTAGAAAGAAGAGATATTTAACTCTCTCTCTCTATACTTTACCGTACTGACTTTTTTGATTGTCCATTACTAACAGGCCTAGCTAAGAAAGAATTGGGTCATATCCACCACGCTGGCCCAGTGCAGGTTTGTGGATTCATATGTTTTCTTTACCGAAATGTCTGTGGTGTGTAATTCCGTACAGAAGTTTCAAATAGACTGGGATTTGAAACCACGACTTCAATAATAATACCAATGTTGGTGCCTAAAATTATAATGCAATTGTACCTTGTGTAATTGTGTATGTACATAAGTTAAGTATGTACCTAACATTTTAATTAAGTAATACACAGGTGTTACTCACGTTTGATTTTAGTAGGATACATATAGTTTCGATCGCATTTGGCGATCTTTCTCAAGGTTGGAGTACTAGCACGCGGGCTCGTCTCGCATAGCACTGTGTAGCGTAGCTGCTAACAATACTTATTTCTTTCTCGTTGCACGACACTTAAACATCACAATCATTCGTTTTATGCACTTTTGGACTTTACTTAATAAACAAATCGTAAACATTAAATAGCAAATGAAATTGCAAATGCAGTGACTTTGAAGTTAGCAAGTAATGAGACAGTAAAAGTGACAGTTGGTTTGACGCTGTCATGTATGGACTGCTTGTCGCTGTCATGTAGGTATGGACTGCTTGTCGCTGTCATTGTTCGGACTGATCCGTAAAGAAAAAAAAGAAATTATTTGTGTCTGTATTTTTCATAACCTTGTTGGGAGAATGGAACGTAAATAAGTATGTTTTGTTTACAAGGCGTAGTAGATTAAGTGCGGTGACGTCATAAGTGGATGCGTGATTCGAAACGGTTGAAAGGTGACAAGTGAGTTAGCAAATTTTCATTTGCAATTGCAAAAAGCTTTTTCTGGAGACTTCGTTGAAGAATGTGGTGCTCCGGACATCCATCTGCCTTAGGGCGGAAGCGTTTAAAAAGAGGCGATTGAGGTTAGTCAGTTGATTTAGTGATTCGCTCGTCAATTTGATCTGAATTTTGATTCGCTGGGAAACATTTTTTTGATCTTGGAATCATCCCGGTGAAAAATACGAGTGATACTTATTTGCCGTCTGGTTTGTCCATAGCCTCTTCCCGCGACCCGATTGATCTTCCCGCGACCCGATTGATCTTCCCGCGACCCGATTGATCTTCCCGCGACCCGATTGATCTTCCCGCGACCCGATTGATCTTCCCGCGACCCGATTGATCTTCCCGCGACCCGATTGATCTTCCCGCGACCCGATTGATCTTCCCGCGACCCGATTGATCTTCCCGCGACCCGATTGATCTTCCCGCGACCCGATTGATTCCCCGACGGACCCCGCGCTGATGATTCCGGACTCCTGATTTTTGCACACGTCATTTTGGTTGTATCGACGGGCTAGCCTGGTGGCGTACCTGCCAGCCTACACCTGTTTCCACTTGCGGATTTCATCCTGCGAGCATGCCTGCCACGGATCCACAAGTAATACCTATTTAGTTTTTTTTACATAACCCAGGGCCACATGGTCACTTTGGTATGAACACCCTCTTCTACAAATTTTCACGATTGAAGCCTTCTGGACAGAGTTTAAACGTATGAGACATTCCTCGTTTTCACTGTATGATCCATGCTTTAGTGAACATAAGTAGACTTTTATTTTTATCCACGGACTAAACGACTAGCTACCGTTTTGTTCGCTTGATTGTAATTAATGTTAGAAATCACATTAGTTTGTATTTTATGCAATATCGCAGACGGTATATGCACAGTCTTTAATAATTAAGTTAATTACCCGCCACATTGTTAGAAGTTTGGTTTAATTAGGTTCGCTTTAATTTAAGTATTGAAAATATAGCAATAAGTATTGATAAACTTTACAACGGTTAAGTTTGTGTAATTTTAAGCCCGTTGGCATTAAGACCCTTCTGGTCACCACCGAGTAAACTTACCGCTTTAGATTTAAGATATTTTAATGTAAATTCAAAGAGTTAAGGTCATTACAAATAAATTTGTTGTGATTTAAATTACAAAACAAAATCTTTTAATTTTGTCCTCACTCAACAACTCACAGGTAGATAATAATACGGTCTTTGGGAACAGAGGTTCTTTGTTTTACAAATAAATTTGTTGTGATTTAAATTACAAAACAAAATCTTTTAATTTTGTCCTCACTCAACAACTCACAGGTAGATAATAATACGGTCTTTGGGAACAGAGGTTCTTTGTTCTTATCGACTTAGTTTATCCAGGTAACATTTTGTTTATTTGTCAAGTAACTGCGACACCACACCTTCGAAGGTGTTGTATCATTTGTCCCCTTTAGTATCATTAGTCCCTTTTTGTATCATTTGTCCCTTTGCTCTAACTGGTAACGTTTTACATCACCACTACCCCTTTTAAATCGCAACATTTAATTTTTTTTAAATTAATTTTTTTATATCACGTTACAACTGACATCTCGCATCTCGCATACCTAATATTGTACGATAACAATAATGTTTTAATAAAAGGTACATAAGTTACTTGCTGCGCCCTCAATACAGGGTAAATATGCAATATTTAGTTAATCTAGTTTTCAACTGAATTATGTATATATTTGCAATAAATAAATATAAAAAAAGCGTTCGGAAAATTGCGTAACGTCTTCTCGTCCGACATACCTCAGTGCCTCAAGTCGAAAGTTTTCGACCAGTGTGTGTTGCCAGTGATGACTTACGGCACAGAAACGTGGTCTCTCACTATGGTCCTTATTAGTAAGCTTCAAGTAGCCCAACGAGCCATGGAGAAGGCTATGCTCGGAGTTTCTCTGCGCGATCGAATCAGAAATGAGGAGATCCGTAGAAGAACCAAGGTTACCGACATAGCCCAGCGGATTGGCAGGTTAAATTGGCAATGGGCAGGGCACATAGCACGGAGGACTGATAACCGATGGGGTCGAAAAGTCCTCGAGTGGAGACCACGTACCGGCAAGCGTAGCGTAGGACGTCCACCTACAAGGTGGACGGACGACCTCATTAAGACCGCAGGATCGCGCTGGATGCAAGCCGTTACCAACCGGTCTTATTGGAGATCTTTAGGGGAGGCCTATGTCCAGCAGTGGACGTCCTATGTCTGAAAATAAGAAGAAGAGAAGAAGAATAACGTAGCGTGCTCACTTGGTAGGTTCCGCGGAGTCTAAACTGTCCAGTAAGCTGTGAGGGTTGAAGTTCCTGGGCTTCAGTTCACTGGAGGGAGTGGGCACCTCCAGGCTCCTCACACACGTTAGTAGTAGGAGGAAGTAGGGCTTCATTATGTTCTCGCACCTGTGAAGAAAAATAATGTTCATCGTAAGTGCGAACACTCATAGCCTAAGAGCTCACGACGGCCAGACCTGTTTCACACCAGTGCAGTGGTGTGAAATTCCGTACATAAATTCCAAGGAATTCATTGGTAGCTACGGGATTGGGATTTGAACCCACGACCTCCGGATTATAAGGCAGGTGTCATTACCTACCTACCTTCACCTTGTACTTGTAATTGTGAAAATAGAACCATCTCCACTGATAGATGCTATCCTGGTACATGAATATCATTTCAGCCATTGCCGGACACGTCATGGAGGACGATATTTAACTATTTATTAATTATTATTTATTTAAATTATAAATAAATGCAGGGCTTTTTTCTAATCAATTAGCATCCTTTTAGAGGCTTATTCTGAACATCAAAACTAACAACTTTTGTACTGCGACTTTTGTCAAAACTCAAAAATTTTTTTTTGTTCAATAGACGTTCACCCGCGCGCGATAAAATGTACGGAACAGCCGTTTTTTTTTTGTGTTCTGACATAAGTCGCAGACCAAAACTTGATAGTTTTGATGTGCAGAATAAGCCCCTAAACGGATGCTAATTGACTAGAAATAACCCTGTATACTTGTGTAGTACCTTCTAGTGATGAAATGGTGTCTAACTTAGACAATAGTGTAACACTGACATAAAATCGATAAGAAGAAGATCTAAAACTTCTCAAAACCACACACCATGGGCCTACAATTTCGTATCACACACAAAGTAAATCCCATCGGTAACTGGAGGTTGCGAAGTATCTGACCTTTTTTATCGCACTCCATTCAAGAACTGTTACGCAATCAGACGTTATTCTATAGGAAAAGTGAATTCAATTGCTTAAACGTATGCAATGGCATGCTGAGTAGTGGGCGGGAGCATTTGGATTATCTTTACACCGCAATCATTAACAACCTACGACAAGTACCTACCTATATTTACTGTGGTAGTGGACAATGGAGCAGGTAGATATACCATCGAGCAAATATCTACAGAGCCACAGTCCCTAAGTGAAAGTAGTAAATAAAAGTCCGAGCGCCTTCATACATACCGACTTCGATTTTACATTAATTCATAATGACCCGTTTTCTAGAATCTCGACGTATGTTACCCAATTAGTGCATGTAACCGAGCACTTTACATCGCGCGGCGTTGTAGTCGGCTTGCAATCGCCTTAAGACTCACTAAAAAGTATGCTCACTACGTAGCTTGGGCAGGGTTTTGGCTCGGACACTTTTTTTGCACGATTGTGACTCCATAAATATTTGCTCGAAGAGATTCAAGATTCAAGATAATTTATTTGTCAGAAACATGGTACATGGTGCAGACGACATACAAAGTCGCGTACAGATCTTCAAACAGTATAGAGCGCATGTTCTTGCCGTGGTGGCGTACAAATATTCAAACAGACGTGTTAAAATTCATATAGCGAATAAAGTAATAAAATGTCAAGTTTACTTAGAATGTCAATCACATAATGTCAAATATAACCTAGAAAATGTCACACAAAAATATATTCATATGTCACCATGTCAAAATCAATAAACAAAAATGAACGTAGTTAATAATAAAAAAAAGTCAAATTATAAAAATTAATTATCCGAATTTAAAACATTTTTGTCACCTAAGAATTCCTAGATTTCGTAGATTCGATATACGGAATATTTTTAAACGCTTTTGAATTCGGGGTTGGTCTCTACAGTAAAAGTAGAGAGATAATTTCAAAATTACTTTTAGGCCAGATGATACAAGTCGGTTGGATGTGAAATTAGCTAGTTTTTAGAGTTCCGTACCCAAAAGGTAAAAACGGGACCCTATAACTAAGACTCCGCTGTCCGTCTGTCTGTCACCAGGCTGTATCTTATGAACGGTGATAGCTAGAATCTTGAAATTTTTAGTGATGATGTATGTCTGTTGCCGTTATAACAACAAATACTAAAAAAGAAATATTTAAGGGGACTCCCATACAACAAACCTGATTTTTTAGCCGTTTTTTGCTCGATATTAATAACGATGACAGGTAGATGCTTGAAATATTCACAGAATATTTAAAGTTTGTTTAGTTCAATAATAATTATTAAATTAAAACAAAAAATATTAAAGGGGGGCTCCCATACAGTACGGAACCCTATGTGCGCGAGTTTGACTTGAACATGGCCAATTATTTTTTATGCAGAATAGGGCTACATTTGGCCACCAACTCGCCTGATGGAAAGCGAAGTTGTAGCCGAAGATGGAGTATGTAGACCTAGAAGATACCTATTCACTCTTGACTTGAAGATATCCAGACTGTAATTGTCAGGATACAATGACGGAGGCAGGGCATTCCAATCCCTGGCGGTCCGCATTATGCAGGAACGAATCACTTAGTATGAGCAGGTGATACGTTGACGATGTATGGATGGTATTTAAGCGACTTCCGGCTTGCTCTGTTTTGAAAAGGAGATGAAACCCATTGCAATTAACGTGCAACTCTATGTGAGCTTCAGTCAGAATTGGATATTGCGAAGCCTTGTAGCTAACTTAATTCACATCCGCCGAATTGTATGATTCAGCCAATACAGACATAGCCCAGCAGATTGGCGAGTTGAAATGGCAGTGGGCAAGGCACATATCATGGAGGACCGATACGGCTCTCGAAGAGACCACGTAATAGAAAACGCAGCGTAGAAACTCCACCCACGAGGTGGAAAGTGGAAAATATATTTAACCACATCAAAACCGGTTTTAATGCTTTGAAACGGTTTCATTACGGAGGCCTATGTCCAATAATAGACGTATTATGGCTGAGTCGACTATAGTGCCTAAAATTACAAAGAAAAATATAAATGTCTCTTAACTAGCCTCCGCACTGGGCCAGCTTGGTGGATATGGCCCAATCACCCTTCATGGGTAGACCTACGTCCTGCAGTGGACTATTAAAAAGGCTGGTACAGTACAACAGTACAGCCTACAAAAAATATTAATTAATTAATTTATGTATTTTACTTATTTAATACTCTAACAGCTAGTTACACAATTAGGTATTTATAAAGCCAAAACATAGAGATCATAACTCTCGCAATGAAGAAAATATGTGAGGTCATTGGCCGAAGAAGAATAGGTATTGTGTAAATACCTACTTAGGCCAAAGTATGCCTATACCGTGAGAAATTTGTTTACGAAAATATTCGTAAGCGTATACTAGTATGTATTATGTTTACAAAGCAAGTAGGTATTGCTGAATATTTTTTTATTGTACGAAAATATTCGTAAGTATACCTACTTAGTATTTATTATGCTTACAAAGCAAGTTTTACTGAATACAAGCCTTTGCCCGCGGCTTTGCTCGCGCCTACTTTATAGCCTATGACACTCGCAAATAATGTGGCTTTCTATTAGTGACAGAATTTTTAAAATCGGTTCATTAGATTCAGAGATTACCCCCCTACAACCTTACAAACTTTACCTCTTTATTATATTAGTATATATTATTGTATTGTTCTGAGGTATTTGTAGCTGGTTGGCAAATTATGGCATAGAATATGGCGTAGAATAACCTATGGCATAGAGTTCTCGAATGGAGACCGCGTTTCGGCAAGCGTAGCGCAGGACACCGACTCGATGAACCGATCGTGGGTGATGAAAACAAGCACGTCACGTGCTCTAACGTGCTCTTTGTTTTTAAGAAATTCGTGTGAAAAATATTTATTTTTCAGAAAACTTAACTTTAACTCTGTTTATAATTTATTTTAACGCAATTTTACATTTTTTTATTAAATAATTATCTCCAAACAAAATTCACGGAAATAAAAAAAACTTACTGCGTTACGTTATGTTTTGTCGATAGAGAATCAGGCCCCAGATAGGTAATAAGACCGCAGGAACGCGCTGTATGTATGTCGCTTCTAAAGAGGCTTTTAGGTTATGCTTAGGGGAGATCTATGTCCAGCATTGGAAATGCTACAGCTGATGGATGGATGAATAGATCGGTAAGATGTTTTTTTTTTAATCTCATTGTAATCCTGTACTTTTGCATTACATTGCAGTGGGCAAGGCTCAGTACCTACGCGTGAATAAATCCTTACATAGTATAAAATAAAGTCGCTATTTTCGTTTGTTTGTTTGTTTGTTTGTCTGTATGCTTAAATCTTTAAAACTACGCAACGGATTTTGATGCGGTTTTTTTAAATGGATACAGTGATTCAAGAGGAAGGTTTATATGTATAAAAATTCCCGAAATTCCCACGGGAACGGGCACAACGCGAGTAAAACCGCGGGGCGCTGCTAGTACCCTATACGTTACCCAAATACCCAACGTTGCGACCGAGTTGCGCTATTAGTATAAGAATAATTTGGAAAAAATCACTCTTATTGATAAAACCGCCAGTTTCTTCACATGTTTAAGCTTTTTCTGTTATTATTATGTTCTACGGGACGGGACTAATCGCGCACTCAAATTACGAGATAAATAAATACCTCGTCATCCCGATGTTTCGACCGAGTTGCATCGGTCGTGGTCACGGGTAGACTGGAATGTGAAACAGCTGGTACCGCCAATTCAACTTGAACTTGCAAAATTTGCCGACACACAACACTGACGGTATCTAAAAATGTGTTGCTACCTACACTACGCGATTTACATTTGTTGACAACAGGATTCCACGACGCAGATAACTTAAATCCACCTTCTCGGTTGAAATTGTTATATTTTTTGATTTCCACCGCTTCACGAACTATTCTTGAAAAATAGTGTCGATCCGTGGAGAGAACTTTTGGGTCGTGGAACTCGATCCAATGACCAGTACCTCCGTCAAGCAAATGCTCAGCTATAGCAGACTTCTGTATCTGGCGGTTTTTGACTGCCGCAATATGTTATTTGATCCGTTCAGCAATAGTACGCTTCGTTTGACCTATGTAGGAACTACCGCAGCTGCAATCTACCTTTTCCTATACACCAGCCCGGGTAGCACAGCAAGGGGAGAAAACCATTTTATCCACTCTTAATGTCAGATGTCATTGTCAATCCATACTATATTTCTTCTTCAAGGGGATTTAATGGTGGAAAGACTATTAGTCCCTTTGCCATGCTTCCCGTGCAGGAGTCTGAAACGGAATGACATCCTTCGGCGTTCTGACTTGACCCAGTAGTTTGGATAAGGGAGTATACACTGTCTTGATGGAGTAATCAAAGGATTACTCCATTATTGTAATATCTGTGAGTAGCAATCAATAAAGAGTTTTCAATTAATCAATAACGTGCGCAAATCACGCAAGTTAAAAATAAAAAAATCTTAGCAAACAAAAGACATAACTCAAAAATATTTTTTTTAAATATTTTTCCATTTCAATCGCGTCATCAAACGCGTGTGCATGAATCAAATGTCGCATAAAAAGCACACATTGAAGCAGCACACATGGACAACACATTGTTTATTATCGTGATTGCATCATTGTTCTCGTGCGAATGGACTGTCACAGATATAGTGGGGTAGGGTTGTCAAGAGCTTTTTTCTTTTTTTCTCAACATGTGCTGTCCCACTTCTAAGTCAAGGTGGGAGAACTTTGCCCTGAAGTAGGACAGCATCGCTTTCATCCATTTTCTTCCAATTATCACATTCTGCACACTCTTTTTTCAACTTTGGTGGCATATATCTCACAAATGGCACATGTGACAAAAAAATGATTCATGAAACCTAACATTCAATTTAAAAATCCCATTCAACGAAACCAGAAATGAGGGGGTGAATTTGAAATGTTTCATCCCCACTTACTTCTTACTATTAGTTATAGATGTACCGAAGAAATGCTCCGTCCAATAAATTAAATTACAAAATTTTAAAATTACGAATCGCGTATACATAATTAGTTTTACAATTGTGACAACTTACAAATACCTACTAACCAGTACCAAGTACACAGCACAAACTCCTCTCAACTGCACGTTATTAAACACCCTAGAAGAGAACTAGCTTCCACAAACACGGGGAATCCTACTGTGGAAGCTAGCGCCTCACAATCAGCTAAATTGAATATAAATGAAATCAGTATCTTGGTTATAATAATTATTTACTTATTATTTGTTAAAAATACTTATTATAATTATATTATGTGAACGGTTTTATGTTAATGCATGCAATCTATTAATATGAATTTAATTTAATTTTAAACATAAAATGTACTAATTTATGTTATTTAGATTTAGCTTAAGAAGCAATGTATTAATCACGAAATAAAAATCATTATACATTACATGTGAGCTACGCCATAAAGAAGTATATACAATCCTGAAATTGTTAAGTATATTGAGATCTATTTTTAAACTATTATAAGCTTGAATTTTATGTACATATTTGATTTATTTATGTGAAAGTTATATAAGGCTTTGTAACATAAGGACAGATAGGACGGGCGGACGGACGGACGGGCACAACGAATTAATAAGGGTTCCTCGTTTTACTACGGAACCCTAAAAAGTATGCCTACCTACTTAAAATTTGATTATTTTTAATAATTATGATATAAATAAAAGAAAAACGCGCCAACCCTAATTTCCACGAGCGCCATATTGCCGTTGTCATGGCGACGCATTGTTTCCGAGCGCGTGCGAAAACCCGAGTATTTGCATTACTGCCTTTTGTTCTAACGTCGTCGATTTATGTACTTGCACTGCGTTTGGTAATTACTTACTTATTAACATAGTTTAGCCATTTCACAAAAAATAGAGTTCCAAAAAAGAAGGTTCTTAAATCTTATTACTTAAGGCTGCCTTAAAACTTTTTCTTTGTAAACACATTTTAATGATTTTTATAAAACAGGATATGTGTTAAATTGAAGGCCTAGGTTGCTTCAACCGTTTAGCCATGTCAGAGGCCGTGATTTTACAAAAGTCCTAGAACAAAAGTTCTTTGTGTAGATGTAAGTACTAGACCCGCCCTTAAAATGTTTTGCGTTTAATACCTATGACCCTGTATACTAAAATTGTAATTTTCTGATTGATTCTAATGTACTTATACTTTTGTTTATGTTGTCAAATATCGACGGAGGGCTCTAGCGCCTGTAATACAGGCTTTATAATTAAGCAAGAATGGTCAATATTGACCGAGAGACGTGCGAGTTGTTCCACAGACAAGAGCGTTTTGATAATAATACAGATTTTATATTTTTGTGAATTTCAGCAAAAAAAAAAATATCGTGACGTAAACTGCAAACGTTCGGGCATAAAATTCGATGACGTTCTGACATTTATAATAATAAAAATATAAAATATATAAATAATAAAAAGTTAAAACCACCTTCCATAGTGTACAAAATTCGAATATTTCGCTCGAATTGTTTACATTCTTGTTGATTTTTCAAAAACGTTTCAACCGATTTCTGTAAAATAATTGTGGACCACCTCGGGAGTACACTCTTTCAAATTAAAAAAGAATTTTTCGATTCGGTTTGCGATTGGCGAAATTATTGATGAACATACACAAAAAAAAAATACATACAGACGAACATAGAACCTCCTCCTTTTTGGAAGTCAGTTAAACATACATATTAGTACCTATATTAATTTGTAACTGGGCAAGCGTATATAGGTACCAAACCGCTTTCGAGGGTAGGACTATGTTTAACAGTGGACTCAAAGACTGTTTTAATTTCAATCCAATTTTACGAAAAGAATGTACAAAGCTAGATTTTGTTTAGAATTATACGTAAACCTGGACTAAAGGCAAAGCTGAGCAATCCGTACTCATTTGTAAGGATTCATTTGGTTCAAATAAAATACTTATTAACCCCCGACGAAAAAGAGGGGTGTTCTGTCTGTCTGTGGCATCATAGCGCCCGAACCACTGAACCGATTTCAGTTTAGTTTTTTTTTGGATGAAAGGAGACTTAATCGAGAGTGTTCTTAGCTATGTTTCATAAAAATTGATTGAGCCGTTTAAGAGTTATGGTGGGTTAAAGTGGGGATGGAAGAACCAAAATTCTACAAATGTGCCCAAAATGGTTGTCAATATTTTTGTGTCGGGGGTTTTTTAATTAGGTATATTATTATTTTCAAAACCAATCTAACGAATCCTTTGTAGATTTTCTATAAATTTTATCGAAATATTTTTTTGTTTAGTGTTCTGGAGATATTTCATAATAGCTATATGACAAAGAAATATTTTTCGGGGAAATATTGTGGTTTTCTTTTTTATCTATGTAGGTTGTTTTGTTTTCAGTTACTAATCTAATATAGCCTCATTTTGGATTACTTATTTCAAATGTTGAAAGAAAACATACTGTACTGTACCAGCCTTTTTAATAGTCCACTGCAGGACGTAGGCCTACCCACGAAGGGTGATTGGGCCATATCCACCACGCTGGCCCAGTGCGGGTTGGTGGATTCACATACGCCATCGAATTTCTTCTACGGACGTATGCAGGTTGCCTCACGATGTTTTCCTTCATCGAAAAGCCAGTGGTGTGAAATTCCGTACATAAATTCCAAAGAACTCATTGGTACGGGACTGGGATTGAACCCACGACCTCACGATTGTAAGGCGGGTGTCACTGCTTCTAGACCACCATGGCTTATAAACATAATGAGAAAGATTTTCATTCGCCCTGCATACTCGCAAATGTTAATAGGATTTAAATACTAAACAGTTTTGCTAAATATTACCAAAATAATCGGCCAAAAACGAGTCGGACTCACGCACGAAGGGTTCCGTTCCATACCGGATGGAAGCCCCCTTTATATATTTTATTTTAATTAAATTATTCTATGAATATTTCAAGCAGCTTTTTGTTGCCGTTATTAATATCGAGCAAAAAATAACTTTATGGGAGCCCCCCGAAAATGTTTTTTGTTGTTTGTTTTTAGTATTTGTTGTTATAGCAGCAAATAAATACATCGTCTTTGAAAATTTCAACGTTCTAGCTATCGCTATCACCGTTCATGAGATACGGCCTGGTGACAGACAGACGGACAGCGGATTCTTAGTAATAGGGTCTTGTTTTTATTCTTTGGGTACGGAACCCTAAAAATAGTGCTACAATCAAATTTTCCCCCTTTTCGAGGGAAATATTACTGTCAAAAATATATAGAATGCGTGTATCAAGTTTCGACAAAATTCGTGGAAAAAATCGACGTGTAGAGGAGAATTAACATCTCGATAGACGAAAACAAATTTGTCGAGGCAAAACTAAGACATCATTCACTTCGTTCACTCGGTTGAAAAAAAAAACTTGCAGGTCACATACCTACAACTAAGTCTTGGAATTGTTTTAATTTTGTAATTTAATTTTATGTAGGTACTGTACTGTATCAGCCTTTTTAATAGTCCACTGCAGGACGTAGGCCTACCCACGAAGGGTGATTGAGCCATATCCACCACGCTGGCCCAGTGCGGGTTGGTGGATTCACATACGCCATCGAATTTCTTCTACGGACGTATGCAGGTTGCCTCACGATGTTTTCCGCCAGTGGTGTGAAATTCCGTACATAAGTTTCAAAGAAACACATTGGTACGGGACCGGGATTGAACCCACGACCTCGAGAATGACAGGCCAGCGTTAAGTACAACCACTAGCCCACCACGGCCACAATAATAATCTGATTTTAATTTTTATCATAATGTAAAGTGACTACCTGCCTATATTGTTGATCTTTCTATGTGTGAATCTTAGTTACTTGAAATAAGCGTTTAATTTAATATTCATGGCTAATATGATTATAAACATATTTCCCTCCAAAATAACGCAGAGCATCATCATTTTGAAGTAGTCAAGAATTCCAAGCGTCGAGTCGAGGTTCATCTATCTCATTAACCCAATTAAATGGCGGTATTTGGGTTAAATAAGATTAATTCGCGCCCGCCATGTTTCGGACTCGAGCCGTCTTGTTTATAAATGTTTGGAGAACCTTTGAATCTGAGTCTACGTTTCCTTACTTTATTATAAGCGTTTCGAATCCAGATTCTTCATAATAACAGCCAGAATGTGGAACGCTGTCTTCCCGCTAAAGTGCAACATAGGTGTTTTCAAATCCCGAGTAAATAGGTATCTTCTAAGTAAGCGTGCTACACCTCTTCTAGGCCAGCGTGCTACACCCTAGACCGAATATCTGCTTAACTTCAGGCAGTATGTATTTAAACGCAAACCTATAGGAAAAATAAAAACTAGATTTGCTCGTGGCTATACCGTAGGTACATTTTGTTTTTCCGGGAACGAGTAGCCCATGTGATTTTCCAACTTTGTTACTATGTTCATGCCAAAGATCAAGTTGATCCGTTGCTTTAATGCTGCGTGAAAGAGTTACAAATCCACAAACACACTTTCGAATTTATAATTTTAATTAAGGATAAGGATATTTTGGTTTTTGTACCATGTTTATTTATTTTGCTGCAACACCTAAATTGTACACTAGCACAGGGATAATGGACGACTCTTTCGTCAAGAAGGAGGTTTATGCCCTGAGACCCCTGAGCGGTTAGTAGGTACAAGTTTATACGTAAACGGAAACTACAGTTATTGTTTCTGTGTTCGTTTACTCCCACCTGTTCTGTTGAGTAGCTCTGTTGACAGATCTACTGGGTTTTATTTGTGTCGTTTACTCCATATGTTTTTGTACAGCGCCTCTGGCGAAAACGAGGAAGAACTAACAATAATGTATGGAGCCATACGCAAAAGCGGAAGTTTAAATAAACTATAAATAAAAAATAATATTAGGAGACATCTTGCGCATGGTCTCTGACCCCAAAATAAGCAAAGCTTGTGATATGGCTGCCAGAGATTGATATACTACATACACATATTTTTAAATACATACTTATATGTATAGATAGTACCTAAATAACATCCAGACACAGAGCAAACACCTATGTTCAACACATAAATGCCTTGCCCTGGGTGGGGAACGAACACACGCCTTTTTGATCCAGAGGTCAGGTTCACTAACCACTGAGCCACCGAGGCAGTCAAATCTTTAAGGCTAAGGGCTCTGTAGTGGGCTAGATTAAGCTGGTTTTGCTGATAATTATTAAATTCGAAAACTTACCAAGTAACACCTAGTTTTAAACACTTAATACACAACTCCAATAATAAATCAAAACATCACTGTCACATTCACACTTTCAAAAAATTAAAGTAAAAAACTGTACTAAATATTTGAAAAGAGTGTGCCTTATAAAAACTGTAATTTAAATATTTTCAAACTGAAATGGAAATTTTTATTGAAACTAAGATATTATACTTTTTGATCCTCTAAAGAAAATAGACAAAAATATTGCAAAACTATTTTAAAATGAGAGTTAAGAAAAAAGTTTCTAGAAATTTTCAGTTTTTCCGGAAAGTTGGCCTAAGTTCAAGTATTCATGTATTTTTGAGTAAGTTGCGCGCAAGTCCTCGGTACAATGAGGTAACTGAGTGCTTGCAACGTTATTTATTACAGAGGCTCTCTTTTCAAGCATAGTCGAGGAGCTACGGGCAGATATTATTACGGATACAAAGTTTTGTTTAGTGTCGGTTCTGTGGACTAATCTATAATTGCCAAAAAGTAAACTTCTTTTATTATCAAGTAATGTTTGTAGTTATTTATGAGCCTGGGAATATCAGCTTAGCAAAAAATTGATTGTAAATAGATTTTGAACAAATGATTCTAGTAACCATTGTTAAACCACCTGCTTACAAATGAAAAAACCGTATCAAAATAGGTTTACCCGTTTTTGAGCTACGGTGCCACGAGCACATAGGTAAATTTATAGCACTCTTTTTTGCGCCGGAGCTGCGGAGGTTCAAAATATTATGTTATTGTCTAATTTTATCTAATCAAAAATGTTTAAATAGATTTTTTTATTCTGTCCTGTACTATAATTTATTAGTTAAAGCAATTTAATTGGGGAATAACAAACAAACCTACCTTAATTAGGTATAAGACTCCTGTTTACAGTGTCAATAAAATCTCAGAGAAGTACAGTTTGGCTACTCTGTTATAAATATACTCTGTAATAAATATAAATTGTTTTTATAATATTGCTGCCAAATGTTATTAATAAAGACTAGTACAACTGTTTTATAGCCTATTTGTACTTGTGACGTTTAATACTCATCAGATTATCGTAATTATTTTCAAACTGGTTTTGATTTTCCAGCTGCTTCCTCAAACTTTCAACTCGTTATAATAACCACCACCAGCCCCCAGCCTACAGTACGTCTTATTATAAGTTTTAGAACCATATCGCGTTGCAGCGTCGTGACGTTGCTCCAACTTTACTTTGCCGCTATGCCTTGTTAACTTTGACAAGGTGCTATGTTGCTGTTTGTCCGTTTACTCTAGAGTTTAAGTTTTAACCACAGAGTGTGCTTACAGTCTTAGAGAGGTGGTAGATGTCATTTTCGTGCGTTATCGCTACAAAAGGATAATGCAAAATCACTTTACTAATTATTATTTTAACCTACAAATAGTACACGTACTACGAACCTCAGAATAATGACAAGTAAAAGAAACCTTGCAAAATTTTACTCAAAAAAAAACTACGTTTCAGCTGTCTTATTCATATCTGTACAGCATACGCAAGAGTGAGTGGAACAAAAAAACGCATATTCTGTCGTCACACGTCAAAGTCACCAGTTGGAATGTCTTATTGTCTTTTGCGATACGATCTAAAATTTGAACAATCTGGTTCCATCAGAAGGTTCAAATCTCTGATCATTTTACCTTCCTACTTACCATCTTTTTGCATTTGGACAGACGAGATAGCTCAATCCTAGTTGATGTTACCCTTCGAAATTACGAAAGTTCGAGTGTACCTATGTGCATCTTTTTCTAACACGTTATAAATTTTATTATTAAAACGGGACAAAGTGATGTATTCTCTTGCTATTTTAGTACGGTTTCTATTACTTGTCATTATTCTGAGCTACGAACAGTAGACATCGAACAGAAATTATTTTCGCAGTGATAAGTATGTCATCTATTATTTTATAGATGACATAATTATCGCTTCAATTTAAATTTGTAATCACGTGGTCTAAATTAATAGTAAAAGTCCTCTACCACATTTTAGTAATGGGCCTCAGATTCCCGCGATACAGACTAGCCCTAGTCACGGTAATGATATTCCCCGCACTAGGGCACGGTAATAGATATCATTACCGTGCCCTAGTGCGGGGAATACTGTCAATCTGTTATTATTTTGTACATATTTTAAGGCAAATAAATACCGTTGTAATTTTTGTTAATATTTTTATTTTCGCAATTTATTTTAATAGAGGTACGAAAGTTGCTAAATATTATCTATCGAAATCGCCGGAGAAATCCTTTATCGGCTGATAAATAGCGCAATATCAATGTACCCCCTTTTATGAAGGAAATACCCCCCCATTCAAAAATTGCCAACTACCTACAGCAAAAAATAGCATCGAGGAAATAGCTATAGTCACAATCGTGCAAAAAAAGTGTCTGAGCCAAAATCCTGCCCAAGCTATGTAGTGGACAGGCTTTTTAGTTAGTCGTAAGGCATATACATATATTGCAAGCCGACTACAATGCCGCGGGATGCCAAGTTGCAAGGTAACAAGCACTAATTAAGTGACAACATTGAGATTCGAGAAAACGGGTCATTATGAATTATTTTATGTAAATATTTATGAGTCGGTATGTATGACGGCATTCGGACATTTTTTTATTACTTTCACTTAGGGACTGTGGCTCTGTAGATATTTGCTAGAAGTATCAGGGGCCTTATTTTCTAACTTTTTAAGGGGGCTTTTTCTCCTGCTCGCGCCAGTTATACACGCCACGAGAGCGAGCGGGAGGAAAAGTAAAGCCAAACGTTTTAAAGCGCTTACACAACAAGACCTTTGACCTGTGCTTCAAGTTTTGTTGAGATTCGTTGAAAAATTCGACCACAAATTAGACAAAAAGCAGCACAGACACGGACAGACCAAAGCAAAATCGTCATGTTAAAACGGAGAACTCTCATTTCGTTCGTTCAATCAATAACTAAAATGTTTCTTCCATATATAAAAATAAATAAATCACTAATATTATAAACGCGAAAGTTTGTGAGTATGTATATGGATGTTTGTTACTCATTCACGCAAAAACTACTGAACGGATTGAGATGAAACTTTGCAATAGTAATGCCTATACTATGTATATCAGAATAACACATAGGCTATAATTTATAAAGATATCGCGTTAAACGAAGTTCGCCGGGTCAGCTAGAAATAAAATAAATATTTGGGTACATTTTACACACGATCTCTGACTCCAAACTAAGCAAAGCTTGTGATATGTCTGCCAGAGACTGATATATTATATAATACATATTTTTAAATTTATACATACCTATATACATAGTAACTAAACACCCAGACACAGAGCAAACACCTATGTTCCTCACATAAATACTTGCCCTGGGTGGGGATCGAACCCACGTCTCTCTGACCCACAAGTTAGGGTCACTAACCACTGAGCCACCGATGCAGTCAAAGTGACAAGAAGCTAAATACCATCGACCTCCTTTCGGTCTATGTGCACCGGTCTACGTAACCCGAAACAAAATTAGCTATTCCCATACATCAGATGATAAATAAGAAATCAAAGCTATCAGAACATCTTCTAAAATACAATTAAATATAAACAAAAGCTTCTCTCATAAAGGTTAAACATTCTCATAATTATTTATAACAATACTTCATTAACTAGTTGCCAGTACTTTCTCATAATCATGGTCCCTTTTAAGTTAAATCATAATAAGAGTTAATTAATTAGTTCGTATCGGTCGAGTGGCAAGCCCTGGTGTCAGAGTTTTAAAACTGCATGACAGCGTCTGACATGGCTAAACGGTTTATAATAAATCCAAAAATAAGTCATTATAATTAACATTTTACCGTCTTGTCTTTGAAAATTTGTAAATATTATTTTTTCGCAAAAAAACAGCATGACCGACTTCACCCGTGTACAGAATTCGGGAATATTTCGCACGGATCGATTTTATATTTGTCACATTATTGTTGATTTATCAAAAATGGCTCAGCCGATTTCAATAAAAATTTAATGGGACCAATTTCGAAGTATACTCTTTCCAATACAAAAATAATTTTTGAAATCGGACTATTACGAAAAAAGTTATGCGTGGTTATACATTAAAAATATATACGCGTCGAATTGAGTACCTCCTCCGGTTTGTTCGTCGGTCAAAAATCCAAAGAACTCATTAGTATAGGACTGGGATTTGAACACACAACCTCGTGAATATAAGGTACGCGTTCTCCCACTATGCCATCACAGCTAGACCTTACCCGTCTTACCATAAAAGATTTAATACCGCTTTAAATACAGTTTAACCGTACAACTTGTACCTACTGTTAAACATTGTCTTGTACGGAACCCTACAAACTTTCTTTTCGCAAACAAAAAAATATGTTTAACAATTTCCTCATAGCGCAGGTCATGTCATTGAATTTAACAACATATTTCATTAACATAGAATATTAGGGTTCCGTACCCAAAGGGTAAAACGGGACCTAAGACTTCGATGTCCGTCTGTCCGTCTGTCTGTCTGTCTGTCACCGGGCTGTATCTCATGAACCATGATAGCTAAGTAGCTGAAATTTTCACAGGTGATGTATTTCGGTTGCCGCTATAACAACAAATACTAAAAACAAAATAAAATAGATATTTTAAGAGGGGGCTCCCATACAACAAACCTGAATTTTTAGACGTTTTTCGCTCTATATTAATAATGGTACCAGGTAGATGCTTAAAATTTTCACAGAATATTTAGTTTTATATTCCCTTCAATAATAAATAATAAAATTAAAATAAAATAGATATTTAAGGGGGGCTCCCATACAGTACGGAACCCTCCGTGCGCGAGTCCGACTCGTACTTGGCCGATTATTCATCATAGCCATCTTTATCATCTAGCCTAGGCTATCATACGCTTGTCACGAAACCCTTTTTAGGGCTCCGTACCCAAGGATAAAAATCGGACCCTGTTACTAAGACTCCGACGAGAAACCGACTTTACAGACAACCAATTGTTTTAACCGACTTCCAAAAAGGAGGAGGTTCTATGTTCGTGTGTATGTATTTTTTTTTGTGCATGTTCATCTCTAATTTCGCTAATTGTGAACCGAATCGAAAAATTCTTTTTAGTTCGAAAGGGTATACTCCCGAGGTGGTCCCATTTAAATTTTACAGAAATCGGCTGAGCCGTTTTTGAAAAAACCAACAATAATGTAAGCATTTCGAGCGAAATATCCGAATTTTTTACACGATGAACATCGATAATTTCGCCAATTGTGAACTAAATCGAAAAACTCTTTTTAGTTCGAAAGGGTGGTTCTATTTAAATTTTACATAAATCGGCTGAGCCGTTTTTGATTAATCAACAATAATGTAAACAATTCGAGCGAAACATTCGAATTTTGTACACTATGGAAGGTGGTTTTGCAATATTTTGCGAAAAATAGGTAATTATACTAGATTATCCTCGATTGTTCCAACAAAAGAGCGAAGTGGTGAAATATGTTCATAACAAGCTGAAGTTTCATGACAAATGCTGGCCTATTTTCGAACAATCAAATGCAGTGAAAGTATTATCATTATGTCAATCCGGAATTGCATCTGGATCAGACTGATCACGAGCCGTCAGTCACGACTGATGGACTGACCGCGATAAGGCTTTGTTATTGTTTGTGGACAAAACCGTGATGGCCTGGTAGAAGGACGTTTGCCTTATAATCGCTAGGTAATAGGTATGTTTACTAGGTATAAAAATCATTATTACAATTAGTCCGTCAGTTAGAAAAAAAAATATAGGACACATATTTTTTCTTTTGTCAATAAAACAATTAGTGACAAAGATAAACCTTGTCAAAGTTTGAGAGTGGGGGCTCGTGACGGCACTAGCCGGTACATTTGATAGCAGTTAGTGACGTCACGCAGAACTTTAACGGGCTATGTCTTCATCAATTTTTATTACATTGACGAAAGAAAAAATACGTGTCTAATATTTTTTGACAATCTATCAGACTAATTTTTTTTTTTTAGTTAACAAGCCTATTATTTCAAATCTCGGTTCCATATAGGTTGTAATGTAATAATCGGGCTAAGTACAAGTCGGACACGCGCACCAAGGGTTCCGTACCATATGGAAGCCCTTTACTATATTTTATTTTAATTTAATTATTTATTTACTTACATTATTTATTTTAAAGAACATTCAACTTAATATTCTGTGATTATTTCAAGCATCTTCCTGTTAACGTTATTAATACTATCGAGCAAAAAATCACGTTACTTCTATGGGATAAATACCATAAAAATTTAAGGGCCCCTTAAATATTTATTTAATAATATTCATTTTTAAAGTGCATATTTAACAAAATATTCTGTAAATAATTCAAGCTACTAAATATTCTGAAAATATTTCAAGCATCAAGTTACATTCAAGCTACCTGTGACCGTTATTAATATCGAGGGGAAAACGGCTAACAATTCAGATTTGTTGAATGGGAGTCCCCTGAAATATTTGTTTTATTCTGTTTTTAGTATTTGTTATAAGAACAAACACTTCATCAATATGATCATCAATCATGCGGCAACAGAAATACATCATCTGTGAAAATTTCAACGTTCTGGCTATCACCGTTCATGAGATACAGCCTGGTGACAGACAGACAGACAACGGACATACGGACAACGGAACCCTAAAAACAAGAAGATGGAAACTTTTAGAAATTTTCTTCATCACAACCAAAAGAAAAACCTTCAAAGGTCCCAAATTTAAGCTGATATGAACTTAACATTACAAAATTGTAAATAACTCTACTTCACAAGGGATACAACTGAGGGCGGGACGTGGATTACAAAATAATACGGATTGAATCTTACATATAAAATGAATGAAGCTTATTAAGTCGGACAAATTAGCTCGGTCGTGGTCGTCGTCGTTTCAGCTATAGGACATTCAAGCCTGGAAGAGATCGCTCTAAGCGATAAGGCCGCCGATTGTCGCACTATTTTAATTTTATTGTACTCTTTTATTGTTATATTGTCGATTGTGTGAACAATAAAGCGTTTCTATTCTATTCTATAGGACATTCACTGCTGGACATAGGCCTCCTCTATGGATTTTCAATAAGGCCGGTTGGAAGCTGCTTACTTCCAACGCGTTCCTACGATCTTATTTCAGCTTCATCTACTTGGTGGACATACTTTTGGGTGCAAATATATTGTTTTTTTTTAAATATAATTTTATTTAATAAATACACAATTATATCAACAAATCAATTTAGTGCCGTAAAAAAAAGTAAGTTCGTATAGGCCGGGTGGCTAGCTCTGGTGTCAGAGTTTTTAGGCCGCATGCAGGCCTCTGACTTGAGTGCCGTAGAAACTACAGTAAGTACTACACGTTGTAGCCACATCGTTCAACTTAGTAAATTCTAAAGTACAACATTCAATCTGCATTTTTTATAGATCCGAAATCTTGAGCGAAAAAGCATCAAGAGTTTAATTGTTTACTTGTACCTTTTACGGCCACTGAGCCGAACTCATCGGGGTGACGGCGACTAATATCGGGAATTACCGCCATTTTGAAGGAGTTATGGTACTTTGCACAGAACAGGTTGATTTTGTAAGTTGAGACGTCAGTGAGAATAAAAGTATCGAAAGGGTTGACTTTTGTACATTATTTTTGTAATTGTTATTAACAAGAGTTATTTCTTTAGAAGACTGCCACATTTTTGGATATCAACAGCATCAATAAAATTTACTGTATCTACTGTATTTAGTTTGTTTTATAAATTTACAAAAGAAATCTAAATGTATGCAACGTTTAGATTTTTTTACGATTTCAGGGTTGGTCCCATAGCAAAACATGAGGTCCAATCTTAGAGGCGCCGTAATTATAATAGCAATTTAGAGTAGCCCTGTTTCTTTTTCGCTATGTCCATTTGATAGAGAGAACACTATTTTACGTTGCTATTAAATTTATGATGGCACCTCTAAAATTGGGTCTGTTGTCACTGTATATTAAATAAAATAGATACCTATAATGTATAATCGGCCAAGTACGAGTCGGACTCGCGCACGGAGGGTTCCGTACTGTATGGGAGCCCCCCTTAAATATTTATTTTATTTTATTATTGAAGGGAGTATAAAACTAAATATTCTGTGAAAATTTCAAGCATCTACCTGGTACCATTATTAATAAAGAGCGAAAAACGTCAAAAATTCATGTTTGTTGTATGGGAGCCCCCCTTAAATGTTTATTTTATTTTGTTTTTAGTATTTGTTGTTGTAGCGGCAACCAAAATACATCATCTGTGAAAATTTCAGCTGCCTAGCTATCATGGTTCATGAGATACAGGCCGGTGACAGACGGACAGACGGACAGACGGACATCGAAGTCTTAGTAACAGGGTCTCGTTTTTCCCTTTGGGTACGGAACCCTAAAAAAGCAAAAAATTTTAACTGCTTTATCACAAAAGATTTAAACACGCCTTAAGCACTGTTTAACCGTGCAATTTGTTCTGCTAAACGTTGTCTAAAGCGTGCATAAAACTTTTGTGGTAAGACGGTAAGAGTTTAATTGTTTGCTTGTACCTTTCACGGCCACTGAGCCAAACTCATCGGGGTGACGGCGACTAATATAGGGATTTGCCGCCATTTTGAAGGAGTTATGGGACTTAGGATGATTTTAGTAGATACATTTTGTGAGGCAAAAGAGTTGTCATACTGTGAATTTAACACGATCTTTGAGTAGATTGAAGAAATTCGTTTTTAACCGACTTCCAAAAGGAGGAGGTTCTATGTTCGTCTGTATGTATTTTTTTGTGTGTGTTCATCGAGAATTTCGCCAGTTGTGAACCGAATCGAAAAAATATTTTTTAGTCCGAAAGGATATACTCTCGAGATGATTCCATTTAAATTTAACAGAAATCAACAGAGTTTTTGAAAAATCAACAATAATGTAAACAATTCTAGCGAAATATTCGAAATTGCTACACGATGGAAGGCGGTTTTACCATTTTTTTTTTTGCGAAAAATAATTGTATAATTATACTAGCGACCCGCCCCAGCTTCATCAGGTTTATTAAATGTATAAATCTTCCTCTTGAATCACTGTATCTATTAAAAAAAAACCGGCCAAGTGCGAGTCGGACTCGCGCACCGAGGGTTCCGTACAAACCTGCAAGGTTTACAAAGTTCGTTCATTACGACAAAAAAAGTAATAAGTTTATATTTATTAAAAAATATATATTTTGTAATGTAACTAAAAATTTAAGGTTTTCGGAATTTTTCCTTTATGTGTGCTATAAAACGTTGCTTCATGCCAAATTTCAAGATTCTAGGTCGACTGGAAATACCCTTTAGGTTTTGATTCCCTTGCGAGTTTCAAAATTTGCGGCATAAACGGCTGTATCTTTTGATTGCGTTGGCTTAGAAGTTTGATTTTTTCACAGCTTCAAGGGACAGTAGACCTGAGTAATTGATATAAATTTCAGCTTCATACCTCCACGCGTTCCTGAGAAAAAGGGTCTTGAAAGACGGACGGACGGACAGACGGACAACAAAGTGATCCTATAAGGGTTCCGTTTTTTCCTTTTGAGGTACGGAACCCTAAAAACCGCAAAAAATCAAAATCCGTTGCGTGGTTTTCAAGATACATACACACAGAGCGGGAAGCAACTTTGTTTTATACAGAAAATGAAAGAGGTATGCTATGGCTTTGTAAAGGTCTCGAATGGAGACCACGGACCGGCAAACGCATAGCATAGCGTATCACATGATCTTGACCGGCAAAATGGACAGACGAGCTAAAGCAGTGAGTAAAACAGCAATTAGTAGGTAAGATACCAAACTGCCATTCCAATTGATCAAACTGGCAATTTGTAAGCGAGGCCTATGTTCAGCAAGTAATTTCAAGCCACACATTTTAGTTGGAAATTGATCCAATATGAATAAAAAAAGGTTCACATAATTTACAACAACAATCAATAAATTAATAGTTAAAAAAACAATAGAAAAACACGCTTAGTCCATTACATGGCCTTTCTCAAAAGTGCAAACAAGACTATGATACGATATTTCATCATGGAATGCCAGTGCCTATCTTCCGGCTTCATCATCAGACCTTGAAACCTAACCGTGGTCAAAGTTCTTTAAAAGACTTTTCTAAGAAATCCAAAACAACCATGATACGATTTTCCATCATGAAGTTCCAGTTCATATCTTCCGGCTCCATCATCAGATCAGTTCTACAGTACCATATTATTGTATTATCATCAGAGCTACATACAGCTGCCAATTTTCATTACGCTACGACCCTTGGAAGATGGTTAAATTAATAGTAACCTTAGATTCCATTACATGTTAGTAACATACACGTCGAGCTAATATAAGCGTGTTAAAAATATCTTCTTTCCAAAAATATAAACAAGATAATAAATACCTTCAACCCTTCGCTAATAATATCGCAACACGTAATATCCGGGAAGCGAGGAAGTCACGACACAAAGGCATTCCTCTGGCCACCTGTCCTACAACTAACTTATTGCTAGAAGCGAGTAAATCTCTAGCATAGCATAACAAATCTCAATCATAAAGCCATAGAGGTCTCTGGCGTCTGTTATCTGTCAGTTTTGTTACTTGAACGGCCACCAGCCAGTCGTATATCATGTTTTAAGCAAAAATATAATTTAAATTTTCAAAAATCTTTCTGAGCGTCTGGTGGATGCGACGCGCGATCAAAATCCTGGTGTTTATACGTTTAACCGTTACGTAGATGTTGAGATAAACATGTTATGCTTATATGACTGCCTCGGTGGCTCAGTGGTTAGTGACCCTGACTTTTTGTAGCTTTGTAGCTTTTTATGTATGTAGTTTTAGCTTAAGTTTGTAGTGTTGTTGCCCTTTTAAAAAAAATCGGCTAAGTGCGAGTAGGACTCGCGCAGAAAGGGTTCCGTACCGTTTTGCAGCCCCCTAGCGCCATTCCTCTTGCTGTTATTAATAGCGAGCAAAAGACTTCTGAAAATCGCGTTTGTTGTATGGGAGCCTTCCACAAATATTTATTTTATTCTGTTTTTAGTTCTTAGTTCTGTAATTGTAGTGGCAATAGAAATACGTAATCTGTGAAAATTTCAACGTTCCAGCTATCACCGTTCATAATATACAGCCTGGAGACAGCCACACAGACGGGCAGCGAAGTCTTAGTAAAAGGGTCCCGTTTTTACCCTTTGGGTACGAAACCCTTAAAAAGCAATAATTAAAATGTATCTTTTATCTCTAAGCTATGATAAAGCGTTGACTTGCTCAAAATTATTGTATTGTTTCTAATAGGTGATATTTACGCAAATTTATTTTTAAATTCATTTTTATCTTTTAGATCTACACACATGTAAATTATAACTTCCAGTGATCAAATAAGTAGAAGAAAATTGCGAAAAAAAGTCACGCTAAAGCATTTTTAGCTGCATGAGAGAAGAGAATGCTATAGTTTTACATTTGCTTATTTCTTTCTCGTTGACTGTGGGGCAGATGCCTGAGTCGTGATTAAAGAGCTCTTTGTCACAAGATTTTGTAATAAATTGATTTTTAATCGATTCTACCTTCACTCGGAAGGATTAAAAGCAGAGATACATAAATAAATTTACAGATAGATAAGACTAAGTTCGTTTGATGTTTTTCACGCCGAATTCGGCCACCATTTTTGCAACTGAGTAACCACTCAGATGGAGAAAATGATAGAGTTCCTGTTTTTACAAATTCGAATTGATCGACCAGCTGACTATCTCCGGCGTATTGCTGTAGACCATTGTTTTTCAAACTGGGGGGCTCGCCCCTCTATTGGGGCGTAGCAAGTAAAGGGGGCGCGGACGCTGCTGCAAAATATTTAAGTATTTACCCCAAAATAGCAGAAAAAACATTGAAAATGTTTTTTGCCTTTTCTAGTAGGTACTAATTAATCCGAAAGGGTATTTTGGATTTAGGCAAACTGTTGGTTTGGTTGCCTGGAAGAAATCGCTTGAAGCAATAAGGCCGCCATTTAGTATAACTTTGTATTTTTTTTATTTTTCTTATGTTTTTTGTATTGTAATTGTGGTTAAACTAATAAAGAATTATCTATATTGATTTTTCCTTTCTGTGTATTCTTCTGAAATTTGTGTTAACAATAAAGTGTTCATTCATTCATTCATTCATTCTATCTATTTGCTGTACAACCTAGGATTGTAAATTGGGCGGTTTCATGGTAAGTAGCGGGGGGTGTGACGAAAAAATCTTTGGGAACCTATGCTGTAGACCACCACAGTAACGTGCCTAATACTAAATAATTACCCAAGTGCGAGTCAGACTCATGCACAAAGTGTTCCTTACCGCATGGGAGCCCTTAATATGTTTTATTTCAATTACTTGATTTTAAAGCGAATGTACTACAAAACTATTCTGTGAATATTTCAAACGTCCACCTGTTGCAGTTATTAATATCGAGCAAAAAAACATGTTTATTGTATGGGAATTCTTATATTTTAATTTCCCTAATTATTTTTGATGTGAATATACACCTAAACATTCTGTGAATATTTCAAGCGTAGGTATAGTTGTTACTGTTATCAACATCAAGCGAAAAACGGCTAAAATTCAGGTTTGTTGTAAACAAAATATTTATTTTATTATATTTTTAGTATTTGTTGTTATAGCAGCAACAGTAATACATCATCTGTAAAAAATCAACTTTCTAGCTATCACGATTCATGAGACACAGCCTGATGACAGACAGACTGACAGACAGACGGACGGACAGCGGAGTCTTAATAACAGGGTCCCGTTTTAACCCTTAAGGTACGGTTTTAACCCTAAAAAACAGCTTTTACAAAATGCTTTATATTTTTCTCTCACCGTAATCGATTCTCTTTTTGAGGGAAGACCTATGTTGAAAAGTGGTCTATCAATAATTATTTTTTGCAAAAAATAGCATGACCGACTTCACCCGTGTACAGAATTCGCGAATTTTTCGCACGGATCGATGTAGCATTTTTCACATTATTGATGATTTAGCAAAAACGGCTCATTCGATTTTAATAAAATTTTAATGAGACCAATTTCAAAGTATACTCTTTCCAATAAAAAAAAAATATTGAAATCGGATTTCTGTGAAAAAGGTTATGCGTGGTTATACATAAAAAATATATATTTACGCGTCGAATTGAGAACCTCCACCGGTTCGGTTCGTCGGTCAAAAAAAAAGATACATAATTATTTGTAACAACTTATGTGAAGCAACGAAAGTTCATAAAGCGGGTTGGATGAAGAGCCTCTCCATTGTCTCCTACGTTGGCAACTGTCCACTGCACGACCTGTTTGATGTAGGATGTAGCACAAATAGACACGGCATTGTAAACTAGCTAAATAGGTATCTTCTAGGTAAGCGTGTTACACCCTAGACCGAATTATATTTTTTCCGGGATAGCAAGTAGTATCTATATAAATATTTAAGGTTCCCATACCAGTAACGTAATTTTTTGCTCGAAATTAATAACGGCTACAGAAGGATGATTTTTAATTTTATAGTGCATCCCACACTAGGTTTATCTCAAAGAGTTACTTTTTATGATAAACATTTCAAAAATTCAGAAGTTCTTATAACTTCAATTGAGTGATAACCTGTTTAATACGGGTATCACAGGTGGCGCCGCCAACTCTATAAGTTGGTTAAAATGATAAACACTTCACAAAATTCGAAGCGGGGTCAGTATAGCGGGTTAGCTCAGTGGTCAGAGCGTCGGGCTAGTGATCCGAAGACGCAAGGTTCGAATCCTGCATCCGCGACGAATTTTTGAAATGTTTATCATAAAAAGTAACTCTTTGCTACAGAAGGATGCTTGAAATATTAAGTGATTCCTTTAAAAAATAATTAATCAGGGGGGCTTCCATACGGTGCGAGTCCGACTCGCACTTGGCTAATTATTAAAGTACTCGTATCATCGGAGCCATGGTAGATTAATTGCAAATGCCCGCAGTTACTTATTGGCATATTCCTCTAAAAAAAAGTTCGACATACGTCATTGAAAATATTGAAATTCTATGGAAAAATACAGGTTTCTTTACGATGTTTTCCTTCACCGAAAACTCAGTGGTGTGAAAATTCAAATAGTACTGCACTGTACCAGTCTTATTAATAGTCCACTGCTAGAATTAGGCCAACCCACGAAGGGTCATTGGGCTATATCCACCAAACTGGCCCAGTGAGGGTTGGTGGATTCACATACGAGTACGCCATCGAATTTCTTCTAGGGATATATGCAGATTTCCTCACGATGTTTTACTTCACCGAAAAGCCAGTGGTGTGAAAATCACTATCACTACATAGTATAAAACAAAGTCGCTTCCCGCTGTCTGTCTCCATGTATGCTTACATCTTTAAAACTACACAAAGGATTTTGATGCGGTTTTTTTTAATGGATAGAGTGATTCAAGAGGAAGGTTTATATGTAAATTACACCTGTGCGAAGCCGGGGAGGATCGCTAGTTTGTACATAAATTCAAAAAAACTCGTTGTTATGAGACAAGGATTTCAACTCACGTCCTCACGATTGTTAGGCGGGTGTCACTACCACTAGACTTTACTTTAACAAAATTCAAATACTGTCTACTCTGATACATCTTAGCTCCTAATCCTAGTGCATAGACGTACATATATCTCTATTACTAGCTTGGCCGACACCCAAACAGTAGGCCTCCAGCGCAGCCTAGGTCCATCCTATATTAACTCTAGGTCACATCAAAATGCACTTAATTTACTAGCCCTGAGAGCTTTTAGAAGATACATAGTGATCTTAGGAATTGCAATTTCAAAGTAGCGCTCATAGCGTAGTTTGACTAGGTGTGTGTCAGCGATCACCGAAGTTAAGCAACATTTTCCACGGACAGTTTTTGGATGGGTGACCGCAGGTGGCAATTTCCAACGTGCTACCGTGGCTCGGATGACATGTTAAATTGTAGGACCCTATAGCTTTTACCGTTTAGGCAAGACCCATGTCAGGCCTTACAGGATAATGAAAAACTCTGACATAAGGGCTATACAGGGTTATTTACCTTTTATTTTTTTATCTAATTGCCTACCCTGTACTAAGCCGAAAGGAGGTGATTTAGACCATCATTACGAACAACTTTTACTATGGGGCCAACAAAATGTACGACAAAACAACAGCTGTTTTATACATTTTATCGATTCCGCGTTGCAATTTTGTATGAACTAGATGTTTTTTTCTCGAATTTTGCATTGGCCCCATAGTATGGTCTTAATCACCTCCTTTCGGCTTAGTACAGGGTAAGCAAATAAATAAAAATAAAGGGTAAATAGCCCTGTATAGCCCTGATGTCAGAGATTTTAATCCGCCTGAAGTGCCAGAGAAAGCAAATAACCCTGTACATACGAACTTTCTTAAGTTAATTACGTTGATTTTTAATTGATATGGATTGACCTAATTTATTGCACATAAATATTTGCACGTAAGTACTTAGGTAAGTACATGGATTAGTGAGTGGATGATCCAATGCTTTTTATGTAGTAGTGGTGTAGTTTTGCTCTAGTTAATAAAGGCACTTTTGCCTGTTAAAAAAAGGTAAGTACAAATTTATATAACTTGAAATCGAAAATTATCACATAGTTACATAAGGTAGCCGGGTAAACGCTAGTAAATTCAGACAACCTCATCAATGCCTACCACCAGTAATTGGCAAATTAAGTTTCCAACCAAGACCGATTGGAAGCGTCTTGCATCCGTCGGGATCCTGCGGATTGAGGATCCTTTGGGAAGACCTATGTCCAGCAATAGACGGTGTAATGTTGCTGATGGATGAATGGAAGACAAAATAATTGTTTAAACTAACTGAAGCCGGGGCGGGCGGCTAGTAGAGAATACATATTCGTAAAACCGCTAGAAATTGCTAGTAAAATATAAAATTTCTGTGATCGACTTACGTAACATCAGGTTGCCGTTTCCAGTAAACGTGTAAACACAGATAATATTTAAATTATTGTTTATACGAAGCTGTGAACGTGGATATAGGTTAACTAGATGTGACTTGTGTTAGCTGCTGGGCCAACGTGTCCCGTCAGCATCACTGCAATTCTAGTAGGGCACTATAGTCAAACCGCTAAACTCAGACCAGGCCTGCGCGGGTACGGGGGCGCGGGGGTAGACGACAAAGGAGGACTGAGACAGGTGCGGGCGCCGGGGACCCGCTGCCCGCGCCTGTCTCAGTCCCCTGTGTCGTCTCCCCCGGCGCCCCTGTACCGCGCAGGCCTGGTCTGAGTTTAGCGGTTTGACTATAAAGTGACACACCATTCGACAATAAACTTCTTCTTCTGGTTGGAGTGTACGAAAGGGGGCACTGAGGAAAAAAGACTTAGAAAAATTTGCACTAAAATCCTACACCTTATGTAATCTTCGGGATCCGGTGGGATGTGGGAGTATAAGGGTGGGGGAACCCCTGCACGCACCCGGAGGTCACTGACCTTGAATCCAAGATCATTGATCTTGAGTGACCTTGACTCCAAAATAGTCGGTTTTGACAACAAAATCATTAACCTTGACTGACCTTTACTCCGACCATCGACCTTGACTGTCTACGCCTATGTTATCTTCGGGATCCGGTGGGATGTGGGAGTATAAGGGTGGGGGAACATCTACACGCACCCGGAGGTCACTGATCTTGACTCCAGGATCATTGACCTTGACTCTAGGATCATTGACCTTGAATGACCTTGACTCCAAAATAGTCGGTTTCGCAAACAAAATCATCAACCTTAACTGACCTTGACTCCGACCATCGACCTTGACTGTCTACGCCTATGTAATCTTCGGGATCCGGTGTGATGTCGGAGTATAAGGGTGTGGGAACCCCTACACGCACCCGGAGGTAACTGACCTTGACTCCAAGATCATTGACCTTGAATGACCTTGACTCCGAAATAGTCGGTTTTGACAACAAAATCATTAACCTTGACTGACCTTTACTCCGACCATCGACCTTGACTGTCTACGCCTATGTCATTTTCGGGATCCGGTGGGATGTGGGAGAATAAGGGTGGGGGAACCCCTACTTGCACCCTGAGGTCACTGACCTTGTCTCCAAGATCATAAACCTTGAATGACCTTGACTCCAAAATAGTCGGTTTTGACAACAAAATCATCAACCTTGACTCGTAGGTTAGGTTAGGTTTGAACAGTGACAACAACGCGCGAGCCGAGCGAGCGAAGCGAACGTGCCGCGGCAGCGGCCGGCGAAGCGCCGGAGACAATCTGTCCTTACTACGAGTTTAGGTCGTTCCTATTTATCCCAATCAACTCGAGGACTTCGCAAAAGTATTTCGACGTCATAGGTTAGGTTAGGTTTGAACAGTGACAACAACGCGCGAGCCGAGCGAGCAAAGCGAGCGTGCCGCGGCAGCGGCCGGCGAAGCGCCAGAGACAATCTGTCGTCATTACGAGTTTAGGTCGTTCCTATTTATCCTAATCAACTCGAGGACTTCGCTAAAGTATTTCGACGTCGTAGGTTAGGTTAAGTTTGAACAGTGATAATAACGCGCGAGCCGAGCGAGCGAAGCGAGCGTGCCGCGGCAGCGGCCGGCGATGCGCCAGAAACGCCTTATCAATGCGGCTGACAACGCGCACATTATTGTTTTATACCCTTTAATAAATCTTCTGCAAAAATAAAACAATTATCAGCAGGATCTGCACCGGCAATTTTGGATTTGGCTTGTATACGAGAGGGGGCGCAGTTATAAAGGAAAAAAGACATTGATTATTTTTCACACCGTGTGGTATTCTGGCAACCCCCCTTTTTTGTGTTGGGAATTGGTAGAGGGGATACTCAGGATCAACGTTCCCATACACCATTTTGACCTCCGGTGGGTCAAAATTTTTTTTTCGGTGCTTGTATACGAGAGGGTGCGCACCCAACCAGCAAAAATCCCTCTTACAACAGTCTCAAGACTAGAAATTTTCGCTCTTATATTGATCCTATATCATCGTATAAGCCTGGATTTGGGCACAAATTTTAAGCGTATTTAATTTAATATCGTCTTAATATCAGTCTTAATGAATGCTGTTTGCACTTATAGTAAACTTGCCAAAACTATTTTAAGCTGCCTTAGGCTAATATCGCTTTCGCGTAAGTATATTATAAGCTTATATTAGTCTAATGTTAGAATGATAACCTTGAAACCTTATTACTTTGATTTTTTTATTTGACAGCACGGTATTCCTACGTTATCTGTAAAAATATTATTGTGAAAAACTGTGAGTTGTGTAAAAATATAATAACGACGTGTTAGTTATGAAACACACACCGTGTTTGTGTTGTACGTTAAGTATTCCCTTTGGAATATATTATTTACTGTAAAATAGACCCTGTTTTACGCTTCAAACTTCATGCGCTCAATCAAATAAGCATTTTAAATGATATATTCAATCCTCATTTTAATGTTTTATTTCTCTATTGTATGGATTTGATGTCATTGTTATAGTTGCATTTTGCCAGCGCACTATTAGACCATTGTAAGATCATTTGTGCTAATATTAGCATTCTAAAATGCAAAGGGTATGGCCATGTTGAATTAATTTAGGGTTCGTTGATTGACCTATTTTTTTTTGTCCAATCTCTGTAATCCATGCCTATATTTACACAAAATGTACACGTTGCAACATTTAACTTTTACTCACAAAATGGCCAACTAAATTTTATTCTTACAATTGTTTTCACAAAATCGATTTAAGCTCAAATCATCTTATATTGATCTTGTTTTTTGTATTGTAAGTATGTTAATCCAATATCACTCTAATATCTTACTAAACTTGTGTAGTTGATCTTATAACAGTTTTAAATAAGATCAGAAAAGCACGCACTTCTAGTGGTTTTATGTTATGCTGATATTAGTCTGACGTTCTTACAAAATCATTTATCAAGACCATTATGAAATCAAATGAACTTAGAGAATGGGGATATAAGAGCAGTTATTCTCAAGTGCAATGAGTCTTCGTAAATGTTATTGTAGGAGTAAGAGGCTTATAATGGTATTATAAAATGCGCTTATTTACATATATGAGACAAGGTAATAAGAGAGAGAACTCTTGAGTCCGTACTAGCTTGTCAAATGCTAATATAAGAGCAATAACATGTTCCAAAACAATTATAAGAGCGTTATAAGCCTACCACTCTTATAAAAGGCGTAACCTAAGACTTTTTTGCTGGTTGGGCAGTTATAAAGGAAAAAAGACATTGATTATTTTTCACACCGTGTGGTATTCTGGCAACCCCCCTTTTTTATGTTGGGAATTGTTAGAGGAGATACTCAGGATCAACGTTCCCATACACCATTTTGACCTTCGGTGGGTCTAAATTTTTTTTCGGTGCTTGTATACGAGAGGGGGCGCAGTTATAAAGGAAAAAAGACATTGATTATTTTTCACACCGTGTGGTATTCTGGCAACCCCCCTTTTTTATGTTGGGAATTGGTAGACGAGATACTCAGGATCAACGTTCCCATACACCATTTTGACCTCCGGTGGGTCTAAATTTTTTTTCGGTGCTTGTATACGAGAGGGGGCGCAGTTATAAAGGAAAAAAGACATTGATTATTTTTCACACCGTGTGGTATTCTGGCAACCCCCCTTTTTATGTTGGGAATTGGTAGAGGAGATACTCAGGATCAACGTTCCCATACACTATTTTGACCTCCGGTGGGTCTAAATTTTTTTTCGGTGCTTGTATACGAGAGGGGGCGCGGTTATAAAGGAAAAAAAAAAAGACATTGATTATTTTTCACACCGTGTGGTATTCTGTCAACCCCCCTTTTTATGTTGGGAATTGGTAGAGGAGATACTCAGGATCAACGTTCCCATACACCATTTTGACCTCCGGTGGGTCTAAATTTTTTTTCGGTGCTTGTATACGAGAGGGGGCGCAGTTATAAAGGAAAAAAGACTGATTATTTTTCACACCGTGTAGTATTTTGGCAAACCCCCTTTTTTATGTTGGGAATTGGTAGATGAGATACTCAGGATCAACGTTCCCATACACCATTTTGACCTCCGGTGGGTCTATCAATTTTTTTTGGTCTTTTTGTAGGATAGGTCAGTCAACCCGATGCTTGGAGTCAAGGTCGGTCAAGGTCGAATATTCTGGAGTCAAGATCGATGATTCTGGAGTCAAGGTCATTCAAGGTCAATGATCCTAGCGTCAAGGTCAACGACCTCAGGGTCAAGGTCATTCAAGGTCAATAATTTCGGGGTTAAAGTCATTTAAGATCAATGACCTAGGGGACAAGGTAAGTCAAGGTCAATGACCTCCGGGTGCGTGCAGGGGTTCCCCCACCCTTATACTCCCACATCCCACCGGATCCCGAAGATTACTTATGGCGTAGTATTTTAGTCAAAAATTTTCTAAGTCTTTTTTCCTCAGTGCCCCCTTTGGTATCCTCTGACCCTTCTTCTTCGTCCTCTTCATTACTGAAGGTCGTGCCCGTCTAAAAATGCTTTCACGGAATCAGTGACGAGCTGCTTCCACGCCGCCCTATCTTCGGCTTTCTTCAGAGCAGTGGAAACTGGAAGCCCGGTTATTGACTTAATCTGATCAGACCAACGGGTAGGTGAGCGTCCACGTGGTCTTTTGCTATCTACTTTCCCAACTACAACCAGTTTCTCGAAATTGTCTGGCTGTCTACGGGCGATGTGACCAAAATAAGTCAAGACTCGTTGATAGCAAATTGTGGAAAGACTAGTCTTAATCTTTACTTGCTCAAGAATGGACTTATTGGTGCGTTTCGCTGTCCACGGTATGCGTAACATTCTCCTCCAACACCACATTTCGAAAGCTTCGATCTTTTTTCGGTCCACCGCGCGAATTGACCATCGACAAAATCGACAATAATACGGACCTCCAATATCTCGGCAATTATTCTAAAGTTCAAAGTACTTACCAGGCTTATTCCAACCACCGGTTATAGTCCTTCGGAACACTCGTCTCACCTCCGCTGTCACTCACTATCTGCCCCGCGTTCCCGTCGCGTCGCCGCACGCATGTCTTCATCTACCCTGGGAGACACATATAAATAAGGTGTGCGGAAAGCTGAGTGGAGCGTGTTTCGCTCTCAGACGAATAGCCAGGGTCTTGCCGACTGAGGTGGTAAGATCTTGCTATTTTGCCACGGTACACTCATTACTCCAATACGGAGCCGAACTGTGGGCTAGAGGAGCTGAGTGGAGACGCGCATTCGTTTGCCAGAAGCGAGCCGTCCGCGCAATAGCACGTATCCCGAGCGATGAGTCAGCTAGACCATATTTTACCTCGCTCAATATACTTACACTGCCGGCGATACTAATAATGCAGGTAGCTGTATACGTTAGAACAAACCTACAATCATATGAAGTGATGGGTCAGGCTCTGTACAAATCACAACAGCGTACGTCTCGCCACAGGAATAGGCTTTTACCGTTAAAGCGGACACTTACGAAGTCTACCAAGTTGACGCACGTCATGGGCACGATGATTTATAACAGACTCCCCCGAGATGTTAGAGATGCACCCAACTTAAACATATACAAGGCCAGATTAAAGCGCTGGTTGATCAGTCAGGCGTTTTATGACATAGATAAGGAATTCTTAACTCTAAAAGTAACTACGTACTCTTAAGTATGAGTATATTATATTTATTATACAAATAGTATTTATTGTAATATTTTTGACATTCATTTTAGTAACAATTTTATACTGACATTCCTATTTTATTTTTATTTATTTTTTATCTGACATTTTTAACATTAATTTAATTACTGATATTATATTCACATTATTGATAATTAAACTAATAGAATTGGAATTATTGAATATGACTATTGTAATATAACTGATAACAATATTGTAGTAATGTATGAGCACAATTTAAATTAGTCTATATTATGTTTTGTTACATTTATAGATCTTTTTACTGACGTATAATCAAATCGAATGTTTTGGTCGACCAATAATTACTACTATTTTATTGACGTGTACTAAACTGTATGAATAAATGAATATGAATATAATATGAATATGAATACCCTCTCTCTGCGCGTTCCCCGCCGTCGCAATACCGATGTGTATTGCGACTACCTTCTTTAGTAAAAACTGCCTTAGCTATGCTAACACTTGTAATTTCGACGGTATGTACATGATAACCAAACACTAAATTGACTGATTGATTGATTGTGACTCGCGTCACAGGTAGTCATGGTGCGTCAGTGTCAATTTTCAGCTAATGTCAATTGACAAATGGCATCGTGTTTTGGCGTGGCGCGAACAACATATTTGCTGAAATGGATTTACTTTTTTTAATAATGTTTGCACGCTGTTGCTCCAACAATAACTATACTGTTTTTTTAAATATTTGCATGAGACGTCACTTGCCAGTCCCTCCGGAAGACTAGCTGCGCTGGTTGGTCTACAACCAGCGTTGTGACAAAAATAAAGTTAAGTAATTAGGATGACTTTGTAAAACATTTAAGATTACTTGTTTGTGCTGTTTATTTTGTTTTCTTTCGCTGTGTTGTTTGCTTTGTGGTTTTGTTTAATTTTATTTTTGTCTTGATAAATAACTGTCTATTGTTTATTGTCTAAATACTCTAAAACTAAATATTCTTTGCCTACGGTCTACGTACATCTCTGCAGTACAACATTTTTGGTAAACGTTACATATATATTCTACCTAGATCTTTTAACGCCATAACCATTTATGCTTCAAAATAGGCTGGATGTATAAAAACGAACATTAAAATGAATAAATGTTCTTAAAATTCGTAATAAAATAATCTACACATTATTATTACCGGCATATCCCAATGGATTAGTAAGTTGAAACAGTAATGGGCAGGGCACATAAAACTGATGACCGATGGGACAGGAAAGTTCTCTAATGGAGACCACGCACCGGCAAGCGTAGCGTAGGACGTCCACCGACCAGGTGGACCAACGAACCATACGAACGAACGAATATTATTAAGACCGCAGGAACGCACTGGATGTAGGCCGCTTTCAACTGGGCTTATTGGAAATCCATAGGGGAGGAGGCTTATGTCCAGCAGTGGGCGCCCCACGTCTGATAATGATGAGGTAAAGAATATCTGCCTATATCGATTCAGCTGAAATTCAGAATACCATTGAGAGATTGCTTTTTCTGAATTTTTTCAAGCCATATCCAGATTCCCTACATCTGCACCATATTGTTATGCAAAAGCACGTATACCCTCTAAACTGGTTAGTATCTCTCGCGAAGGTTTCACAGAGTATTTTTATGCAATTTTATGTGCGAAACATGCGTCGCCCTGTGTACATAATGTTGCTATGTTTGCCTTGTACAGGAAGGTCAGTGTTGCCTTATCTGTTTCAGAATTATAGACTTAGTTTGCCTGAAAAACCTTGATAGAGACAGTGCAATGTTATTTTTTGCGGCTAGGGTGAACCGCGAACTTACAAAAAAAAAAAAAAAAACTTGAAAAAATACAAAAATAATAACCTGTTATCTACCTCTAAATGTTAAGTGATTTGAGTGATTTTTGTGTAAATTTACAGCACTTCAATTGCTAGCCTCGAATGTTTCATTTTTAGAGTTTTTTTTTAAATGACCTTAAAGTTAAAAGCCTCTAAAAATTCATATTTTTACGCAAGAATTGGCAGAAATTTAGATACAAACCAAAAACTTTAAAAAATAAGGCGTATAAGCTTGCAGTATTTCTTATTCAAGCTATTGACGCCAAAACCATTACATTCCGTTACAATTTAAGGAGTAAAAAGAGTTTTCTCACGGAACGTATATTTTAACAATAACGTACCAAAAATCCGTTCAAAACGTGCTAAATCTGTTCTGTATCAGCCTTTTTAATAGTCCACTGCAGGACGTAGGCCTACCCACGAAGGGTGACATCTGTTCTATTGCAGCTAAAAGGGCAACACTGTAAAAGGTCAAAGGTTGTTTTTTGATGACTTCGTGCTGGTGTGATGGCAGCGTCCGGCATACTGATTAGGAAGTCCGTTATAATTTCTTTGAAAATTATTAAAAATGTGAAGTAATTAATTTTGCTCGCTTCATGAGCTGAGAAGCTCAGACCAAATCCTACTAATATTATAAATGCGAAAGTTTGTAAGGATGGATTGATGGATGGATGTTTGTTACTCTTTCACGCAAAAACTACTGAACAGATTGAGATGAAACCTTGCAATAATATAGCTTGTATATCAGAATAACACATAGGCTATAAATTATAATGATACTAGCTTTTACCCGCGGCTTTGCCCGCGTTATATTTTGATTTTGGCTTATGTTTATGTCGGCTGCGAAACCTAACCTAACCTAACCGGCAAATATCAAAATACCTTAGAGGAATGCTTTTGTTGGTTAAGTTACGGTTGGAGTGTATATACAACCTAAATCAAATCTCCGCTTTCCATAAACTGGGCATTCCAAGATTATGTGCAGTGGAGTCTCCTCTTTTGTGGGTTCACAGATGCACGATGGGCTTTCCCTCAACTTAAATCGATGTAAGTATTGGGGAAACCCACCATGCCCCGTCAGCACTTGAGTTATGATTCCTACTGGTACTTTCTCTTACGATCTTCATGCCGCCCTTGCATCCGGAAAATATGTTTTGGTTACCGCCGCTGTGTGTCCATCCTGATACCGCCGGTTCCACTCGTCAAGAGAGTCCTTTCGGATTTCTCGCTTAACGAATGAAACGGGGCAGTTATCGTAAATAGGTCTACACTTCGAGTGCAGTGCTGTTTCCTTTGCTAGCTGGTCCGCTCTCTCATTTCCCTCCATCCCCGCGTGCGCTTTAATCCAATAAAGTTTCACTATTTTATTTTGTGCGTGTAGTAACTTTATGTTAGCTTTGAAATTACTGCTAAGGGATGGAGGGAAGATACGCCAACTACCGTTTCCAGTGCAGACCTGGAGTCACAAAAGGTTTTTGCTTTTTCGGTAGCCTCAAGAAGTGCCAATAACTCGGCCTGGTACACGGAGCAACAATCGGCCAATTTCAGCTTGCGGGTACTGATCTCAGCGGCATCATCCCAAATGGATAATGCCGCCCCGACTTTCCCTTTAATTTTGCTGCCGTCTGTAAATATGTTAACTTCTCGGTTAAGATTTTGCTCTAGTGCTGCGCCGTCTGCCAGGCATATGAACTCCAGCTCCTCCTGCTGCGCTGAGTGTGGCTTCTTAATATAAGGGACCAACTTTTCTGTCTGTCTATCTCCAGTTACTTGCTGGGAATAACCTTTCTTAGTTTCATAAAGCAAGGCGGCTTCCTGGACTCTGATATGACAGCCGAGGATTAGGGGCCGCGGTGGGATATATGGAACTGGTGGTGTGGGTGCCGCCACCTACCCTACCTTGCGCTAGGCCGTCAACGTGTTGGCAGACGCAGTGGGGCTGCAGGGGAAGAGAGGTGTCGGTATCGCGATGGCCGTTCTCACTGCCCTCTGCAGTTGAAGAGGCAGGCGCTGGGCTACTATGACTGACCCGCTGCACTGGGACCAGGGCGTTGGAATGCTGTCTGACGTTCAGTACTGGTTAGTCCCGAGTGGTGGATGACGATGTGTCTTGTGCTCCGAAACACTCCGTCATTATGGCGAGAGCGCAAGCTCCGTTATGGAGCCCGAGTCTGGGTTAGCGCTGTTGAGTGCCGCGAAGGAGTGCGAAAAATGTAGGAACGTCCTAAACTTGCCATGACAGGTTATTTCTGGCGCTTAGACGGCTGCTACCGCAGCCCGCTCACTTAGTTTGTAGGGTTCCGTACCCAAAGGGTAAAAACGGGACCCTATTACTAAGACTTCGATGTCCGTCTGTCCGTCTGTCTGTCTGTCACCGGGCTGTATCTCATGAACCGTGATAGCTAGGCAGCTGAAATTTTCACAGATGATGTATTTCTGTTGCCGCTATAACAACAAATACTAAAAATATAATAAAATAAATATTTAAGGGGGGCTCCCATACAACAAACGTGATTTTTAGGAGTTTTTTTGCTCGCTGTTAATAACGGCAAGAGGAATGGGGCTCCCATACGGCACGGAACCCTTCGTGCGCGAGTCCGACTCGCACTTGGCCGATTATTATCCTATCCTACGGGAACTGTTGAAGTTTTTGCGATAAAAAGTGGCCTATGTCACTTTTCGTCTTTCAAACTATATTCATGCAATAAGCCAAGGTAAGTTGCTTCGTTGCTGAGAAAAGTTTATTGTTAAGTCCTACGGGAACCACAATTTGAACCACAATGGAAAGTATCCTATGTCACTTTCCGTCTTCTAAACTATGCCCACCCCAAAAATCAAGTCAATCCGTTGCTCCATTGCTGAGAAACAGTTATTGTCCTATCCCATGGGAATCACGAATTTTCTCGAGATAAAAAAGTATCCTATTATCACTTTCTGTCTTTTAAACCATAGGTATCCATACCAAAAATCAGGTCAATCTTTTGCTCCGTTGCTGCGTCAAAGAGGAACAAACCAACAAACTTTTCGGATTGAAAATATTAAAGTATGATGATTCTGTACCATAAAGGTAGAATAAAGAAACATGTTAAACCTCTAATGATAGAAGATTTAATAAATAAAACCGTTTGAAAAAAAAAAATATTTTTAATGTCAGACAAAATGACGGCCTGGTATTAAACGTCATAGTAACATGTAGCATGCAGAGGGAAAATAACATTTTATCCGATTTTAATGTCAGTTGTCATTTTCAATCCATATTTTATTTCCTCTTCAAGGGGATATAATGGTGGAAAAACAATTTGTCCCCTTGTCATGCTACCTGTGATTTATAAAAGTTTGCAGACAATGTCACCTGTCATCTAATTACGTTTGGCTGTGACGTTTCGTCAGTCCATATTAGCGTCATAGAGGAATTAATCACTTAGCGTCTTTGTGATAGTGGCGACAGTTTCGCTTTCGATGGTTTTTGTCCTGTCCTACAGGAATTATGCAATTTTTCGGGATAAAAAGTATCCTAAAGCTCCTTCCGTCTTTTAAACTATGTCCATGCCAAAAATCAAGTCAATCCGTTGCTCCGTTGGTGCGTGATAGAGTAACAAACCAACAAACCAACAAACTTTTCGGATTTATAATATTAGTAAGGATTGCGTAAATTTTCCATAATATAACGATAAGTGTTAAGTAAGTACTAAAAATTCTGCTATCTGCCAGCTATTCTAGAGTGCGCTTCAAGAAATGTCAAAAAAAAAAAAAACACCTGTCGAATTGAACAACCGTCAGATCGTTTTTTTTATTTTCCACCTGATTTGGCACAAAAATCAAAATATCATGCGAGCGAAGCCGCGGGTAAAAACTAGTAAAACAAGAAAGACAATGTTGTGAACCTACAAACAATGCCTAGCCATGTACAGACACAACATACAGATGTACACGTACAACGAAACTATGCCTAGGCTCGTCAGTCGAACTGTGGCGGCGCAACACCGACGCACTCACTCTTGTACAAAAACCGGCATCTCTTTGTCTGTTCACTGTTGCTACTTATGGACTGCCAAGCGCCCGCGCACGTTCTAGATCTACCCTCGACTTTTCGGTTTTTCTATTCGTTTAACATGATACATACCTACATAAAACGTATTTCTCCCTCTAAAGTGTACATGTTCTCATCTTATGCCAGTGCTTCAACCTAAATACTAAATTGAAATCAATAACATGTTTATAACTTTGATATGAGCTTACGTGCTCGCTAAACTATTTAGGTGCAATGTATTGCAATGTACGGCTAGGATACAATTAACACTAGTGTTTGTACTTTTCCTTGTAATTTTTATTCTTACATAGTATAAAATAAAGTCGCTATTTTTGTCTGTTTGTTTGTCTGTATGCTTAAATCTTTAAAACTACGCAACGGATTTTGATGCGGTTTTTTTTAATGGATAGAGTGATTCAAGAGGAAGGTTTATATGTATAATACACCTGTGCGAAGCCGGGGCGGGTCGTCTAGTGTGAAATAAAGACTTTTTGAAATTGAATTGAATTGTCTGTTTACGACGTTCCGTCTTGATTTTTAGGGTTCCGTACCCAAAGGGTAAAAACGGGACCCTATTACTAAGACTTCGATGTCCGTCTGTCTGTCTGTCACTGGGCTGTATCTCATGAACCGTGATAGCTAGGCAGCTGAAATTTTCACAGATGATGTGTTTCTGTTGCCGCTATAACTATAATATAAATAAATAAATAAAAAGAGAATAAAATAAATAATTAATTCCCATACAACAAACGTGATTTTTAAGAGTTTTTCGCTATTTATAACGGCAAGAAGAATGGGGCTCCCATACGGTTCGGAACCCTTAGTGCGCGAGTCCGACTCGCACTTGGCCGATTATTCTATTTGATCTAACCTGAGAAGTTTAATACTAGTTTTGAATACAATATTTTTAACAAATTTTGATTGTTTTTTATGTACTTAGTAGTAGTGTAAGTAGTTTCAGCATATAAAGTAGTATTGTATTTTCTAGTGGTTAATAAAGGCACTTTAGCCCGAATTTACAAAATAAAATACAATAATAATTGTAATAGGAGCTCTCACTATATGCTGAACAAATTTCTTGGTGACTGTGATGTAAATGTTAGCTACAAGCTGCGTATAACCTCATTGTAATGTATTCTTGATAATCCTACTAATATTATAAACGCGAAAGTTTGTTAGTATGCATGGATGTTTGTTCTTTCACGTAAAAACTACTGAACGGATTATAATACATAGCAATAAGTTATTGGTTTCCACCAATACGTTACTTATTTTACTCTTAATTACAAAACATTGTTAAAATTTGTTTGTGTTTTCATTTTTAAGTCGCCTGAAGGCCTCTGACATGGCTGAATAGTTAAAACAACCGGAACCTACAATTTTACGTATAATCCGAATCACAGTAGCGCTCAGTTAGAAATACCACCTGTGGTCAGCCTTCCGAAGTTGTCGAAAGTTGCTTGAAAACCTTGGTGATCGCTGACAAACAACTAGCCGAACTACGCTATAAGCGCTACAATTCAGTGAATTGGTATATTATAAGTCTGCGTGCTTTGTCTTCGATCAAAACGTTGTTTTCCATCAGGCGAGTTGGTGGTCATGGACGAGTGTGAACTTATTTGCGATAAAAAAGATATCGTTGAACGTAAATCAAATAAAAATAAAGAATTATTATTTTTCGCAACAAAATTATTAAACCGCCTTCCATCGTGTACAAAATTCAAATATTTCGCTCGAATTGTCTACATTATTGTTGATTTTTCAAAAACGGTTCTGTTGATTTCAGTAAAATTTAAAATGGGACCTCCTCGGCAGCATACCTTTTCGAACTAAAAAAGATTTTTTCGATTCAGTACACAATTGGCGAAATTATCGTTGACCATACATAGAAAAAAAAGTACTTACAGACGAACATAGAACCCCCTCGTTTTTGGAAGTCGGTTAAAACTAAGCTACCTCTTTTGCGGAAGCCGGTTAAATACACACGTATTCTACTTTTACAATTTCAAAAATGGATCCTTCATAAAAAATTCGTTCAAAAACGCAACAGCACTCACGCTTCCGCAGTCATGCATAAATATACATAAATTTGTATGTACAGCGTGTATGTGCATGTATAGCGAGCGACGCCGGGCGCAAAGTGCATATATTAACTCGGGATTTGTATGCACGACTCGTTCTGTTAGAACTTATTCTGTAAAAGTCAAGCAAAAACAGAACTGAAATTAAGTAAGTTCGCATAGGCCGGGTGGCAAGCCCTGATGTCAAAGTTTTTAGGCCGCCTCTGACATGGCAAAACAGTTAAAACACCCGGACCTACAATTTAACGTGTCATCCGAGCCACGGTAGCGCTCAGTTGGAAAATGCCACCCGCGGTCACCCATCCAAATACTGACCGTGCGGATCGTTGCTTAATTTCGGTGATCGCTGACAAACACCTAATCAAACTACGCTACGAGCGCTACAGAACTGAAATTGGTTGAAGTCGAAAGTTTCTTCAAGCTCATCCTTACTTCTTTGCTAATACTAGTAGTTCTGCGAACAGTAGATCTTGCAACACATATCTTTAACTGAATCTTCATAGGCCTAAATGTTAACTCGCTCTTGACTCTTTGGTTTATACTCGCAAATCTTGTTATCAGATATTTCACAATATTGCCAAATATTATCGACATCGGCTGATAAATAGCGCGACAATAAATTTCCCACCTTTTGAAGAAAATTTAAACCAAATAGTTCTAAATCGATTCCGCGTTACCTTAGCTTCCAGAATACGATCTAGACCATTCTAGAATAAAGGATTTAGCTAGCTTAAAGTTATTACAGACTCATAGGTAAGCTTGCCCGCCTTAACCTCTCGTGTTTATACCTCGGCTTTCTCTGGACTTTTTATACTTTTCTTTACTGCTAGCACACTGGCGATTGCGTTTCTTGGCAAACGCGATCGCCACGCGCAACAGCAATAAGCGAACGCAAATCGCAATACAATGTGCATCCCAAGTTGTTATGATAATGTGTAACAATTTAATGTTTATTTATCTTTGAAATAAAAACATATGTCGGGGCAGGAGGGCCTTCATCAGAATTCATCTCGATAACTTGTGGGCGTATTTGAGATCGGACTTAGTAAAAACGGCTTATTTGCAGGTAGTTGTCCTTTATTTATTTGTCGAACGACGCAGGTGAATTAAATTGCACAAATCAGTAGAAATAAAGGTTTCAGCACTTAATCACTGGTTATTTAGATCAGTATTCGCAATAATCTTTAACTTAAACACGCTGTTGCCGCGGATATTTAGCGATTCGTCGAAGACGTGGTGCGCGGGCGGCTCTCGTTCAAGAACTGTGTATCACAATATGGCCGCCTCGCTTCCATCGACACGACGCTCCGCTAGAGTGACTTTGACAGCCACTCTTGACGTTGACAGACGCGTGCGACGTCACATATAATCACGCACTAAAATTACGAGATAAATAAATACCTCATCATCCCTGAATAGTGTGTTATTAGTCCCGTAGTATACAGGGCTATTTCTCAATCAATTAGCATCCTATTAGGGACTTATTCTGTATATCAAAACTAACAACTAATGTTCTGCGACTTTAGTCAAAACTAAAAAAAAAATGTTATTCCATTGAAAAATATCGTTCACCCGCGACAAAATGCATGGACCAGCTGATTTTTTGTTGAGTTTTGACAAAAGTCGCAGAACAAATGTTGTTAGTTTTGATGCACAGAATAGGCCTCTAACAGGATGCTAATTGATTAGAAATAACCCTATTTAATAATAATTGTTTTATGCGCTTATTAAAAGGGTACCTACACAAAAAAAAAATTAGGTATGGCTATAGTAGATTTCTGCTCTCATAGATTGAACTTTGTAATTTTTTATTGACTCAAGAAGTACAATTATTGCCATGTTTGAAGCAGGTACAGTATTTTGTAGTTTTTGTGAAATCTTTGACATAGACGATCCAAGTGAGTGTAATACTTTATTATTATTAAACAGCATAAATAGACAACACAATCACTACTTAAATACGGCTGAAAATGTTCAAAACTAAAATCTAAATCAAAAGAAAATTTATTTAACACTACATCGAACTACGGCTCTTGGTAGTTAACTCCCAGAATACAATCTAGATTAAAGGATTAAGCTAGCTTAATGTTATTACAGACTCAAAACTGAGCCTCTCGCCTTAAACTCTCGTGTTTATACCTCGGCTTCCTCTGGACTTTTTATACTTTTCTTTTTTGTGCTAGTACACTGCTGAATCGCAATCGTCGGTAAAAAGTTAACGCAATAACGTCGCGCCGCCTAGGCACCTGTGCGATTGCATTTGTGACTTGTGATACTGCAAACATGAGCTAACTGAATTTTTCTTGAAACTTTTTTTACAAATATCCTTACTTACTTATTTATATGTGTATTACATTCGAAAGTGTGTTTGTTGGTTTATCACTCTTTCACGCAGCAACCGAGCAACGCAACAGATCGACTCGAGTTTTAGCATGGATATAGTAGGTACAAAGGTTGGGAAGTGACATAGGCTACTTTAAATTCTGAATAAAATGAAAGGCTTCAATAGATAGCTCATATATTAAAATATCACGCGAGCGAAGCCGCGAACAAAAACTAGTAGTTTAAAATAAGTTCTTATAAGCATAACACTTGGCATTTTTTCTGTTTTGAATTATAAGCAGACGGCTCTGGTGACATGGTAACATTCTTAAATGTTATCTGGGTGACAGTTAAGCTGTTGTAAATGCTGACCGTGATCCAAAAATATCCAATGCCTGACCGCATTGATAGTTGCATCAGTTTGTTAATCGGTAATAAAAGTCCCTGTTCGAGTTACTCATATAAGTGCCATATCGAATAAATAGTTTTTTTTGCATACTAAATAAACTTATCTGCAGTGCCTATAAAACATAAGCTAGACGATGTCTGCAGTAGACATAAATAAGCTACAAATTTGCTACGAACTCGTTACGCCTACGCTTCGCGTCCACAACTCACACATTGATTACTCTACAACCATGTCGGCAATTCGACAGTGTGCTAAAGTCTTTCGCGGCCTTTTGTCAAAATACGACCTACGAAACTTCGTGAAGGCTTTGGGAAGAAAAAGTTCCAAGTAGTTCGAAAGTTGTAGTGTACTTAGTACCGTGTCGCAGTTTTTGCGGGTAGTTAATATAAAATGGTTTTAAAGAGTTTTCTTATGATTTTTACAAAATAGGACGGATTTTTAATGTTTTTCGAGAAAAGCTGCTTTTTCAGGAATTTTATGTGTTTTAAATGTAAAGATTACGAGAGACAGTACCGTATCGTTTTTTAAGGGTTCCGTACCCAAAGGGTAAAAACGGGACCCTATTACTAAGACTCCGCTGTCTTTCTGTCCGTCTGTCTGTGTGGATGTCACCAGGCTGTATCTCATAAACCACAATAAATATTTAAGGGGGGCTCCTATACAGTACGGAACCCTCTGTGCGCGAGTCCGACTCGTACTTGGCCGATTTTTTAATTTACTGTTGAACACAGGCCTGTCCTCGAAAGGGTGATTTTACATACACCATTTAATACAATATTGAAACATAATGCAGATTGCCTCATGATGTTTTCTGTTGCCGAAAATCCGGTGGTGTGAAAATCCGTACATAAAAAAAATTTGTACAGAGGCGGGATTTGAAACCACTACCCCGCTTTTCCATGACAACTATTCAAGTCTGGTGGAAATAATTATTTTTTTGCGAAAAATAGTATGACCGACTTCAACCATGTACAGAATTCGCGAATATAAATATCGCACGGATCGGATTTAGCATTTTTCACATTACTGTTGATTTATCAAAAACGGCTTAGCCGATTTCGATAAAGTTAAAATGGGACCAACTTCAAGGTATATTGTTTCCAATAAAAAAAGAATCATCGAAATCGGATCACTATGAAAAATGTTATGCGTGGTTACACATAAAAAAAACAAATAAACGCGTCGAATTGAGTACCTCCTCCGTTTTGTCGGTAAAAAAAGAAATTGTAGGTATGTGCCTACTGTTTTACTGTTGGGTACATTATTATTACGTTTTGGAAATATTCAAATGATTTTCTCATGCATTCTAATATCCTTATTACCTTTATAGAGGAAAACATAAAATTTTATTACCTATACTTAAATAAGTATATTATTATGTAGCGACGGTAATTTAGGTCAAACTAGAGAGTAGATAAAGCAACCTCCCCACTCAATAGACGCCATGTGCCCTACCCACTGCCATTCCTTGCGAGACTGCCTGGGTCAGTGGTTAGTGACCCTGAATACTGGATCAAAGAGGATTGGGTTTGATTCCCACCCAGGGCAAGCATTTATGTGATGATCATAGATGTTTTCTCTGTGTCTGGGTGTTATAAGTGATGATCTATCTAAGGATAAGCCGTGTTGGCCTAGTAGTAATGACCCCCGCCTTACAATCGTGAGATCGTGGATTACAAATCCCGGTCCCGCACCAATGAATTCCTCATCCACTGGGCCATGTCGGTAACTTTAAATCTTCTACGGATCTCCTCATTCCTGATTCGTTCAAATATTGGGCACATATCACGGAGGCCTGATGACCGATGGGGTCGAAAAGTTCTCGAGTGGAGACCTCGTACCGGCAAGCGCAGCGTAGGACGTCCACCCACAAGGTGGACGGATGAATTCATCAAGACAGCAGGATAACGATGGATGCAAGTCGCTTCCAACAGATCTTATTAGAGATTATTGGAGGCCTAAGTCCAGCAGTGGACGTCATATGACTGATGGATGGATGGATGATTTACAAAATTGTGGGAGCAAAGTTTTTGGCCCAAGGTCTTCACTCGAAAACTACATCTTTATCGAAGTAGGTATCTTTTATCGCAACTTAACCTCGTTTCCCATTTACAAATAGTGAGGACAAATTGCCCCAACTCTAGTTAATGAAGGGCCGCTTTCCAAAACTTAAGTCTAACTTGAGTGTAACTTGAATTCGAATTACCCCGGGTTAAGTCGCAGTTAACTTAGTGTTAAGTTTTGGATTTTCATTAGGCGAGTCAAGGTGTTTCGCTGCAGTGTCTTATTAGCTTAGCGCAGAGGTGCTAAAGTTGCGGGTCGGTGGAATTTTTGGTGATTTATCGTTTTTTTCTTTCTACCCGGGTGAAGGTTTTCAATTTATGTGTGCTTTTTGTAAATAATACAAGTCAAGACGAGAAAAATATTCTCAGATATTAACATCCTCATCATAGTTTTAATATGGGACCAACCCCTGTATCGCGATAAGACAACGTTAGTAATGAAAAGTACTGTGTAAAAGTTCAGTGTACATCATTCAACACATACGAAGTCAATAACTACGGTCTGTACAAGAAAACATCGTAAGAATAAGTGAACGCTTACCGCTTTATTAATAAAATGCAGAGTCAGTCATAAGTGAACTAAAATTGTCAAATAGGTAATAAAACGATAAAATAGCTGAATCCCTTTGCATGCACGCAACGTATGTACATAAATATTTATTTTGTCCTATATAGTCGGTTCCGCACGTTCTCTCACTTGGCTTCTACGTGTTTGCCTGAAGTTTCCAGTATTTTTTTTTTCTATTGAAATCAAATAATTTTGTGTTTATTGTATAAATAAACACAACATTAATTAGTGTCAATTAATTGTAATTAGTTACAATTCCCATTTACAAGATCTCTAAAATATGAAAAAAAAACACAATGCGACCTAAGATCTAGATCCGTTGAGTACACCTATCTGTTTTGCTTAGTCGCTAGCTGAGAGGATACAGTAGTAATTAAGAGGAGAAACTAGGTAGCTTATTTAGATTTCCTTTAATCCATGACCTAGGTATCTTAAAAGAACAAAATTTTATGATTTTATGGTACTCGTGGTCACCCATATGAAGACTGACCGTGCCGAACGATGCTTAACTTTGGTGATCGCTGACAAACACCTAGTCAAACTATGCCACGAGCACTTCTGTTATAAACACACCCGTACACTTTGCTGATGACTTATGGCACAGAAACGTGGTCTCTCACTATGGGCCTTATTAGTAAGCTTCAAGTTGCCCAACGAGCTATGGAGAGGGCTATGCTCGGATTTTCTCTGCGAGATCGAATCAGAAATGAGGAGATCCGTAGAAGAACCAAGGTTACCGACATAGCCCAACGGATTGGCAGGTTGAAGTGGCAATGGGCAGGGCACACAGCGCGGAGGACTGATGACCGATGGAGTCGAAAAGTCCTCGAGTGGAGACCACGTACCGGCAAGCGCAGCGTAGGACGTCTACCCACAAGGTGGACGGACTACCTCATTAAGACCAATAAAACCGGTTGGCTACTAGATCTTTGGGGGATGCCTACGTTCAGCATTGGACGTCATATGGCTGAAAGGTAGGAAGGAAAAACACCCGAAACAACACTTTTTGCGTTTGGTCTTTCAATAGTCCCTACTCCCTAAGCCGTTTCTCATCTGCGTCAGCTATTACTCATCATCATTCCTCACGAGAATCCCTTGATTACAACCCTGTATATTTCCCGCAATAGAATTAAGTAGGAGTTACAAATGTCGGGATTATCGCTAATCCCCTTGTACGCGGTCGGGTAATTTTTGCGTGATGAATGGAAGACTTTATCATTGTTTGACCGCCGAAACAGAGGAGGTACTCAATTCGACGCGTATAATTATATATCTGTTTTGTGTGTAACCACTCATAACTTTTTACGTAGTAATCCGATTTCAATAATTGTTTTTTTATTGGAAAGAGCATGCTTCGAAATTGGTCTCATTTTTTTCCGGCCGATTTCAATTTTATCGAAATCGGCTGAGCCATTTTCGATAAATCAACGATAATGTGAAAATGCTACATCGATCCGTGCGAAATATTCGCGAATTCTGTACACGGTTGAAGTCGGTTATGCTATTTTTTTGCAAAAATAATTACGATTAAGATTGGTATTAATATTAATATTATCTGCTTTCGTACATATTACATTGGTACATTACATACATAATTTGTACATATTGGTACATTATTTGGTACACATTTGCCGCGGATTAGCAAGTTAAAATGGCAGTGGGCAGGGTAAACAGCTCGGAGGACTAATAACCGATGGGGTTATAAGGTTCTCGAGTAGAACCCACGCACCGGCAAGCGCAGCGTAGGATGTCCACCTCCGAGGTGGACAGATGATCACATTAAGACCGCAGGATCACGCTGGATGCAAGCCGTTGTCTTATTGGAGATTCGTAGGGGAGGCCTATGTCTACCAATGGACGTCTTAGGACTGAACTTTGTATTGCGACAATCTGCGGGGTTTAAGAACATAAGGGCGATAGCAACGCTTTACGACGCTCTCGTTCGAAGTCAGCTAGAATTTAATGCGGCCATATGGGCTCCACATGAAGCTAAGTATACACTAATGTTGGAACGGATACAAAATAAATTTACGAGGTTCCTGTACTTACGCTTGTATGGAATTTATCCATACTATCCACTTATGTATCCGACTCTGTTCGTTCTGGGCATGGTCGGATACAACAAGCTAGAGGTGAGAAGGGATGTGGCGCTCGCATGTTATATGATGAGAGTATTCCGGGGCGTCTTATCAAATTCGGCTGTATTGAGTGTGATGGGACTGAGCGTGCCGGACGAGTACGAGTCGCGCCGGCGCCGGCCGCGGCTGTTCGCGGTGCCGCGCGCCAGAACCAACTTACTCGCCAACTCACCGATGGTTCGAACTTTGCACGCACTAAATCGAGTTGCACAGAAAATTGACATGTTTGTGTGCTCTGTTCCTGAATTTAAGAGGGCGGTATTGTTTGATGCCTGCTATAGAGACGTAACATAAAATTGTGACGCTATTATTTAGATAGTAAATTTATTAAGTATTTGATAGAATTAGATTATTTTTTTGACGGTATAATGACATTATTAATGTTATTTGACATGATGAATTGATTTTATTATTACTTATGACATTATTTTTATTATTCAAATTGACATTTTATAATTTTCTATTTTTATGAATTGTTTTGTTTTTTACACATTCGCATTGGTTTTATACTGTAATGGTAGGTGTAATTAATGATAAATAAATGAAAAAATGAAATGAAATGAAATGAAGCGGTTGCGAATTTTTAACCGACTTCCGAAAAGGAGGAGGATGTTCGTCTGTATGTTTTTTTTGGGTATGTTCATCGATAATTTCGCCAATTGTGAACCGAATCGAAAAATTATTTTTCAGTTCGAAAGAGTATACTCCCGAAATGGTCCCATTTAAATTTCACAGTCATTAGCTTAAGCCGTTTTTGAAAATTCAAAAATAATGTTAACAATTCGAGCGAAATATTCAAATTTTGTACACGATGGAAGGCGATTTTGCCATTTATTGCAAAAAATACGAGGAATTAATTGTAGAAAGCGCTGATGCGATGTTGCTAATAGATCTCAACAGGCGTTATAAATGTTCTTTAACATTTTGCTATAGGTAATGCTGGGCATTAGACCACCTGTCGACTGGCAATAGATGCAACCATTTTGATTAAATCTTCAGCGATTGATCCAACTGGATCATCCGCAGAGCACTGGTTCATTGTATTTATTGAAGTGAAACTTCTAATGCGACTTCCAACAAGGTTGCGCTAAACGTTTAACGCTTCCATGGAGAGGATACGAAAGCACTGTTGCGTCGAAGTTTCACTTCTTCCGCGCGGAGGGACTCCACTTGCATTTGTTTATTAACTAGCGACCCGCCCCGGCTTCGCACAGGTGTGTTATTCATATAAACCTTTCTCTTGAATTACTATTAAAAAAACCGCATCAAAATCCGTTGCGTAGTTTTAAAGATATAAGCATACCAGGGACAGATAGCGGGAAGCGTCGTTGTTTTATACCATGTACCTAGTCATAGTGACTTCATAGCATTTTGTTGTAATCAAGACAACTGGCTCTATTTTAACTCAACTTAGCCCGAAAAAATATCAGTTTCGATAATTCAAAGTAAGTTATTTTCTGGAACCTTTGAAATGAAAAAATAAATTCATTATCTTTATTTGCGTAGGTAATTATATCGGTATTGAATACAGATGATTAATATACAATGTTTTAGTGGCGGCATATATTCCGATTTACAGCATGCTTGTACCTACATCCCTGCCTGGCAGAGATCGCTTTTAGCGATAAGGCCGCCTCTTGTTACACGCTATATTTATAATGTTTTTGTTATCTGTATTACTTGTGCTCTTTGTGTTGTGTGGTCTTTGTGTGACAATAAAGAATACCTATCTATCTATCTATCTACATCATTTTTCCAACTAAATATAGGCACTTATGTAAGTTTTCTAAATATTTTATTTTCTTGCAATTGGACAGGAATTACCTATATTGGACATCACAGAACAGCGTGTTGGACATAATGTAGTTTAAGTTGTAACATTTTTTTTTTAATTCTTACTATAGCTTTATTTACAAAACTTAAATGACATAAAACAATAAACCAAATAACATATCTGAACTTAAATAAGCCAATTTCTAGTAGTAACTATGATTATGAAAACTAGCGTGGTTTTTGCAAATTTTAATTAACTAGTAGTAACCAACTTATTTTTGTAGTTATTTCAATACGTTTTTTATTTATGTCAATAAACTTAAAAAGTAAGATACCTGCCTAGGTACTAATATTTTACTGTTTTAGAAATACCTACGTACAGAAATTTCAGAATCGGTCTACGACGAAGTATTACGAAGTTACAAAACATACAATTAAATAAAATACTACAAAACAATTTGAGAAGAAACCCCTCTGAAAAAACGAGCTATAAAACCTGAGCACCTCCTCCTTTTCGAAACTCGGTTGAAAATAGCAAAACATTAAAAACATTACAGAAATGGCCGAAATTCTAACTAGCGGTATGCGGTGGCGGCTGCGGTGACAGCCATTTAGCGTTTATTTTGTGGTGAGAAACCACATCACTGTTATTTTGACAGCACTGTTGTAGGGTTATTTGACGTGAATAGGTACGTCTTTAAAATTGTAATACAAGGGGAGGCAAGTCAAAATAATCGGCCAAGTACGAGTCGGACTCGCGCACGGAGGTTTCCGTACTGTATGGGAGCCCCCATATTTATTTTATTTTAATTTTATTATTTATTATTGAAGTAAATATAAAACTAAATATTCTGTGAAAATTTCAAGCATCTACCTGTTACCATTATTGATATAGAGCGAAAAACGTCTAAAAATCATTCAAAAAAAAGATCAAAAATCGTCAGAAATACATCATCTGTGAAAATTTCAGCTGCCTAGCTATCATGGTTCATGAAATACAGCTCGGTGACAGACAGACAGACAGACAGACGGATAGACGGACATCGCAGTCTTAGTAATAGGGTCCCGTTTTTCCCTTTGGGTACGGAACCCTAAAAACTATGACAAAATTTATATATTCAGCCAATAAGCCCGATTACAGGGGCGCCAGCGTAAATTAAATGGCAACGTAAAAAGCGTTCTCTCTATCGAATGCCTAAAGTGTAAAAGAAACAGAGCTGTACTGTAATCAGGCTTTAAGCACGTCAAAAGCCTAGATAGAATAGATAGAAATACAAATATTGTATACACTTGGAAAGAACTTTTCAAAAGCAATCGAATGGTACCAATATAACAGTGTCAAACAGTGACTGCAACGTAAATAATCGGCCAAGTACGAGTCGGACGCGGAGGGTTCCGTACTGTATGGGAGCCTTTAAATATTTATTTTATTTTAATTTTATTATTTACAATTGAAGTGAATATACAACTAAATACCTATTCTGTGAAAATTTCAAGCATCTACTTGCTACCATTATAAATATCGAGCTAAAAATCAGGTTTGTTGTATGGGAGACCCCCTTAATTTTTTTTTTCCTGTTTTTATTATTTGTTGTTATAGCAACAACAGAAATACATCACCTTTGAAAATATCAGCTTTCTATCTATAACGGTTCACGATACAGCCTGGTAACAGGCAGACGGACAGCGGAGTCTTAGTAATAGGGTCCCGTTTTTACCCTTTGGGTACGGAACCCTAAAAATTGGTGAAATATTCTTATACGACATACTCGTGGATTGGCGTTGACAGGTAAAAATAATGCCAATGCGATGGTGAAAATGCATTGACTTCACTTTTAAAATCACGATAAAACATTATATCATGTATGTTATAAGGTCGCATTTTCCTTCTCCTTGCCGGCCAAGTATCACCTATCTTATAAAACTTAAATTTTCAAATCAAGTTAAATTATTCTAGGCTTTATTGCCTTGTAATAGGGTCGTGTATTCCGTCCTCTTGTTGGTAGAGTATCGCATGTCCTATAGAAGTGGAAGCGCATTTTGAACCGAGAAGTTGACCCGGAGATGGGCAGGTCTTTGCATTGCTAGGGAGGGGATGTAGTCGATAAAACTATTAAAATATGTCGATAACTTTAATTTTTGACCGACGAAACCTAATTCGACGGTACCTAATTCGACGCGTATATATTTATTAATGTGTAACCACGCGTTGCTTTTTACATAGTAGTCTGATTTTGATAATATATTTTTATTGGAAAGTGTGTACTATATATGATGTACCTAGTACTTATGTAAATAAATATGTTATACTCGTATTTTTATCAATGTATAAAACAGAATATTGAATGCACTTATTTTTATTGTAAAAAATTAATATTGACGTGCAATATTTTTATTACGAATAAAATGAATATGAAATAATATGAATACTTCGAAGTTGGTCCCATTTCAATTTTATGAAATTCGGCTGCACCATCATTGATAAATCAACAATAATGTGAGAAATGGTACATCGTTTCGTGCGAAATATTCGCGAATTCTGTACGCGGTTGAAGCCAGTCATGCCATTTTTTGCAATAAATAATTATAATTTATACGGTGTAAGCTACATTTAAATAAGTTGTCAAGAGCTTATAGAGATGCACGTATGATTTATATACGTATTGTCCGTAGATGGTGACGATGATACTTGTTTCTAGAATTAAAAATATGTTATTAGGATTTAAGGAAAGGTTTTAAGGCTCAGAAAGTTTAGAAATTCTATGTTTCCCATAAGTATGTATGTGAACCATGTAAAAAAATCATCCACTTCTTTTGACCAACATTTTCAAAAAGCAAGTAAAATCACCGTAAAAACTTACGAAAAAAATATAACGATAAGTTGAGACAAAATATCGACAATTTAAAAGTGTCATATCCCATCCCTACAGTTCCTGGGTGCACCGCATTTTGCAGAGGCCCGTCGTATCCGAAATTAGATTTGCTCTCTGTAATACTGATTAAAACCGTTTTCTGAAAGCCGAGAGCGCTTTCAGGCTTCGACCAGTAAGACTATAGCATTAAGCGATATATTTCGACAATTATTGGCGCCAGTTGTAGCGCCAACAAGCCAGTAAAGTTTTAAAGGTCTTGGGTAATGAAATCTTCTAGTAACTCTCCGAACAGTATCTAGATCTGGCAATAAAACTGTTTAAATGAATCTATATAAATAAATCTCTATCATAATAAGTATATCCCGACTCGCTCTTGGCCGATTTTTTTCATTTTCGCAAATAATTTTAGAATTTGGATGTTAAACAATTTTAATACAAAATCTATCTAGGTAACAAGTTTCGACAAGATTTGTTGAAAAATACGATTTGCATTCAAAAATCGTCCGACTAAAGCAAAAACGTCAACTTGAAGCCTTTTGCTTCGATTTCTTTCAAAAATCATTAAATTTGCAAATATGTATTATAATAATAAGTTGAGACAAAACATCGACAAATAAATAGTGTCATATCCCATCCCTACAGTTCCTGGGTGCACCGCATTTTGCAGAGGCCCGTCGTATCCGAAATTAGATTTGCTCTCTGTAATACTGATTAAAACCGTTTTCTGAAAGCCGAGAGCACTTTCAGGCTTCGAACAGTCGAGGACTGTAGCATTTAGCGATACATTTCGACAATTATTGCTGCCAGCTGTAGTTCTAGCCAGCGAGTTCAGTTTCAAAGGTCTTGCTAATGAAATCTATTATGTTCTTGGACGAAACTTTCTCCTGAATGTTAGCACTAGTAGTTCTCTATATCGTATCTATTTAACTGAATATTTATAAGCCTATATCTTGACTCGCTCTTGACCGAGTTAGTTCATACTCACAAGTCTTGTTAGAACTTAAATACTAAACAATTTTGCCAAATATTATCGAAATCGGCTGATAAATAGCACGATAGCAAATTTTCCTTCTTTTTCATAGGTTGTCTGGAAGAAATTGCTTTAAGCGATAGGACCGCCTTTTGTACCTTTCTTCTGTCATTTGTTCTTCTTCTGTTATGTTTTGTTTCTTGTGGTGTCAATAATGTGTTCTTGTATTGTATTGTGTTAAAAGAAAAACCACCAAATCAAAAATGGCCGCCAGCAAAAATTCCATTAATAGGTATGCAAAACCTGTGTACAAGACAAAAATCTACATCCATACAGACGAAAGCAAAATCGTCGACTTGAAGCTGAGTCACGCTCGTTAAGGCCGGGTGGCTAGCCCTGGTGTCAGAGTTTTTAAGGCACCTGAACGCCTCTGACATGGCTAAAAAAACAACCGGGACCTACAATATAACGTGTCATCCGAGCCAAGGTAGCGCTCAGGTATAAATGCCATCCGCGATCACCTTATTCTTCTTCTTCTTCTTTTCAGCCATAGGACGTCCACTGCTGGATATAGGCCTCCCCTAAAGACCTCCAATAAGACCGGTTGGTAGCGGCTTGCATCCAGCGTAGGGCACATAGCGCGGAGGACTGATGACCGATGGGGTCGAAAAGTCCTCGAGTGGAGACCACGATCCGGCAAGCGCAGCGTAGGACGTCCACCCACAAGGTGGACGGACGACCTCATCACCTTTTTACCCCGGACAAATTGTAGACAAATTCCATTTAGATGAATAATAACTACGTTTTTTTCCGTCGTCAAAACACTCACAAAAAATAATATACACAAACCAAATAAGCCAAATAACATTAGGAGTAATAAACGAGTAATTCCCAATAAAAGAAAGTTAATACGAGGGAGAACCAATCAACGGGAATTAGACGTGTGTAACGTGCTTAGCTTACTTAGTTGATGTTGAACAAACTTTGCCAAGAATATAGAATGGCAGAAACAGAGCCAAGAAAAAAATTACGTTGCATTTTTGACGTTTTAGCATTTTTTTACTGTCATTATTGATCGAAGATTTTTTTTATGTTTTGATGTTTTTATCTACTTTACGCTAAAAATGTAGCTAAGTTTTACACCACGTACCCTAATCTCTATTCAAGAACTTTGTTTGAACTTCCTAGTTTATTAAGCCATATCTATAATTTAGCCTGATTGTACCCAATCATCACTACAGTATAAAACAAAGTCACTTCCCGCTCTGTCTGTCCCTATGTATGCTTATATCTTTAAAACTACACAACGGATTTTGATGCAATTTTCAAGGTTCCGTACCCAAAGGGTAAAAACGGGACCCTATTAATAAGACTCCGCCCGTCTGTCCGTCTGTCTGTCACCAGGCTGTATCTCAGAAAACTTGATAGCTAGAGAGCTGAAATTTGCACGAATTCTGTATTTCTGGTGCCGCTATAACAACAAATACTAAGAAAAGATTAAAATAAATAGTTAAGGGGGGCTCCCATGCAACAAACCTAAATTTTTAGCCGTTTTTCGCTCGATTTTAATAACGGTTACAGGTAGATGCTTGAAATATTCACACAATAATTAGATAAATAAAATAAATATTTAAGAGGGACTCCCATACAAGAAACGTGCTTTTTTGCTTGATTTTAATAACGGCAACAAACTTAAAATATTCACAGAACATCAAGTTGTATATTCCTTTCAAAAATAAATAATTAAGTTAAAAAAAAAAATTATTAGGGGGGCTTCCATACGGTACGGAACTCTTCGTACGCGAGTCCATCTCGCACTTGACAGATTATTATTTAACAGATAGAGTGATTCAAGAGGAAGGTTTATGTGCGAAGCTGGGGCAGGTCGCTCGTAAATAATAAATTTTCGCAAAAAAATCCACCGACACGGTAATGCCACCGACTTTCACCGTACAGAATTCAAATAGTTTGCACGAATCGACGTTATATCCATGTTTATTGTTTATTTATCAAAAACGGCTCAGCCGATTTCGATGAAATTTTGTAAAGGTTCACCTCGGGAGTATACCAGTTGGAAATAAAAATATTTTTTAAATCAGTTCACAGATGGCGATAATGACGATGACCAAACACAAAAAAAAAAACATAAAGACGAACATAGTACAGGTCGCGGCATATAAGTCTAACGCTGAGCGAAGAGTGGAGGGGGAGGGCCTATATTCCGGGCCATGAAGATCTTAACCCTGCCCTCGATGGTGTTCTTAGAGGCATCCCTGTACGCTAGAGACCTAGAGACCACCTACGCATGCCGTGGCGAACAGCGTACGCAACCCCCGCGGCGAGCAGGTGTTTTCTGCGTGCCTTGCCACCGGCTCGTAAAGACGTCCAAACAAATACACATAAAGCAACGGATGTCTATAATCGTCTACCGGACTTCATAAAAGATTACATTTAAAAACAAAGCAAAGAATTGGCTTGTCGAGCAAGCATTCTACAAAGTGCAAGACTTTCTACCTAAGGTAGAATAAATATACTCTATTATCCATACTGTTTTGTTAATTTTTAATAATGTGAATAATTTAATAATTTTCTTTTTAATTTAAATATTGAATTTATGACTTTTAATTATTGTTGTATAATGATGACTACTATTTCATTTAATTGGTGTTTAACTATTGTATACTTTTTTTTATGTAATTTAATTTAATGTTGAAATGTAACTCTATTGTTATCAATAAATGAGTATGAGTAGGAGGTTGCGCATGAGTTTAGTATGGCGCTCAACATGCGAAGCCATCCCCTCCACAGTACCCTCAGCGCTAGACTTACGTGCCGCTACTTGTACCTCCTACTTTATGGAAGTTGGTAAAAAGAGCATTTATCACCCTTCAAGTGAAAAAACGCACATCTCTCCCCTACCTATAGTTTGGAGCTCTATACTATCGTATCGGTAGGGGAGAGTAGGCACTGTAGGAGTGTCTAGAGTTGAGTGTCTGATATATATTTTCTTCAAACAATTTTTATTCAGAAATTAACTTGCTTATGTTCACAATTTTGGTTCATGTGAGAGTTAAAAATTCTTAAAAATAATATGTAATTTTAAATCTCCTTCATTTCCTAGAAATTCACGATAGAAAAACCGTTTTATTAAGTCGGTCATAAATCGTAGGCGGTAAGTTTTACAAAAAAGTTTACTGAAAACAAAAGATGTTAAATTTTATTTTCTACAATAACGGTCTCCATGACTTTTGCCCTAAAGTGCATATTTATTTAAAACAATAATTTTTAACATGCTTTTTGTGTAATAGTAGTGTAGTTTTGTTGTAGTTAATAAAGGCACTTTTGCCCGTTAAAAAAAATAAGCTAAAAAAAAAAAAAAAAAAATAATTTGAAGATGAACTTCCGCAAAGTAACGCCTGATTCAATGAACTAAAGTGCATAGTTTCCGAGATATTGGCCAAAACGATTTTTCAAGATGGCGCTTGAAGCTCCACCTGGGTTTATCAGCGTTTTGTGATTTCAAAATCAGTAAGTGATCCAAAATGTTTATAAAAAAAAAAGGATCGGAAATTTAGTGCAAAGTTAAATTCTATTTTTACTGAGGTATCGTGTCCACAAACGCTAAGAAGTTTGTAATCGGTTTATTCAGGGTCAAGATTTGAACCCACGACCCCACAATTGCATGACGGGAGTTCATACCACTACTACGCGACGCGTGAGCAAAATGCTGGAGTTTATTTGGCTCAACGCATAAGCATTGTCATTCAGCGTGGCAATGCAGCCAGCATGCTGGGCACGCTGCCAACTGGCAGTGGGTGCGAGCATTTGGATTATCTTTAGACCTTCAAGGGTCTGTGGATGATCCAATGCTTTTTATGTAGTAGTACTGTAGGTAGTTTTAGCATTTACGGTAGTACCTATTGTAGTTTATTGTAGTTAATAAAGGCACTTTTGCACGTTAAAAAAGCTACCACTTAACCACTGCGACTGACATGATAATGATGACTTACACTCCACATTCATTCAACCCTATCTCTATAAATCCCTATCACCCAATTCGGGCACAATTACAGTTAAAATCCGTTCATTTAGGGGTCCGTGTAATTTATTCAGCTATTGGAGCCACGGAACCCTGGACGCGAATTTACGAGCCCACAGACTGAGTTAGCCGAGTTCCCGCCAACTTTAAATCAAGATAATATGTAATAACTCTTGTTAGAACATGCCCGATTTGAATATTTAGCCTGAGGGGCCTTTTGAAGTTCAATTTGGAAGAAAAATCGTTTTGATTACGTCTGTACATTTTGATATAGTCGAATCAAAGTAAATGGCGTTTGCGAATAAGAGGTTAGGTTAGGTTTTCATTTCATTAATTTCTTTTTTTGTCATCAGTTACAGCTATAATTACAGTTAAATTAACCTAATGCGATAGTGGGCCCAATTTTAAAACCGCCATCGTAAATTTAATAGCAACGTAAAAAGTGTTCTCTCTAAAAATAACATTTCCATAAACCTAGTGTGCGAAGCACGATAAAAATCATTTGATTGATTGAGCAATGCGCCATCTCTCGTTAATGGTTAGCAGTTCTAAAAATTTCACATTGAGTGACGACTGTCTGGTTTAACACAGTTCTCACAGATGGCGTTTCCAACACTGTAGAAGTTGGTAGTAAAATGATAAACACTTCACTAATTTGGCGGGTTCGTAGTACAGCGTTCTAGCTTAATTGGACAAAGCATCTGGGCCGGAATCCCAGAGGGATGCAGGTTCAAATCCTGCGAGCGCGTCAATTTTTGAAATGTTTGTCACAAAAATAACATTTCTATAAACCTAGTGTGCGAAGCACGATGAAAATCATTTGAGTGTTCTCTCTATCTAATGAAAATGAAATGAAAAACGAAAATTTATACAATACGTCGATATTATAACATACATCGTCTGACATCAAGTATAATCCTTCCGCTTTACTTAGTCATCGCCTGCGCAGTACAGGAGCGCCGGGGGAGAAATCCTAATAATCGGCCAAGTACGAGTCGAACTCGCGCACGGAGGGTTCCGTACTGTATGGCAGCCCCCTTCAATATTTATTTTATTTTAGTTTTGTTATTTATTATTGAAGGGAATATAAAACTAAATATTCTGTGAAAATTTAAAGCATCTACCTGGTACCATTATTAATATAGAGCGAAAAACGTCTAAAAATTCAGGTTTGTTGTATGGGAGCCGCCCTTAATTTTTTTTTAGTATTTGTTGTTATAGCGGCAACCGAAATACATCATCTGTGAAAATTTCAGCTGCCTAGCTATCATGGTTCATGAGATACAGCCCCGTGACAGACAGACAGACAGACAGACAGACAGACAGACAGACAGACAGACAGACAGACGGACAGACGGACATCGTAGTCTTAGTAATAGGGTCCCGTTTTTCCCTTTGGGTACGGAACCCTAAAAAGTGCACAACGCCGCTAAAAAAGTTTTCACTTCAATAATTATTTTTTGCAAAAATAGCAAAACCGCCTTCCATCCTGTACAAGATTCAAATATTTCGCTTGAATTGTTTACATTATTCTTGATTTTTCAAAAACGGCGCAGCCGATTTCCCTTTCGAACTAAATAAGAATCGGTTCACAATTGGCGAAAATATCGATGAACATACACAAAAAAACACAGACGAACATAGTACCTCCTCCTTTTTGGAAGTCGGTAAAAAGTGCACAACGCCGATAAATTTTCACTTCAAAAATGCCAAGTCGTAGCAGTGAATACCGTCCACCAACCCGCGCTAGGCCAGCGTGGAAGATATGGCCCAATCATCCTTTGTGGGTAGAACTACGTCCTGCAGTGGACTATTACAAAGGCTGGTACAGTACAGTGCAGTAGGTACAGCCGTGAATAAGCTTAATTCGGCGTTTACTTACCCATTTAACTCGCTTTGCCCCCGCAATATATCCTGCAACTGGCTCTGGTAAAGTTATGATTAGTTTGAGCAGCGCCGCTATAGAATATGTAATGCAACATACGTCTAATATTGCACTTGCAAAACTCGGGTGCTGTGCTACTGTGTTGTATAATTATACCTACTTTAACTAAGCTGTGGCGTTCCAGTTACGAGCTTCTTGCATCTAGCGCGATCTGTACTATACTGTACCAACCTTTTTTTTAATAGTCCACTGCAGGACGTAGACCTACCCACGAAGGCCAGGAAGGAAGGTGATTGGGCCATATCCACCACGCTTGCCCAGTGCGGGTTGGTGGATACACAAACGCCATCGAATATCTTCTACGGACGTATGCATGTTGCCTCACGATGTTTACCTTCAGCGAAAAGCCAGAGGTGTGAAATTCCGTACACAAATTCCAAAGAACTCATTGGTTCGGGACCGGGATTTGAACCCACGACCTCACGATTGTAAGGCTGAAGTCACTACCACTAGACCACCACGGCTTAACTCCAGCGCGATCCTGCGGTCTTAATGAAGTCATCTGCCCACCTTGTGGGTGCTACATATTAGTAGGTGGTGGTATAGTAACGCTATAAGTAGGTGGTAATTATAAGCACTTTACGAATTTGGCGCTTGCGTAGGAGGCGAGCTAGCTCAGGTGGGAGAGCGTCGGGCTAGTAATCCGAAGGGGCAGGTTCAAATCCTGCGTTCGCTTCAGATTTTTAAAATGCTTTTCACAAAGATAACTCTTTGGTACGAGTACATAGTCTTCACTAGATATAACTTCTTGACTAAATCGATCAGTCCTTCTTGCTATGTGCTCTGCCCACTGCCATGTTAACTTGTTAATCCACTGCGATATAGCACGGAGGACTGACGACTACTGAGGTCGAAAAGTTCTCGAATAGAGACAACGTACCTGCAAGCGCATCGTAGGATGGTATCCTGCGGTCTTGATAAGTTCGTCCGTTTATTTCAACGACCCTATGAAGAAAATTGCACAATCTACCCACCTGCCACTTTCTTCTATCGTACGGCTAGACAGACGCGACCAAAGCGGCACTCTTTTATGGTGGACATCCCGCGCGTTACAACCAAGCGTTTCGAGTCCACATTCCTCATACGAACAGCCAGAAAGTGGAGCGCTTTGCCTGAGTCTCGTTTTCCCGCTAAAGTATAATGTAGGTGTTTTAAAATCCCGAGTAAATAGGGTATCTTTTAGGTAAGCGTGTTACACCCTAGACCGTATACCTGCTTAATATCAGGCAGTGTGTAGTCAAACGCAAACCTAAATGAAATGAAAAAAAGAGAGAAGGATCGCGCTGGCCGGGTGCAGGTCGTTTTCAACCGGTCTTAGTGGAGATCTATGAAGAAGGCCTATGTCCAGCAGTGGACGTCTCATGACTTAAATAACGAATTCACTGAGCTGTCTTTGTTTAGTTCTTCTACGAATCTCTTCATTTCTGATGCGCTTGCTGAGACTCCGAGCATAGCACTCTTCATAGCTCGTTGGACTACTTAAATCTTTTTTATCAACTAGCTGTGCGTCTTGGCTTCACCCGGTTACGGATGAGTTATGGATATAAACCTACCAGACGAAATATTCTAAAAGATAATAAACATTTTAATGTTAAAAAAACACTAGAAAAACACGCTTTACGTGGCCTTTCTCACAAATGCAAACACGACTATGATACGATATTCCATCATGAAATGCCAGTGCCTATCTTCCGGCTTCATCATCAGACCTTGAAACCTAATTGTGGTCAAAGTTCATTACAAGACTTTTACCACCCAAAACAGCTACGATACGATTTCCATCATGAAGTGCCAGTTCATATCTTCCGGCTCCATCATCAGATCAGTCCGACAGTACCATATTATTGTATTGTCATCAGAACTACATACATTATCATTAATCTACAACCCTTGGAAGATGGTTAAATTAGTTACCTTAGATTCCATTACATGTTAGTTACATACACGTTGACCTAATAAAAGCGTGTTAATTAAAAACCGGATTGTAATCTGTTGTCTATTTCGGCAGATATAAGCGGATACACAGACAGACACACAAAAATAGCGGTTTTTGCTATATACTATGTAGTGATCTCATAGTAAGAGTTCGAGAGTAGTACTGCGATATAATAGAAACTGGCTCTAGTCAAGTTATGATAAGTTTGAGCAGCACCGCCATAGAATATGTAATGAAACTTGCGCGCCTTATTATTGCATTTGCTGAACCAGGGTACTGTGCATTTGTGCAACTGTGTTGTGTATAATATGTGGATGGCCGGTGGGGCCAATGTAGCTCCAAAAGAGACCACGTACCGGCAAGCGTAGCGTAGGAAGTCACCGTCATTGTGACGGATGAGAACCGCAGGAACACGCTGTACGTAAGTCGCTTCCAACGGTTCTTATTGGGAACTAGTTTGTATTAGCGTTGTTTTTTAATCCTTATGCTCTCTTATTATGAACCTTTTATTTTTCCGGGATAAAAACTAACCGATGACACTTTCTAACCTCTGAACTATATCCATGCCAAAAAATAAAGTCGACCCGTAGCTCTGTTGCTGTGTGAAAGTAACAAATAGGATTTGGAAATTCCCGACAATTTTAAACGGGACACGAGACAGCTTACAACCAAAGTCCCGAGAATTCCCGGAACCACAAGACATTTTTTTCCAACCTCTGAACTATATCCATGCCAAAAAATAAAGTCGACCTGTAGCTCTGTTGTTGTGTGAAAGTAACAAATAGGATTTGGAAATTCCCGACAATTTTAAACGGGACACGAGACAGCTTACAACCAAAGTCCCGAGAATTCCCGGAACCACAAGACATTTTTTCCAACCTCTGAACTATATCCATGCCAAAAAATAAAGTCGACCTGTAGCTCTGTTGTTGTGTGAAAGTAACAAATAGGATTTGGAAATTCCCGACAATTTTAAACGGGACACGAGACAGCTTACAACCAAAGTACCGAGAATTCCCGGAACCACAAGACATTTTTTCCAACCTCTGAACTATATCCATGCCAAAAAATAAAGTCGACCTGTAGCTCTGTTGTTGTGTGAAAGTAACATTTAGGATTTGGAAATTCCCGACAATTTTAAACGGGACACGAGACAGCTTACAACCAAAGTCCCGAGAATTCCCGGAACCACAAGACATTTTTTCCAACCTCTGAACTATATCCATGCCAAAAATCAAATCGATCCGTAGCTCTGTTGCTGCGTGAAAGAGTAACAAATAGGATTTGGGAATTCCCGACAATATAAAAGTACCAAAACACGAGACAGCCTACAACCAACGTCCCGGAAATTCCCGAGACTACGAGACATTTCTTTTCTTCGATAATCAGATGTTCCATACAAAATTACAAATCGGAATCGACAAAATATATGAAGCAGCTGATTTTTTTTTCTCGAAGTCTGTGTTGCCCCTTATAGTAAAATGTGTTCATAAAGATGGTCTTAATCCTCTCTTTTTGGTTTAGTACAGTACATCATTTTTGGATAACCGTGTATGTTGTGAACACCCATGTTTACGAAAAATAACCTACCTACTCTACACAAATCAAATTGTAATCTAAGAAACAAAGCGTACGACGAAATTGTCAAATTTTCTAAAAAAAAAACAGGATTGATTTGGGACGCAATCTTCGTCGCCCCCTTTTATTTATTAATACCAAACTCAATACCAGCTAACGGGATAATTAAGTAATAATTCATAAATAGTGTTCTAGTTAGAACTGCGGTTAAATTCAATTATTCATTAAACTAACAGATGACACTGGGCTCCTTCAATTATCCTGCTAATATTATAAACGCGAGACTTTGTTAGTATGTATAGAGGTTTGTTACTGTTTCACACACAAATGGCTGAGCCGATTTGGATGAAATTTGGTATGAAGGTTGCTTAGACCTTGGATATTCTTCCATCATATGTCCCCCGGGGGACAGATCCGGGGGACAGACTGGAATAATCCGGATTGACACAGGCTACTTTTTATCTCAGGCTAACGCGAGTAAAACGCGAGACGTAGCAAGCTTAAAAATATAAGTGATTATAAAACAATTTCGACAAATTTATCTTGCCTCGAGTCTCGACCCGAAAGCCCCGGGACTCGAGACAACTAAAATTACGAAAAGTCCCGGGACTTCAAGACACGAGACCCAAACCCTAGTAACAAACTAACAAACACATTTTCTGATTTAAACCTAATGTTAATAAAAGTAAGTTCGTATAGGCCGGGTGGCTAGCCCTGGTGTCAGAGTTTTTAAGCCGCCTGAAGGCCTCTGACTTGGCTAAACGGTTAAAACAACCGGGACCTACAATTTAGCGTGTCATCCGAGCCACGGTCGAGTTCAGTTGTAAAATGCCACCCGCGGTCACCCATCCAAATACAGACCGTGCGGAACGTTGCTTAATTTCGGTGATCGCTAACAAACACCGAGTCAAACTACGCTACGAGCGCTACAGGTTAATAATGTTAATAAGGATCCATATGTGAGGCCTGCGTTTGGCAGTGGACGTCCTACGGCTGAGCATGATGAGATTGTGACAAACTGCCGACATTATGATGATAAATCTAAGCATCAGAGTAAAATAAAACACTCATTTGAGTGAAAGAGACAGGCTACATTCTCCATCTCGGCCTTAATTGCGCTTTTCCGGTTTTTAATTCCCGCTAATTGCTACGAACTTCGCTCGTGGGAGAATTCCCATTTTTCCACTACTAAATAATATTAATGACGATTTGCACTGACTTCTACTCCTATATTGACTGCCTCGGTGGCTCAGTGGTTAGTGACCCTAACTACTGGGTCAAAGAGGCGTGGGTTCGATCCCCAATCCCCACCCAGGGCAAGTATTTATGTGGTGAACATAGATGTTTGCTCTGTGTCTGGGTGTTATTTAGTATATATATGTATGTATTTAAAAATATGTTTAAGTAGTTTATCAGTCTCTGGCAGCCATATCACAAGCTTTGCTTAGTTTGGGGTCAGAGACCGTGCGTAAGATGTCCGCTAATATTTATTTATTTATTTATGTAGCGCTCATAGCATAGTTTGACTAGGTGTTCGTTATCGATCATCGAAGTTAAGCATCGTTCAGCACCGTCAGTCTTCGGATGGGTGACCGCGGGTGGCATTTACAACTGTGCGCTACCATGGCTCGGATGACATGTTAAGTTTTACCCCGGTTGTTTGAACTTCGAGGCCTTCAGGCAGCTTAAAAACTTTGACACCAGGGCTGTAGCCACCCGGCCTATACGATTTTCCTTCGATACGTACGAAACGGTTTGACTCAACTTTTCTGATTCGTACCGCCAGGGAATGGAACAGTCTTCCTGCTTTCCTGTTTCCTAAGAGATATAATCTAAAGCTTTTCAAGGTCAGAGTGAATAGGTATCTTCTAGATCTGCGTGCTTCATATTCGACCACAACGTCGCTTACCATCAGGCGAGTTGGTGGTCAAGCGCGGATTTATTCGCGTTAAAAAAAGCTTACTTACTACTAATAAATGACACAATTTTCATTGACTTTAAATAGTGGCCAGCTATTTTTAACCGACTTCCAAATAACAGGTGGTACCATGTTCGTCTGTATGTATTTTTTTTTTGTATGTTCACCGATATTTTCGCCAAATGTGAACCGACTTTGATGACTCTTTTTTTGGTTGTAGTCTTCACAGGGAGTCTCGTTTAAATTTTGTCGAAATTAACTGAGCCATTTTTGATAAATCAACAAATAATGGGAAAATGACTCCCGCACGGCTGAAGTAGGCCAAGCCATTTTATGCGAAAATAATAATTATAGGGTTGAAAAATTGCATGCGTGTAGAAAAATAAATTACACACGTCGCGTCGCCAGTTCCTTTTTTTTGACTTGGCTGGGCACGCTTCCGCGTGTCTAGATCTATAACCTGAGCAAAGATCACTGTTAGCGATAAGTTCGCCTCTGGTTGCTCGCTATATTTTTAATTTATTTTTGTCTGTGTATTTTTCTTTGTGTTAACAATTGAACTCCGAGGCGCGTAGGTATGATTCGCGTTGCGACCGTTTCTATGAAGACGGAATACTGTTAGATGTCATTACCGTGTTATAGTTGTGGTAGGGGCAAATAATATATAATAATACTACGTATAGAACGGCCACTCGTTACCCCCTACCCGTTTGAGTCTTCCTCACTTCCACCCCGCGTTTCACGGACGAGGCTTGTACACCGCGTGTGGGCTGCACTGGCCGGTGGATTTTCTAATAAAAACTACCTAGACTGTGACAATAGGGAAGATTTATACTGTGTATGGTTGAATAATCAATGATACGTAACAAAACAAGAAATTTTAATGTTTCCCTAAGGATAACTTAAATAAACTTATTTTACATTATTCGGTAACTTCCTCTTGATATATTCTTTTAAATGAATTACATCGGTTAATTTTTGCTAAAATACTTCCAAATTAAGTAATTAATATACTTTTTTAAGCACTAGATTTATATTCATTTTTGCAAATTGAATACGCAACTCTCTCACTCACGCGGCATGACGTCATGTTGTGGTGATCGCTGACAGCCATAGACATTTCGCACACAAATGCACGTGTAGCGACCGTGCCTGTGTGTTGTCTGTGAGTAATTACTGTGTTAGTGTGCGTAAGACAGCAGATTTTGTATGAAAAATCGCGGAGTGTCTGGTAGGGGTAAGGAGTCCACATAAGCTTCTCAGCTAATTAGCTCTCAGATATTTCTCCATGTTGAAACGCAGCGACGCGAGTAATCTGATTGAATGTCTATCCACGCGTGAACACGTCATCTCTGTCTCTATGTATTGTATCATAACATTCAGGGCCTCTATAGGGTTATTCGTAATCAATTTGCATCCTTTTATGGGCATATTCTGTACTTTAAAAAAACTTTTGTTCTACAACTGTTGCTGTAACCTTTGATGAATAAATAAAATAAAAATAAATAAAAAACTTTTCCCAAATATCAACAAATTTCCCAGATTTTTTTAAAAAGTGGAATTGTTCTACAACTTTTCCCAAATATCAACAAATTTCCCAGATTTTAAAAAAAAAGTGGAATTTACATTTACTTACAAATAATTGGTTGAAATTGGGCTACTACCGGGTACAGTATCTTAGAATTTGGTTTTGTTGTTTCGATAAAACATTTTCCCGTTAATTTTACAATAACAGGGTCCAGTGATATAAAATATTTATCTTTAAAGAGTTATTTTTGTGATAAGCATTTCAAAAATCTGAAGCGAACGCAGGATCCGAAAGGGGCAGGTTCATATCCTGCGTTCGCTTCAGATTTTTGAAATGCTAATCACAAAGATAACTCTTTGAGATAAAATCTAGTGTGGAAAGCACTCTAAAATCAATCAACTAGAATCAACTTTCAGAAGTATACGTATGTACTAAGGTTTAGTACAAGCTTTCAGCCTCGTTTCATATCCAAAATAGTATTAATGAAAACTTTACTTAATCGCCTGACAAAATTCTTTTAGCAACATTACAGGAGTCTATTAATAAATCGTGCAGCTGTACTACTCATTTTATTTAGCTCAAGGAAAAGATATTTTTCTTTCCAAAGCAGAATTCTTGCTCAATAATAAGTCTAAGGATAAAAATAGGTTCAATTTTCTTTGTTTTCAATCGGTACCCATCATTTATTCAACGTCGTATTTAATTTATGAGGAAAATAAAAGAAAACGTATTCTACAGGGTCTCATCGAGGCCGTTCAGGGGGCTATAAAAATGAGTGTGAAGGAGGGGCAAAATGTGGTCTAGTGATAGTAACACTGGCCTTAAAAGCGTGAAGCCGTTGGTTTAAATCCCAATCCTGTACCAATGAGTTTCTTTGGAAATCATGTACGGAATTTCACATTACTGGCTTTTTGGTGAAGGAAAACATCGTGAGGCAACCTGCATACGTCCGCAGAAGAAATTCGATTGCGTATGGATCCACCAACCCGCACTGCGGCGGCGCGGTGGATAAAGCCCAATCACCCTTCATGGGTAGTTCTGCACCTGCGTCTTGCAGTGGAGTATTAGAAAGGCTGGTACAGTCCAGCAGTGGACGTCCTACGGCTGAAAATTACGTTGATGATGAAATCTCAAGCTCTCCCTCTCCTAGATGCGGCCCTGTAATAACCCAAAAGCAATATTGTTATCAAAACAGAGCACATCAGCATGTTGTCAGCAGGAAAAACAATTTTAATCTCCTTAATGTCGTAAGCTTTACACGACACGACTTTCGTTGTCATGCCTCGAGGCGTTTTGGATAGGTCAAAATCAGATTTTCTTTATTGTATAAGAGTAAACAAGATCTTAAAACTAAAACGTCTTTATAGCTTACCCATTACGAGCGTGCAACAAATAGATTTGTTATATACATAGGTTCAAACACATAGGATATGATTATTTGAATTGATTTTGTCAAATGTCATTGAATATTTAAGATTAGTGCATAAAAGTCATTAGTAATTCAATTATTATAAATGTCACAGATAAGATTAAGGTAAATATGTCAAAGAAAAATTAAAATTTTCATTCAAGGACATTTGTCACGATTACATTAAGATTTTACATATATATATGTGTCGGAGATAATCATTGTTCCCGCTGACCGACATCGTCATTAGTGGTTGCGGGCTCAGTGGGCGTCATCAGGGTAAAATGCGAGCACAAAACACAATTTTATTATCACTACTTATTTTAGTTCAAATTTTAGGTTTGTTTACACATTAGTTCTGATGAATTCACAATAATGCAATGTAAAATCAACTGTTAAGACCGAGCAGCGAGTTCGGAGCACCGATCTTACTTTTCTTAACCACACAACAACGTTCCAACCCGATCGTTTGCTCCCGCGCAAAAGCCTCGCACCAACTGTCAACCAAAAAACAAGCCAAGATGGCGCCTCGACCTCGCTCGAGGCAAGTGCTCTGCTCTGATTGGTCGTTACGTACAAAGTGTACTACAATACTCTTATTTTTTTGTTGAATTATTAAGAATTGAAATAAAATAATGTAACAAATCAATTGAGATTTAATTAAGAGTTTTCAAAGTAATTATAATGTAAACAAACACTATTGTGATTTACGTATGCAAACAACAATCAACTCGACTCATAGCTTCCTCCGACATATGAATATTGGAATTTAAATTAAAAATTGATTTAACTCATAAAAACATTTCTCAGCCAGCCTTTGAGTCAAACAATAGTAAGGACGATTTTTGCTGGAAAAACAAGGTTTAATATCTTTATCCATTCGAAGGTTTGTTTTTATTTCATTTATTTCCTTTTTCGAGGCATTCTTGCAGCACCGCCAATGGCAAGTCATTATCATTATACATTGCAATAACAACGCTATCAAATATTTACAAAACATTTCGGATTTATGAAGCTGTAGTTTTTTTAGATTAATTTATCATTTATCTACGGTCTTTTTATTTATAAAATAAAACATTTTTCGAAGGCGATAGGTTTGTATTTGACATACATTTTTTTAATAAGTTTTTTTATTAGTATTTTAGAATAAACCATCTTTTAAGGTGATTTGAATGAATATCGACAGCCTAACATGACACGACTTTTGTTGTCTTTCCTAAAATCATGCCTCGAGGCAAGAGATTCGGAATACAGTTTTTGCTGGAAAAATAACGTTTGTAAAAAAACATTCCTGCATTTTTTAATTTTACGCCATATTTTAGGGTTTGATGCAGTGTTATTTTATTACTAGGCTTGCAAAGGTATGGTGGTTAGGTATATATGGCATGATTTTCTTTCGTAACTTTAGTTAGAGTATGCTTACACTGATAATTACCTAGCTTGTGACATTTTTTAATTTTCTGAGAAAATCGTGTCGTAGTGTCGTGTCGTACGCTGTGAAAGCACGACCATTCCTCATTTACGTGTGTCTTGGCGCTAACCGATGATATACGCCGACCTTTATTTGTATCAGATTCAAACATTCTTTAAGTAATGTCTTCTACCCTACTTCTTAAGGCGGGGGATGTTTTTGGACGAATTTATTAGGCTTCCGTACCCAAAGGGTATAAACCCTATTACTAAGAATCCGCTGTCCGTCTGTCTGTCACCAGGCTGTATCTTGTGAACCGGTATAACTAGAAAGGTGAAATTTTCACAGTTGATGTATTTCTGTTGCCGCTATAACAACAAATACAGCTTAGCTTATACAACTAAAAACATAAATAAATTAATATTTAAAGGGGGCTCCTATACAACAAACTTGAATGTTTAGCCGTTTTTCGTTGGATATTAATAATAGTAAGAGGTAGGTAGATGCCTCAAATATTCACAAAATATTTCGTTACATATTCACTTCCATATGAAATAATTAAAATAAAATAAATATTTATGGGGGGGCTCCCATATATTAGGGAACCTTGCGTGCGCGAGTCCGACTCGTACTTGGCCGATTATTTTTAAAAGATCTGCAATGACTCCGTGTCGATGGGGCCATAAAGTTTTCGAATGGAGACCGCATACTAGCAAGCGTAGCGTAGGACTTCCACCGTCTAGGTGGACCTACGATATAATTAAGATCGCGCAGGCCGTTTCCAACCGCGCTTATTAAAAATCCATAGGGGAGGCCTATGTTCAACATTTCTGATTCGTACCGCCAGGGATTGAAACAGTCTTCCTGCTTTTTCTAAGAGATATAATCTAACTGCCTGACTGGACCGGACTGCCTCGGTGGCTCAGTGGTTAGTGACCCTAACTACTGGGTCAAAGAGGCGTGGGTTCGATCCCCACCCAGGGCAAATATTTATGTGATGAACATAGGTGTTTGCTCTGTGTCTGGGTGTAGTTTAGTTACCATCTATATAAGTATGTATTTAAAAATATATAAGTAGTATATCAGTCTCTGACAGCCATAATTATCACAAGCTTAGCTTAGTTTGGGGTCAGAGGTCGTGTGTAAGATGTCCCAAATATTTATTTTTTATTTTATAATCTAAAGCTTTTCAAGGTCAGAGTATTCACTGTGACCTTGAAAAGCTTTAGATTATTTCTCTTAATAATAGGTATCTGCGTGCTTCATCTTCGACCACAACGTCGCTTACCATCAGGCGAGTTGGTGGTCAAGCATAATACCTACGGCTGATAATGATGATTGATGATAATATCCTAGAATAAGTTTGTCGCCTAGAAATACAGGGTTATCTGCTAACCCTATGCTAAGCCGGAAGGAGGTGATTCAGACCACTATTATGAACAGTTTTTTACTATGGGCTAACCCAAAATTTGGGAAAATAGAATCAGCTGAAAAATAAAAATTTTAAATTTAAAAAACCCCCGACACATTATAAAACAACCATTTTGGGCACATTTGTAGAATTTTGGTTCTTCCATCCCCACTTTAACCCACCATAACTCTTAAACGGCTCAATCGATTTTTATAAAACATAGCTAAGAACACTCTCGATGAAGTCTCCTTTCATCAAAAAAAAACTAAACTGAAATCGGTTCAGGGGTTCGGGCGCTATGATGCCACAGACCGACAGACAGACACACAGACAAACAGACACGTCAAACTTATAACACCCCTCTTTTGCGTCGGGGGTTAAAAAAAATCAAAACTTCAACTCGGAATTGACAGAACGTATGAAATGGCTGATTTTCTTTTCTCGAATTTCAATTTTGGCCCCATACTAAAAGTTGAAATGATTTTATCGTGCTTCACGCACTAGGTTTATAGTCTAGGTTTATTAATTTGTTGTGAAATTATTATTGATTCAATTTTAATATGTATTGTTCATAAATATTGAGGAGTTTACAAAATGATGCACTGGAATATATACACTACATTTCTATAAAGTTACTAGATTCAGAATTTTCTCAAATGTATTAACTGACGAGTACATTGTAGTAATCGTTATTTTATTTAATTATGTAATAAGAAATTTACTTGATGACAATAAATATTATCTAATCTTATCTCATAGAAATGTTCTTTTTGTGACAAACATTTCAACACTGTAGAAGTTGGTAGGAAAATGATAAACACTTCACTAATTTGGCGGGTTCGTAGTACAGCGTTCTAGCTTAATTGGACAAAACATCTGGGCCGGAATCCCAGAGGGATGCAGGTTCAAATCCTGCGAGCGCGGCAATTTTTGAAATGTTTATCAAAAAAAAAACGTGTCCATTGTAAAAGTTGTTCCTGACGATGGTCTGAATCACCTCCTTTCGGCTTAGGACACCATTTCTAGATTACCCTGCTTAGAGATTTTATAGGGCTAATCATGATGATGGTAAATCCAGCTAATTCCCCATCAGTATGCATTCCACGCCAGGCAATAAAGCCCAGCGCACACGATATAAAGCTCGTCGCACTACATAAGGCGCGGTGCACACGATTCCAATGACTCGCGATAATAAATAGGCGGCAATTTGGAGATCCGTGCGATGTCAGCTCGCAAGCCTGCTAGGGATGGGACGTTATCGATTTCGTTTTATCGATGTTTAAATGTATAGTTTTTTCCGTTTTTAGGGTTCCGTACCCAAAGGATACAAACGGGACCCTATTACTAAGACTCCGCCGTTTTTCGCTCTATATTAATAATGGTAACAGGTAGATACTTGAAATTTTCACAGAATATTTAATTGTATATTCACTTCAATAATAAATAATAAATTAAAAATAAAATAAATAATTAAGCGGGTTCCCATACAGTACGGAGTCCTCCGTGCACGAGTCCGACTCGTACTTGGCCGATTATTAGCTACCCATGTACCAAAATAACTTTTTCCCACGGCTGCAGCCGTGATATTTTATTTGTTGTGCTTTAATATTCTGGGATAAAAAGTAGTTAAGATTTGTACAGATTTGTTGGCCTATTGCTACTTTATGTATGGCAGCACTCCTATTATGTCTACTATTTACTACTAGTACTATTATTACTAGTATTAGTACTACTTTTAATGTCAGTCGCCTATGTCAGTTCATACCTTGTTTACACTCCGAGGCGGAAAATTGTCGGAAAAATCATTTGTCCCTTTACCATGCTAGAGGTGTAGGAGTAGACTAGAGACGCGCAAGCAGTATGTGAGAGTATTCGGAGAGTGCGCTTAGGAGTTGCACAATCTGGTCGCAGCTGCCCCTTTTTTCTATCGTACGGCTAGACAGACGCGACCGAAGCGCCACCCTTTTATGGTGGACATACCGCTCTTTAGAACCAAGCGTTTCGAATCCTCATTCCTCATACTAACAGCCAGAATGACAGACAGACAGACAGACAATGAATGAATGACAATGACAGAGAATGTGGAACGCTTTGCCAGAGTCTGTTTTCCCGCTAAAGTACGACGTGGGAATCTTCAAATCCCGAGTAAATAGGTATCTTCTAGGTAAGCGTGTTACACCATAGGCCGCACATCTGCTCAACATCAGGCAGTATGTAGTCAAACGCAAACCTATACGGAATAAAAAAAATGTGATCATGAGTATGACCCATGAGTGTGATTTAGAACATGGACCTAAAATTATCTTCGCGTATATTTTATTAATTCCACTCTTATTGCCGCGCCAATTTATCCGGTTTTCAGCACAAACTTATTGGACATTTTATACGGAACCCTAAAATATTACAAAAAGTAAGTAAGTTCGTGTAGGCCGGGTGGCTAGCCCTGATGTCAGAGTTTTTAAGCCGCTTGAAGGCTTCTACCATGGCTATGCGGTTAAAACTACCGAGGCGTACAATTTAACGTGTGATCCGAGCCACGGTAGCGCTCAGTTGTAAATGCCACCCACGGTCACCAATCCGAAGACTTTCCGCACCGAATGTTAACTGCAGATAGATTGCTCATAAACAACTAGTCGAACCTAGTGTAAATCGATAAAATGTATCGATATAATTGCACGTATTCTGGTTCCATCCCCAGTATCTCTAGTAAAGAGTAGGCGATTTGTATTTAGAATGTGTTTTTCTTGATTCTCGTAGGATTTGTGCGTATTACTGTATTAAATACGATAAAGATAAAATAGTAAGTAAGTTCACCGATGACGGTGCTTGACATGGCAAAAAGGTTTAAACAACCAGGACCTTTAGGATTCGCTCGTATTACTGTATTAAAAACGATAAAGATAAAATAGTAAGTTCACCGATGACGGTGCTGACATGGCCAAAAGGTTTAAACTACTAGGACCTTCAGTTTAAAGTGCTGCCCTACTGTTGAATCATTTATCGATAAAATGTATCGATATAATTGCGTATATTCTTGTTCCATCCCTAGTATCTCCAGTAAAGAGCAGGTGATTTGTATCTGGAATGTGTTTTTTCTTGATTCCCGTAGGATTCGCGCGTATTACTGGCTCTTATTGCTGCGTCAATTTATCCTGTTTTCGGCACAAACTTTATTGGCCTTTTTATACGGAACCCTATTGAGTGGATTAAAAAATAATGCCTTATTCATAGGTGCTATTTCAGCTAAATGATGGTGTTTGTGTGGTTTTAAAAGTTATTTGGAGACTTTTGTACGCGATGTCTGCTCAAACATAATTATGGCAAGAGCGTTCACTTAGAAGCTTTTTGCTTGATATTAATATTAAGATATAAAAATAAATAAATATTAGGGGACATCTTACACACGGTCTCTGACCCCAAATTAAACAAAGCTTGTGATATGCCTGCCAGAGACTGATATACTACACATACATATTTTAAATATACACTTATATAGATAGTGCCTAAATAACAACCAGATACAGAGCAAACACCTATGTTCATCACACAAATGATTGCCCTGGGTGGGGATCGAACCCACGCCTCTTTGATCCGGAAGTTAGGGACACTAACCACTGAGCCACCGAGGCAGTCATAATGATGGTCTTAGTATAGTAACGATACGTTATAAAAAATATCCATCCATCTATCAGCCGTAGAACGCCCACTGCTGGACATAGGCCTCCCCTATGGATTTCCAATAAGGCCGGTTGGAAGCGGCTTGCATCCAGCACTTTCCTTCAATCTTCATTATATCGTAAGTCCACCTAGTCGGTGGAAGTCCTACGCTGCGCTTGCTGGTCCACGGTCTCCGTTCGAGAACTTTACGACCCCATCCTGCCACCAGTTCTTTGAACTATGTGCCCTGCCTACTTCCATTTCTAGTTGCTAATCTGCTGGGTTATGTCAGTTACTTTGGTTCGTCTGCGAATCTAATTATTCCTGATTCGATCTCGCAGCTTTTAGCTTATTCATAAGGTCCACAGTAAAAGACCACGTTTTAGTTCTATAAGTCATCACTGGCAATACACAATTACTGCCAAAATCTCAAAATCCTTACTAATATTATAAATCCGAAAAGTTTGTTGGTTTGTTACTCTTCCACGCACCAACGGAGCAACGGATTGATTTAATTTTTGGCATAGACATAGTTCAAAAGGCGGAAGGAGCTTTAGGATACTTTTTATCCCTAAAAATTGCATAGTTCTTGTAGGACAGGACAAAAACCATTGAAAGCGAAACTGTCGCCACTATCACAAAGACGCTAAGTGATTAATTCCTCTATGAATTAATCACTTAGCGTCTTTAATTAATAATTCCTTTTTTTTCTGGGGTTGTATATACACTCCAACCGTAACTTAACCAACAAAAGCATTCCTCTAAGGTATTTTGATATTTGTCGGTTAGGTTAGGTTTCGCAGCCAACATAAACATAAGGCAAAATCAAAATGTAACGCGGGTGAAGCCGCGGGTAAAAGCTAGTATAAAATATGTCATACAATAGTTAATTTTTCACTCCTTACTAAAAGAGAGGTGGTACAAGTCTGATAAGTATTTATTTTCAATTTTATTAATGTTGACATGTAAATTAATGTTATAAAATAAACGAATATGAATAATTATGTGCCTCTGTCTGTGCATCTACCTATGTGTTTCTATAATATGGCTGTTTACGTGTATAGCTGTAACTGTATGTATGCCTATGGCATCATAGTTCACAAATATAAAAAACAATTTTGATGGTAGAGTCGTGCAAAAAGATGTAATAAGTACAGACAAATAGGCATATCATGGCTTTTATATCACAATTTAATGTTTATTGATGCTACCTCATTCGCTTGATACAGATTTAATTCCTGCAAAAGTATTTTAATGCTCATGATTACATTACATTTTCACCCGATCTACCTCAGTGCCTCAAGACGAGAGTTTTCGATAGTTGTGTGTTGCTAGTGATGACATACGGAACTGAAACGTGGTCTTTTACTATGGGCCTTATGAATAAGCTCAAGATAGCCCAACGTGGCTCTCTCTGCGAGATCGAATCAGAAATGCCGATATCCCCAGACGAACCAAAGTTACCGATATAGCCCAGCGGATTAGCAAGTTGAAGTGGCAGTGGGCAGGGTACTTTGTTTGAAGAACGGATGGCCGATGGGATAGTAAAGTTTCTGAATGGAGACTGCGGACCAGCAAGCGCAGCGTAGGACGTCCACCGACAAGGCGGAATGACGTTATAATAAAATTGCTGGAACGCGCTGGATGCAGTCTGCTTACAACCGGCTTTATTGGAAATCCATAAGGGAGGCCTATGTCCAGCAGTGGCCGTCTCACGGCTGATGGATGGAAGGACATTAAGCTTTTTTTTACTCCGAGTATATTTTCTCCTTTGTTCCTTATAAATCTAAAAACAATAGTTTAAAAGTTTGCCAGCTTATTAGTTAACAATACGAAGTTTCATACAAGACTTCGCACTTCCATCGCGAGGAATAATTGAAAAGGTTCCGTACAATATTGCAAGGCGAATTCATGAAATATTCAACACTTATTCTTGGATAAGGCCGCGCTTTCGACGAATTAGGCATCGGCGTGCAACGTAGCGTATTGTATATAGTTTTTGCTCGCAGCTTAGCTCGCGTGTTTTCTTGTGGTAATGAGTCTACTTGTCTGTGTCTTTCTACTTGTTCTGCAGTAAAAAGGGGATGGGGATTTAGTATTGGACTAAAACTTCAAACTTCAGAAGACCTTATTAAGACCACAGGATAGCATAGGATGCTTTCAACTGGTCTTATTGGAGATCCATAGGGGACGCCTATGCTGGGCAGTGAACGTCCTGTGGCTGATGGACGCATGGATAATGATATCATATTTTACCACGCTTCATGCAACGTTACACGCTCCGCCGCGTCAAAAGCGCACCGTAATCAGACAATTGTGTTGAACTTACGCCCTCGCGGATTAAAACTGTGAATTTCAGCAAGCAACGGAACGGAATGTTTTGCATTACGTCGCTCTCTCAAACTTGTAGTTTTAGTTAAATAGTTTGATTGGTTTAAGTTTTCATGACAAATTTCTTTTTTTTAATACCATTAGTATCTAAATTGAGATCAAATCAGAAATGAGAAGATATAGAAGAACCAAAGTAATTGAAAGTAACCGAGCTACATTATCGAATTTAGGGGATAAGTTTAGTTAGCGTTATGGCAATTTTGAAATGGTAGTAGTTAAGATACATAGCATGAAGTGGAGACCACGTACCAGCAAGCGCAGCGTAGAACCTCTACAAAGTGGGCGACTGACTTCATCAATTTCGCAACATTACGCTCGATGCAAGCCGCTTTCAACTAGTCTTATTGGAGATCTATAGGGAAGCCTAGGTCCAGCAGTAGACGTCTTATGTCAGAAATGAACACGATGACGACAATATCATTTTTAATCACAACACACTTAGTGCTACGCTACGCGCTCCGCCGCTCCAAAAGCGCACCGTAATCAGACAAGTGTGTTGAACTTACACCCTCGCGGAGCGAAACTGTGAATTTCAGCAAACGACGGAACGGAATGTTTTGCATTACGGCGCCGGCTCAAACTTGCAGTTTCTGTTAAACCGTTATATGTAAATTCTTAGGACAAAGTTTGATTTTCATATAATGTTTCACTGTGTCACATGATGTCACTGATATCACGCCAATTAAAGTTTTGTTCAATACATAGCTCGACTACAATTTGACAACGGTGAATTTTTATTTTCTATTGACTGACTAATATCTACTACTACCAATGTAAGTACCTACCTAGTGGTAGATTTTTAACTAGTAGATTTTTGTCACTGATATATAATAGTTATATAATTTAACATAACATTTTGGGGCAGGACGCCCATACTCTATACAAAGATTTGGCCAGGCGTTTGGTAGAGGTGACACGTGAGCAGAGTGCTGGCATCTATTTCGTCCAAAAGCTGAGTGTTGCTATTCAGCGAGGCAATGCTGCCAGCATTCTGGCCACGTTACCCTCTGCCGAGGGGCTTTTAAATTAGGTTTTATTTAGTATTAGTTTAGTCATAGCGGAAAGTGTTATTTAAGTTTTTTTTGTTTTTCTGTGTAAATAAAACATTTTTACATAACATTTATTTTATATATTATATACTAGTAATATATGTGTAATTTAACTGGAAATAACTTGAATTTTATAATTGTTTAGTTTGATTTGATAACTGTAATTAATTTGTACCTATCTTTGTATTCTTTCTTTTTTAAGTAAATAGGTACATACTATAAGTATGTATCTTATTTCTTAACTATTCATAAGTGAGTCAAAATACTGTTAGATACAATTACCATGCCTTGTCAGTGGTACTGTATGAAATTCTAGTTGCTAGTGCATCTGTTTTCCATAAAAAAGGAGTCCATGTACGTTCTATCTGTATTTCGTACATTTTGACGTTCTATCTGTATTTCTATATTAACTATTACTACTAGGCTTGTAGTTTTATAATAGAGTAGCGAAAACGTGTAAATAAATAAATGTAGTTAGTTTAATTCGCAATAGTACCAAAAGGTAAAATAACAATGCTGAACATTCCATTTTAATTCCACGCGAGGACCTAGGAGGTCCGTATTAACATAGAAACCGTATTATAAAATAATTTACATACAAACAAAACAACCGACATAGTTTCATGTTTACAGTACCTAAAATTACAATTATTTTTGCAAAAACTGGCAACACCGACTTCCACCGTGTACAGAATTCGAATAGTTTGCATAAATCGATGATACATCCATGTACATTGTTGTTGATTTATTAAAAACGGCTCAGCCGCTGCGGGTTGGTGAAAACACATATGCCGTAGAATTTCTTGAAAAATTATACTATCTGGGAAATTGTACTGCTGCAGCACGTGCCATTAGTTTTGTTTATATGTTAGGAAATCCAAGGATTTGTTGCTCGTTACACATTAAAATACTACGAGTATACGCATTAAAACAATAATGTGGAGGGGTGGACAATGTTTTCGTAAAAGATATCTATGTATATCTACACTTCTACTTGATGGTTTTATAACTTAAAAATGTGAAAAATCACGCGAGTTTTGTTATAGACTTCCACTTTATTGACTGCCTCGGTGGCTCAGTGGTTAGTGACCCTGACTTCAGGGTCAAAGAGGCGTGGGTTCGATCCCCACCCAGGGCAAACATTTGTGTGATGAACATAGGTGTTTGCTCTGTGTCTGGATGTTATTTAGGTACTATCTATATAAGTATGTAATTAAAATACGTACATGTAGTGTATCAGTCTCTGGCAGCTATTTCACAAGCTATGCTTAGTTTGGGGTCAGAGGCCATTTGTGTAAGATGTCCCCAAATATTTATTTATTTATTTATGACAGAGATTCATGAAATTAAATTAACATGTAATCCTATACATTAATTTGTCTATTTTTGAAGAATAAAACCAAAGGCAGTCCAATAAATACGACAGAAAATGGTCAATGTATTTTTTTTGTTACATTTGCAAGGATTTTAGAAAGAGCTTAGGTACTTCACTCTGGAAACTAACGTGGTTTTCGTACATTTTAACTAAGTAAAACACAGGTGTTACTCACGTTTGATTTTTAGTAGGATACTACTATAGTTTCGATCGCATTTGGCGATCTTTCTCAAGGTCGGAGTACTAGCACGCGGGCTCGTCTCGCATAGCACTGCGAGCCGCGGTCGCGATGACAGCGGTTGCGGTGCGGGGGCAGGGGCGGCAGCGGGCAGAGTATGTTGTAGCGTCGGCGCGCACTAAAGAACTTCCTCGTCGGTATTCTGGCATCCCTCGGGAATACTCCAGCACGCCGAACTCACTACGTCACCACCAGCCCAGCGGTCAAGTTCCTTGGTTACTGGCAAACACGGCTTCCAAGTCGGTGGTAGATTACGTGAGTAACACCTGTGTTTTACTTAATTAAAAAGCTTAGGTACTGTTAGAATATCTCTACAACAAGTCGAAACTATAGAATTATCATATCAAAGCGAGGGTACCTACGTGAACGGGCCTTTGTGCCGACATACGGACAAAATAGTTACTACCGACGTTATCAAATTTAATTCCAAATTATAATTAACTAAATTAAATTTAGTTTTGGCCAATGGTCTAACTGTTTAGAGTTTCTGCCAAAAGATAACATGGCCTATTTTCAATGCGCTACTGAATAATGAATAGTATTTAATATTGAATAGCTTTCGGTGCTAAGAAATAGTTCAAAGGTTCTATCTGACTGCCTCGGTGACTCAGTGATTAGTGACTCAGATGTTAGATCTGGGTCAAAGAGTGGGTTCGATCCCCACCCAGGGAAAATATATTTATGTGATGAACATAAGTGTTTGCTCTGTGTCTGGGTGTTATTAAATTACTATCTATATAAGTGTATATTTTAAAAAATAAGTAAAATTATATAGTATATCAGTCTATGGCAGCCATATCACAAGCGTTGCTTAGTTTGGGGTCGGAGACCGTGTGTAAGATGTCCTCAAATGTTTATTTATTTATCTATTCATCAATGAATTTTATTCGTCGTCTGTCGTTTCTGATTGGGTATTGCCCTCAAAAAGGGGGGAAAACTTTGCTGTCGCACTATTCAAAAGCTGATTTCGACAATATTTGCCAAGATTGTTTAGTATCTAAACCCTAACATTATTTGCGAGTAATAACCAAATTGGTCAAGAATCAGTCGAGGATCATTAGAGATATAGGTATATTATTATATAAGCTTATGAAGATTCAGGTTATTCAGATGATTCAGAGATTTCAGAGATGTGCTGTGACGTCTATGTCTATTTTTACTGTAGTTAATAAATAATAGTTATAATATTAAAAGTGATAGGAGAAGACCATCAAACCTTATCGGCTGCTATCACTTCCTATTACACGAAATAAATAACTTATTATACGCCTTGATGGGGGTGAAGCCATAGACTTGTATAGACAACAAAAAAATTATTAGTACGATTAGGTTATAGTTTTCCGACCAGTTGACCTCATTAACCTATTCGTCATAAGCCTTTCTCGACTCGCTCTAAACCGACTGCATTCTCGCAAATCGTTACTTTAGGATTTAGGTACCTACTATACAATCTTGCCAAATATCAACTAAATCTTAAATTCATTGGGGGTTGTTGCCCATAATCGCCGCGCTGGGCAAGCGTGTTGGCGATCGCAGGACGTAGCTTCTCGCACCAGTGCCGCTGCTCCCCGACACTGGCCTGTGGCATTTAGGCTACGCCAAATTAGGATGCTTATACCGCCATCAATCGGTTCCGTAGTACCTCAGTCGGCTTTTACGACACCTGGTACAAGAGGGAGGTGCTATTCTACTCTGCCGGCACCCCACGTCCACCGACTAGGTGGACTGACGATATAATAAAGATCGCAGGAACGCGCTGGATGCAGGCCGCTTCCAACCGGCCTTATTGGAAATCCATTAGGGAGGCCTATGTCCAGCAGTGGACGTCTTACGGCTGATGGATGGATGGATGGATTATCTAAATCGGCTGATATCGTGACAGCAAATTTCTCCCCTTTTTACAAGCTTTTATTTAGTTTCACCTGTCCCGTTGTTTGTCTGTCGGTCTGTAGTCAAATCTTGCAAGTTAAATTTGATCTACTTCCCGGATACCGATTGAGCTGTAATTTTGCATACAGGTTTAAATCGCGTGACAATGCAATACTATGATGAAATGGTGCTGATCTGATGTTGGAGCTGGAAGGTGGTCATAGGAACTTTGTAATAAAACGACGCAACCCTATCGAGTTTCGGCTCGTTTAATTCGTCTTGGCGAGTACTTGTTCAGTAAAAGCTGGTTTTTAAAATAAAGCTTGTTTTAAATATAACACTTGTTTTGAGGGAAATACCCTCAATCACGTGTAGACAAAAATCAATATCCGGACGAAAGACGAAAGCAAAAACGTCGTGTCGAAGCACATACGTCCTTTAGCTTCAGTCAATAATTGCTATCGAAATAATTTTGTCTCTACCATCTAGATATAACTTATGAAATACTCGTAGTAGAAGAAACACCTGTTTATTATACATAGAAATGACACAACAAAGCTACAGCCTGCGTGAGTTATATTTCAAAGTATTGAACAAAAAGACCTAAATTTTTGTAAATAAATTATTCTATAAATGAAAAAATAAGCACAGAGTTCGAATAATTAATGGCAAAGGTACCCTTAGCACAGGATAGCCAAATAACAAACGAATCAAAAACTATCATATCTCTTAAGTTACATTAATTGCCAATAGGTAATTTCAAAGTTCTTATCGGTTTTAAAAATGCTATTCTTAGACTTAGTCCACCATCTACCAGATCTCTAATTTAGTCTTAACAAAATTGAAAAAAAAAATATTAAAAAAAATCTATTTTATGTACTACGGGACTAATCGCGCAATGAAAATAAGAGATAAAATAAAAATACCTTATACTATCCCAACATTTCAGTCGATTCAATACATATATAAATAGTACATAATAATAATCAATCTGTTACAATCACGAAAGTTTAAAAAACATCAAATAAAAATGTAATTGCGGCGAAAAAACCCTTTTACAAATTTTCTACGTTACGTAGTCTATTAAAATTTCTAAGTGCGGAAGGGAAGCCATTTTTTCCTCCGTGGAGATAGATTGATGACGTCACTTCCGCGATTATGTCCACTTTTGCAAATTAAAAAAGTTCCTTCCGGTCAGGGGTGCGCAACTTTTTTGTGGATTCAGGTTCTTTGATAAGATAGAAGTTTTGGATTAAAACGTAATGTCAGCGTTAAAGTTAGTAATAAAGATGTTAGAGCAGTTGGTTTGCAGTTACTAGATAAGATAACTCTTTATTTAGGTATCTACTCTAGGTTAATAAACTTAAGAACCTTCCGCTGCGTCATTTAGTTTAGGAATAGAGTTGAAATTGTGGCTACTCGTTTAGCTATTTTATGACGTAAATTACTTTGTAAAATTACCTGAACTGTATTAAAATTTAAGACTACCTATTTGGTAATTTTCTAGTATTTTTATTTTATTCGTGCCATAATTGTATAGTGATAATTATAATCTAATAAAACAAATGTTGTTATGAATAAATGACTATAATTATGATTATATTCAACAGTTTGTAAACTACCACTAAATACAAGACTTACATAATCTAAAACTACATAAACGACTACAACATAACAAGCAATTGGATCATCTACATACCCTTAAAAGTCTAAAGATAATCCAAATGCTCAAGCCCACTGCCAGTTAGCGTGTCCAGCATGCCACGCTTTGTACACACCAGATGGAAGCAATAACACAAAACAAATTTTTTTTTTTTTTAACTGGCAAAAGTGCCTTTATTAACTACAACAAAACTACACTACTATTACACAAAAAGCATTGGATCATCCTCAGACCTTTGAAAGTCAAAATTTAAATTAGTCGTATTTAAAACAACATTATTCAAAGTTAATATTACTTTTATGTACCGATCTCTTAAAAGACCACTGCTAAAAATAAGTAAGTTCATATAAGCCGGGTGGCTAGCCGTGGCGTCAGAGTTTTAAACCCGCTTGAAGGCCTGATGGTCTCAGATAAAGTTAAATAGTTAAAACAACTGGGACCTATAAATTTAACGAGTCATTCGAGCCACGGTAGCGCTCAGTTGTAAATGCCACCCGCGGTCACCCATCCAATGACTGACCGTGCTGAACGTTGTTCAACTTCCGTGATCATTGAATGATGGAATAGAAGTTTGAACAAATGAAACCAATACTTCGAGCAAATATATACCGAGCCACAGTCCCTAAGTGAAAGTACTAAATAAATTTCCGAGCGCCGTCATACATACCGACTTAGATATTTGCATTAAATTATTCACAATGACCCGGTTTGTCGAATCTCGACGTTATATCACATAATAAGAGATGTAATCGAGCAAATTTGACATCGCGCGGCGTTGTAGTCGACTTGCAACCGCCTTACGACTAACTAAAAAGCTTGGCCACTACGTAGCTTGGGCAGGGTTTTAGCTCGGACACTTTTTTTGCACGATTGTGACTCTATAGATATTTGCTCGAGAACCAAAACCAAAATGGCGCCCAAACCATAAAAAATAATCAATTAAGTTTCAGTTTATTTTATAATTATAATAATTAAAAATAAGGTTGTTCAATTAACTCGCTGCAGGAATCAGATGTCGGTAACGTTGTTTTTTCTGCTCAGTGCTGCCATTACATCAGAAACAATAGGAATCTCCTTGATGAGTTGATAGAGGAACTAAAAATGGAGCTGGCAACCTTTATTTTTACCCGACTGTCAAGGATGGGTACTTATTTCAACTTGCCAATCCGCTGGGCTATGTCGGTTACCATGGTTCTTCTACAAATCTACATTTCTGATTCGATATTTATCTCCATAGCTCGTTGGGCTACTTGGAGCTTATTAATGAGGTGTATATGTTATGCTGCAATGAAGAGCTGGGTCGAATCGATTTTTTACCTGTAAATACAAGGTTATCTACAGACTATCATTATGAGCACCTTTTACTATGCGGCAATCCAAAATTAAAGAAAATAAAATCTGTTGTTTCATATAAAATTGCAACTCGCAATCGACAAAATGTATTGGTAATGGACAGCTGATTATTTTTTCGTGTACTCCGTGTTGGCCCCATAGTACAAGTTGTTCATAATGATGCTCTCAATCACCTCCTTTCATCTTAGTACATCAGTTCTAGATAACAATGTACATTAAAACTATGATTTTTTTTCATGAGAAATGGCACCAAAACTAGAAACGCGGGCGAACCCGCGGGTAATAGTAGCTTAATAAATTAGCCTTATCCAAAATTCATGCTTTCTACATCAACGTTTAAAGTCATTCATTAACTCAGAAGCGATTTAATTCTCGTCAGCAGCGAGTTAATGAAACGTCCCGGGGTTCCGTAGCTTTTTATTTTATGCCTTCATTTACCCGCCTGACTGTTTCGGACAAAATGCCTACTCCTATTTTGTCAAGGTGAGTGAAATTGTGACGATTTTGTTTAAATACCTTTTTTCTGGTGGTCCCATAGTAAAAGTTATTTATAATGATGGTTTGAATCATCAACTTTCTGTTTAGTATGCCTTTTCTGAATAACTCTATATTTTTAATGAAACCTTTCGCCATGAAAGTCAGTAAGTAAGTTAGTTTAGGCCGGGTGGCTAGACCGAGTGGCTACAGTTTTTAGCCCGCCTGAAGGCCTCTGACATGGCTAAACGGTTAAAACAACCGGGACCTACAATTTAATGTTTCATCCGAGCCACGACAGCGCTCAGTTGGAAAATGCCACCCATGAAAGTCAGTAAAAATAAGATTTCAAAAAATTATAATAAAAAACTTGGCAAAAAAGTATTCTCTCCTTTATGTAGTCGAGTAAAAAACAACACAAACCTTGTTAGGAGAGAATAAAAAATACATCCTTTCGTACCATATCACGGCCATTTATATTAAAGCCTGCATTTGGAGGACAAATCGCGCAATCAAACGGGCGTTAGGTAACGGCGTTACCTCTACGTTAGCGCTACGAGCTACGAGCTTTAATAATGCTACGACGTAGCGTCTACGGTGCGAGTGCGGTTTTTAAGAGAAAATGGGTAAATTAGGGTGGAATAGGATTATTTATTGTATAAATTATTTAAAATAGCAAGTGGAAAAATTAATCTAAATGCTCGCAATCAAAATTTTTGCTTAAACCCAATCACCCCGCTGTTAGTTTAGATGATGGCTTCCATAGCCGAAAACTGCATGACTATGAGATCAGCTTGAAATTTAGAAAAAAACCTGTTCGTAATTTCGTCGTAAGTAATTAAATTTTAGTGTAAAACAGAAATTTTATGTTATTTTGGGGTCTCACGGTAAAAATTTTAAATTGGTGATAACGATAAATCAGATAACAAATTAATGTTATCTTATCTTATAACAATGTTAATGTTACTTTGATAATATTTAGCTAGATATTTTAGTATTCCAAGTAAGTTATAGAGCGTATCGGGATAAAGAGGTATAAAATTTTAGTTAAAAATTAAACCTTAAGTCTACAATAATCAAACACATTTTTGCTATTATTTATTTGGTATTACAATTAAAAGCATTTTCCACATTTAGCGGAACCTGGATGCAGTGAAAAAAAATGAAATCCTCTTTTGTGCGAGTAAGTGGCTCACTCGGTATCTCCGAATATATTGCTCTTGTTTACCCGACTGCAAGGAAATGGAACTGTCGTTATCACTAGTTCAATCGTTGGTTAGTTCACTTATGTTTTTTTATTGTGTCTAGGGGAAAGCTACAATAATGAATTATTTTTAACCCATTAATCAAAAACAGAAGTGTTATAAGTCGGTTTGTGATTTCGTACTTCTAAAATGAACGTATCAATTTTGACGTATTTTTTGTGGTAAAAGTAAGTTCGTATAGGCCGGGTGGCTAGCCCTGGTGTCAGAGTTTTTAGGCCGCCTGAAGGCCTCTGACATGGCTTAACGGTTAAAACAACCGGGGCTTACAATTTAACGTGTCATCCGAGCCACGGTAGCGCTCGGTTGGAAAATGCCACCCGCGGACACCCATCCAAGTACTGACTTTTTTGTTGTGAAAAATTGTAACTACCGGAAATTACTGGTATACTAGAATTTCATTGTATTTATGATTATAGTCCACTTATACTATAGGACCAACCGTGGCCTTACAAAATAATACCAGCTGCTGCACACAATAATATAGGTACTATCGACATAATGTATAGAACAGTACTTTGCCTTTTTGGGTAAGGTTATGTTCAGCGATGAGCTGTCATTTGGCTCCTTAGTAAAACTTGAACAAATCCTCTTTAGTACCAGTAGGTATATATACTCAGTCGGTATCTCCGAATATACGAGGGTCAAACTGAAAGTTCTTAGAAAATCAAAAACTGATTACATTAGCCAGTTATTAGTTTTATTATATCTTTTCAAAATATTGTCCATTCACGTCAATACACCGCTGCATGCGATGGAACCACTGGGAAAAGCACTTTGCCCACTCGTCCTTAGGGGTCTCTTCAATGGCATCGCGATACGCAGCCACCGCTTCTTCAGCATTCATAAACCGCTTTCCTTTAAGTTTTTCTTTAATTTTTGAAAATAAATAAAAATCACAAGGCGCGAGGTCGGGGCTATACGGCGGGTGACCCAGTAATTCAACGTTTGATGTCGCCAAATAGTCGATCGTTCGCTTGGCGGTGTGCGATGAGGCGTTGTCGTGGTGAAGGAGGATCCTACTGCGAGGTCGTTTCTCTCGAACTTTTTCCAAGACAAGTGGCAAACAATTGGTAGTGTACCATTCTGCAGAAACTGTTTTTTGATCCTCTAACACAATTGTCGCGAAATGACCTATCCTTCCAAAGAACGAGGCCACCATTTTTTTCCCCGCACTTCGATCTCTCTTCACTTTAGTTGGCAACTCCTCGAAAGGAAACACCCACTGAGCAGATTGTCTTTTGGTTTCAGGATCATAACAGTAAATCCAGCTTTCGTCACCTGTTAGTATGTCGAACACAGCATTTGAGTCACCTCCGTTAAATCTTTCAATCATTTTACGGCACCAATCCACACGATGGAGTTTTTGAGCCTCAGTCAAATTATGAGGTATCCACCGGGCGCAAAGCTTCCTGACCGCTAAATGTTCGTGTAGGATTTTGTGCACTTGACTCATACCGATGCCTAAGCTTGTCCGAATCTGCTGATAGGTCACTCTTTTGTCAGTCTCTATCATACGCCGCACAACACAGATGTTATCTTCAGTCGTCGCCGTAGAAGGCCGTCCCTCACGTAAATCATCAGTGAGATTAGTGCGACCACGTTTAAACTCATTAAACCAGTTGTAAACAGTCGCACGAGATGGGGCTTCATCGTGAAAGGCCAATCGTAGTCTATCATAACTTTCTTGTTGACTTAAATGACATCGAAAGTCATAAAAAATCATTGCACGAAAATTTTCTCGTGTTAAATTCATGTTGACGTGACACAGACAATTTTCAATTTGCCGCCAAATCGTAAAACAAATGACAAATGAATGAAGTATATACTCAGTAATATTGGCAAAGAGTTCTATTTTCAAATTATAGAATTATTTTTTTATTATATTGTTTATAAGTGGCCAGTTCTAAGAACTTTCAGTTTGACCCTCGTATTGCTCTTGTTTACCCGACTTCAAAGAATTGAAACTGTTGTTATCAGATGAAACTAGTTCAGTGGTTGGCAAGTTAATTTGTGCTTTACTCGTATGGGACTCTAGCAAAGCTGATAGCATAGTTTTTTTTTTACCAGTAATACTGTACTGTAAATCTTTAATAGTGTACAGCAGGACGTAGGCCTACCCCGAAGGGTAACTGGGCAACATCCACCAAGCTGGCCCAGTGCGGGTTGGTGGATTCACATGAGCCATTGAATTTCTTCTACGGACATATGCAGGTTTCTTCACGATGTTTTCCTTTACCGAAAAGTCAGTGGTGTGAAAATCCGGACATAAATTCCAAAGATCTCATTGGTACGGGACCGGGATTTGAACCCACGACCTCCCGACAGTAAAGATGGTGCCGCTACCACTAGACCAACGCGGCTTTTTTACCTACCATCATAAGAGGGAAGTTTTAGAAGTCTATTTGTATCTTACCTCCAAAATGATTGATTTTGGTGCTTTTTTGTTTGCAGTAAAACAATTATAACAATACATTAAAATATTACCGCCTTACCACATATTATTTAAACACACTTTTAACACTGTTTAACCGTGTAATTTTTATTGTTAAAAATTGTCTAAACTTCTAAAGCGTGCGTAAAACTTTATGGTAAGACGGATATTGTTTATCGTGCAGAGACTTTTAATATGGGACCACTACAAAATTTAATAATACATTTTACTGTTTCAGAGTTGCAATTTTGTATCAGCTGATCATTTTTTTATCGAATTTCGGGTTAGCCCCATTGAAAAAGTTGTTCGTATTGATGGTCTAAATCATCCGATTAAGCTTCGCTTTTAAAATCCTGTATTTCAACAAAAAAGAATCTATTTTCAAAACATTTTATTTAATACTTGCTTCTTATTTTTTTTCTTTTACGAGGGGAAATCTTCGAAAGATGCCCGACTGCTTTACGTGCAGTCGGCTTATGTAGGATTGTACTCACTAAAACCCCCTCGGTGGACAGCCTTAGTGCCTTCTTGGGAGCTCCGGGATTTCCAAAAGGAACACACCGGTGCTCCCAGCACTTTGTGTGATTACTCGCCTGGTAGTAGAACCACACTTGTGCGGTCTTCTACGACAGCGTTGTCACACACGCTGTCGTCCTCCTCGGGCCCGTTTGAGTGGATGGACAGAGCCACAACTCTAACCACCCTCGAGTTCAGAGATCCCCTTTTAGTAGGCTCTTACTACAGGCAGGGGATACCGATGCCGTATTCTAGTGCCCCGACATCAGGGCAATTTGATGACTAATTCAGTAATACTATTTGATGAGTAATACAATAATATTTGACATTGATTCGATAATTGATAATTGCATGCAATTCTATTCATTTAGAAAGGTTCCACTACTAGACAATTTGTATGACTAATGTGTTATTTATTTTTATGATATCCTCTGACATGTTGCTGATACATAATTTGACGTTTTGTTATAATTTTATTTATAATTGAACTAGCTTTTACCCGCGGCTTCGCCCGCGTTGTATTTTGATTTTGGCTTATGTTTATGTCGGCTGCGAAACCTAACCTAACTGACAAATATCAAAATACCTTAGAGGAATGCTTTTGTTGGTTAAGTTACGGTTGGAGTGTATATACAACCCCCCCGTGTATTCCCGCCTTGTCGTGGGGGCGGTCTGAGGCAGCTGAAAAGGCGGCGCTCGAAGTCTCCCTCTTCTTTGGGTCTTTTCCCCCAAGGAAGCTTAGAGGCTGGCACTCGAGTTTCAGCCGCTTTTAACTAAAGCAGCTGAGAGGATGGCCGGTAGGTTGCATGCCTTATGAGGAGTGTCGCAACTTAGGCGGGCTGCAGTGCCGCTCTTGCGACGCTGCATCCGAGGATTTTTTTTTATTTTATCGCGAAATATCCCTGACATGATCAGGGGTCTTAATTACAAATGAATAAAAACTAAGTATACCTATATTTTAATGTTTTTGGCTGTTTGCAGTTATAATAAACATTACAATGGTACAGCAAAGTTTATACCTACTTGTTCCTAATTAAGTATTGCTTTTTTACAAATATTTGTGCAAAAATTCGTTAAAATTGTTTCTAAGGTTTTTACGTGTTAGATTAATTCCAATTTTTTGTTTTAAATCAAATCTCTGCTTTCCATAAACTGGGCATTCCAAGATTATGTGCAGTGGAGTCTCCTCTTTTGTGGGTTCACAGATGCACGATGGGCTTTCCCTCACCTTAAATCGATGTAAGTATTGGGAAAACTCACCATGCCCCGTCAGCACTTGAGTTATAATTCCCACTGGTGCTATTTCTCTTACGATCTCGTATGCCGCCCTTGCATCCGGAAAATATGTTTTGGTTACCGCCGCTGTGTGTCCATCCTGATACAGCCGGTTCCACTCGTCAAGAGAGTCCTTTCGGATTTCTCGCTTGACGAATGAAACGGGGCAGTTATCCTAAATAGGTCTGCACTTCGAGTGCAGTGCTGCTTCCTTTGCTGGCTGGTCCGCTCTCTCATTTCCCTCCATCCCCGCGTGCGCTTTAATCCAATAAAGTTTCACTATTTTATTTTGTGCGTGTAGTAACTTTATGTTAGCTTTGAATTTACTGCTAAGGGATGGAGGGAAGATACGCCAACTACCGTTTCCAGTGCAGACCTGGAGTCACAAAAGATTTTTGCTTTTTCGGTAGCCTCAAGTAGTGCCAATAACTCGACCTGTTACATAGAGCACCAATCGGCCAATTTCAGCTTGCGGGTACTGATCTCAGCGGCATCATCCCAAATGGATAATGCCGCCCCAACTTTCCCTTTAATTTTACTGCCGTCTGTAAATATGTTAATTTCTCGGTTAAGATTTTGCTCTAGTGCTGCTCCGTCTGCCAGGCATATGAACTCCAGCTCCTCCTGCTGCGCTGGGTGTGGCTTCTTTTCTGTCTCTCTATCTCCAGTTACTTGCTGGGAATAACCTTTCTTAGTTTCATAAAGCAAGGCTGCTTCTTGGACTCTGATATGAGAGCCGAGGATAAGGGGCCGCGGTGGGATATATGAAACTGGTGGTGTGGGTGCCGCCACCTACCCTACCTTCCGCTAGGCCGTCAACGTGTTGGCAGACGCAGTGGGGCTGCAGGGGAAGAGAGGTGTCGGTATCGCGATTGCCGTTCTCACTGCCCTCTGCAGTTGAAGAGGCAGGCGCTGGGCTACTATGACTGACCCACTGCACTGGGACCAGGGCGTTGGAATGCTGTCTGACGTTCAGTACTGGTTAGTCCCGAGTGGTGGATGACGATGTGTCTTGTGCTCCGAAACACTCCGTCACTATGGCGAGAGCGCAAGCTCCGTTATGGAGCCCGAGTCTGGGCTAGTGCTGTTGAGTGCCGCGAAGGAGTGCGAAATATGTGGGAACGTCCTAAACTTGCCATGACAGGTTATTTCTGGCGCTTAGACGGCTGCTACCGCAGCCCACTCACTTAGTTTTTATCCTATCCTACGGGAACTGTTAAAGTTTTTGCGATAAAAAGTGGCCTATGTCACTTTTCGTCTTTCAAACTATATTCATGCAATATGCCAAGGCAAGTTGCTCCGTTGCTGAGAAAAAATTATCGTTAAGTCCTACGGGAACCACAATTTTTTCGGGATGGAAAGTATCCCATGTCACTTTCCGTCTTCCAAACTATGCCCACCCCAAATATCAAGTCGATACGTTGCTCCATTGCTGAGAAACAGTTATTGTCCTATCCCATGGGAATCACGAATTTTCTCGAGATATAAAAAGTATCCTATTATCACTTTCTTTCTATTAAACCATAGGTATCCATACCAAAAATCAGGTCAATCTTTTGCTCCGTTGCTGCGTCAAAGAGGAACAAACCAACAAACTTTTCGGATTGATAATATTAAAGTATGATGATTCTGTACCATAAAGGTAGAATAAAAAAACATGTTGAACCTCTAATGATAGAATATTTAAAAATATTTTAATGTCAGACAAAATGACGGCCTGGTATTAAACGTCATAGTAACATGTAGCATGCAGAGGGAAAATAACATTTTATCAAATTTTAATGTCAGTTGTCATTTTCAATCCATACTTTATTTCCTCTTCAAGGGGATATAATGGTAGAAAAACAATTTGTCGCCTTGCCACGCTACTTGTGATTTATAAAAGTCTGCAGACAATGTCACCTGTCATCTAATTACGTTTGGCTGTGACGTTTCGTTAGTCCATATTAGCGTCATATAGGAATTAATCACTTAGCGTCTTTGTGATAGTGGCGACAGTTTCGCTTTCGAGGGTTTTTGTCCTGTCCTACAGGAACTATGAAATTTTTCGGGATAAAAAGTATCCTAAAGCTCCTTCCGCCTTTTATACTATATCCATGCCAAAAATCAAGTCAATCCGTTGCTCCGTTGGCGCGTGATAGAGTAACAAACCAACAAACCAACAAACTTTTCGGATTTATAATATTATAGTAAGGATATTTTAATGTCAGACAAAATGACGGCCTGGTATTAAACGTCATAGTAACATGTAGCATGCAGAGGGAAAATAACATTTTATCAAATTTTAATGTCAGTTGTCATTTTCAATCCATACTTTATTTCCTCTTCAAGGGGAAATAATGGTAGAAAAACAATTTGTCGCCTTGCCACGCTACTTGTGATTTATAAAAGTCTGCAGACAATGTCACCTGTCATCTAATTACGTTTGGCTGTGACGTTTCGTTAGTCCATATTAGCGTCATATAGGAATTAATCACTTAGCGTCTTTGTGATAGTGGCGACAGTTTCGCTTTCGAGGGTTTTTGTCCTGTCCTACAGGAACTATGAAATTTTTCGGGATAAAAAGTATCCTAAAGCTCCTTCCGTCTTTTATACTATATCCATGCCAAAAATCAAGTCAATCCGTTGCTCCGTTGGCGCGTGATAGAGTAACAAACCAACAAACCAACAAACTTTTCGGATTTATAATATTAGTAAGGATAGTAAGGATATTTTAATGTCAGACAAAATGACGGCCTGGTATTAAACGTCATAGTAACATGTAGCATGCAGAGGGAAAATAACATTTTATCAAATTTTAATGTCAGTTGTCATTTTCAATCCATACTTTATTTCCTCTTCAAGGGGAAATAATGGTAGAAAAACAATTTGTCGCCTTGCCACGCTACTTGTGATTTATAAAAGTCTGCAGACAATGTCACCTGTCATCTAATTACGTTTGGCTGTGACGTTTCGTTAGTCCATATTAGCGTCATATAGGAATTAATCACTTAGCGTCTTTGTGATAGTGGCGACAGTTTCACTTTCGAGGGTTTTTGTCCTGTCCTACAGGAACTATGAAATTTTCGGGATAAAAAGTATCCTAAAGCTCCTTCCGTCTTTTATACTATATCCATGCCAAAAATCAAGTCAATCCGTTGCTCCGTTGGCGCGTGATAGAGTAACAAACCAACAAACCAACAAACTTTTCGGATTTATAATATTAGTAAGGATAGTAAGGATATTTTAATGTCAGACAAAATGACGGCCTGGTATTAAACGTCATAGTAACATGTAGCATGCAGAGGGAAAATAACATTTTATCAAATTTTAATGTCAGTTGTCATTTTCAATCCATACTTTATTTCCTCTTCAAGGGGAAATAATGGTAGAAAAACAATTTGTCGCCTTGCCACGCTACTTGTGATTTATAAAAGTCTGCAGACAATGTCACCTGTCATCTAATTACGTTTGGCTGTGACGTTTCGTTAGTCCATATTAGCGTCATATAGGAATTAATCACTTAGCGTCTTTGTGATAGTGGCGACAGTTTCGCTTTCGAGGGTTTTTGTCCTGTCCTACAGGAACTATGAAATTTTTCGGGATAAAAAGTATCCTAAAGCTCCTTCCGTCTTTTATACTATATCCATGCCAAAAATCAAGTCAATCCGTTGCTCCGTTGGCGCGTGATAGAGTAACAAACCAACAAACCAACAAACTTTTCGGATTTATAATATTAGTAAGGATATTATTGTTTATGACTAAGAATTTTTAAATTAAATAGTTACTATATTTTAATTTTGTAGACTGACTTGCCTTGTATGACTGACATGTTGTAAATGGCCAATAAATGATCTGATTCTGAATTAAATACTTGTTTCTAATACCTACATACTTCTGTTGCATGAACAGATTTACGGATATTTTTATAAGACAAACGATATTCACGAGCGCAGAGTCGCGGGCATAGCTAGTTAGTAGTATATTTTACTTTGATAAAAATATTTCACAAACTTCGACAGGCGCCATTTTTAACAAAGTTTATTTGTAGAACGCGAAATTCAAAACAAAATTCACGCTTTACTAAAACTGACGCAGGGTTGTCAACCGTTCTGTTGCGTCCACGAATGTGGTAGGGCTGCCATCTTTACTAATATTATAAGTACGACAGTGTGTTCGTTGGTTTATTGGTTTGTTACTCATTCACGCAGCGAGACTAACAATCACGTTCCATTTTTATATATCACTACATAGTATAAAACTAAGTCACTTCCCGCTGTCTGTCTGTCGCTATATATGCTTAGATCTTTAAAACCATACAACGGATTTTGATGTTCTCTTTTTAGTATATAGAGTGATTCAAGAGGAAGGTTTATATGTATAATACATGCACAATATAGTAGAGGAACTAAAAAAGAAAGCTGTGAACGTTGTATATAGAGACATTCTGTGGTATATTTATTATCAGCATTGCACCCGTGCAAAGCCGGGAGGGGACGCTAGTATAGATATACTCTTTATATTCATGGTACCATTAAAAATCATCCGGAATTCAGAAGTCATTGTTTGGGAAATGAGTTCAAAAAGGAGTTTCGTCTACAAAAGTCTAAGAGACAGCCCTAACAAACAACTTTGCGTTTGGTCAAATAAAGTAAAATAAAGGAATACTAGCCGCTGGCAGAACGTTGAATGCAGTTTTCTGTTTTTGACTACAAAAATCTGCCAAAAATATTTTGCTTAACTGCTCCAGAAAGCAGTGGAATATTATACAAGACCGTGTTAATTAAACGGTTTTATTTAACATCACTTGCCTGTTTTTTGTCAAAATTTGACCCCTTACCGTGGACAGATTGATATTTGATACACAGCCTTAGTTTTGATAACAACACATTTTTTGTATTTAGTTTTGACGTAAATACAAAATGGCCACCGCCACAATATGGCGGATTATATTTTTTTACACAACCCCCTCAATATGGGTATCAAATAAAAGGCTTTTTTATGTAGAACACAGGTTAGGAACAAAATAAAAAATAAGAACTTTAAAATGAAATTGGTATAAACTTTTTTTAACGAAACGGTTTTATTTACTAAAAGCAAAAAAATAATAAATCAAAATTAAAATTGAGCGAATCGGCGAAGGCCCCCAATTTTATTTTTGAGTCTATTTTAGCTTTTATTGCATAAAACCGTTTAGTTAAGAAACATTTTTACCAGTTTTATTTTAAACCTAGCAGTTCTCCGAACAGTAAGCCTCGCATCTGTTTAACTGAATTTTTATAAACCTATATCACGATTTGACGGATTTGGTTTATACTCGCTAATCTTGTTAGTATTTAGATACTAAACAATCTTACCAAATGTTATCAAAATCAGCTGATAAATTGCGAGACAATCAAAGAAAAATCATTAATTGCAACATACTACATACATATTTACGTGCGGTTCTTAATTAACATGTTTCGTATAGTTGGATATATTATTCGTATGATTCGTATTGGAACGATTTATTATTATGTTATCATTGACAGCCTCGGTGGCTCAGTGGTTAGTGACCCTAACTTCTGGGTCAAAGAGGCGTGGGTTCGATCCCCACCCAAGACAAATATTTATGTGATGAACATAAGTGTTTGCTCGGTGTCTGGGTGTTATTTAGTTACTATCTATATAAGTAAGTATGTATTTAAAAATAAAAATATGTAGTTTATCAGTCTCTGGCAGCCATATCACAAGCTTTGCTTAGTTTGGGGCAGAGGCCGTGTGTAAGATGTCCCCTAATATTTATTTATTTATCTAGATTATCGTTAAAAAATCGTCTAACGTGTAATAACATTTGGATAATAGAATAATTTTTAGTTGTTTTATAAAACAGTTTTCCTTTTCGATATCTTTTAGATTATTTGGCAGTTTACTAAATATTTTTTAGCTATAGAATGCGGGCTGGAACTATGCATTGCTAAGTTGGACTTTGATCCCACGAGTTTATGTCTGTATTGTGATCTTATTTTGAGCGATTTATCAGACGCTTTGTTAAAATAGTCAGTCAACATCCGGATAGACGAAAGCAAAATCGTGAATCAAAGAGTTTCGCTACGCTTCGGTCAATAACGAAGAATTTTTAGTTTTTACAAGTTTTGATAACTGAAAGATAGGTACAAAAAAGTGCAAGTAGAGTCCCTCCGCGCGGAAGAAGTGAAACTTCTACGCAACAGTGCTTTCATACCCCTTCATTCCATGGTAGCGTTAAATGTTTAACGTAACCTTGTTGGAAGTCAAATGTCGTGAGGTGACAGGTGAAATAATAATAAATTTAGGTATCAAAAAAAATTAACACGATATTGTCAGGAAAAATGGTAGACATAAAAACAGGAAATAGCGTCATTCCAAACCTATGACGTCATCCCTGATTGATTACTGCCGACGGCAGTTAAGTGGTAGGGTGACCATGATCACGTTCATTTCTGATAATTACAAACTTTTTTTTTAACGCGAATAAGTCTGCGTTTGACCACCAACTCGCCTGATGGTAAGCGGCGTTGTGGTCGAAGATGAAGCACGCAGACCTAGAAGATACCTATTATTTATTATATCGCTTAGGAAACAAGAAAGCAGGAAGACTGTTCTATTCCCTGGCGGTACGAATCAGAAATGTTGAGTCAAACCGCTTCGAAACTTTCAAAATGAATGAGTTATTTCTTCATTCAGAGGAGGAAATTCGTTTGATCAGCAGTCTTAAAACAGCTTTAATATTGATTAAATTTCATTAAAAGTTGCCAAATTTTATAAAGCTGACAAAAGGGGATCGTGAATCGACTACTGCTTTCGCGTTTTTTGTAGAACATAGAGATATTTTTCGGTACATTTTTGATAAAATGTACGTTTAGGGAAACTCTTTTCCCAAAACGAGTGTACAAAACATCGAAAAACTTTCAAGTAGCTATTGTTTTTGAATCTTTAGGACAACTATTTACCTATAGCTTGTAAACTTATTCGTTGTAAACAATGTTTAAAAATAAAAGTTCTATTATATCCTGAGTCGAACAAATATAATGAAACGGAACTGACGTCACCTGCAGTCGCCACGCCCCTTCGAACCATGCTGTGGTTCCCGGCCGCCATGTTGAACTCAAGAGACAAACGAGGGGGAAGTTATTTAAGACATGTTCAACCATTTTTGCGCACTATTTGCTCCCGAAACGTTCCTGAATAAACAAGCTGCTACCACTTTTGAGTGTTTCGTCTTTTATAATAATCTAAAATTAAAAAGTTTTTTGTCTTGCGTTTCTCCAAAATCATGGTCCATTTAAGGTCAAGTGCGTAAAGTTATTTCGTCCTACTAAACGCGCTCTCGACTTCGCGGCGAACGTGGAAAAACTATCGAGTGGCTACTGCTACCACGATTCTACCATTATTCAGGTCAGTTAAAAATATTTTATAGCTAACTAGCGACCCGCCCCGGCTTTGCACAGGTGTATAAATCTACATAAAAACCTTCCTCTTAAATTAATCTATCTAATAAAAAAAAACCGCATCAAAATCCGTTGCGCAGTTTTAAAGATATAAGCATGCATAGGGACACAGACAGGGAAGCGAGCGACTTTGTTTTATACTATGTAGTGATAAATAATTTTAGGATCCACGGAGGCTTAGTAAGAACTAACTTGAGACCAAGCGAGAACTAAATTCTGGAGTATTTAGAGAGAACTACTTTTCCGACGTGACCAACCCAGAAATTGCGAAAAAAAAACAACTATTCCATACAATAGTCGTTCTAGGTACGCCTAATTACCGTTCTCTTTTTTATTTTTCTTTGATGTGTGCCAAATACATACAATATGAAACACAGATCACACACACACACACAGAGAACCAAAGATTCGGATTTAATTTTATGATTATCATATTTCAATCAGTTTAATCCAAATCAATGAATAATAAAAATTACATTAGCGCGTTAGTTATTGAGAAAAAAAATTCAACCAACCATTCAATCAAAATTACGGTAAACACTAAAATAAAAAAGTACTCGTAATAGATGTGAATGCTGAGATGGATGTGCGGAACCCTAAACATGATGGTAAGCGGCAAAAATGTGAAGGGACGACCAAAAAAGTGTGAATGAATTGTGTGAAAGATGACATGCGAGAGAAAGGAGTTGATGATGAGATGACGTATGATAGAGTGAAGTGGCGAAAGTAAACGTGCTGTGCCGACCCCACCTAGTTCCCACTAGGTACGGGCAGGATGATGATGACTAAAACAAAAGGGTACAAATTGGAGAATGTTCGACAAAAAGTTCATCGATTTATGAATGAAGTGAATGGAACAGCTGATAATTTTCCGATTTCAGGATTTAACCTACGGTTAAAGTTGTTCACGATGATAAACGGATATTTATTTCAAAAAAAATGTTAGCATCACTTGCGTGGCCAATATTACAGTATTATTCCCACAGATATCTATAAATAACAGATTTAATAACGTATGTCATAAAAAGCACAGGAGTCTGTGGAGTGTGTTAAATCAATAAAAAAATTATAATGCTGTTGTCACTTGAGGCAATCTTCAACCACAATAATGCGTCCAAACTGCTGTCAAAACTGTCAAATAAGTATTGGAATTTGACGTTCCTTGTCTAAAAATCTGACCACAATCACTAAATCGAGATACTTTTCATGTCTCTTTCTAACTCGTGCCATGTTAAATCTATGTATAGATATTTGACGAAGCCCCTATGCAGCAATTTTTTAAATTAATTATTACCTAATTTTTAATCTAATGACTTTATTTTGAATTTGTGAGCCTCTTTACACACCTACGATTTGTATTTGTAATTATTAGATTTAATAAATGAATATAATACTATTTTTGTGATATATTTTTTTTAGATTACACTGCATTTCTGTATCTAGTGTCATTATTAGTAAAAATGTGAAAAAATATTAAACCGGACGAGCATGTTAATGAATCAATATTTTGCAATATTTTTTAGGTTGTATTAACATCAATAAAGTTATCTTATCTTATGCATCTCTTTCAGATTTTCTCGATCGACCATATTATCCCTCTGTAACTCTATGATTATTCCATACGAGTCTAACGATTCGCGCAAATACCCAAACACCTTATAGAAAAACACGTGAGAGCGCACGGTTTTTTGTCGGCTGCTAAGGCAAAGTAATAAATAAATAAATATTAAATATTAGGAGACATTTTACACACGGTCTCTGACTCCAAACTAAGCAAAGCTTGTGATATGGCTGCCAGAGACTGATATACTAAATATAAATATTTTTAAATACATACTTATATATATAGTACCTAAATAACACCCAGACACAGAGCAAACACCTATGTTCATCACACAAATATTTGCCCTGGGGAACGAACCCACGCCTCTTTGACCTAGAAGTCAGGGTCACTAACCACTGAGCCACCGAGGCAGTCGTCAAATAAGTAAATGACTCCTAAAATCTTGGTCACCCTGCCCTCAAGTGTTGTTCTACGACAGTTTTTGAGCCGAGTTAAGTTAGGATTAATATTTTGGGCACTAAGCACCTAAGTTACGATTGATGGACCTTGCCTCGGAAACAGGGTTTTAAGTAAGATAAATGTTGCGCACGGAATAAATTATTAAGATTGAGACTTTTGTAAGAGTTTTCAAGGATCATTTTACTTTGTAGGTGTTATACCATCCGTCCGTCAGTAATAGGACGTACACTGCTGGACATAGCCCGATAGATCTCTAATAAGGCCAGTTGAAAGCGGCTTGCATCCAGCGCGAACCAGCGGTCTTATGACGTCATCCGTCCACGTTGTAGGTGGACGTCCTCCGCTGCGCTTGCCGGTACGTGGTCTCCACTCGAGAACTTTACTATCCCATCGATCATCAGTCTTCCGTGCTATGTGCCCTGTCCACTGCCATTTCAACTTGCCAATATCTCTAATAATGATCTCCTCATTTCTGATACCAATATACTTAAAATAGTTTCTATCTTTTACTGAGGACCTTTTTAATAAGCTCCAAGTAGTACCACGAGCTGTGGGGAGGGCTATGTTCGTAGTCTCTCTGCGAGATAGAATTAGGAATTCAGAGATCCGTAGAAGAACCCGAGTTATCGACATAGCCCAGCGGATTGGCAAGTTGAAATGGTAGTGGGCACTTGGGCAGTGCACATAAGGACTCATTATTGATGGGGCCAAAAAGTTCTCGAGTGGAGATCACGTACCAGCAGCAAAGTAGAACGTCAACCCACTAGGTGGACGGATTACCTCATCAAGACATGCAAGCCGCTTCCTACTGGCACAGGAAAACTTAAGCAGATATCCAGGCAATTGGCTAAGCCGGACAAGCTCACCCACGTCATGGGGCCGACCGTGTACAACAAAATACCAAAGAGTATCGTTGAGGCACCTAGTCTCTCATGCTTCAAATTTCGTCTAAAACGATGGCTTGTCGAGCAGACATTCTATAGTTACAAGGAATTTGACGTCTTGTCTTGTGTTTGACGAAAGCCGTGGTGGTCTAGTGGTAATGACAAATCCTGGTTCAAATCCCGGTCCAGTACCAATGAGTTCTTTGGAATTAATGTACGGAATTTCACACCTCTAGCTTTTCGGTGAAGGAAAACATCGTGAGGCAACCTGCATACATCTGTAGAAGAAATTCGATGGCGTATGTGAATCCACCAACACGCACTGAGCCAGCGTGGTGGACATGGCCCAATCACCCTTTGTGGGTAGGTCTACGTCCTTAAGACTATTAAAAGGCTGGCTGGTACAGATTGAAACGATGAACAGAAATCCACTTTAAAATATATATCTCTCTTTTTGCGCCAAACGAAGAAATCAGTGAACCTGAAAGACATATTTAATGTAAATATGAAAGACGGGCATATTTTATAAGTAATGGGATATTTGACGTCCTTATCGCTACTTATTATCAAGAGCCGTCCAGTAAACAGAGCACCCTTCAAAATATTCATACGTGGATAACGTTTTCCCTAAGCGACTTCTTGGGCGAGGAGGCTGGGGCGTACAAATTAAGGGTACAATTTGATTTACTTATAAGAAAAAAAAATTAAATCGTTATCCTTAATTCCTTAATCCTTACTAATATTATAAATCCGAAAAGTTTGTTGGTTTGTTGGTTTGTTACTCTTTCACGCACCAACGGAGCAACGGATTGACTTGATTTTTGGCATGGACATAGTTTAAAAGGCGGAAGGAGCTTTAGGATACTTTTTATCCCGAAAAATTGCATAGTTCCTGTAGGACAGGACAAAAACCATCGAAAGCGAAACTGTCGCCACTATCACAAAGACGCTAAGTGATTAATTCCTCTATGACGCTTATATGGACCAACGAAACGTCACAGCCAAACGTAATTAGATGACAGGTGACATTGTCTGCAGACTTATAAATCAAAAGTAGCATGGCAAGGGGACAAATTGTTTTTCCACCATTATATCCCCTTGAAGAGGAAATAAAGTATGGATTGAAAATGACAACTGACATTAAAATTCGATAAAATGTTATTTTCCCTCTGCATGCTTCATGTTACTATGACGTTTAATACCAGGCCGTCATTTTGTCTGACATAAAAAATATTTTTAAATCTTCTATCATTAGAGGTATCATGTTTCTTTATTCTACCTTTATGGTACAGAATCATCATACTTTAATATTATCAATCCGAAAAGTTTGTTGGTTTGTTCCTCTTTGACGCAGCAACGGAGCAAAAGATTGACCTGATTTTTGGTATGGATACCTATGGTTTAAAAGACGGAAAGTGACATAGGATACTTTCCATCCCGAAAAAATTGTGGTTCCCGTAGGACTTAACAGTAAATTTTTCTCAGCAACGGAGCAACTTGCCTTGGCTTATTGCTTGAATATAGTTTGAAAGACGAAAAGTGACATAGGCCACTTTTTATCGCAAAAACTTTAACAGTTCCCGTAGGATAGTATAAAAACTAAGTGAGCGGGCTGCGGTAGCAGCCGTCTAAGCGCTAGAAATAACCTGTCATGGCAAGTTTAGGACGTTCCTACATATTTCGTACTCCTTCGCGGCACTCAACAGCGCTAGCCCAGACTCGGGCTCCATAACGGAGCTTGCGCTCTCGCCATAATGACGGAGTGTTTCGGAGCACAAGACACATCGTCATCCACCACTCGGGACTAACCAATACTGAACGTCAGACAGCATTCCAAAGCCCTGGTCCCAGTGCAGCGGGTCAGTCATAGTAGCCCAGCGCCTGCCTCTTCAACTGCAGAGGGCAGTGTGAACGGCCATCGCGATACCGACACCTCTCTTCCCCTGCAGCCCCACTGACTCTGCCAACACGTTGACGGCCTAGCGAAAGGTAGGGTAGGTGGCGGCACCCACACCACCAGTTCCATATATCCCACCGCGGCCCCTAATCCTCGGCTGTCATATCAGAGTCCAGGAAGCAGCCTTGCTTTATGAAACTAAGAAAGGTTATTCCCAGCAAGTAACTGGAGATAGAGAGACAGAAAAGAAGCCACACCCAGCGCAGCAGGAGGAGCTGGAGTTCATATGCCTGGCAGACGGAGCAGCACTAGAGCAAAATCTTAACCGAGAAATTAACATATTTACAGACGGCAGCAAAATTAAAGGGAAAGTTGGGGCGGCATTATCCATTTGGGATGATGCCGCTGAGATCAGTACCCGCAAGCTGAAATTGGCCGATTGGTGCTCCGTGTAGGTACCAGGCCGAGTTATTGGCACTTCTTGAGGCTACTGAAAAAGCAAAAATCTTTTGTGACTCCAGGTCTGCACTGGAAACGGTAGTTGGCGTATCTTCCCTCCATCCCTTAGCAGTAAATTCAAAGCTCACATAAAGTTACTACACGCACAAAATAAAATAGTGAAACTTTATTGGATTAAAGCGCACGCGCAAAGCTCTAAATTTTTATAAACAGATGTCCCGCGCCGCGAAAATTTCCTGGGGGCTTCAGCCTGAGATAATAAGGACCATGTACACAGCAGTGGTAGAGCCTGTCATCTTGTATGCTGCGAGTGCGTGGGCACCCGCGGCACTTAAATTATGCGTCCGGAAACAGTTTCACTCAGTGCAACGCGGATTCCTTCAAAAAATGATAAAAGCTTACAGGACCGTGCCTTTAAACGGCGCTCTGACACTTGCCAGAATGCTTCCATTAGACTTGAGAGTCCTAGAAGCAGCATCTCTCTATGAAATAAAAAAGGGGATTTCTCAGCAGGTGATAGGGGACGGTGAGGTGGAGAGGCCAGCTTTTTTCGGGGAATTACCGCATCCAGCGGAACAAATTACTTTAAAATTTGAATGCGTGGCGGACAGTGCAGAGTGGAGGCAAATTGATAGCGATGGATTCCATATATTCACCGACGGAAGTAAAATTGAAGGAAAGGTCGGTGCTGCATTGTCATTTTGGGAATGTGGAAAAGAAACTAAATTCCGTAAATTCAAATTGGAACCATTCTGCACAGTCTACCAGGCCGAACTCCTGGCCCTCTATAAAGCTGTGGAATGTGCACTGAACTCAAAATCAAAGGAGTCCAGCATTTTCTGTGATTCCAGGTCGGTCCTTGAGACCATTGCGTCTGGCGTTTCCCTCCATCCCCTTGCCGTCAAAACAAACGCAGCTATACGCAAAGGTCAACAGCGCGGGAAAATACTGAAGTTATTTTGGATTAAAGCACACGTGGGGCTGGAGGGAAACGAAAGAGCTGACGAGTTGGCTAAAGAGGCCGCCCTACATCGGAGAACCAGAGCAGATTACGGAAAGTATCCGGTATCATTCGTCAAGCGTCAGATTCGTTTAAATACGCTTGACGAATGGAACCGGCGCTACAAGGAGGGACACACCGCCTCAACCACAAAACACTTTTTCCCGGACGCTGTACAGGCCTATCCTATACTGAAGAGGATGGAGCTTACTCCAATTATGGTTCAAGTGTTTACGGGGCACGGCGGGTTCTCTGCATACTTGAACCGATTCAAGCGCAAGGATAGCCCGGCATGCCCCTGTGATCCCGACAAGGAAGAAACTATTGTACACTTATTAACAGAATGCCCCATATTTGGCGTAGATAGAATTAATATAGAAATAGAATTAGGAATGCAAATCAAAGTACAACATTTTACAACACTAGTGAGTAATATAGAATATAGAAGTAGATTTATGAAATATTGTACAACTGTAGCATCACGAGTAATAAATAAAAATAAATAGAAATCAATGGCTAACTTTAGTATATAATGGGTATATACTAAGAGTAACCAAATAATTATGTATTGTAAAAACAAAAAAAAAAAAAGAAAAGGAAAGGAAAAAAAATTAAAAAAAAAAAAAAAGCTACAAATAAATACACTTAAAAAAAAAAGGATCTAAAAAATTCAGAAAAAAAAATGTTAAAAAAAGGAAAAGAAAAAAAAAAGAAATCAAGAAAAACGAGAAAAAAAAAAAAAAAAAATACTGCGTCTTTTAATTCATCCCATCCCACGAAAATAGCATACACGTTTATAAAACCATGTTTTGCTCGACTTATACCATATTAAATTTGCATAAATCGCAAGATGATGTAATAGTGTTTGTTGCTAACGTCTCCGACTTGTGTTGGAGGAGAAGTCTGACGAACATACAAAAAAAAAAAAAAAATGGATGAATACGGGGATGGAGGGAAATGAGAGAGCGGACCAGCTAGCAAAGGAAGCAGCAAGTCTGCACTTCGAGTGCAGTGCTGCACTCGAAGTGCAGACCTATTTACGATAACTGCCCCGTTTTATTCGTCAAGCGAGAAATCTGAAAGGACTCTCTTGACGAGTGGAACCGGCGGTATCAGGATGGACACACAGCGGCGGTAACCAAAACATATTTTCCGGATGCAAGGGCGGCATACGAGATCGTAAGAGAAATAGCACCAGTGGGAATCATAACTCAAGTGCTGACGGGGCATGGTGAGTTTTCCCAATACTTACATAGATTTAAGTTGAGGGAAAGCCCATCGTGCATCTGTGAACCCACAAAAGAGGAGACTCCACTGCACATAATCTTGGAATGCCCAGTTTATGGAAAGCAGAGATATGATTTAGAAGAAAAAATTGGAATTAATCTAACACGTAAAAACCTTAGAAACAATTTTATCGAATTTTTGCAAATATTTGTAAAAAAAACAATAATTAGGAACAAGTAGGTATAAACTTTGCTGTACCATTGTAATGTTTATTATAACTGCAAACAGCCAAAAACATTGAAATATAGGTATAGTTTTTATTCATTTGTAATTAAGACCCCTGATCATGTCAGGGATATTTCGCGATATAGTAAAAAAAAATCCTCGGATGCAGCGTCGCAAGAGCGGCACTGCAGCCCGCCTAAGTTGCGACACTCCTCATAAGGCATGCAACCTACCGCAGCTGCTTTACTTAAAAGTGGCTGAACCTCGAGTGCCCCGAGTCGAGTCCTCTAGGCTGGCACTCGAGGTTGTATATACACTCCAACCGTAACTTAACCAACAAAAGCATTCCTCTAAGGTATTTTGATATTTGTCGGTTAGGTTAGGTTTCGCAGCCGACATAAACATAAGCCAAAATCAAAATATAACGCGGGCGAAGCCGCGGGTAAAAGCTAGTAATATTATAAATCCCAAAGTGTGATTGTTGGTTTACTGGTTTGTTTCTCATTCACGTAGCCCCTGAGCGACGGATTGACTTGATTTTTGGCGTGGACGTAGTTTGAAAGACGGAAAGGTTCCTATTAAGGTTCCTAGGTGAAGCCGCGGGCAATAGCTATTTATCTTTAAAATTAAAAGTGAATCTAGAAGGTGACTCAAGCATGGTTTTCAGGGTTCCGTACCCAAAGGGTAAAAACGGGACCCTATTACTAGGACTGAGCTGTCCGTCCGTCTGTCTGTCACCAGGCTGTATCTTTTGAGCCGTGATAGCTAAAACGATGAAATTTTCATTAGTAAATAATATTTATTAAAATATTAATTTTACCCATACAACAAACCTGATTTTTTGCCGTTTTTCGCTCGATATTAATGACGGTGACAGTTAGATGCTTGAAATATTCACAGAATATTAAGTTAAACATTCACTTCAAAAATAAATTAATTAATTGAAATAAATTAAATATTTTAGAGGGGCTGTCATTTGTAAAACGTGTTTTTTTTGCCTGATATTAATAACGGCAACCGGAAGAAGTTTGAAATATTCACAGAAATTTAAGTTGTATATTCCCTTAAAAAATAAATACTTCATTAATTAAAATAAATATACAAAGGGGGGCTCCGGAACCTTTCGTGCGCGAGTGCGAGTCGCACTTGGCCTATTTGTCATTTTTCATCTGCAAATAATTGTTTATTGACCAATATCCAAAAAGTTTTTATTCTTAACTGGTTGGTATTACCTTGCTTGATGGTAATTGATGAAGTAGTCATCAAGATGGAGCATGCAGACTTCATCGTTCGTCGTCGTTTCAGCTATAATACGTCTATTGCTGGACATAGGCCCCCCCTAAAGATCTCTAATAAGACCGGTTGATAGCGGCTCGCATCCAGCGCGATCCTGCGGTCTTAATGAGGTCATCCGTTTAAGATTTTTATTTTCCAAATAAATTTTGGTAAGGTACTTACAATAACAGAAAATGATAATGTGTTTTATGTAAAACAATATTTTAAAAAATACTAATAATATCCTTTCAATGTTAAAAAGGACCTCAGAGGCCCTTTTTAACTCACCTTTTTTAATGTGTTGAAACATTTTGGTCTCGGCTCCATTGGCGGTTTGGCGAATTCTTGGCGGCCTTCCAAAAGCCATGTTCGTGATGTGAAAACTGAAAAAAGAAATTATATGAAAGAACATTCGAAACACCTTACTCAAACCGAACCTAGCCTCCCGGCCTATAAATAAATCCACATCATGTAGACAAGAGATTCCCAAAAACACGGCCAACAGAATTAGAAGCCGGAAATTGCGTCACAGAAATAAATTTCCTGTTTCACTCTCGTATGACACCTTCTGGCTCTTCGTTATCTGTGTAAGCAACGTCCGGTTATGACAGGTTTTGGGATTCAATGCTTTTAAGAAAAATAAACAAGTATAACATTAAAAAAAAAAAAAAAAACAAGCTTTTACTGAACAAGTACTCGCCAAGACGAATCAAACGAGCTGAAATTCGATAGGGTTGCATCGTTTCATTATAGAGTTCCTATGACCACCTTCTAGCTCCATCATCAGATCAGCATCATGTCATCATAATATTGCATTGTCACGTAATTTACACATGTATGCAAAATTTCAGCTCGACCGGTAACCGGGTAGTGGATCAAATAACTTTCAAGATTTGATTACAGACAACGGAACAGGTGAAACTAAATAAAAGCTTGTAAAAAATAGAAAATGTCTACGAGGTCACAGAAACGCACCTCAATTACTATTCATAGATAAGATCTGTAATTTTGGGACTTGAGATGTTTAGGCTTTTATTTAGCATTTGAACAGATGGTGAGATGAAGTTCACCGGGGCAGCTAGTCAAAAATAAAAATGTCTTTTTACTGTTTTATCAGTGAACGCTTTTCTACCACTAGTTTTATCGAAATCTGTTCAAGTATGTACTACTTTAGGAATCTATACGTCACGCATGAATTCACAAACTTCAATCTGAATTTCATAATAATCTAGTCCGAAATTCTAGTCCTCAAAAGTTGTGTTAAGGTGCTTTCAGAGTAGAACATACTCGTAGGTATAGCTTAAAGTTCTGCCATAATACGCCGTGGTGGTCTAGTGGTAGTGACAACCGCCTCACAATAGTGAGGTCGTGGGTTCAAATCCCAGTCTTTGGAATTTATGTACGATTTTTCACATCACTGGCTTTTCGGTGAAGGAAAACATAGTGAATAAACCTGAATAATGGCTGTATGCGAGATGGTGTGTGTGAATCCACCAACCCACACTGGGCCAGCGTGGTGGATATGGCCCAATCACCCTTCGTGGGTACGCTTAAGTTCTGCAGTGGACTATTAAAAGGCTGGTACAGAAAACAAGGTTTTTTTTTCCGATCCCACTTCTGAATTGTTAGCTGATGGGCTTAGTGCTCCAACAGCATCACTCAGATTCTAGTAGGACACTCAGATGATACACCATTGGACCATAATACGGACCTCCAATATCTCTGCAGTCATTATAAAACTCAAAGTACTTACATGGCTTGCTCCAACTACTGGCTTATCAAAGTTGTTTCAGACTCACCCATACACCACTGATCACTATCACAGACTGCCACTCCAGCCTGTCGCACAAACCATCTCTCTGTCTACCCTCATTCCATATACTCCTCACCGTCGCAATACCGAAGAGTGTTGCGACTATGTGTAGATACCCTCTTTAATAAGCGCAGCTAACAATAGCTTAAAGTAGTTATTATTTATTATGTCTCATTACTGAGTTTTAACTTTGAGTGATTATTTTATAGTATTACTAGCGACCCACCCCGGCTTTGCACAAGTGTATTATGCATATAAACCTTCCTGTTGAAACACTCTATCTATTAAAAAAACCGCATCGAAATCCATTGCGTAGTTTTAAAGATATAAGCATACATGGGGACAGACAGCGGGAAGCGACCTTGTTTTATGCTATGTATTGATAAGATTATCGAATGAATTTATTTTAATCTGAGTTATGTTTCAATTTTCAATTTGTGACTTATAATTTTTGACAAATTATTAATTAAAGGTTAAACTGTTTGTGTTTATTAATGTTGCCTCCTCCTTCCCAAAGATTGCCTGTTTGGTGTACTACTAGTATATTTATTTCACTGAGATGCCAGACAGATAATGTGGTCGATGAATATAATCTGATAGAGATTAATTAATTTAATTATATCTTATTACAATACTTGCCTAATTCAATTACCTAATATTTATTTACCTACCTACTTAAGTACCAACATTAGGTACAATAAAAAAATAAAAGTAAAAAAATAACTTCGCTTTTAACACACACACACATATATTTTATTATGTTAACCTTTGTCTGCATATTCATCTACCTATTTATTTATATATATCACGTTGGTGCGGAGACCTTGTGTTTACACTTGCTATTTAATCTAGCACTAATATAGCATGTATTTTCTCTAATAAGTGAATTTTATGTAATTCTTTGAGAGAATAAATATCTTAAACCAGAATTGATATAATACGGTACAAGCTAGAAATGGACATGAAATATATCGATTCAGTGGCTTTTGCCAGATTTATCGTTGAGCAACGTCAAATTACAATACATATTTGACAAATCTCGCCAACGCTATAAGTTGGTTAAAATGATAGAACATACATCTTCATAAATTCGACGCAAAAGTCAGGACTGCGAATTAGCTCAGTTGGGATAGCGTCGGGCTAGTGATCCGAAGACGCAGGATCGAGTCCTACATTCGCGATGAATTTCAGAAATGTTTATCACAAGAATAACTCTTATTTTTACCATACATTTTTGTGGTAAGAATTCCCCTCAAGAGACAACTATTCTAGATACTATTCTAGACTTAGAATTCTAGTAGTAACTAATCTATGATTTTCTGGTGCTAGGTATTTGATAGGTATGGACTAGTTATTTGTCATGAAGTCTGAAGGAGCATCGAATATGTGAACCACATCACGTCTAGGCCCGTATACTTGGGACCTAGCACGTGTCTAGAATGCTATACCTACCTATACTGTACATGAATTTTCTTCAAGTTGTGACGTGCTAAATATGAAATTCTAAAACTTTTTAATCTAAGAGCGAAATTAGGTGGAAAATTATATTTTTAGTCGAGAAGAAAAATAGAGTGTTACAAGTTTGGTTAAATGTACCTGTTCCAATATATCTCAGTGTTGATGTTGATGTATGTTAATCAAGTTGATGGTATTTGATCAATGTGTGTCAAATTTGTTTGTTTGATGACTTATGGCATGGTGTATTGCAGCCCTGGTGTCAGAGTTTTTAAGCCGCCTGAAGGCCTCAGACTGTGGCGCGCGCAGTGCCTTTATTAACTACAACAAAACTACACTACTACTATATAAAAAGCATTGGATCATCCACATTCCTTTGAGGTGTCTAAAGATAATCCAAATGCTTAAGCCCACTGCCAGTTGGCAGCGTGCCCAGCATGCTGGCTGCATTGCCACGCTGAATGGCAATGCTTGCGTTAAACCAAATAATATACCTAGTTAAAAAACCCTCGACACAATTTTTTTTTTTTTTTTTTTTTTTTTAAATTTAAATTATTGACCCACAGACTCCAGGGTCTGTGCCCTTTGTTGAGTAGTTACATTTTAAAGAATTCGACTGTACTATAGAGAGAGGTTAGTTTAAATCTTAGTCTAAGTTAGTAGTTTCAGTGCTCTGCGTGAATGCCGCGAGCAAACCGGCGACCCGCATGCAGCACCCGATCACGAGTGTGACGCATGTGCCAGCCATCGCTCTCCTCGACCATATTTGAGGGAAGAGAACGACCTGACACACGACGCCGCCGCAAGAAGGAGCCTTCGATGGCGAGCATGAATGCTCAGGGCATGCACACAATGCACACAATTTCTATACATTACATTACACATTTACGTACACACTTGTTATAATTTAATTTAATTTTATTTAATTTAATTTAATTTGTGAAAGCGATCACTAGCAGAGTCCGAGGCTACGTTTACCTACTCTGCTTGTGATCGCTCCCTTTCCCTTTATTACAATTGTATTGCCTCCTCCCGGCCCAGAGCCTCCATCACCTCCGCATTCCGATCTCTGATTGCCATCTGCAGGTTATACTCCTTGATGGCCCTCAATGACGCAGACGATGCACGCCTCACGAATCGACTGATGGCATCATCTTCGAAGTCGTCGGCGTAGTAGATGAAAGTCCCAGTATGCCGCGACAATGCAACGACAGCGTGTGAGACGCTCTCGTGTAGCTTCATTCTAGGCTTTGTTTTGATGGCGATTACCGACTCGTACGTCAGTCCCTGAGCTTCGTGGATGGTAAGGGTGCGTGATCCTGGACCTTCTCCATAACCCTGGCTTATGAGGGTCTCCTTTTCTTCCTGCGTATGCACTAAGAAAAGGGTGTTGGAGAGGGTTTTGGATATTTGAGCCCCCTTGAACCTTTTCTGCTCAAGAGACCTAATACGAGGAACTGAGGAATATATACCTGAGTATATTTCCCTCAACGCATACGCGACATCCATTGGATTTCTATGTGTGCAGAGCAACTCCTGGGTGATGTTTGCAACCAGGGTCGGGCGATGGTACCTCATCTCGAAGAGATTTTCTCTGTCGATATAAGGCAGCTGATTGACGTCTCCAATGAGAACAAGTTCGCTAGCACCAGACAGCCGGGCAGCCATTATTATGGCTCCGAAATGGTTCATTAGAGCTTCGTCCACCAGAAGGCGGCTGAAGCTCTCTTTTCCAAAACCATTTACGAGGGTTGAAGCCATGGTTCGCACCCTGGATTTAACCAGATCTCCTATTCGGTGCGATAGCTTCTCTCTCAGGTCTTTTGCTGCCTCTGTTGTTGTTGTGATGATAGCGTCCCTGTCCACATCAAAGTGTCTAATAACCCATGTTGTCTTGCCACATCCTGGTACCCCGTTGACCCATTGTATCTTTGGTACCGCCCAGTTTCGCCAACTTGCCTCGACGTCCGAGCTCCGTTCGATGGTTTTAGCCATCTCGAGGATTCTATCATCTAGCATTATTTTTGTGCACTTGGCGGTGACTACAATTGGGTCGTTTGATGGTATCGCGTATTTTGGTCTTCCTATTCGCTCCGTCTCTCTCTCGTTCAACTCCACAAAACCACTTTCTGCGCTGTAAGCTGCCATATGCTGTCCTTTCATGGTCCCTCTGATGACTTGAGAAGTGACGTTATTGTATATGGCTGCTTCTGCCTCCTCGAGTCTTGATTTTAGTAGACTCTCACTTACCGGACCACCCAGCCTAAAGAACTCCAGGATGTTGTTGCAGTTCTTAAGATTGACATTTTTTGTCGCTCTCAATAAGGCTAGGTATTCGATCAAGGCGTTTCTCGCGTGGTCTCGTGGCGCTGAGGCCAAGATATAACGGGGCGAATCGACCTGTCCCATGTCGGCTCTCGTACGGGTTGCCTGAGGTAGTGAAGCTATCCCTGAGGTCGCCGTTGTCTGTGGAGGTGGTGTTTTGGGCATGAAACGGAACAAGCTCTGCATTGCAGTACTAAGGAGACCCGATATGGCACCATCGTTACTACTTGGGCGTAAAACGGGTCTTTCAGAAGCTGCTATTAGCTCTGCTCTTTCAGAACCAGATAGGATGGCTGAATTTGGAATGGGGTGGCCCCAGCTATCTGTTGCATTATCAAGATCGTTACTTGGGGACTTCAGGAAACTCAGATTTTCTCCTCTGTCCTCATACACGATAAGCTCATGGCGTTCCGAGGCTTTAATGCAACCGAGCCGGTCTGCGGCTTCTGCCTTCATCCGTTCAACCACCATCGCGTCCACGCTTATCACCCGGGGAGTGCTGTCCACTTTCATGCCGAGATATTCTAGCAATGAATTGGCCTGCACGAAAGGTGACTGGGCGGCCCACTCGACTAGTGCAATCGTTTTGTTTTTCGATCTCACCAGTCGGAATTGGTGGCCGCCTGCGACGCCATGCCAGTGTGCGACACAAAAATATTTGACAACAAACTTTCAATTGACAACCATTTTGGGCACATTTGTAGAATTTTGGTTCTTCCATCCCCACTTTAACCCACCATAACTCTTAAACGGCTCAATCGATTTTTATAAAACATAGCTAAGAACACTCTCGATTAAGTCTCCTTTCATCCAAAAAAAACTAAACTGAAATCGGTTCAGTGGTTCGGGCGCTATGATGCCACAGACAGACAGACAGACAGACAGACAAACAGACACGTCAAACTTATAACACCCCTCTTTTTCGTCGGGGGTTAATAAACACCAGCATTTTGGTCACGCGTCGCGTCCACCAGACGCTCAGAAAGACTTTTGAAAATATAGGGTATTTTTATTGGTATATAGGGTTGTCTGATGGTCCTATACTAAGATAAAAGGGTGTGATTAGGACTATCATAATGAACAACTTCTACCATGGGGCCAACCCGGTATTCAATAAAAAATCAGCTGTCATACAAAATTGCTATTCAAAATCGTCAAAACGTGTAAAACTACTATTTTTTTCCCCGAATTCTGTGTTGGACCCATAGTAAAAGTTGTTCATAATGATGGTCTAAATCGCCTCCTTTTGGCTTAGTATACTAGTTCTGGACCACGCTGATATTCACATGCCAAACCTGTCATCGTGTCAGCTGTAGGAAATTCACTGTTGGGCATAGGCCCATCTGCAAAGAGTAATGTTCAACAGTGGTCTAGTGGTAGTGAGGCCGATACAGTACTTATTATTAAAGTACATTTATAATGTGTAGTTACTCTAAAATTAGTTATAAAAATTACATATTAAAAAGGTTCAACTCATATTTTATACTTTTTAAATATCTGACTCATATACCTGAATATGTAACTAAATCTGAAATTCATGAACGTATAAAGCTCGTACTCGTGTCGACGTGAAAATGCTGAAATCTTTTGAAATTAGAACATGGAACGTGAAAAAATTCACCAGATTTACTATTACCGACACGATAGAACCTAATAATTAGATAATATTTTATTGAAAAAAAGGAGAATTGGTCTTTTGAATCAATACTTTTGTGATAAATGAAAGATCCAGTGAAAGGTCAAGTGTCAAGTGACTTGTTATACCTTACTACTATAAAGTATTACATTACTGTACTGTACCAATTTTTTTAATAGTCCACTGCAGGACGCAGGCCTACCCACGGAGGGTGATTGGGCCATATCCACCACGCTGGCGCAGTGCGAGTTGGTGGATTCACATAGGTCATCAAATTTCTTCTACGGACGTATGCAGGTTGCCTTACGATGTTTTCCTTCATCGAAAAGCCAGTAATGTGAAATTCCGTACATAAGTTCCAATTAAACTCATTGGTGCGGGATCGGGAATTGAAACCACGATCTCACGATTGCATGGCGGGTGTTACTACCACTAGACCACCGCGGATAATAAGTTTAACATTGTCAAGTCACAATAGGAATCAATATTTAATGTAGGTAGTATAACTTTGTAATTATAAGGAAAAAAAATTAAAAACACATTTTTTCAGTGGAATTAAATTAAAATATTTGAAAGTAGTTTAAAGATAAGGTAGGTACTTATTTAATTGTACATTGCATTGAGCTTTGGATATTTTAAAGCTACTTAGTAAAAGTCACTGATTGAAATGTGCTTTAACAATTTTAATGACTGCCTCGTTGGCTCAGTGGTTAGTGACCCTAACTTCTGGGTCATAGAGGTGTGGGTTCGATCCCCACCCAGGGCAAATATTTATGTGATGAACATAGGTGTTTGCTCTGTGTCTGGGTGTTATTTAGTTACTATCTATATAGGTATGTATTTAAAAATATGTAGGTATATGTAGTATATCAGTCTCTGGCAGCCATATCACAAGCTTTGCATAGTTTGGGGTCAGTCGTGTCGTCGGTAGTAAATACAACGGTAATTTCAGGCCATTTTCAGCGTTAAAAATCCGCAGGTTGTAATTTACTTTTAATTGGTCACCGGTGGGCTTTGATTCCATTCTCAAGTTATGGATGGCCCTCATAGCTGGTGACTTGTGTTCTCGCTAATGTATTACTGTTTATGGGGTTTTGGATATTTATGGGTTTAAATTGGCTTTGTAGCTATTTTTAGGGGATTTTAGATTTTTAGGGGGAGACAATACATACATTTTGCTGTTGCAAGTATGTAGGTTGGTTCTCTGGGCCACCGCGGTGAATACTTATGACTTACCTAATAGCCTTAAATTGGTAGGCATAGGTTCAGCGATAAGCTGTGGTGGTCTAGTGGTAGTGACACCCGCCTTACAATCGTGTGGTCGTGGTTTCAAATCCCGGTCCCGTACCAATGAATTCTTCGGAATTTATGTACGGAATTTAACACTACTGGCTTTTCGCTGAAGGAAAACATCTTGAGGCAACCTGCATACGTCCGTAGAAGAAATTCGATGACGTATGTGAATCCACCAACCCGCACTTGGCCAGCGAGGTGGATATGGCCTAATCACCCTTCGTGGATAGGCCTACATCCTGCAGTGGACTATTAAAAAAGGCTGATACAGTACAGTACAGGTTTAGCGATTTTGGTAGGGATAAAGAAGAGATGCCTTGTCCCTTTCCCACAAAGCTTTACGTAGTATTGCGAATGTATGACACTTACGGGCAATGACGTCATAATCTGCTATAGTGCGCTCTTTGTCTAGCAAGAATTTAAATATGTTTGTAACTTTTTTATTTCTAACTTGATTTTATTTTTAACCGACTTCCAAAAAAGAAAGAGGTTATATGTTCGTGTGAATGTATTTTTTTTGTGTATGTTCATCGATAATTTTGCTATTGTGAACCGAATCGAAAAATTATTTTTTAATTCGAAAGGGTGTACTTTGGAAGTGATTTCATTTAAATTTTACTGAAATCTGCTGAGCCGTTTTTGAAAAAAACAACAATAATGTAAGCAATTCGAGCGAAATATCCGAATTTTGTACATAATGAACATCGATTATTTCGCCAAATGTGAACCGAATCGAAAAATTATTTTTTAGTTCAATACTTCCAAGGTTTAATTTTTTTTTAAATTTTACAGAAATCGGCTGATCCATTTTTGATAAATCAACAGTAATGTAAACAATTCGAGCGAAATATTTGAATTTTGTACACGATGGAAGGCGGTTTTTCCATTTTTTTTTTTCGAAAAATAATTATTGTTTTCGTTCATCGGCTCTTTTTATAGCTAGCTACTCGTATTACAAGAGGACATCAAAAAATATCTTCAACTAGCCTATTGTAGGTTAATCTTAGAAGTTCTTCAGTGAAATAGTTCAGCGGATATAGCGGATTCAGCCCATCTTTATGAACAACTTATACTATGGGGCCAACCCAGAATGCGAGAAAAAAACTGTTGTTACATACATTTTGTCGATTCCAGTTGCAATTCAGTTTAAAACACTTGATTTTTAACCGACTTCCAAAAAAGAGGAGGATCTATGTTCGTCTGTATGTATTTTTTTGTGTATGTTTATTGATAATTTCGCCAATTACGAACCGAATTGAAAAAAATCTTTTACAGTTCGAAAGGGTATACTTCCGAAGTGGTCTTTTTTAAATTTTACAGAAATCGGCTGAACCATTTTAAAACTCAAAAATAATGAAAACTATGCGAGCGAAATATTCTCATTTTGTACATGATGGAAGGCAGTGTTGCCATTTTTTGCGAAAAATAATTATTTTCTTGAAATCCAGGTTGGCCCCATAGTAGAAGTTGTTCACGATGATGGTCTCAATCACCCCTTTCCGTTTTAGTACAGGGCAAGCAGATAATAACACTGTATAAAAATAGTGTGTCGAGAAACAGCCTATTACTACATAGTGTAAAACAAAGCCGCTTCCCCGCTGTCTGTCTGTCCCTATGTATGCTTATATCTTTATAACTACGCAACGGATTTTGATGCAGTTTTAATAGATAGAGTAATTCAAGAGGAAGATTTATATGTATAATACACCTGTGCGAAGCCGGGGCGGGTCGCTAGTATGATAATATAATGAGTCAATAGACTATAGTAGTTTATGCAACTGTCATATAATGAAGTTGAACACATGAACACTCGTGTTTTAATACCCGTGTTATATGCAGTTGCATAGGTACACTACTTTATCTTCACTAATAAAAATAAAAAAAACATATTGCGAAACATTAAATTCACGCGTACGTGTATTGTCACAGTGAACTTGCCGCCATTAAAATCTAAACAATGAGAGCTGCGCGCGCAGGGCTAATCCGGAGCGAGCGCGCGCTGTTCTTTTTTTATTTCATTGGCACAAGATCTCACCAAAGAGTTTTGTGTATGTAAGTTTAGTAGTTTCGACGAAGTTTTCACGTATAACCCAACTGTTTTCAAAAGCCAGCCTAATATCAAAATTTTATACAACTTGTATGAGGATTTTGACATAAGGCTCGCCAGGTTAATTGGTCGCGTTTTATTGATGTTATAATGAGATTTTACGATATCGATGTGGATATTATAACATCATGTGAAATTGCTTAAATTGAGTGTTTTGTTGTCTGCGCTATAACAATAGTCATTATAAGTCAAGTATTGGAAACATAAGTAGAATGTTACAACATTAGTGTAGATAAATATAATAAGCCCTTCAGTGTATTGTAAGGGTCCCTGCGTATCGTAGTGTAATACCCGTTTTACAATGGTAGGATATCGACATGTCGGCCCGCGGTGTGAACACGGCAAACTCTTCAAAAATACATTTTTCTTCTGCTCGTAATGTTTTAATAATGCTGTCTTGCGGTCGCAGCGAAAATACAGGGTCCGGTGGTGTGGAGGTGACTTTAGATTTGTTTTTTGTTTTAAGGTACATTTTAAACATAATAAATGTAGTTTAAAAAACTAAAAAAACACGCTCATCACCTTGAAACCTAATCGTGGTCAAAGTTCATTATAAGACTTTTCCAAAAAATCCAAAACAGTTATGATACGATTTTCCATCATGAAGTTCCAGTTCATATCTTCCGTCTCCATCATCAGATCAGTTCGTCAGTACCATATTATTGTGTTGTCATCAGAAATACATTACAGCTATCAATTTTCATTACTTACTTGTTGTTGCGGGCCTTTTCCACAATTGAGCCCTTCAATGGGCCCGTTTTATGTGGGTCACACGGCTGCAGCTAGTTCAGCCACCCGGTGTCCTCTAGGAAGTCCAGCAGCTCGCCAACAACGGCGCAGGCCTTCCGGAGTGTCCTAGGTGCCCCGAGGAATTTCTTGCGTTGTTCCGCCACACTGCACTGCTGCATTCAAGCAGCATATGCGCGGTTGTTTCTTCTACCTCCATGCAACCTCTGCACAGAGGGCTGTCTGTAACACCAATTTTAAACAGGTGCTTGTTTAGAGAGCAATGCCCCGTGACTACAATTTTCATTACGCTACGACTCTTGGAAGATGGTAAAATTTGTTACCTAAAATTCCATTAAGTACATAGTTATTACATACTAATAAAAGCGTGTTAAAATAGGGTGAAATTGGTAAAAATATGAATAAATATGATGACCTTCTGTGAGTATAACATAGAAATAACCGACTGTAAGCAATCGAGTTCAAATCCTTCGAGGTGATCCCGAATCAAACTGTATAACTGTGACTTACGTATAGCACATACATATTCTTTTTAAATTTTTGGATCACAACAAACTTCAATTTTACTTGTATTGTACCTAAAATCGCAATTCAATCGCAATCAAATATACGAACAAGTAAGCACTTAAGTAAAATTTACCTTGAATACCACAACAAAACTTAAAAAACATCAAAATTTAAATTATAATTTATTCTGGTATTACCAGAATAAATTATAATTTAAAAGTTACAAGTCAAATAAAAATCTGCTTTTAGGTAGCAGTCCGCGGGCAATGTAACCAAGAGGCTGGTGACATTACCTCGCTGGTTGGCAAAGCTGATTCTTTGACCGAGGTAAGCACCATCCCTTGGGTCATTTTACCTTACAGTGCATTTCCTTTTGAAATGTCATAACGTTTTAAGTAAAAAAGGTTTTAAATTATTCAAGTAGCATGGAAAATAATAGGCTAGGTTAAAATACTAACAAAATGTGATTAGTACTTTTGAACAAATCCTCTTCCATACTCTACCAACTGTCCCGGACATATCATGAAATTCTCATTTCCCGGGTTTTGTCCCGGGGCCGATACCATCCACTGTTTTACCCGGATCACTACTCATTTTAGAGCTGCGTACAGAAAATAAAATTATATGAAGTATATTGTGAGGAAATATGCCGTATTCTACGACCTTAAAATTAAGATATTTTTTTGACAAAAAACGTATCAAAAATAGAGCATAAGAACGTTAACGTACCGTCTGCCGCGTGATCCGCGTACTGTACTGTACCAGCCTTTTTTTTTAAAGTCCACTGTAGGACGTAGGCCTATCCACAAAGGGTGATTGGGCTATATCCACCACGATGGTCCAGTGCGGGTTGGTTGCGTGTTGGTTGGTGGGTTCACTCACGCCATTGAATTTCTTCTACAGATGTATGCAGGTTGCCTCACGATGTTTTCCTTCAGCGAAAAGGCAGTGGTGTGAAATTCCGTACGTAAGTTCGAAGGAAACTCATTGGTACGGGACCGGGATTGAACCTACGACCTCAACAATGACACGCCAGCGTTACAACCACTAGACCACCACGGCTTATCTAGTTTATGTGATCCGCGTAACATCCTGGAATTGTTTAAAAAGAAATTATTTTTTACGACTCTATTTTCAGCCAAGACAACTACTAGCCCGTGATCCTACTGCAGAATCATAGCGCTCATGGTGGCCACGGTTCAAACCAATTTTTTGCGTAATTATATAAATAGGAGAATATACATTATACCTATACAGAGCTGCCTTGCGAAATTTGGCCGTAAATTAATAATTTAATAATGTAGGTATAATTGATTTGTAGGAAAACAATTCTTTCATTTGGTTTTTGAATAAATTCAGAAAATCTGAATAGTAATGATAAGCTTTAAAATTATAGGAGCTATAACTGAGAGGCAGTAAGACTAGTTTCTTCTTTTTTTTCGATTGACTAATGTGTTTAAGCAGTAAATTGGATTTTTCGCGCTGACCTGAAATTAGGGCTTTAAACAAACTTATGTAAACTTAATGGCTTGCTAAATTTCTAAGCTGCTTTATGCTTCACTGTTGGATTAGGCTTACCTTGAAAACTTCTTAGCAACTCCAACAAATGCCATTTAAAGTTTTAGCTAATACTTTTTTGTTCATACAATGGTTGCCGAGCAGAAATCGCTCAAGGCGATAGGCCTTTGTATTATACAATTTAAAGCTCATAAATACGTAGTATTTTAGCTACTTCTTTTAGTATACATTAAAGTTAAATTGTATTGTACTCTCGTTTTTGTGAGGTGGATCGATAGATAATGGACAAGCACTTTTTATTACTTGCCTGTGAGTAATCGAGCTAAAGATACAAAGGTCAGCACATCACTAGGGTCACTCTTTCTGTGGTACCGTTTAGCTTTAAAAGTCCTACCGTACCACCAGTGGTATGGCCAGGGATATGGTGGGTCTGAAACAGTCAAAAGTAAGCATCTGCCCCTTCGAGTATTCTCGAAGGGGCAGATGTTTTCTTTAGCTATGTCAATGGTTGCCCAAATTTCCTTTCCTTAGGATCTTCTTATTTCGGTGATCATCAAGGACCACCAGTCAATGTGCCCCATTGATGCGCCATTACAAGCCCTTGGTATATTACCTAAAGGTATTATCAACTTGCCTCAAATCTATCCGTCACCCGTATATTATTACAAAGTGATCCGGATACGTGAGTTGGCGCGCAAACTGCCGCATCCGGCCCACCCAGATATTGCGGCAGGTAGCGCTGTTGGCTGCAACTTGCCTTTCAGCGCTTGATCTATTACGAAACTTTGGACTCAATGGCGTAGATTAATAAATTATTATGCTTTGGACGATATACGACGCAATATGTACAGAGCCACAATCCCTAAGTCAAAGTAGTAAAAAAATGTCTGAGCGCCGTCATACATACCGCCTTAGATACTAATTGTATTGAGTGGCGGAACCTTTAATTTTTCCGGGATAAAAGTAGCCTATGACACTTTCTGATCTTTGAGCTGCATCCATGCAAAAAAAATAATTAAATCCGTTGTACTTTTTCTGTGTGAAAGAGAAACAAATAAACCGGCAACCACACTTTCTGCTTTATAATTATTTGTATGGATTAAGATATTCATTGATGACATACTTAGACAATATCACTATCACTACTAAGTATAAAACAAAGTCGCTTCCCTGTCTGTCTGTCCCTATGTATGCTTATATCTTCAAAAATTGCGAATTTTGGTGCTGTTTTTTAAATAGATAGAGTGATTCAAGAGGAAGGTTTATCTGTATAATAAACCTGTGCGAAGCCGGGGCGGGTCGCTAGTTTATTCATAAAAACATTATAGAATTTTTACACATAATAATTTCGTAATTACTTTTATTATTTAATAGTAATGAAATGCCAAATGCTTAACAGAAATGAGCAATCAGTACTCTAAGTAGGTACAAAGCGAATTATACCTACACAATCGGCGCATCCCCACCACCTGCCATGACTTCCGGTTCGACCGGAAGCGCCAGATTGGCCAACACTCACTTCCGTCTCGTTTGCCAACTATATCCTTTGTACTAGTGGATTTTTTGTTTCACTTATTAATTACTAGCGACCCGCCCCAGCATCGCCCAGGTATATTATAAATACAAAACTTTCTCTTGAATCACTCTATCTATTAAAAAATCCGCATCAAAATCCGTTGCGAGGTTTTAAAGATATACTCGTAAGCATACATAGTGACGGACAGACAGCGGGAAGTGACTTTGTTTTATCCTACATAGTGAAACGTTCATACTTGCTTCGTCAAAATTCGTTATACTGAATGATATTTTTAACCGTCGAAGAAGCAGAGGAGGTGCTCTAGTCGTATTTACGTGCGTGTTTTTTATTTACGATCACGCATAACTTTTTACAGAGTACAATCCATGTTAAAAATAAAGTCAATCCGTTGTTCTGTTGTTGTCTGGAAGAGTAATAAACAAACACATTTTCGGATTTATAATATTAGTCAGCATACAAGGCGTTTTTTTCGCAAAGTCTTATGACCTAGGGAACAGCTTTTTTTGCAATATCAAAATTCATCAGCAAAAATTTTTCATAGTGAAAAAGAACAATTAGAAAAATTTAAAAAAATACCTAAAGTAAGATAAGTAGGTACGTTTGCATAGGCTGGGTGGCTAGCCTTAGTGTCAGAGTTTTAAGCCGCTTGAAGGCCTCTGATATAGCTTAACGGTTAAAACAACCGAGACCTACAATTTAAAGTGTCATCAGAGCTACGGTAGCGCTCAGTTGTAAATGCCACCCGAAGACTGACCGTGCTGAACGTTGCTTAACTTCGATGATTGTTAACGAACACCTAGCCAAGCTACGCTAAGAGCACAACTGTATAGTACGCGTGGGTATAACTCCAGTAAATAAAATTTAAAAACCACTTATGAACTAAAATAGACCACAGAACATTATTCAAATGTAGTTGATATAAAGTAGATTATACTTAAACGAACTTCAAAGTCCTCAAACTTTATTTCAAAAAGTTGCAAACCAAAGTCACGAAGTTTAAAGTCGAAATGCAAAAGCAATGTACCTAATACAACTTTCTAGCAGCAAGTTAATATTTAATTTCGTTGTGTTACATTGAAAGAGTCGAACTAATTCTCTAAAATAAACAGAAAATCATTCGCAACGAAAATACTGAGATTAAAATATCCAATTTAAAATTTCGATTTGTGTTTCGAGAAAGGAAACATACGGGCTGATAACATTTACCGTCATTTTGCTTTTCACTTTTCATTATTTTATATTCTATCGATGATTATTAGAAGCCTACAGAGTGCAAACTCCTTTTATTACAAATTTACTAAAACTATTATTAATATTTTAAATTCAATCTGAAAATTGTGAATATATATTACTAGCGACCCGCCCCGGCTTCGCACAGGCAAGTGTATTATCCATATAAACCTTCCTCTTGAATCACTCTATCTATTAAAAAAAACCGCATCAAAATCCGTTGCGTATTTTTAAAGATTTAAGCATACATAGCGACATAGGGACAGAGAAAGCGACTTTGTTTTATACCATGTAGTGATGTAGGAAAATTTAATTATCCATGTCTACCTATCTATCTATCTATCATCCGTATACGTCCACTGCTGGATATAGGCCTCCCCCATGGATTTCCAATAAGGCTGGGTGGAAGTGGACTGCATCCAGCGCGTTCCTGCGATTTTTATTATATTGTCAGTCTACCTAGTCGGTAGGCGTCCTACGCTGTGCTTGCTGGTCTGTGGTCTCCTATCGAGAACTTTACGGCCTCATCGGCCATCCGTTCTTCGAACTATGTGCCCTTCCCACTGCCACTTTAATTTTCTAATCCGCTGGGCTATGTCGGTAACTTTGGTTCGTCTGCGGATCTCCTCATTTATTCTCAGTTATTAGGGTTCTGTACCCAAAGAGTAAAAACGGGACCCTATTACTAAGACTCCGATGTCCGTCTGTCTGACTTTCTGTCTGTCACCGGGCTGTATCTCATGAACCATGATAGCTAGACATCTGAAATTTTCAAAGATGTTGTATTTCTGTTGCCGATATAACAACAAATACTAAAAACACAATAAAATAAATATTTAATGCGGGCTCCCATACAACAAATGTGATTTTTTTAGGAGTTTTTTTGCTCGCTATTAATAACAGCAAGAGAAATGGGGCCAAGGGGGCTCCAACATGCTACGGAACCCTTCGTGCTCGAGTCCGACTCGCACTTGGCAGACTCTTTACTTTTTTCAATATCCATGTAGTTCGTGTTAAGAAATACATGACCTACTTGTTAAAGTATTATTACTTGTTACTTACTTTTATTGCGTCAGATCAAGCAGATTGAGGTCAAATCTTTTAAACAAAATTAAATATGGTCAATAAGCATATATGAATAAAAGTCTACAAAAAATACAACAAGTAATACTTAAATACAACACTTCAGCTCAATTGTAACGAAAACAATTTGGCAACTGCACTGTAGAAATGTTAGGTACTATGGCAGTCACGAAAGTGCACTTTCGTACTAATTTAAGCTGTGCTAATAAAATTTTAGTAAAATTAGTTTCCCGTGTGTTTTCCTCAGAGACTGGGGGCAACCGACTCAAAGGCTTTGTGCCGGAATCGCCTGGGAAATTCCTCACATTGTGTCCAAATAGTTATACACAGCAAAAATAGTTAGCCGTCGCTGAGAGGTGGGATAAATAGACTCGAATAATATTCGAACAGTAATATACCAAATAGTTAAACACAAATAGTTTTATACAGCAAAAATAGTTAGCCGTCTCTTAGAGGTGGGACAAATAGACTCGAATAATATTCGAATATCATTTGAACAGTAATGTACTAAATAGTTACACACAGCAAAAATAGTTAGCCGTCGCTGGGAAGTGGGATAAATAGACTCGAATAATATTCGAAGATCATTTGAACAGTAATATACCAAATAGTTAAACACATAAATAGTTTTAAACAGCAAAAGTAGTTAGCCATCGCTGAAAAGTGGGATAAATAGACTCGAATAATATTCGAACATCATTCGAACAATAATAATTATACTAAATAGTTATACACGGCAAAAATAGTTAGCCGTCGCCAAGAAGTGGGATAAATAGACTCGAATAATGTTCGAACATCATTTGAACAGTAATATACCAAATAGTTATACACAGCAAAAATAATTAGCCGCCTATAATTCCACCCGAACTTACATACATACTCGTACATACATTGCAAGTTAAATAAAAGATTGTAAAAAAAGTTATTCTCCTATAGATCTAAACAGATCAAAACTCATTTTTTGAAGAGGAATAACTTATGTAGAGAAACTAACCTTTTTGTTAGCTTCTCTATATTCAGACTCTTTCAACGATAACACTGCCAACTTACAATTCTAGTTATGAAATTCAAATTTTTGAAATGTTTTATTTTGACAGGATCAGCGATCCTTGTTTTGAAAAATTGGGCAGTCTTGAGTTGGAAGTGATCTGGAAGACACCTTTTTTCCCTCTATAAAATGTAATGAGTGTGAATTTGAGTTTGCGTGGACGAGCCCTGCAAACCGCATGAGCGTCGCGTGACAGGCAGGGTGAGAGGCTCCGGTCCCTTTGACTTTGATTACAGGTGGATCTCTTGTTTTGGGGCCACTGACCCCTTACCCCTGGAGCACTGGGCTGGCGCTGACTTAGAACCCTGTCGGCCAGTTTGGGCCGGCGCCTGTCGGCCGGTTTGGGCCGGCGCCTCCACCTCAGTCGACAGATGTCTTCACGCTAGCGCTCGCCTAGCGCTACCTGGCTGGCGCCACACTATCGGCGGGTCCAGCTCAGGCTCTAGAAAATCCTCGGCCAGCCTCCAGCGTGGTTCTACGAGTGCTACCCTCTCCCTTTTGGCTAACTTTCCAAGGACACCTTCAAAATTCTCTCTCCCTCTCTCCGTTTCTTGAAGATTTAATTGACTATAAGTGCAGTGCGTGTTAGTGTAAATAAATGTGTAAATACTAAGGTTAGTTTTCTGTTTTAATCTCCGAACCGTTAGGAATCCTATCCACTAGGTAGGACTCTTAGGTTGGTTAGGTTTCTCCTGAGGTCTCTTAACCTGTGGTGCTGCAACCGGCTCCCCCGCTTGCAACATTACGGGTTCCTCTCCAATTCTCTTTTAACTTGTGGTGCTGCAAACGGCTTCCCCGTTTGCAACATTACACTTATTAGTACTAATCTAATAAATAATCAATTGATAATCGAATAACCGAGAAATACTAAAGCCAATTGTTCGATTATTTTCTATTCCCTACGTATTATAGCGAATAAGTGTGAGTACAAAGAAGGCTATTATATTGTTTGGGTTGTGTCAATTTAATATCTGTGTTTAATTTCAGATAGTATCATAGGATAGACGGAGCAAAATTCAAAGAATAGTTATTTGTTATACTACAGTACAAAGTTACTTTTAGTAACGTTTTTTTACTGAGCATTAGTGAAGGAATCAAATGAGCACGAGGTCAAAAATCTTTGCACTCTGATGAGATAAGGGGATGAAAATAAACTTTTAGATTATACATACAAAACGTAGCATCAGTGACTAAGAAATTAATGAGTAGAAAGCTGTCTGTGTATCATGAGATAGCCAAAGTGTTCGAGAACGGGCTGAGTTCTAGGGTGGTTGATTTTCTTCAGGATACAGACGCGCTCTCAGAGTGTCAGTTTGCTTACCGCAAGGGAAGATCCACCACCTCACTTACTCGCGAGCTGGTCCGCCGCGTGATGGCCGCACGTGAGCGCAAGCAGCAGGTAGCTATCTTGTGCTGCGATTTATCCAAGGCCTTCGACGTCGCGGAACACAAAGTACTCGCCTGTAAACTCGAGCACTACGGCTTCCATGGCAATCCGTATTCCGTACTTACGGGCATCATGCGGGGCCGCTCCCAGTTTGTTGATGTCGGTGATGGTAAAACAAAGTCAAACCCACTGTCGGCAACAATGTGATGCTATAACAAATGCGGACATCCTAATGTACGCTGACGACGTCGCTGCTATTGTAACCGCGCATAACTCAGACCAACTAGAGGCGAACCTGAATGCGACTGCCCTAAGCTTTATGCTTTTAAAAGTAGGTTGAAGCGCTACCTTATCGACCAAGCGTTCTACGACTTTGAAGAGTTCAAAGATTATAAATGTTAGTACTATGTACAATTCTATTATATTGACATTATTAGTGATCATTTTTCATTGTTTACTTATTTTTTTACTTGTAAACTATTTTTATTAATAAAATGACTTTGACTTTGAGAAGGCAGGAGACTCGTAAGTTAAGTTAGTAATTTCGTATAGGACGGGTGGTTTGCCTTGGTTTCAGAGTTTTTAAGCCGCCTGAAGGCCCCTGGCTCATGGCTAAGCGGTAAATACAATCGGAGCCTACAATTGAACGTGTCATCCTAGCTACGGTAGCGCTCAGTTGTAAATACCACCCGCGATAGCTCATCCGAAATCTGACCAACTGTCACATTTACAGCTCTTTTAAGGACTAATTTTCATTAAAAGAGCTTAATGACAAATTTTAGTGACACAATTGTCATTAATAATCGGCCAAGTACGAGTAGGACTCGTGCACGAAGGGTTCCGTACGATATGGGAACCCCCTATAATATTTATTTTATTTTAATTGTATTATAATTATATTATTGGAGTGAGTATAAAACTGAATATTCTGTGAAAATTTCAAGTATCTACCTATTACCATTATTAATTTAGAGCGAAAAACGTCTAAAAATTCAGATTTGTTGTATGGGAGCCTCCCTTAAATATTTATTTTATTTTGTTTTTAGTTATTTGTTGTTATAGCGGCAACAGAAATACATCATCTGTAAAAATTTCAGCTGCCTAGCTATCATGGTTCATGAGATACAGCCCGGTGACAGACAGACGGACATCGAAGTCTTAGTAATAGGGTCCCGTTTTTCCCTTTGGGTACGGAACCCTAAAAATGTAATATGATCGTAAGCGGCCCAAGTGGGACGGGATGACTAAAAAGTGTGGATAAATTGTTTGAAAAATGATTTACGAGAGATAGGAGACGCTGGCTCATTTTAGCTCACATTGGCTTAATTTAGTACTTTTAGAATAATTATTTGGCTTTGCTATGTTACAAATCAAACATACGCATAAGCATTGCAATTCAGCGTGGCAATGCAGCCAGCATGCTGGGCACGCTGCCAACTGGCAGTGGGCGCTAGCATTTGGATTATCTTTAGACCTTCAAAAGTCTGTGGATGATCCAATGCTTTTTGTGTAGTAGTAGTGTAGTTTTGTTGTAGTTGATAAAGGCACTTTTGCCAGTTAGTTACTGTAGCATACCTTACTTTAAATTGCAAAGTAGATATGTATATTCTACAACATAAGCCAGCTTTTAAATGAATTCGTTTTAATTGTAGCAAATAGCTGTATCCTGGCCACGGAGGCAGCTAAGTGATTGGACACTACAAAGGCATTAAGATTTCATACGTAATCAGAAACGTTCGGCGTTGACACTAAGGCATAAGAGTTAGCGTATATAGTGGCTTTTTAACGCGAAACCTCTCTGAATATTAGGTTAGAAAATCAGAGTGTAACGAAATGATAACTTTTACTACGTCGGTGGCTCAGTGGTTAGTGGCCCTGACATCTGGATCAAAGAGGCGTGTACCGTGTTTGATTTCCACCCAGGGCAAATATTTATGCGATGAACATTTTAGGTACTATCTATATTTGTATAAGTATGTTTTTAAAATATGTAGTATTATCAGTCTCTACGAGTATCACAAGCTTTGCTTAGTTTAGGGTCAGAGACCGTGTGTAAGATGTCCCGTAAAAATTGAATTGTAACTATCACTTTAATTACATAGTAAAAAAAAAACAGGTACCTATACAAATTTAATAAAAGTAATAAAAAAATAATAATAGTAAAAAAATCTAAGCTTTTTCGCAAGTTTTATTTGTGTATTGAAACAAAACGATTACTTACTGTGATGAAATGTTAATAATCGGCCAAGTTCGAGTCGGACTCGCGCGCACGGAGGGTTCCGTACTGTATGGGAGGCCCCCTTAAATATTTATTTCAATTCAATTTTATTATTTAACAATAAAGGGAATATAAAACTAAACATTCTGTGAAAATTTCAAGCATCTACCTGGTACCATTATTAATATAGAGCGAAAAACGTCTAAAAATTCTGGTTTGTTGTATGGGAGCCCCCTTAAATATTTATTTTATTTTGTTTTTAGTATTTGTTGTTATGGCGGCAACCGAAATACATCATCTGTGAAAATTTCAGCTGCCTAGCTATCATGGTTCATGAGATACAGCCCGGTACAGACAGACAGACAGACAGACAGACAGACAGACAGACGGACAGACGGACATCGAAGTCTTAGTAATAGGGTCCCGTTTTTCCCTTTGGGTACGGAACCCTAAAATTACTTACCGATTAATATTGTTGGGAGTTTGTTTAGGAAACCGGTGCCGCGGTGTAGCACTAAGTCCGGGTTAGCTGCAACAATTTGCACATTATCATATGCACGGATTATTTCTCTATTACAAGTACTAGTATGCAAAAAAGTCAACAGATGACGCTACCGGTCTCGAACGTAAAACAGTTTTACAAAATCAACATATAATATTATTTAGAGAACTAAATCATCCCAAATTATTTTTTAAGCTAAAATACTTTCTTTATTACGTCTTTCGTAAGAAATCAGGCCAATATAAATCCGTTAATTTTTAAGTTCTAGTTGCTATAAATTGATTTTGCATGCAATTTTACAACCTTAGTTTTTAAGTAAGAGCATATTACGTAGTTGCACAGAAATCTGGTAGATGGCGCTTATTGAAATTGTAAAATGTATTTCTCGTTGTTAGATTTTCATAATTAAATTAGATTTAAAATGAAAGCCAATAAAATAAGATTATTTATTCCATAAAATTGTTAAGTGAATACCGATAGTACAAAGTAACCAGATCATCGCTTGGCTGGATGCAGATTTTTCGTTTACTATAATTAATCTATGGCTGAACATAGTTGTTTGCTCTGTGTCTGGATGTTATTTAGGTACTATCTATATAAGTATGTATTCATAATATGTAGTATACCAGTCTCTGGCAGCCATATCACAAGCTATGCTTAGTTTGGGGTCAGAGGACGTGTATAAGAGGTCCCCTAATTTTATATTATTTATTATCTTGTTCAGGTCATGACTTGTACCACACCCCAAACCCCGTGAACCCGATGTCCCAGTTTATTGGTTTACCGGCGTGTAAGCCGACCGCCAATGAAAAGGAATTTTTAACTAACTTAACTAACTACAACTAGCTAATCATCTTATCTATGGTCGCCCAAATAAAGGGGTCTGAATATTGAACATTATTATTTTATGAGAAACGTGGTAGGTATCTTAGGCTGAATCAAACGTCTTTCGTTTTCTGGCATATTGCATAGTAACATACTGTTGCCGATAACGTAACTGCTATTAGTATGTTATCGTTGATAACGATAACATAACGTATTAGTATGCTACTTGTTTCCTATCGGTGCCTGTTGACATCCAAATTGTCACCTCAAATGACACTGACATTTATTTTTTGCTTGTACTTAACGGGACATTAGCTTTAAGTTTAATTTTAAATAGTGCCACTTAGTATAATTTCGAAGGACTAGGAATGGAAGTGGCAACATTCCTGGGGTAACGCTTGTGACAAACGCTGCTGATTGATTCTAAGGAGGTTTTAAGTGACACTGACATCGCATGATCGGCCGATGGGCGGGAAAATGCGAGGTGACATGTCAGATGTCAGTTGTGGGAAGGAGTTGTAAGTTGTAAATAGAGCTTGTTTGCAAGAAGTTGTGGAAAACTGAGATTAGAACGGTTCAAGTCTGGTGATTCTTGATAGAATGGTGGCAGCGTGCGTTACGCTGCGGAACGCCATGTCCTTCGCTTAAAGTTCTCTCTATAATTGTAATCATACGTAATCTTCTGTGAAATAAACTGATTGTTCGTGACGTCGCCTTTATCTCCTCGCCTGCTAAACCCACGCCACGCCACACTGAAGCATTGTTGGGTCAGTGGTATAAATCATTACCACATTGAAGCAGAATCATAACTGATGCGGTGCCTTTTTATGATCCGACATACTTATAGTATTTATTTGTTGAATCTTGATAATTTTTAGGTGTGTTTTAAAATGAATTTTAATTTTTAAGAAATAATTCTATAATTATAATAAGTAGGTATTATTAAAAGTATTGTTATCGGACGTTTTCAAGAACATGTAATGTGTCTACGAAATAAAGAGAATTTGACTTTGACTTTGACTTTGGCGGCTGTGATGTCAGCTATACTAAGCATCACACAAATCGGCCGGTGAGAAGTTAGCCGCAGATGACACTTCGTCGTGATTCGCTAATTATTGCGCATGTGTGCACAATTCCGACGCCGCGTGGGCGTAGGGAGCGCGCGGGAGGCATGAGGTTGGCGGGCGGGTGTGCCCCGGTGTCTCGTCTCTCTGGCGCATTCATTTCGGCTTTTGCGCAGCGTTCTGCGCATAACTTCCCATCCGTCGATTTTGTGGCGAGTAGTACCTATACAAGATGCGCGATCCAATCCAGACTGTGGCTTATTAAACAGCTGCGCAAGGATCGGGCTTAGCGCAGCTTGCAGCTAACTTCACAGTCGCCGAAAAGTTTGATTAGGACTTTGGGTTTTTTTTAATCTTCGAGAAATTCAACAAGGGGTATACTCGGAATCAATCTGCGAGATCGAATTAAAAATGAGGAGATCCGTAGAAGAGCCAAAGTCACCGACATAGCTCAACTGATTAGCTAGTTGAAATGACTGTGGGTGGGGCACATAGTTTGAAAAAATATAACCTCTCCTCGCCGCTCGAAGGATCTCAATTCGATTCTTGAAAGAAGACCACGAACAAAGAACGCGCAGCGTAGGACGTTCACCGACTAGGTGGGCCGCAGAAACGCGCTGGATGCAGGCCGCTTAATTTTTTTTTTATTTTGAATAGGTTTGTGTTTGACCACGTACTGCCTGATGTTGAGCAGATAAGCGGGTCTAGGTTGTAGCACGCTTACCTAGAAGATACCTATTTACTCGGGATTTGAAGATGCCCACGCCACGTTGTGCTTTAGCGGGAAGACAGACCCAGGCAAAGCGTTCCATATTCTGGCTGTTTGTACGAGGAATGAGAATTCGAAACGCTTGGTTCTAACACTTGGTTCTAACGCGCGGTTCTAACGCGTTGTTCTAATTCTCTAAACGCTTCAAACTGGCCTTATTGGAACTCCTTAGAGGACGCTTATGTCCAGCAGTGGATGTCCTGTGGCTGATGGAAGAATGGATTGCATAGTGGAAGATCGCACGCCTTACAAGAGGGAAGCGTGGGTTTAAAACCCGGTGCCGTACTTATAGACGTATTCAGGTTACCACACGATCTTTCCTTCACCGAATAGCCAGTTTGTGTTCACAAACAACTCATTGTTATAGGGCGAAACTCAAACTTATCTGTAAAATTAGATATTAACTGAGTACAAGTATAAATTAAAAATTAAAAAAACCCCCGACACATTGACAACCATTTTGGGCACTTTTGTAGAATTTTGGTTCTTCCATCCCCACTTTAACCCACCATAAGTCTTAAACGGCTCAATCGATTTTTATAAAACATAGCTAAGAACACTCTCGATTAAGTCTCCTTTCATCAAAAAGAAAACTAAACTGAAATCGGTTCAGTGGTTCGGGCGCTATGATGCCACAGACAGACAGACAGACAAACAGACACGTCAAACTTATAACACCCCTTTTTTGCGTCGGGGGTTAAAAATACAATCCCCGCGCAGCTTTTTGTGAGCTTCAGTCAGGATTAGGCTTTGCTCAACTTGTAGCTAACTTCACTAGGTATCTACTGAATTCTACTGATAATAATTTGTTGATATTTAGCAAGATTATAGTTAAGTAGATTACTGCATTAATACAATATGAAATAGTTGCGCAATAAGTTATAGATGGATTAACATGGATTACACTTAATCCAGAATAAGATTATTTATGATAAGCTTATCATGTTATTCTATTATCCTTGCTAATTAAGTTAGTAAGTACCTACCTCAGTTAGGTTGTTATTAAAGGAATTCGCCGTATTTAAGAAAAAAATACAACTTCAAAAAAAGAATCATTCGAAATTATTCATTAGCATTGTTTCTACAGCTGTAAAAATAAACATCCTGACATTCGGCCATCCCGCTCTATGTAAGCAAACACAAAAAAAAGCTCTAAAGCGTTTGGATTTTTTCCAGGATTTTTTTGTGATTCGTCATATTTTTGTCTATAGTATAAAAGCGTGCCAGGTATGGGCCAGGTTTGAGAACATCACCTTATATTTTATAGTAATTTATTTGATTTTACACGGTATTAACTGTGATTCGTCTTATATCCTGTTATCGGTTCATTACCTATGTGAATAATGCTTAAGATGCTGCATTATACAATGTGTTTGTCTACCCGCATCGGAGCCTTAAGCGGTGACATTTATGGCAAATTTTGAACAACTTTTACTATGGGATCAACTGTGAAAACGTAAAAAAAACTGCCGTTCCATACGATTTTTTATTAGACTTTCCACAAAAAGTATGGAAAAGCTGTTTTTTTTTTTGCGTTATCAGAGTTGACCCCACAATAAAAGTTATTCATAATTTGCCATATATGTCACTGCGGCTCCGATACCGCTAGACAAACGCTTTGTATAATGCTGCATCTTAATCATTATTCAGACAGATAATGAACCGATAACAGGATATAGGACGAACCAAACTTAATACCGTGTTAAATCAAATAAATTACTATAAAATATAAATTTAAAAAAATACAAGCTTTTGAGATCCTGGAAACCATGTAGCAGCAGAGTGCTAGCTACGACAAGTAAAACGAGCTCAAACACGACGGGTTTACCTTGTTTAATACAGGTGTTCCTATGGCCACCTGCCAACTGCATCATCAGATCAGCTCCATTGGTACCATATAACTGCATTGTCACGCGATATACATATGCGTGTAAAACTTCAGCTCAATTGGAAACCGGAAAGTCAGTCAAAATTAATTTGCAAGATTCCACCCGAACTTGCACACATCTATTAGGTAGATCTATCCATTGCAAGTTAAATAAAAGCTTGTAACATACCTAACTAAACTTAGTCTGTGGAAACGAGGCTAGTCGTTGCGTAATAACAATTTCATATGTTAGCGATGATAAGTAGTGAAGATTTGCGCAGCTTTTAGCTAATTAAAGCCTGGAAGAGATCGCTTCCAGCGATAAGGCCGCCTTCTGTTACACTAGCTTAAGTATTTTTTGTATTACTCTTCGTTTTATTTATTTTTTGTGTACAATAAAGTGTTTTCTATTATATTCTAATTAACTTCATAGATAATGTTAATTTTAAACTTTCGCGATTTGAAGACATTATTCTTATACATATACTATGGAGTCAACGGGACTACTATATAAATAAACTAGCTTTTACCCGCGGCTTAGCCCGCGTTATAATTTAATTTTCGTTCATATTCACATCGGTACCTACCAATTTTAGTAAAATATGATGTTAAAAAAATATGGTAACAAAAATAGTAGGTAGCCACAAAATATTAGCCCCAATTCAATGTGAAACGATAAACAAATATTGTAGCAAGTAATACTTTCAAATCCAAAAAACCGGCCAAGTGCGAGTCGGACTCGCGCACCGAGGGTTCCGTACAAACCTGCAAGGTTTACAAAGTTCGTTCATTACGACAAAAAAAGTAATAAGTTTATATTTATATTTATCTTTTGATTGCGTTGGCTTAGAAGTTTGATTTTTTCACAGCTTCAAGGGACAGTAGACCTGAGTAATTGATATAAATTTCAGCTTCATACCTCCACGCGTTCCTGAGAAAAAGGGTCTTGACAGACGGACGGACGGACAGACGGACAACAAAGTGATCCTATAAGGGTTCCGTTTTTTCCTTTTGAGGTACGGAACCCTAAAAAACAGTCAATCTCAACTAATTTGTTTCACCATCGTTATAATCTGCGGCTTTCTTTGTCCCACTGCTAAGTATAGGCCTCTCTCTTGCAATGCCATCTCCCTCGGCTATTCGCCGGTCGTGGCCAGGCTGGACAGGCTTGACACACCTTGCTGCCGCGTCGCACGCCTCTTTGATCTATAAGTCAGGGTCCACTAACCACTGAGCCACCTAATTACCCCAACGTTTCGACCGAGTTGTATCGATCGTGGGCACGGGTAGACAGTCAGTCTAAATCATTAGACATCAGTAGACCTAACTAATACTAAAAAGCCGTGGTGGTCTAGTAGTAGTGTCACCCGTCTTACAATCGTGAGGTCGTGGTTTCAAATCACGATCCCGTACCAGTGAGTTCTACAGAATTTATGTACAGAATCCCACATCACTGGCTTTTCGGTGAAGGAAAACATCGTGAGGCAACCTGGATACGTCCACAAAAGAAATTCGATGGCGTATGTGAATTCACCCACGGGTGGATTCACATACGCCCATACATTCACATAGTGCAGGTGCACCCGCACTGGGCCAGCGTGGTGGATATGGCCCAATAACCCTTCGTGGGTAGGCCTACGTCCTGCAGTGGACTATTAAAAAGTCTGGTACATACCTAACTATTCTTAAGCTGTATGATAATCTTAAGAATAGTTATGTATGTACCAGACTCACATTAGAGCATCCCGAGTAAGCAATCACATCACTTATGTAATGCGGCGTCTTATGCATTATTCAGGCAGGTAATGAACCGACAAGGATGTCAGTGATCGGATGTTAGGTCAGTTATTTGGCCCGTTGGGTATGGAATTGCGGGTTGTTATTCCAGACACACATTTGTTTGATTTTCGATGTAAACACTTCTTTAAGCGCACTATGCCAGAGTCCCGTGATGTATGCGTCGTAGCCTAGTAGGAGAAAGCTTGCCTTGAGGTTGTGAGTTCATTTCCAGGTTTTGCTCCAATAGAATTTATCACAGATTTTTTTCCCCATTAGGCCGGGACTCCACCAAAGCGGAGACGAGACGAGCGGAGAGGATATGTTTTTTAAACAACCAATAGAATTGTGTTATTGACACATCTCCTCTCCGCTCAGCTTCAGTGGAGATCGCTGTGTGGAGATGTGTAATATTTGTATGGCGCGATGGAAGCGGAGATGTGAGCTGCTGTGCGCGGACGATGCGCAGTGGAGATGAGAGATGTCACCCTCCCCCCTCTTACCCGCCAGCAACCCGCGGCCGAGCCCCGCGCGCGCGCCGGCCGGCCATCTTGCTAGTACCGTGCAGTGCCTTCTCGCACAGCACTGAAAAACATCTCTTCTCGCACAGCACACAGCACAGCGCACATCTCTGCTTTGGTGGAGTCCCGGCCCAATTTTGTTTTTTTTTTCGCGGAGCCTCTTATATACAGGTACGTGAGTTTTTAGAGTACGTGTGTATAACACAAAGTAAGCAAGCAGGCCACGGGTGGTACCCGAGAGGCTCACTCGCTATCCCCGCGCGGGCAAACTCAGGCGAGACGCTCTGTTATCCGGATATCCGGAGTTGACGTAGTGAGTCTATCTAAACTCATACATCACTACATCAACGTAGCGCGCGTAGCGTAGTTTGACTAGGTGTTTGTCAGCGATCACCGAAACGCAACATTCCGCACGGTCAGTATTTGGATGGGTGACCGCGGGTAACATTTTCCAACTGAGCGCTGCCGAGGCTCGGATGACACGAAAATAATTTTTCGATTTGGTTAATAATTGGCGCAATTATCGATGAACATACACAAAAAAATACATACAGCCGAACATAGAACCTCCTTTTTGGATGTCAGTTAATCATAATCATTTATTCATAAGTTTCAGGTACATGCAAGGTGGTTCATTTTTAAAGTGCTTATGCCAAAACTTGCCTTTTCAGGCATACGAATACATTTTAAAATAGTCAAATTTAAATCAAAATACAATTAAAAATATCAATTGTTTGAATACCATTAAAAAGTGACTATATCCGCATACATTCTACCAATTCTAATGATTCACTCATAGAGCTCCTGGTCGGGTGCTTGTAATGAGCTATGACCTCTATGACAGAGGCCTATGCCTGTAAGTATGGCTGAGATGATGACCTCATAACACAAATCAGCGGCTTCCTAACCGGATATCGTATTTAAATTCCCCCTTTCACGTCGTCCAATTTGGGAGGTTTATCTGCAGCTCCGCTCGGTCGGAGGACGATCGACGAATTTTACGCAAGAACACCCAATCAGTGTGGAAAGGATGTAGTCTGGGAGCTAACGGAGAATATTAGTAGGAAAAACATATACCTACCACTAGGTAGAAAGTGCATTAGCTCTCGGACTAAGAGCGTCTGGTATCGCGATCGCGCCAATATACCGCCAAATGACTTATGGCCAATCTTCGCTGCTAATACTTGACCCAGGTACAGACAGCAACACAAACAAACGATACAACGACAATAGGTGGATTATAATAACAATGATTCAGAAGGCAGTGATCCTGGACACGGTGCTCATCATCGGGAGGTTCCCCAGTCCTTAGGCCCAACCATCGGTAGCTTGGGCCCCGCCCCGCTTCCGGCGGCAACCTAGGTTAAGTTTTTATATTTGTTTTTATTAAAATATTGTAAAAATTATATCTGACATATTAAATAAAAACCTGTATAATAATGTAACCTTTTTAAGGGGGCCCATTTAGTGGTTGGCAAGTCACCACCCGCCTATACTATGTGAAATCAGGCATTATTTGGCGGGTTTCGCACCTCATCCTATAGCCTATCTGTGTAAGTCATCTATCAGCATATCACAATAGCCCGAAATACTGTATATCACATCTAGCAATAGATATTAATTATCATTCTACTCCATGTACCTACTTATAAGATAAGTTTTAAAACATTTTATGTAAAAGGGCCTCTCAATGTTGGCTGCGGCTCCACTGATGCCTGCCAAAGGACCAAGCTATTCTTGTGAGTTTTACTTGAATAAAATAAATAATAATAATAGCTTTATTTGATTCCACAATAATTAGATTAGTTATTTTGAATTTTTTCGTCAACAAAATCTTTGATTGACTCATCTAAAATTGGGGAACCTAATAAGCGCAGCGATCGGTTTTCTAAAATTTTTATATTTGGAGCAATTTGATCGAAAAGCTTTGTTATCTCATCCTTTGGGACTGAGGAGGAATTTGGAATAAAAAGTTCGCATTTAGAGAAATTTAGGGCGAGCCCTATTGTACTAAACTCTGTTGTTAAATATTGGAAGTCTTTAATAACAGTGCTAACGTCGCCTCCAAGGGATCCATCATCTAAGTACCAGACGTTAAATTTCGATTCTAGTTTTTTGATGATAGGATGAATAGCTAATGAAAAAAGAGCAGGCCCAAGAGGGTCACCTTGCTGACACCCAGTTTCAGACAAAAGCACGTTATTTTTGTACAATAATTTGGAGGGTTCACCATAACATTGCCGAACAAATTTGTAAATGAAGGGAATATTGTCTTTGATTTGGGCCAAAAAAGCGTTTCTATTGACGGTATTGAAGGCGTTTTTGACATCCACCTTCAGCAAGACTTCACCTCCTTGGTGGTGAAGGAAAGTTCTTAAGGCATGGACTGCCGCCTCACAGCCACCACGTGTACCAAAACCGAGTTGTACAGGTTGGTATTCATCGCAAAGTGTTTTTTTTATATGCTTGATTAGTTATTTTAATTTTGATATTTAAAAATTATATCCTCCTAATGTGGACTCCCTCAGGGTAAAAGCCTTCCCCTAAAGAATTACATCTATCCCTATCTTTAGCAGTGTCTCTTCCTGCGACGGATACAATCTCGTCGTGCCACCAGGCGCCCGGGTGACCTCTATTTCTCACGCCATGCGGTCCTTTCCATTTTGTGATCTTAATTGTCTATCTATTGTCACCGTATCTCCCAACATGGCCAGCTCATCTCCATTTGAGACTTTGAGAGAAGTTAGAGCATCCCTAACCTTGGTTATTTTCAGAATTTTTATGTTTGCTCCTTTCCATTGCCCTCTAAGTTGTTGGTATTTTGTGTCTTGCCTTGTGATCATAATTCCATTATAATATTGCTTGCACTAGAATTAAAGTACATTGAATTACTTGTAAATTACGTACAACCTCTTAAGGTCTGTTTTACGAGTAGTACACAGCATAAACAAGTTTTACTACCTATAACGACAAATCTAAAATCAACAGTTTCATACTTAATGATTGTTGAATGGACCAGCTGATTTTATCTTACCAATAAAATTAAGGGTTCTTCCCTAAAATAGTAAAGTTGTTCAAAATTATAAGCACAGTGTTTTTTTAGGGTTCCGTACCCAAAGGGAAAAACGGGACCCTATTACTAAGACTTCAATGTCCGTTTGTCTGTCTGTCTGTCACCGAGCTGTATCTCATGAACCATGATAGCTAGGCAGCTGAAATTTTCACAGATGATGTATTTCTATTGCCGCTATAACAACAAATAAAATAGAATAAAATAAATATTTAAGGGGGGCTCCCATATAACAAACCTGATTTTTTAGACGTTTTTCGATCTATATTAATAATGGTAACAGGTATATGCTTGAATTTTTTACAGAATATTAAGTTTTATATTCACTTCAATAATAAATAATAAAATAAATATTTAAGGGGGGCTCCCATACAGGACGGAACCCTCCGTGCGCGAGTCCGACTCGTATTTACCGATTATTTATTGATTAGTGCAGTTACCACGCAGAAAGTCTTTCATTGCATTTTTCAGAGCAACACTTCGGAAAGTTCCTGTACGTTAGCTCCCAGACTAGGAGCGTCTGGTATCGCGATCGCGCCGATATTCCGCCAAATGACGCAACTTACGGCCAATCTTCGCTGCTAATACTTTACACGGGTACAGACAGCAACACAAACAACTACTACTACGACAATAGGTGCATTCATAACTTTCTATTTGTCATACTAGTAATGCTGTTCCGTAAATAGACAATAGACGTGATAGACACTTAAAATTATCGTCATATTTTTTTATTTCCATAACTTATGGTCACTATATCCACTGGCCATAATTGCAAGTCAAAAAAAAAATACGTGAAGGAGAGATTCACATTAAAACTGATCATTTTGAAAATAATAATATAAATAAGATAATCATGTTCAAGAGAGCCGGTAAGAAACAGCCTGAAATCGGACCTGTATAAATTATTTATTGGTGGACGTCCTATGCCTCCTATGCTTCTCTAATGACCAAAAACGTAGCCAAAAAGTTGGTTTCTAATATATTTCTGAAAATATGGAAATATGAAACTAGTTCAGTAGGTACCTGAAACATCAATTTGTCAATCAATTACAAATTGGTGTTATCGATTTAAAGTTTTATTTCACCTACACAATATGAAAAACAATATCAATGTATGTTGTTATGAACCTAGTTATCTAACCCTCCCGTGGGCTTGTTTTGCGAACCTTACAACCCTACTTGTCAGTTCTACTATGTGCCCTTCTAACCGCTATAACACGCTTATCCTCTACTCTCCATTGAATCTTTTTACAAATTTCTCTTCAAAATACCTACTTATTTTGACACAAAAGCGAAAATATAAAAAGCAGTTAGAGTATTTGTCCGAAGTTGGCCTTTCTCGAGCGGGATCCCACAAAGGCGGCTGCGGACGGTACCTCCCCTTGAATTATCTCGGCTCAAGATATTTAGCCCAATAGCAAAATAAGACGACAAAAATAAGAAAAAAGTGAATAAAACAGTGCTTAATAGATTGTAAAGTTTTCGTTGTTCAGTAAACTTAGTCTATTCTACAAAAAAAAACATCAAATTAGTAATTGGACAATATTGGGGATGTCATTTGCATTATAATTATTGTAGTGAAAAAAACTTAATTAATGTTAACGATAACTCTAAATAACTTATGAACTAAACGTCTTTCTAACCGTTTTTGGGTTGTTAGAACATCTTAGTAAAAAGACAAAAAATATAAAAAGCAGTAAGAGCATTTGTTCGAAATTGTCCTCCTCACCTACTTTAAAGTCTAATCAGTTGGCCATGACGTCATACACTCTGTAATTATAGTGATGTAAAATTAAAAAAAAATAGAAGTAATGAAAACAAAATTACATTAGGTACGTACATATATTGAACAAAAGTCTTTCTTACCGTTTTTATGTTACTAGCACATCTTAGTAAAAAGTTAAAATGTGTAAAGCAGTTAAAGTATTTGTCCGAAATTGGCCTCCCACAAAGGCGGCTGCGGACGGTACCTACCCACGAATTATCTCGGCTCAAGATAAGTTTAGCGCATTAAAGCAAAATAGGATGATTATATAGAAATATAACATAAATAAAAGAGTATGTAAATATATCGGAATAATGCTATTGTCCAATAAAACTAGCTTTTCAACTAAATCTAATCGATAGGACATGTTATTTGTTCTGTAATAGTCGTGGTGACAATAAAAAAATGGAAATAACGTAAACAAATCGGTATTATATCAAACAAAAAACATTCACACACACACACACACACACACACACACACACTTTATAATAATTTAGTAAAATATGGTCAAACCAATCTACGCAAAAGAAGACGCTGACTATGTAAATATTGTACTCGTAATACAGGTTTTTACCCTAGCACAACAGTCAGAAACTTGTTGTTGTGATTACTTAATTTAGTTGGTCAAATAAATGTTTTTATTGTTATTTATTCTGTTTTTTTGTTAGTACATCATAGTAAAGGTCTACGCCTGGATAAACTTGGCTATATACGCAGAGCGAGGCTCCGTATATGGCTACGGCACTCGAAACAGTCATAAATTGCAGGCTGTCTCCCGTTCTCTGACTAAGTCATCCAAATTGACTCACGTCATGGCCCCGACTGTATGTAACCACCTTCCTGTAGATCATCCCCTAGTCTACAGTCATTCAAAATGAGACTAAAGAAGTTTCTCATCGAGCAATCTTATTATAGGTTTGACGAATTTTATTCATTTAATATTTAATTTAATTGTATTATTATTGTAAAATAATATGATACTTAATGTAGAATTGATCAATCTTATTATAGGTTTGACGAATTTTATTCATTTAATATTTAATTTATTTGTATTATTATTGTAAAATAATATGATACTTAATGTAGAATTGATTTTTGTTTATGATAAATGAATTATTCAATTTAAATGTATTTATGTGTCGACATTTTTAGATTGAATACATATTGTTATGACATGAACTTTTTTTTTAACACAATTATTTTTGACGTGACAACGTCTTATAATTTGATAGAGCCGGTTGCACGCACGAAACGAAAAAACATGACCCATGCAGCGTTACCTCGCTCTGAGGCGCCATGTAAGGCTTGAAGTGCAAGCGAGAGCGCGGAACGAGCGAGACAAAGAAGCACAATCGGAAGACGTTGTCACGTTCAACTATCGTCAGTAAACCGACTTTACAGACAACCATTTTTTTGTTATTATTATTATATTGTTATTAATTTTGCACTGTGTAAAAAATGATGTTTTTTGTATTACAGTTGTATGTAATATTTTTATGACGTGTAAATTGACATTTTATTAATAAATTACTTATGACTTATAAAGGTTGAATCAAATTTTACGGTGTCAATGAACACAAGAAGAGTCATTGCGTAGCAGCAAATTCGTTGTGTTAGCTGCGCGAGGAGGTGGGATCTTGTAACTAACTACACAGACACCATCAAGTTTGATTCGGCCTATGAAAAAAGTGAAAATATAAAAAGCAGTTTAAGTATTTGTCCGAAATTGGCCTCCCTCGAGTGGGTTCCCACAAAGGCGGCTGCGGACGGTACCTCCCTCCGAATTATCTCGGCTCAAGATATTTAGCCCATTAAAGCTTTGGAAAGTAGGCTCTTCTATAAATGAATAAGTAAATGGACGTGTATCGCGGTCTACTATTGTACTCGTTCTTACATCTACATTTTTCTTTCAGAATTCAAGTTTTGATTCGTCATTGAAACGTAGTGGAATTTAATTTGTAAACTAATTATATTATTGTTAATTTCTTTAGGATTCACTTACGTTACGTTTCGTTATGGATTACGTTATGTAGTCAGTAGCCGCTTACGCATCTACCTAACAATTTGGTTTATTAATTAAACCTTTGGGATCTGCATGAGCTACGGTAGCGCTCAATTATTGTAAATGCCCCTATTGTCACACTACCTATTTGTCTTCCTATTTTGATTACATTTTTTTGGAAAGATCGTTTTATATCTAAAAAAATCCTTTGAAAAAAAAATATATTTCGTAAATACTTTTTAAAAAACGATTTGCTAGTAGGTATGATTCAAATCGATCAAGAACGAGCGATATAATTATAGGCTTCTGATGATTTGGATAAACAGATAGGTGGTCTACTGTCCGGAAAACTAATTTATAGTTTATTTTTTATTTTATTAGTAGGTACAAAGTGTATCTCATAAAATTCCTAGTTACATAATTTAAATATAATTTGGCATACATTTCATGTCTTATAGTTTATTCGTCCACTTCTCAACCCCCACCGTTACCCCCTCTCCTGTGGAATTTCACTAATACGTCTAAGCGTCTGCCCCCACCCCTGGCATTCTCCAGGAATTCCTTTACCACCCAGAACTAAAGATTAACAGAGTTATACTTAAATTAGTTCGATATCTTGCCAGTTTAAGGTTATTTTGGGAGGTGACTTGCGCAGGGTAGTTGATAATCATCATCATCATTTCAGCCATGCGATAGGACTGCCGCATACTCACCAATGCCTACATCCGACAGGATAGCCGTAAAACTGCTGGAAATAGGCACATTCTATGATTAAAATGCAGCATCACAGCCGGAGCGATAGAAAGGGTCTTGCGTCCAGCACTGTCTACTGTTAGCCGCATAATCGACTCTCCGAGTCGATTGGTATCGGCACATCCCTAACGCGCGCCAAGAGAGGGCACAACACTAGCGACGCTACAGATTTAGAAAAGGAACGAGCAATGGCGCGCATTAGTATCTTTTGTAATATTGATAACGATGGGATTAAAAGTGTAATTGGTGCTTTACCAGACTTTATAATACGCCCACGATCGACCACTAACAAAATAAGGGAAGTCAAGCGCATCTTTTATTAGTTCAGAAGTGAAATGAACCAATGATTTAATAAGCGCGGCTTTCGGCGCTTGCGTTTTCTTTCTGTTTTAGGTGAATATACGGTTGTTTATTACGAAATCATCTATTACTGTTGGTACCAGCTTTAAAAAGCATCGAAAACAGTAAACATTTACTTCACGTAACACGCAAGATGTGAAGTTGTGTTGTAATTGCGTCGTAGAATAGACCGGCACAAAATGTTCAAAACGTATGGGTAAAAATGCCTTGAAATCGTGAAGAAAGTACGTGAAAACTGTTATCTCGTCTTATGTTGCCGTGTGCTAGCTGTGGAACCCGAAATACTGTGAAAAACGGTGAAATATGGTCAGAGGATACCAAAGGGGGCACTGAGGAAAAAATACTTATAAAATTTTTCACTAAAATACTACGCCATAAGTAATTTTCGGGATCCGGTGGGATGTGGGAGTATAAGGGTGGGGAAACCCCTGCACGCACCCGGAGGTCATTGACCTTGACTTACATTGTCCCCTAGGTCATTGACCTTAAATGACTTTAACCCCGAAATTATTGACCTTGAATGACCTTGACCCTAAGGTCATTGACCTTGACTCCAGAATCATCGACCTTGACTCCAGAATATTCGACCTTGACTGACCTTGACTCCAAGCATCGGGTTGACTGACCTATCCTGCTAAAAGACCAAAAAAAATTGAAAGACCCACCGGAGGTCAAAATGGTATATGGGAACGTTGATCCTGAGTATCTCTTCTACCCATTCCCAACATAAAAAAGGGGGGTTGCCAGAATACCACACGGTGTCAAAAATAATCAGTCTTTTTTCCTTTATAAGAGCGCCCCTCTCGTAAACAAGAACCGAAAAAAAAATTTAGACCCACCGGAGGTCAAAATGGTGTATGGGAACGTTGATCCTGAGTATCTCTTCTACCCATTCCCAACAAAAAAAAAGGGGGGTTGCCAGAATACCACACGGTGTAAAAAATAATCAATGTCTTTTTTCCTTTATAACTGCGCCCCCTCTCGTATACAAGCACCGAAAAAAAAATTTAGACCCACCGGAGGTCAATATGGTGTATGGGAACGTTGATCCTGAGTATCTCTTCTACCCATTCCCAACATAAAAAAGGGGGGTTGCCAGAATACCAGACGGTGTCAAAAATAATCAATGTCTTTTTTCCTTTATAAGAGCGCCCCCTCTCGTAAACAAGTACCGAAAAAAAAATTTGAGACCCATCGGAGGTCAAAATGGTGTATGGAAACGTTGATCCTGAGTATCCCAGGGTATATCCTGGACGAGGGAGACGTGGAATCCAAATCCAAAATTGCCGGTGCAGATCCTGCAGATAATTGTTTTATTTTTGCAGAAGATTTATTAAAGGGAAAGAAGATTTATTTATTATTAAACAATAATGTGCACGTTGTCAGCCGCATTGATAAGTCGTTTCTGGCGCATCGCCGGCCGCTGCCGCGGCACGCTCGCTTCGCTCGCTCGGCTCGCGCGTTTTTGTCACTGTTCAAACCTATCCTAACCTACGACGTCGAAATACTTTAGCGAAGTCCTCGTGTTGATTAGGTTAAATAGAAACGACCTAAACTCGTAGTAAGGACAGATTGTCTCTGGCGCTTTGCCGGCCGCTGCCGCGGCACGCTCGCTTCGCTCGCTCGGCTCGCGCGTTGTTGTCACTGTTCAAACCTAACCTAACCTATGACGTCGAAATACTTTAGCGAAGTCCTCGTGTTGATTAGGATAAATAGGAACGACCTAAACTCGTAGTAAGGACTGGTTGTCTCCGGCGCTTCGCCGGCCGCTGCCGCGGCACGCTCGCTTCGCTCGCTCGGCTCGCGCGTTGTTGTCACTGTTCTAACCTAACCTAACCTACGAGTCAAGGTAGATGATTTTGTTGTTAAAACCGACCATTTTGGAGTCAAGGTCATTAAAGGTCAATGATCTTGGAGTCAAGGTCAGTGACCTCAGGGTGCATGTAGGGGTTCCCCCACCCTTATTCTCCCACATCCCACCGGATCCCGAAGATAACATAGGCGTAGACAGTCAAGGTTGATGGTCGGAGTAAAGGTCAGTCAAGGTTAATGATTTTGTTGTCAAAACCGACTATTTTGGAGTCAAGGTCACTCAAGGTCAATGATCTTGGAGTCAAGGTCAGTGACCTCCGGGTGCGTGCAGGGGTTCCCACACCCTTATAATCCGACATCACACCGGATCCCGAAGATTACATAGGCGTAGACAGTCAAGGTCGATGGTCGGAGTCAAGGTCAGTCAAGGTTGATGACTATGTTTGCAAAACCGAATATTTTGGAGTCAAGGTCATTCAAGGTCAATGATCTTGGAGTGAAGGTCAATGACCCTGGAGTAAAGGTCAGTGACCTCAGGGTGCATGTAGGGGTTCCCCCACCCTTATTCTCCCACATCCCACCGGATCCCGAAGATAACATAGGCGTAGACAGTCAAGGTCGATGGTCGGAGTAAAGGTCAGTCAAGGTTAATGATTTTGTTGTCAAAACCGACTATTTTGGAGTCAAGGTCATTCAAGGTCAATGATCTTGGAGTCAAGGTCAGTGACCTCCGGGTGCGTGCAGGGGTTCCCACACCTTTATACTCCGACATCACACCGGATCCCGAAGATTACATAGGCGTAGACAGTCAAGGTCGATGGTCGGAGTCAAGGTCAGTCAAGGTTGATGACTATGTTTGCAAAACCGACTATTTTGGAGTCAAGGTCATTCAAGGTCAATGATCCTGGAGTCAAGGTCAATGACCCTGGAGTCAAGGTCAGTGACCTCCGGTGCGTGTAGAAGTTCCCCCACCCTTATACTCCCACATTCCACCGGATCCCGAAGATAACATAGGCGTAGACAGTCAAGGTCGATGGTCGGAGTAAAGGTCAGTCAAGGTTAATGATTTTGTTGTCAAAACCGACTATTTTGGAGTCAAGGTCACTCAAGGTCAATGATCTTGGATTCAAGGTCAGTGACCTCCGGGTGCGTGCAGGGGTTCCTCCACCCTTATACTCCCACATCCCACCGGATCCCGAAGATTACATAAGGTGTAGGATTTTAGTGCAAATTTTTCTAAGTCTTTTTTCCTCAGTGCCCCCTTTCGTACACTCCAACCGAAAAGTGGCTTGTAAGTACTGAAATATGACGCAATATCATCGAATACAGGTAAATTTCTGAATTACTTACGTAGTATGACCCCCAAACCAGGTATTAGTGATACCAAAGTGCAAACAGTGAGATATCTGTACTTATCTAAACTTTAGATTGTTGACATATTCTGGGGTCATTGACCTACACAGTTCATTATCAAAGGTCAACTGGGTGTTTGTTTCCAAGCTTGCAGAATGACCATAAAGGGCCATAGACTGGGCTATAAGTTGCATCCGTGCTGCATTATATGTATCGTTCTTTGCTAGCCTACAACATGATAATGTAAGTAGAAGTGTTTTATTACCAATAAATACTGGAATGGAGCCTGGCCAACATAGCCAGTGACAGCATGAACTAGCTGTGTCATTTATAATGCACTACATTGTGGAGATACCATGGTAAGAATTATATTAGGTACGTGGAATGATACTCAGTCACAGTATGAAAATCAGAATATATGATTGTACTGCGGAGGTCTCAAGGCACACTTCACTGGCATGACCTGCTAAGGCTGACTGGTAACAAGCAGTGACTGAAAGTATTCCTGCCTGTGGTTGTTAATTCTTGTTAAATGTGAGTAGTGGCACTAATGATTATACTGTCATCTCTAATACAATTTCATGTCAAGGTTGGTCCGGATAATACATTAGTAAAAAAAATGCAATTTCATCGGAACGTTGGTCCGGACAAGACACATTTACTACCCGGGGTGAGAATTTATGTTTGGCTACTGTGTATCACACAAACTACCATGTGCATGACTGTTATTATATAGTTTCAGCCTACTCTGATGTGACTGAATTATATGGTCACTATTGGTCACCCATCCATAAAAGTTCAGAATTTTTAATGTTGACCGTGAAATACAAAATTACTAAAGTAAGTTAATATAATGTGGCTCATACTTGTCTGCACATAAGTATATCATTTTTATGTATTGCCAATATCATAGTGTCACACAACTATAATATTAGTGACTGAAATTCCATGGCCACCCATCCAAAAAGGTACATCTGTAAACATGGTAAGTGAAATGTGAAATTGCAAAGGCACATATTATTGTTGAGATAGACTTAGTGGACAGGTCTATTGGTAATTTTGTATATCATTTGTAGTCCATGTGTCTCAACATTTTTATCAAAAAATATAAAAACATTGTTAAGGCTGTACGCTCTTAAGGGTGTACGACTTAAGGACATCATGTTATTGTTGTACCTTGAGTAACCTGAAACACTTTGGGCTGTAAAACTACTACTGTTTAACCGAGCCAAAATGTTGACCCCAATGGGCTGACTGACATGTCCTAGTGTCAGAATTTCGGATGGTGACATGTATCATGTAAATATTTGGAATGTTCTATGACTAGTCAGATTAGAAGCTAACAAAACAATGTGGCAGTGTTAACAATGAAATGGGACACGTTATGGGCGAAGTGATTTGCTGTAATATTTTTTACAGGCGTCGTCAAATTTTGATGTATGTTTCATAAATGAACAGTAACAGTGAATGATGGTTTTTGACAACATTATAATGTATTGTTTATCATTTTCATGTCCAACGGACGAGAGCGGAGTACAGAAATGTGTTATGACAACAATACCGTACCAAGGAATATACTCCACCAAAGCGAATGGACCTTGAGCATCAAGTGGATGGACGGTGTCCACCTCACCGAATGCGAGACACTATGACGGCATATTCCTCTGACGATTGAGACGTAAGTTATCAGCAAGGACATGCGAAGGTTAAGTATGGAATGGACTATGGAAACTCGTGAGTTACTATAAAATGGAGTGGCCTCCCAACAGGATTGATTTTATGTCGAGTTCTCAGTTATGACAGAATTGACACTGATTGATTGATACGACAGAGCATCGATTCAGCGCGAGACCATCAACATGATCATCCTCAGCGACAGTATGGGTGTGTGACGCATAGCATCACATGAGGTAAACATTGTTATTATCGTCAGGGCCTGTAAGGAGCATGGTGTATGGGGTACGTCATCAGTCATCATTATCACGATTACAGTTGGTGAATTGTAATTCTTGGAGCTGACTCGTGCATGAGGTAATAATTGATTATGAACAAAGCCTACAAAGGCAAGTGGTGATCATAGCTGATCAGGATTTGAGCTGCCATATATTACTAATAGCTTTACTACTGTACTGAATTTTATTAGCCTACTGCTGAACATAGCCTACCCACAAAGTCGGTTGCCGAATTGTTGCCTATCCTGTGCGTTTGGTACTCAACGTCGATGATGACCATTGTCGATCGTACCGACTGTGGCCTACTAGAATGTGTTAAGGTTATCATCATTGATCACGCTAACTGAAGAATTATTTTCGGTGGTCATGGCTGATTGTAATATGCAGAGCCAAGCTCGAGACAGTCTGTCCTTCATCGGACGGGACGTGTACCTGAAGTCTCTCCGCGAGACAGTCTGTCCTTCATCGGACGGGACGTGTACCTGAAGTCTCTCCGCGAGACAGTCTGTCCTTCATCGGACGGGACGTGTACCTGAAGTCTCTCCGCGAGACAGTCTGTCCTTCATCGGACGGGACGTGTACCTGAAGTCTCTCCGCGAGACAGTCTGTCCTTCATCGGACGGGACGTGTACCTGAAGTCTCTCCGCGAGACAGTCTGTCCTTCATCGGACGGGACGTGTACCTGAAGTCTCTCCGCGAGACAGTCTGTCCTTTATCGGACGGGACGTGTAGCTGATGTCTCTGCCACGAGACAGTCTGCCAGATATGGCAGGAAGTGTAGCCAAATCTCCCCGTCAGATTGAGGCTGTCAGCTATGATACTGACGATCTTGTTTCCGATACCGTTTCAATAACAATGGCAAGCGAGAAGCGTAATATCTTCGAGCAGCGCGACAACAGCTGCTCAACTACAGCTGGCGAGTCCAGAGACGCTGCATCCGCTTCAGCGCCCAAGCCGGTGATGCTGTTCCAGAGCGGTTGCCGACTGCGGCGACATCTGGACGAGACTGCATCACTGCACCACGGCTCTCCACACGACTACAATGCACGCTTGGAGCGATACGGTGACATTGTTCTATACTGTATGGTAACATCCACCCGTGGGTCTGTATAACATTATTTTCTAACCCTGGAATTGGATATCGTTTAGAATTTCAATACAAGTTCTGACAATTTTAAGTCAAAGGGAGGTACATTAAGAAGTCCACGATTTAACGAACCGAAATACATTCCTGATGTTGCAATGATTTGGTTCGTCTGAGTGGCTCGAGATTCGCAAAACATTCAGCCTTGTTATATGATGTTAATCGACCGAAAAGTATATCCTGATGTCACGTACAGCACCATTGAGGCTGAGTAAGTTCACAACCTCTTCAGAATGAGGACCTGTGTTTAACGTTTGTTGTTTGTGAACAGTTGCTGCCCATGGCCCAGTTGCTTCTGTGTTCAGTGCAGGAGTCCAGTTGCTGAGAGTGCCACGGGGACGTGGACTGTGATCAGGATGGCCGAATCTGTTAGCCGCATAATCGACTCTCCGAGTCGATTGGTATCGGCACATCCCTAACGCGCGCCAAGAGAGGGCACAACACTAGCGACGCTACAGATTTAGAAAAGGAACGAGCAATGGCGCGCATTAGTATCTTTTGTAATATTGATAACGATGGGATTAAAAGTGTAATTGGTGCTTTACCAGACTTTATAATACGCCCACGATCGACCACTAACAAAATAAGGGAAGTCAAGCGCATCTTTTATTACTACATACAATCTTATAAAGTCAAACTTATGTGATTTTTTAGTTCTTAAATTCAAAAGTCTAGCTTTATTCAGAACAAAGTTACCGGAGGTTGAAAATGGTCTGAATGGCTCTGGGAAAAGTATTTATGTCCGTGTTGTTTTACTCGACTTGTTTGGGTGCAAATAAAGTAAAGGAACAAAATTAAAACACAAATAAAATCAGCTGTTCCAGACAAAAAGTTGATTGAATGTATTTATTTGCCTTCTTGTTAATAACAGGTTGATTTCAGTGATATTTCCATAGTAAAATTAAGCCACTTCGTACTAATGTACCTAAGTGTATGCATTTTTAAATTATGTGAACGAAAATAAAAATACGAAAATATTAAAAAAAAACGTTAAAAGCGACGTCACGCGCTCGACGCGCTAAATTGCTGCGAGAACTGGTAATCTTGGCATTTAAAGTTTTAATTACTATTAACTAGTACCACAAAGAATGTCATTTTTACTAGATATGAACAAGTAACTCCAGTTAGTGTACTATATAATGTTTACACATGCATTTTCCACCAATCCAGCCTGCACAGAGCAGCGTATATAGGATTTTATTTTATATTCTTGCCATATTGACAGTGGTAGAAAAATACTGAAAGCGTAAAAAAAAAAATTTGTAAGATTCCAATAAAATTATCAATGTTGAATAACCAAAGAAATAAATTACACTTACACCAAAAACTCTTGTCAAAACTCAAAAAAATTTTTGTTGTTCCATGGAAAAAAATCGTTCACCCGCGACAAAATGTATGGAACAGCTGATTTTTTTTTGAGTTCTGACAAAAGTCACAGAACAAAAGTTGTTAGTTTTGATATACAGAATCGACGTTCCAGTGGCTAGCCACTGGAACGTCGATGGGAACTTTTGTCCAAGTGCAAAATGCTCTCAAACGTCGATGGGAACTTTTGTCCAAAAAATAAAATTGCCTCAAACGTCGATGGGAACTTTTGTCCCATTTTGTTATTTTGCAGAAATCAGCTTTAAACCGTAAAGTTAGAGTTCTTTTTCGTAATAACGCAAGTAAACAAACGTATTTGTCCAGTAGCACACTCTATTTTAAGCTAATATTTTTAAGGTTATTTTAAGAGATGCCTTGTGTAAAAAATGTATAAGTTTATTTATAAGACATAATAATTAATTATCTAAGTACCTATGTTCTACTACAGAGAGCGCCCTGTATTTGCAATGCCCGGCAAAGGCAAGTAACTCTTATGAGCTTTAAGATAATTAAAAGACCTATTTGTACTGTACTGTACCACCCTTTTTAATAGTCCACTGCAGGACGTAGGCCTACCCACGAAGAGTGATTGGGCCATATCCACCACGCTGGCCCAGTGCGGGTTGGTGGATTCACACACGCCATCGAATTTCTTCTACGGACGTGTGCAGGTTGCCTCACGATGTTTTCCTTCACCGAAAAGCCAGTGGTGTGAAAATCCGCACATAAGTTCCAAAGAAACTCATTGGTACGGGACTGGGATTAAACCCGTGACCTCAAGATTGACAGCCCAGCGTTACAACCACTAGACCACCACGGCCTATTACTTAGTAGCAAATAAAGTATATGAATATGAATACACTACTATAAAAGTAGTAGAAGAAACGTGTTCTGCGTGCAACCAGCAGCGTGTAACATAGTCGCGTCACTCGCCCGGGTCGTGCTAAATTGCCGCGAGCGTGTCGCGCTATGTGGCGTGACATGATAGGATTGTGTGGACATAGCTTTATTACACTAGTTGAACTACTATAAGTGTAACAAAGCTAAGTTTTTTTTTTTTACATCTTACACACGGCCTTTGACCCCAAACTAAGCAAATCTTGTGATATGGCTGCCAGAGGCTGATATACTACATATACATATTTTTTAAATACATACGTACGTATAATGTACAGATAATGCCTTTTTTTAACGAGGGGGAAATCTTCTAAAGATGCCCTAACTGCATTGGGGTGCAGAAGGGTTATGCAGGATTGTACCCACTAAAACCCCCTCGGTGGCCAGCCTTTGTGCCTTCTCGGGAGCTCCGGGATCTCCAAAGGAACACACCGGTGCTCCCAGCACTTTACACGACTACTTGCCTGGTGATTAAACCAGGCTTGTACCGTCCTTTACGACAGCGTTGCCACACACGCTGCCGTCCTCCTCGGGGTATAGATAATGCCTAAACAACACCCAGACACAGAGCAAACACCTATGTTCATCACATAAATATTTGCCCTGGGTGGGAATCGAACCCACGCCTGTTTGACCCAGAAGTCAGGGTCACTAACTACTGAGCCACGGAGGCAGTAAAGTTTGTTATATTAGTTGAACGTTTCAATATTCTAAGTCTAGGATACATAAATAATCTGCCAAGTACGAGTCGGACTCGCGCATGAAGGGTTCCGTACTGTATGGGAGCCCCCCTTAAATATTCATTTTATTTTAATTTCATTATTTATTATTAAAGTAAGCATGCAGCTAAATATTCTGTGAATATTTCAAGCATCTAACTGTTACCTTTATTAAAATCGAGCATAAAATGTCTTAAAATTCAGTAAATTAAATTTTAATATCCCTTAAATATTTTTTTTGTTTCTAGTATTAAATATGTGAAAATGTCAACGATCTAGCTAACACCGTTCATGAGATAAAGCCTGGTGACAGACAGACAGACGAACATACGGACAGCGGAGTCTTAGTAATAGAGTTCCGTTTTTAGTCTTTGAGTACGGAACCCTAAAAAGGAATTTCGCGGCCATCACCGATGGCTCATTATGACGACGGATCACTTATTTTTCAAAAATATTCTTACGCAAATGGCTTCAAAATTCTACAGTCTAGGATACAATACGTAATTATTTTACGGAAGTCGTACAAGTTTAATTCGGAAATAAAATTCCAGGGTATGTCCGGGTAAGTCTAACCATTGAAAAGTTGCGCCGAATTTGTTTTGTGAAAACAATAGCCCGCGCCGCGTGACGTCACCTGACGTTTGATTCGATACCTATGTGTTCCGTTCTTTATTAAATAGCTCATAGATTTATACACTAGTACAGTTTTATGTTGCTTAGTGTGTTGTGCTTTCTTTGTGTTAATGAGCTATTTTTAAAAACCTCTAAAATATGTTATAAAGGAAAAAAATATATTAACGTTGTCCTTACAAACTGTTATGTCCAATTTTTACAATTTTATTTCAGACAATAATTTAAAATCAGGAAAAAGATCAGGTGAAACATAAATCATAAATCGGTTCTATATAAAGTTGTGTAGTAAAAATCATGCAAGAAACGGATTGAGTAAATAACTTTTTAAGAACTGGTTTATACAAGAATCAAGACATGCCATTTAAATTTCCACATCTATACTAAAAACTTTAAGATTGAACTAACAAAAAACTTTATCATTCCCTCATATCAGAAAAAGTAATTTTGTTCTTCGATATCTGAGTGCAAACGCCGTTTTTATTCACCAGTGGATAAATTAAATTGAATTTAGAACATCGTGTGCACTAAGTTTATGAAATCAAAACATCATTAAACCTATTTACTTCTACCTCCATGGTGCCGAATTTATCATAGAGCATTTTTTGATTCAAAAATTAGACTCTGAACCTACTTGGTGTGCTTTTATTAAATTTGCTTTGTTTGCGCCATTTTCTTATCTTGTCATATTGATTATAATGTAGTATTACTTGTTATATTTTAAAGATTATTCTATAATATTTACATAATATAATATATTAAGTAGTTAAACCATAAACTAAAATTAAAAAAAATATATTGTGTTTGTAAATGTTTTTTTCTTGCATTTAGTTATTTCGTCGTTGAGGCGACATGAACAATTTTATTACGTGTTGCACTCGAGTGATAAGATTTTTCACCTTGTGCTCTTTTGATTCCTTCTCCAACGCTCCATTTTAGAATCCTTCGCTTGCTCGGTCATCAAAATTAATCACGCGGTTAAAAAGAAACTCAGTCTCTTGTACAACAAATAACTATTGTATTAACAACTGGTGATCTTGCCCCTTAATGTTATTTCAAGTAACTTTTGCACGGATACTAAATGCTTTAAACAGGACGATTCTCGTCTCAGGTATTTCTAAACTTGATGTTAGAATTTTAAAAGAATTTCCTCACGCCGACCTCCTAGCTACTTATACCCTTACCTCTATTTCCTCCTGACACCATCTGTCACTCTCGTCTCGATCACTAAACAGAGATAGTACAGAAGTGAAAAGCTTTATAACTGTAACTAACCAAACCAACCACCGTTTTTAGTCTATCATACATAGTATAGTAATGCAAAAATGTCCATGTTTGCAACTGGTAGCGATACGGAATAATATCTTTATTGCAACAAGCATCTAGTTGCATAATAATTATTTTTTGCAAAAAAAAATAGCATGACCGACTTAACCCGTGTACAGAATTCGCGAATATTTCGCACGTATCGATGTCACATTTTCACTTTATTGTTGATTTATCAAAAATGGCTTAGCCGATTTCATTAAAATTTTAATGGGACCAATTTCGAAGTATACTCTTTCCAATTAAAAAGGATTACTTTATCGGTCTACTATGAAAAAAGTTATACATAAAAAAATATACGTGTCGAATTGAGTACCTCCTCCGGTACGAAAAACTCCTCATAGAAAACCAGAGTTGTAAACCAGTTGCAAACATTGGTTGCGTAGGCAGCCGAAAACCAAAATTTATCTTGCTGCTGATAGATTTTCACACTATTGAATAAAGTATATATTTTTAAAACCTGATCGACCCTCCCAGTACAGTACATAATGGTTTCAACGAAATATTAAATGTTGAGTTAAAAATGCATACACTACATTTAAATTAACGAGAAATCCTACTAATATTATAAACGTGAAAGTTTGTTAGGATAGATGGATGGGTGGATGGATGTTTGTTACTCTTTCACGCAAAAACTACTGAACGGATTGAGATGAAACTTTGCAATAAGATAGCTTATATATCAGAATAACACATAGGCTATAAATTATTATGATATTGCGTAAATTTTCCATTTTATAACAATAAGTGTTCAGTAAGTAGGACAAATTCTGCCATCTGCGAGCTATTCTAGCGTGCGCTCCAAGAAATGTCAAAAAAAACTGTCGAATCGAACAAATTTAATGTCAAATCGATTTTTTTTCCACATCCTTTATTAATGGTGATAAGGTAGGGCCTCGAAATATCATGCGGGTGTTAGATCAGGGTTAAAAGAGGCGGTTACTTTGTCTATTTTATACCAAAATATTACTGTTAGGATGGAAATCTTACTTTTAACTAATGCAGCAACCCTGATTCTAACTTAATAACAAAGAAACTCTTCAATCTGATCCTTTAAATGTTTGTGAGGGTAGTTACCTAACTTGAGGTTTCTAAATTAGTAAAGGAAACAAGTAAATAAGTTTATTTTGTATATTTTTTATACTTCATGGGTCCCTCGAGGGTACCACCATGTATTGCAATAATTATGCCACGTTCGCAAGGCCCTAGACGTTTTGAGAAGAAGTGGCAAGAAACTCAAGACGCCAACAGTATAATCTTTTGATCAGTCACCTTAATTTAGATATTACACAAAGTACTTAACTTTAGCAACATGGCGACGTCCACTCGACTTGGCTTCGAATATAAAAGATACTGACACTCAGCATAACTAGCTAAGCAAGACTCTAACGTTATTATCAGAATACCGGGAAAACACTAAGAGATACTGAAGCGAACACCAAAAAGCACTAAGAGAGCGAAGCCGCGCCAACAGACCGTTTTATACTGATTTCACAAGCTTCCACCATGCCTTACCACCACTGCTCGATGTAAATATTACTAACAACCAATAGGGAACGAGCAAGATGGCGGGCACGGTGGTAGCTTCCATTTTACACAATTGTTAAACATAAAATCATCTTAAACTGTATTTCATACTTATTAGAATTATTAGAACAATTATTGATACGTTTCAAGTAATCTATAACATTATGAAATCACAGTATTAAATAAATGGTATATGTAAACAACAATGGCCGACATTCGGAAGTCATGATTTAGTTACCAATAAGTCTTATATTACTTAATACATCTTGTAATCGTTATTAAATTAAATATTATAATAACATTATTATTCTAACACGGCCAGCCTGACAGTACTTCGTCCTCGAAGTACATACAACCTCATCTCCACCATTACACTACAATAAAACTTAATACCATATTGTATTGTTGATGACATATTATTCTGTTTTTTTTTTTTTCATATCATATTTTACTATTCTATTGAGATGAAACTTCTAATGCGACTTCCAACAAGGTTGCGTTATAAGTTAAATTAATAAGTAGATTTAGTTAAATTTAGAAGTTAAATTGATCAAACAAAAACCAAAACACCTCGTCCATCGACGTAGAAAGTAAATACCGCGGGCTAACTTGACGCCAACGCCATCTACCTCTAGTTAAGAGTTAACTACTAAATTTCACTTCTTCTGCGCGGAGGGACTCCACACACAATTTTTTTTATTTTCGATGTCAAATGATCTCCCACTCAAACCATCCAATGATTACGTGGAGAACATCTAACAAATCAATCACAATTTTATTATTTGTAGGATTCGTAAACAAGTTATCTCATTGAAGTCCATTTTAACGTCATATTAAATGGACACATATACATTCTATGGACAACAAAATAAAAAGTAAACTGGGAGTTTACTAATTTGATTCCCCGTGTCACCACTACCCGGCTCCGACCGGCCCATCGGAAACGAACAGTAGCAGACACGAAGTATTTTCATTTTATCAAGTACCCACATACAGTGAATGAAACTTAGTTATTTTTTTACAATAATTTTCTAAAAACAGTAGGATAATTTTAAACTATGATTATTTTAAGGCTATACAACATAAACGCTATTCTAAACATTTAACTAAGCACAGTCAGTAATGACGAATATCGTGGATCATATACATGATAGCATAAAACCAATCAAACAACAATATGACTCATACATTGAAATATTAAGAAGTCAAAAATATTACAACCTATTTAATACAACTATACTGACCGTACTTAGTTCCCGAAGTACAAAAATAATAAGTTTAAATAGTAATCTATTATTCGAGTATATTTGCATAACTTATATACAGTGTTATTAACTTCAATAAGCACTGCTATATTGATTCCCGTCTGACTATAATAACAGCAACATGTTTTTCTTTGTTCTTATTTTCTTTGTTTTTATTGGGCTACCCTCCCTGTAGAATACCTACTGCTTCCGGAACCTTTTACCGATAGCAATCAGCCGCTACTCCTGAGACATATCGGCACCAACAGTAGGTCAACTAGCGGTTACAAGGAAGAGTCCCCGGCCGCACTTTCTGTCATAGTCATAGTCTATGTCAGTAGTATTAATAGTCATTATTATCACAATCTAAGTCCCAGTGGCACGACTATGAACACTCAACCTACTCGCTGGCAATAGCCTCACCGTGCCACTGCCAAGTCACGGCCCATCAGCGACCTAAGCTACGTTTTTTTTTTCTTAAGGCTACCCTTCCTGCAAATCTAACCAACTAGTTACAGGAGAAGTACCTGACCGCACCGTTGTCATAGTCAGAGTCATGGCCGTAGTCGATATTCAGTCCCAGTACACGACTAAGCAAACGCAACCTACTCGCTGGCAATAGCCTCACCGTGTCACTGGATGGTCACGGTCCTCCAGCGATCTAATCTAATACACTATCTATTATAGTCAGACAATCAGCATTGTTTTTGTCAACATAATATTGAAATTGTTTGTCTTTTCTTGTTAATTTATCTTACATTTCGTTCTGTTTCACATCTTTTTCAAGACAACCTTATTTTAGCCATATAAATCGTTTTTAAAATTCTTACACTATAAGATGGTAAAGAAAAAGGATAATTCATATTCTCTTTGTGAAATCTGTTGACAAAATCTGTGATCCCGATGTTTTAGTTCAGTTTTACTTTTTTTTTTTAATATACCGCTCGGTTATTCTGACACATTTATAAACAGTTGTCATTCAAACTTTCCAATATATATATAATTGTGTAGTGTGTATCGTTTTATGTCGTTAGGTAAAAATAATTACAAAATGAACAGAAACCTTCTGCAATATTTTTTAAGCAAAATTCTTCTGGTTTTGTCAACTGATCCCACCTTACAACATAGAAAAACTATGCAAAACATTTCTAATTATATATAACAGGGCTCAGCCCCTTACCTCCTTTATCATCAGAACACTGTATTCACTTCACTATTTTACTGATACACCTTACTTTTTCACCGATTCACTTTACTTGGCCAGGAAACCCAGTAGTTCTGGGACCTGGAGCCCCGCTGCAGAATTTCCCAGGCAAACATTGCCAGGAAATCGAGTAGTTGCTGCCCAGGCAGCCTTTCAGCATGGATATGCAAAAAGCTTGTCGGGATTCTCTGAAATACAATGAACGGCATTAATGTGGGTATTTCGGCACCACTTCTGATGTTAGATCAGGGTTAAAAGAGGCGGTTACTTTGTCTATTTTATACCAAAATATTACTGTTAGGATGGAAATCTTACTTTTAACTAATGCAGCAACCCTGATTCTAACTTAATAACAAAGAAACTCTTCAATCTGATCCTTTAAATGTTTGTGAGGGTAGTTACCTAACTTGAGGTTTCTAAATTAGTAAAGGAAACAAGTAAATAAGTTTATTTTGTATATTTTTTATACTTCATGGGTCCCTCGAGGGTACCACCATGTATTGCAATAATTATGCCACGTTCGCAAGGCCCTAGACGTTTTGAGAAGAAGTGGCAAGAAACTCAAGACGCCAACAGTATAATCTTTTGATCAGTCACCTTAATTTAGATATTACACAAAGTACTTAACTTTAGCAACATGGCGACGTCCACTCGACTTGGCTTCGAATATAAAAGATACTGACACTCAGCATAACTAGCTAAGCAAGACTCTAACGTTATTATCAGAATACCGGGAAAACACTAAGAGATACTGAAGCGAACACCAAAAAGCACTAAGAGAGCGAAGCCGCGCCAACAGACCGTTTTATACTGATTTCACAAGCTTCCACCATGCCTTACCACCACTGCTCGATGTAAATATTACTAACAACCAATAGGGAACGAGCAAGATGGCGGGCACGGTGGTAGCTTCCATTTTACACAATTGTTAAACATAAAATCATCTTAAACTGTATTTCATACTTATTAGAATTATTAGAACAATTATTGATACGTTTCAAGTAATCTATAACATTATGAAATCACAGTATTAAATAAATGGTATATGTAAACAACAATGGCCGACATTCGGAAGTCATGATTTAGTTACCAATAAGTCTTATATTACTTAATACATCTTGTAATCGTTATTAAATTAAATATTATAATAACATTATTATTCTAACACGGGCGAGGCCGCGGGCAAAACCTAGTGTATTATAACCTAACAAGCTGCCCGTCTCGGCTTCGCTCGGCCAATAGTGTGAAAATAATACATTAACATACATCCGTATTCTTGTTATTTTGTGTCCCAACCTACCCCAAGATCCCCTTTCCGCACATCAAAGCCATTAAACATAAATAAAACATAATCTCAGGGTGAAGTATCTAAATTAAAACGTAAAAAATTCAAGCACACGTATTCAGTGTTACCAGCTTACCCCATCTTACCCTGTACCCGTAGTACGAGTTTTTAAACTTTATACTTACTTGATGAAGCTATGGTCTAATGGGAGTAAGTATGCTTGCTTTACAATCGTGAGGTTGTGGGTTCAAATTCAGGTCTCATGCATTGGCATGATAAATTCATTGGAGTTTTTTGGAATTTATCATTCATTTTCCATTCATTTTTATTGGCTTTTCGGCTTTATCGAGAACAAAATACCTATCTATTTTTATGTCCATAGAAAAATCGATGGTGTATGTGAATCCACGAACCCGCAATGGAGCAGCTGGTGAATGGATCCCAATCCAATCGAACTTTGAGGGTGGGCATATTCAGCAGTAAGTAGGTAAGTTCGTATAAGCCAGGTGGCTAGCCCTGGTGTCAGATTTTTTAAGCCGCCCGAAGGCCTATCTGATATTGCTAAACGGTTAAACAACTGGGGCCTAAAATTTAACGTGTCATCTGAGCCACGGTAGCGTTCAGTTGTAAATGCCATCCGCAGTCACCCATCCGAATACTGACCGTGCTGACCGTTGCTTAACTTTGATGATCGCTAACGAACACCTAGTCAACTACGCAGCAGTGTATTTCATACAAATTGTAGTTAGTTTACGTAACTGTATCAAGGAAATAAAACAACGGGTTGCACTCCGGGAGTGCTGGCAGATGTGAAAACTTGAACATATAGAGTACTATCATTTATGTGGCATATATAATAATGCAATACTAAAACATAACCATAAGTATTTAACTATTTTATAAAATGTAATGGAAATAAAAGACAAATTAATATTATTTATGAATTGTACTACTATTGTATTGGAATGATGAGAAATAAAAGGCTTTTTTATTTTTATTTATTTATTTTATTTTATCATTTATGTGGTAAAATACAACACACGTGCACACTCGCGCAAGCGCCCTGCGCTGCTTAAACGAAACAGCAAGAGGGCATACATTTTCGCCGGGCGGTAGAAATAGAAGGGGATATTACTTCCTCGCCTACGCCGCGCCGGCGGTCTACTCTCTCTCCCTCTTACGAATTTTCGATCAGGTCACGTGTCCTGACGCGAGTTTAACATTTTTTAACCATCCCATATTTTTAATTACGCACTCCGTCCATTATTTATACGCTTTCCGTCCTCTCCATCCTAAGGTTGCTTGGCATTGATCGCTATTAGCGATAAGGCCGCCCATTGTTACACTGTTTATGTAACTTTGTTTCTTCTTTTTGTTTATTTCTTGGTGTGCAATAAAGAGTTTATCTATCGATCTATCCCAAAAATTACACAATGCCACCAAAGAAGTTTTCACTTCAAAAAATGGGGTGCATGGAAGGAGCCTCCCCGAATGTCGTTCAATTGATAGTCCCTAAATCGCAAGAACGTCCGGCGCACCCTGGACAGTCAGCGCCCGCTATTCCTTACGCTGACTGACTAATCCTTCCACCACGATGTCCCGTGCTAAAAAAGATCCTTTTCAGGGCCCTCCGCAAAACGGCCCTTCTCAGGGCCTCACCAAAAATGGCCCTTCTCAGGACTCTCTTCTAAAAGGCCCTTCTCAGGGCCATCATCAAAACGGCCCTTTTCAGAGCCCAAACCAAAACAGATAACGCCATTGAGGTGGCCAATTTTTGGTTAAAAGCCGGAATATAAAAAATTTTAGCACGCAAAATCGACTCGAAAAGAAGAAGAAGAAGACTTCAAAAAACTCGTACTAGGGGTACTGGTCCTTGGTATTATTTATTTAGAGGCGCGATGATAAAATACTGCCGAGACTTGCGGCCGTTTTGTTTTTCCGGTTTTTTATTTGGAAAATGTGGTCTTGAAGAGAAGTCCTTTACAGAAGCACAGCTTGATATAGATGAACTGGGAGAGTTACGCAGCCGTTGCTCAGATAACATGTTAAATAGAAGGACCCGGTTTTATTAACCATTTAGCCATGTCCCTTCAGTCGGCCTAGCTCTGAGGCCCGGCCTATACGAACTTATGCAAAAAAGACGTCCACAAATGATATTATATTCAGAGAAAAATATAACCAAGACGATATATGCATCCTTCCTTCCTCCTTCCTTTCAGCCATAGGACGTCCACTGCTGAACATAGGCCTCCCCTAAAGATCTCCAATAAGACCGGTAGGTAGCGGCTTGCATCCAGCGCGATCCTGCGTTCTTAATGAGGTCGTCCGTCCACCTTGTAGGTGGACGTCGTACGCTGCGCTTGCCGGTACGTGGTCTCCACTCGAGGACTTTTCGACCCCATCGGTCATCAGTCCTCCGCGCTATGTGCCCTGCCCATTGCCACTTCAACCTGCCAATCCGCTGGGCTATGTCGGTAACCTTGGTTCTTCTACGGATCTCCTCATTTCTGATTCGATCGCGCAGAGAAACTCCGAGCATAGCCCTCTCCATGGCTCGTTGGGCTACTTGAAGCTTGCTAATAAGGCCTATAGTGAGAGACCACGTTTCTGTGCCGTAAGTCATCACTGGCAACACACACTGGTCGAAAACTTTCGACTTGAGGCACTGAGGTATGTCGGACGAGAAGACGTTACGCAATTTTCCGAATGCTGCCCAGCCGAGTTGGATTCGGCGATTGGCCTCTTTCTTGAAGTGGGACCTACCTAACTGCACTACTTGTCCTAGGTAGACGTACGAGTCAACGACTTCAAGAACCGAGTATATATGAGTATATATGCATCGTTTGAAATAAAACTTCTTGGAGCCTGTGAAGTTAGTTTCAAGTTGCGCAAAATCCAATAATCGGTAAGTTTAGTCCGGATTGGGTTTCGTGCAGCTTGAAACTAACATACAGCCGCCACAGAGCTCCAAAAACTTAGTCTCGGCCTAAGTATATAAATACATTTGTGTTGCCGACTATTCTGGCATAGTTGGTAGAACGTCTGCATCCAATGCAGATGGTCATAGATTTTTACGTTTTTAAGGGACATTTGGATAATTACTTAATTTTTAAGACCCTCAGTTGGCTTAACTCTGACGCCAGGGCTTGTCACCCGGCCTATGCGAACTTATGCAAATTTTATGCTTAAACTTTTCTGCAAACTGCAAAAAACTTTTACTATATACAGGGTTACTTCTAATCAATTAGCATCCTTTTAGAACCGTGGTGATCTAGTGGTAATGACACCGCCGTACAATCGTGAGGTCGTGGGTTCAAATCCCGGTCCTGTACCAATAAATTCCTTTGAATTTATGTACGGAATTTCACACCACTGGATTTTCGGTGAAGGAAAACATTTTGAGGCAACCTGCATACGTCCGTAGAAGAAATTCGATGGCGTATGTGAATCCACCAACCCGCACTGGGCCAGCGTGGTGAATATGGCCCAATCACCCTTCGTGGGTAGGTTAAATTTAACAATTGACTGACTATTAATATTCTCTTTTTTATCTGTCAAAATTCTAACATGAAAAAAACAAACACTAACATTTTATTATACAACGACACTACATAAATAAACAGATTAAAAGGACAAAATAATACAAAATACGTTTCTGACTGGGGTGCATCGCATGAAGCGAATTCTTCCAGGCTTCCAAGATCTTTCTTCCAAACGTACAATTTCATCAAAATCATTTATAAATTCGTTTCATATTTTACAAAAGTGGTAATAACCACGAGGTATAAAGATAAATTAGATAGGATTTCATAAAAAATAACATAAGGAAACAAATGTGTAACAAAACGTAATAACAACGTTTGTGGCTGAGCCTTTGTTGCTGGAATCTTTGCAATTTGGTAGGATGATTTTATTAGGGCTGCGGAATCTAGTAGCAAATAGTAGAAATACAAGCTTCTGTTTTGTATTTTTGCCTTCCAGAGGAAAATATACAAACTTATATCACTACATAGTATAAAACAAAGTCGTTTCCCGCTGTATGTCCCCGTGTATGCTTATATCTTTGAAACTACTTAGGAAACGGGTTTTGATGCGGTTTTCTTTAATAGATAGAGTGATTCAAGAGGAAGGTTTATAATATATGTATAATACACCTGTGCGAAGCCGGGGCGGTTCGCTAGTGATAAATAAAATTATACGATAAATAAAATAATTATACGATAAAAATGGCACCACCGACTTCAATCGTATACAATATTCGAATAGTTCGTTCGAATTGATGTAGGTATACAATTTTTAAATTACTGTTCATTTTTCAAAAACGGCTCAATCGGTTTCGATAAAACTTAATTTTGGGACTACCTTTAAAGTGTGACCTAACAAACAAAAAAGGAATCATCAAAATCGGTTCTCTATTGGCGGAGTAATCACGAACATACCTATGTATATACAAAAAAAAACACGGATGATAACATCCTTTTTTGAAGTCGGTTAAAATACTTGTATAGCTAACCCGGAAATCGCGTAAACAGCTTTTTACGCTTTTTACCAGCCTTTTTAATAGTCCACTGCAGGACGTAGGCCTACCCACGAAGGGTGATTATCCATCACGCTGGCCCAGTGCGGGTTGGTGGATTCACATGCACCATCGAATTTCTTCTACGGACTTATGCAGGTTGCCTTTTCCTTCACCGAAAAGCCAGTGGTGTGAAATTCCGTACGTAAACTCCAAGGAATTCATTGGTACGGGACCGGGATTTGAACCCACGACCTCACGATTGTACGGCGGGTGTCATTACCACTAGACCACCACGGCTTTGAAAAAAAGCTATATTACATGGAAAAAAAAAATATTATGTTCTAAAGGTTGTCGACCACACTTAACAAATACCTTTAAAAATATACATATTTCAGAGAGCCTATACTTTGTAAATTCTTCAAAGTAAGATAAATAATTATATTTTTGAAAAAAAAAATGGCATGACCGACTTCAACCGTGTACTGAGTTCGCGAATAGTTCGCACGAATCGATGTAGCATTTTCACATTATTGTTGATTTATCAAAAATGGCACAGCCGATTTCAATGAAATTTAAATGGGACCAATGTCGAAGTATATTCTTTCCAATAAAAAAAAATTAACGAAATCGGACTACTTTGTAAAAAGTTATGCGTTACATTAAAAAAAAATTACGCGTCGAACTCGTCGGTCAAAGTACCTCCTCCGTTTAGTCGGTCAAAAATAGGGCAAAATATTTAACGCTAATTAATGCATAATTACTCGTAGAATAATATTTTCTAAATTGATTTATGTTTACTGTACCAGCCTTTTTACTAAAACACTGCAGTATGTAAACCACGAGCGGACGTGGGCCATATCCTCCAAGCTGGCCCAGTGCGGGTTGGTGGATTCACATACACCATTGAATTTATTCTACGGATGCATGAGGTTGCCTCATGATATTTTCCTTCACCTAAAAACCAGTGGTGTGAAATCCTGTCCATAAATTCTAAGAAATGGGCGCAATGACTGAGTAAAAAAATCACTAACAATTTTTATATAATAATGCCGATGCGTTAGATTATCAAAAAATATTGGACACGTATTTTTTCTTTTCATAATCAAACAACAATGATCTTTTTTATCCCTTCTAGTAGTATTATGAAGGTTTTTAGGGTTTCGTACCCAAAGGGTGGAAACGGGACCCTATTACTAAGACTCCGCAGTCCGTCTGTCCGTCTGTCTGTCTGTCTGTCTGTCTGTCTGTCTGTCCGTCTCCAGGCTGTATCTCATGAACCGTTATAGCTAGAAAACCGAAATTTTCACAGATGATAAAATTAATAATAAAGGGGGGCTCCCATACAACAAACCTGATTTTTTAGCCGTTTTCGTTCTATACTAATAATGGTAACAGGTAGATGCTTGAAATATTCACAGAATATTTAGTTGTATATTCAATTTAATAGTAAATAATAAAATAAATATTTAGGGGGGCCTCCCACATCCATCCATCCTATACAGTACGGAACCCTCCGTGCGCGAATCGGACTCGTACTGGTACTGATTATTTTATTACTATTATCTAAAGTCTAAAAATGATAAAATCCTAACAGTATAGCTATCTACGAGTAAGTATAGGTACAGTTTAGCATATTTTTTCTCTCACACCCTATACGCAATTATGAACTCTACTTATACTTCACTATGACGTTTACCTTGTTACGTTTCGTTTACGTTGTCCGGTGACAGCCGGCAGTGTTGCCGCATTCGGGAGCAAAAATACACAATAATTTTTGACTGCACATGTTTCTGTAGCAGCCCTACCGCGATGTAATATCGGGAATGAATCCGTGTTTTGATTAGGTGTTTCCGAGGAAATGTACACCGTTACTCGCTGTATTTTCAATCTGCCTCTTATTAGTATCGCTTTACTCACAATATCAGTGGCGTAACTATACCATCTGAGGCCCGTGGCAAATTCTGTGGACGGGTCCTTCCCTGTAAAAAATTGCAGCATTGTAATTTAATTTTAATAAACCACCAGCAAGCAGGGGGCACGAAGACTTGTTAGTCTAAGATCCCGACATACAACGACCTTCACCGAGATGCTTATTAAAATTTAATGAAACGTATTTTATAATCAATTTAATATGTCAATAAATATAAAGCATATGGGTTGCCTAGCAAATTTCAGTCCAGAGTGTGTTTAAATAATAATTTAAAAAAAAATATTTTTTTAAACATTTTACCGGTATGATTATTAGATAAATTCTATACCAATCGAAAGTATGAAGCCCATAGAATATGCAAACGTTAGGTTGCCTATTCTTTTCCGGTCACAACTATCGGGTTGCCAGGTATAAACAGATAAATCTGTACTAGCATTTTGCAACGGTCTGTTTATTGAATGAAATTTAAACGAAATTAAAGATTATTTTATTCTGAACACGGTGGTATGTCGCATGGGATGGTTGGTTGGGACCTCTCAGTCGCACACATTCACTCGGAGCAATATTTTACTTTTTAAAATTCGACAACCGCAATTCTGGACTGATTTTTCGCAGGCAACTCTATAACTTTAATTTAAAAAAAAATTCAGAACTCGAGGCCTCTTGGGCTGGGGCCCTCTCGAATAGAAAGCCCCTCGGGTCGGGGGCCCGGGGCATTTTGCCAGCCCTGCCACCACTGCTATCACTAAGTCTACGCCACTGCATAATATGGTAAAAAATTACTGCAGTGTTCATAGTGTAGTTTTACAATGTTTTTTAGCGATCACTGAAGTAACGTTTGGCACGGCTAGTCTTCGGATGAGTGACCGCGTGTCACACGTCAAATTGGGGGTCTCGGTTTTTGAACCTTAAGTCAGAAATCAAAAACTCTGACACCAGGACTAGCCAACCGGCTGATACGAACTTATAATTATACTTCTTTACCTTATTGCAAAAATCGCTCATTTTGTTTCGGTAGTTCTGATTTTAACGTTGACATGAAATAATTATAGTCCTGAAGCAATCCCGAACTACAATGAAAATTCTTATAACGCCTATCTTAATCTTATAGCAAGAGCTTAAGAGCACTTAGTAAATAATTATTTTTTGCAAAAAATGGCCAAACCGACTTCCATCGTGCTAAAAATTTGAATAGTTCGCTCAAATCGAGTTAATTTAAATTATAATAAGTGGTGTACAACTGTAGCTACACGCAGAAAGACGTTAGCATCCGAGATGCAGAAGATACTTCTCTTGTTTGGATGCTAACACCCCTTATAACTGTATCGAATTTTTTGCAATAAACGTTATTATTTATTTGTTTAAATCGATGTATACAATTTTTACAATATTGTTGATTTTTCAAAAACAGTCAGTCGATTTTCAGGAGTATACCATTTAAAAAAATTAAATTGGTTCATATTTGGCGATAATATCGATGAACTTTTTGGAAGTTGGGTTAAAAATTCTTATAGATTACCGAAAAGTCTAATCCAACAAAAACATTTTTTACCTATGTGAAATGTAGCCAAGACAATTTTTTTTTATTAGTAATATTTTTTAGCAACTTCATAAAAGCTTTTACAAATTGTTGCATTTTTAAGGCGTCAGTTGTTTTACCCATATAGCTATATCAGAGGCAGCTTGAAAACTTTATCACTCTCTTCTTTTTGGACATTGGATAGAAATACACCGTCAAGCACTAAAAAGCACGTAAATACAATGAATTTGATTTTAAAAGGATTTAAAACTATAGAAAACTGCGCGGAATTAGCCATGCGAGTAAAACTCTTTACCGTACAATTCAATTTTGTTAATTGGATTCAAATTGCGCTCGCTTTTTCCGCTGCCTGCAACGTCACAGGTTTTTAGAGAATGTGAAAACTTTTTCGTTTTGGCGTCGCATGTTATTGCATTTGTCATGGTGTTTTCATATAGAGTTTTTTGCAAAAAGAGAAGCGTAGTAGGAATTGAGGTCGCTCGTGTGCCATGTTACGAGTTTTAATTTTGTTACGTTGACAACACTGCTATGTCATTGCTAGTAGGCAACTAAAAGTGTTTGATTCTTGGTTCCACCAATTCCGTTTTCATCAGTACTCGCGTCTACCAAATAGTCGGTACTTTGGATGCTGATTAAAATCTTATTGTTAGTTCACCGTAACGCCACGACGGTTCCCTTTTTGCACATACTGTAATGCCTGGGCCACACCAAAGGAAAATGCAGTTAATATTCGCGTTGATTGTCGCCTTTTGCAAGTGTGACCACCAATAAACGCGTTAATTTGACAACGGCATTCACATTACCGCTCGGCTCCACGTTGGCCGAAAACTCGAGCGGCAGTACATCAAAAAGATGAACGCAAGAATTATAGTGATGAAGCTGCCATACTACACATTGTCAGTGTGCACCACAACTCCACGAGCTAAACCGGAGCGCAAGTGTTCACTAACGGGAAACGTACTATGGTTTTAGAGTGATTAACAAGAAAATAATTGCGTTTCTCGAGATTTTGCAAACAGAGCTATGTTTGTGGGATCCGAACACACTAAACTTTTAAGAATCGTACATCGCAAATTAATGTTTGGCTACGATTCATAAAACTATTAGAGTCTGTCTAACAAAAGTTGATACTCGAATTTTTCGCAAACTTTTTATATGACAACACACGGTGCTACCAACATCGCGGATTTACCTTTTTTAAATTGGGGTATTTAAACTTGTTTAAAAACATTTTTTAAACATGCGTCATGTACTATTCTGAACAAAATTATTCATAATAGTCTTCATCGTAATGGAGTAGATAGGTACGTGTTGAAATCATTTGGAGGGCAATGCAAAGCCTGTTTGGTATAATAATTACGTAAAAAAATAACAAAAAATAGTTAACGTAATTAAAACACCTACACGACAAGTTAAAGCTTGAAAAGAAAAACATTATTTTGCGATTCCCCCAAAGATTTGTAAGAATCAGAATAGCATTATGGTAATAATGCTACATCGTGTGAGTGAGAGAAAGTGTTTCCCTCTCAGTTTAGGGCTACCATGGTGTAATTTTTTTTTTTCATTTGCCTCGCTTTTTCAGTATCAACTTTTACTATACAGACTCTATCTTCTATGGGATATTATAGAACCCATTTAATATTAGGTAAATTACATTAATTTAATATAATAAAAAATAAATTTATTAGATACAAGAAAGTCAATACAATAATGTCTAAAAATAAAATTAGTCAAACAACCCGCCCCTAATTGTTCCCGGAGCAAAGGTCCCCAAAACACTGGCCGCATTACCCCGTTGAATAGCAATGGCCAATCTTTGCTCCAGGAAACAGCTGGAGCGGGGGTCACCACACTTTTCCGTTATCCGCTGGCCAATCTGTCGAATCAACACCTTGGCCTCGGTCCCCCAAGCGCCCAAAGTTTCAACAGCGATGGGCACAAAAAGATATTGTGCCTCCAAAGCCGCATATTTTTGACGCTTCCGACACGCAGCGTCCTCAGCAGCCGCCGCTGAGGAGCGGATGGAGCGACTCAGGTGACAGGCGGCAACCGTGCTGACACATGTGGCATCCCACACCAGGCACTTGCCATTCTTCCACGGCACCAGAGTTAGCCCATCCGGCCTCTTGCCATCAGACCTACTGAGACCCGGTGGCTCCAGAACGCAAGGTATATTTGCCGAGATAAAGGCTCTCCGGACTATGTCGTTGAGGGCATGGTGACGCGGAAACCTTCCTGTACACCGACGACAACTCAATGCATGGTGGCCATCGGCCTCCACTACGGAACCGCAGATGCAAGTATGTGGTTCACACACCTTGCAGCCCAAGCGGAGACCTACTGCCAAGCGCAAAGAGTCATCGTCCAAGAAGGTGCCCAGGTGTGGAGACGGAAGAGCGTGCAACCATGCCCCGGATTCTGACCGCGATACAGCCCTCAGTCTTGCCAAATCTGCCCCCGCAGCCTCGCTCAACAATTGCTTCTGGACCCGTTTAGCTCCAACATCGTCCCACGCACGCTGTACGTGAGGAGCTGCAGGGCTTTCGACACCTGAGTTAAGGGTCGACCAAACTGCCCTAGCATCTGACACAAAAGGTATGCTCACCTCATCACCTTCGTTATGAAGAATGACAGAGACAAGGCCAGCAACCCCATGCGCCGACGCCAAGAAAGCAGGCAGACCCAGTTCACCCATGCATCGCACCCCAAGACCTCCATGCCGAATCGGCAGTACCGCCTGAGTCCACTGCGGGTCATTGAGTGACACGTTGAGTATTGACTCTATAGAGGTTTTCAATGTCTCGTCAAAAACTGCAACCTCGTTAGGACACAGCCAAGTAGGCGCCGTTCGCAGCAGATACGTAGCCTTTGGTATAGCGAAACACGTTCGCAATAAAACCAACGCCACGTGCGCAGACAGATTCTGGAGACGTTCCCGAGCGGTAAGAAGAAGTTGATTTTGGGAAAGAATAGCCTCCGGTAACGCATCAATGAAAATCGGAGATCCCAAGAGGTAGAAAGAACTGGGCGACAGCTCTCTGAGGCCAGGTAAAAGAGAATTAAACCGTTCAAAGTGTGTACGAGCTTGAACGCAGCAAGGGAAAAACTCGCATTTAGAGGGATTCACTTCCAAGCCCAACTCTCTGAGACGAGGAATGAGACTCTGAAGATCCTGGAATACCTCTTCTGGCCTTCCTCCAATGGTGCCGTCGTCAAGATACCACAAATTCAAAGACGATTTGACGTTTACTATAGCTTTGTGGATAGCTAGACTAAATACCAACGGCCCCAACGGATCTCCCTGCTGCGCCCCAACCTGAGAAAGTATAAGATCATTGCCGAAGAAAAGATTAGAAGGAGCTTGGTAAACTTGGTGCAAGAAAGGATAGAGAGAAGGGACTTGGGCTTTGACCTCACTCAAAAGAACATCTCTCTCTAACGTGTTAAAAGCGTTGGTGATATCCAATTTGAGCACGACACAGTCAGAGTTACTGACATCCTGTACGAACGCTCGAGTAGCATGGATGGCAGCCTCACAACCTGAACGCGTGCCGAAACCCAGCTGGTGTGGTCTCAAATAGTCAGCCATCTCCTCTTTAATGGCGCGGCAACCCAACTTAGCCACCAACCGCCTAAAAACACTACCTATGGCAATTGGTCTTACTCCCCCGCCCTTCTTCGACAATGCACAAAGGGACGCCCCATACAGGTAAGGACAAACCTCTACATTAAGCTGACCACTAAGGAGGAAATTAGACAATTTAGTCAAGCACCCTAACAATCGTGGCCCGTTGTCACCCGCCGAACAAGACGTCAACTCTTTAAGGTGCCCTGGGCGAATTCCATCCAGGCCCGCAGCAGACCCGCTGTAAAAAGAACCTAACGCCTGTGCCACTTCATCCATCGTTACCGACACTGTTGCGAGAGAAGTATCCGGAACTGGTGGAAAATTAAGCGGCCGCGATGGACCTGGATGTTTCGCTTTTAAATCTGCGAGCGTATCAGGGCTAAGTTGAGCGAAGGAATCATCAGACGTCAACAAACGAATAGCGCCCCTCAGGTCACCGTCAAATACCTTTGATTCGATAACCGAACGGGATGAGCGGGGCCCACGCCTCCGACTTTCACATCCACAATCATCGCCCAGATGACACGGATCGAAAGCTGCAATGTTTGCCTTCACCTTTGCCGTCATGTTCCCGGGCAACTCCTTTGACGGGACCCTAAGCGCACCGAAAGCAAATGTGAGCAACGCGAACCAGTCTTCCACCTCATTGCTATCGACACACTTGTCGAGAATCTCACATAACCTGCCCGCTGCTTGGTTTCGAGCACCTTTCGGAATGTGCCGAAGCACTGGCGTTGACTTTTTTAAGGTGGCAACCACATCCAGAGACCGGGCCTGAAACCCTGAAGACATCCCATTTTGGGCTAAATGTGGATCCGAAGCCACTGTCTGAGACGCTACTGCAGGCTGAAACGCCCCTTTGTGCATGCGACCAATATGTACTTTTAGACCGTGAGCGCTGAAGGACCGAGATGACCCAGGACAATACGGACAAGTCAAAGGTGCGGTAAGAACGGAATTCATCATAAATTATCACAGAAAAACATACAAATTATCATCAAATTCAAAAATTTAACGAAATCGAACAATTTGAGTCGAGTCAACAAACTAAAATAATATTATAAATTGAGAGAAAAAAAAAAATAATATTATCACAAAAAAAAAAAAATTACAAACAAACACAACTAGGTGCACAAAAAATATCTATTTATTAAATAGCCATAAATTACTTTATCCCAAAAATATAATAATTGTGAGTGAGAAATTGAAAGTAATCTCCCGAAAATAAAATCTATTATTACTATTATAATATTAATAGTATGTTAACCAAACCAAACTGCAATGCAAGCATTTGATAAATTCAAGATACAATATATCAGTCAAAAATATTGAAACATTAAAACATGATAACAAAAATCGTTACAAGAATAAAAACAGTCAATTAATAATAATTATCATTCAATAATCAAAATTAAACAATCAAAATGTATGTAAAAGTCAATAAATTGATACAATAATTATAATGATCAAATTAAATTAATTATACTCGTAGGTCGTAGCTTATAAAATTAATACAGGAAAAAAAAAATACCAACTAAGAATACTTATTTGTAATTATTACAAGGCACTAACTTCAAAAATTTAATGAAAAAATCACATTAATAAAATTGTAGTAAAAACAGAAACGAAAAACACTTTTTATTATGTTGTCCTTGTAGAATTATTTATTATTGTATCCAGTTGTCGCAAGCAAGAGGCGCCATCTCGACGTAAACATTGTTTTTCTTCCTCGTATATCAAAACAGAATCAGCAGCGCCATCCACACAGCCGTTCTCTTCGTGCTTGGTCGAGAGCTCGGGCTCCCAACACGCGCTTGAGGCTACAGTTTTTCTGTAAACCGCGACCACAGGCGGGGGTGCGGGCCCTTGCGGGTCCCCCCCCACCCCCGCAGCGATCGAGCGCCTACAGAAAAGCGCTTCCCCGCGCGCGCCGCCGACCGCGGCCTCGCTCCGTCTGCTAGCGACGTCGAGCGGGTCGCCCTGGCGTGCCGCACCCAAGCACCGAGCGCATCCGTGCGCACCGTGCGCCAGCTTGCGGCCGCCTGCTGAACTGGCATTTGCCCCGCAAATGTCGACCTAGCCGCGGCCGCCCTGGAATAACCTATGAGGGGCGGGATTACGCCGCCGGCTGTTGTGCCCGGGCGCGACCTGTCCCGGAACGAGCATCGCGTCCCTCCATCACTGCCACCACTTAACGACGCGTCGAGCTTGCTCCGCGTCGTCCATCCACACCTGACAAGACAACCAGCGCCGGGCTCGAGCGGTCACTCGCCCGGCGCACCGGCGCGCCATCGCCTGCCTTGCCTCGACCGAGGGCTGCATGGCTCCATGTCCTGACGGAGTGCACGCCGTCGGGCGGGAAGCCCACCGGCCCGCGGACGAGTAGACACCACCGAGACGCGCCGCATCTGAAGCCACCATCGGGGTCGAGGCTCGCCTCCCCCGATACAATACCTGAAGACGACCAGAGGGCGGCCTAGCAAACCACCCTCTTCGGCCCAAGCGCACCCGGCGCCTGCCGACTTTGAATGACGCATCGGCGAGTGCGCGTAATGCGCCCCGAGCACACCGCGCCGCTCGTATATCGAGCGACGCACACTCCAGCGGCCTGTCGACGTAGTCCAGGCCACAACCCCCCGCAGACGTGACCAGGGACGTGCTGGCGCCAGGCCCGCTGACGCGCCGCCTCCCGGTTGGTGCCCGGCGACGCCGCGCGCGGCGGCCTGATGAGTCGACGACCCGACACGACTGCGGCCCCATACCCCGCCGAAGCGACAAGGGACGTCTAGCTAGCCGCACCGCTCCCGTAGGGCTTATACGGTGACGCAGCGCGCGGCGGTCAAGAAGCAGACGACCCGAAGCGACGGCGGTGCGGCCCGCTCCGCCAACTCGTGTGTGCCCCACCGAGTGGGCTGAAGCCGGCCGCCTACTCCCATCAAGACCTCACGCGCCCCTTGACTTTGATCGGGGCGCACTCAACCGGACATACAACCCACCTGACTTCCTGCGCATCGCGCCCCATCACCTGACCCTCATCTCGCGACGCCCAGCGTCGCGACGTCCAGCCTTGGTGCAGCCGCTGTCGCTTTTGCGACGCGCGGCCCCTACCGGGCTCCGCCACTACGCGGGCCTGCCTCGGCGGCCGGGGTTGAGTCTCTCCCCCGGCGCCGCTTCACTGCAACCGGTGCCTAGAGGCACACAACTGTACCTACCTGAGTAGGCGTCGCTCCGCCTTACGCGTGAGCTTGACGCCGCTCGACCATCGTCGTCGACACAGCGCTCGACGACCATCTACCAAAGGGGCAGTTAGAGACGTGGTGCCTGGCTCGCGCGGCGGCGCGCTTGAGCCGGGCCAGCGATCCCACTCCCCATCTCCGCATCGCTACGAGACCGGCAGGCCGAGAGAGCATTGCTCCGCGCTTCAGTTGGGCTTGGTCGAGTTTACTCCTGAGTTCAACCATCTGAAGTTGCGTTCGCCTGACCGAGTACGCCACCGGATCGACGTGCGTCACGTCGAACACCTATTCGAAGAGGAGGAGATGCCGCCTGCACCCGGCGGTTGCAGGTTGTGAGGACTCCGAATCTGAGAACCATAAGCCAAGACGGCCGACGTTAGTCTGCCAGAATGGCGGGGAGAGGGCGCTGAGAGATGCCGCCCGACCTCGCGGTCGGGATTGGGTACTCGCGCCCTCCCTTTACAATGCCCTACATCCAGAGTGGTGTAGCGTCCAGCCACAGTAAGGAGGTTCGCCTCGACGCTGTTTCCTGACTCCTATGTATAACAGGAGGAGAAGATCCACATGCCATGCCATCCACACAGCGATGCCGGAACCAGATTGCTCGCGTAGCTTACCGATCAATTGTCAATCAGCAAAAACCAATCGATCACAAAAACGCCATCTAGGTAACGGTTCCGGAACTAATTTGCACACGACGTCTCAACCGTGTCAATAAGTGTAGGAAGCTGGCAAAATTATTCAAATGAAGTACTCGTAGTTAAGTTGTTGTGCGAAAATCAGAGATGGCGCTGACCGTGGGAAAGTGGCGGTCAGATTTCGGGATAATATTCTCTGATCCCCAAAAATTTTCACATTCCCAATCTCCACTCACTTGATCATCGAGCCACTCAAAAATAAACACTTCCACTTCACTTCACGAAGCAAAAGAAAAAACCCACTGTGCAACAACTCAGGAACGACCTGAGAAAATCTGTTTTCTTCTAAAATACCTGAATCAAATCGAAAGATAACGCGAATCCTGGTATTTCTGCAGGACTTCTTCAATTATATTACTCGATTATTAGAAATAACTCGCGTAAAACAAATAAACTTAATATATCGATTCAGAGATAAATACGTCTCCGTATCGTAATAAAAATAAAAAATAACAATATCGTTGTATATATCGTAATAAAAAATAACAATAATCAAAAAGTATGCGATTATAAGGCGGGTGTCAGTACCACTAGACCACCACGGCTTCTAGTGGTGTTCTAGTGGTACCGACACCCGCCTTAAGATCGTAAGGTCGTGAGTTCAAATCCCGGTCCCGTACCAATGAGTTCTTTAGAATGTATGTACGGAATTCTACATCACTAGCTTTTCGGTGAAGGAAAATCGTGAGGCAACCTGCATACGTCCGTAGAAGAAATTCGGTGGCGTATGTGAATCCACCAACCCGCACTGGGCCAGCGTGGTGGATATGGCCCAATCACCCTTCGTGGGTAGGCCTACGTCCTGCAGTGGACTATTAAAAAGGCTAGTACTGTAAATAAGGTGCAGCACCAGCATCGTCCATCTTGAATTTAACGTCAATGTTATCGCCAAGAATGGGCATTCACGTTGACCGTTCAAGTGTAGCCACCCACTGTATGGCGTTAAAATAAACGCGATAATTATCGCATTGAAAGGCATTGACGTCGCCGTTGACGTTTTTCGGAATGTGGCCCGGGCATAAGGGTTACAATCATTATCCATCCATCCATCAGCCATAAGAAGTCCACTGCTGGACATAGGCCTCCCCTATGGATCTCCAATAAGACCGGTGGGAAGCGGCTTCCATCCAGCGCGATCCTGCGCTCTTAATGAGGTCATCCGCTCACCGTGTGGGTGGACGTCCTACGCTGCGCTTGCCGGTACGCGGTCTCCACTCGAGAACTTTTCGACCCCATCGGTCATCAGTCCTCCGCGCTATGTGCCCTGCCCATTGCCATTTCAACTTGCCAATCCACTAATATCAAGGGTTACAATAGTTTTACAGTTTTCACCGTTTTTAGGGTTCCGTATCCAAAGGGTAAAAACGGGACCCTATTACTAAGACTCTGCTGTCCGTCCGTCTGTCCGTCTGTCTGTCACCAGGCTGTATCTCATTAACCGTGCTAGCTAGACATTTTCGCAGATAATGTACTTCTATTGCCGCTATAACAACAAATACTAAAACCAGAATAAAATTAATATTTAAGGGGGGTTCCCATGCAACAAGCGTGATTTATTTGCCGTTTTTTGCTCGATATTTAAAACAGCAACTATGGAGGAACAGATCTATGGGGATCCCATACGGTACGGAAACCTTCGTGCGCGAGTCCGACTCGCACTTGGCCGATTATTGCGCATTATTATTGATAGAGTGAACAAAATACGCGAAGTCTCGGTTTGAACTTGACGATTTTGCTTTCTTCTATCCGGAAGTTGGTTTTCCTCTAGGTACTTTCAGGTCGCATGCCCTGATGCCGGGGCACTAGAATACGGCATCGGTATCCCCTGCCTGTAGTAAGAGCCTACAAAAAGGGGACCTCTGGGCTCGTGGGTGGTCAGAGTTGGGGCTCTGGCCATCCACTCAAACGGGCCCGAGGAGGACGACAGCGTGTGTGGCAACGCTGTCGTAGACTTGTGCAAGTCTGGTTCTACTGCCAGGCGAGTAGGCACACAAAGTGCTGGGAGTACCGGTATGTTCCTTTTGGAGATCCCGAAGCTCCCAAGAGGGCACAAAGGCTGGACACCGAGGCGGTTTTGGTGGGTATAATCCTGCATAATTCGAAGATTTCACCCTCGTAAAAATAAGGTACTTACAGGTCGCATTATTCAACTAATATAAATCCATTAATTTATAGGTTCTATAAATGCTATAATGTAATTTTTTGCCGTCAGCGATTCTCTACATAACTTAACAGTATTACAAGAGGCTGGAACAGAATCAAGACAAAAAATGTAATAAACCGTTTTAAGATAAAAACGCCAGACCTGACCTCACAAAACCGCATTAAGCTAACTTTTAACTCATCCTAAATCCCTACCCCCTTTATTTATGGGCATTTTTCCCCCAAAGTAGTAAGTTACCTCATAACTTGGGATTATATTGACTTAGATTTACCAATTTGTCGAGGAATTGATTTATTACAATAAGGCTAGGGTGGGAGGACTAAGGGTGATATTCTATGGGGGTGAAATTATGTTTTTGACGTGATTACGTCTTATAATTTGCTGAACGCAGGCTGGACGCACGAGATAGTATCACGTTCTGCATGAGCCGAGCGTGCAGACGAAAGCACGGAACAAGCGATATAGAGCCATGGTCGGCCTAGGCATAACATAACCTTTTATTTTTCCGGGATAGAAAGTAGCCTATGTCACTTTCCGACTTTTGGACTGTATCCATCCCAAAAATTAAGAACGAAAATGCTGCAATTCACATATGCACTATCAGTTTTAAAAGTTAACACAGACTTGAAATCCGCAAAAACAGCTTACTACGCCTATGCCTACTCTTGGCTAAAATACGGAATCATAATATGGGGAAACAGCACTGACGCAAAAGATCTATTTATAATTCAAAAGAAATGTATCCGGATTTTAATGAATATAAAACAGCGACATTGCTGTAGACCGCACTTCATGCAGCAAAATATACTCACACTTCCAAGCCTATATATATTACAAGCAGCCACTTTTGTAAAAAAACATCCAGACCTATTCCAACACAACACAAACGCTCGTAGAAAACATTTAATCGTAGCTCCAGAGCCCAAACTAGAAATGATCAGAAAAGGACCTGAATATATGCTAATAAAAATATACAATCACCTACCGAGAGATTTGCAAGAAGAGACAAATATCAAAAAGTTCCAAAAGAAACTCAAATATTTCCTGACAAAAAAATGCTATTACACAGTTCATGAATATCTAGACGAAAAAGTTTCAACCTCACAAAATATTTAAGACAATAATAATTATTTATCTGTACCTAATATAAGAACTATCTCCAAAACGATTATAAACTTATATTTTAGTATCTATAATGTACCATTTGCAACACCCTATACACAGGGTTATAATGTGTATAATGTTACATTATCATAATTATAATTGTAACTAAACATTATAAGGCAATGTATACTTAAATAAATAAAATAAATAAAATCAAGTTGATCCGTTGCTCCGTAGCTGCGTGAAAGAGGAATAAATCAATAAACCAACAAATACACTTTTGCATTCATAATATTTTAGTAAGGATATTAGCTACACTCTACCTATACATGATACTCAACATTTCACCCCCCAGCCCCCGTCCTTAGTCCAGATGCGAAGGGCCAGCAATTTCCGTACAGACCCTTATATTTTGAAGGCAGAAATTTGCTTCGATTGCCTTTGATAGCAAGATTTATTTGGATTATTATTTGGAAGAAAATATTATTTTGTTATGAGAAGAATCGTATGGGGCAACTAATAACTATTCTGGACTATATTTTTGTCCTGCACTTAACAGAAAAGTAGTGTTCATTATGTACTTTTAATATGAGACTCATTTAGGAATAAATTGTGAAATCTTTATTGTTATTTCACTAAGTAGAATAATTCAGTAGTACATATATCAGTCTCTGGCAGTTATATCACAAGCTTTGCTTGGTTTGGAGTCAGAGACCGTGTGTAAGATGTCCCCAAATATTTATTTATTCATAACTAGCTGGCCCGCCCCGGCTTTGCCCGGGTACGATTGGTTTAAGACGACAGATTTTATGAGTATTGTGCCTAATAACTTACCACGTAAAGTGAGTGACATATCTGTCACTCACATGAACACAGTTATTTTAGCGCGTTTTCATATTAAAGTATCATATAAGCTAATATTTTTTCCATAGAACACCCACTGCCTAACATAGGGCTCCCTTATTAGATCTTGAATAACACCGAATAAAACCATTGCAAGAATTTTGCATCCAGCGTCCATCCATGTATCCACCAAAAAATGAGGTTCGCAATTCCACTGTGTTTCATTTTGTATGTATGTTACGCGATCATTTCGTCAATAATGAATCAATTTTGTAGTAGAATCGATCGAATCGTAGCCTTAATCTGTTCGACTATTTACATTTAAAAAAAAGATAGATTTTGCCTATCTAAATAAAAGTGATTTCGTATGGGTCGGGTGGTTATCCCTGGCTTCAGAGTTTTTAAACAGTTAGAATAATAGAGACCCGCAGCCCGCAGTCCATCTACATTCTATCAACGTAAGTTAGTTGACGTTCTAATATACACTTGTTTTTGATCTTTTCTTCATTCGAGTACTTTGTAAAATATTAGCCATCAGTTCTACTTCTACGAATTGTGTGCCCTACCTAAGGCCTCTTCAACTTGCTAACCCAAAAAGCTGTAATGGAACCAATGGAAGCGCTGGCATCCAACGTGTTCCGATGGTCTCGACCAGATCTTCGATTCACGTGAAGACCTTCTCTACACTTGCCAATACATTGTCTACATTCGAGAACTTTAAAGGCCCATCGATAGTTTGTTTTACGTACTATGTATGTGTCAGGACACTAACTCAACTATCACTACAACAGAAATTATAAATCGTCTGTATGTCGGTTGCCTAACTTAGCATTTCCAAATCTGTAGGTACTACATAAATAGACGCATTAATAAAGGAGGTATATAGCAGTGGTGGTCTAGTGATAGTAACACTTATCTTACAATCGTGAGTTGGTAGGTTCAAATCCCGAACCCGTATCAATGAGTTTCTTTGGAACTTATGTACGGAATTTCACATCACTGGCTTTTCCGTGAAGGAAAATATCGTGTGGCAACCTGCATACCTACGTCCGTAGAAGGAACTGGATTACGCATAGGAATCCACCAACTCGCATTGGGCCAGTGTGGTGGATATGGCCCAACCGTAGGTAGACTCTCTCGCTACTCAATAGATTAAAACGCGGTCGCGGATTCATGTCTATTTCATATTACTTCTTTATTATTTCGTCAAAATTGTAAGCAGTAAAAGGAAAAAGTCTTTTTTTTTAAAACACTTTAGACGATACATTTACATTCGATGCCCGGATGCCCTATATGAATCCGCCAACCCGCACTGGACCAGCGTGGTGGATATGGCCCAATCACACTTCCTGGGTAGGCATATGTCCTCCAGTGGACTATTAAAAAAGGCTGGTATAGGTACAGGTACCTACAGAAATAGCGGAGATAAATGGTGATGCCAAGTGGGGTGAGCGGTGATCACGCGATTTTTTTCTAATACTTACCTACATTTTTAAACTCATGATATCTTTCGAATGAAATATCTGAATTGAACAATTTAAAAAGGCATAGAAAGGTCCTGAATTATTCTTGAATTTAAGTAGTTTATTTTGATAAGGGTTTATAAAATAATATACCATGATATAAATTAAGAGCATTTTCTTGCGGCGGCATTTCAATTAAAATTTTCTAATTAAATAACTTTTATTATGGTTTAACTATAATAGATAGATATACTCTGTCCGGACACTTTTTGTAAATAATGATAAGCTCTACAAAGTCGTAGTACATTATTTTATTGTTTCATCAATAGTTTTCGCAGCGCACACGATGTAAATAATATTTTAGGTAATTTTTGTACACCTTGGGTTACATTATGGGAGTTTTAGTAAGTATCTCTAATTATAAAAAAAATATAATATAACCTTTGGCATCCAACAGTGAAAGAATTTTTCAAATCGGTTCAGTAGTTTCGGAGCCTATTCGATGCAAACAAACAAACAATCAAATTTTTCCTCTTTATAATATTGGTATAGATTTTTTTCGCGTCAAATGAAGTCATCTGGAAGAAACTATTGTACTTTCGTATGTTGGTTAAAAATGCCCGGATAGTGAATGATTACTTGTCAAAAGATTTTTTATTGGTTGTGGCGGCTCTTCAATATTGGGGAGGCTAACTTTTCCAGCTGCACAGCATATACCATTAGGTTCATCGTCCCATTTTTTTGCATAACACTTAGGGCATATCTCATTCATGGTTCTAATTTGGACGGAAGGCTGTTGAGCATAATCTATTTGTGGATCGTATCTGAATGCTGATCTGTTACTGTGAGCTAAAATTTGAGTTGGAACTCTAGTTGTTAACGTATGTTGTCTTTCTCTCTGCTCTCGTAGACGTTGGGAATGCTCAGAGTTCGATCCCGTAGTGCGAGTTAGAATATTTCTATTATTTTGCTTTTCAAGCCGCTGCGAACGCTCTGTACTCGAATCTATCTAACCTAACTTGGGAGATTCTCAAATGATGTTCGGCAAGCCTCTGCGAACGCTCGATACTCGACTCTCTGGCACGCGATTGCGACGCGTATTCTCTCTGGCTTGCAAGACGATTTTCAGTTTCCGATGAAGATTTTTCATTACGACGTATTTTTGATGCCGTCGCCTGTGAACTATGTCTAGAAAGTTGATATTTTGATCTTCTGGGCATTTTAAAATAGTAGAAAATATAACTAAATTGCCTTTGTACCTCATAAATGATTTGCTCACTGTTGAACAGGAATTACTTATGACGGAAACGGGCCTGCAGCTACACAGTAAAATTAAATACCTAATGCTGAATATGTGTTTAAGCAATGAAATTTACAATGTGTTTAAAGCTGTAAACTGTTAGCTGTTTATATTTCAAACATTTGACAGAATTGACACACTTATTTTTGGTTGCTAGGGTAACAATAAGCAATAGACTATGACAGTTAAATATTGCATACTTTTTACATATTCTCATTAGATAATATTTAAATTATATGGTAATTTTTTTACACCTTGAGTTTCGTTATTGAAGTTTTAGCAAGGATCCCTAATTTTTTTGGTAATGTACTATAGCCTATGACATCCAGGGATTGTGTAGCTTCCCAACAGTCAAAGAATTTTTCAAATCGGTTCAGTAGTTTCGGAGCCTATTCAATGCAAACAAACAAACAAACAATCAAATCTTTCCTCTTTATAATATTGGTATGGTATAGATGAACTGTAGAGAAATAGGCTGCATCTGAACCTCATTATGAATAACTTTTGCTATAACGCCAACCAAAATTTCAGTAAAAAAGCTCTAAATCGAAAAAATCCATATATCAATTAAACAAAAACATTTAATATAATTCAACTACTTACGTAAATACAAATACCAAAAAAGGTATTTACTTAATTTTTAATAATGCTATTAAAACAATTTTTCACTTCCCACTGTTCTTTTCCTTGACCAAATCAGCTGCTTTTTCCGCTATGGCCATTATAGGTCCACAAATATTACCACTAATTAATTTAGGTATCACACTCGCATCAGCTACTCTAAGGTTTTCAATACCTATAACTTTCAACTCATTGTCAACTACGGATCCCATGGCACAAGTTCCACTATAATGCCATAAAGAGTTCCCAACTCCTTTGACATAGCATTTTATAAAATCTCTATCCACCAATCCTTGACACTCTGGCAACCTTAAATCTACAATCTCTGCTTTAACACTTGTAAAAAGAGTCGATGTGTTAATTACTAACCAGTCTTCAATACAATCGGCAAATTTCTCTACATCTGTCTCATCAGAAAGATTTCCGAGGTACACTATAGGATCATCTTCTGGGTTGTTACTTTTCAATTCTATTATTCCTCTTGACACAGGGTTTAGAATATTCATAACAGTTACGAATGCTTCAGATCCTTTGCTAGCTGAATAAAATGCTTCGCATAACGCATCATCGTAGTTGAAAAGAGCTGCACACAATTGAAATATTTCTTTAGAGTCATATGGAAATATTAAATTAATAGTCTGGTAATCCGGAACACCTTTTCTTTGTAAACTGGCGTATCCTATAAACTGGGGGAAAGAAAACTTGTGAGGATTTGCCGGTTCTTTTAGGCCAGAGCTGGGGCCCATTTTGTGAACAATTTTTACGCTTGGATGATCTTGCAAATTTCTGCCCACTGGCAGATTTGAAACTAAATCTATTCCGAGATCGTTTAAATGATTTTCTGGTCCGATACCTGATAGCATTAAAAGTTTAGGAGAGTTTAATGCTCCGGCACTAACTATGACTTCTTTTGTTACGTAGAACGTGTACTTAATATTATTGTTTAAAGCTTCTACTCCTATTGCAACACCATTATCAATAATAACTTTACTAACTAAGGTATGTTTAATTAAATCGAAATTTGGTCTATCTTTTACTTTAGTAAGATACCCTTCAGCTGAACCCTGTCTAGCTCCATCAGCAATATACATAACGGGTTCTGTATATCCCAGTGTATCATACCCATTAGAATCCACTACTATATTATGCCCAATTTCTTTAAATGCATCTAAATATCTATCAGTTATATTATTGTGTTCTTTTGTTAGTTTTATATATCCATCGGTTCCATATAGTCTTCCATTGGGTGAATTAAGTACTTCTTGGTCTAGCAGATTTTCAAATTTGTTAAAATATTTTAGTAAGTTGTCATATTTCCAAGTATCATCATTGGCAGCTTCAGCCCAAGCGTTGTAGTCGTCAGGATGGCCTCTAGAATGTATAAGATGATGTAGACTGCTAGATCCTCCCAGAAGTTTGCCAGAAGTGAGTTCGATTGATTTTCTTTTGTTGTGTTGGGCTGTTTTGTCGTCTTTTACTGATTGGTACTGCCAGTCGTTGATGGTGCGCGGCAGAAATGGAAAGTATGCAGGGAACTGAAAAAATACAGTTGTCTAATAAACCTACTGGTTTACTGTTATTGTGATAACATTATTTTAGCTTAATTTGCATTGAAAAAACTATTGTGATGTTTTTTAAGACACAGTATTTGTTCAAGATCATACTTCAACTATTTGTCTCACAATCAATGCTACTCTTTTGATATAATTAATAGTATCTGTCCCTTCAAGTAGGAGATTTTGAATTCGATTAATTTCTTTCCAGGCAGATGGAGTGATGGATTTAAGTAAAGGTATTACTGAGTCTAATTCTAGTCTTTGTTTCTGTTTTGGGGCATTTCTGGTTCAGGTGGTTTTTAGTGTGAAACACCGTTTATAATGATAGTATGAGTATAGTCTTCAAAGACAATAAAAGGCACTGGATATAGCTGTTTATAACTGGCTCTTTGCATCTTGACTAGGTGTTCATTAGCCATCATAGAAGTTAAGCAACGTTCAGCTCGGTCATTCTTCGAATGGGTTACCGCGGGTGGCATTTACAGCTGAACGCTACCGTGGCTCGGATGGCACGTTAATTTGTATGTTTCTGTTGCTTTAACCTCTGGGCGGCTTTAAAACTCTGACACCAGGGCTAGCCACCCGACCTATACGAACGTATTTACCGGCTTTATTGGAGATCTACAAGGGAACATTATGTCCAGCAGTGGACGCGTCTTACTGACTCATAATCATAACTTATTGATAAATATAAATTAAATACTATGATTTACCAACTAAGGTCCAGTTTAGATTAAATATCAATAATGCACTTACAACACTTTCTATTGGAGCATCACCGCCAGCTTCTATAACCAATACTCTGACACTAGGGTCTTCCGTCAGCCTGTTGGCTACAATACTGCCGGCTGTGCCCGCGCCTACTACTATGTAATCGTATTTCGCACCATCTGAAATGTTTCAAAAGAGTGATCATTAACGAACAATAAACAAACGATATTACCAAACCAAAATTCCATAAACAATAGTACTTTATAATACTTGAAATTATGTCCCTGGTATCTATACCAATATTATAAAGAGGAAAGATTTGATTGTTTGTTTGTTTGCATTGAATAGGCTCCGAAACTACTGAACCGATTTGAAAAATTCTTTGACTGTTGGGAAGCTACACAATCCCTGGATGTTATAGGCTATAGTACATTATCAAAAAAATTAGGGATCCTTGCTAAAACTTCAATAACGTAACTCGAGGTGTAAAAAATTTACCTTATAATTTAAATATTATGTAATGAGAATATGTAAAAAGTATGCAATATTTAACTGTCATAGTCTATTGGTTATTGTTACCCTAGCAACCAAAAATACACATTGAATTATAAATTTCATTGCTTAAACACATATTCAGCATTATTTAATTTTACTGTGTAGCTGCAGGCCCGTTTCCGTCATAATTCCTGTTCAACAGTGAGCAAACCATTTATGAGGTACAAAGGCAATTATTTTCTACCATTTTAAAATGCCCAGAAGATCAAGATCTCAACTTTCTAGACATAGTTCCCAGGCGACGGCATCAGAAATACGTCGTAATGAAGAATCTTCATCGGAAACTGAAAATCGTCTTGCAAGCCAGAAAGAATACGCGTCGCAATCGCGTGCCAGAGAGACGAGTATCGAGCGTTCGCAGAGGCTTGCCGGACATCATTTGAGAACCTCCCAAGTTAGGTTAGATAGATTCGAGTACAGAGCGTTCGCAGCGGCTTGAAGAGCAAAATAATAGAAATATTCTAACTCTCACTACGGAATCGAACTCTGAGCATTCCCAACGCCTACGAGATCAGAGAGAAAGACAACATACGTTAACAACTAGAGTTCGAACTCAAATTTTAGCTCACAGTAACAGATCAGCATTCAGATACGATCCACAAATAGATTATGCTCAACAGCGTTCCGTCCAAATTAGAACCATGAATAAGATTTGCCCTAAGTGTTATGCAAAAAAATGGGACGATGAGCCTAATGGTATATGCTGTGCAGCTGGAAAAGTTAGCCTCCCCAATATTGAAGAGCCGCCACAACCAATAAAAAATCTTTTGACAAGTAATCATTCACTATCCGGGCATTTTTTAACCAACATACGAAAGTACAATAGTTTCTTCCAGATGACTTCATTTGACGCGAAAAAAATCTATACCAATATTATAAAGAGGAAAGATTTGATTGTTTGTTTGTTTGCATCGAATAGGCTCCGAAACTACTGAACCGATTTGAAAAATTCTTTCACTGTTGGATGCCAAAGGTTACATTATATTTTTTTAATAATTAGAGATACTTACTAAAACTCCCATAATGTAACCCAAGGTGTACAAAAATTAACTAAAATATTATTTACATCGCGTGCGCTGCGAAAACTATTGATGAAACAATAAAATAATGTACTACGACTTTGTAGAGCTTATATCATTATTTACAAAAAGTGTCGGGACAGAGTATGTCTATGTATTATAGTTAAACCACAATAAAAGTTATTTAATTTGAAAATTTTAATTGAAATGCCGCCGCAAGAAAATGCTCTTAATTTATATCATGGTATAATAAATATTATATGAACCCTTATCAAAATAAACTACTTAAATTCAAGAATAATTCAGGACCTTTATATGCCTTTTTAAATTGTTCAATTCAGATATTTCATTTGAAAGATATCATGAGTTTAAAAATGTAGGTAAGTATTAGAATAAAATCGCGTGATCACCGCTCACCCCGCTTGGCATCACCATTTTTTATCTCCGCTATTTCTGTAGGTACCTGTACCTATACCAGCCTTTTTTAATAGTTCACTGCAGGACATATGCCTACCCAGGAAGTGTGATTGGGCCATATCCACCACGCTGGTCCAGTGCGGGTTGGCGGATTCATATAGGGCATCCGGGCATCGAATGTAAATGTATCGTCTAAAGTGTTCTAAAATTTTCTTTTACTGCTTACAATTTTGACGAAATTATAAAGAAGTAATATGAAATAGACATGAAACCGCGACCGCGTTGTAATCTATTGAGTAGCGAAAGAGTCTACCTACGGTTGGGCCATATCCACCAGGCTGGCCCAGTGCGGGTTGGTGGATTCCTATGCGTAATCCAGTTCCTTCTACGGACGTAGGTATGCAGGTTGCCACACGATATTTTCCTTCACGGAAAAGCCAGTGATGTGAAATTCCGTACATAAGTTCCAAAGAAACTCATTGATACGGGATCGGGATTTGAACCTACCAACTCACGATTTTAAGATAAGTGTTACTACCACTGCTATATACCTCCCTATTATTGCGTCTATTTATGTAGTATCTACAGATTTGGAAATGCTAAGTTAGGCAACCGACATACAGACGATTTATAATTTTTGTTGTAGTGATAGTTGAGTTAGTGTCCTGACACATACCTACATAGTACGTAAAACGAACTATCGGTGGGCCTTTAAAGTTCTCGAATGTAGACAATGTATTGGCAAGTGTAGAGAAGGTCTTCACGTGAATCTAAGATCTGGTCGAGACCATCAGAACACGTTGGATGCCAGCGCTTCCATTGGTTCCATTACAGCTTTTTGGGTTAGCAAGTTGAAGAGGCCTTAGGTAGGGCACACAATTCGTAGAAGTAGAACTGATGGCTAATATTTTACAAAGTACTCGAATGAAGAAAAAATAAAAAACAAGTGTATATTAGAACGTGAACTAACTTACGTTGATAGAATGTAGATGGACTGCGGGCTGCGGGTCTCTATTATTCTAACCGTTTAAAAACTCTGAAGCCAGGGATAGCCACCGGACCTATACGAAATCACTTTTATTTAGACAGGCAAAAACTATCTTTATTTTATGTAAATAGTCGAACAGATTAAGGCTACGATTCGATCGATTCTACTACAAAATTGATTCATTATTGACGATGTGATCGCGTAACATACATACAAAATGAAACACAGTGGAATTGCGAACCTAACTTTTTGGTGGAAACATGGATGGACGCTGGATGTAAAATTCTTGCAATGGTTTTATTCGGTGTTATTCAAGATCTAATAAGGGAGCCCTATGTTAGGCAGTGGGTGTTCTATGGAAAAAAAATTAGCTTATATGATACTGTAATATGAAAACGCGCTAAAATAACTGTGTTCATGTGAGTGACAGATACACTTTACGTGGTAGGTAATTAGGCACAATACTCATAAAATCTGTCGTCTTAAACCAATCGTACCCGGGCGAAGCCGGGGCGGGTCAGCTAGTCTATTTATAAATTTGAAATATGCAAATTTGTCAAAAAGCACCCTGACTAAATTAACAAAGCGTCTGATAAAACGCACAAAATTAGATCGCAATATAGACAAAAATTCGTGGAACCAAAGTCTAACTTAACAATGCACAGTTCTAGCCCAAATTCTATGGCTATTAAAATATTCAATAAATTGCCAAATAATTTAAATGATATCGAAAGAGAAAACTGTTTCATGAAACAACTAAAAATTATCCTATTATCGAAATGCTATTATACATTAGACTATTTTTAACCCCCGACGCAAAAGAGGGGTGTTATAAGTTTGACGTGTCTGTTTGTCTGTGTGTCTGTCTGTGGCATCATAGCGCCCGAACCACTGAACCGATTTCAGTTTAGTTTTTTTTGGATGAAAGGAGACTTAATCGAGAGTGTTCTTAGCTATGTTTTATAAAAATTGATTGAGCCGTTTAAGAGTTAAAGTGGGGATGGAAGAACCAAAATTCTACAAATGTGCCCAAAATGGTTGTCAATTGAAAGTTTGTTGTCAAATATTTTTGTGTCGGGGGTTTTTTAAATTTTAAATTTATAATATTTTAACGATAATCTAGATAATATTAAGATTTAACCGTTCCAATACAATTAATAAAATTGCCATACCTTATAGGGTCATATGTATAACTATACAAAACATGTTAACTAAGAACTGCATGTAAATTTCATACGTTGCAATAAATGGTTCGAGTTTGATAAATAAAAGAGACTTCTTACATGATTATGGTCACTGACCTCAAACTAATTATTTGTTTACAGGCGAGCAGTGTATACTGATATGCCTATATCAAGCAGAGTCGAATAAAATTCGTATTTTTCTGCCAAATAAATTTTTATTCTTTTTTTTTTGTCTATTCTTAAATGTGGTTATAATTCTTGCTGAGGGACAACCTATTCCAATTGTAGACAACTCTATTGCATAGAATGTGGTGTGCAGTGTAGGTTTGTGACGGTGTAGGCTGCAAGATAAATTTATGGCGTCTGCTATTGCGCATATTTTCCTTCAAGATGCACATGTCGTGAATATCCGGAAGATTATAAAAGCCATTAAGAAACTAAGTACAGCTTGAGATATGGCTGTCAGAGACTGATACTATACTTATAAATACAGCAACATCCAGAAACAGAGCAAACGCCTTTGTTCATCTCGAAAATCCTTACCCTGGGTGGGAATCGTACCCACGCCTATTTGACCCAGGAGTCAGTATCACTAACCACTGGGCCAAAGAGACGTGGGTTCGATTCCCACCTAGAGCAAATATTAAATTTATGTGGTGAACATGGGTGTTTTTTCTGTGTCTGGGCGTTATCATCTATAAATGTATGCATTTAAGAATATGTGTTTGTAGTTTATTAGTTTATTAGCGGCGATAGCAAGCTTTACTTAGCTTAGGGGGTATTGCGGCGTTTCGCACCGCGGGGCGAATCGCCCATGACTTAGGGTTGGAAAAGGTGTGTAAGATGTCCCCTTATTTAAAAAAAAACAACGTGACGTGACCAAAATGACGTAATTTTTGGTGAAAAATAATTATTTCTCTAACCTTGTATGAGAGCTTGTTTTGGCCACATCCAGGCCGTGACAGCTAAAGTAGTGGCCAGCACCTGCATGGCGTTAGTGACGTTTTTCATCACCGCCAGCTGTTCCACGGCTATATCCATTTTCTAAAATTATAAGTAGAATTAGAATTAGAATCGTTTATTGACGTATCGAGCTTAATCCTAAAATTATAACAACAGTTTGTACAATAATATAAAGTACCGCAAAATATATCTCGTCATTTCATAATACATAATCGCAAAATTAAACTTAATCAATGATTAAAATAAATAGCTATCACTTCAACAATAAGAATAAATGCTGTAGATAGGCAATTGAATACAAAGTTAAATATTATCAGAAAAAATATAAAATATCAATGTACAATGTAAATAATATCATAGATTATAGAAGTAGGTCAATTAAAAATGTCATGTTCGTCAATGCATGATTATAAAATTAAATTTAAAAAATGATTAAGTACAATTAAATAATGAAATATAAGTAACTACCTACTTCAATATTAGGAATTAAACGCTGTAAAGAAGCATTAGATATAAAATTAAATAACTAGGTTATATAAGTAGGTATATAACTAGTAGTTCTCCGAATAGAAGACCTCGCATCTGTTTAACTGAACCTTTATAAGCCTACACCGATTCGCAAAACCGATTTCGTACATACTCGTAAATAATATTAGGATATAAACATGAAATAATATTGCCAAATATTATCAAGCTTGGTTCATAAACTGTACTACATCAAATTTCTTCCCTTTTGAGGGAAATACCCCCTCAATAAAAAACAACAACGACACAAAAAAACAATAATATACAGAAACTGTGTACCAAATATCGTCTAGCTTTGTTGAAAAATGAGACACGTAGATGATGTAGAGGAGAACCAACATCCTTACTGAATGACATTGCGACATATGAAAAAAAAATTGCCGATTTCGAAACACAGACACACTTCGCTGGCTTGGTCAATATTAAACAATACTTCACTAAACAATAACATAACTATACTTTTATGACAGTCTTGCATGGAGCAAGTATCTATAGAGGCTATAGAGTCACAATCGCGCAAAAAAGTGTCCGAACCAAAAATTGCCCAAGCTGCGTAGTGGGCAGGCTTTTTAGTTAGTCCTAAAGTGATTGTAAGCCGACTACAACGCCGCGCAATGCCAAAGATCTCGGTTACAAGAGGTGTGACATTACGTCGAGATTCGAGAAGATGGGTCATTATGAATTTATTTAATGTATATAATTTGAGTAGGTATGTATGACGGTGCTCGGGCATTTTTTACTACTTTCACTTAGGGACTCTGGCTATGTAGAAATTTGCTCGAAGCAGTCTTGCTAATAAAATACAGATGCATCTAAAAACAACGGAGATATTTTATTAGAAATCATTAGGAATCACTTTTACTACAAGACCAACTGCAATCCTGCACAACGGGTTCCAAACTAAAAACAATACATTAAAAAAAAAAAAACAGAAAAAATTGATAAAAATTCTCAAAAAAATATATGGAATAGCTTTAAGCCCCTAGTTAACGTCTCGCCCACAATCCTATAAGAAGTCCTTTTTAGGGTTCCGTACCCAAAGGGGGACTCCCATACAACAAACCAAATTTTTTAGCCGTTTTTCGCTCGAGATTTATGGTGACAAGTAGATGATTGAAATTTTTACAGAATATTTAGTTGTATATTCACTTCAATAGTAAAATTAAAATAAAATAAATATTAAAGGTGGGCTCCCATACAGTACGTAACCCTGCGTGTCTGCGAGTCCGACTCGTACTTGGCCGATTTTTGTCTTGCCCATAACCCTTTTGATAAATTGACTTACCACAATCTTTTGAATTTGTTTAAAAATACGAACTTTATTTTACTATTTAAAATAATTAACAATTATGTTATCGAAAGTCTTATCAGAAACTAAAATAAAATTGTTTTTCAAAATTATTCTTAAAATAATTCAAATATATATTTTCATATAACTAACTTGTTTTTTCTCAAATACATAGTTGTATAATATACTTAGTTATATACAGGGTTATTACTAATCAATTAGCATCTTTTTAGGGGCTTATTCTGTACATCAAAACTAACAACTTTTGTTCTACGACTTTCATGAATTTTCAGATTCAGATTCAGATTCAGATAAACTTTATTGTTAACTGTGTTACATAAAAGATCTTAATAAGAAGAATATAAAAACGTCTCAACAGCTAAGTCCTTGATGAACATACAATAATGGGTACAATGTCAAAGAATTATAAAAATCAATTAAAATAATACCTAACTACATAAAATGTCAAATAAAATTGGAATTAATTAAATACAAATCATATTATTTATCACATTTTGTCGTCCAAAAACTCCCGTATACTATAATAAGCTTTTGTAACTAGCAAATTGAATAGCTTGCTCTTAAATACAGCCACACTCACTGACTCCAGTATTTCTGTTGGTAAATGATTGTAAATTTCCGGGCCCATGCCACAAATGCTCTTACCGAAACATGCAGTTGAATGCATCTGTCTACGTATTTTATTTTTGTGTCTTGTACTTTTCAGGCACTCATACATTTGAATATTAGTCCTAACAAATACAGCAACCTCATAAATATATAGACATGGATATGTCAATATCTTTAACTTCAAGAAGTGTGGCTTACATGAATCTGTCGATTTCAGATGACAAACTGACCTTAAACACTTTTTTTGGGCTTTAAATATGCTCTCTCTTTCTGTACAATTTCCCCAGAATACTACACCATATCGTAAAGCAGATGTAACGTGCGCGTGATAGGACGTGAGTACTGCTTGTTGATTGACTACTTTTGATAACATAAATAGAGCATACGAATAACTATTAAGCTTTGAGCATACCGATTCAGCATGAGCTTTCCAATCTAAGTTAGAATCTAGATGGATGCCCAAAAACTTTGTGACGGTTACATCTTTTATGTCGTTGTCAAGGTAAGTAATTTTAGATGTCAATTTAATATATTTATAGAAGGTCATTATATTAGTTTTGTCAAAATTTATTAATAAATTATTTAATGTCAACCATTGCACTTTCAAAAAAATAAGATGTTGTTCCATATAAAAATATCGTTCACCCACGACAAAATGTATGGAACAGCTGATTTTTTTTTTGAGTTTTGACAAAAGTCGCCGACCAAAAGTTGTTAGTTTTGATGTACAGAATAAGCCCCTAAAAGGATGCTAAGTGATTAAAATAACACTGTATTTTACTGCATTAAAATTTATTTAACTGTGAGAAGTGCATTAATTAGCCTCTGTATGATAATTTCGTTAGGGTTTCGTGGGAAAACGAAGAATCTTTGTGAGATAAAATAAAATCGTTCTAGTTTAAAAAAAAAAAACTCAAAAATTTTACACATCTACGTAATTTTGTTGAAATTGACTTATTACAACGGTATCCCACTCTCTAAGATATAATTGCAGGTACACATTATAGACTAACTTTTACTATGGGACCAAAAATAGGTTCCAAACAAATAAATAGGTATACTGGACATAGTAAAACGTGGTGGTGGTCTAAGTAGTGCTAATGACACCGGCCTTACAATCGTGAGGTCGTGGGTTCAAATCCCGGTCGCGTACCAATGAGTTCTTCAGAATTTATGTACGGAATTTTACACCACTGGCTTTTCGGTGAAGGAAAACATCGTGAGGCAACCTGCATACGTCCGTAGAAGAAATTCGATGACGTATGTGAATCCACCAACCTGCACTGGGCCAGCGTGGTGGATATGGTCCAATCACCCGTCGTGGGTAGGCCTACGTCCTGCACTATTATATAAGCTGGTACAGTACTGGATATGGAGAATGAAAGCATTCTGACAGACATGTCAAAATTGAAAATAGCCTACACGACCCCAAACAAACTTGGAAAACGATAAAAGAAGTCACACGTACTAGTAGGGATGCCAGCTTTCCGACAGAACTCTTACATACTAAAAGCACGGAACCTGATTCCGTTGACGAAGTCAATAAATACTTTTCCAGCATTGGACAGCAATTTGGAGAACAAGTCTCACACAATCGTCCTTCTCCAGTCACTAGTTCCAATGATGATTTCAACTTTCCAGCCACATTAAATTCTTTGGTTATTACGCCCACATACTACTCGGAAGTGGAACACTTAATTTTGTCCCTCAAACCTCACTCTTCTGTGGGCTGGGACAAGATTCCTACAAAACTGCTTCAGAAAACTAGGCACATTATTATTCCTCCTCTCGTTAAACTTTTAAATATATGTATCGACCTTGGACAGTTTCCAACTGTATTTAAAAAAGCTATTATCCACCCGATTCATAAGGGTGGGGACAGACATCTAGTCACCAATTATAGACCCATATCTGTGCTGCCAGCTCTTTCTAAAATCTTTGAAAAAATTCTCAACTCTAGACTTGTTAATTTCCTAGAGAAGTACAAGCTTTTGGCGGAAACTCAATTTGGTTTCAGAGCTGGCAAGTCTACCGAAGACGCTGTGACCGGTTTAAGTAACACTGTAGCCAAGTCACTTGATAAGAAGCTTAAAATATGTATTGCAATATATTTTCTTGATATGGCTAAAGCTTTCGACACGGTGTCTGTCCCCATTCTCCTCCGCAAGTTGGAACGCCTTGGAGTGCGAGGAAAAGCTTTAGATCTTTTTAAAAGTTACCTCTCCAATAGAACCCAAATTGTTAAAATAGGCGATTTTTTTAGTTCTGAGGCTACAATTACTTGTGGTGTACCCCAGGGTAGTATCCTGGGTCCTACTCTTTTCCTGATGTACATCAACGACCTTTCTTTGATGCAGATTCCTAACGCCAGCATGTTTACATATGCTGATGACACAGCTTTGGTTTTCCGGGAAGAGACTTGGGCTATGGCGTGCGATAGCGCTGAAATGGGCATGAAGCTTGTAACAAAATGGCTGGATGCCAACTTGCTTAGTTTGAATATATCAAAAACAAAGTATATTTCTTTTTCTATACGCAGTCATAATATTCCATCGTCTTTACCCTTCGTGTCCATAACTGCGTGAATGAAAATACATGCAGCTGTCCCTGCCTAGAAAATGTTTCAAAAATAAAATACCTGGGCGTCATAATTTACCAGAACCTGTCTTGGTTACCTCATATTCAACTCATCTCTGCTCGAGTGAGGAAATTAATATGGATATTTAAGAAACTAAGGCATATAGCGAACTTTAACTTACTCATTACTACTTATCAAGCACTATGCCAATCTATTATATCATATTGTATCACTGCGTGGGGTGGTGCCTACAAAACTCATATGATACTTTTGGAAAGGGCACAACGGTCCCTGCTAAAAGTCCTATCTTTTAAGCCTTACCTATTCCCCACTATTATAATTATAATAATTTATCAACATACTAAAATTCCCTAGAAATAATAGACGCCAGTTCGAAGTAAATCTAAATTTCCCAATCTATAACACTAGTTTCATAAATACTCAATGCTGTTTTCTGGCTCCTTACTTGTATAAAAAATTAAACAGAAAACTTAACTTTTACCCACTTAAACTCATAAAGTCTAAAATGAAAATGTTAAATCCTGGCTCCAGTCCCACTTCTCACTTATGAGGAGACTGAAATAATTTTTGATATAATTTCCTAAGCTTTTTAATTAGGTATTCTTGCTCACTTAGCACCCTCTTAAGCAAACAATTAAGTAACTATAAACAATAATATAGCACAGTTTTAATTCCCTATCTGGTCTAATTACGGATGTAGTACGAGTATATAACGACATTATACTATCCTGACTGCACAATTATTGTTATTAAATGTTATCTTCAAATATCGGTAGAAAGTACTAATTTCCAATGTGATAGTTTCATTTCATATGGCATAAAATCATGAACAGTTTTCCGCATTTTTAATGTATCGCTATATTAAAGGGTTAAAACCATTACGCACGCACACAGGTTCACTTTTTTACAGTTGTGTTATCTCTCTGTTTTGATGAAAGTTTCTGCCATACAGATTTTTATAATTAAGTATATTTTGTTTCGAATATTGTAACATGAGTAATATATTCTATAATCTGTTTTTACTTAAGAACTAAATTCCAAATTTATAACTTTAATATTATTAATCTCTTGGCATTGTATTTATCACATGAATGTATTTTTAGAATTAATTTTATTTTTCAGTTTTCATTTACTTCAAAATTATTTAGCACGTTGGAAGACGTTAGCATCCGGGAATCAGAAATTCTTGTCCGGGTGCTAACACATCTTTGTATATCTCATGTATTTTGATGTCAATAAAGATTATTATTATTATGTTCTAAGAATGTAAACTGCACCACGCTGATTGAATGGTAGTGCATTGAAGTGCAATTGCGCTTAGTGCCAATCCTGAAAATGGTCTCTCCCATACGGAAAGTTAATTAGGTAATTGTCGCCAGACTATAGATTTTTTGGCCGTTTTAACGTTGGTCCCATTGCAAAATTTGTCAAAATCACGGATATAGACACTATTGTATACAGTAAGACCTTTTATTCAGTGCACAAATTTTCTATCGCGCAATAGATATCATTAATAGAACATAATATTTCGCTCATAAAAAGATCAACTTTTTTTCATCAATTTTTTGTCAAACTATCCCAAAAATAATTAAATTGAATGCACCTTACACTCCAGACAATAACTACTACCTAAAACGTATAGCTAGCTCTCTCAAGGTCAGTGCTACCGGTCAATGCCCCCTCACCGTAGGTAAATAGTCGGCGCGGCGTACAACTCGCCCCCTCGGTCCTTAGTAGGTACAATACCTACGTCTTGCGACGTTGCGACGCAGCCGTAGGTATTCAGACGTAGGGTGACATTGATTACCCCGTTTATCTGTATACTTTCTCTTGATGTTATTTCAATATGTTTGTCCTAAAGTGAGTGAAAGTAAAGTAAAGGTTTAATTGTAAACTTTTAAATGGGACTACCTCAGGAGTGTACCGTTTCGAACTATAAAAGAATTTTTCGATTCGGTTCACAATTGGCGCAACTATCGATGAACATACACAAAAAAATATACATACAGACGAACATAGAACCTCCTTCTTTTTGGAAGTCGGTTAAAAACTGCATATTACTGCGTCAATCGCTTTCAAAGTCAATCGCTCGAGCGTCGCTTTTCGGTTTCCGTCGGCCGGTCGGCCAACTACAAACAAAACGGGTGATTCGGCAAACGAAGCGCGGCGCGGTGGCCTAGGTTGACATCGGGTTATCTTACGCAAAAATTCAACTTGGTATACTCGTAACTCGTAAATACTCGTAATTCAACGTGCTGAGGAATGTTATATCTTGTGGGGTGAGTTTAAATATTGTTTTTAAACTTTCGCGATTTGAACACATTATTAAAATACTACGGGACTAATCGCGAACTCAAATTACGAGATAAACAAATACCTCATCATCCCGACGTTTCAACCGAGTTGCATCGGTCGTGATCACGGGTAGGCTGGAATGTGAATCAGCTGGTACCGCCAATTCAACTTGAACTTGCAAAATTGTCACTCCGACACACAACACTGACGGTATCTAAAAATGTGTTGCTACCTACACTACGCGATTTACATTTGTTGACAACAGGATTCAACGATGCCGATAACTTAAATCCATCCTCTCGGTTGGAATTATTATGTTTTTTGATTTCCACCGCTTCAAGAACTATTCTTGAAAGAAAGTGTCGATCCGTGGAGAGGACTTTTGGATCGTGAAGCTCGATCCAATGACCAGTACCTCCGTCAAGCAAATGCTCAGCTATAGCAGAATTCTGTACCTGGCGGTTTTTGACTGCCGCAATATGTTCTTTGATCGGTTCAGCAATAGTCCGCTTCGTTTGACCTATGTAGGAAATACCGCAGCTGCAATCCACCTTATACATATACACCAGCTAGCTTAGCATACAAGACCACGACAAGAGTTTATCGACGTGTGCAAAGGTGATAGATAGATGCTTCATCATAACTCTGTTACGTTCTGACACGTCGATAGTATTATTTTATGGTCCGTATGCTAAGCCCGCAGGATTCTGAAACGGAACGACATCTTTCGGCGTTCTGACTTGGCCCAGTAGTTAAGATGGGGTATTTATTTATCTCGTAATTTGAGTGCGCGATTAGTCCCGTAGCACATAATAATAATAAGTTTAAATATGTCTGGGCATGCGTGGTTAAAGTATTTTTCAACCTTTCTGTTACAAGTTGTATACATATTTTTATGTATAGCCACGCATAACTTTTTACGTGTCATCCTCTGCGACAGCGCCACTATCTAGAAAATTTAATGTAAAATTTATTACATCGATCCGTGCGAACTTATCGAATTCTATACACGGTTGAAGTCGCGATTTTTTGCGAAAGATAATTGGATATAATATATCCTTATCCTACATTTTTTCGGTGTAAATCTACAGGACCCTATCTCGCAAGTCTCGACACGCTCTTGATAACTTATTGCTATCTAAGTAACATCTCTACAAAATAAAATGAATTCACACCTATATTTGAATACATTGACAGAATGTCATGTCCTGAGTAATGTGAAGCTAAATTGTAATTTTGGTGTCGACAAAAAAATCGGTCTATAATACTCTTTATTGATAAAACCGATGACAGACAAGAATATTAGGCCCAATTGAAGGCGCCATCGTAAATTTAATGGCAACTTAAAAAGTGTTCTCTCTATCGCATGCCTAAAGTGAAAAAGAAACAGAAATAGTCTAATTAGCTATTATAATTACGATGGTGCCTTTATAATTGAACCTATTGTGTACAATAAAGTGACAACTAGCGACCTTATCGCTAAAAGCGAGCTGTAATTCTGTCCTAGGCAACTTTCACAGAAAAAGCTGATAATTTCACTCAGCTCCGAGTTGGTAGGTACCATATGTTCAATCTAATTGAACAATTGAACATGTACGAGTAGATATTACCAAATACAAGAAATGCTGATAAGACTGCTCGCGACCCAAATTAATAAATGTTAGCTTATTTAGTGTCTCCTAACATGTAAGCCCGATTACAGAGGCGCCAGCGTAAATTTAATAGCAACGTAACAAGCGTTCTCTCTGTCGAATGCCTAAAGTGAAAAAGAAACAGAACTATGCTATTTAGCTAATATAATTGCGCTGGCGCCTCTATAATCGGACTTATAATATCCTTTAATGTTAGCTTCTCAAAATTTTGAGATTAGTCAAGTCTCAAATTAACAATCTCTCTCAATAGCATGTCTGTTAGGACACACTGTTGTGTCTAAAATTTTAGTGTACCACCTCTAAAATACGTTTATTGCTTCGAACTGTGTATCTAAGCAATAAACGTATTTTGTCTTTTATCTTTATCTTTATCTTCACCGCACTTCAACACCTTCGTGGGCAGCGCACGTATGCTGACGGTGCGATATACTGACACAGCACACAACGACGTTTCTTGTATGTAGATCATAACTGGAGCAGCCAAGAAGACCCAACTACCTGGAGTAGCAAGAAGAGCTCAGACGGAAGCCGCCCAGCCAACCGGCTGTGACCAGAGGCTCCACCGCCCGCCCTGCACGAGGTTTCTGCCCGCCCTACGCTGAGCGCTGCTCCGCCCGCCCGCCTTCCACGAGGTCACGTCCGCCCGCGACGAGCCGATCTCCGCCCTGACGCCGAGCGCTACTGAGAGCAGCCTCCCTCCGCGCACCGTCCAGCACTCCCGCTGGACCTAACCCTTTCCCTCCACTGCGGCATAAGACACCTTGTAGCCGTTGCCATCTGCATCGTTCACGTGAGCCTGCGTGAACGGCAGTGGAGTATCATTCCCTGCGCACATTGCACGACGTGCGTATCCCTATTACCTTCCCCCATTCCGCTTGTTGCCTTAGATCGCCGGCAACAGGTTTTCCCGTACCTATCTGTATATATGTTTATATCGCTCTATGGTGAGTATCGTTGTATAGGAGAGTAGGGGTCTCTAACTTAGATAGGGAAACCGTAGGGAACAGGTAAGTATTGACTTGAGTAGGGACCTGTAGGGATAGGGTCCTGTAGGAAATCTAGGGAATCTATCAATAGGTACTAGTTTGACATTAAGCCCGACTACAGAGGCGCCATCGTAATTATATTAGCTAAATAGCATAGTTCTGTTTCGTTTTCACTTTAGGCATTCGATAGAGAGAACGCTTTTTACGTTGCTATTAAATTTACGATGGCGCCTCTGTAATCGGGCTTATAGTCATACTAGATCGTAGGGTCTTGTAGGTAATGTTAGGTACTACAGATTGATAGGCTCCCTCTTAGCAACTTGCAGTTTGACTGTTACAGTATTCAGAGCTCACGCTCTAGTGCTTTAATATTTTCATCAGGCGTTTAGATAACTGCCAGTAGTCCATTGGCAGGTAGCTAAATGCTCTGAAGACTGTCAAGTCACAACCAACCTAGATAATACAAATTTACGACCTGCATTGCTCTGGGTTTTCCGTCAGGAGTTAGAGAATTTAGTAGGCTTTAGAGTTTTTAGGGGACTATTATTTAACCTAACGCCTGAACACCACAGTAAAAGTTGTTCGTAATGATGGTCTGAACTGAATTAAACCTTTTTCGGATTAGTACTCGTAGGTACAACCATCTATGACTGTGAATAATGAAAGTAAGTACATACATCATTTCTAAAAAAATAATGGAAATAATCTTTTTCCTAAAAAAATTGAATTTAGGTACTTTTCTCCTTTTTAGGGTTTCGTACCCAAAGGGTAAAACCGAGACCCGATTAATAAGACTCCGCTGTCCGTCCGTCCGTTTGTCTGTCACCAGGCATTTCATGGACTGCGATAGCTAGAACGTTGAAATTTTCACAGATTTTGTATTTCTGTTGCCGCTATAACAACAAATACTAAAAACAGAATAAAATTAATCAACAAAACTGAATTTTAAACCTTTTTTCGCTTGATATTAATAATGGTAACAGGTAGATGCTTGAAATATTCACAGAATGTTTAGTTGTATATACAATTAAACAAACATGACGCTGGTCCCATGGAAGTGTGGACGGCCCTTAGTATGGGACGCAACTTGTGTCGATACTTTGGCACCGTCACATCTTTCTGAGACTCAGAGTAGGGCTGGAGCTGCGGCCAATTCGGCGGAGCAGCACAAGCGGCGCAAATATACCTCGGTAGTGGTTACATATTTGAGCCATTTGGAGTTCAGACATTGGGTCCGTGGGGGCCGGGAGCTCATATCATTTTCAAAAGTCTTTCTGGGCGTCTGGTGGACGCGACGCGTGACCAAAATGCTGGTGTTTATATTTGGCTCAACGCATAAGCATTGCCATTCAGCGTGGCAATGCTGCCAGCATGCTGGGCACGCTGCCAACTGGCAGTGGGCTTGAGCATTTGGATTATCTTTAGACCTTCAAAGGTCTGAGGATGATCCAATGCTTTTTGTGTAATAGTAGTGTAGTTTTGTTGTAGTTAATAAAGGCACTTTTGCCAGAATTTAATTAAACCAAAAATAATAAATTAAAATAAAACTAACATTTAATATTTCAAAAGAAGTACCATTTAAATTTTATCGAAATCGGCTGAGCTGCTTTTGAACAATCAACAATAAGCAAAACATAGTATACGAATAATATGGATTCGATAACTATTTGATATTTGTACCTACTTGATTGATAATGGTTGTGCCATTTTTCGTTAAATATTAGTAGTTTATGCAACTGTCATATAATGAAGGGTATTAAAACACGAGTGAGAGATAATAGTAACGAGTGTTTTAATACCCGTGTTATATGCAGTTGCATACACTACTTTATCTTCACTAATAAAAATGAAAAAAAACATATTGCGAAACATTAAATTCACGCGTACATGTATTGTCACAGTGAACTTGGCGCCGTTAAAATCTAACCAATGAGAGCGCAGCTACGCGCGCAGGGCCAATCAGGAGCGAGCGCGCGATGTTATAATGAGATTTTACGATATCGATGTGGATATTATAACATCATGTGAAATTGCTTAAATTGAGTGTTTTGTTGTCTGCGCTATAACAGTAGTCATTATAAGTCAAGTATTGGAAACATAAGTAGAATGTTACAACATTAGTGTAGATAAAAAAAACTTACCTAATTATAAAATTTGCCTTTTATGGCGTGCCAAAGAAAGCGACAAAGTTATATTTATGCCATCTAGTATAATGATACCGAACTACTATATCAAGTTAGTAACAAAACCGATACTTTTTATAAGGTTCGATTCATCGCATTGCTATATCGTAACGATGTTTTGAGCTTTAACAAATATTGTTACCCTCGGGACACAGATGGCGTTAGGAGAATCTTAAATAATTTTTTACCTGACGAAAAACTTGGGAATAACAAAATTATTAAGTCTGAGTTGTCAATGTCATACTCAACGAAAATAGAAGGGTGTATTATTTTGACATTTTGTGCTGCCTGTGCAAATATTTTGCTTTTAAGGATCCGTACTCCGAAAGGAAAAAAAAAACGGAGCCTCTACAGGATCACTTAGTTTTCTGTCTGTCCGTCTGTGTGTTCTATCTTGTAGACGCGTGAAGGTAGAATTAAATAAAATAGAATAATACTTTAAAGAGTACGGTATACGGTATTGAGTTGAAATAAAAATAATAAGTACAATTAAGGTATTTGATATGTTTTAATCACTTTAACTATGGACCTTAACCATACTTTTTTTTTTTAAAATAAATTACTAGAACTAGAGTATTAGAGAGGTATTTTGTTTAGCTCTCAGAAGTTTATAATAATTTTAATTGAGAAAAGTTAATTCATCCTTTTTCAATAATCATTAAGGCTGTTTGTGTAGTTTAAAGGTATTATTTACCTTTAACACAATCAGCCTGATTACAGAGGCGTCATCGTAAATTATGCCAGGCTTATGCACTTTTAATGTCAATTGTCATTGTCAATCCATACTTTATTTCCTCTTTGAGGGGATATAATGGTGGAAAGACAATTTGTCCCTTTGCCATGCTTCCCGTGCTGGTGACAGACAGACGGGCATCGTAGTCTTAGTAATACTACGTAGTATTATTATATATTCTTTGGTAATACCTAGGGTCTCCTTTTTACCCTTTGGGTACGAAACCCTAAAAACAAGAACTAAAGTATCAAAAAGGTAATAAAACGAAATTTTGTTTAATTTACCAAGGTAGGTAAGAATAGATGATAGTGGCCGGATATCCCTAGTATATCGCGTAGTGGCATGCAATTCATTGATAATCCCATGGTAGATAATGATGCAGAGGAAATGGTCTTAGTTTTATTATCGAACGGACAACTGGTTCATGGACTGAGGGGGTTTGGTGCAAGCTGTAGACGAGAGAGAGACTGTAGAGACGCAATCTATGAAGTAGAGCAAGTATATGTTAAACATTTTTTTTTTAAAGAATGTACTGTACACTTAGAGCAAATATCTACAGAGCTACAATGCGTAAGTGAATGTAGTAAAAAAATGTCCGAGCGTCGTCATACATACCGACTTAGATATTTACATTAAAAATTCACAATGACACGTTTTCTCGAATCTTGACGTTATGCCAACTAATTAGTGCTTGTAACAGAGCACTTTGGCATCGCGCGGCGTTGTAGTCGGCTTGCAATCGCCTTACGACTAGTTAAAAAGCCTGCCTACTACGTAGCTTGGGCAGGGTTTTAGCTCGGACACTTTTTTGCACGATTGTGACTCTATATATATTTGCTCGAAGACTGTACAGTATTATCTGCTTACACTGTTGGCGCTCAAGCAAAAAGAAGTAACAATAATACTCCGTGACTTTATCGAAATCGGCTCACCCGTTTTTGAAAAATCAACAATAATGTAAAAATTGTGTACATCCTGTACCTGTATCAGCCTTTTTAATAGTCCACTGCAGGACGTAGGCCTACCCACGAAGGGTGATTGGGCCATATCCACCACGCTGGCCCAGTGCGGGTTGGTGGATTCACTTCACACACGCCATCGAATTTCTTCTACCGACGTATGCAGGTCATTGCAGGTTGCCTCACGATGTTTTCATTCACCGAAAAGGTAGTGGTGTGAAAATTACGTACATAAGTTCCAAAGAAACTCATTGGTACGGGACCGGGATTGAACCCACGACCTCAAGAATGACGGGCCAGCGTTACAACCACTAGACTACCACGGCTTTCATGAATTCGTACATCATCATCATCGTTGTGTACTTCAATTCGAGCGAACCATTTGAATTCTGTACACGATGGAAATCGGTTTTGCGATTTTTTGTGAAAAATAATTATGAAGTATTCTACATATCACAATGTTGCAGCATTGTATATTGCGATGCGCCAATACAGTCTGTAGTGTGCAATGGTATTGTGAATCTTATGATTTAGCGCCTTGATCGTGTAACTTACACCGATCCGTATCAGAACAGGTTCAACATCGACACGAGACTGGTTCGGTGAATGGAGAGGAAACGAACGGTGTAGTGGCCGCCTCTCACACCGTGCCGTAATCATAATACTAATCTAATGTTGTATTTAGTACAGAAGACACCGGTTTGGAAATTCTCGAGAGGACACCAAACGCGGTAAATAACCCACAAAAAATACAAATAACTTGATTAGCACTCCAGGATTGATTAGGATACAACTGTTTCCAAACGATTTCTTATTGATTAATGACTATTTTGAATTCAAAGAAATTAATATACCGCTTAAGACATCTCTTTTACTCACATAATGAAAATAATTTAAATGGGATAACATAAATTGCATATCAAATAAATAATATTCATCATTTATATTCTTTTTTACATCAAATAACTTACTTCACTACAAATAAACTAAATGTTTAACAAAACTCAAACTGCAGATAATTCGAAATTTTACATCAATATGACATTACTTTTTTCCTCATAATGTAATACAGTTAAATTTATTTTTGTACAAAAATACTACATACATAGCATAAATACTGACTGCACAGCAAATTTTTCATTATTAAATGAAAGTAGATTAAGTGTGATACAAAAAATAGGCGAGGTTATGTTAGAACATGACAAAACAACGCACGAGCCGAGCGAGCGAAGCGAGCGTGCCGCGGCAGCGGCCGGCGAAGTGCCAGAAGCGACTGTGATTAATAAAATGCTGTTTTATTTAGAAAAACTGCTGTAAATAATATAAAAATAGAAGCTATATTTATAAGAAAAAGAGTTAACAGGTATAATGTGCATTAAGATTATTAGCTGTGCATTGATGAAAAAGCTTTTGCTTTAGGAAAAATCGCTGTACGTTGCGAAAATAAATTGTAGTGTGTTTAGTGATATTTTGAGTTGAATATTATGCTTTGCACTCAGTAATTTTGATGGGAATTTGGAATCTTATTGCATAGAAAAAGAATATTTTTTGATTTGCGTTTAAATACTACCCAATTTAAATAACAGGTAGAATTATCTTCGCAAATAAGCAACGCACTAAAAATAATAAAAATGGTTGTTATTATTCCTGATTAAATTTAAATACATGCTTTAGGTACATATCTCTGATCTCCTTTTAATTTACTTTATTTCAATAACTTACGCGTTAGGTTTAAATAAATTAGAACTAGGTACGTACAATTTGTCTTCAAAAATCCGCCATTTACTTTTTTCGTGTTTTTAAATACCTATCTAAGGACACTTGGGTTTTTAAGACAAATCTAACAATATCTCAAACATCGAAATCCGGACGATACGAGGGAATAGAAATTTATAAACATACAAGATAGGTACGCGCGAAAAACATTACCCTTCCTTGGCAGTTGGGTAATAAAATACTAGCCGACTTCAATTTCAATTTCAATTCCGGGATCTTCTCCTCCTTTCATTAGACCCTCTTTTCTGGGACTGGACGCTATCCGGCCATCTTGGCGTGGTTAGGTGGGACTACGGTAGCCATTTCGGCTTGTGTGGCCTCTCGTGGCATTTTAGTGCCCTTTTTAAGACGTATCATGGTGGCTGCCTAATTGCCCTCTTTAAAAACAAATAAAAGGACGTAAGTCACAAATATTTTGATAATACATTTTCAAAAGTCTTTCTGAGCGTCTGGTGGAGGCGATGCGTGACCAAAATGCTGGTGTTTATTTGGCTCAAGGTATTTGTTTTTTTGCCATTCAGCGTGGCAATGCAGCCAGCATGCTGGGCACGCTGCCAACTGGCAGTGGGCGCGAGCATTTGGATTATCTTTAGACCTTCAAGGGTCTGTCGATGATCCAATGCTTTTTCTGTAGTAGTAGTGTAAGTAGTTTTAGCATATAAATTATTAATGTATTTAGGTTTAGATAATAAAGGCACTTTTGCCCATATTTATTACGTCGCGGTGTAAACGCAGCTATCGTGAGATCCATTCACAGGCCGCCTAGTTATAAATTTACGTGTAGTATAATGTACTTTTTCATAACTTTTTATGAATAACAAATTGATGGACAGGTTGCGAGGTTATTAGTTCATTGATGCTGTGAATCTTTATAGTGTAAGCAGGCTTATGCGTCTTTTCATTGTAGGTACAATTTGCAAAAAAGAGGCATTCATTTTGTGAAGCTTTATAGTAAGTACTCGTAGGTATGTTTCAACAGATTAGCATAAGCAAATGGTTCATAGTATTAGCATATTAGTCTTCACATGACCATCTGCAATGTTCTGTACCAGCCTTTTTAATAGTCCACTGCAGGACGTAGGCCTACCCACGAATGGTGATTGGGCCATATCCACCACGCTGGCCCAATGCGGGTTCGTGGATTCACATACGCCATCGTATTTCTTCTACGGACGTATGCAGGTTGCCTCACGATGTTTTCCTTCACCGAAAAGCCAGTGGTGTTAAATTCCGTACATAAATTCCGAAGAACTCATTGGTACGGGACCGGGTTTGAACCCACGAACTCACGATTGTAAGGCGGGTGTCACTACCTCTAGACCACCACGGCTCTTTTAAATTAATGTGCAATGTTCATTCCACATTAAACATTGCACATTAATTTAAAACAGAAAAATGCCAAATTAATAATTGCACAGTAACTTTGAGCATCTGTGGCATCTTTTTTTGTGTTCAAACACTACGGTTTTCTATTTTTACGTATTTTTCATTTTTATCACATGATAGTTATGAACTAATAAACATTTTTCGCCCTAGATACAAGCGGCTTCCAATAATTTGGAGATTTATTGGGAAGGCCTAAGTTCTATGACTGCAACGACGAAACTGTTTTTTTTTTTAGTTTTTCTAATAAATACGTGTCAAAATTTTAATTTAGCCAAAAATATATGACCGAATTCTTAACCACGTGCGGGAGTATGCCCGTGGTGAGTAAAATACCGCCTGGCGACGGTCAACGGTAAAAACCTCCTGCTCCAGGAACTCCCCGCACACTGGTGGCGTCTAGTCTTCCAGTATAAGTTGCTAACGAAGGTAAAATCAGCTAGTAAAAGCCCAAATTCGCGAGTGTTATTTTTGCGAATTTTACTAACGTTTTTTTGGTGCGGGCGGCAAAATGCTCACCACGCGCTCAATCTAGGGTTAAAAAGGCGTTGCCTTGCTTTACTCAATTACTGTACATAGGCCTACCCAAGAAGGGCTCAGAGTCGCACCACGTTGGCACAGTAAGGAAGTTAACGTATTATGTAAGTATAAAATAAGTAATTCACATTAATCTATAGCATTCTATTACGGACGTATATACTTAGTCTTGTGCTGTTTATTTTCCTTCACTAGAAAACCAGTGAATGTGAGAATCAGTACCTTTATTTCTAGTAATTGATTTAAATAAAATCAGTGCACTCGAATTGCTCGCTTCAACATAGCGCAGCGAATCCTCACAGTAAGTACCCCCTTCCCTATAAACAAATGAGAATGAAGCCCAAGTTTGGTTGTACATCGTTCCAGGAGCCCGGTACAAGCATGGAATCCAATCCGCGCGAGTTTAGACAAGCTGGTATGTATCCAGTTAAATATTCAAAACCTTGCTCTGTATTATGTGCATGTTGAGACATACGGTATACATACCTGAGATATACAATACATCTAAGATATAGAAACAAACCGCCTTACCACAAAAGATTTAAACACGCTTTAAACATTGTTTAACCGTACAATTTGTACTGTTTAACAATGTCCAAAGCGTGCGTAAATCTTTTGTGGCAAGACGGAAATTCTTTATTTCAGAACACATTTAAGTTTTTATGTATCCAGTTATTTCATGTGTCTTATTACAATTACTTAGATGTATAATGGGCCCAATTATGAAAGCACTGTCGTAATTATAATAGCTAATTAGTTTATTTCTGTTTCTTTTTTACTTTAGGCATTCGATAGAGAGAACACTTTTTACGTTGCTATTTAATTTACGATGGCGCCTTCATATATGAGTCTAATATTTAAGTAAATGTTAAAAACAGTATATTTCCGAATGAGTTTATCCGAAGACTCCAATCCTCTACGTAAGTTCCTGTCGGTGACTAGCCTTGGACGACCACAAAAATAGTTTTATCGATGCGTGAATAAGTGATACAGTCAAACCTGGGTAAGAGAGAGTTGAAGGGACCGCCACCTAATTCAGGTTTTTCACTTATCCAGGTTTCTCACTTATCCAGTTTCAGAAGTGGCTTCTCTCTCTTATAGAGGTTAAAAAATACGTATAATTTGTACGTTGGTCCATTGGTTTGTATGTAAGTATCTACCTATACATACATAAATAAATAGTATATAGGTACTAATTGTTCGGGATGTGTTGATTAGAATTGAACATAGATGAATGACTAACTCATTATAAAAGTACTAACGCACGTGTATCTATTTCAAAAGAATGTGATACAAAAATAATGTTAGGTAGATAAATGAAAAACACAAAATAATTTTTAATAGAACACTATTTCAACAAACGGTATAGTATAGACGCACGTGTGGCCATTCCAAAAAAAGTCGATACAAAAACAATGTCTGATTCAATAGTACATTGTTCACCGAGAGGAGAAAGTGACCGATTACCGTCGAGGGTGTCGTTTGAAGCCCGAGCCATAGGCGAGGGCTTTAAAACACCCGAGATCGGGAATCGCACTTTCTCTCGAGTGATACATAGTGCTTTATACTACACCTACGAGGAAAATAAAAAACTAAATCTTTACTAATTGAAATTTATATTGAAATTGTTGCAGTTAGTGAAGCTTAATGTAACACTTGAAAATGGCGCCAATGGCGTCTGCAATTTTCACATGTTCTTTTTTCAAATTGTTTGACACCATCCAACACACAGCTAGTGGCCAGTGTCATTTTGCGAACTTGGAGATAAAAACTCACTGTAAAACTTTTTGGCTTTTGATATTTAGGTTACCAGCGCATAGTCTTACCCAAAATTAAAAAAGAAAAACCACCTAAGAAATGGATTTTCATACACTTTTCTCTCCCGCTCAGATGCGTTTTCTCCCCGCATATTTGTGCGATATGCAATGACGTACTTTCTACCGTAAATTTGATAAAGTATCAAGGTACTTTCCGAGCAAGTGTAGTATAAACTTATTTCCACGAAATACAAAAAAAAATGTTTGAATAGAACACGATCTGAAATCAACGGTAGTTGATTCCAAGAAATTTAAGAATGGGTCATAAAGTTCAGATGTTTCAATACCCTCAACTCTCACTTATATCGAGGTTCAGACAAGTAGTGCTCTCAGTTATAGAGGTTCATGAGGGAAAAACGACTCTCTCTTAAAGAGGTTTTGGTCTCTCACTTATAGAGGTATTTGAGGGGTAAAATGACGGGACCCGGCAATTTCTCTCACTTATAGAGGTTTCTCACTTATCCAGTTCTCAGTTAGCCAGGTTTGACTGTATATATACAGGGTTATTTCTAATCAATTACAATCCTTTTAGGGGCTTAATCTGTACATCAAAACCAACAACATTTGTTCAGGAACTTTCTCAAAAAAAAAATTGTTGTTCCATAGAAAAATATCGTTCACCCGCGACAAAATGTACGGAACAGCTGATTTTTTTTTAGTTCTGACAAAAGTCGCAGAACAAAAGTTGTTAGTTTTGATGTACAGAATAAGGTCCTAAAAGGATGCTAATTAATTAGAAAAAACCCTGCATAAGTACTTCACCATAACTCTGTCTCGTTTTGACACATCGATAGAATTATTTCGTGGTATGTATGCTATCCGGCAGCTGACGTAATTTTTAAGTGGACTGAGGTCTTTTGTTAAAGAACATCATTATTTTAATTGATGAACGCTTGAATATCTTTAGTACTCACTCCCTAAAACTTAACAAAACCAAATGCTCAATACTTCCCTATAAACAAATGAGAAGCAAGTTTGGTAATACACCGTTCTAGAAACCCGGTACATGGAATCCATTATCCGTGCGAGTTTAGACAAGCTTGTATGTATCCAGTTAATTGGTCCAGCACTGGAGCGAGCGACTCGCCCGTAACTTCGAGACGCACAAACAGCCAAGACTTAGCCAACTTTAATTAATTACTTCGGTTGTACAGTTACTGGCCAAATGTATGGCACATTTTTGGACACAAGTTATCATAAAAGTTTTTTGTCAACTTGTGTTTACAATTTTGCAACAACAAACTACAATAGGTACTACCTTATATGCTAAAACTACCTACACTACTACTACATAAAAAGCATTGGATCATTCACAGATCTTTGAAGGTCTAAAGATAATCCAAATGCTCGAGCCCACTGCCAGTTGCCAGCGTGCCCAGCATGCTTTTAATTTTGCATTTTCTAACTTTGTACAGGTTTCATACAAGGCTTACATATGACTAGGTTTTGCCCGCGGCTTTGCCAGTGTAAAATTTTGACATATTTTGTACTATGCCTTTAATTTTTTCGGGATAATGATAGCTTATGTCACTTTCCGACTTTTGAACTATATTTATGCGAAAAAATCCAAGCAATTTGTTGTTTCTAAGCCACGTGAAAGAGGAATAAACCATAAACACACTTTCCTATTTATAATATTAGTAAAGATATTATTTGCAACAACAATACTATATAGCAAATACTTAACCGTCTTGATTTTATCAGCTTGTTACAAAACAACAGCAACAAAAATGATCGGCCAAGTGCGAGTCGAACTCGCGCACGAAAGGTTCCGTACTATATTGGAGCCCCCCATAAATAAATGATTGAAGTAAACATACAATTAAATATTCTGTGAATGATTATGTTTTAAGCGTCTACCGGTTATTAATATCAAGCGAAAAAGGCTAAAAAAATTAGGTTTGTTGTATGGGAGCCCCTTAAATATTTATTTTATTTTATTTTTAATATTTGTTGGTATAGCGGCAACAGAAATACGTCATCAGTAAAAATTTCAACATTCTAACTATTAAGGCTCATGAGATACAGCCTGGGACAGACAGACGGACGGACAGCGGAGTCTTTGTAAAATAGGGTCCCGTTTTTAACCTTTGGGTACGTAACCCTAAAAACATCCTATTTGCTCAAGAGCTACGATGTTACATGGAACAAACACATTCAAGTACACTTACTTTGTATATCTCTTCTTTATGGTGATGCTATTTTCTTTGCTTATGAGTTGAAGCTGTAGAAATAGTTTTTATAAAAAATCTGTATTCGGCTGCGTTCTTTCGAAATTAGATTTATTCCTATCAGCCCTTTCCATTTGTTAGGGTTCCGTACCCAAAGGGTAAAAACGGGACCCTATTACTAAGACTACGAGTACGATGTCCGTCTGTCTGTCACCGGGCTGTATTTCATGAACCATGATAGCTAGAAAGCTGAATTTTTCACAGATGATGTATATCTGTTGCCGCTATAACAACAAATACTAAAAACAGAATAAATAAATATTTAAGGGGGGCTACCATATAACAAACGTGATTTTAGGAGTTTTTTTGCTCGCTATTAATAACGGCAAGAGGAATGGGGCTCCCATACGGTACGGAACCGTTCGTGCGCGAGTCTGACTCGTACTTGGTCGATTTTATTAATATTTTTGGCATTCCTAAAAGTCCAAATTGGAAGTAAGTCGGTATCGCATTTAATATTGCACTGCAGTGTAACTAAGCCGAACAATCCCACCATTGTCTTCTCACACACTTGTCCGTAATTGTTTTTACTGACCCGCGCGGGGTCACGGGGTCGATCCGCACCCCGTACGGGTCAGATAATGACCCCAAATAATGACTCGGATTTGGGGGTCCTTAGGAATTAAGGTGAAGGTAAATGGCCAAGTTATTGTGTAGTAACTACACTGTAGTTGGACGAGGGCGCAAATGTTGTATTTTCTAAAAATCAACCGCTTGTTTAGTTTTTTTTTACTTTCAATGAAAAAAAGATATTTACTGACTGAGAGTTAGCAAAAAAGCCGCCTCTTGTTACACGCTATAGTTTTGATGTTTTTGTTATCTGTCTTCTTTGTATTAACAATCAAGAATATCTATCTATCTATCTAAAGAGGGGTTTTTTAAGCAGCGAAAGCTTTTACGTCCGTGGCGGAACACAATAAAAATAAAAAATCGGTCCGGGAGTTTGTAACTCTTTTTTCATTGTACTATGTATTGTAAAATGTATAATTTAAAATAAGTGCTCGTTTAAGGATTAAATACCTACTCTGTTAAAAAAGGTAACTCACTGTCGAAGTTATTATTTAACAGCGTCTTAAATCTGGACAGACTAGAATGAAATAAATAAAATCGCCATTAATGTTAGATTCGCCAATAATGGTCAAGCAAAGCTCCAGTGAACTAATCCATCTCGTGATAATAGACTCGTCCGCGTCTGCCGATAGACTTATTGCCGTAACCATTAGGTAGGCTTAGTGTGGATATTACTTTAGAATAGATTGTTATGAATCTATTCTGACTATACAGGGTTATTTCTAATCAATTAGCATCCTTTAAAGCCCGACTATAGAGGCGCCAGCGTAAATTTAATAGCAACGTAAAAAGCGTTCTCTCTATCAAATGCCTAAAGTGAAAAAGAAACAGAACTATGCTATTTAGCTAATATAATTACTATGGCGCCTCTGTAATCGGGCTTTTTAGGGACTTAATCTGTACATCAAAACTAACAACTTTTGTTTTGCGACTTTTGTCAAAACTATAAAAAAAAACCATTTGCTGTTCTATAGAAAAATATCGTTCACTCGCGACAAAATGCATGAAACAATTGTTTTTTTTTTTAGTTTTGAGAAAAGTCGCAGAACGAAAGTTGTTAGTTTTGATGTACAGAATAAGGTCCTAAAAGGATGCTAATTGATTAGAAATAACCCTGTATATTTCACAGTATCTGCGACCAAAGTTGAATAGTAAATTAATACCATTACCAGATATTATTCCTTTCTTTTTAGAAATAGTATTAATAACACAAAATATTTTTTCAGTATATCTACACTTTTAATTCTAAAACACGGTTTATTTTTGACCGACGATACGGAGAAGATTCTCAATTCGAAAAGTATATTTCTATTTTTTTTTATGTATAACGCATAACTTTTTACATTGTCGTCCGATTTCGATGATTTTTTTTTATTCGAAAGAGTATACTTCGTAAATGGTCCCATTTACATTTTGTCGAACTCGGCTGAACCATTTTTGATAGACCTACAATATTATGAAACTCATCGATCCGTGCGAAATATTCGCGAATTCTGTACACGGTTGAAGTCGGTCATGTCATTTTTTGCAAAAAAATAAGTATTGTGCCATTAATTATTAAATCTAATATTTGTTTTGTTTTAGTCGTGAAAACGTTGGCGCTTGGCCAACAACTAATAACCGACATTGTGGATGATGATAAAGCACGCAGATTTAGAATATACCCTCTAAGAGATTCAATCTGAAAGATTCACTCTGAGAGATTCACTTTAAGAGATTCATTCTGATTGACACACAGAGATTTACTCTGAGAGATTTACTCTGAGAGATTCACTCTGAGAGATTCACTCTGAGAGATTCACTCTGAGAGATTCTCTCTGAGAGATTCACTCTGAGAGATTCACTCTGAAAGATACACTCTTAGAAAACAGGAAAGCTGGCAGACTAAGGGAATATCCACACTGCACTGTCCCACACACAATTCACGTATCATTACCGTTGCAGTGATAGTCGGATGGGCTATTTTAATTGTTCCTGCAAGGACCATTAGTTCTGACTGATCACCGGTTTGTACGAATTTCACCCAATTGTACAAACTTTTTGCCTATTTGCTACGAATTACTAGTTTAACTACGTTTTTGGGCAGATTAATCTTTATTTTTGATTTGCTTGTATTACGGCGAATGCATCAATGTGACAACACGACACCGCGACGACTCAATCAGAGATATAGACATGTTACATATTAGCTGCGGTAACGGGTAAACAATAACATGGATTTATTGGTTATTATTGTCTATTCTGGTCACTAACAAGGCCATTCCACCACGCTTAACCTTCCTGTACCCGCGCATTGGCCTGTGAGACCGACGGAAATATTATTTCGCATTTATTTTACACTAGATTTTCTAAATGTAATCTTGGTCTATTTTTCAAACTGACAACTTTTTTTTATAAAATGCTATAGTTTTCCTTGTTTTTGGTAGGTAGATACAATAATGCTCTGCTTGAATTTTTCAGGTCATAAAAAAACCTGAGTGCAAGCTTGTTTCTATCGGGCCCGAAACATCTACGGAGCACACTACGACATAATCTCCTGTACGAGTAAGTGTGTATTATTTTATGTCTTCCACAGAGCCACGGTAATGATATCATTACCGTGACAGAGCATACACAGTCAAGTTTAAGATAGTCTATTTAATCATGTAATTTAACCTACAAAACAGTGTTTGAGTACTCATTAAATTATACTAAAGCTTCCCACACACGAAATATTGCAAAATCAATAATAACTTATCCAAACACCTTCCTGTCAACGTGTGTAGGAGGCATAATGACAAAGTAACTTACTTAAAGTTGGCCAATATTACGAACTAAAGTCTGTGTAAGAAACTTTCGAGCTTTGGTTGAAAACATGATAGTGGTGCCACTCTACAACTGTGAATATAAGTCGGTAGCTTTGTGCACAAGGCTAACAAATTATTGCTAAAACAGCTGTCAATTGCTGTTACATCCACGTTAAGAGATTCTCAAATGGGGGATATGTATTGACAAGCGCAGCGTAGGACGTCCACCGACGAGGTGGACAGACAATTTTGTCAATGCCGAAACCCCCTGGATGCAAGTCTCATGCGAGAGAGAGAGAAAGATATCCTAATTATTATTTTATTCTTTGCAATATTTAATACACATCCGAAAGTATGTTGTTTTATTGATTTGCTTGATCTTCCACGCAACAATATAGACTTGATTTTTTAACGGATTTAGGTAGTTTAAAGGTTACATGGTGCTGCTGAGTCCAACTGTGGGCGCTCTCTGTAAGCTGCTAAAAGTTTGTGAGGCCTACGCTGCGTCGCATGGCCTAGTGTACAATGTAAAAAAGTGTGAGTACATGGTCTTTAAGGCCGCCGGTAAATGCCCTGAATCTATCCCACCCGTCACCCTAAACGGTATGAACATTAACAGGGTTTTTCAGTTTAAATATTTAGGGCATTATATTGCTGACGACCTTAAAGACGATGTCGATATAGAGAGGGAGCGTAGGGCGTTGGCGATTCGCGGGAATATGCTGGCCCGTAGATTTGCCCGCTGTACAGAACAAGTTAAAATTACGCTTTTCAAAGCTTACTGCCAGAATCTGTACACGGGTAGTCTATGGTTCCGCGGTACCAAGAAGTCGCTAAACACCCTGCGTGTCCAGTATAATAATGTTTTTAGGGTGATGTTGGGACTCCCACGTTTTTGTAGCGCCTCAGAAATGTTCGCTCAATCCCGAACCGACGGTTTTCATGCTGTCCTTCGGAAGAAAGTCGCGTCATTGATGAGCAGGGTGCGAGGGAGCCGCAACACCATCCTAAAAACCATATCCGAGGATCTTGATGCTCCCATGCTGCGGCATTTTGTGCGGATTATGACGGTCGAGCCGACGGCCTTAGTCCGTCCCGCACGATATTGGCAGCTGTAAAATAAAATCTTACAATTATAAACTACCTATTTAGATTAGTACTTAATCTAGTGTTGTAAGTTAATAACTTGTTTTACTAACCATGGATCGTTGTTGTCTTAAATAAATATATTTTGATTTGATTTGATTTTGAAAGGTTAGAAAGTGTCATAGGATACTATATTATTGTATACTGTTACACTAGTAGTTATCTGAACAGTAGACATCGCGACACATCTCTTTAACTGAATCTTGAATATCTCGACTAGCTCTGACCGATTTGGTTCATATTCGGAAATCTTGTTAGGGCTTGCATACTAAACAAACTTGCCAAATATTCGAAATCAGCTGATAAATAGCGCGACAGCAAATTTCTCTCCTTTTTGAGTGAAATACCCCTCCAATAAAATCGCCGACGACAAAAAAATCCAGTAATATACCTATAATGTTACGAGGACATGTATATCTTTGTGGTCATACTGGTATGACTTACAAACTAGTATGACCAAGAAGAAACACCCTATTTAATGTTAAAAAATGAAATTGTGTGCATTGTGTGCATGCCCTGAGCATTCATGCTCGCCATCGAAGGCTCCTTCTTGCGGCGGCGTCGTGTGTCGGGTCGTTCTCTTCCCTCAAATATGGTCGAGGAGAGCGATGGCTGGCACATGCGTCACACTCGTGATCGGGTGCTGCTTGCGGGTCGCCGGTTTGCTCGCGGCATTCACGCAAAGCACTGAAACTACTAACTTAGACTAAGATTTAAACTAACCTCTCTCTATAGTACAGTCGAATTCTTTAAAATGTAACTACTCAACCAAGGGCACAGACCCTGGAGTCTGTGGGTCAATAATTTAAATTATAAAAAAAAAAATGTTAGTTTTATATTTATTTTTTGTTAGGGTTCCGTACCTAAAGGGAAAAACGGGACCCTATTACTAAGACTTCGATGTCCGTCTGTCTGTCTGTCTGTCTGTCTGTCACCGGGCTGTATCTCATTAACCATGATGGCTAGGCAGCTGAAATTTTCACAGATGATGTATTTCTGTTGCTGCTATAACAAAAAATACTAAAAAGAAAATAAAATAAATATTTAAGGGGGACTCCAATACAACAAACCTAATTTTTTAGACTTTTTTCGCTCTATATTAATAATGGTAACAGGTAGATGCTTGAAAATTTCACAGAATATTAAGTTTTATATTCACTTCAAAATAAATAATAAAATTAAAATTTAACAAATATTTAAGGGGGGCTCCATACAGTACGGAACCCTCCGTGCGCGAATCCGACTCGTACTTGGCCGATTATTAGAAGTAAACCGCGAATTGTACGCGACGTCACCTGCCGGTCTCGACGGAAGACCAGCGCCCGCGCCGGTTGTATATAACAGGCACCATGCTGAGATGGGACCGGCTGGTGGCGAAAATAAAACATTAGCCGCCATACCACAAAAGATTTAAACACACTTTAAACACTGTTTAACCGTGAAATTTGTACTGTTAAACATTGTATAAAGCGTGCGTAAAACTTTTAAGGTACGAGGGTGCATTTTTATATTCGCGGAATGGGTAGGTAATTAATAAATGAGGGTACTTTCCTTAGTCGTAACTGGTTAAATAGCTCATTATTAGTATAAATAGAATGTTTTGTTTTAATCGGGCCATTGCTATTTGAATTATCGTCGATCAAACAACTCAGTTGGGAAGAACATAGTGAAAAATGGAGAAAATCGAGCACCGCGCGGTCATAAAGTTCCTTACCAAGCAAGGTAAATCGGTTCAAACCATACTAGAAGAGATGTCATCCGTTTACGGGGAGTCTTGCCCCGGTAAAACCATGGTTTATAAGTGGCATACCCTTTTCAAGCAAGGCAGGGCCTCACTTGAAGATGATCCTCGGCCAGGACGGTCGATCGAGGTGACCACTCCGGAAATCATTCAAAAAGTGGAAAAATTAATACTGGAAGATGCTAGACTAAAGAAGAAACAGCTCGCAGAAATGGTTGGAGTATCCGATACAACCATATTTAAAATTCTTCACGATCATCTCGGCATGACTAAAGTCAGTGCAAGGTGGGTGCCGAGAATGCTCACGCCCCGCCTCAAAAACAACAGCGCGTAGAGTGTTCTCGCGCGTTTTTTGACCTCTGTAATGAAGACCAGGATGGAGTATTGGCTCGAATTGTTACTGGGGATGAAACTTGGGTTCATCATTATGAACCTGAGTCCAAACAAGATTCTATGCAGTGGCACAAAAAAGGCACACCACCACCAAAGAAATTTAAGGTGTCACAGTCGGCGGGAAAAATCATGGCGACAATCTTTTGGGACTCAGAAGGAATCTTGTTGATAGATTATAAAGACAAAGGTGTCTCTATAACCGGAGTATACTACGCTTCAATCTTAGAGCGATTAAAGGAAGCAATCAAGGCAAAAAGAAGGGGAAAATTAACCAAAGGTGTCCTCCTTCTGCACGACAACGCGCCTGTGCACAAGAGCCGTGTTGCGATGGCTTCCCTGCATAAGGTGGGCTTCGATATTTTGGTTCATCCACCCTACAGTCCTGACCTGGCTCCCAGTGATTATTATCTCTTTCCAAAAATGAAAAAAGAACTTCGGGGGAAGAAGTTCTCAAGCGATGAAGAAGTGAAGGAAGCAGTTTCAGCTTATTTTTCAGACAAAGAAAAAACATTTTTTTTCGAGGGTATACATAAGCTAATTGAAAGATCTGAAAAATGTATTAGGGTTGCAGGTGAATATGTTGAAAAGGAAAAATAAACTTGTATTTTTATTTCCACGTCTTACCCCCGATCCGCGAACTTAAAAACGCCCCCTCGTAAGACGGTAGGTAGTTTAGTTTTTAGTGTAGTTCAAATCTTTGTTGCTGTATTTCCTTTGTTTTGTTTTCGTCAATAAAACATTATCTATTGACTATTATAAAACCTGTGTACCAAGTTTCGTCGATATTAGTTAAAAAATGTGACTTGTAGAGAAAAATCAACATCCAGATAGACGAAAGCAAAATCGTCTAGTTAAAACACGGTACTTCATTTCGGTCAATTTATTAGGTACTGATATGGCTTACCCTACTATCTAAAGCACAGTAACTCTTACACAACACTGCTTGACTCCAACGTGACTTGGCAGACCATGACCTGGACATTCAATTGCATCAAAAATTTGGCCTAATATACCTGACACTAGGGCGTGACACTCAGCCTACGCGAATCATTAAGCCGACAAAGTTTTCTATACAAATGAATGATAAAACGTACTATTTTTTAGGGTTCCGTACCCAAAGGGAAAAACGGGACCCTATTACTAAGACTTCGATGTCCGTCTGTCCGTCTGTCTGTCTGTCTGTCTGTCTGTCACCGGGCTGTATCTCATGAACCATGATAGCTAGGCAGCTGAAATTTTCACAGATGATGTATTTCTGTTGCCGCTATATTAAAAAATACTAAAAACAAAACAAAATAAATATTTAAGGGGGGGCTCCCATACAACAAACCTGAATTTTTAGAGGTTTTTCGCTCTATATTAATAATGGTAATAGGTAGATACTTGAAATTTTCACAGATTATTTAGTTTTATATTCACTTCAATAATAAAAATAAAATTAAAATAAAATAAATATTTAAGGGGGGCTCCCATACAGTACGGAACCCTTCGTGCGCGAGTCCTACTCGTACTTGGCCGATTATTTTACTAAAATCAAAGTATATAATAATATATTTTAATACCTAATACTCTAATATTTTAAATTCGTAAGTTTGTTAGTTGGTTATTTTTAACCGACTTCCAAAAAGGAGGAGGTTCTATGATCGTATGTATGTATTTTTTTCTTTGTGTACATTCATCGATAATTTCGCCAATTGTAAACCGAAACAAACAATTTTTTTTTTAGTTTGAAAGGGTATATTTCCAAGGTGGTCCCATTAAAATTTTACAGAAATCGGCTGAGCCGTTTTTGAAAAATCAATAGTAAACAATTCTAGCGAAATATTCGAATATTGTGTTTGCCATTTTTAGCGAAAAACAATTATTTCACGTAAAAACAGAGGGAGGGATTGTCTTGATTTTTACATGGATAGGTATAGTTCAATTGTTGAAGCGATATAGGCTACTATTAACCCGGAAAAATAAAAATCAATTTAAAATGTCACGCAGGCGAAGTCGCATACAAAAACTAGTTATGAGTAAAATTAATTTATATCTTCTCGGTGCTTTTCTGGTGGATGTTATACGCTGTGCTTCTTGGTGCGTGGTTTTGAATTAAGAATTTTATGGTCCCATCGGCTATCAGTCTGACGAAGTATGTGCTCTGCCCACTGCCACTTTAAAATGCTAATCCGTAAAATAATCACATTGTCTCCAAACTAAAGGTTGACTCGTAGATAATGCATTTAGTATTCATTTCGCCCATTTTACAAAAGGTGTGCAATAAATAATTAAAATAGATAATTTCTTAGAACATGTCCGTTGGTCTATAGAAAATACTCGTACCTATTCAGGACTATTCCTAATCAATTAGCATCATTTTAGGGTCTTATTCTGTACATCAAAATTAACAACTTTTGTCCTGCGACTTTTATCAAAACTCAAAAAAGAAATCAGCTGTTCCATACATTTTGTCGCGGGTGAACGATCTCGTATTTTACTATGGAACACCATATTTTTTTGAGTTTTGACAAAAATCGCAGAACAAAAGTTGTCAGTTTCGATGTACTGAATAGGCCTCTAAAAGGATGCTAATTGATTAGGAATAACACTGTATATTTGAATGTGTTGTAAAATGAAACAGTGGCGCCTAACTGAACTAAAAATTGAGTTGGCATCACTTAATTTGACCTTTATAGCTTATGAATGAACTTAATGAATGAACGAGTAACGGTCGAACCGGTCGAAACTAGTTCTACAGAATAAGTAACAGTTAGTATCAGCTATGATAATATGGGTTTACAGATTAAGCAATAGTTTGTATCGGTTATGACAAAATGGGTTTTAATGTCACTCCCACGCTGGTTTCCTTACTTAAATCGAGTAGCTGATTTTAAGTTAAATATAGAAAGCTTAAGTTGAAGGTTTTTGTTTAAGTGCTAACTGATTCATGGCTGAAATTCACCAAACTTTAAAAGTTACTTTTTACGTTGTACCTACATTTACATATTGAATAGCTGAATTTGAATCATATCAGCTGTAGGACAATCTTTGATGGATATAAGCCTCACCTAAAGCTCTCACGCCTTGTCGGTGGACGTCCTACGCTGCGCATGTCCCTTGCGTGGTATCCATTTTAAATTATAAAATTAACACAAATTAAAATGCTTAAGCACAAACAAACAAATCAAAAATCATTAAATAAATTAAATTCAAAATTAGAACCGTGAAATCATTAAAAAGATTTCCTAACACCTGCTAGACAAATTGGCTAAACCATAGATATAACCAGATGAGATATATCGTCTCAATATAGTGGATCTTATTTTGTACCTACTAGGTATAAGTAACACACGCACACGCACATTGTTTCTCCGAGGTGGTCCAGTGGTGACCCATGGTGGTCTAGTGGTAGTAATAGCCACCTTACAATTGTAAAGTCTTACTCGTGGATTGAAATCCCGGTTCCGTATCTACTTATGAGTTTTTTGTAACGAATTTACTAAATTTCACACCACTAGCTTTTGGGTGAAGAAAAATATCGTGAGGCAACCTTCCAATTCGATGGCGTATGTGAATCCACCAACCCGCATTTTGCCGGCGTGGTGGATTTGACCCCGTCACTCTTTTGGAGTGAGCATCATTTTCATGTTCAGCAGTGAACTATTCAAAAAGCCGGTACTGTACAATACAATCACTACATAGTATAAAGAAAGTCGCTTCCCGCTGTCTGTCCCCATGTATGCTTATATCTTTAAAACTACCCAACGGATTTTGATGCGTTTTTTTTAATAGAAAGAGTGATTCAAGAGGAAGGTTTATATGTATAATACACCGTTGCGAAGCCGGGGCGGGTCGCTAGTAAATCATAACATCATTATGCGCTTACAACACGCATACGCATTCTGCTTTGAATGTCTTTTGAGGTGTATGCGTTTTTGCTACTTATTAGTAGCTCCACCCGTCGGGCAAAATGAGGCTTATCTCTATATCTCTATGTGCTCAACCATTATGAATAAGGCCGTGACAGACAGACAGAGCGGATGCGTAGGCGCAGGTCATCGGTCAGTAATTACGACATCTTTGAATATAATAAAGATACTTTTATTTGGTAACGACTCCTACACTATGATTTTGATCGATCTTTAACCGACTTACGTGAACTGTACATGCTTTTGGATATAACTAGCTGCGCCCCGTGGTGTTACCCGCGTTAGCCCGAAATAAAAAGCCTTTTTCTAAAATAAACGTAGCCTAAGTTACTCCTTATTACATCAGCTACCTGCCAATAAAAGTCCCGTCAAAATCGGTCCAGCCTTTTCAGAGATTAGCCGGAACAAACAGACAGACAGACAAAAATTTTAAAAATGTTATTTCGGTGCATGTACCGTATACATATCTATTCATATACGTGTAGTAAAAAATGGTTAATTCAATATTACAAACAGACACTCCAATTTTATTTTTATTATTATATACAGGGTTATTTCTAATCAATTAGCATCCTTTTAGGGGCTTATGCTGTACATCAAAACTAACAACTTTTGTTCTGCGACTTTGTCAAAACTAAAAAAAAAAAAACAGCTGTTCCATACATTGTGTAGAGGGTGAACGATATTTTTCTATGGAACAACAACTTTTTTTTGAGAATTAATGAAAGTCGTAGAACAAAAGTTGTTAGTTTTGATGTACAGAATAAGCCCCTAGAAGGATGCTTATTGATTAGAAATAACCCTGTATAGATGTATAGATTTGTATACAAGTCATGAACAACTTTCACTATGGGCCCAACCAATCTTTATCATTATCCTAACTTCCTTACCGTGGTGGTAGCCGTGGTGGTCTAGTGGTAGTGACCCCCGCCTTACAATCGTGAGGTCGTGGGTTCAATCCCGGCCCCGTACCAATGAGTTCTTTGGAATTTATGTACGGAATTTCACACCACTGGCTTTTCGGTGAAGGAAAACATCGTGAGCCAACCTGCATACGTCCGTAGAAGAAATTCGATGGCGTATGTGAATCCACCAACCCGCACTGGGCCAGCGTGGTGGATATGGCCCAATCACCCTTCGAGGGTAGGCCTACGTCCTGCAGTGGACTATTAAAAAGGCTGGTACAGGTACAGGTACAACTTCCTTACTAATTTTATAAATCTGAAAGTGTGTTTGTCGGTTTATTGGCTTGTTGCTCTTTCACGCAGCAACGGAGCGACGGATTGACTTGATTTTTGGCATGTATAAGACATTAAGTGACATAGGCTACTTTTTATCCCAGAATAATTATTTTTCACCAACAAAAAATGGCAAAACCGTCTTCCATCGTGTATAAAATTCGAATATTTCGCTCGAATTGTATTACATTATTCTTTATTTATCAAAAACAGCTTAGCCGATTTCTGTAAAATTTAAATAGAACCATTTTGGGAGCATACCCTTTCAAACTAAAAAATATTTTTTTAATTCGGTTCAAAATTGGCAAAATTATCGATGTTCATCTTCTACAAAATTCGGATATTTCTCTCGAATTGCTTATATTATTGTTGAGTTTTTCAAAAACGGCTCAGCCGATTCCGTAAAATTTAAATGGGACCACCTCGGGAGTATATTCTTTCGAACTCAAAAAGAACTTTTCGATTCGGTTCACAATTGGCGATATTATCGTTGAACATACACAAAAAAAATACATTCACACGAACATAGAACCTCCTCCTATTTGGAAGTCGGTTAAAAGTAAAATGTTGTCTTGGGAATGCACACAAATCTAAGCCACAGGCAAAAGCTAGTTTGCAGAATAAATTGCAGAGAAAGTGTCAAGGAAATATCGTACTATACCTACTAGCTTCTAAAATAGTAAGCTTTAAACATAGATCTGCCCTTGAAGAGCACTTGTAACTGAGCGCTTCCTTCTCTGGGATGACACGCCAAATTGTAGGTCCTGTTAAGCCATTTCAGAGGCCTTTAGATGTCTGTCAGCGGTCACCAAAGTTAGGCAACGTTGAGAAGGTCAATCTTGAGATGGGTGACCGCGGGTGGCATTTACAACTGAGCGCTACCGTGGCTCGGACGACACAAATATAGGCCCCGGTTGTTTTAACCGCTTAGCCACGTCAGCCTTCAGCCATCGGCCTTCAGGCGGTTTTAAAACTCTGTCACTAGGACTATCAACCTGGCCTATACGAACTTACTTTAGAAGCTTTCAGGCAGTCTGAATCCAAGGCTAGCTACTCAGCCTATACGAAATAACTTTTTTAGCAAATTAATTTTTATACAGCAGATATACACAATGTCTTACAATAATTACAAATACAGCAGATAATAAAGGAATAGTAAGTAGACAAAACCATAGCTAAATGATAAAGTCATTAAATCGTCTCCAAAACTCTAAAAGAACATAAAACCGATACACTAACTCACAATTTAAATCTGTAATTTATGAAACGACCAAACAGAATATAAACGTCGCGTAAAACTAAATACTTTTGCAGATTAGACACGATATATAAAGTATCTACTTAAAATAAAGAGTAAGGTTAAGGTGAAATGTAAAATATCTTTAACGGTTCCGTATAAAAATAAATAACTCGTCGTAGTCTTAATAAAACTATTATGTATTCCTTAAGAGAAGTGTTATGAAACAAACAATAATATAATATATAAATTAAAAATTTAAAAAACCCCCGACACGTCTTACTCGTATCTTTCATTTGACAACCATTTTGGGCACATTTGTAGAATTTTGGTTCTTCCATCCCCACTTTAACCCACCATAACTCTTAAACGGCTCAATCGATTTTTATAAAACATAGCTAAGAACACTCTCGATTAAGTATTCTTTCATCCAAAAAAAACTAAACTGAAATCGGTTCGGTGGTTCGGGCGCTATGATGCCACAGACAGACAGACAGACAGACACACAGACAAACAGACACGTCAAACTTATAACACCCCTCTTTTGCGTCGGGGGTTAAAAACAAGGAAAACTAACACGCAGGCCTACAATAGATAATTAAATTCATCTCCAAATTGACCATCGACTTGGAATTTTTAACCGACTTCCATAAAGGAGGAGGTATTATGTTCGTCTGTAACTCTGTATGGTTTTTTTTTTGTGTATGTTCATCGATAATTTCACCAATTGTGAACCAAATCATCTTTTTTTAGTTCGAAAGGGTATACTCGTGAGATGGTCCCATTTAAATTTTAAAGAAATCGGCTAAGCCGTTTTTGAAAAATCAACAATAATGAATTATAGTTTATTCAAGCGAAATATTCGAATTTTGTACACGATGGAAGGCGGTTTTGTCATTTTTCGCGAAAAATAATTATTTACTGACCGACTCAAAAACAAAACTATAGCCTCTATTTACCTCAAAGACAGTAAGTTGGTAGCCTAACTGGGCCAAAGCAGCTGTCAACAACACTTCAATCCAAATTGATGATGCTAATACAAGAAGAGTCGTAAAATATGATTTTTTTTTTCTTAAAATAGCACAATCGACTTCAACTATTTCAAACTAAGTACAAAATTCGAATAGTTCGCTTGAATCGATGTATGCTATTCTAAGCTAGGAAATGTTGATATTTCAAAAAAACTAATTTTAAGAAAACATTCTAGGGACCAACTTCGGGGTATACCTTTTCAGGGTATGTTCATACATAAAACAATACGCATCGATTCAATATTTTAAATACTTCCTAATTTTAATTTTTAATTATATTTCTTATAATACCTAATTACATTTAGCCTAGTAAATGTGGTCACGTGATGCTTGAAAAGCGTGATACATTGTATGGAAACAGAGGGTCTGTTAAGTAGAAAGAATTACGCATTTTAGCATTATAATTGTTTTTTTTTTAACCTTACTTAACTACTCAACTATCTGTTGCATGTTTATATTCGTTCTCCCAAAAAATATCTCAATATTTAAATCTCAATATTTAAGTATTATTTCTTTATTCTATTTTATAAAACTATTTAAACAAGCGACTAACGTCAACCAATCACAAGCCGAGGGCTGCATCGCGCAAACGTAATTTACAGCGACGGCCGAACCAAAATCCACCAATATTGACTCCCGAAAATTTCACCAAACTTCTAAACAAAGAGACACAATCGTTTTCCCAAAACGGAACTCTAAAAATAGATCGGGTGTTTGAATTAGCTTAAATCGCCCATAAACCGAATTCATTAACGGCAAAGTTAGCTCATCAATCAGCTTTAATGTCTGCGTATCGAATAACTTTTGTTTTTACGCTATCTATCAATTATAAAGTCCATGTTAAAGAGTTAGGTGTCTTTTCTTTAGAAAAGACTTACTTTAGGTATTTATACCTAAAGTAAACTAAGTAGGTAATTGATTTCTTAATTTTACTATGTGTGTCCACCCTCAAGGTGGACGCATGACTTCATTAAGACAGCAGGATCGTGCTGAATGCAAACCGCTTCTAACCGGTCTAATTGGAGATCCATAGGGGAGGCCTATGTCCAGCAGTGGACTTCTTATGGCTGACGGATGAATGGATGTGTGGATATTTTTTTGATTGTAATTTCCCTGGGGAAATCCAATAAGCCCTGTCAGAAGCGGCGTACATCCAGCGCGTTCATGCGGTCTCACTATCACTGCATATTATACGAGTAAAACAAAGTCGCTTCCCTGTCTGTCTGTCCCTATGTGTGCTTATATCTTTAAAACTACGCATCGGATTTTGATGCAATTTTTTTTAATAGATAGAGTGATTCAACAGGAAGGTTAATATGTATAATACCCCTGTGCGAAGCCGGGGCGGGTCGCTAGTTAATTATATCGTCAGTCCACCTACTAAGTCGGTAAGCTAGCCGTTAAAATACACGTGGTCTCCATTCGAGAACTTTACGGCTCCATTGGCCATTCGTTCTTCGAACTAGGTGCCCTGCCCGCTGCGATTTAAACTACTTACCAATCAGTTAGGCTATGTCGGTTTATTTTAAGTCCTCGGAACTTCTTCCGTCTTACCACAAAAGTTTTGCGCACGGGTTACAGTCTATACTATACAATCCACGACGACGCGCCCCACCACTCCTCCTATCAGTTTATTAATAGGCAAACCTATTCTGAATTAGAAAAAAGACTTATATTATATTAACTAACTAACTAACGATGAATCTATGAATTTCTAAAACCTATAAACCCAGTAGTAAGAGTATAAAAGTGCCATAGTGACAGAGTAACAGTAATGGGCTATAAAGTATAGCTTGTGGGCGTCGGGTGGGCGGAAGTAACCAAAACATTGAGTAGACGTTATGTACAGACCTAGTTAATGAATGCAAAATAGTTTTCATCGTTGACTGCTTTGGTGGCTCTGTGGTTAGTGACCATAACTACTGGGTCAAAGAGACGTGGGTTCGATCCCCACCCAGGGCAAGTATTTATGTGATGAACATAGGTGTTTGTTCTGTGTCTGGGTGTTATTTAGGTACTACTTAACTATATAAGTATGATTTAAAAAAAAAAACAATGTATAAGTAGTTTATCAGTCTCTGGTGGCCATATCACAAGATTTGTTTAGTTTGGGGTCAGAGGCCGTGGTTAAGATGTAGGTACCAAATAATTTAAAAAAAAATGCCTTAGATTGTGTAGCGCTCATAGCGTAGTTTGACTAGGTGTTTGTCAGCGATCACCAAAGTACCAAAGTTAAGTAAAGTTTTGCACGGCCAGTCTTCGGATGGATGACCACAGGTGGCATTTTAAACTAAGCGCTACCGTGGCTCGGATGACACATTAAATTATAGGTCCCGGTTGTTTAAACCGATTAGCCATGTCAGAGGCCTTCAGGCGGCTTAAAAACTCTTACACCAGGCCTATACACTAGGGTGAACTTGTATTATAGAGAGCATTTAAGAGGATCGTGAATCGACCAATGTTTTCGCGTTTTCTGTAGAGCATCCTGAAAATTCGCGGTACGTTTTTGATAAAATTTACTTTCCAGGAGGAAACCCTTTTCACCCCCTTAAATTGTAACAAAATTATAAATGTATTTTAGGTGTCAAACGCTTGAGTAAGAAATATTGCACGCTCGAACGTCTTATGTATACTTTCTATTCTGTCATTGTTTTGCGTAACAATACGACTTTTGGGAGGCTTATAAAAACTTTAAAAAATAAGACGTATAATCCTAGCGACTGAACTGCTGATTACACGAAAAAAAAATCTCTCAAATTGGTTAATATTAGGTATGAAGATAAAAGCTTATTGTTTTTGAATGGATAAGTTGGCGCTACCAGATACTTTTATTGTACAAAAAAGGGTGTGTATTTCTTAGGATTCGAACCCAAAATGTCAAAGTTATAAATCCCATGATCTTTACGAGTAAATTTAAGGTTACTTGCATAGAGTTTAGGTACCAAGCCGAAAGGGGAAATTCTGACCATTTTATGGATAACTCTCACTAAACAGCTGTTTAAAATATTTCGTTAGATTCTGAGTTGCAATGATGTGGAAGACAGCTGTTTTTTTTTTTAATTATGGGGTGGTCCATAGTAAAAATTGTTCGAATCACCACTTTTTGCTTTAGTAAATCATAGGTATATGTGAATAAACCGGTCCGTTCGTTTCAGCCATAGGAATCCCACTGCTACTGCTGCATAGGCCTCCTCCAATGAGACCGCGTGTTAGAACTAAGCGTTTCGAATCCTCATTCCTCATACGAACAGCCAGAATGTGGAACGCTTTGCCTGGGTCTGTCTTCCCGCTAAAGTACAATGTGGGCGTCTTCAAATCCCGAGTAAATAGGTATCTTTTAGGTAAGCGTGCTACACCTTAGACCGCTTATCTACTTAACATAAGGCTATGTAGTCAAGCGCAAACCTATACAGAATAAAAAAAATGTGTTAATAAAATAAATCTATTTATCTAAGTAAAGCAGTTGTAATCCTGGTAGAATTCTTTTTCAAACACAATTTCAAAAGATATTTTTAACTCATAACATGTGCATTTAATATTTTTACGTTAAAATTTTTATTACTTACGAGTGACGGACAGACGGACAAACGGCTTTATATAGTCAGTAATAAAATGATTATATTGTAAACAATTTGGGTGGTCGAAGATGTTTCGTTTTCTTTTGATTTCTGAGAATTTTTGGATTTAGTTTTTGTTACTTTTTAGGGTTCCGTACCCAAAGGGTAAAAACGGGACCCTATTACTAAGACTTCGATGTCCGTCTGTCCGTCTGTCCGCCTGTCTGTCTGTCACCGGGCTGTATCTCATGAACCATAATAGCTAGGCAAGTGAATTTTTTACAGATGATATTGTATTTCTGTTGCCGCTATAACAACAAATACTAAAAACGGAATAAAATAAACATTTAAGGTGGGCTCCCATACAACAAACATGATTTTTAGGAGTTTTTTGCTCGCTATTAATAACGGCAAGAGTAATGCGGCTCCCATACGGTACGGAACCCTACGTGCGCGAGTCCGACTCGCACTTGACCAATTTTATTACATCCTGCGGTATGAAGATTTTATTTGGTTTTTGAATGTTTATATGATATTTGGTTGAAAACAGGTTGAACTAGCATTGGGCAGGTTACATCTTAGAATAAGGTCTAAAGTAATAGAAACCGTACTAAAATAGCAAGAGATATACATCACTATGTCCCATTTTAAGAAATTAAAAGGTGTTAGAAAAAGTTGCACATACACCCGTACTGATGTAATTTCGAAGGATTTCACAAACTAGCATTGAGCTATGTCGGCTGTCCAAATTCAATAATCGGCCAAGTACGAGTCGGACTCGCGCACGTAGGGTTCCGTACTGTATGGGAGCCCCCCTTAAATATTTATTTTATTTTTACTATTTATTATTGAAATGAATATAAAACTAAATATTCTGTGAAATTTTCAAGAATGTACCTGTTACCATTATTAATATAGATCGAAAAACGTCTAAAAAACAGGTTCGTTGTATGGGAGCCCCCCTTAAATATTTATTTTATTTTGTTTTTAGTATTTGTTGTTATAGCGGTAACAAAAAACATTATCTGTGAAAATTTCAGCTGACTAGCTATCATGGTTCATGAGATACAGCCCGGTGACAGACAGACAGACGGACAGACGGACATCGAAGTCTTAGTAATAGGGTCCCGTTTTCCCCTTTGGGTACGGTACCCTAAAAAGGTAGCAAGTAGGAAGGTAATATGATCAGAGATTTGAACCTTCTGATGGAACTAGAGGGTTCAAATTTCCGATCATATCGCAAAAAGGCAAAGTAGGTACACCAAATTTCAACCATTACGACATTCCAACTTGTGATTTTGACGTTTAACGACAGACAATGTGATTTTTTTGTTCCACTCACTCTCGCGTATGCTGTATAACCAGATATGAATAAGACAGCTGTAACGTAGTTTTTATTTGAGTAAATTTTAGCAAGATCTATATTACTTTAGTTCTTATTCTGAGGGTCGAAGGATGATCGATTGTGTCGAAAGTTCTCGAATAGAGACCACGCACCGGCAAACGCAGAGTGATACAACAACCCGCGAGGTAGACAGATGACTTTTTTAAGACAGCATGAGCGTGCTGGATGCTAGTTAGACCTATAAAATGAAATTAAATGCGATAAAAATGGATGGATGAATGGATTCTCTAATGGAGACCACGTACCGGCAGGCGCAGAGTAGGAAGTCCGTCCACAAAGAGCGATTTTTTTCCCGTGCCCACCGCGGTGGCGGAACTGCTGTTTTATTACAGGATCATGCTGGATGCAAGCGGCCTTGTTGGAGATCCATAGGGGAGGCCTATGTCCAGTATTGGACGTCCTATGGCTGATAAATGAATGGATGAATACTAATGTTTGTAAATCCTTGCACGTGGTAAAGTAACATCTTGAAAGATTGAATGACATGTTGGCGCACTACAGTAAATAATCTGCCAAGTGCGAGTCGAATTCGCGCATGAAGGGTTCCGTACTGTGTTGGAGCCCCCTTAATCCCATCCCTCTTGCCGTTATTAATAGCGGGCAAAAAACTCCTAAAAATCACGATTGTTGTATTGTCCCCCTTAAATATCAATTTTATTATGTTTTTAGTGTTTGTTGTTATAGCGGCAACAGAAATACATCATCTGTGAAAAATTCAGCTGCCTAGCTATTACTATTCATGAGATACAGCCTGGTAACAGAAAGACGGACAGACGTACAGCGGAGTCTTAGTAATAGGGTCCCGTTTTACCCTTTGGGTATGGAACCCTAAAAAGTATCTTGTAGGAGAGGCGTTTGTCCAGCAATGGATTCATAAAACCTTAAATAATGATTATAATATGACTATAGGTACAAGATAAGCTTACGCAGAAACAAAGCCGGATAATAATCATTAAAACAAACGTCATGCTAATTATTTCTGCAGGCAAATAAGTCGACGACATAATTCTGCCATACTTTTTACCTTTTTTACGATTTCATATGCGTGAGAACTAAACGGCTATAATCGTACTTAACTTTAGCTTATATTTGAATAAGTTAACTTGAACTTTATTTCTCTAAATTTAAAATTAAGTTTTGCTTGACGCATTTAAGTTTGAAATTGCAAAATTTAGTAAATATTCTGTACAGAAAATTTACTTTTAAATGGTTTGTTTGCAGATTTTGATCTTCGTAATAAGCGTGAGATTGTTTTAAAAGCTTGATTAAAAATATGTAAGTGTTTTACTTTACTATTGAGTAGGTATATTAAAATAGCTATTAAGTTTTTGCATTATTGCTTGTTTTTTTTTTTTTAATTTTGGTCAAGGGAATATACGTAATAGTCTACCGGTTTTCCTGTTTTCGGATAGATTTAAGTAATCTAAAACTTCAAATGTATCTTTTTACCGACTTCCAAAAAGGAGGTATGATGATTGATATTTTCGCCAATTTTGATCCGATTTAAAAACATCTTATTTCGTTTAAAAGAACGTACTTTCGAGATGATTCCATTTAAATTTTATCGAAATCGGCTGAGCCGTTTTCGATAAATCAACAAAAATGTACATGGATGTCACATCGATTCGTCCAAATTATTCGAATTCTGCAGGCGGTGAAAGACGGTGTTCCGATTTTTTCGAAAAAATATATATTTACTAGCTGCCCCGGTGAACTTCATCTCACCATCTGTCAACTGTCAATGACAACTTTTACATGCAGGAACATTTTGTATGGGAAAATTCAATGAATGTCTTTACTATTTTACTCACTATATTTTTTTATTTTCTCACCGTTTAAACCTTCCCTTAGCTTCCACGGATATTTCAAGACCAAAATTAGCCCAATTGGTCCAGCCGTTCTCGAGTTTTAGCGAGACTAACAACCACGATTCATTTTTATACAATAGAAAGATTAGTCTGCGTGCTTTGTCTTCGACTGACTTCCAAAAGGAGGTTCTATGTTCGTATGTAATTTAATTATTATTTGTAGCAAAGTCAAAGTCAAATTTCTTTATTCCTTAGACACAATACTGGCACGTAGAATCGTCTGGTGACAATTTTTCAAAATTCTACCTATTTAATTTTTTTTTGTTGTAATTAAATTAGCACACTTTTTAGATTTCACAAGTACTGTCCCACTCCTGGGCAAAGGTCTCCCCCATTTCCTTCCAGGAATCGCGATCCATCGCAACTTCCTGCCAACCCCTCTCGAATGCGTCAAGATCGTCACGCCAGCGAATCTTGGTTCTTCTTCTTCGTATTATTACCTAGGTTGTAATTTTGGTATAGGTAATATTAGATTAATTGTAAATTAGAATGTAGTTGTCTTTTACGAGAATCTATTGTCTAGACAAACCTATTCTAGGTTTTAAGACAATATAATATGTTTATTAAAGTTATTGAAATAAATTAAAAAAAAGGTACACAAAAAATATATATATTATTTCATTTCATTTATCAATACAATAAATACAAATACATATTAAATACAAATAAAAAATAAAATTGTAACAGTATCATAAAAATAACAATGTCATTTTCAGTTTAAAAATGTCAACGAGTATGAAAATTAAAGAAATTAAAATCACATATCGAAAAATTAAAAATATCATGTTACGTTATTCAGCCTTTGGGATCTTATTGCGTTAGGGTTTTATAAATGTATTAATCTTGTTTAACTTATTTAACAAGTAAGTTGAAAGCAAAGGTTCGAATTCCCAGTAACTATTTCTCTGACCCCTCCGTCCATCAAGCCAACTCAGCTTCCAGCCAAGCTGAACCAATTACTTACAGCCAGCCGATCTGGAAACTTCGGGAATGATCGGGCACCTTCGGGCACGTGTCGGGATACTTCGGGAAAAGTTAAGCTGTGTCTATACTGGATACTACTTCGAGCAAATATCTATAGAGTCACAATCGTGCAAAAAAGTGTCCGAACCAAAACTCTGCCCAAGCTACGTGGTGGGCAGACTTTTTAGTTTTTTTTTTGACATCTTACACACGGCCTCTGACCCCAAACTAAGCAAAGCTTGTGATATGGCTGCCAGAGACTGATATACTACTTATATATATATATTTAAATACATGCTTATATAGATAGTAACTAAATAACACCCAGACACAGAGCAAACACCAATGTTCATCACATAAATACTTGCCCTGGGTGGGGATCGAACCCACGCCTCTTTGACCCAGAAATTAGGGTCACTAACCACTGAGCCACCGAGGCTGTCGTAAGGTTGGTCGTAAGGCGATTGCAAGCCAACTACAACGCCGCACGATGCCAAAGTGCTCGGTTACAAGCACTAATTAGGTGACATGACATCGAGATTCGAGAAAACGGGTCATAGTAAATTAATTGATGTAAATATCTAAGCCGGTATGTATGACAGCGCTCGGACATTTTTTTACTACTTTCACTTAGGGACTGTGGCTTTGTAGATATTTGCTCGAAGGGATACTAGCTACCCATGGCTACAACAGGCATGATGACTGGGTAAAATATTAATAATTATTATAAATAATTAGTCCGTGAGTTAGATTACCAAAAAATATTGGAGACGTATTTATTCTTTTTTCAATCGAACAATTAATGACAAAGTTAAACCTTATCGAATTTGAGAGTGGGGGCTAATAATTAGCAATTTTGTTTTGTGCCCATTCAAAGGCAAACGTTTTTGAGGAGAGAACTCCTTTTGCAATGCTTCATCTTTTCATTATGCCATATCTAATTCCCGTCGTATTCTGTTCTTCTGTGCATGTAACTTGTACAAAATAATTTCGATGTTTCACATCTGTCAGGCGTCCCGTGACGGCTCATTCCCTTTTTATTACAACAATTATATTTAAAAAATGTTACGTAACACGTAGTTCTTATCCCTCCTCCCTCCACAGTAACGCATCGTAACGTTTAACAAGACTCCCCCTCCCCCCAAATTGCACTACGTAATACTTGAACGGTCCCTCAGTGACGTGAAAAAAGAACATCGAAATCGGTTCATAATCGACGGAGTAATTGCATAACATACATACAAAAAAACATACAGTAGAACTAAGAACTTCTTTTTTTAAAGTCGGTTAAAAATCATGAAAATAGCATAAACTGTTTTGGAGAAGCTCGATGACAAACACTGTGACCCGAGATTTGTAATAATTATGTCAAATGACACGAAGTAATAAAATACTTAACAAAATAATAAAATTTCGTTTTTTTGTGTCTACATCCTAAGAATACAACCTGTTTGGTCCTTGACCTACCTGTCCCACTAGTTTTAAATGCCTTCGCTTTTTGTTTGACAAGCCTGCTACTTGAATTCGGAACATCTTATTCTATTTTTGAATCGTTAAGTGGTTTTCGAAGGTTGAATTCTTTAAGATCGTTAACGATATTTTTATTAGAACGGCATTGTTAGCAAACAATTTATTTAGTTGTATTGCAACAGTGCGTAAGACGTCCCCTTACATTTATAAATTCAAAAAAGACAAATATAAGTGGCCTATCTCCAACCAAACCAACTAACTGGCTCACTATAGGTACATCTAAGTACGTTAATAATCGGCCAAATACGAGTCGGACTCGCGCACGGAGGGTTCCGTACTGTACGGGAACCCCCTTACATATTTAATTTATTTTAATTTAAATATTTATTATTAAAGTGAATGTACAATAAAACATTCTGTGAATATTTCAAGCATCATACTGTTACCATTATTAATATCGAGCGAAAAACGTTTGTTTTTAGTATATTTTGTTGTTATGGCGGCAACTGAAATACCTCATGAACCGTTATCGGATACAGCCTGGTGACAGACAGACGGACAGCGGAGTCTTAGTAATAGGGTCCCGCTTTTACCCTTTGGGTACGGAACCCTAAAAATCAAGTCTCGCTATTACTCTGTAGCTGCGTGAATAAGTAACAATCAAACCAACAAACACACTATCAGTTTTATAATAATGTACCTAAGGATTATATTTAATCCTAATAAACGCATCTGATCAACTCTGTAGGTTCACACAGGGTCTAAGCTGCCAATTGGAGAGATTGTAGGAGGCCTACCAGTACTCGCCTATCATTCGTGAGGTCGTGGTTTCAAATCCCGGTCCCGTACCAATGAGTTCTTTGGAACTTATGTACAGAACTTCACACAACTGGCTTTTGGGTGAAATAACCTGCATAAGTCCGTAGAAAAAATTCGATAGCGTATGTGAATCCACAAATTTGCATTTGTTAATATGGCCCAATCATTCTTCGGGGGAAAATCGATGGAAGAGCTCAGCACGATTCTCGAAAGCCTCAATCGGGTTTCTCAACAGGTGGGTCTTAAGATGAACATGGACAAGACGAAAGTCATGTGTAATTCTCATGTTGTACCCACCCCGATCTCTGTTGGGAACTCGGTTCTTGAAGTCGTTGACTCGTACGTCTACCTAGGACAAGTAGTACAGTTAGGTTGGTCCGACTTCAAGAAATAGGCCAATCGCCGAATCCAACTCGGCTGGGCAGCGTTCGGAAAATTGCGTAGCGTCTTCTCGTCCGACATACCTCAGTGCCTCAAGTCGAAAGTGTTCGATCAGTGTGTGTTGCCAGTGATGACTTATGGCACTGAAACATGGTATTTTACTATGGGCCTTATTATTATTAATAGCTCCATTATAAGCTCCAAGTAGCCCAACGAGCTATGGAGAGGGCTATGCTCGGAGTCTCTCTGCGAGATCGAATCAGGAATGAGGAGATTCGCAGAAGAACCAAAGTTACCGACAAAGCCCAGTGGATTGGCAAGTTGAAATGGCAGTGGGCAAGGCACATAGCGCGGAGGACTGATGACCGACGGGGTCGAAAAGTTCTCGAGTGGAGACCACGTACCGGCAAGCGCAGCGTAGGACGTCCACCCACAAGGTGGACAGATGACCTCAGGATCACGCTGGATGCAAGCCGCTACCAACCGGTCTTATTGGAGATTCATAGGGGAGGCCTATGTCCAGCAGTGGACGTCCTATGGCTGATGGATGGATGATTCTTCGGGGGTAGGCCTGTTCAGTAGTGGACTACCAAAAAAGCCGGTACAGTACAGGAAGCCTATTAATATTTTAATAATCGTTCGTTTTTATCACAGAGTTACTACAACCAGAGAGATAGAGCTGTTGTCGGCCATTCTCGACCACAAAAAAGAATAGAAAATGTAGCCAAGACCTGTCAAAACTGTCAAATATAAATTGGAATTTGTCCAGAATTTGACACTATCGGGAGAAAAACATAGCAACTAGCCACATAATCGAGATATTTGTCATATCTCTTTTTAACTCATGCCATACTAAATCAAAATCTTCTTTTATTTCTTTTTTTTTTGTTTCAATGACTTAATAGCTGTTGGCCACTGAGGCCTTTACAGCTTAGCTACGGCTGAGCCCTAAGATTAAGTTATAGGGTGACTAGCGCAAGGGCACCTGAGAAGGTACGGACCTCGGCTTGGGCCGTCACCCGGCGGGGGAGATCAGACTTGCCCGGGCACCCCAGAAGGCGTGTGCCCTGTGGCCCTAATGGGTTGAGCTGGTTGACTATTTGGAGAGAATCTAACCGATCTTCTGACAGATCCGGAGGGTCCTCGACCTCGCCGGCGAGGTCGGTATGTGTCTGTGTGCTTTTGGTAACCGGAGCCTATACCAAAAACGGAATACTTCCTGTTGCAGGGAGCTGTCGGATCGGAAGTCCTGCACTGACGTCCCGCATGGGGTGTTTTGTGCATTTCCCCCTCCAGCGTCTACCCGAGCCAGCCCAGCTCCTTAAAATAACGGAGCGTGGCTCTGGGCCGCTGGCATAACTGCTCCAGGGGCTTGGATGGTGTACCAGATAGCGATTATCACTCTGGTTGTAATAGATATGTGATTAATTAATAATTAGGGTCTACCTTGACTGCAAATAAATTAAAATACAGAGTAAGTGTGAACTAGAAAAACGAATAAACGATGATAATAAAGAGTAAAACCACAGGTCTCAGATAGTTCTAAGACATTTCATATTCCAAATTTCCATAATAATTTCGTGCAAAATTTCTAAAACCCATTCAACAACACCCACGAACGAATTAGTATATTTTATAGAGATATTAATTACAATTTTAAATGGAAAATACTTAAACACAATGGATTCCACGAATTAAGTAGTTTTTGATGACTTTTAGGTGCGGTCTTAAACGTGTGTAGTTTATGGCGTTTAGTTTTGGGAAGCTAAATATATTTATGACGTCATTGTAATTCTGATTTGAAAAAATATATACTGTTTTGGATGGTTTGTAGAAGATACTATACGGTACCGGCCTTTTCAATATCCCACTGCTGAGCATAGGTCTATCCACGAAGGGTAATTCGGCCATATTTATCTCACCGGCACAGTGCGGGTTGGTGCATTCACATAGGTAGAGTTTGTGAAAAAAGAGAAGCGTCGTAGGTGAGGTCGCCCGTGTGCCATTTTACTAATTTTGTTACGTTACAACACTGTTGTGTCATAAATAGTACAACTAACAGTGTTTGATACTTGGTAGACACCAATTCGGTTTTCATCAGTAGACTCGTGTTTACCAAGTAGTCGGTACCTTGGCTGCTGATTAAGTAAAATCTTATTGTTAGTTCACCGTAACGCCACGACGGTTCTCTTTTCGCACAAACTCTACGCCAAAAGAATTTCTTCTATGGACGTATGCAGATTGCCTCATGTTTTTTCCTTCACCGAAAAGCCAGTAATGTATTTATGTCATTATGCTCAAGGATAAAGGCGTCTGCTCACTATAAGTACCACACCATAGACGCGCTAGAAACATATCAGGCACGGAAAACAACACGATTCACTCTACTTTGCCCACTACAATGCTCGTACCTTAAACGTACGCACGGTAATGATAGGGTTCCTCTTATACATTGCAATTTTATATAAAAGGTGGACAACGCATAATAATTATACCTTCTCGTATCAGGCAACAATCAAAATTTCACCTATATGCGCCGTTTTCCCCAAATTTTGGGAAATTCCTCATAAACCGACAAGCTCTAGACATAGCTGACAGTTGGGTAGTAATACTCAAAGTTTCGTGGAACTTAGGCAAATACCTGCTGAAACTGTGAGTTGCCAGTTCAAAATGAAACTTACGATTTTTATTCGTAGAGTTAGAACTTTGGAACTAGAAGTGGCAGTTGTTTCGTAGCATATAAGAAAGGCCGTAAATCGAGCTGTTATGTTATATTTGATTCAAATATCTTCACAAAATGGGCTAAAGCAAGCAAGTTCGTATAGGTCGGGTAGCTGACCCTGGTGTCAGATTTTTAAGCCGCCTGAAGGTCTCTTGAATGGCAAAACGGTTAAAACAACCGGGAACTGCAATTCAACATGTCATCCGAGCCACGGTAGTGCTCAGAGGTAATTGCCACCCGCGGTCACCCATCCGAAAATTGACCTGACTGAACGTTGCTTAACTTCGATGATCGCTAAAGAACACCTAGTCAAACTAGGCTATGAACACTACACAAAATGGGCTAATTCAATAAGACAATAGGCCCAATATTAGAGGCACCATTGTAAACTTAATAGCAACGTAAAAAGTTTTCTCTCTATCGAATGCCTAAAGTGAAAAAGAAACAGAATAATCGGCCAAGTAAGAGTCGGACTCGCGCACGGAGGGTTCCGTACTGTATGGGAGCCCCCCTTAAATATTTATTTTAATTTTATTATTTATTATTGAAGTGAATATAAAACTAAGTATTCTGTGAAAATTTCAAGCATCTACCTGTTACCATTATTAATATAGAGCGAAAAACGTCTAAAAATTCAGGTTTGTTGTATGGAAGCCCCCCTTAAATATTTATTTAATTCTCTTTTTAGTATTTGTTGTTATAGCGGCAATAGAAATACATCATATGTGAAAATTTCAGCTGCCTAGCTATCATGGTTCATGAGATACAGCCCGGTGACAGACGGACAGACGGACATCGAAGTCATAGTAATAGGGTCCCGTTTTTCCCTTTGGGTACGAACCCTAAAAACGATAATTACTCGTAGCTATTATAGTTACGATGTCGCCTCTAAAATTAGGCTTATTGTCATTATTTTGTTTTAGGGTTCTGTACCCAAAGGGAAAAACGGGACCCTATTTCTAAGACTTCGATGTCCGTCTGTCTGTCTGTCTGTCTGTCACCGGGCTGTAGCTCATAAACCGTTATAGTCAGAAAGCTAAATTTTTCTCAGATGATGTATTTCTGTTGCCGCTATAACAACAAATACTAAAAACAAAATAAAATTAATATTTAAGGGGGGCTCCCATACAACAAACCTGAATTTTAGACGTTTTTCTCTATTAATAATGGTAACAGGCAGATGCTTGGAATTTTCACAGAATATTAAGTTTTATATTCACTTTAATAATAAATATTAAAATTAGAATAAAATAAATATTTAAGGGGGGCTCCCATACAGTACGGAACCCTCCGTGCGCGAGTGCGACTCCTTGGCCGATTAGTTATATATTTTTTTACCTATGAAGGGTGATTGGGCCATATCCACTATGCTGATCTACTGTGGGTTTGTGGATTCATATACGCTAACGAATTTATTCTAAGGACGTGTGCTGATTGATTCACAATGTTTTCCTTCACCGAAAAGCTAGTAGTATGAAATTCCGTACATAAGTCCCAATGACCTCATTGGTATGTACGGGACCGGGATTCGAATTCTCGACTCACTATTGTAAAGCGTGTGGTGTTATTAGCACTAAACCATGGCTTTTTAATTTTTCTGTTTGAACATTTTAGAATAATGATTTTTCGCAAAAAAATAGCTTGACCAACTTTACCCGTATACAGAATTCGCGAATATTTCGCACGGATCGATGTAGCAATCTTCATATTATTGTTGATTTATCAAAAGTGGCTCAGCCGATTACAATAAAATTTTAATGGGACCAATTTCGAAGGATACTCTTTCTAATAAAAAAATAATTATTGAAATTGGACAACTATGTAAAAAGTTATGCGTGGTTACACATAAAAAAATATACGCGTCGAATTGAGTACCTCCTCCGTTTCGGTTCGTCGGTCAAAAATGCAGAAAATGATTTTGCTCTTCCATTATTTAATTTTATATCTTTGTGTTAAACAGAGAGCGCTAATTCTAGAGCAAGAAAGTTTAAAATACTTACATTTCCCGGGTATTCTTGAAAACATTACACTTTCAAGCTGCATTATTAAACGGGAAATCTGTAGTCTGTTGTAAAATCGCTATTTACGGACTGTACTGTATCAGCCTTTTTTATAGTCCACTGCAGGACGCAGGCCTACCCATGAAGGGTGATTGGGTCATATCCACCACGCTGGCCCAGTGCGGGTTGATGGATTCACATCGAATTTCTTCTGCGGACAAATGCAGGTTGCCTCACGATGTTTTCCTTCACCTAAAACCAGTAGTCTTAAACTCCGTACATAAATTTCAAAGAAATTTTTAAGTTTGGCTGGGAGGTGTTAATGCATCCGCCGTATAGTGCTGACCTTGCACCTTCAGATTTCCACCTGTTTCGGTCTCTTCAGAATTCTTGAAAACCATTTGTCGCGGAATACAACTTGTGGGGCGAAACCACGAAAGAGCCTATTTTGATCAGAAGTCCCAAAATTTCTATAGCAATGGGATCATGTCCCTACCTACAAGATGTCAAAAAGTTATCGAACAAAATGGTACCTACATACTTTAATTAAATGTAAATAAACTATTTTAAAAAATGTTTTGAATTTTTAAAAAAAATACGAAGAAACTTTTCCCCAACCTATTATATTTTTAAAAGTTTCAAATTCTTTATTTTAAATAAAAAGTTATGAAATAAATAACTTCCAAACCATCAGCTCCCCTCTCCTTTCATTCCTAAAAGTCGTTCAATAAGACGGCACAAATATCTAAACAACCCTTTAAGTGTGTTCAGCCGTTCACAGAGACATTACGTACGCACTAATGCTTCTATAGGTACGGCATAGAATAAACTGTCGTACAGAACGGACAAAATGCCGCCCTCTGTAAACTCAAGTAGTACCTAGGTAAAAATTGTTTAATTCGATTGAGATTTTAGGTTTTTTGTTTGTCAGGGTATGGTAAGAAATTGGTTTAAAAGAATGCTGTACAGAAATGAGAAAATGCCGCCCCTTGTAAACTCAGATAAATTGCTTTATAAACCAATTTGGACATCAAATTGTTTAAAATGATACGAAAAATCTTACAAATTATGAAAAATTAAAAAGTCGTTCAATAAGACGGTACAAATATCTAAACAACCCTTTAAGTGTGTTCAGCCGTTCACAGAGACATTACGTACGCACTAATGCTTCTATAGGTACGGCATAGAATGAACTGTCGTACAGAATAGACAAATTGCCGCCCTCTGTAAACTCAAGTACCTAGGTAAAAATTGTTTAATTCGATTGAGATTTTAGGTTTTTTATTTGTCAGGATATGGTAAGAAATTGGTTTAAAAGAATGCTGTACAGAAATGAGAAAATGCCGCCCCTTGTAAACTCAGATAAAATGCTTTATAAACCAATTTGGACATCAAATTGTTTAAAATGATACGAAAAATCATTCAAATTATGAAAAGTTAAAAAGTAGTTTAACAAGACGGCACAAATATCTAAACAACCCTTTAAGTGTGTTCAGCCGTTCACAGAGACATTACGTACGCACTAATGCTTCTTTAGGTACGGCATAGAATAAACTGTCGTACAAAATGGACAAAATGCCGCCCTCTGTAAACTCAAGTACCTAGGGAAAATTTGTTTAATTCGATTGAGATTTTAGGTTCTTTATTTGTCAGACACGGTAAGATGGTTAAAAGACTGCTGTACATAAACACAAAATGCTGCCCCTGTAAACTGAAATAAATTAGTATCCAAATAAATTTGCACACATAGTTGTTCAAAATGATACGAAAAATCATTTAAATTATGACAAATTAAAAAGTAGTATAACAAGACGGCACAAATGTCACCCTGTAAGTGTGTTCAGCCGTTCACAGAGACGTTACCTACGTACGCACTAATGCTTCTTTAGGTACGGCATAGAATAAACTGCCGTTCAGAAAGGACGAAATGCCGTCCTTTGTAAACTCGAGTAGAAGCGGGGTGTAAAAAATTAATACGTTTATGTTAAAAATTTTTGGAAACAGATTGAGATTCGGAATATGTATATATTTTGTCAGAACATGAGAAATTAGTTAACAAAAAGACTGCCGTACAGAGAGGTCGAATTGCCACATTTTTAGTACATCCAAACGACTCCCATCTGTTCCAAATACCTACTGCGTATCCAATGGTAATAAGCAACCGCGCAATATAATGTTTCGGAATACTTTTAAAATAGCTTTCACCGCGACCTTCTCATAGTTATTATGAAAGTGTGAATTCCAATATAATAATAATAATAGGTTATAAATAGTTTCATAAAAAAAAATGATTGATAGATTATGGTTATATATTTTTTATTACTTACCTATGAGTAATCGATCAAGAGATACATTGGTCAGCACAGCACTAGGGCCACACTCTCGGTGGTCCCGTTTAACTTTGAAAGTCCCTCCGTACCACCTGTGGTATGGCTAGGCCCTAGCCATACCACTGGTGGTAGTGGTGGTCGCTTCAGACCCACCGTACCCCTAGCCGCTAGGGGTACGGTGGGTCTGAAGCGACCTCTTGTAAACTCAGTAAATCTACTTTAAACCTAATCTGGATATATCAAATCACTCAAAAAATCAAACAAAAAGTCCTTTCAATTATTATGACCAGTTAAAAAGTCCTACAAATATTATAAACGTGAAAGTTTGTAAGGATGGATGGATGTATGGATGTTTGTTACTCTTTCACGCAAAAACTACTGAACGGATTAAGATGATACTTTGCAATTATATAGCTTATATATCAGAATAACACATATGCTATAAATTATAATGATATTGCGTATATTTTCCATATTATAACAATAAGTGTTAAGTAAGTAGGAAAAACTCTGCCATCTGCGAGCTATTCTAGCGTGCGCTCCTAGAAATATCAAAAAGAACTGTCGAATCGAACAAATGTCGAATCGTTTTTTTTTTGTTTTTTTATTTTTATTTTCTACCTCCTTTATTAAGAGTGGTAAGGTAGGGCCTCTAAATATCATGCGGGCGAAGCCGCGGGCAAAATCTAGTTATTCAATATAATAACACAATATACAACATTTTCACAGATATATTACATATGCACTTTCTTTCGTTATCTACAGTGAGTAAATTTCCGGTTACGAAGGGTCAAATGCCGCCCCTGTAAGTTCGAGTAAAATTGGCGTTTTAGGTAATAAATAAATAAATATTAGGGGACATCTTACTCATGGTCTCTGAAACAAAGCATAGCTTGTGATATGGCTGCCAGAGACTGATTATACTACTTAAACATAATATATTTTAAATACATACGTGTGTCATGATATTTTAATCGTTGCCACGAGTTTTGATCTGGTTTTTGAATATATGTCGATTGATATTTTCTAGTTCTTGTAATGGTTACATTACTTTTGGTTGATGATGATATGCCGATTGCACAACCAGCCGGCATTCTCAATTTACCCTGGTGGCGAAAGCACATATTATTGGTCAACACGCTGTAATCTACTAATGTTTTAAGGAACTAATGTTAAATGTGACATATGCAATAAGAAATAAATTATTATAAAAATATAACTTTTTAAATACAAACTTACAACCCGGTCACAATATCTGTGCACCTGACTTCGTGACGTCATATCGAATTATCGGGACGTATACACATTACCAGACGTCTAGTATACCGTCCGGACGTAAATTATAATCGGGACGTGTATCGGCAACGAAGATGCTAACCGTACGAGAGACGGAGAGGCGCCGCATTCCAGCGAGGTGCACAGATATTCTGACCGGGTTATACGAACCTGGATGTAGCAGCAGAGTGCTAGCCAAGACAAGAAAAACAAGCCCAAACACGACGCGGGTCTATCTCGTTTAGTAAAGCAGTTCCTATTGCCACCTTCCGACTCCATCATCAGATCAGCTCCATGGTACCATATTATTACATTGTCACGCGATATACCCATGCGTGCAAAATTTCAGCTCATTCGGAAACCGGCAAGTCGGTCTTTAACTTGCAAGATTCCACCCGAACATATACACATACATACACATACATTGCAAGGTAAATAAAAGCTCGTAAAAAGAGTGACTACGCCTTTGATTTACAACAGTAAATGAACATGTATAGATGGAAACTCATAACATCCAGACACAGAGCAAACACTAATGTTCATCACATAAATGCTTTCATTACAATGGGCAAACGTGACCTATTACAAAAAGATAAAGAAATTATCCAAAAATGTATCTAATCTCAACCCTATTCCCCAGCAATAAGATCCACCACAACTGGTTCAAAATAAATAAAGACTAATAATGACAGATGAGCTCCGTAATCGAACTTTGCATTTTGATTCGTTTTGGCATGAAATTAAAGTTCATTTTCGTTGGCAGATGAGTAATTTGCATTGAACGAGCGACGAGCTTCTGAGAGGAATCCATGGATGAGAGAAAACTGGTGGAAGTGCGAAGTGGGCGTGGCTTACTTGTCAAAATTAAGTGTAAATAGGCTTATTTATAGTCCACTAATATATATCTATATTTATCTCTATTATCTATCTGTAGATAGATCTATCTATAGATAGGTAGATAGATAATATAGATGCAACTTTATCTTGTAAGCAAGTTAGGTTATTTTGTGGCCAAATCAAAAAAGAGTGTCTCTATATACGTTTTAGAAGTCAACAAAAATACAGTCAAACAAACAACCGTATCACAATCAATCCGTTCGTTTAGAAGCTATATAATGCCTTATAAAAATCATTATTATTGGCAAAAAAAAGGCATAACCGAGTTCAACCGTGAACGGAATTCGAATGATCAATGTAGGTATCATCAGGACGGAGCAAGCAAAGTGAGAGAAGTCTACGTTTTATTCTCTCTACACAATTTTCAACGCAACTTTATGCTAGTTCTTTACTGTTTTGAACAGAAAGTTTTCCCTCAAAATGAGGGGAAATTTTCTGTGACGCTGTTTATCAACCGATTTTGATAATATTTTGCAATATTGTTAAGTTACAAAATTCTCATAAAATTTAGAATTATTATTGTGAACCAAATCCGTATAGAGCGAGTCGAGATACCTATAGGCATACGACATACAGACAGACAGACAAAACTCTTTATTTACCACTACCACAATTTAAAAATAAACACTACTTATACATATACGACAAAAAATATGATTATAAAGTGGCGGCCTTATCACCCATGGCGATTTCTTCCAGGTAACCTTGCGATGAATTTATCACGACAGTTTAGTCAAAGAGATGTGCCGTGAGGTCTACTGTTTGGAGAACTACTACTAGTTTATTTTGTGATTTTTTTCCACTATGTCTCAAACAAAATAAAAAAAAAATTGACACATCGCATTTGTACCTGTTTTCTCTCATCCATGGCACTCTCTTAGAGGAATCGCTTCACTGTGTAATTAAACTCCATCTTTCTGATTGGGGGTTTATTGAGTGAGAAGTGGGAGTTGTCTTGCACACCGCCGGTTGTCAAAGTGGTCTCATTTGAAGTTGGCATATTTTATACTCATTTAGTCACTTATTAAGGTCTTTTACTGTAAGGCTTGAAATGAGGGCTATGCTCCGAGTCTTTCTGCGAGATCCGAACCAGGAGTGAGGAGATTCGCAGACGAACTAAAGGAATCGATATATTATCGACTAACTAGATAGCAGCGAGTGGCATTTTGCAACTGAGCGCTACCGTGGCTCAGATGACACGTTAAATTGTAGGTCCTGGTCAACCATTTAGCCATGTCAGAGGCCTTTAGGCGGCCTAAAAACTCTGACACCAGGGCTAGTCACCCACCCATACCAACTTAATTATTTAGCCCAGCCCATGGAGCGTATTAGCAAGTTTAAAAAAAATACTCTCTAAAAACTCCGGGGTCCGTACTTTTTGTTAACGTCGTCTTCGACTTTTTTTTTAACATATCACTTACACACTCATAATACAGTGTTTCTTTGTAAAGTCTTTGTATTATAAAAAAAAAAAAAAATCAGGTGACCACGAGTAATTTTTTTTATTGTTTGTAGCTTACTATGTGCTCACATTTTTAGGGTTCCGTACCCGAAGGGTAAAAACGGGACCCTATTACTAAGACTCCACTGTCCGTCTGTCTGTTACCAGACTGTATCTCATGAACCGTGATAGTTAGAACGTTGAAATTTTCACAGACGACGTTTTTCTGTTGCCACTACAACAACAAATCCTAAAAATAGAAAAAAAAATATTTAAGGGCTTCCCATACAATAAACCTGAATTTTTAGCCATTTTTCGCTCGATTTCAATAACGGTGACCGGTAAATGCTTAAAATATTAAGCTGCATATTCCTTTCAAAAAGTAATAATTAAATTGTAATAAGATGTATGTACCGTATGTTCTATACGGTACGGTACCCTACGTGCGCGAGTTCAACTCGCACTTGACCGATTATTTTATTTGTAGGCAACTATGTTTTAATTTCCAAAGGAATGTCCCAACCGAGTGGACTATCACCTCTATGACCAATGCAGGTTCATAACGAAGACTCGATACATAGATAGATGTTACATAATGAGGCTTCTTAGGCAGTTATGCAGAATTGTGAATCAAAACGATGCTTATAAGGTGGTTTTGTTAAATAACACTTTCGTATGACTGGCTAGCCCCTCAGAAATTTAAAGGTATTTGAATTCTAACAGCTTTAATCTTTTAGTCATGATGAGAGCATCATAGCTAAGCGGTTTAAGAGCCGGGGCCTACAATTCAACGTCTCATCCGAGCCACGGTAGCACTCAGTTGTAAATACCACCCGCGGTCACCCATCCGAAAACTGACCGTGCCGACCGTTGCTTAACTTCGAAAATCGCTTAAAAACACCTATTCAACCTACGCTATACGATAATAACACTAGAAGCAAATAAACCAATCACAACTTCCCATAAATAACAGATAGTTTTCCTATACTACGCTCCACACGGCCATATAAACAAATAGATACTTAATCAATCGAAAACTATAACAAAAACTTTCGTATTGATAAAACCTTTAAAAACTTTTCCATCTAACTGTACCGAATTAAACTATCACACCCTTATTACGGTTAGTCTTAAATCTAAAATCGCTCAAAAAAACTATTTGACTTAGGTCGTTTTAGTTCTAAACGAATTTGCCTTACCCCTTTGGAAGACGCGTCTACAAAGTTATATTTACTTTCGACTTTAGACAATTTAGAAGAGAATCGTTTGAAGAGTCTATTTCTCGAGTGCAAATTAAAGTTTGTTTCTATATTGCCCTTTTATTAGAAAAGTTGGGTAATGCAGGTCTCCAGATATATCATAATGTTCAATGATAGAGATGTGGTAATTCATACTAATCAAAATTGATTCCGGCAAAAAAATCAAATTATACTTCTAATCATATGAAAATTTTGGCCGAATTCTATAGGTATACTTTATAGATACAAAGTCTGTCGAAAATGCTGTCACAAGCTATTCTATTGAACACAGGATTACCCACGAAGGACAATTAGGTCATATCGATCACTCTAGCATAGTGCAGGGTTCACATGCCATCGAATTTCTTCTAAGGATGTATGCAGGCTGCTTTACAATGGTATTCTTCACAGCCAAGTGTGTAAATTCGTACAAAAATTAAGAACTTCAGAAAAGTCCCTTTATCACATATTCGATACCAAAGCACAGTACCAACGGAGACACTAAATTCGTAATTCCATGAAAAAAAAATTCATACCTACATTTTTCATATTCGTGGTGCAGACGAAGTACATTATGAGAATGTTTATGTTTATGAGAAACTGAGGTAATGATGTTTTGTTACAAAATCCCTCCTGATATCATAAATCCGAAAGTGTGTTTGATGGTTTGTCTCTCTTTCACGCAGCAACGAAGCAACGGATTGACTTGATTTTTGGCATGGAAATAGTTTGAAAGATGGAAAGTGACAGTGACAAAATAAAATGTTCGTAAGGGATACGAGTAGATAGCACAAAAATTAAATTACCACGCGGGCGAAGCTGCGGGCAAAAGCTAGTAAGAACATATTATCGTTTTGGAAACTTTACTACAAAATAGAACCATATTATATCCATAACCATATATTTTGCTTTCATGGCAACTATTAAAATTATTTCTAAAAGTCCATTTAAATATTTACTAGTTTGTAACCGGTTACAAAATACGGTTACATAGGCGGCCTAAAGGGAACATACTATTATTGCGTAGCGTTTTTACACTACAACCGATTCAGAAAATCTCTATCACTATCTTTTCTTCTTTTTCTATTATATAAAATGAATCGTGGTTGTTAGTCTCGCTAAAACTCGAGAACGGCTGGACCGATTGGGCTAATTTTGGTCTTGAAATATCCGTGGAAGCTAAGGGAAGGTTTGAACGGTGAGAAAATATAAAAATATAGTGAGTAAAATAATAAAGACATTCATTGAATTTTCCCATACAAAATGTCCCTGCATGTAAAAGTTGTCATTGACAGTTGACAGATGGTGAGATGAAGTTCACCGGGGCAGCTAGTAGTAAATAATTATTATGTAATTGTGATTCGATCTTATTTATGAAATTATAGTTTATTGCATTAAAATCAATAAATATTTATTTTAGACACCATCGATCCAGTTAGTCAAACAAATTATTAACTTACAACACTATGTTAGTACTCATTCTAAAATAGTTCACACAAAATAATTTTAAGATTTTATTTATCGCTGCCAATATCGTGCGGGACGGATTAAGGCCGTCGGCTCGACCGTCAAAATCCACCCATTCGATTATGTAATTTAATTTTAATTAATTGTCATCTTAGGTTATAAAAAAGTACGTAGTAAAAAGGTGATGTTCATAATTTGATATATTTGAATGATTTTAACAGGTGTTACTCACGTTTGATTTTAGTAGGATACTACTATAGTTTCGATCGCATTTGGCGATCTCTCTCAAGGTTGGAGTACTATGCGAGACGAGCCCGCGTGCTAGTACTCCAACCTTGAGAAAGATCGCCAAATGCAAACAAAACTATAGTAGTATCCTACTAATATCAAACGTGAGTAACACCTGTGTTTTACTTAATTAATATGTACGAAAACCACGTTAGTTTCCGTAGTGAAATTTGAATGATTTGTAACAAATAATCATTGTTTTTGTAACCCATTTGTATTAATATATATATTTACGCGTATTTTGAAACATGGTAAAAAATGCTACGGTTTATTATCTTCTTTCCGTCCAAAAATCCGGCTAAACCATAAAACTCCCATCTCTAAATAGACATTGGAAAGTATGGAATCTAGATCGGTGAGGATGATAAAGGCATCGTTTTTGCTCAAAAGGGAGTTAAGCAAAAAGCCTTCGATAAGCCAAATTGTATTTTCATGGCTTGAGCATAGATTTGGACAAGGTTTTGTCCCACAATGTTGCCAGTGGACTGTCACGCTTGCTCCCAAAATCTCACACGAAATTTTCGTAAAAAAAATAGTAGGTACGTGGAGTCCCTCCGCGCGGAAGAAGTGAAACTTCGTCCCAACAGTGCTTTCATACCCCCTCCATGGTAGCGTTAAACGTTTAACGCGACCTTGTTGGAAGTCACATTGGAAGTTTCCCTTCAAAAAATAGAATCAGTCGAAACAAACCTTCAAAATTGTATCTCACAAAGAGCCTTCCAGGCGGGCCTTTCTGCTTTATTTTTTTTTTCTTATTACAATGTTAGTCAAGAGTTTTAAGAACAACAATGTTCTGTAAGCTCAGTGCAGGATAGAAAGGAATGGAAAAAGTAGGGAAATCGTTGTATAGCAGTCGAATAACTCAAGATTCAAGATAAATTATTTGCAACATGATGATCGTGTACAACATACAGGTCTTAATTTAATATAGTAGAGAGCGCATGACTTTTCTCGGCGTGGCGTACCTATAAAATTATACGAGTATGTCATTATATTTGAGATAAAAATAACAATGTATTACTAATCACGGAAGTGGGAGAGAAGAGTGGAAAGTTTGTTAATGTCCTCCAGAGATAGGGAGTGTATGTGATAATAACATTTTCGCGTGACAATAAATCCTGCCAATCTTTAACCACAGTGTCACTCCATACAATCTCAGACCAAGTAAATCAACACAGAATGTTGTGAACAAAACAAGTGAGGCCAGCAAAACTAAGCCTCGCTGTGTACAGACACAATCACACACATACACGTACAAGAAAACTAAACCTTGGCTCATCAGTCGAACAATGTCGGCGCAACACCGACGCACTCACCACATTTTGTAAAAACCGGCCTCATTTATCTGTTCATAACGTTCTGTCTTGTTTATTTTTTTTTGGTAAAAATACAATATAATTTGTGGGTCTTACGAGTATGAGGACGATAATAATAATATGTTATAGGGGCAAAGTATTGTCCCCTAAAAATTCCCAGTATCTGAGAAAACCCCCAAAACTTCAGGAATTTTTATCAATCTGGCATCAATTTTGTCCTAAGAAGGTGGTATCGATCTGTAGCAAGAAATTGTATTATTTTAAATGGGACCCTTTGGTATTCGAATGATACCTAGTAGATTTTTGTTTCAATTTGAATACTTAAGCATATTAATTCTATTTGGTAAGAAAAACGTAGGAAAAAAAGAAGTTCAATGGTATTTTATATTTCATAAATGTTAAATTTTTATTCTATAGTCTTGCCACACTAGTGATTCGAGACAGGCAGGTTCAAGTCCTGCGTTAACGACAAATTTTTGAAATGTTTATCAGTAAATAAAATATCTCTTTGAGTTATTTTACTATCCCTATGTATTTGTAGGTCATTCATCATTTCAACCGTAAGACGTCCAGCGTAGAACACAGGCCTCCCCTATAGATCTCAAACAAAACGAGTTCGATGGGACTAAGAATCTGGACTTGAAGATATAATTATGACTCAATCGTTTTTTGAGAGCAAACTTTTAATAGTGGACTATGAAAGATCGGCAAGTTGAAATGGAATGCAGTGGGCAAGGCACATAGCACGAAAAATTGACGACCGATGTGGTTGAAAAGTTCTATAGAGTAGAGTCTATATACGTACCAGAACGTAGTAAAAAATCTGCCAAGTACGAATCGGACTCGCGCATGAAGGGTTCCGTACTGTATGAGAGCCCCTCTTAAGTATTTATTTTATTTTAATTTGATAACTGATTGACCGAGCGTTAGCGAGGTCTCTGAGTCTAATGGGACGAGCCGGCACTTGAGCTGTCAAATGTATGTTTGTATGTTTCTTTGTTCGACGATAACTCAAGTACCGCTCAGCCGATCTCCATGAAATTTAGCATGCACGTAGTTTATATACATAGAATTTTTAAGTTCGAATATGAGCATCTTCTGTTCAGTGGTGTCGAAGATACCAGTACCGGTGGTAAAAAGAGGAAAAACGGCGCCACTTTCTGCGGGAGTTGCGGAGTAAAATTATGTACTGCACGCTCGAGTATTTTATTTAAAATTGTAAGAATAACCGCTCATGTTCACGCAAAATTTAGAGTAATATTTTGTTTGTAATTATTCAGACAAATTTCATGATAATATTTAATTTGTAATAATATTTATGTAATATCAAGCTAATTTTGGACGCCTAGCGCCACCTAGTGCTATCAAAGTGTAAACTTCACTTAGCGGTTGTTAGGGTTCCGTACCCAAAGGGAAAAACGGGACCCTATTACTAAGACTTCGATGTCCGTCTGTCCGTCTGTCTGTCTGTCACCGGGCTGTATCTCATGAACCATGATAGCTAGGCAGCTGAAATTTTCACAGATGATGTATTACTGTTGCCGCTATAACTATATTAAATACATAATCTATCTATACCAATATTATAAAGAGGAAAGATTTGATTGTTTGTTTGTTTGTTTGTTTGTTTGTTTGCATTGAATAGGCTCCGAAACTACTGAACCGATTTGAAAAATTCTTTGACTGTTGGGAAGCTACACAATCCCCGGATGTTATAGGCTATATTACATTTTCAAAAAAATTAGGGATCCTTGCTAAAACTCCAATAAACTAACTCAAGGTGTAAAAAAAATACCTTATAATTTAAATATTATGTAATCTGAATATGTAAAAAGTATTTAATATTTAACTGTCATAGTCTATTGGTTATTGTTACCCTAGCAACCAAAAATAAGTATGTCACTTCTGTCAAATGTTTGGAATATAAACAGCTAACAGTTTACAGCTTTAAACCTTAGATTATGCTTTAAACACATTGAATTATAAATTTCATTGCTTAGACACATATTCAGCTTTATTTAATTTAACTGTGTAGCTACAGGCCCGTTTCCGTCGTCATAATTCCTGTTCAACAGTTAGCAAATCATTTATGAGGTACAAAGGCAATTTACTTATATTTTCTACCATTTTAAAATGCTCAGAAGATCAAGATCTCAACTTTCTAGACATAGTTCCCAGGCAAGGCGACGGCATCAAAAATACGTCGTAATGAAGAATCTTCATCGGAAACTGAAAATCGTCTTGAAAGCCGGAGAGAATACGCGTCATAATCGCGTGCCAGAGAGTCGATTATCGAGCGTTCCCAGAGGCTTGCCGAACAACATTAGAGAACCTCCCAAGTCTGCGCGCGAGAGTCGAGTACAAAGCGTTCGTAGCGGCTTGAAGAGCAAAATAATAGAAATATTCTAACTCGCACTACGGAATGAATCGAACTCTGAGCATTCCCAACGCGTACGAGATCAGAGAGAAAGACAGAATACGTTAACAACTAGAGTTCGAACTCAAATTTTAGCTCACAGTAGCAGATCAGCATTCAGATACAATCCACAAATAGATTATGCTCAACAGCCTTCCGTCCAAATTGGAACCATGAATAAGATTTGCCCTAAGTGTTATGCAAAAAAATGGGACGATGAACCTAATGGTATATGCTGTGCACTGGTAAAGTTAGTCTCCCCAATATTGAAGAGCCGCCACAACCAATAAAAAATCTTTTGCCAAGTAATCATTCACTAGCCGGACATTTTTTAACCAACATACAAAAGTACAATAGTGTCTTCCAGATGACTTCGTTTGGCGCAAAATAAATCTATACCAATATCATAAAGAGGAAAGATTTGATCGTTTGTTTGTTTGCATCGAATAGGCTCCGAAACTACTGAACCGATTTGATAAATTCTTTCACTGTTGGAAAGCTACGTTATCCTTGGCTGCCAAAGGCTATATTATATTTCTTAAATAATTAAGAGATACTAAAACTCCCATGTAACCCAAGGTGTACAAAAATTACCTAAAATATTATTTACATCGCGTGCGCTGCGAAAACTATTGATGATACAATAAAATAATGTACTACGACTTTGTAGAGCTTATCATTATTTACAAAAAGTTTCCCGAGAGAGTATGTCTATCTATTATAGTTAAGCCACAATAAGTGTTCTTTTATTTGAAAATTTTAATTGAAATGCCGTCGCAAGAAAAGGCTCTTTATATCATGGTATAATATTATGTAAACCTTTTTCAAAATAAACTACTTTATATTCAGGAATAATTCAGGACCTTTATATAACTTTTTAAGTTGTTCAATTCAGACATTTCATTCGAAAGATATCATGAGTTTAAAAATGTAAGTACTTATTAGAAAAAAATCGCGTGGTCACCGCTCACCCCGCTCGGCTAGCTAGGCATCACCATATTTTATCTCCGTTATTCCTGTAGGTACCTGTACCTATACCAGCCTTTTTTAATAGTCCACTGCAGGACATAGACCTACCCAAGAAGTGTGATTGAGCCAAATCCACCACGCTGGTCCAGTGCGGGTTGGCGAATTCATATAGGGCATCCGGGCATCGAATGTAAATGTAGCGTCTAAAGTGTTTTAAAAAAAAGACTTTCCTTTTACTGCTTACAATTTTGACGAAAGTATAAAGAAGTAATATGAAATAGACATGAAACCGCGACTGCGTTGTAATCTATTGAGAAGCGAGAGAGTCTACCTACGGTCGGGCCATATCCACCACGCTGGCCCAGTGCGGGTTGGTGGATTCCTATAATAATACGTAATCCAGTTCTTTCTACGGACGTAGGTATGCAGGTTGCCACACGATATTTTCATTCACGGAAAAGCCAGTGATGTGAAATTCCGTACCTAAATTCCAAAGAAACTCATTGATACGGGATCGGGATTTGCACCTACCAACTCACGATTTTAAGGTAGGTGTTACTACCACTAGACCACCACGGCTATATACCTCCTCTATCTACAGATTTGGAAAAGCTAACTTAGGCAACCGACATACAAACGATTTATAATTTCTTCAGGGGATATAGTGATAGTGAGTGGAGTGAGTTTCCTGACACATAGTACGTAAAACGAACGATCGATGGGGCTTTAAAGTTCTCGAATGTAGACAATGTATTGGCAAGTGTAGAGAAGGTCTTCACGTGAATCTAAGATCTGGTCGAGACCATCGGAACACGTTGGATGCCAGCGCTTCCATTGGTTCCATCACAGCTTTTTGGGTTAGCAAGTTGAAGAGGCCTTAGGTAGGGCACACAATTCGTAGAAGTAGAACTGATAGACAATATTGTACAAAGTACTCGAATGAAGAAAAGATCAAAAAAACTGTATATTAGAACGTCAACTAACTTACGTTGATAGAATCTAGACGGACTGCGGGCTGCGGGTCTCTAATATTATAACCGTTTAAAAACTCTGAAGCCAGGGATAGCCACCCGACCCATATGAAATTACTTTTATTTAGATAGGCAAAAACTATCTTTACTTTATGTAAAAAGTCGAACAGATTAAGACTACGATTCGATCGATTCTACTGCAAAATTGATTCATTATTGACGGAAAGATCGCGTAACATACGAGTACATACAAAATGAAACACACAGTCGAATTGCGAACCTAACTTTTTGGTGGATACATGGATGGACGCTGGATGCAAAATTCTTGCAATGGTTTTATTCGGTGTTATTCAAGATCTAAAAAGTGAGCCCTATATTAAGCAGTGGGTGTTCTATGGAACAAAATTTTTGCTTATAATTATGAGACTGTAATATGAAAATGCGCTAAAATAACTGTGTTCATGTGAGTGACATATCTACTTTGCGTGGTAAGTAATTAGGCACAATACTCAGAAAATCTGTCTTCTTTAACCAATCGTACCCGGGCGAAGCCGGGGCGGGCCAGCTAGTAAATACTAAAAAGAGAATTAAATAAATATTTGAGGGGGGCTTCCATACAACAAACCTGAATTTTTAGACGTTTTTCGCTCTATATTAATAATAGTAACAGGTAGATGCTTGAAATTTTCACAGAATACTTAGTTTTATATTCACTTCAATAATAAATAATAAAATAAATATTTAAGGGGGGCTCCTATACAGTACGGAACCCTCCGTGCGCGAGTCCGACTCGTACTTGGCCGATTATTTTTGTAACTCTTTTCTCAGGTCAGGTGTCGCCACTTTGTATGAAATAAACTCATAGCTTGCTTTAGACCGATTCCGCGACTGTTCGGAATTAATTCATCCTCATCTCACGTCAGCACGGGTAGCATGGCAAAGAGAACAAACAATTTTTTCCACTTTTAATGTCAGTTGTCATTGTCAATCCATACTTTATTTCCGCTTCGAGGGGATATAATGGCGGAAAGACAATTTGTCCCATTGCCATGCTACCCGTGCAGGAGCGTTCAGATAGAGTAGGAGTTGTCGCAAACATTATTGTTCTATGAAGCCCGATATGCTATATTATGCGACTTCTGCGAGTGTTAGATTCCATTCAGTATGACCAGTGTGGCATAATTCAAACATTGTAGCAGAACAATTGCAATTTTAGGCAGAAACTTACATTTTAAATATTTCACCTAATGTAATCTATTTCATTCAAAATTGTTTAAATAATCGACCAAGTACGAGTACGACTCGCGCGCGAACGGTTCCGTACTGTACGAAACCCCCTCAATATTTACTTTATTTTAATTATTTATTGTTAAATTGAATATACAACTAAATATGCTGTGAACATTTCAAGCATTTACCAGTTACCATTATTAATATCGAGCGAGAAACCGCTAAAAATTCAGGTTTGTTGTATGGGAGCCCCCTTAAATAAAAATTTTCAGCTTTCTAGCTATAACGGTTCATGAGATACAGCTTGGTGACAGACAGACGCGGACGGCGGAGTTGTGGATATGTGGTGGTGCGTCGGCGGTAGGTTGCGTCGTCGAATAACAACTCACTATACGAATATTACGTATTTATTGTCTCCGCATAGGCTTAACACACCATAAATATACAAAGATCTTTCATTACGCCTGGTCGACGCAACACGTGACCAAAATGCTGGCCTCTATTTTGCCCAAAGGATCAGTATTGCTATCCAACGGGGTAATGGGGCCAGCATTTTGGGAACTGTGCCCGCTGGTAGTGGGCTTTTAGATTAGGGTTTTCATCGACATCTATATATACTTAATTTTTTTTTATTTTTTTAGCTCAAGTGTTTGATTTTTATTTTTTAATTTGTTTAGGTTTGTACATATAGCATAGTAGTTGTAATATATAGTTAAGTTTATGAAATGTTTTATAAGTTTTGCCTGAAATAAATGAATGTCAATTGTAATAACGATTTACACACCATACAAATAATTGTAAATTACGTAAATAAATATATAACAGGAATTTGGAATGTTTTAGTATGTCTGTCTGTATGTGTAAATAATATATAATATAAATAAATATCTTGTGTTATGTATATAATATTTAATGTTTATATTAATGTATTTAAAAATTATATTTTATAAATGGATTATAAATATATGTAAAATATATATGTATTATGTAGGTGAGTAAGTGTGTAACGATTACGAGTAGCTAACAGAGTCTTAGTAATAGGGCTTCGTTTTTACCCTTTGGGTACGGAACCCTAAAAAGAATTCGCCTAACTTTCATACCAATAATATCATTATTTTTTGAAATCACTGTATTTATGATATAAAATAGGAATAGCGCGAGGTCTAAGTCCGGGGCGGACTACTAGTTTATCATAGTTTAACGGATTTTTTGAGCTACTGTACCTAGTTTGAGCCCATTTTGCATTATCTTCTTTCACAGATGATGTATTTATGTTGCCGCTATAACAACAAATACTAAAAATAGAATAAAAAAAATATTTAAAATAAATTTTTATGTAAAAATCAAAATTTTTAGCAATAATTTTTATAAAAATAATATTAAAGGCGTTTTTCGCTCGATATCAACAACGGTAACAGTCTACCTGTTACCATTATTGACATCGAGCGAAAAACGCCTTTAATATTATTTTTATTCTATTTTTAGTATTTGTTGTTATAGCGGCAACATAAATACATCATCTGTGAAAATTTCGGCTTTCTGGCCATAGCGGTTCATAAGATACAGCCTGGAGACAGACAGAACAAAATTAGTAATTAATCATCCACCTGTATCATGGTTTGACTATGGTTAGGCCAAGGTTAGGTCAGGCTAGAAAAAAAAAATGTTAGGTTAGGCCTACGTATGTGTACAAAATATTAATGAACCTGAAACTAAATTATAATTAATCCGTTAAAAATAATAAAAAATAATTAAACCCTAAAATATTATTTTCAGGTTTACTACATTTTTAAAGAGATCACTAATCACTATTTTTGTTACGTATGTGTACAAAATATTAATGAACCTGAAACTAAATTATAATTAATCCGTTAAAAATAATAAAAAATAATTAACCCGTAACAAAAATAGTGATTAGTGATCTCTTTAAAAATGTAGTAAACCTGAAAATAATATTTTAGGGTTTAATTATTTTTTATTATTTTTAACGGATTAATTATAATTTAGTTTCAGGTTCATTAATATTTTGTACACATACGTAGGCCTAACCTAACATTTTTTTTTTCTAGCCTGACCTAACCTTGGCCTAACCATAGTCGAACCATAATACAGGTGGAAAATTAATTACTAATTTTGTTTGTGATTTAATTTGGATTTTGAATGGTACCCTTAACTTATATGACTACGACAGAGCGGAAATACACTAAATATTTATTCAAAACAAGAATTAGAAATACAGTTTACAAATACAATACAGTGAGTAAAGGGGGTCGCACCATCAAAAAGATTGAAAATCACTGGACTAGACCACATAGCTCATCCCGATTAAACATTATTAATTCAGTACTAGGAAACAACAAAAGCAATTACAAGATGCGGCGATAGCTACTAACCCTACAATTATAGTAGCTATTCTGTATAATAACACATATTCACACTTTCTCAGGGGCACGGACTGTGCCTGGGAATGACCAGCGTGACCCACTCATTGTATTCAGGAAGAGAGTTAGGACCGCGCGTTGTGGAAGCTAAGCTATAAAATTATTTTTGCAAAAAATAGCATGACCGTCTTCACCCGTGTACAGAATTCGCGAATATTTCGCACGGATCGATATAGCATTTTTCACATTATTGTTGATTTATCAAAAATGGCTCAGCCGATTTCAATAAAATTTTAATGGGAACAATTTTAAAGTATACTCTTTCTTAAGAATTATTGAAATCGGACCCCTACGTAAAAAGTTATGCGTGGTTATAAATTTAAAAAATATATTATACGCGTCGAATTGAGTACCTCCTCCGTTTCGTCGGTCAAAAACTTACAAAACTAGTCACAAAGCTACTCTTAAACTAGTAAATCCTTATAAAGTTAATCTATAATACCAATACCTCCTGTCGTAATGAAGAATTTAATGAAAAAAAATCAGCGAAGTGCAAGTAGAACTCGCGCACAATGGGTTCCGTACAGTGTGGAGCCCCCAAATTTTTTCATTTGTAATTTAAATGTCTTTTTCAAGTTTATATACTACTAAATATTTTGTGAATATTTGAAGCATCTGTTGCTGATATCGAGCAGAAAAATCACGGTTCTTGTATGGGAGCCCCTCTTAATTATTTATTTTATTTTGTTTTAATTACTTATAATATACTATTTGAGAAAATAATACAATTAAAAATCCTGTGAATATTTCAAAGGTCTACGTGCTACCGTTATTAACATCGTGCGAAAAACGGCTAAAGAATCAGGTTTGCTGTATGGGACTCCCCTTTAAATATTTATTTGATTCTGTTTTCAGTATTTGTTGCTATAGCTGTACCAGAAATATGTACATCATTTGGGAACATTTCAACTGTCTAGCTATCACGATTTTTGAGACAGCCTGGTGGCGGACGAATAGTGGAGTCTTAATAATAGGGTCCCGTTTTTATAATTTGGGTCGGAACTCTAAAAATGAAATTAATTGTACCTTATATGGCTCTCTCACTTCAAGGTTATCTAGTAAAATACACAGGTAAAAACATTTAACATTCACACCCAGAACAGGTTTTTCGAAACTATGATAGGTACTTTAAAATTTAAACTAAATTATTTGTATAATTAAATAAAACAAAATTTACCTGCGTAATTTCTCATTTTAAAGTAGAGAATTTCTATAGTTACACAATTATTTACACATGCTCAGTTGCCTTAAATAACTATCTAAATATCATTAAATTTCAGAAGCTCTTAAGCTAGACAAGCTATGGTAACGGTGCGGTGACGTACGGTGGCTTACTTAAGTAACTTGTAACAACTGATTTTTCTTCTTTTTTGAATAGTGGGAGAGACGTGGAATTACGTCCTTCACCCATCTGATAACCAGATGAGACATACTTTTTACTAAATGTTATTTACATACAAATAGGCTTATGATAGCTTGCCTATCGAAAAGCGTTCATGACTATATTTAATTCGATAATTATTTCTTATTAGATCTTTTGATAGCCGGTATTTTGTTATTCCGACTAATCTTTTTTAATGTAGAGAATTTACCTTGGTAGGTTTGCTTACTTATTTTTGTTCATACTACCTGGCAAGCAATTATGTACAATTATGTCAATAAAAGTACGAAACCGATTTTATAACCAGTCAAAATTGAAGAAAGATAATTTAAGTACAAAATTAATCATACAGGCTTGCCTTTAAAAATCGTTCATGACATATTTTATATGTAATCAAAAATAGCCATGTACACTTTTTGATGGGCAAGCTATCGTAGGCGTGTTTATAAATAAATAATAATTTATAAAAAATACGTCTCATCTGGTTATCACGTGGGTGAAGGTCGATCTTTAGCGGCTCTTAGGCCAATAGCTACTTTCTAGTCCTAACTTTATCTGCCCCCCGACCGCCTAAGCAATAGCAATCGTAATAGCAATCGTTTATGACTTCATTTTAGACATTTGGCACCGCCTATGTGACGTTAGCCATCAATTGCTTTGCGCGGATTGCGAAAGCAATCGTTGAATGAACAATTTTGATGGCTAACGTCACATAGGCGGTGCCAAATGTCTAAAATGAAGTCATAAACGATTGCTATTACGATTGCTATTGCTTAGGCGGTCGGGGGGCTGGTCACACTGGCGTCACTCACTGAAACATCTACCTACGTAGTTTCATGTAGCGTAGCTTTTTATAGCACACCTTCTTTATCTATAACGTTCGTGTCCAAACCTTTGTTTTACCATGGGAACTGCGATACAGATTTCTTCTCCTTTATTAGCACTTTTCTATACATACACATACTCGTAAATACTCGATAGCGTTGGCGTAGGAAAATCAAAACTCAACTGCTGAACATAGGTCTCCCCTATAAATCTCCAATAAGATCAGTTGAAAGTGGCTTCAACACAGCGCGCGCGATTATGTAGTCTGAACTATGCTGTAGCAGCACTGTAGTTGAATATTTCACTGCCAAACATAGGCCTATCCACAAAATGTGATTGCGCCATACTGGTTCAGATTGGTGAATTGTGTACAGACACTTACTATTTTTCATTCACCAAAAGCCCCGTTTAGCCATGTCAGAGGCCTTCAGGCGGCCTAAAAACTCTGACACCAGGGCTAGCCACCCGGCATATACGAACTTACTTATTTAAGTAGTAAAAAATTCGAACAGAACTGTAGCAGTCTTTTTTTATAGTCTTACTATAGGACTTAGGTCTGCTCTCATAGAGCGATTGGGCTATATCCGCCAGGCTGGCCCAGTGCGGGTTGGTGGATTCACATACGCCATCGAATTTCTTCTACAACAATGCATGCAGGCTGCCTCACGATCTTTTCCTTCACCGTAAAGCCAGTGGTGAGATTTGAACCCACGACCTCAGGGTTGTAGAGCGGGTGTCATAACCACTAGACGACCACGGCTCATAACAAAAACTAAAGTAGTAAATTAGATACGGGATCGGGATTCGAACCCACAACCTCACGATTGCAACGCAAAGCTGCCACTAGGCCGGCTTTTCCAAGCAATTGCTTAGTAAAATGGAACCAATAGGCTGGAATCCGTGTCAACAATCCCGACTCGAGGAGGATCAGGGAACCGATCCCGAATTCTTCACGGGCGATGTCGAAAGCGTGGATGTGGCACTTTTTACCCCCCGCCCCGCAGAAAAAAATCCACTCATGTGGATGACCCCCATTTTTTCACTCGAGTGCGTGTGTGATATTATATTTTACCCCATACATGATAGTACATATTTTATAATTATGTTCAAGTTTTCACTTCTGCCTGCACTGCCGGAGTGCAAACCGTTGTTTTTTTTTGCCCTTTTGCATATTTATTACGTGATTAATCCGTCTATTATTTACTAAACTATTTTGATTATTCTTTTTATTTCTTTATTTAATTACTTCAAAGATGTTCTGTTTAATATTGAAATCGGCTGTGTCGTGTTTGACAAATCAAAAATTATGTGAAATGATGATACATTGGTCTGTGCCAACTGTTAGAATTCTGTACACGGATAAACTCGGTTATGCAATTTTTAACGAAAAATAATTATTTGTATGAGGCATCTTAAAGCTCTAAGCGATCGGACCGATTTTGATGCGGTTTTTTTGATTGGATTATTGTTGAGTCATAAAATGAATATACCATTATTTTAGCCATTGACACGAAATTATGAGTATAAGAAAGTAAATACATACGTAGGTACGTGATATACCAAGCCCTCATGCCAAGTGAAATAAAATAATTACCTATGTAATTTTTTCCAGACACTAAAGGAAGGTTTACCCTTTAAAAGTTTGTAATAATTAATAAATTAAAAATTTAAAAAAAACCCCGACACATTGACAACCATTTTGGGCACATTTGTAGAATTTTGGTTCTTCCATCCCCACTTTAACCCACCATAACTCTTAAACGGCTCAATCGATTTTTATAAAACATAGCTAAGAACACTCTCGATTAAGTCTCCTTTCATCCAAAAAAAACTAAACTGAAATCGGTTCAGTGGTTCGGGCGCTATGATGCCACAGACAGACAGACAGACAAACAGACACGTCAAACTTATAACACCCCTCTTTTGCGTCGGGGGTTAAAAAAGTGACATATCCAATCTTCCCTACTTCCAGCAATGTTTGAGCGTTTTATCCCGAGTCCCTAACAAGCTACCTTCTTATTTGCTTACGCGTTATTACTCAATATGAGGAACCTTCGAGCCTGTTTGATACAACATTCATCTTAAATATGGGATAAGCTTCTTAAGAGATATACTTATCATACTTGAAACACAATATCACATCAATCGTAGGTATTACCGACTTGGTATTATTTTTTTGCATGTATACAGGGTTATTAGTAATCAATAGCATCGTTTTAGGGACTTATTCTGTACATCAAAACTAACAACTTTTGATCTGCGGCTTTTGTCGAAACTAAAAAAAAGCAGCTGTCCCATACATTTTGTCTCGGGTGAACGATATTTTTCTATGGAACAGCATTTATTTGAGATTTGATAAAAGTCGTTGAACAAAAGTTGTTAGTTTTGATGTACAGAATAAGCCCAAAAAGACGCTAATAGATTATTAATAACCCTGTATAATAATTAGAAAACGGCCAAGTACCAGTTGGACTCGCGCATGAAGGGTTCCGTACCGTATGGGAGCCCCTCGGCAAAAAAATAACGTCTTCGTTGTATGCGAGCCCCCCTGAAATATGTATATTATTCTGTTTTTAGTATTTACTGTCATAGCGGCAATTGAAATACATCATCTATGAAAATTTCAACTCTCTAGCTATAAGCGAGATACAGCCTGGTGACAGACAGACGGACATCGGGGTCTTAATAATAGGGTCCCGTTTTTACCCTTTGGGTACGAAACCCTAAAAATGAAGCCCTAAGTTTTCCTTTAGTCACGGCATCACGCGTGAACGGCTGGTACAATTTGGCTGATTCTCTTTTTGTTTTGTTTGTTATTATAAAAGAAATGAAAGAAAAAAATAAGAAAATTACGCGGAAAATCATTTGACGACCATCGTAATCTAATAAAAACATCAATTTATTTTCCCATACAAAATGTAAAAGTTGCCGTATCTAGTCGTTGGTGGCGCTAAACGCCATCAAAATTAGTGTGACAGATGAAGGTGATATGAAGTTCACCGGGTCAGCTAGTAGGATGACAACAAGTATTATATTTAAAAAAAAAACCTTTTTTTTAAAACAAGCTTTTACTGAACAAGTACTCGCCAAGACGAATCAAACGAGCCGAAACTCGATAGCGTTGCGTCGTTTCATTACAGATTTCCTATGACCACCTTCCAGCTCCATCATCAGACCCTGGTTACCATAGAAAGACAAACTACTCGCCAAAACCATTCAAATGAACCCAAACTCGATGATGTTGTGTCGTTTCATTGCTAAGTTCCTGTAGCCACCTTCTAGCTCCATGATCAGATCAGCACCATGTCATCATAATATTGCATTGTCACACAATTTACACATGCATAAAAACCTTCAGCTCAATCGGTAACCGGAAAGTGTTTCAAATTTAACTTGCAAGTTTTGATTACGGAACGACAGACAACGGGACAGGTGAAAGTAATTAAAAGCTTGTAAAAATAAGGAAACTCAAAATAGATCAACGAGCTATGTAATTGAGAGTTAAGGTGTCTGCACACTAAGATATAACTTACCGGTTGTGGTTTTCTCGAATTTAGAGTTGGCTCCTTAGTAAAAGTTGTTCGTAATGCCGCCAGCATGCTGGGCACGCTGCCAACTGGCAGTGGGCTTGAGCATTTGGATTATCTAACCTTCAAGGGTCTGTGGATGATCCAATGCCTTTTATGTAGTAGTAGTGTAGGTAGTTTTGGCATATATATTAGTGTTGTATTTTGTTGTACCTAGTTAATAAAGGCACTTTTTCCCGTTAAAAAAAAATCGTAATGATGATCTCAATCGTCTCTTATCGGCTTAGTACACCAGTTCTGGATAACCCTGTTTTAATAGATTTTTGTTGGTCGTGGGGGGTATTTTCCTCAAATAGGGGGAAATTTGCTGTCGCGCTAGTTATCAGCCGATTTCGATATTTTTGGGAACATCGTTTAGTATTAGGTCCAATTATGAAGGCACCATCGTAATTATAATAGCTATTTAGACTATTTCCGTTTCTTTTTTACTTTATGCATTCGATAGAGAGAACACTTTTTACGTTGCTATTAAATTTACGATGACGCCTTTATAATTAGGCCTATTAAAATCCTAATGAGATTCGAGAGTGTGAACCAAATCAGTCAAGAGCGAGTTGAGAATAATAATTATAGACTTACTAACGACCCGCCCCGGCTTCGCACAGGTGTATTCTTGAATAACTCTATCAAATAAAAAAACCGCATTTAAATCCGTTGCGTAGTTTTAAACATTTAAGCATACATGGGGACAGACAGCGGGAAACGACTTTGTTTTATCTGTATTTTACTTTTTTAGTAATTTTTTTTGTAAAACTTACCGTTTACGATTTATGGCCCATTTAATGAAATTTCATTAAATGGACCTTAAAACATTAAATGGTCAATAAATCGTAAACGGTAAGCTTTACAAAAAAGTTTACAGGCAACAAAAGATGTGAAATTTTATTTTCTACAATAATGATCTTAATGTTTTTTGCCGTTAAGTACATAGTTTCCGAGATATCGGCCAAAAACATTTTTTCAAGATGACGAGTCAGGAACGCATTCTCTGAACGGCCGAACTATAGTGATGATAAAGATCCAGTTGAAGAGGTGTGTCGCGAGATCTGATGCCTTATTGTGTAAGCGCTCTGACGTTCGGCTTCGCTTCTTCTCCTACTCGCGCCCCAGTTACTCGGGCCACGAGAGCGAGCGGGAGAAAAAGCTAAGCTGAACGTCAGAGCGCTACACAATAAGGCCCTGTTTGGAGCGCTACTAGAAGGTATTTATCCATTCCACATTCAGGCAAACGTACAGATTCAACGATACGAATGTACATATCAAGCTTTCAACAGTTTTGTAGAGGCTAAAATCAAAAGTTTTTCAACATTCGTTGCAATTTTATAAACGCTAGTTAGTACGGGTACTTTCAGAAATGCAGGTATAAACGCGGGTAGGTACAAAATAGTTGAGTAGTTGGGGGTAAGGGGGGGCAAACCAGGGTTAAGTTCCGGCGCTGCGTTACTCTGGGGCTAGGGTTGTCACTTTATTTTTTCTTTAAGGCTTTTTTTAAGGGTTTTCATATTAGCCTTTTAAGTTTAGAAAGTAACCCTGGATTTGTAATTTTCAATCTCGGTGAAGAGATTTGATGACATAATTATTTATTGTGTTGATTCTATGTATAAACTCAAAAATATAAAAAAAAAAACAACGGGTTGCACTCCAGGAGTACCGGCAGAAGTGAAAACTTGAACATATAAAGTACTATCATTTGTGTGGTAAAATACAATATCACACGCGTCGTAGGGCGCTTGCGCTTGGACCCAATTTTCAAAACTTTGGAATCATTTCTTACATTCTATGATATGATCTCCGGTTCCCGATGAGCACAGATTTTTAATTACTCGCTCATTCGATTATTTAAAGCATTTATTTATAGAAAAAGAAAATAACACTAAGTAATTGAATTAAATTTTAATTGTTTGATTTTCTTTATTTAAAATTAATATGATTTATACGAGTAAACTATAGGGAAATTGTGATCAAACATTGAAAATGTTAAAATATATTTGGTCTTCATTCTGGCTGCTGCGGTGGATGCTGCGGCGGGTGTTGCTGCCCGTGCATAACTATCTACACGTGCTGCACGAAGATCTGTTAGCCTCTACTACGGCGCTTCGGTTGCCCAAGATGACCGTGCGGCAACAGGCTGGCTCTGTGAAGTGTACCTTAACCGTACCGTTGTGTTATGCAAAAAATTATAGATAAGCGTAAAAAAAAAAAAAATACGGAAGATGTGCAACCCTACGCAGTGCACTTAGGCCGGTAGAGGTGTACTGTTCACGGAACTAGTAAATAGAACCTCCCTTTATACCTAGCCTTTAGGTGCCGGGCCTTTAAGCTCTCTTCACACTGTGCTATAAGTAGTGCATCTCCAAAGATATCCATAACTAAAACCACAAAGAGTTATTTTTTTGGTAAACATTTCATAAATTCGTCGTGGATGCAAGACCTGCGGATTAACTCAGTGGGCAGAGCGTCGGGCTAGTGATCCGAAGATGCAAGGTTCGAGTCCTGCATCCGCGACGAATTTTTAAAATGTTTATCATAAAAATAACTCTTTGAGATAAACCTAGTGTGGGATGCACTATAAAATTATAAAAATCAATCATTGTCACATCTTTATTTTTATTTTATTTTTTTATTCTGAATAGGTTTGCGTTTGACCACATACTGCCTGATGTTAAGCAGATAAGCGGTCTAGGTTGTAGCACGCTTACCTATTTACTCGGGATTTGAAGACGCCCACATTGTACTTTAGCGGGAAGACAGGCCCAGGCAAAGCGTTCCACATTCTGGCTGTTCGTATGAGGAATGAGGATTCGAAACGCTCTCATCTCTAACATCTTACTAACATCTTTTGCTAACATCTTTTTATCAAACACTTCTTCTCTTCTTTTCAGCCATAGGACGTCCACTGCTGGACATAGGCCTTCCCTAACGATCTCCAATAAGACCGGTTGGTAGCGACTTGCATCCAGCGCAAACACTAGATTATTGAATTTCATATCACCTTAGCGCTACCGGCGACAAAATACAGTAAACTTTCACAGGTAGGAACATCTTGTGTTGGAAAATAAAATTAATGTTTTTCTTATTATTCTCGTTACTTTTTAAATTTTTTCACAGCTTAAACCTTCCCTTGGCTTCCACAGATATTTCTAGATCAAAATTAGCCACATTGGTTTAGCCGTTCTCGAGTTATAGCGAGACTAACAACCACGATTCATTTTTAGGGTTCCGTACCCAAAGGGTAATAACGGGACCCTATTACTAAGACTCCGCTGTCCGTCTGTCTGTCTGTCACCAGGCTGTTTCTCATGAACCGTTATAGCTAGAAAGCTGAAATTTTCGCAAATGATGTAGGTACTTCTGTCGATGCTATAACAACAAATACTAAAAACAGGATAAAACTTGTATTTATTTTTTAAAATAATATTTAAATATCCCATACAACAAACCTGAATTTTTTGCCGTTTTTCGCTCGGTATCATAACATGTAGAAACTTTTTTCATGTTCATTTCAATAGTAAATAATTAAATTAAAATAAATGTTTAAGGGTATCCCATACAGTACGGAACCCTTCGTGTGCGAGTCCGACTCGTACTTGGCCGATTATTATTTATAAGATTGCTAAAATAACAAGTCTCAGAAACCAGGAGGTTTCAGGGTTTTAAATCATTAGGAGGCCTCACCATAAAATAGCTATAGCCTAGTAGCATTGGTGTTACGGCTTACTACAGCTTAACGTTAGTACTAAGGGCGACTTAGTTTTTAGGGTTCCGTACCCAAGGGGTAAAAACGGGATCCTATTACTAAGGCTCCGTTGTCCGTCCGTCTGTGTGTCTGTCAGTCTATCACCAGGCTGTATCTCATAAACCGTGTTAGACAGTGTTCTCAGATGTGTATTTCTGTTGCCGCTATAATAACAAATGTTTACAAATCAATACAAATGACGGTAGTAAAAAAAATCTAAAAACAGAATACATTTTATAAAAACGTCTTACAACATCTACAACAAAAAGTACAAGTCGAGCAACAATTCTTCAGTAAAAAGTAATGAGATCAAAATGTAAGCACAAGTCGGTTTAAATATTCAATACTTGTCTATGGGGGCAGAATCTGGGCGCATCTTTACAACTTTGATGCTCTCATAGATAAGCACTGACAAAATGTAAGCATAATAAGTCGGTTTATTATTACTCAGTACTTATCTATGAGTGCATCAAAGTTTTAAAGTTGCGCCCAGATTCTGCCCCATAGACAATATATAAACCGACTAATGCTTACATTTTGATCTCACTACTTTTTATTGAAGAATTGTTGCTCGAGTTGTTGTACTTTTTACATGCCATGTTTTTGTTGGGATAATATTTACTGTATGATCAAATGTATTTGAAATAAAAACAGAATAAAATAAATATTCTCACACATTAAAACGGGATTTGAATACCGTTTTTTGCTCGATAATAATATTATAATAACGGCAACAGGTAGACGATTGAATAGCCCTATTCAAGCGTCTACTTATCTGTAATTATCTAAAATTAATAATGATATTAAAAATATAAGTAAATTGATTTTTTAAGGGATTTCATTACCGTTTTTTGCTTGATAATAATAACGGCAACAGGTAGACGCTTGAAATAGGGCCAAGGCGGCTCTCATACAATACGGAACCCATCATGCACCAGTCCAATTTACACTTGGCAATTTTTTAATAATAGCACTGTCTGAAGTAATATTATTATAACCGCTTTTAGTAAAGTACTCTGAGAATTCCGACATAAAGTAAATTCCCAGGGTTCCGTAAAACTGAATAAGTTTTACGGAACCCTGGGTTGAACGTGACTTCTAAGAAAATATCAAATTAATATTAATATGATTCAATAAAACTTATTTATACTAACTGAGGAAATATTGGTTTCACATAATCAGTTATATTAAGGGATTTGTAATAGATTTTGAATTGAATTGAATTTATTTATTTGCATAATTTACAGAGCATTCTTAAAAGCCAAGTATATTACCCTGCCTAGTAGGGCATAGCAAACTATAATATTATGTAGGTTAATAATTACTTACTAAGCTACTTTTTTTAAATAACTGTACCTAGTATAATTCTACATAATACACAATTTCACTTATAGAGCATAATATAGATAGAGTAGTTTGACATAGATTCTTGAGCATATTACAAAATGTTTTTTTTTTTAATTTAACCTTTACTGTCCCACTGCTGGGCAAAGGTCTCCCCCAATACATACATACATACATACAGACAAGTAAACAAACACGCAACCTCACGAATACACATCGCGCACACGCAGTCAAGCCCATACTGCTTAACTAAATATGCACATAGCCATTCATTCCTCGAAACCAGACTGTGCCTATATCTACCTACATACTCGTACAAACTTGACACGGTTATAAGCACAAAAATAGGTGGTTTAACTAACAGATAATTTGTTTAGTGTTTAGTTTATAGTTTTAAATAATGCTCTTATTTTATCTTTTACCGTCCTCACGTAGTCGCGCAAAATTCATTTTTACCTAGCTGTATAAATTGGGCCACCGAGATACAGGCCTAGCCTAGTTCGGGGCCCACTAGTACCGCAAAGACAAAGACAAAAGACTATTTTGGTATTTCACGCCTGGAAAACAGATGGACTACAAGTTTTTTTTTTTTGTTAAGTATGTAAAATAATGTAAATAATGTAATGTAAAATTACAACAAAAGTTATCTCCAAAAGTTATCTCCTTCTTTTGTGCATGTTTTTGTCAAATGTTATTATGCTAAATAAATATATTTTTATATTCTTATAATTCCTTCCATTCCTTTCTGTTCTGTGCTACCTCCGTCCAATCTTTTTTAAACCTCTCGATTTCGTCTTACTAAATGTTATTATTATTTAATTTTATCAGTGAGGTAGTCGTCTAAACTGTAATAACATGTGTTTATTAATAATTTTTTGAGATTTTTATAAAAATATTTTTCATCAAGTTCGTCTTTTAAGTGGGTAGGTAGAGCATTGTATGTATGTTTTTATGAGCATATATTCTGGACCTCTTTTTATAATTTCAAGTTTTGGTTCTGGTGCTATATAAGCTGAGTTTGTCTTCGGGCATTTGTGTTAAAAGTGAAAAGTTTTAGGTGTTTTTTAACAAACATTGCTGCTTCTAAGATAATATATATACAAGGCAGTGGTAAAATTTTTTGTTCTTTAAAATGGATTCTGGGAAGTTGTGTATAGAATTGACTTTTTTAGTATATGAAAGGATACTAGGCCCAATTACGAAGGCGCCATCGTAATTAAAATAATTATTTAGAATATTTCTGTTTCTTTTTCACTGTAGGCATTCGATAGAGAGAACACTTCTTACTTTTCTATTAAAATTTTTACGATGACGCCTTCATAATTGGCCTGTAGTCAAAGGTAGTAATTGTCCTGTTATTGAAAAAAGTATTTTAAAGTAAAATTTATTTTATTCCTAATATCTGTACTATCTGTTGATGTTTATCGAAATTAAATATATAGGAATATATTCGAGCTCGCTGCGATTACGCAATACTTATTCTCTTAATGTTCAAACCACTAATTAAACACAAGCCGTCTTATCACAAAAGTTTTACGCACGCTTTAGACAATGTTTAGCAGTACAAATTGCACAGTTAAACAGTGTTTAAAGCGTGTTTAAGTATTTTGTGGTAAGGCGGTAAAATACTAAATTCCGGCTACGCTCATGTTTTTGGAATAAACTTAGAAATTATTAAACTAGTTACTACGAATTTCCCCCCTTTTTGAGGGAAATACTATAAGTACTAGTTACTACATATTTCCCCCATTTCTGAGAGAAATACTCCCTATATCAAAAATTACTAAAGACATAAAGTTCCATTAATATTATAATTATTACAAAACTTGGCATATGTGCCAAGTTTCGTCGACGTTCGTTGAAAAATGCAACCTGCAGAGAAAATAATCATCATCCAGACAGACAAAAGCAAATTCTTCGAGTTAAAACGGAGACCTCTCTCACTTCGTTAACTCAGTCAAAAAATGATAAATATATAAATATATCTTTATTGTTCATCAAAATTACAGTAATATAGGTACAACAGAAACTACACAAAAAAATATACAAGGGCGGTCTTATCGCCTTTGTCGATTTCTACCAGGCATGGACCTTACCTTTTTACCTACCTTTGGATGGACTGGACACGAAAATGCTAAATTTAAATTAAGTAAAATTAGCAGTTACGATAACCGTACAGTAAAAGCTGCGGGCACAGCTAATAAGTACGTCCCAAACAAAACAATGCATAAACTACACAATCTAAGTTATAACTTTTGCAAACTAAGTAAGCACAGGCCTTTATGCTTACCCTAAGCAACTTGAACTTTGAATAGGTGTCATTGTTAAAAGCACATTACCAGCACTGCTTAAACATAACTTAACTTTAGCCTTTTAACTTTGTGATTTAGATTGGCTGTTATAGAATAATTTTCATCTTAGATGAAGGACGTCCACTACTGGACTTAGGCCTACCTTTGAAATATCTATATATTCTATCTATCTATCTCTCGTCTATCTATATATTTGAAATATGTAAATTTGTCAAAAAGCACCCTGACTATTTTAACAAAGCGTCTGATAAATCGCTCAAAATTAGATCACAATACAGACATAAACTCGTAGGATCAATGTCCAACTTAGCAATGCATAGTTCCAGCCCGCATTCTATTGCTATAAAAATATTTAGTAAACTGCCAAATAATCTAAAAGATATCGAAAAGGAAAACTGTTTTATAAAACAACTAAAAATTATTCTATTATCCACATGTTATTACACATTAGACGATTTTTTTAACGATAATCTAGAAAACATAATAATAAATCGTTCCAATACGAATCATACGAATAATAAAATTGCCATACCCTTTTCATGGTCTTATGTATAACTATACAAAGCATGTTAATTAAGAACCGCATGTAAATTTCATATGTTGCAATAAATGATTTGATGACTTTGAAACTTCTTACTGTGGGCCTTATTAATAAGCTCCAAGTTTCGCAACGAGCTATGGAGAGTGCTATCCTCGGAGTCTCTGTGCGAGATCGTATCAGTAATCAGGAGATCCGTAGAAGAACCAACGTTACTAAGTTATTAGTAGGTATTTCTGTTTATATTTGGTAGGTCTGCGGTATAAGTCGTAGGTCATTTTTTTTTGCAAGCTTTTATTTAACTTGAAATGCATGTGTGTGGAATGGCGGAATGAGGTGACCAACTTCCCGGATTCCGATTAAGCTGAAATTTTGCACGCTGTATCATGTATCAAAATATGCATAATATGGTACCATGGAGCTAATCTGATGAAGAAGTCTGAAGGTGGCCATAGGAACTCCTGTACTACACAAGATAGACCCGTCGTGTTTGGGCTCGTTTTACTTGTCTTGGCTAACACTCTGATGCTACACTAATCCAGGATCTCAAAGGCTTCTATTTAACAAGTTATGGTTGTTTGTCTGTATGTTCTTTATAGAATCGTAAACTATGAATTTGATCATGGTAATGATCTTGAGCAAAGTTGTTGTGCATGAGCCAAAGAAGGTTTATGAGTTGGTGCGACCTACTGCGACTGGTTGCGTGAAACGAAGGTCGCCGTGTCAGCTGTTATATCAAAAAAAATCTATTATTATTAGTAGAGAAGTATGTTAATTTTCAATTTAGTTCAACTTTACAGTTTGATTTTTTGGAATAAACTTTTCAAAGTTAATAAAAAATGGTATCATGCTGTTATTCAAAGTGCGTGATTTAAATAAACGTAAACTTATTATTATAGCTACTTATATTTAAACAAATCAAACAAAGGTGTGTTTTACATAATTGGTCTATGTCGCAATCGGGAAAGATTATAGTCATAGTTCAGAACCCCACGGATAATAAAATCACTACGTGAGTCATTTGTTGTTATAAAAAATTATCTGCTTGCCCTGTACTTAGCCGAAAGAGTGTGATTAAGACTATCATTATGAACAACTTTACTATGAGGCCAAACGGGAATAAAAAAAATCAGGACATTTTGGATGCAAATCACTTCCAACCGGTCTTATTCGAGATCCATAGGGCAAGCCTCTGTCCAGCAGTGGACATCATATAGCTGATGGATGGATGGTCATTCCACGCGTTAGAACTTAGAACCAAGCGTTTCGAATCCACATTCTTCATACGAACTGCCAGAATGTGGAACGCTTTGCCTGAGTAAGTCTTAAAGTACAATGTCCCTTCAAATCCCGAGTAAATACTCGTAGGTATCATTTAGGAAATCGTCCTACACCTTAGACTGAATATATGCTTAACATCAGGCAGTATGTGGTCAAACGCAAACCTTTACGAAATAAAAACTTATTCTTATTATTCATTTATCCATTAGCTCCCAGCGTAACAGGTGACCGTACCACTTGACTCTAGGGCTATAAAACAGGCCGTAAAGGTAACAATCTCAGGCATTGATTGATTTATGAACGCTTAGCGATAATGTGCTGATATCGGATACTGATAAGGCTGTATAGTGTCGCAACTGTGAACATACTTCATCATTAAAAATAATCGGCCAAGTGCGAGTTGGGCTCGGGCACCAAGGATTCCGTGCCTTTAGGAAGCCCCCTTGATATATTTTTTTTTATTTAATGTAGTGTGTGTAGTGGGTGAGTGGTCACAGTGAGTGGTAATTTAGCTTTATATAGTATAATATTCTAGGAATATTTAATTTCCCATTGCCGCTATTAACCTACATATTATTATCACGTTACTTGTATGGGAGCCCCCTTAAATATTTACTTTAATTTAATCATTTATCTTTAGAGTGAAGATTTAACTAAATATTCTGTGAATATTTCAAGTTTCTACCTGTCGTTATTAATATCCAGCGAAAAGCGGCTAAATATTCAGATTTGTTGTATGGGAGCCAACCTTAATTTGTTTTTTCTGTTTTTAGTATTTGTTGTTACAGCGGCAACAGAAATACATCATCTGTGAAAATTTTAACGTTCTAGCTATCACGGTTCATAAGATACAGCCTGGTGACAGACAGACAGCGGCGTTTTAGTAATAGGGTCCCGTTTTTAACCTTTGGGTATAGAACCCTAAAAGTTTATCATAAATTGAGACGACTCTAACCTTAGCTAAAAGCCAGCAATTAGGTATATCAGCTTTTGGACAGCGCTATACACTGAGTCTCCATGCGAGATCGAATCAGAAATGAGGAGATCCGCAGAAGAACCAAAGCAACCCAGTAACCGACATAGCTCAGCGGATTGCCAAGTTGAAACGACAGTGGGCAGGGCACGCAACACAGAGGACTGATGACCGGTAGAGTAAAGTTAGAGAACACGTAATGGCAAGCGCAGCGTAGGATGTCTATCTCATCAAAAACATAAATGTGAAATGGGAGCCAAAGTGTCGCCACCAAAATAATTGAGATCTAACACGGGGGCCAAGTCTCTTTAGAATGTTGTAGGTATATTCTTGTAGCTTAAACTTTAGGATTTTCTACAGAACACTTGGCCGCCGTGTTAGATCTCAATTCTTTTGGTGGCGACACTTTGGCTCCCATTTCACATTTATGTTTTTGATGAGAAATCATAACTTTTTGTTCAGAAATAATTATTAGTTACATCATGATTATCATAGTACACTTATCTCTGAAAAAGTTATCTAGTATTTATTATATTACTATCACAAATGGCATGGTTCATCTATCGAAAATCTCAGTGCCTCGAGACGCTACCGCCATTTATTGGAGTATTGGTTAGGTAAATTTTACAATTACTTTGTTAATAGTACCAATTATCAATAATTTTCAGTTTTTAGATTTTTTCCTTTATTTATGCCCGATAGTTTACCTTGGTGCCAAATATCAAGATTCTAGGTCATCTGGAAGTGGGTTAGGTTTTTGATCTATAAGTCAGTGAGTGAATCAGTCAATGAAACACGAGTTTTTAAACGTTAATATATCAATAACTGACTGAGCAAAATTTATGAAATTTTGGATTCTTCATAAGCTAAAAGACTTTAATAAATTTGCCAAATTTCATGTATGTAGGCTAAATAGTTTTTGAGTTGTGAGGGGGTCAAAAGTAGCTCCAAATGGTTCGTGTAATATTACACACGGCCGCTGCGTCGCCAGGTTTCTGTAGAACACTTTGGCTGGACACGCTGCCGCGTGTCTAGACCCGCAAAGTGGACAGCTGAACTTATCAAGACAACAGGATGGCGATGCATGCAAGCCGCTTCCAACTGCTCTTATTGATATCTGTAGGGAGGCCAATGTCTTGTAGTGGACGCGCTATGGTAAGACTATTAAAACCAAGTTTTACGATGTAAAGGTGAGATTTTCCCACAACAGCTTTAGTTTTGTATACTAAAATAATCGGTCAAGTACGAGTCGGACTCGCTCATGAAGGGTTCCGTACTATATGGGAGCCCGCTTAAATATTTATTTTATTTTAATTTATTTAGTATTGTAGTGTATATACAATTAAAAATTCTGTGAAAATTAAGTATCTACCTGTTACCATTATTAATATTGAGCGAAAAACGGCCTAAAATTCATGTTTGTTGTATGGGTGCCCCCCTTAAATATTAATTTTATTTTGTTTTTAGTATTTGTTGTCATAGTGGCAACAAAAATACATCATCTGTGAAAATTTCAGCTTTCTACCTATAACAGTTCATGAGATCCAGCCTGGTGACAGACGGACAGACGGACAGTGGAGTCTTGGTAATAGGGTCCCGTTTTTACCCTTTGGGTACGGAACCCTAAAAAGTAAGTAAGTTAGTATAGGCTCGGTGGCTAGCCCTGTGTTAGAGTTTCAAGGTGTTTATTTTTAGGGTTCCGTACCCATAGGGTAAAAACGGGACCCTATTACTAAGACTCCGATGTCCGTCTGTCCGTCTATCTGTCTGTCTGTCTGTCACCGGGCTGTATCTCATGAACCATGCATGATAGCTAGAAAGCTGAAATTTTCACAGAAGATGTATTTCTGTTGCCGCTATAACAACAAATACTAAAAACAGAATATAATAAATATTTAAGGGGGCTCCCATGAAACAAACGTAATTTTTAGGAGTTTTTTTACTCGCTATTAATAACGGCATGAGGAATGGAGCTCCCATACGGTACGGAACCCTTCGTGCGCGAGTCCGACTCGCACTTGGCCGATTATATTTTTGTATACATTTACTTTTTGTATTTTTACAGGTAGTCAATTACCATCCTTTTAGGGTAATATTCTGTATACAAACCACTTTTGTTCTACAACTTTCCCAGATCTCAACAAATTTCCCAATCAATAAAAAATTGGAATCAGCATTTATGCAAATAATTGTTTTTTACATAACTAACTAATATTTACACTAGTTTGCATATTTACACAGTATCTCCTCTGAAGTCCAAGTCTCTCTAGTGGTAAATGTGGTAATGACACCCGCTATATAATCGTGAGGTCGTGGGTTCAAATCTCGGTCCCGTACCAATGAATTCCTTGGAATTTATGTACGAAATTTCACACCACTGGCTTTTCGGTGAAGGAAAACATCGTGAGGCAACCTGAATACGTCCGTAGAAGAAATTCGATGTCGTATTTGAATCCACCAACCCGCATTGGGCCAGCTCGGTGGATATGGCCTAGTCACCCTTCATGGGTAGGCCTACGTCCTGTAGTGGACTACTAAAAATGCTGTACAGTAGAGAGTTTATTATTAGCGGCAAGCTCCTAGAACTAATTTGGCGCTAAACTCCCCAACACATAGATTGTGTCGGACTTATAATGAATTTAATGTCTCACTGGATGATCTCGATGTCTTCTACGATTCTTTAACTATTTTCAAAAACAAACTATTTAATTATCTCTCTAATGATGCTTAAATTTCATATTTTGTAACTTATAGTTATTTTAGTTAATATTTTATAATTATTATAGTCTAACCACTAATGGCGAATGTTGTATACGCCTATAATTGGTGATCATATCAGTCCTGTGTATTACTGTATTTCAAATTTATATAAGTGTGTTTAATATGTTCACTGTTGGCGTATCTTTAATAAATAAAATAAAATAAAAATAAAATGTTTAGACCGGTCAAAATTTTTTTTTTTTTTTATTTTGTATGGAAGAAAATAAATAGATACAAATTTTTAGAAGTCGTAGAACAATAGTACATTGTTCACCGAGAGGAGAAAGTGACCGATTACCGTCGAGGGTGTCGTTTGAAGCCCGAGCCGTAGGCGAGGGCTTTAAAACACCCGAGATCGGGAATCGCACTTTCTCTCGAGTGATACATAGTGCTTTATACTACACCTACGAGGAAAATAAAAAACTAAATCTTTACTAATTGAAATTTATATTGAAATTGTTGCAGTTAGTGAAGCTTAATGTAACACTTGAAAATGGCGCCAATGGCGTCTGCAATTTTCACATGTTCTTTTTTCAAATTGTTTGACACCATCCAACACACAGCTAGTGGCCAGTGTCATTTTGCGAACTTGGAGATAAAAACTCACTGTAAAAACTTTTTGGCTTTTGATATTTAGGTTACCAGCGCATAGTCTTACCCAAAATTAAAAAAGAAAAACCACGTAAGAAATGGATTTTCATACACTTTTGGGTACTTCTTCGAAATTTCATTCTTCGACTGATTCATCTGGCCAAAATTTTGTTTCACTTTCAGCTATGTCACACATGCTCATATGTAAAAAAGGTAACTAAAGAACATATATTTCAATGAGGGGCTTGATTTTATAAAGTAGTTTTCAAGATATCTACGTTCAAATATTTTGGGCCCAGATTAATCAGAATTGATTACAGATTAATCAGAATTAAAAATGAAAAACTACGTAATTTGGCTGTGTATTATGGAAAAATATTTGTATAAATGAAAACAACAATCATAGCACGGAAAAAAATTGATGAATTAACAATATTTCTTGTAATACATTTTAGAACTCTAAAACAATATTAAATTATAATACTTAGTTAAAGGTATTGTACTTGAGAATTGATAAAGTAATTGGTACAATATATTATTTTCTGTTTATTTTTTTCCATGTACAACTCACGAATCCTGTTTTTTATACTTCATGACTTAGCTTATATATAATCTTCCATAATTAAAGAATCATTAGTGTAAGTATTTATTACACTATATTACACATAAATGGAATTTCTGACAGTAATCTTTCTTGGTAACTATCAAAGAAACAAATGTTTCTTAGTACCGTTAACTATAAATAATGAAGTCACAGTTAAGTACCACAAGAAAAAATTCTTTAGCTTATTGCAAGGGCCCGAGCTACGAGTAGGTACCTACTTTCAATGTATTCCTCAAAATCTTTTTATTTTGACGAGATCTTGATTGTTGAAAAGAAGATGGAGTGATCATATCTTCACCAGTAGCGTGAGACTCTTTTGTAAGTTTATTTTTTTTAAACTTTTTAAACACAAAAATACCCTCATCGTCAGATTCTGAGCAATCATCCACGGTTTTCTGATGAAGGGTCAATAGGACATCTGTGGTGAGTTTTGGAGTAGTAATTTTTTCATCGATTGACGAAGTCTCAATCTAAAAGCTGTCGTCATCGATGTCTTGTTGGGGTGTATCCGAAGCTTTTCCAGTATGAATTTTATGATTTATATGGTGTTTTGACCATATGAATCAGGCACAGATGAATCAGGATTTTGCCGTCATACATGCATAACTCATCATACATACTGACTTCAGTATTGACATTTTTCTACTTGAATCTATAACCCAAAAGCATTACACGAAATACAGATTGCAGTTGTAAAACAATAAACTACATTTTATAAAGTAGGCATTGTAATCATAATGCCACCTGAACTAAGCACAGATGAATCAGATATTTATCTTTGTAACACCGAGATCCAAGTGAACCAGCCGCATATCCACCTTCTAGCTCGTTTGTTGCACGACTGGCTTCCCCCCGCGCGGGAAGTCAGACTCTCATCATCATCACCCGACCAAGCACGGACAAACGCAACATACGCCACATTAATCAGTATTATGTACCGGACACTTCTTATTTGCCTATTTATAAACATACTAAAGTAGCTATAACTGATACACATTTTTTTTGTAAAAGAACAATTCATTTCCTTTTGATATAATTATAATTCATAATGATTTACCAAAGGGAAAATGCGATATCGACCATTTTCTTTCGAAAAATGGCAAGCGGACGCGGCATATGAATCAGAAGAACAGACTTCAAATATTTTTAATTTATACTTAGACTGCAATTATTTGAAAAATATCACTTGTCCCAGTTAGAGTTAAAGCTAAACTATATAGAAAAAAAAATACACGCCGTTTTGTTAGTCGGTTTCAGAAATAAACCCATGGACGTCCAAAATTTTGTCTTCGAAGAAGTACCCTTTTCTCTCCCGCTCAGATGCGTTTTCTCCCCGCATATTTGTTCGATATGCAATGACGTACTTTCTACCGTAAATTTGATAAAGTATCGAGGTACTTTCCGAGCAGGTGTAGTATAAAAGATGTTTGTATTGATGTACAGAATATTCCCTTAAAAAGATGCTAATTACCAGTAGCCTTATATTTAATTTTAATACTAAACTAAACCCAGTACTAGTAATGAATGAGTCAAGAAAATGACAAACAATTATAAAATCGAATCAAATAGCAAATTGTAATTATTGTATGACATTGTGTATATTCGGTAAATAAATACTAGCTAACCCAGTATTTAATTATTTAACTTAAACTTAATTGCACCAATTTCTCAATTTGAAGTTAAAGACTACGCCCCAAAGCATTGAAAACTACAACGGGTAAGGTATAAGCTTTGTTCTAAGTTACTAATAACTTAAATAAGCAGACGATAAGTTAGAGAGATGTAGTGCGGTTTGTTCTGTGCATTTTAATGATGCATTAGAAAAAATATGACGAATGAAATCGAGGTAATATGCCAATAGCTTAAAATCGAAATCGAAATTCTAATAGTTTGCTCGGATCGATATACGAGTAATTATCATCGATACAGATTAAATTTTAGAATTTAAAAACAACTTTTCAAAACGATATCGATAAAATTTAATGGAATCTCCTCTAAAGTATGATCTACGAAACTAAAAAAAATGATCAAAATCGGTTATTATTTGGCGGTGTAATTGCGTAACATACATGTATACAAAAAACGCACAGTTGATTTGAGAACCTCTTTTTTTGAAGTTGGTTAACTCGTTACATTGACTATAATAGGTACCTACCTACCTTAGGTTAAAAAGCTAAATGAATAGTTATTTACTAGTTACACAAAATTCCAAATTCAAACCACAACAAATAGCTTCGAACCTTCAAACGGAAAACTTCGAAAAGCGAACATCGCAGTTAGGAACAATAAAATTCAAATCCGTGACGTATTCGCGGCAATTGCTCGCTTTCATTCGAAATGAGTTTTTAATTGTTTGAAATTCGAATGGTTTCCTTTTTTGTGCCGTTTTGAATTCTTTGAATACTCAAAGGACGTGCGGTGCCGGTTACATGCGACGTTTTATACCTGCAATTGTTCGAAGGTTTAATTATACTTATATTTTTGTTATTGCGTTGATGTACACGATGGAATATTTAGTATTAGAAGGTATACCTTTGGTCAACACGCGAAATTCTAATTGAAGTGAGACTTCTAATGCGACTTCCAACAAGGTTTCGTTAAACGTTTAACGCTACCATGGAGGGGGTATGAAAGCACTGTTGCGTCGAATTTTTACTTCTTCCGCGCGGAGGGAGGGACTCCACTTGCATTTTTTTTTCTTGGGTGATTTCTATTTACAGATTATTACTGTAGAACCTAAACAGTAAGTTTACAAAACGGCAATGAATAACCTATTCATCTAGTGTAGGTAGCAAGACATTTTTAGATACCGTCAGTGTCGTGTGTCGGAGTGACAATTTTGCAAGTTCAAGTTTAATTGGCGGTACCAGCTGTTTCACATTGCAGTCTACCCGTGACCACCATATATTTATTTAAGTCGTAATTTGTGTAATCTACCTAGATTTAAGGACGTATACGTAAACCTCTGACTGCCTCAGTGGCCTAGTGCAGTTAGTGACCCTAACTCCTTTGCCAAAGAGCCGTGGGTTCGATTCCCACTCAGCACGGGTAGCATGGCAAAGGGACAAATTGTCTTTCCACCATTATATCCCCTCGAAGTGGAAATAAAAGGTGGATAGACAATGACATCTGACGTTAAAAGTGTATAAAATAGTTTTGTCCCTTTGCTATGCTACCCGTGCAGAGCTAGACTTTTTGTGATAAATATAGCTGTTTGCTCTGTGTTTGGATGTTAATATTATCTATACAAGCATGTATTTAAAAATATGTATATTTGAGGTAGGTACCTATCTTCTTTATATACTTACATAATTCTACTGTACGTGTGTTTGTCACTGAACTCCTAAGCGGCTGGATGGATTTGTATGATTTTTTTTGTATGCGTTTCGGTGGCGCCCTGGGTGGTTTAGAATTTTAGATTCACAAATCAGCGCGGCAGGGAAACGAAGTTCGCTGGGCCAGCTAGTGTACATAGTATAAAAGTCTTTGATAGCCATGTCATAAGCTTTGCTTGGTCTGCGCTTTTGGGGTAAAAAGCTGTGTGTTGTGTAAGATTTCCCATAATATTTAATATTAATCATATTTAAAAATCAAAATAGTGGTCACTTTATCCACAGAAGTGAATCAACTGATTTTCACTTTAGTTTTTGGTTCATCATCATTGAATTTAAGGAAGAGACCTTTTCAGCCACGATTCAATACTTAATTTACGTTGAGAAGTAAATAAATAAATCATTTTAATTCATCATCAGTTTATTTCGGCCTACTACCTCCACTTCTTTACGCCAATAATCCCTGTCCTGTGCTAGTCTCATCCAGGTTTTCCGCAAAAGTTTTGGATTTCGTCACGCCCCCGTTGTATGGGTCTATCGGGACTGCGCGCATCGTCACGGGGCCACCATTCAGTCAGAGACCTGCTCCATCTGCCATCATCACATCTAGCTAAATATCTAGCCCATCGCCACTTGAGATTGATTATACGGGATCCGATATCTGCCACCTTAGTCCTCCTACGGATATCCGTATTTCTAATCTCCTAATAGAGATAATATAAAGTAGCTTTCAAGTTAGATATATTCTGTACAATTTTGCAACAGCTATACACAGGGTTCTCAAGTATGTCTAGCATTAGCAAATACATATGTTCTGTTCTGTACCAGCCTTTTTAATAGTCCACTGCAGGGCGTAGGCCTACCCACGAAGGGTGATTGGGCCACATCCACCACGCTGGCCCAGTGCGGGTTGGTGGATTCACATACGCCATCGAATTTCTTCTACGGACGTATGCAGGTTGCCTCAATATCTTAATATCTTAAGTTTTCTTAGAGATACAAATAAAGATTTCTAATTCTATTATAATTCGGTCTCGTAACGTGATGCCTGGCATCGCATGCTCCATTTTCATTTGTGACCAATAAAATAAGTAAGTGTAACGTTAAGTACATATGACACTATTCAGAAATCTATCGAAAACGTTTTCCCAACAAATTATGTTATTCATACATAATTAGCATTAATTTTAACCCTACGCTGCATAAACACGGCTCGATACGTCGGAAACCCTAACCCCTAATTAGCATCAATAATTAGTAAGCGCTTGCCTAATGAGCGCTTCATTGAGTGTCATTAGCGAATCGATTTCTGAACATATGCACGCTTTCATGTCGAGTTGTTACTGTAGTATAAACTACAAGAAACAAGCGTTTTGACGCTCAAGCTTAATGCTTAAGAGCAAGAGGTTTGATGGCAAAATTACCACGGGGTTTTTATGGCAATTTACAAACGAACATAGAATATACAGGGTTATTTCTAATCAATTAGCATCCTTTTAGGAGCTTATTCTGTACATCAAAACTAACAACTTTTGTTCTACGACTTTTGTCGAAACTCAAAAAAAAAAACAGCTGTTCCATACAATTGGTCGCGGGTGAACGAAATTTTTGTATGGAACACCAATTTTTTTTTTGGGTTTCGTTTCGACAAATGTCGCAGATCAAAAGTTGTTATAGTCTGACCGTTTAACTGAGTCCTACGTTTAACGTTTAACGGGCGGCGGGTCCCCACCGCCCGCACCTGTCTCAGTCCCCCTTTGTCGTCTACCCCCACGCCCCTGTACCCGCGCAGGCGAGGACTCAGTTAAACGGTCAGACTATAGTTTTGATGTACAGAATAAGCTCCTTAAAGGAGGCTAATTGATTAGAAATAACCCTGTATACGCAGGAGTAAATTAAAAAAAAACGTCTGTTAGAAAATGCTCCATTCAAGATTTTTTTGGATGATAAAACCACTGATGACCTTGAAAATGACACTATTGTTAGATTTAAACAGTATTTATTATCATGATTTATTGACTTCGATTTTAATTTTTGTACATTCTCTATTGACATTGTGTTTTGATAATTTTGCAATATTTAATTGAATGTTTTAAGGAGTAGGTATTAATGAGTTTGTAGTTTGTAAGATGCAATAATTTTGTATTTCCATGCTCGATCGGAGTTGGTAGTCATACCTACTAGATATAAGTAGTTTTAAGACCAGTATCGTGTACCTAACCTACATTCTTGCAAATAAAAATATGAATGTGAAAAACAATAGATACCATTTGGCAGTCTGGTAAATTGTTGAAATCAATCCAGTTTTTTTTTTCGCCGACGTATCGTCCGTCGGAGTAAAGAAATTGTAGCGAATAACTTCGCTACATGTGGCGCCACCACACGCGCGCCTCGAGAAACTAACGGCAGCCAATCACACGCCGAGGGCTGCATCGCGCAAACGAAATTTACAGCGACGGCCGAACCACAAGAGTCAAGACCTAATGTTACACGGTCGGATAGATATCCCCGGGCACAACACCTCACCCGGTGGAGTACTTCTTTGCGAGATGTTATCCTACCATCATCATCTCGACATGGACGACCACTAAGGCCATAAAATTTACAAACCCTTCCTTGGTAGTTGGTTAATAAAGCGTTGTAAGCTTATGTTTTACACCACGCGCCATAATCTTCTATTAGGCTGAACCTCGAAAGGCTTTGCATCCGCGATAATTTGAAGCTATTTCGTACATTAGAGGCACGGTAATGATATCTAACAGTATTGAGATTCAGCCCTGTCCTTGATATATACGAGTATATCTACAGCGCCACGTGGCCACGCAGAACGTCTCACGCGCTAGGGGCAGCCCTTCAGTATTATAACTTCATCTACTTATTCTTTACCTACTTGAGTTTCTTTCTAGTTTTGAATCATATTGTACCTATTATGATGTAATATATATTTTTTTTTTGTGGCAAAAATTTGAATTTAGTATTTAATGTTGTATAGATAATCGTACGGAATCCTTCGTGCGCGAATACTGCTTTTTATAAATGCTTGCACTTTTTAAAAAGGAAATTCAGCGCAGCAAGGCAGCACGTGTCCCTGTGGAAGGAAAAAGATAGGAAGTCAGGATTAATTGGATCCTCCATGACGCGTTAATTACTGTAGACTGTCAACTAAGTATGTGCAAAAATAGAACCGTCGTGGCGTTACGGTGAACTAACGATAAGATTTTAATCAGCAGCCAAGGTACCGACTACTTGGTAGACTCTACTGACGAAAACCGAATTGGTGTCTACCAAGTATTAAAAACATTTTTAGTTGTTTTAGCAATGCCAGAGCAGTGATGTTACAAATTAGTAACATGGCACACGGGCGACAACATCTACGACGCTTCTCTTTTTGCACAAACACCACCATGCCTACATATAGCATAACTATTATTAGCCCACTACGAAAACAGGATTCATTTGAATAATTGTGATTTATATATGAGAAAATTAATTAGCCTTATCTGTGAATGGAAATGAAATGAAATGAAAAATGAAATGAAACGAAATATTTATTCCACTAAAATAGAGTACATATATGGTGGTCTAGGTTAAATAGTTCCTTCTATTTGCCATTTATTAGCATGTGGAAAATTGCACTTATATAATACTAGCTTTTACCCGCGGCTTCGCCCGCGTTATATTTTGATTTTGGCTTATGTTTATGTCGGCTGCGAAACCTAACCTAACCGACAAATATCAAAATATTTTAGAGGAATGCTTTTGTTGGTTAAGTTACGGTTGGAGTGTATATACAACCTCGAGTGCCAGCCTAGAGGAGTCGACTCAGGGCACTCGAGGTTCAGCCACTTTTAAGTAAAGCTGCTGAGAGGATGGCCGGTAGGTTGCATGCCTTATGAGGAGTGTCGCAACTTAGGCGGGCTGCAGTGCCGCTCTTGCGACGCTGCATCCGAGGATTTTTTTTTACTATATCGCGAAATATCCCTGACATGATCAGGGGTCTTAATTACAAATGAATAAAAACTATACCTATATTTCAATGTTTTTGGCTGTTTGCAGTTATAATAAACATTACAATGGTACAGCAAAGTTTATACCTACTTGTTCCTAATTATTGCTTTTTTTACAAATATTTGCAAAAATTCGATAAATTTGTTTCTAAGGTTTTTACGTGTTAGATTAATTCCAATTTTTTCTTCTAAATCATATCTCTGCTTTCCATAAACTGGGCATTCCAAGATTATGTGCAGTGGAGTCTCCTCTTTTGTGGGTTCACAGATGCACGATGGGCTTTCCCTCAACTTAAATCTATGTAAGTATTGGGAAAACTCACCATGCCCCGTCAGCACTTGAGTTATGATTCCAACTGGTGCTATTTCTCTTATGATCTCGTATGCCGCCCTTGCATCCGGAAAATATGTTTTGGTTACCGCCGCTGTGTGTCCATCCTGATACCGCCGGTTCCACTCGTCAAGAGAGTCCTTTCAGATTTCTCGCTTGACGAATAAAACGGGGCAGTTATCGTAAATAGGTCTGCACTTCGAGTGCAGCACTGCACTCGAAGTGCAGACTTGCTGCTTCCTTTGCTAGCTGGTCCGCTCTCTCATTTCTCTCCATCCCCGCGTGCGCTTTAATCCAATAAAGTTTCACTATTTTATTTTGTGCGTGTAGTAACTTTATGTGAGCTTTGAATTTACTGCTAAGGGATGGAGGGAAGATACGCCAACTACCGTTTCCAGTGCAGACCTGGAGTCACAAAAGATTTTTGCTTTTTCGGTAGCCTCAAGAAGTGCCAATAACTCGGCCAATTTCAGCTTGCGGGTACTGATCTCAGCGGCATCATCCCAAATGGATAATGCCGCCCCAACTTTCCCTTTAATTTTGCTGCCGTCTGTAAATATGTTAATTTCTCGGTTAAGATTTTGCTCTAGTGCTGCTCCGTCTGCCAGGCATATGAACTCCAGCTCCTCCTGCTGCGCTGGGTGTGGCTTCTTTTCTGTCTCTCTATCTCCAGTTACTTGCTGGGAATAACCTTTCTTAGTTTCATAAAGCATCCTGGACTCTGATATGACAGCCGAGGATTAGGGGCCGCGGTGGGATATATGGAACTGGTGGTGTGGGTGCCGCCACCTACCCTACCTTCCGCTAGGCCGTCAACGTGTTTGCAGAGTCAGTGGGGCTGCAGGGGAAGAGAGGTGTCGGTATCGCGATGGCCGTTCACACTGCCCTCTGCAGTTGAAAAGGCAGGCGCTGGGCTACTATGACTGACCCGCTGCACTGGGACCAGGGCGTTGGAATGCTGTCTGACGTTCAGTATTGGTTAGTCCCGAGTGGTGGATGACGATGTGTCTTGTGCTCCGAAACACTCCGTCATTATGGCGAGAGCGCAAGCTCCGTTATGGAGCCCGAGTCTGGGCTAGCGCTGTTGAGTGCCGCGAAGGAGTGCGAAAAATGTAGGAACGTCCTAAACTTGCCATGACAGGTTATTTCTGGCGCTTAGACGGCTCCGGCTGCTACCGCAGCCCGCTCACTTAGTTTTTATCCTATCCTACGGGAACTGTTAAAGTTTTTGCGATAAAAAGTGGCCTATGTCACTTTTCGTCTTTCAAACTATATTCAAGCAATAAGCCAAGGCAAGTTGCTCCGTTGCTGAGAAAAATTTACTGTTAAGTCCTACGGGAACCACAATTTTTTCGGGATGGAAAGTATCCTATGTCACTTTCCGTCTTTTAAACCATAGGTATCCATACCAAAAATCAGGTCAATCTTTTGCTCCGTTGCTGCGTCAAAGAGGAACAAACCAACAAACTTTTCGGATTGATAATATTAAAGTATGATGATTCTGTACCATAAAGGTAGAATAAAGAAAAATGTTAAACCTCTAATGATAGAAGATTTAAAATAATATTTTTAATGTCAGACAAAATGACGGCCTGGTATTAAACGTCATAGTAACATGAAGCATGCAGAGGGAAAATAACATTTTATCCAATTTTAATGTCAGTTGTCATTTTCAATCCATACTTTATTTCCTCTTCAAGGGGATATAATGGTGGAAAAACAATGTGTCTCCTTGCCATGCTACTTTTGATTTATAAAAGTCTGCAGACAATGTCACCTGTCATCTAATTACGTTTGGCTGTGACGTTTCGTTAGTCCATATAAGCGTCATAGAGGAATTAATCACTTAGCGTCTTTGTGATAGTGGCGACAGTTTCGCTTTCGATGGTTTTTGTCCTGTCCTACAGGAACTATGCAATTTTTCGGGATAAAAAGTATCCTAAAGCTCCTTCCGCCTTTTAAACTATGTCCATGCCAAAAATCAAGTCAATCCGTTGCTCCGTTGGTGCGTGAAAGAGTAACAAACCAACAAACCAACAAACTTTTCGGATTTATAATATTAGTAAGGAAAGGATAGTTATAATAGAAACATTCACAAAATCAATTTAAATCAAGTCAAAGTATGGTCAAATTAGATAATTAACAAAATGAAATGAAATAGAAATATTAAGTCAAATTAGATAATAAAACATATTGAAATCAAACAAATTAATAAAAGTTATTGTTTACGCTTAATTAAAAATTCGTTTAGGCTATGGTAACATTTTTCTATTAGCCATGTCTTAAGTTTACGGCGAAACCTACCTGGAACATTATGTTCTCTGTTTTCGCGTAAAAAAATAACAATTCAGCAAGCACACCTTCTTGGTTTTACAATAGTAGGTACCTATAGTTGTATACATTGGTAACCTCCTGTCTGAAAAAGGTACCAAACATGGTACATTTGATAAATGCCGGCCATCTTCGAGACAAGTCCTAAAAGGTAGCAATATACCAAGTGTCATGGTAGAATGCTCTGCAAACTTAATTAAGACCCTAGACTTTTAAGAAAATGTGGATATGCCATTTACTTAAGGGATGTTTCTGCTATTTCAAAACGGTGATACCTACCTCCTAGCTTATACGACGCCATCTTGTTTACTTATTTGGCGCGAACTGGACTTGGTTATATTGCATACTAGATTTTGCCCGCGGCGTCGCCCGTATTAGATCAGGGTTAAAAGAGGCGGTTACTTTATCTATTTTCTACCAAAATATCATTGTCAGGATGGAAATCTTACTTTTAATTAATGCAGCAACCCTGATTCTAACTTAATAATAAAGAAACTCTTCAATCTGATCCTTTAAATGTTTGTGAGGGTAGTTACCTAACTTGAGGTTTCTAAATTAGTAAAGGAAACAAGTAAATAAGTTTATTTTGTATATTTTTTATACTTCATGGGTCCCTCGAGGGTACCACCATGTATTGCAATAATTATGCCACGTTCGCAAGGCCCTAGACGGTTTGAGAAGAAGTGGCAAGAAACTCAAGACGCCATCAGTATAATCTTTTGATCAGTCACCTTAATTTAGATATTACACAAAGTACTTAACTTTAGCAACATGGCGACGTCCACTCGACTTGGCTTCGAATATAAAAGGTACCGACACTCAGCATAACTAGCTAAGCAAGACTCTAACGTTATTATCAGAATACCGGGAAAACACTAAGAGATACTGAAGCGAACACCAAAAGGCACTAAGAGAGCGAAGCCGCGCCAACAGACCGTTTTATACTGATTTCACAAGCTTCCACCATGCCTTACCACCACTGCTCGATGTAAATATTACTAACCACCAATAGGGAACGAGCAAGATGGCGGGCACGGTGGTAGCTTCCATTTTACACAATTGTTAAACATAAAATCATCTTAAACTGTATTTCATACTTATTAGAATTATTAGAACAATTATTTATACGTTTCAAGTAATCTATAACATTATGAAATCACAGTATTAAATAAATGGTATATGTAAACAACAATGGCCGACATTCGGAAGTCATGATTTAGTTACCAATAAGTCTTATATTACTTAATACATCTTGTAATCGTTATTAAATTAAATATTATAATAACATTATTATTCTAACACGGCCAGCCTGACAGTACTTCGTCCTCGAAGTACATACAACCTCATCTCCACCATTACACTACAATAAAACTTAATACCATATTGTATTTTTGATGACATATTATTGTGTTTATTTTTTTTTATTTCATATCATATTTTACTATTCTATTGAGATGAAACTTCTAATGCGACTTCCAACAAGGTTGCGTTATAAGTTAAATTAATAAGTTAGATTTAGTTAAATTTAGAAGTTAAATTAATCAAACAAAAACCAAAACACCTCGTCCATCGACGGAGAAAGTAAATACCGCGGGCTAACTTGACGCCAACGCCATCTACCTCTAGTTAAGAGTTAACTACTAAATTTCACTTCTTCTGCGCGGAGGGACTCAAATGATCTCCCACTCAAACCATCCAATGATTACGTGGAGAACATCTAACAAATCAATCACAATTTTATTATTTGTAGGATCCGTTAACAAAGCCTTTTATTCGTTTATATTTTAAAGAATAAAATCTTAATTTCAAGTACCCTCAATATTTTTTCTGCACCTTTAAAAATTGGTTTGCCATTATCTCGACAAGATATAAATAATGTGTTATTTTTCAGAATGTCAATAAATCAACTGATACACACCTAATTCTGCATCATTAAATAGGAGATCTTAGTCAAGTCATTTCAGTCAAAGTAACACACAGTTCACCTTTCATAAACTTTTTCCGGCCATACAGGACCATTCCATATTTAGCCAGCATTTCAAACTTTCCAATTTCTCATTCCACTGTGACACTGTGTTCTTAATATTGTAGTCAACAGATTTCCCAATAATGAAGCAGCTATGTGAATCAGCTAACTATTGTTTGCATTTTATTTTTCACTTTTCTCGTTTTACTGAAGGTCTTTATCAGACCGCTCGGTTATTCTGACACATTTATAACCAGTTGTCTTTCAAACTTCCCAATATATATAGTTGTGTAGTATGTATGGTCTTATGTCGTTAGATAAAAATAATTACAAAATGAACAGAAACTTTCTGCAATATTTTTAAGCAAAATTCTTCTGGTTTTGTCAACTGATCCCACATTACAAAATAGACAAATTATGCAAAACATTTTCTAATTATATAAAACAGGGCTCAGCCCCTTACCTCCTTTATCGTCAGCACTGTATTCACTTCACTATTTTAGTGATACACTTCACTATTTCACTGATTCACTTTACTTGGCCAGGAAGCCCAGTAGTTCTGGGAGCTGGAGCCACGCGGCAGAATTTCCCAGGCAATCATTGCCAGGAAATCGAGTAGCCGCTGCACAGGCAGCCTCTCAGCATGGATATGCAAAAAGCTTGTCGGGATTCTCTGAAATACAATGAACGGCATTAATGTGGGTCATTCGGCACCACTTCTGATGTTAGATCAGGGTTAAAAGAGGCGGTTACTTTATCTATTTTCTACCAAAATATCATTGTCAGGATGGAAATCTTACTTTTAATTAATGCAGCAACCCTGATTCTAACTTAATAATAAAGAAACTCTTCAATCTGATCCTTTAAATGTTTGTGAGGGTAGTTACTTAACTTGAGGTTTCTAAATTAGTAAAGGAAACAAGTAAATAAGTTTATTTTGTATATTTTTTATACTTCATGGGTCCCTCGAGGGTACCACCATGTATTGCAATAATTATGCCACGTTCGCAAGGCCCTAGACGGTTTGAGAAGAAGTGGCAAGAAACTCAAGACGCCATCAGTATAATCTTTTGATCAGTCACCTTAATTTAGATATTACACAAAGTACTTAACTTTAGCAACATGGCGACGTCCACTCGACTTGGCTTCGAATATAAAAGGTACCGACACTCAGCATAACTAGCTAAGCAAGACTCTAACGTTATTATCAGAATACCGGGAAAACACTAAGAGATACTGAAGCGAACACCAAAAGGCACTAAGAGAGCGAAGCCGCGCCAACAGACCGTTTTATACTGATTTCACAAGCTTCCACCATGCCTTACCACCACTGCTCGATGTAAATATTACTAACCACCAATAGGGAACGAGCAAGATGGCGGGCACGGTGGTAGCTTCCATTTTACACAATTGTTAAACATAAAATCATCTTAAACTGTATTTCATACTTATTAGAATTATTAGAACAATTATTTATACGTTTCAAGTAATCTATAACATTATGAAATCACAGTATTAAATAAATGGTATATGTAAACAACAATGGCCGACATTCGGAAGTCATGATTTAGTTACCAATAAGTCTTATATTACTTAATACTTCTTGTAATCGTTATTAAATTAAATATTATAATAACATTATTATTCTAACACCCGCATGATATTTCGAGGCCCTACCTTACCACGCTTAATAAAGGAGGTGGAAAATAATGAAACAAATAAAATCGATTTGACAGTACTTTTTTGACATTTTCTTGGAGCACACGCTAGAATAGCTCGCAGATGGCAGTATTTTTCCTAATTACTTAACACTTATTGTTATAATATGGAAAATTTACGCAATATCATTATAATTTAAAGCCTATGTGTTATTCTGATATATAAGCTATATAATTGCAAAGTTTCATCTCAATCCGTTCAGTAGTTTTTGCGTGAAAGAGTAACAAACATCCATCCATCCATCCTTACAAACTTTCACGTTTATAATATTAGTAGGACTAGTAGGATATAAGGATTGTACAAGTAAGTACAATTAAAATTTGCAGTTTTTTTTACGCAAATAAGTCCGCGTTTGACCACCAACTCGTCTGATGATAAGCGACGTTGTGGTCGAAGATGAGGCACGCAGACTTAGAAGATACCTATTCACTCTAATCTTGAAAAGCTTTAGATTATAATATATCTTAGGAAGCAAGAAAGCAGGAAGACTGTTCTATTCCCTGGCGGTACGAATCAGAAATGTTGATTCAAACCGCTTCATACGTATCGAAGGAAAATCGACAGTGTAGGGGTGGTAATGTGGCGTCTTCCTACTTGTCCTGTAGTAAAAAGGGGATGGTAGAATAAGGTCGTGCAGCTCAGATGCACACTCTCCGAAATGAATCCTATAAAAAATGGACAGACTCGCAACCTTACGGCGATGCTCCTTTAAGAAAAAAAATAAGTTTGATTTAATTTCGATACTACTAAATGCCGCATACTTTGTCCCTTTTTTTAAAGGTATATAATTCAAACGTTATGAAGCGCTCATACAGGTTCAAAGCTGTTTTTGTCATAAACATTGCTTTTGTTACAATGGAAAAATTAACCCACATTAATTTCCCGACTTTCTGCAAATTACCTACTTACCTAAAACTTATAGTTGTATCTCATTTCAGGTAAATGTCAATACATACGCAAACTGCGTTATGTTGAAATAAAAAAACTTAGGTATAAAGATTTTTTGTGAGCAAGGTTAATATACCTTCTTACCTATATTGTGTATTTCACAGATTGCGCCAAGTTACTAAAACCTGCTCGTCATTTGATAGATAGATAAGATAATTAGATAATTTATTTATTCACAAATACCTAACCTAAACACCAAACAATACAGATTCAATTTGAGTACTTACAATTCAGATAGGTACAAAGGTAAGAAGTAAAAGCACTTCCTGAAATTTACAAAATTACCGGAGTAGGAAGGTAGGTACTCAATAGATATTACTCGTAACATCGTCTTGTATTACTAGTGGGCCCCAAACTAGGCTAAGCCTGTGTCTTGGTGACCCAAACCGTGAGTTAACGAGTAGCATTTCGCGCGACTACGTAAATGTGTTAGTATTACTAGGTATGCTTACATAGTATAAAATAAAGTCGCTATTTTTTGTCTGTTTGTCTGTATGCTTAAATCTTTAAAACTACGCAACGGATTTTGATGCGGTTTTTTTTAATGGATAGAGTGATTCAAGAGAAAGGTTTATATGTATGATACACCTGTGCGAAGCCGGGGCGGGTCGTCTAGTATATACAGTATGGTATACAGTATATGTTTATGATGTATATGATATGATGTACGCGCACTGCGCCATTTTGGTTTTAGTTATTATCATAGCAATTTATTTAAAATCAGCCAAAAGCCCTTTCAGCACGGTAGTTAAGTATCATTACCGTGCTTTCAGTTTTCTTTATTTTTTCTAATCTTTATAACAATAAATGTTGTGTAAATCATCGTCGTTTGAACGTGCTGTTTGAACTGCCAGAATGTGGAAGTGGAACGCTTTGCCCAGGCAAAGCGTTCCACTTCCGCGTAACACTTCCACTTCCGCGTTCCACTTCCGCGCAATCGGGAAGACAGACCCAGGTCTGTCTTCCCGCTAAAGTACCTACAACGTGGGCGTCTTCAAATCCCGAGTAAATAGGTATCTTCTAGGTAAACGTGCTACAGCCTAGACCGCTTATCTGCTCAACATCAGGCAGTATTTGGTCAAACGCAAACCTATTCAGAATAAAAAAAAGTGCTAAATTCAAAGCAATCAAACAGTCCATAGCTTTTACAATGCAAAATATACACATTTACTTAAGAAATCTTATTCTCACTATCCAACAACACAATGTCAATTTTACTGTCAAATTGAACGTTTTTCGCGTTCCAATTCGAGTTTCGCGCTAACAAGGTACCATTTGCGCGCTATCGCCGCATCTCTATTGTTTCTCTCATCCAAGTCCCGCGAGAAAAAGAGATTTTTCGTAAACAAAAGGCGGTAAAATTCTAATTAATTCGGCGTTCCGGGGAGATTGCCAGATAAAAAATAAAAAAAGAGGATCTTTTTAGGGGTCCGTGGTGACACAAGGACTTCTTTTAAGATTGATAGAAAGTACCTATATAGATCTCAATTTGAAAATCTTGTAATTATCAAAATTGACCATTTAAGGTGAAGCTCTTACATTTTTGTAAAGTTGGAAGAATGTTTTTCCTATTGCACCGATCCTATGTGTATTGAATATGATTTTTAAAATAAATATAAAGTTTTTTAAACACTTTGTGAGATATAGGTCGCCAAAGATTAAAGAGAATGCTCCCCTCTTAATTTCTGAAGGATATGAATTAGAATCGTCTTTTTAGATTTTCAGGTTGTAAATATTAACAACTTCCAGCATCTAGGTATCATAATTTGTAAAATAGGTATGATAAAACAAATTTCTTCCTCAATTAAATATGTCCAATTGTCAACAATTTAATTTAGTTAAATAATTATCATAATCATCGACATCTACGGAACCCTGTCATACGCGTCTCGGCACGCTTTTGACAACTTATTTAAAGTTTTCGCTGATTTAGCTTTCACTGGGGGTTGCCTTTTTGGGGTTTCTTAGTACGCATTAGAGGAGTTACAATAATTAAGTGTACTTCATGATTATAGTTATACTACATTTTGAGACTATTGGATTTTAAGATAATAATAATAATTTCTGACGAAAATCAAACCTATTAGTTGCTCCGTTGCTGCGTGAGAGCGCTTGTATACGTCCATTTTTTTAACCGACTTCCAAAAAGGATGAGGTTCTATGTTCGTGTGTATGTATTTTTTTGTGTATGTTCATCGATAATTTCGCCAATTGTGAACCGAATCGAAATATTCTTTTTTGTTTGGATAGGGTAAATTCCCGAGATGGTCCCATTTAAATTTTACAGAAATCGGCTGAGCCGTTTTTTTAAAAAATATGAACAATAATGTAAGCAATTCGAGCGAAATATCCGAATTTTGTACACGATGAACATCGATAATTTCGCCAATTGTGAATGGAATCGAAAAATTCTTTTTTAGTTCGAAAGGGTACCTACTCCCAAGGTACCATTTCAATTTTACAGAAATCGGCTGATCCGTTTTGGATTAATCAACACTAATGTAAACAATTCGAGCGAAATATTCGAATTTTGTAAACGATGGAAGGCGGTTTTGCCATTTTTTGCGAAAAATTATTACTCTAGTTACAGGTACGAGTATCTTGCTAACCCTAGACCGTATATCTGCATTGGTAGGCAGGCACTAGTTAGTCAATTGCGAATCTATTAGTAGTAAAAAATACTGATTAGGGTATGATATCACGGTTACCTAGAACATACCTATTTACTCACGATTTGAAGAGACTGGAGTACAGGAGAGTATGAATTTATTTATTTATTTCTCTTTATCCTTCTGGCAAGATGCACATTCCCTTCCTCTCCGATCCAAGGATAACCTTTCCCTTATGACCCCTACCGCACGGTGTGAAACTTTTTACGGACGGTCTTTTGCCTGTCAGGCAGTCCAGTTATGGAATGCCTTGCCCGTTACTGTCAGAAAAGCTCAATCACTGAACGTATTTAAAGATCATGTTAAAAACCATTACCTGCAGAAATTGACAATTCTTTAACTATGTAACTGTTGTTGTTGTTGTTATTTATTTTGTTTTATGTAAGTAGTATTTTGTAATGTATTATGTATTAGTTTATTATTTAGTCATAGGTTTCTTTTATAATTTTATATGTATTGTTTTAAGTTTTTTAAGTATTTATATCAATTTTATTAGTATGTATGTTTATGATGTATAATCAAACTTATGTTTTAACTAATGCGCATCCATTATTTATACGCTTTCTGTCCTCTCCATCCTAAAGTTGCCTGGCAGAGATCGCTATCAGCGATAAGGCCGCCCATTGTTACACTGTTTATGTATCTTTGTTTCTTCTTTTTATTTATTTCTTGGTGTGAAATAAAGAGTATCTATCTATCTTTTATGTTAAATAAATAAACAAATATTTGGAGACATCTAACACACGGCCTCTGACCCCAAACTAAGCAAAGCTTGTGATATGGCTGCCAGAGACCGAGAAACTACTTTTACTCGTACATATTTTTAAATTCATACTTATATAGATGGTGACTTAATAACACCCAGACACAGAGCAAACACCTATACCTAATGACATAAATAACAATTTTTCCACGTAAATTCTAAAAATGCCTGAAATTTTACTTCTACGTTAAAAACTTAACCTACACTTTATACGAATACATGGATACATTAATTATAATATTTGATATCTTGTTTGCTGTTTATATTCCGAATCAAAAAGGACTAAAATGAAAGTATGGCTAGAAACTTGCCCTGGGTGGGGATCGAACCCACGCCTCTTTGACCCAGTAGTTAGGATCAAACCACTGAGCCACCGAGGCAGTCGTGTCATGTTGAGTCTTATGAGTGGAGGAATTTATCAATTTGCCCTAGAGAGGTCGTTAGTCCCTCGTACTATGGTCATAACCATCCTGCCGCGTGCTGGTCCAGGCGACAGGTGATGTAGCAAGAACTAATTAAGTTTTTGTCCCGTGTTACGGTGCTCATAGTTTGATGTGTGGTGCAAGGTATCAGACTAAGCGTTCATCTTTTTCGACGCTGCTCCTGACTGCCTCGGTGGCTCAGTGGTTAGTGACCCTGATTTCTGGATCAAAGAGACGTGGGTTCGATTCCCACCCAGGGCAAGTATTTATGTGATGAACATAGGTGTTTGCTCTGTGTCTGGATGTTATTTAGGTACTATCTGTATAAGTATGTATGAATGTATGTATAAATATGTATATGTATATTATGTTGTAGTATATCAGTCTCTGGCAACTATATCACAAGCTTTGCTTAGTTTGATTTAGGTACAATCTATATAAGTATGTATAAATGTATGTATACATATGTATATTATGTTGTAGTGTATCAGTCTCTGGCAACTATATCACAAGCTTTGCTTTGTTTGGTCAGAGACCGTGTGTAAAATGTCCCCTAATATTTATTTATATTTACTTATTTAATGTGTCTTACAAAACACTGCACACAAAGAACATACAAAGAGGTAATGACGTTATCATGTAAAATTATCGTCCTTAAACCGACTTTACAGATCCAATTTTTGCAGATTTTTTTGCAACACAGAACAGGCTATATTCTAATATTTTTATGGATTATTTAGATCCGTAGGAGGGATAAGGTGGCAGATATCGGATCCCGTATAATCAATCTCAAGTGGCGTTGGGCAGGACATTTAGCTAGATGTGATGATGGCAGATGGAGCAGGTCTCTGACTGATTGCTGGCCCCGTGACCGGAAGCGTAGTCCTGGTAGGCCCATACAACGGTGGCGTGATGACATCCAAAAGTTTTGCGGCAACACCTGGATGAAACTGGCACAGACAGGACAAGGATAATTGGCGTAAGGGGGTGGAGTCTTATGCACTGCAGTGGGCCAAAATAAGCTGAAGATGCTGTTGATGATGTTTTTTCGGTAGAATATTTTGAGAAACTTGTGTAAAATTGCTCCATTTTATCCAGTAAAAAATTGAAAGATTTTCAATAGGCATGACGTACTTTTCAAATTACCATTGAGCGTTAATACAGCTTCCGTTTATGTTTTGCACCAGATGCCCAAGTCGCGATGCAGGCGCGGGCACGCGCCGCGACAGGTGGCGCTACCTGCCTTATTAAGGCGATGCACTTCCCTAATAAGGCTGCTTTTACACTGCACGTACAAGTACAAGTAGGTACCTATCACGATAAAAAAAAAACAAACAAACTCACTGTCATCTACTTACCAGAAGTAACCTCGTATAGGCCGGAAGGCTAGCCCAGCTGTCAAAGGTTTTAAGCCGCCTGAAGGCCTTTGTCATGGCTAAACGGTTAAAACAACCGGGTCCTATAATTTAACGTGTCATCCGAGCCACGGGCGCTCAGTTGTAAATGCCGGTTATAAAGCCAGTTGGAAGCGACTTGTATCCAGCGCGTTCCTGCAGTCTTAATACTATCGTCAGTCTACCTATTTTAGTCGGTGGACGTCCTACGCTACGCTTGCTGGTACTAATAACCTTGCATAGATTTTTTTCGTAAATTTCATCAATGAGTTCACATTCAACTATAATAATGAAATAGGTGCAATTTTAAAGGCGTCATCTATTTTATTTATTTTATTTTATTGGCACACAAAACAAAATACAGTTACAAAAATTTTAAAATAAATATTACATAAGTTTAGAAATAAACCTTATTTCTAAATATGTGTACACAACATTATTAAACTTATAAAAGCAGAAATTTATTCAAAATTAAATATAAAGTATCTATACAACATCTCGTAAAACAAATTATTTATTTTACTTGTTACTGTTACTATAGGCCGTAAAAACAATGTTTCTGACGTCTCTTTTGACGTCATCGTGAATTGTTCTCTCTATCAAATGCATATAGTGAAAAAGAAACAGAAATATTCCAAATTGCTGTTAAAATTACGATGGTGCCTCTACAATTGGGCCTTATAAATAGGTGTGAATTATCTCAAACCAACACCAGATGTCTCCACCAAGACAAGAAATGCTCAAATGTTAATCTACACACCTGCCCAAGGTGGTACCACACCTGCTTGTTACTAGTAAACTACTTTAATTAAAGTAGTTAAAATACTAAGATGTTCAGTGGTGCACTCAGTCAAGGTTACTTAGTTACATTTTGAATTCCTTACTAATCATCATCGTCATCTTACTACTACTGTGGCACCGTCACATCGAGACTCAGAGTAGGGCTGGAGCAGCGGCCAAGAGACTAATGTCTAAAATAGCAACTCTCACAGACGACGCAGCTTTTTTAAAAATACTCAAGGAACTGCTAACCAACAGACGCTTCCAAGTCCACCTCAATAACAAAGCTAGTAGATGCCAGTTGACAGCATGCTGGGCACGCTGTCAACTGGCAGTGGGCTTGAGCATTTGGATTATCTTTAGACCTTCAAAGGTCTGTGGATGATCCAATGCTTTTTAAGTAGTAGTAGGTAGTGTAGTTTTGTTGTAGTTAATAAAGACACTTCCCGAATAAATAAAAAATATCGTCAACATCCTGCCCTTATCCCACCAGATGGGGTCGGCACAGCACGTTTCCTTTTCAATTTTGAATTCCTTACATATATAATTATAAATCGGAATGTGTGTATGTAGGTTTATTTGTGACTCTTCGACAAAGCAACAGTGCAACTGAACGACTGTATCATACTTTAATCCAGGAAAAAATGGAGAATCCTGTAACTGTATCCTGAAACTGCGGGCAAAACTAGTAAGAAAATAAACTGCGATCTTTTGAATTGTGCATAATATTACTGCAAGACGCTCTGCTACTCTGGAAATCTACAGAGGCGGCCTATGTCCAACAACATAATACCTTTGGCCGATATGTTGAAAGATGATCCGTAATCTCTTATACAAGGTTATCTCTAATCAATTAGCATCCTTTCAGGGGCTTATTCTGTACATCAAAACTAACAACTTTTGTTCTACGACTTTTATTAATTCTCAAATGATTATTTTTGCAAAAATAGCATCACCGACTTCACCCGTGTACTTACAGAATTCGCGACTATTTCGCACGGATCGATGTAGCATTTTTCACATTATTGTTGATTTATCGAAAATGGCTCAGCCGATTTCAATAAAAGTTTAATGGGACTAATTCTTCTTCGTCGTGTCAATGGTTTAAAGTAGTCAAATTATTTTCTCCCAATATTTGGCTACTGCGACCCCGCAAGGCGTAGCCTGGTGTAGATCTTCCATCGTGCAGGGGCTCGGACACTGTGGGCACGTAAGCAGGTGATCCATGTTCTGCTCAGGGGCTCCGCAATCACACTGTACCCTGTCAGTATCCGAAAATCCCCACTTGACTAGGTTTATCTTGCAGCGACCCACTTGGGTCCGGAGTCGGTTTATTGACTTCCACGTGGGTCGCGGGAGGTCGCTGCCTGCTGGGAGCTTTTCTGCTGGCTTTGGGAAGTCAGGAGGTGGTGTAAGTGTTGATTCCCACAGCGTTAAACGGGCTTCAATCGGGCTAACGGTTAAAGCGGCAGTTTTGTTAAGGAAGCTGTTACGGCTCTTGAGTCGACTGTTTGGAGGTGCAGCATCAAACAGTGGGTGTCTAGGGTCTGATTCCTGCTTCTTTTTTTCTATTGAGCATGCGATTGTTCTGCGTACAGTGGGTGGGGCTATCCCCGCTAATGGGTATAACATGTTAAGGGGGGTAGGCTTGAGGCAGCCTGTTATTGTGCGGCACGTTTCGTTTAGGGCAACATCCACTTGTTTGGCGTGAGCTGAACGATGCCACACTGGGCAGGCATATTCGCCGGCTGAAAAGCTAAGAGCTAGCCCCGATGTCCGGAGTACGTGCGCAGAGGCGCCCCAAGTGGTTGAAGTTAGGCGGGAGAGCAGGTTATTGCGGGAGCCGACCTTTTGCTTTGTTTTGTTACAGTGATGTTTATAGGTTAGGGATCTATCCAGAGTTACCCCTAGATAGACTGGGTTGTTGCTGTGTTGGATGTCGGAGCCCCGCCACCGAATCTTGAGTGTCCGCCCAGCTTCTCTGTTACGGAGGTGAAAGACGCAGGACTGTGTTTTTGATGGATTCGGTTTTACGATGGGACTAATTTCAAAGTGTACTATGAAAAAAGTTATGCGTGGTTACACATAAATTTTTTTTATTAAATATATACGCGTCGAATTGAGTACCTCCTCCGGTTTGGTTCGTCGGTCAAAAAAAAGTTGTTGTTCCATTAGACAAATATCGTTCACTCTCGACAAAATGTATGGAACAGCTGTTAGTTTTTACAAAAGGCACAGAACAAAAGTTGTTAGTTTTGATTTACAGAATAAGCCCCTAAAAGGATGCTAATTGATTAGAATCAACCATGCGTATAAAAAATAATCGTGGTGGTTAGTCTCGCTAAAACTCAAGAACAGCTGAACCGATTTGGCTAATTTTGGTCTTGAAATATTTGTATTAGTTAAGGGAAGGTTTAAACGGTGACAAAATTATAAAAACATCAATTTCATTTTCCCGTACAAAAGGTCCCTGCATGTAAAAGTTGTCATTGACAGTTGAACGATGGTGAGACAAAGTTCACCGGGTCAGCTAGTAGTAGATAAGTAAATAAACGGTGCCACAAGGTCGTCAGTTCTGTAATTATAAACCTTAACTTGTAATCAATAAGGGCGTGAACCCGTGAACTCTGGAACTTATGAATGACTCTTCCTTTACAAAGGTACCATCCAATAATTCAGAAAGCCTTTGTTTCAGTCTTCCATATAATTCGGCTATCAGATATTGGATTCAGAGAATACTTCAGACTTTGTTATTATATTATTAAAGTAAAACTATCATCATGTTCATATTCTATTGTCTTAATCATTTCTAGGGTTCCGTACCCAAAGGGTAAAAACGGGACCCTATTACTAAGACTTCAATGTCCGTCTGTCCGTCTGTCTGTCTGTCACCGGGCTGTATCTCATGAACCATGATAGCTAGGCAGCTGAAATTTTCACAGATGATGTATTTCTGTTGCCGCTATAGCAACAAATACTAAAATTAGAATAAAATAAATCTTTAAGGGGGGCTCCCATACAACAAACGTGATTTTTAGGAGTTTTTTTGCTCGCTATCAATAACGGCAAGAGGAATGGGGCTCCCATAGGGTACGGAACCCTCCGTGTGCGAGTCCGACTCGCACTTGGCCGATTTTTAATCCTTACATAGTATAAAATAAAGTCGCTATTTTTGTCTGTTTGTCTGTATGCTTAAATCTTTAAAACTACGCGACGGATTTTGATGCGGTTTTTTAAATGGATAGAGTGATTCAAAAGGAAGGTTTATATGTATAATACACCTGTGCGAAGCCGGGGCGGGTCATCTAGTCAATTATAAGTTTAGCGCTGAGTTTAGTATGGCGGCTTCGAGCAAATATCTATGGAGTCACAATCGTTCAAAAAAAGTGTCCGGGCTAAAACTCTGCCCAAGCTACGTAGTGGGCAGGCTTTTTAGGGTTCCGTATCCAAAGGGTAAAAACGGGACCCTATTACTAAGACTCCGCTGTCCGTCTGTCTGTCTGTCTGTCTCCAGGCTGTATCTCATGAACCGCTATAGCTAGAAAGCTGAAATTTTCACAGATGATGTATTTCTGTTGCCGCTATAACAAAATACTACCCATACAACAAACCTGATTTTTTAGCCGTTTTTCGCTCTACATTAATAATGGTAACAGGTAGATGTTAAAAAAATTCACAGAATATTTATTTGTAATAATCTGGCAAGTACGAGTCGGACTCGCGCATGAAGGGTTCCGTACTGTATGGGAGCCCCCCTTATATATTTATTTTATTTTAATTTGATTATTTTATATTAGGCATGCAGCTAAATATTTTAGGAAAATTTCAAGCATGTAGATGCTGTTACCATTATTAATATCGAGCGAAAAACGGCTTAAAATTTAGATTTTTTATATGGGAGCCCCCCTTAAATATCATTTTTATTCTATTTTTAGTATTTGTTGTAATAGTGGCCACAGAAATACATCATGTGTCAAAACTTCAGCTATCTAGCGGTAGCGGTTCATGAGAGACAGCCTGGAGACAGACAGACGGACAGCGGCGGAGTCTTAGTAATAGGGTCCCGTTTTCACCCTTTGGGTACGGAACCCTAACAATCAACAAAAAAATACTATATCGATGTATCATCGATGTAATATAGTTCCCGTTTTTACCCTTTAAGCAAAAAGGATATATGTATAATAACAACCTTTAGGCACAGAACCCTACAAAATAGCCGAATTGAGAACCTCTTTTTTTGAAGTCGGCTAAAAATGAAAAAGCGACAGTATGACAAAGTATGTTTAAGTCCAGTAGCATTGTTTGAAGAGACCGCCACGAATGACAATCTCTTTCTTAAATTAAACCTTTAGATTTGCCGTAAAAACTCCGCCGGTGTCAATCTAAGGTCCGATTCACACTCAACCGTGTCAAAAGCACAATGGGCGGGATCGGCCCGTTTGGAAAACCTATTGTTCTCGGAGACAAAGAAATACCTACTGTTTGAGTGAAGTGAACTGTCAAATCGCTCCAAGTTATCGGGGTTGCGTAATCATTTAACTGCCTGTGAAAACAATACCGTCTTTGAGCAGTGGGTTAAATTAAATCGTACGCTATTAAACTTAATTTTACCGTCTAATAAGGTTTGATTTGAAATTTCATAAAAAAATTGGTCATCTCTATCAGCTTACTGCTAGCCTTAGACCAAATAAAAAAATCAAAAAGGAACGTCGTGAACAGACAAGTGAGGCCGGTTTTTATACATGTGTGAGTGCGTCGGTGTTGCGCCGCCATAGTTCGCCTGACGAGCCAAGGCATAGATTCTTTGTACGTGTACATGTGTGTGTTGTGTCTGTACACGGCTAGGCATAGTTTTGCTGGCCTCACTTGTTTGTTTACAACATTCTGTCTTGATTTTTAGGGTTCCGTACCTAAAGGGTAAAAACGGGACCCTATTACTAAGACTCCGATGTCCGTCTGTCTGTCTGTCACCGGGCTGTATCTCATGAACCGTTATAGCTAGGCAGCTGAAATTTTCACAGATGATGTATTTCCGTTGTTGCTATAACAACAAATACTAAAAACAGAATAAAATAAATGTTTGAGTGGGGCTCCCACACAACAAACGTGGTTTTTATGAGTATTATGCTGGCTATTAATAACCGCAAGAGGCATGGAGCTCCCATACGGTACGGAACCCACTCGTGAGCGAGTCTGACTCGCACTTGGCCAATTTTTTATCTGGTCTGAGCTGCTAGCTAGTATTTCTTCGAAAAATTGACTACGCATCTGTTTAACTGAATCTTCATATCTCGACCCGCTCTTGACCGATTTAGTTCTTGCTCGCAAATCTTTATTCTTCCCATATAATATTATAATCGGTTAATAAATAGCACTACAGCAAAATTTCCCCCTTTTTGAGGGAATCACCCCCATATCAAAAAAAAGCCGTCGACAAAAATCTACGAATTCAATTGAACTTGTGTACTAAGTATCGTTGAGATTCGTTAAAAATGAGACCTGTAGTTGACAATCAACATTCGGATAGACGAAAGCAAAATCGTCAAGTTAACACAAAACCTTCCTTCACTTTGTTCGATAGGTCAAAAATATCATGTAGCAGCAGAGTGCTAGCCAACACAAATAAAACTAGCCCAAACACGACGGGCCTATCTTGTTTAGTACAGGAGTTGCTATGGCCACCTTCCGTCTCCATCATCAGACCAGCTCCATGATACCATATTATTACATTGTCACGCAATATACAAATGCATGCAAAACTTCAGCTCAATCGGAAACCAAGAAGTTGGTCAAACTTGCAATATTCCACCCGAACTTACATAGGTACCTACATAGGTACATCCATTGCAAGTTAAATAAAAGGTGGTAAAATAGCGTGGGTTTTAGTTTGCGACAGTTAACTATGATGTTTAGTATCCATGTAATGCAAAGCGTCCATCGAACGAATACCTCACCCCTGGCTCTCGCAAATTGGTGTGAGAATTTGAAAAATTTCAATTTTGTCCGACTTTTGGGTTTGCAGCCACAATGACACATAGAGACACAAAGTTTTAGACTCCAGAGCCTTTAGTACAGGTTTTACATAGTTTACTTAAACTTAATTTCCGTGGTGGTCTAGTGGTAGTGACGCCCGCCTTACGATTTTGTGGTCTGCGAGGTTGTGGGTTCAAATCCCGGTCCAGTACCAATGAGTTCTTCGGAATTTATGTAGATAATTTAACACCACTGGATTTTCGGTGAAGGAAAACATCGTGAGGCAGGCTGCATACGTGCGTAGAAGAAATTCGATGGCGTATTTGAATCCACCAACCCGCACTGGGCCAGCGTGGTGGATATGGCTCAATCACCCTTCGTGGGTAATGCCTTCGTCTTACAGTGGACTATTAAAAGGCTGACACAGTACATTGCAGTACCTAAACTTACACGTTTGCGTGTGGTCTATACATTTCTGTTAATTTTTTCTCGTTTCAATTTTCGTGTAAACCTGTACTAACCCCTCAGTTATGACGAAATAGTCCATCCTTTTCTGTACTGTACCGGTCTTTTTACTAGTCCGCCGCTAAACGTAGGTTCACCACTGAAGGGTGATTGCGCGATATCCACCACGCTGGCCCAGTGCGGGTTGGTGGATTCACATACGCCATCGAATTTCTTCTACGGACATACGCAGGTTGCCTCACGATGATTTCCTTCACCGAAAAGCCAATGGTGTGAAATTCCGTACATAAATTCCAAAGAACTCATTGGTACGGGACCGGGATTTGAACCTACGGCCTCACAATTGTAAGGCGGGTGTCATTACCTCTAAACCACCACGGCTTCTATTTCTGCTCTTCTACAAATATTAGAAACTTTAATTTTGCAATAGTACTCGTAAATATAAACTAAAACTATTTTTACTAGTTTTCATGAGTAACTTTAAAAATCCATGGAAAGAAACAAAATTACATAAAGTTTGCTAGCCCTGGTGTAATGATTTTATAGAAATGGCAAAAAAAAATTCACCTGTAGAAAGGTTAATTTTTTTTAAATTATATGTATGAGTATGCTAGTGTTAAATCTGTTTTAGGTCTAAAGCGTGTTACCTAATTAGAACTCATTGTTACGAAAAAAAACGCGTTCTATCTAAGATGGGTAAAACTGTGACATAATATGTATGATGTGCCAATTTAAGAATATTGCATAAATGAAACGTATTTCATATTTGAAAGCACCATAGTTGATATTATGTATTGTTATTAGCATCTCTACAGTTTTGTAGCTCTACAAATTCAGCAATAGTTCAAAATTTCATGTCAGTAAGCACCTCGCTTGGAATGTGGCCTGCCGTCAGCTATGCACTGGTAACATTTGACCCGGAAGTGTCCGCAAGGTTGTGCAGAACGTTCGTGTAGCTGAAAGGAGGTCTGTACTTGATGTAAATTGTGTGTGAAAGTTTATTTACACCTTCGAGCAAATATCTCCAGAGTCACAGTCCCTAAGTAAAAGTAGTAAAAAAAATTCCGAGTGCCGTCTTACATACCGACTTAGATATTTACCTTAAATAATTCACAATTACCTGTTTTCTCGAATTTCGACGTAATGTCACCTAATTAGTGCTTGTAACCGAGCACTTTGGCTTCGCGCGGCGTTGTAGTATCAAATCGCCTTACGACCAACAATAAAGCCTGCCCACTACGTAGCTTGGGCAGAGTATTGGTTCGAACACTTTTTTTGCACGATTGTGACTATAGATATTTGCTCGAAGCTTTACACATATTTTTTAAGCTCTAATTTCCGAAGTATTACAATCGTTCGCCGTTGCCTTAGGCTTAGAACGTCTATCTGCTAGACATAAGCCTCCTCTATAAATTTTTAAGAGCAGTTGGAAGCGGCAGCGCATTCCTGCGCTTTTGATGAGGTCATCATACCTTGTCCTACGCTGTGCTTGCCACATTCAAATTTCTGATTTTGCGTAAAATCCATCGTCTAGCTATTATAACATAATTTCCTAACCGCCTTCTGGCGCCTTTATAATTGGGCCAATGCCCAATTATAAAGGCGCCATAGTAATTATAATAGGTATTTAGAATACTTCTGTTTCTTTTTCACTTCGATAGAGAGAACACTTTTTACGTTAAATTTACGATGGCGCCTTCAAAATTGGGCCTAACATCCTAGAAGCGAACTTAAAAATCTTAAGATCTGTCTTCTTCTTTCTTCTTCTTTTCAGCCATGGAACGTCCACTGCTGGACATAGGCCTCCCCTAAAGATTTCCAATAAGACCGGTTGGTAGCGGCTTGCATCCAGCGCGATTCTGCGGTCTTGATGAGGTCATCCACCTAGTAGGTGCACGTCCTACGCTGCGCTTGTCGGTACGTGGTCTCCACTCGAGAACTTTATGACCCTAATTGTCACGAGTATGTGCCTTACCCACTGTCATTTCGACTTGCTAATCCGCCATACTATGTCGGTAACTTTGGTTCTTCTACGGATCTCCTCATTTCTGATTCGATATCGATTAAGGTCTGTTGGTAGGTGTACAATTTCCGAAAACGAATGATTCATTGCTTCAGACCACAAACAACTGTAGGATGTACTTGAATAATTTTTTTTTTCACAAAAAATGGCAATACAAAAAAAAATGGCTCGAATTGTTTACATTATTTTTTATTTATCAAAAAAGGCTGAAATGCAAAAAATTTAAATGGAATCACCTCGGGAGTATAATCTTTCCAACGAAAAAAAATATTTTTCGATTCGGTCCACAATTACGGAATTATCGATGAACAAACACAAAAAAATACATACAGACGAACATTGAACCTCCTCTCCTTTTTGGAAGTTGGTTAATAAAAACTGTAACATTACAATACAAGTACAAAAAAAAAACAAGAGTCAAATTGCAAACCTGCTCTAATTTTGAAGTAGGTTGAAAAGCTGTAGCACGACGTGACGTCACGACTAAATACTGATGATAAAATAGCAAATACCACTTAAATGTGGTTAAATTACTCACTAATCTTGCCAAATCTTTAACCCCTTAGAGGAGATTTCATCAAATTTAACGATATTCATCAAATAACCATTACAATAACAATCTACCGAATCTATGAACTAAGGCAATCTTGTTTCGAGATAAGGTGGTTCTACACTGAGAATCGTCAGTTCGCTCTCCGTGGATAGGGCTATGTTCAGGAGTAGACTATAAAATTATAATAAGACAATATCTGTGGGCCCCAAACTAGGCCAAGCCTGTATCTTGAGCGCCCGAGAGATACCAAGAAAAATATGTCGGATCCACAAAAAGGCACCGCATCAGTTATGATTCTGCTTCAATGTGGTAATGTTTTATACCACTGACTGACCCAACAATGCTTCAGTGTGGCGTGGCGTGGATTTAGCGGGCGAGGAGATAAAGGCGACGTAACGAACAATCAGTTTATTTCACAGAAGATTACGTATGATTACAATTATAGAGAGAACTTTAAGCGAAGGACATGGCGTTCCGCAGCGTAACGCACGCTGCTACCATTCTATCAAGAATCACCAGGCTTGAACCGTTCTAATCTCAGTTTTCCACAACCTCTTCCGAACAAGCTCTATTTACAACTCCCACAACCACAACTGACATCTGACATGTCACCTCGCATTTTCCCGCCCATCGGCCGATCATGCGATGTCAGTGTCACTTAAAACCTCCTTAGAATCAATCAGCAGCGTTTGTCACAAGCGTTACCCCAGGAATGTTGCCACTTCCATTCCTAGTCCTTCGAAATTATACTAAGTGGCACTATTTAAAATTAAACTTAAAGCTATTGTCCCGTTAAATATATTCAATGGCGCTGAGGTGTGGGTACCTACGTAATCTTATAAAATCTTGTTTACAAACATATCTTGTATTGTAGGCACTAGTTGCCGTGATTAAAGCGGGTAATCAGAACAATCATATCAGTAAATAGGTAGTGACTGATGTGAAATACGCCAATAGTGTACAGTACTCTTTATCATCCATTCATCAGCCATGGGACGTCCTCTGCTGGACATAGGCCTCCCCTAAAGATCTGACAATAAGACAGGTAACGCGATCCTGCGGTCTCAATGCGGTCATCCGTCTACCTTGTGGGCGGTCGTCCTATGTTCCTTGGAGTGTGAGTATGAATCGCTCAGCCCATTATACACAGCTTGATTTATAAAACCGGGTACAGACTACTGTAACGTAACACGCAATGAAAGAATTTGCCGTCCACATTGTCACAATGTATCATGCAATGTTACACACAGTCTGTACCCGGCTTTATCCATCCCTCGCCCATCTTATGTTCTGGAATAAAACTATATGACTACCTTAAAAGCGAATAGTTCTAGAGGGGTTAAGATGTGATTTTGCTGTGCTACTTAGGAAAAATTAGTCTTCAGTGAGTCAACGAGCGACAGAAAAATGTTCGAATTCGAATAAGGTTGGTATACAATATCGTTACGGCAAATTACTCTTCAAAGTTAGGCATATGAGCCCTTTTCCCTATCGGGGGTACTTTAAGTAACATCGTAGTTATAACCTCAATCATTTTTATTTTGTTTAAAAATGAAATTACTTACATATTTTTTCCGTTCCGTGCATGGGTTGCTTGGAAGAGATCGCTTCCAGCGATAAGGCTGACTTCTGTTACACTAGCTTAAGTATTTTTTGTTTTACTGTTCGTTTTATTTATTTTTTATGTGCAGTAAATTGTTTTCTATTTTATTCATATATGTTTAACAATGGACTAGTAAAAGCTTGCATGGTATTACGAGTATAAAAGGGAATACTCCCAGTGAGTGCCCACCTTAAACTAAAGCGTCCCACAGACGCCCGTATCGTTCGCAACTTGATATATTGGCCCCAGTTTTTGACAGCTGTCTGCGGCTACGGCGGCCATTTTGAAACCGTAATGCGGCCCAGACTCAACAGATGAATAAGTTTTAGGTGACTGGTTAAAATATGCGGTTTTACCTTAAGTTCTTTTGAATTTGTTTGCTTCGGTGGCGCTCTGCACTTAATTGCTGTGCCAATGAGGCGTGGGTTCGATTCCCATTCAGGGTAAGCATTTTTGTGATGAACATAGGTATTTGCATAGTCTAACGCTGAGCGAAGTGTGGAGGGGATGACTGCGCATGAGTTAATTTAGTATGGCGGTCACCATGCGCAGCCATCCCCTCCACAGTACCCTCAGCGCTAGACTTACGTGCCGCTACCTGTATCTATTTAAAAATATATAGAATATCATTCTTTGACAGCCATATTATCACAAGCTTTGTTTAGTTTGAGGTCGAGAACGTGTGAAAGATAATTATTTGTAAAATAAAATCGTGTTATTAGCAGGTTAAAATTGCGTAGATTTTTCCACAGCGAAAATGTAACTCCATAGTAGTACATAGTAGTAGTCCCCAAGTTTTACCCTTTGGGTACGGAACCTTAAAAACAATACACTTACAGTCGAATTGAGAACCTCCTTTTTAAAGTCGGTTAAAAATACAACCGAACAACCACCAACACCTAATTTACGTTTGTAGGTCATATAAGTAAAATAGATATGAATGAAATCTGGCAATTGTCTTGGCTCCAAGGGTTGTGAGAGATTTATTACCGTCCTTTATTATTCTAAGTTATACCAACCTGTAGGTAAGTACACATGGATGTAAAAAGAGAGGGGATCAGGTTTGACAATACTAAACTGAAATATTTTTTACCTAAAATGGCGCCGCTCACAACAGAAAGAAGCTAAAATTGTTTCTGACAGTGACAGTGTGTGATTTTTATGTGACATTCGAACTATACTTTGAATATTACAATACTCTATCCGTGAAAATTCCAAATAACAAAGCGTAATTTGACCCATTAAGTGTTTCTCTGGACGATGAAAATAAGTATTCTAGGATATCGTTGTAATTTTTTTTTACTGTAGGTACTTAGTGCCATCCGTGTAGGCCGCGCCACACAAGTTGGCGGTTGTGAAGTTAGCTACAAGCTGCGCAGCTGTGGTGGTCTAGTGGTAATGACACCCGCCTTACAATCGTGAGGTCGTGTGTTCAAATCCCGGTCCCGTACCAATGAGCTCCTTGGAATTTATGTACGGAATTTCACACCACTGGCTTTTCGGTGAAGGAAATCATTGTGAGGCAACCTGCATACGTCCGTAGAATAAATTCGAGGCGTATGTGAATCCACCAACCCGCACTGGGCCAGCGCGGTGGATATGGGCCAATCACACTTCGTGTGTCGCCTACGTCTTGCAGTGGACAATTAAAAAGGCTAGAACAGTACAGAGCGGGTCAGTGTTGCGCCGGCATAGTTCGACTGACGATCAAAGGCGTAGTTTGCTTGTACGTGTATGTGTATATAATTGCGTCTGTAGTTTTGCCGGCCTCACTTGTTTTGTTCACAACATTCCGTCTTATTTTTTTATTTGGCCTGAAGTCAGTTAATGTATTTTGAATTGATTTCATGCATTCGGGTGTCCAAATACAAAAAACGAACTCGGAAATCATGTGTATGCTGCCAGCCCAGCTGGTCAAGCATGCGACCACGAAAAGAACTCGTTTCGGCGTGTGAAGAAGTGACAGACACATACTTTGCCATAACGCTGTCTCGTTCTGACACTACGAAAGAAATATTTCGTGGCGCGCATAGGTACTCGCCCGGCTGGGCAAAGCTTATTTTTGGAAATCTAATGACTTACAGCTTATCCGCTCTATCACACATCCATGCTTAAATATCCAAGCGTTAATGTGCCACTGATATATATTTATACCTATTTCGGAGATAAGAAAACTATAAAACTTTTTAATTGTTTTAGAATTCAACGAGATAAAAAGTTTCAAAATACTAAAACATTTCTAGAGCTGGCACTTAAGGACTAAAACTACGATTATATCTTTTATTTAATAGGGATACTTATGAGCACATGAACATTATGAATCGCTATTATTTGATTTGTAAAATAAACATCAACTGATTAATCTATTAATCACTTTGGTTATTAATTTGCAAATTATTCGTTGATTTTTTTTTTTAATTTAATTTTTAGTCATTGATTTTTAGTAGGTACGTTCATATTAGCTGGGTGGCTAGGCCCGAGAGTCAGAGTTTTTAAGACGCCTAAAGGCCTCTGGCATGAGAACCAGGGGCAATAAGCCCTCAGGACCCACAAGTTACCGTGATATCCGAACCACGGCGGCGCTCAGTTGGAAATGCCACCCGCGTTCACCCATCTACAGATTGGCGGAGCCGAAAGTCGCTTAACTTCGATGATCGCAGTCAAGTTCAAGTTCATTTATTTCTCAAATAGGTACAATAATGCACAATTATGAATGTCAAAATACACGAAAACAAAACTTTACAGACTAGGATAAGAATAAATTAAAAATTCAGCACATTAAAATACATTACAATAAAAAATACAAAATTAAAAAGTCATTTTCAAAATTAAGATGTCAGAAATAGGGATAAAAAAATATCTGCAATAGCATCGTCAAAGATAACCGTTCAAAATAACCGATTAAAACAGTCAAACTACGCTATGAGTATAGGTATGAGAAGCCCATCTTAATTATATTAGCTAAATAGCATAGTTCTGTTTCTTTTTCACTTTAAGCATTCGATAGAGAGAACGCTTTTTTCGTTCCTATTAAATTAACGCTGGCGCCGCTGCGTACTATGTTACGTAAAGTTTTAATTATATGTAAGTTTTATTGTTCTTTATTATTTGAACAAGACATAAGTTAAGTTACATAAAATGAATAATTTATTTTAATGTATATTTCACATGTTTAATCAGATGGGTATTAAAGAATAGCCTCAAAATATCATTGTATTATCTACAGTAGAATCAATATCCGATTTTGATACGGTTTATGTAAGGATTGTATTCGTTTTGTGAGTAAGATTTTAAGCATATAATAAATTTCAATGAATATTTATTATTTTTTGAGATGCAAACACCAAAGCCCGGTTGCGAGAATGGTGGATTAACGCCTGCCATTGATGTTTTAGAACGTATGTATAGAGGGTATACCGGTTGTGGCCACTGTACCGGTTGTGGCCATTTGGTGTCAAAATTATTGCATTGATGATAATTATAAACAATGTATTACCATAAATATTGTTTGTTTTAATCTAAATGTTTGAAAATTTCTTTATATATTATTTTACGTATAATTGTCTTATTGATCCTTAAAATTCAAAGTGGCCACAAATGATACTAAGATGGCCACAACCAGTGCGTCTACCCTACGTTTTGAAAAAAGCTATACCTACCACAGTAAAAAAATGGTTGTCTGTAAAGTCGGTTTACGTACGATAATTTTTAGGGTTCCGTACCCAAAGGGTAAAAACGGGACCATATTACTAAGACTTCGATGTCCGTCTGTCTGTCTGTCACCGGGCTGTATCTCATGAACCATGATAGCTAGGCAGCTGAAATGTTCACAGATGATGTATTTTTGTTGCCGCTATAACAACAAATACTAAAAACAAAACAAAATAAATATTTAAGGGGGGCTCCCATAAGGTACGGAACCCTCCGTGTGCGAATCCGACTCGCACTTGGCCGATTTTTTAAATAAGCCGAACGCTTACGCCGATTGTGCCTCAATATCGCTTGTTCCGAGCTCTCGCTTGCACGCTCGGAACGTGACACATTTTCGTGCACGCAGCTGGCGATCATAGAGACGTTATCACGTCAAAAATTTCAAATAACTTTGAAGGATGATTAAAGTAACAGATGTTTGTGTCAGTCGATTGAACCACGTTACAGGCATCCAAAGAACTTTTAATTAAAAAGAGATGCGACATGTACATATCCATTGAGTAGGAAATTTGTACAGAGAAGAATTTCATAAAATTACGTAACAAGATAAATAAAATATAAATTTAAGCAAGCCACCGACGATAGGTTTTATTGATATAGTTAAGAACTATTCCTTATTTGTTAAGTACGATATATTAGCTTTGAGCAAATATCTACAGAGCCAAAGTCCCTAAGTGAAAGTTGTAAAAAAAATGTCCAAGCGCCGTCATACATACCGACTTAGATATTTACATTAAATAATTTAATTTTCTCGAATCTTGACGTTATGTCACCTAATTAGTGCTTGTAACCGAGCACTTTGGCATCGCGCGGCGTTGTAATTAGCTTGCAATCGCCTAACGACTAACAAAAAGCCGACTACTTACGTTACTACGAACCACTACATAGATTGGGTAGTTTTGGTTCGGACACTTTTTTGCACGATTGTGACGCTATAGATAGTTGTTCGAAAGATATTATATAGAATTTGGTTAATACGTTTATCTGCAGTGTACTGAAAAAACGTGAATTTCGATTTCTTACCTATAATCATTACTCTGAGCGAAGTTCGATCTCTCTCTCTAGCTACTTCTAAAATTAAACAATTGACAGTTGGAAAGCTACCAGTTAAGGCGGTCTAAACGATGACGTCACAACATGGCCGCCGTACTAACGCCGTCTGTGTGTGACTGACTCGCTGTAGATGTTTTCCTTTTAGTTGTAATGTAGTCAAATGTTCAGAGTTCAGACTATTTTTGTATCGACCGAAGTTTGATTGCTCTCGCAGAACAAAGTGAGTTGATTGATTCTCTGTGAATATTTTCCTCTTCGATGTAACGTAGGTAAATTCTCTGTAATCTTCAATTACGAGTCATTTTGTAATTTAGAGAGTCACAGGCTTGTAAAGTTGGAGACGTTTAATTTACAAATGTTCGCCGAAGCGGACTGAATTTTGTAATTGTGTTAGGTTACGGTTCGAGTAAAGGTTGACGCCTACTTTGCTGTTTGATGTCGCAATGGACTAGATGAATACATAATAGGGATGTTTACTGGGTAAAAAAAGCATTATTATAATTAGTCCGTCAGTTAGATCATTGAAAAATATTGGACACGTATTTTTTCTTTTGTCAATTAAACAATTAGTGACAAAGATAAACCTTGTAAAAGTTTGAGAGTGGGGGCTCGTGACGGCACTAGCCGGTACATTTGATAGCGGTTAGTGACGTCACGCGGAACTTTAACGGGCCATATCTTCATAAATTTTTGTTAAATTGTCAAAAGAAAAAATACGTGTCTAATATCTTTTGACCATCTATTTGACGGACTAATTACTAATTTTTTTAGTAAACAAGCCAATTATTTTTTGCAAAAAATGGCACCATAGACTTCTACCATGCAAAGGATTCGAATAGTTTTTCCGAATCGATATGACATCTATGTAGATTATTGTTGATTTATCAAAAACGGCTCAGCCGATTTCGATAAAATTTTAATGGAATCTTGGAAATATACCCTTTTAAAACTAAAAAATAAAATTAAATTGGTTAAGAAATGGCTAAAATATCGATGTACATACACAAAAAAAACATACAGACGTAAAAGTATCTCCTCCTTTTTGGAAATCGGTAAAAATATGTATAGTTTTCGTCCACTGGTTGCCTGGTAGAGATCGCTGTCAACGATAAGGCCGCCATGTGTGGCGTTAATTTAAGATAAATTAAAAAATAAATAAATAAAAACATTTATTAGGTATAACAACAAGTGGAAGTACTTACAAATAATAATCTTAAAAATGAGGTGCGGTGGAATATCGCAAAAGTACCATTAAAATATTTGGACCTTACACTATAAGTGGAGAGCCGTCTCGCAATGCATTGCGTGCATTGCGAGACGGCTCCGTGTGCTAGCATTCGACTTGAGAAAGATCGCCGAATGCGATCAAAACTATAGTCGTATTATACAATGACTATTCTACTATAATATTATAAACTTGAAAGTTTGTAAGGATGGGTGGATGGATGTTTGTTACTCTTTCACGCAAAAACTACTGAACTGATTGAGATGAAACTTTGCAATTATATAGCTTATATATCAGAATAACACAAAGGCTATAAATTATAATGATATTGCGTAAATTTTCCATATTATAACAATAAGTGTTAAGTAAGTAGGAAAAATTCTGCCATCTGCGAGCTATTCTAGCGTGCGCTCCAAGAAATGTCAAAAAAGAACTGTCGAATTGAACAAACGTCAAGTCGATTTTTTGTTTTTTTTTAATTTTCCACCTCTTTTATTAAGGGTGGTAAGGTAGGGCCTCGGAATAACATGTGGGCGAAGCCGCGGGCAAAATCTAGTAAAAAGATAAACGTGAGAACAATGTGTGAAAACCACGTTAGTTTCCATAGTAAAAAGAAATATCAAATAAATAGCAGATAACCCTGTGTTCTGTGTGTGAGTGAGAATTGATGATGAAATAATTGCTAAAATTGTAAGGATTGAAACTAGCGCGCATTAAGACACGTATCGTAAGTTTATAGCCTTCGATCCTAGTAAAAAATAATAAATAAATATAAACCTTAGCGAGCAGTAAAAGCCATAGTAGTCTAGTGGTAATGACACTCGTCTTACAATCGTGAGGTCAAATCCCGGTCCCGTACTAATGAACTCCTTGGATTTTATGCACGGAATTTCACGCCACTGGCTTTTCGGTGAAGGAAAACATCGTGAGGCAACCTGCATATGTTAGTAGAAGAAATTCGATGGCGTGTGTGAATCCACCAACCCGCACTGGGCCAGCGTGGTGGATATGGCCCAATCACCCTTCGTGGGTAGGCATACGTCCTGCAGTGGACTATTGAAAAGGCTGGTCTAGTACAGAGCAGTTTCTATGTGCGTTGATCCTTACGCCATTTCTCATCTTTTATTCTCTATTATAATTCAATTTCAGAGAACAAACTTAGTAAGAGGAGTGTTGGTTGTAAAGGGTTAATAACAGAGAATATTAATGAAGACAGGGTTAGTTATCACCCTAAAGCTATACGAGAACAAGTACAATTTGTTCTGTTACTTTCTGTTGGATAGTTAATTGTTCGTAAAGATAGAGAAATGTTTTTTTTTTTTCCACAAATAAAAACCACATCATAATCTACTCCTTTGGAATAAAATTTGATAGTCGTAAGTTTGTATTTATGTCACCCCACAAAATTGCATAAACGTTTCTTTTGTTTTTAAAATCATGTACTTATTGCTCAACTTATATCATAGTAAGCATCGAATCAGAAATGAGGAGATCCGCAGACGAACCAAAGTTACCGACATAGCCCAGCGGATTAGCAAATTAAAGTGGCAATGGGCAGGGCACATAGTTCGGAGAACGGATAGCCGATGGAGCAGTAAAGTTCTGGAATGGAGACCACGGACCAGCAAGCGCAGCGTAGGACGTCCACCGACTAGGTGGAATGACGATTTAATAAAGATCGCAGGAACGCGCTGGATTCAGGCCGCTTCCAACCGGCCTTATTGGAAATCCATAGGGGAGGCCTATGTCCAGCAGTGGACGTCCTACGGCAGATGGATGGATGAAGCATCAATCGCAAGATGGAGTAATATTGTGTGTTGCTGACGTCTCCGACTTGTGTTGGAGGAGAAGTTTGACGAACATACAATAAAAAAGTTTGTATAGGCCATGTGGGCCAAAGAGCTAAAACAACAAAATAACCGGGACCTACAATTCGAAATGTCATCCGAACCTCGGCAGCGCTTGGCTCTAAGTGCTACCCGCGGTCACTCATCTGAAGACTGACCGTGCCGAACGTTGCTTAACTTTGGTGATCGCTAACAGACTCGTCAAACAACGTTGTAAGAGCTACTAGTCACGTCTAGCAAAAAAAGAACCGTCGTGGCGTTACGGTGAACTAATAATAAGATTTTAATCAGCAGCCAAGGTACCGACTACTTGGTAGACGCGAGTACTGATGAAAACCTAATTGGTGTAGGTCTACCAAGTATCAAACTCTTTTAGTTGTACCTACTAGCAATGACAGAGCTGTATTGTCATCGTAACACAATTAGTTTAATTACTTTTTGCACAAAAATAGCATGACCGACTTCAACCAAATACAGAATTCGCGAATATTTTGCACCGATCGATGTAGCATTTTTCACATTATTGTTGATTTATCAAAAATGGCTCAGGCGATTTCGATAGAATTTAAATGGGACTAATTTTAATGTATACTCTTTCCAATAAAGAAAGAATTATCGAAATCAGATTACTACACAAATAGTTATGCGTGGTTATACATAAAAAAATGGCCGAAAATTGCACACGGGCGACCTCACCTACGACGCTTATCTTTTTGCACAAATTCTGGTAATATAAGAACAATTTTATTAATTATACCTTATGAGATTAATCCTATGCTGAAATGTGTATTTATTAGAATGTAACGATAGGAAATATTATAAAATTCTTCCACAATAGTGCCTAGCATGTTCAGCGAACTATACAGAGAAGGATTACAACCCGTTTGTCTGTATGTCGGCAGAACACCCCCGGTTTTGTGTCTGTACAGTCAGACACACCGACTGGTGCTCTAAAGTAACTATAAATAATATTTCTTCGTCAAAAGTGGCCTTACCGACTTCCACAGAGTAAAGAATTCGAATAGAATTCTCACGAACCGATGTGTAGTAATTTATACATTACTAGCCTTTGCCCGCGGCTTCGCCCGCGCTCACTTTATAGCCTATGACACTCACGGATAATGTGGCTTTCTATTGGTGAAAGATTTATTGAAATCGGTCGAATAGATCCAGAGATTACCCCGTACAACCTCACAAACTTTACTTCTTTATTATATTAGTATAGATTAGCGACCCGCCCTGGCTTTGCGAAGGAGTATTTTACATAAATAAAACTTTATCTTGAATAACTCTATCTATTTAAAAAAAAAACCGCATCAAAATCCGTTGCGTAGTTTTAAAGATATAAGCAAACATGGGGACATGGGGACAGCGGAAGCGACTTTGTTTTATATGATTTTATATTACTAGCTTTTGCACGCGGCTTCGCCCGCGTTTTTTTATTTTCATGCTATCCCACAGGAACCTTTTATTTTTTCAGGATAAAAAGTAGCCTATGTCACTTTACAACCTATAAACCATATCCATGCCAAAAATCATGTCTATCCGTTGCTCTGTTGCTATGTGAAAACGTAACAAACTTACATTCACATTTATTATGTTACTAGCGACCCGCCCCGGCTTCGCACAGGTGTATTATTCATATAAACCTTCCTCTTGAATCACTCTAGATATTTAAAAAAAACTATCCATCAAAATCCGTTGCGTAGTTTTAAAGATATAAGCATACATGGGGATAATGGGGACAGCGGGAAGCGACTTTGTATGATAGTAATGGTATGACCATGTAGTGACAGTAATAGTGATAAGTAGGGATTATGTAGACATTTTAACATAATTGTTGATTTTCGATAAAATTTAAATGACAACACCTCGGGACTATATGTACCTACCTTTTAAAAATAAATAATTAGCCAAGTGCGAGTCTTACTCACGCGCGAAGGATTCCGTACCGTAAGGGAGCCCCCCTTAATGTGTATTATTTTAATTATTTAATTTGTGCTCTAATTTTACAACTAAAATATGTTCTGTAACTATTTTAAGCATATATCTGTTGCTGTTATTAATATGGCAAAAAAATCATATTTCTTGTATGGGAGCCCCCTTAAGTATTTATTTTATTTTAATTTCATTATTTTTTTTAAAGTAAATATACAACTACATATCTTGTGAATATTTCAAGCGTTTGCCTGATGCCGCTAAAAAATCTGAGAAAATCAGGTTTGTTGTATGGGAGCCTCCCTTAAATATTTATTTTATTATATTTTTAGTATTTGTCGTTTTAGCGGCAACAGAAATACATAATCTGTGAAAATTTCAGCTTTCTAGCTATAACGGTTCAGGAGATACAGCCTGGTGACAGACAGACGGACAGACAGATAGACAGCGGAGTCTTGGTAATAGGGTCCCGTTTTTACCCTTTGGGTACGTAACCCTAAAACTGCTATCAAGAATTGGTAAGTCAATTCTGCAGCTGCATGTACGTTTTCAGTAAGTTTGAGTACATGCTTAAACTAGCCTCAGTCTGCGCCGGAATTTCCGTTTTGTTTGAGGGAGCTGGAGGGCAAAGAATGTGACGTACATAGGGCAGAAGGGACACTTCTTTGAAAATATAATTTTGTTCGCCTCACCTACAGTGACAACGGATTGGCAAGTTGAAATGGCAATGGGCAGAGCACATAGCGCGGAGGACTTATGACCGATGGGGTCGAAAAGTTCTCGAGTGGAGACCACGTACCGGCAAGCGCAGCGTAGGACGTCCACCCATAAGGTGGACGGATGACCTTACTAAGACCGCAGGATCGCGCTGGATACAAGCCGCTTCCAACCGGTCTTATTGGAGATCCATAGGAGAGGCCTATGTCCAGTAGTGGACTTCTTATGGCTGATGAGGTGGATTCACACATACCATCGAATTTCTTCTTAGAGACGTTTTTTTTCCAGCGGAGTACTCTGCGCAAACCTGATTAGGTACATTTGCTTTTTAGGGTTCCGTACCCAAAGGGTAAAAACGGGACCCTATTACTAAGACTCCGATGTCCGTCTGTCCGTCTGTATGTCTGTCACCAGGCTGTATCTCATGAACCGTGATAGCTAGAACGTTGAAATTTTCACAGATGTATTTCTGTTGCCGCTATAGCAACAAATACTAAAAAATAAATATTTAAGGGAGGCTCCCATTCAACAAACGTGATTTTTTGACGGTTTTGCTCTATATTAATAACGGCAACAGGTAGATACTTGAAATGGGGCTAAGGGGGTTACCAAAGGGTACGAAACCCTTCGTGCGCGAGTCCAACTCGCACTTGGCCAATTATTTTTTCAACTGACAGCTCTGTAATCTACACTCTTTGCTAACTAAGACGTACTTCCGAAGCTATGTGCACACAATAATTTGCACTATACAGCCTTGAGGGTAAGCCATGATATTTGACGTGGGAGGCCGGCTGAATACTAGCATTTACTGCCGCCTTAAAGGGGCTGAAGGGGTCAAAAAGGGGCCAAGAGGGGGCCAAGGAGGTCCGGAGGGGGTGAAAAGGGGTAAAAACTTAACTGTTTCGTGGTTAAACTTAGATGGGGTCTGGTAAAGTTTGGAAATGTTGGATTGACCAGGATTCGCGTTTAGTTGATTGATTAAGTTTTTTGTACCGCTGTTTTGTTCCTTAAGGTGTGTTGTGGTAAAATATTCAATAGTAGTTTATGCAACTGTCATATAATACCCGTGTTATATGCAGTTGCATACACTACTTTATATTCACTAATAAAAATAAAATAAAAAACATATTGCGAAACATTAAATTCACGCGTACGTGTATTGTCACAGTGAACTTGGCGCCATTAAAATCTAACCAATGAGAGCGCAGCTGCGCGCGCAGGGCCAATCAGGAGCGAGCGCGCGATGTTATAATGAGATTTTACGATATCGATGTGAATATTATAACATCATGTGAAATTGCTTAAATTGAGTGTTTTGTTGTCTGCGCTATAACAGTAGTCATTATAAGTCAAGTATTGGAAACATAAGTAGAATGTTACAACATTAGTGTAGATAAAATGTTTTATGTGACACTACTAATGTCTCGCGAATTGTATACAACCTGAGACTCAATATATATTTTTAACCGACTTTCAAAAAGGAGGAGGTTCTGAAATGTTCGTCTGTATGTATTTTTCTTCTGTACGAGTATGTTCTTCGATAATTTCGCCAATTGTGAACCGAATCTAAAAATTATTTTTAGTTCGAAAGAATATATTAAAAATGGTTTCATTAAAATTTTACAGAAATCGGCTGAGCCATTTTTGAAAAATCAACAATAATGTAAACAATTCTAGCAAAATATTCGAATTTTGTACACAATGGAAGGCGGTTTTGCCATTTTTTGCGAAAAATAATTATTTAATTATTCTATATTTTATAAAAATTAAAATTATATTTGAATGCTTTGATCAAAACATTTTTTTTTTTTAATTTTAATAGTTGTCTGATATTCCTAGCGGAGACAATTTAAACAAGACAGAACGAAAACAAACAAAAATTAAGATCGTCAAAATCGGTCCTCCTGTTTTTGAGTTATGATAACTATTAGTTATATTTATTAAATTCATAATAACTGTAAATAATGTCAAAGATAATATAAAATCGTAAGTCAGATTTAAAATTAAGTACTCACTAATTAACTTATAGCTATAGCACGTACAATGTATATTTTGTTCGAAGAGACTTAAACATATAAATTGTACTAGCTTTATGTTTGCGTTCTATCCACTTAGTAATATTTTTACAGTTTTTGTTAGGTCTAGAATAGTCTTAGTAGTCTGAATATCTTTCTATTTTTGTTTTGTTCTCGAATAGAAACCCCCAACTCCGAGCATAGCGCTATTCCCACTAAGATATTCTATTTTGAGTTTACCAAGGTAAATAATGAGCTAAATATAACCATGGATGCAATTACTCGTAAATAGCAGATGTATCATTTTTAAAAACAGTAATTGATACAAAATCGATAGCTACTTGTCTAGAGAAAAAACTGGCTTACCTATAGAAATACTTTGCATTTTTAAGACAGATAGTACATGTACATGATGAAAGATGCTTTTACACCTGGAAATACTATCTAAAAATAAATATGGTATTTTATTTTATTATTAAGTAGGTAGATACTTAATAGGGTATTACAGTCATTTTTGAAAAGTATCTCAGTCATATTCTGTTGGTCTAATAAACCACTAAAAAAATACGAAAAAATAAAATTCAATCGTTAAGTGCTTTAAAATGCATTTTAATTTTACAGTTTCAAAATTTCGCGCGTAATTTACGAAAACGATGCATGTCATTATTTTACTCTGTGGTCGTGAATGACGTCACTAGCCTAATATTAAATTAAAAGTAAACAATGCGCGTTAATATTTTTCACGATGGTGTTTTTGTGCGTAAGTTTGAGATTTAAGTTTAAAATGTTATTATAAATGGTACATAATGAGTTAGCGTTGGTTTGCTGTTCCTGGTACTAGTGTACCAACACCGGACAAACTATTCAATGTTTAAATAGCCGTATGACGTCATAGCAAAGCAGAGACTATTTTAACAGATTAAAAAAACGGAATATTTTGTATTGATTATTAAAATTCGTTTTGTTATTTTACGATCTAAAACAAACATTTTCCGATTGCTTTTTGCATAAGCTATCTCAAAAATACATTTACAGATATTTTCTCGGTCATAGTAAAATACCCTATGATATTAATATGGAAATGATTACAATTGCAAACGTATTTAAGAAGTGTAGTAATACTGTAACCACACATGAACTACTTTACTGTACCAGCCTTTTCAATAGTCCACTGCAGGACGTAGGCCTACCCACGAAGGGTGATTGGGCCATATCCACCACGCTGGCCCAGTGTGGGTTGGTGGATTCACACACGCCATCTAATTTCTTCTACGGACGTATGCAGGTTGTCTCATGATGTTTTCCTTTACCGAAAGCCAGTGGTGTGAAATTTCATACATAAATTTCGAAGAAATCATTGGTACGGGAGCGGGATTTGAGCCCGCGACCTCACGTTTGTAAGGCGAGTGAGTGTCACTACCTCCAGACTACCGCGGCTTACTTGAAGTACTTTACTGAGCAACTTTTACTATGGGACACCGAGTCGAATCGATCGAAACATTGGGATAATGTAATGGGGTATTTATTTATTTAACTTGTATTTTCAGTGCGAGCGCGAGGGTTCGGTTAGTCCTATAGAAAAAACATAGTACCAAACAAAAACATAATATTAAATAGTAAAAGTTTAAAAATAACGATATGCTGCTATGCGCCCTTTACAACGTAAGTCAAAAGACAAAAATAGTAGTCGCTCCGTGCATGGCACAGAGCGTTTACACACACACACTCACACACACAAACACACACACACACACTCTACGCACATTGTAACTGTAATTATTTATGAACCTATTTGTATTTACTTTTTAACTTTTTACCAAAGTTTTTCGGCAATCTGTATTTTAGAACTAGAATTGCACCAAATTTTATATGGAAATCGTCACATAAATGTAGTCCCCGCGAAACAGTATTTCCTCAGTGCAGGGACTACAAGCATAATACATTGAAATTTATTTTGTATAATGCAGATTTTATACAAAGCAAATGAATTGTGTCAAAGATGACATGCGAGAGAAAGGAGTTGATGATGAGATGACGAATGATAGAGTGAAGTGGCGAAAGGAAACGTGCTGTGACGACCCCACCTAGTGGGATAAGGGCAAGATGATGATGAATGCAGTTTTTATACAGCTTTAAGTTCAATGTAAGTGTTCAATGTTAATAAATTATTTTTAATTTTGTATATTTTTATTTGGTATGGTGAACAAGAAACCTTAAATCAGAAAAAAACTAAAACGATAGTGCATAGTTCAGGCTTCGAGCAGATATCTACAGAGCCACAGTCCCTAAGTGAAAGTAGTAAAAAATATGTCCGAGCGCCGTCATACATACCGACTTAAATTTTTACATTAAATAATTCACAGTAACTCGTTCTTTCGAATCTCGACGTTATGTCACCTAATTAGTGCTTGAAACCGAGCACGCGGCGTTGTAGTCGGCTTGCACTCTCCTTACGACTAACTAAAAAGCCTGCCTACTACATAGCTTGGGCAGAGTTTTGGCTCGGACACTTTTTTGCACGATTGTGACTCCATAGATATTTACTCGAAGAGTTAAGGTTATAAACACAGAAGCCAAGTTACGGATAGTTATATGTCACAGTAAATTTCACGAAGAGACTTACATGGGATAGCTCTCTCCTTAGAACTTAGCGGAGAGGACATACGGACATTTACTTCTGCGAACTAAGTACGTTTTCCATTTACTTAAATACAACTCCACGGAATCTGTAAGGTCTGTGCAATTTGTGAGCAATTTAACTAATTATTTGCTAGTGGTTTTGGAAACTATTATATACTTACTTAAAATAAAAAATAACCCAATGTGCTTTGCTGAGTTGTTTCTCTGTATGCTTGTGTCTCTCTGCAAGTTCAAATCAGGGATGAGGAGATCTGCACATGATCAATGTTATGGGAATGGGTAATTAACTAGTTGAATTTATTTAAAATATTAGGCCTATATCCAGCTATGGAATAAAGAAGGATGTGGATGATGATGATGATGATTAGGATTAGCGAATTCTGCAATTAATTATGGTTCATAAACTAAAAAAAAATAAATTGGCCAATCAAGTTCATAGATTTAAGCTTGTAAAGATTTTGGTAGGGATAAAGAAGGGATGCCTTGTCCTTTTCCTACAAAGCATAACATAGGATAGCGAATGTATGACACTTAAGGGCAGTGACGTCATAGCCTGCCAGTGCGCTCTTTGTCTAGCAAAAAAATGAATTTGCTTGTAACTTTTTTATTTAAAAGTTGTTTGTTTTCGTTAATTGGCTCTGTTTATGGTTAGCTGTTACAAGAGGACATCAAAAAAATATTGTCGACTAATCTGTTACCCTCAAAAAAATATTGCCGTCACGCTATGAACCAAACGATTTTAAAGTTTTTTGGCATGATTATTTAATATTTATATCCAAACAAGATTTTCAAGTACCTATGAACCAAATCGGTACAGAGCGAGTCGAGATATAGGCTTACGAAGGTTCAGTTAAAGAGATGTGTCGCAAGATCTACTGTTAGGAGAACTACTAGTTTAAACATCAGAGAATCTTATCGTGACTCGCGGTAGTGACGTCACCTCTGGTCCCAAAATAATATCAGTGGTGATTATATCTAACCAGCAATATGCTGAGTTGGGATCAGTTTCGTTACAAAGCATTGGGTATCATACTTGGTTTGTGTATTGTTTCATTTTTAGTTGATTCCGTGTTTTGTTTCTGTGTACCTAATTGTATTGTCCCGAACAAAATTTCTGGTTTTTTTCTGTATTTATTTTTTACTAGCTTTTACCCGCGGCTTCGCCCGCGTTATATTTTGATTTTGGCTAATGTTTATGTCGGCTGCAAAACCTAACCTAAGCGACAAACATCAAAATACCTTAGAGGAATGCCTTTATTGGTTAAGTTACGGTTGGAGTGTATATACAACCCCCCTGTGTATTCCCGCCTTGTCGTGGCAGGGGAGGTCTAAGGCAGCTGAAAAGGCAGCGTTCGAAGTCTCCCTCTTCTTTGGGTCTTTCCCCAAGGCAGCTTAGAGGCCGGCACTCGTAGTGCAGCCGCTTTTAACTAAAGCAGCTGAGAGGATGGCCGGTAGGTTGCCTGCCTTATGATGAGTGTTGCTTCTGAGGCGGGCTGCAGTGCCGCTCTTGCGACGCTGCAACCGAGGATTAGGGGCTGCGGTGGGATGGAACTGGTTGTGTGGGTGCCGCCACCTACCCTACCTTCCGCTAGGCCGTCAACCTGTTGGAAGACGCAGTGGGGCTGCAGGGGAAGAGAAGTGTCGGTATCGCGATGGCCGTTCTCACTGCCCTCTGCAGTTGAAGAGGCAGGCGCTGGGCTACTATGACTGGCCCGTTGCACTGGGATCAGGACGTTGGAATGCTGTCCGACGCTCAGTGCTGGTTACTCCCGAGTGGTGGATGACGATGTGTCTTGTGCTCCGAAACACACCGTCATTATGGCGGGAGCGCAAGCTCCGTTATGGAGCCCGAGTCTGGGCTAGCGCTGTTGAGTGCCGCGAAGGAGTGCGAAAAATGTAGGAACGTCCTAAACTTGAAATGACAGGTTATTTCTGGCGCTTAGACGGCTGCTACCGCGGCCCGCTCGCTTACTTTTCATCCTATCCTAAGGGAACTGTTAAAGTTTTTGGGATAAAAAGTGGCCTTTGTCACTTTTCGTCTTTCAAACTATATTCATGCAATAAGTCAAGGCAATCCGTTGCTCCGTTGCTGAGAAAAAGTTATTGTCTTATCCTACGGGAACCGCAATTTTTTCGGAAAGGAAAGTATCCTATGTCACTTTCCGTCTTCCAAACTATGCCCACCCCAAAAATCAAGTCAATCCGATGCTCCATTGCTGAGAAACAGTTATTGTCCTATCCCATGGTAATCACGAATTTTCTCGGGATACAAAAGTATCCTGTTATCACTTTCTGTCTTTTAAACCATAGGTATCCATACCAAAAATCAATTCAATCTTTTGCTCCGTTGCTGCGTCAAAGAGGAACAAACCAACAAACTTTTCGGATTGATAATATTAAAGTATGATGATTCTGTACCATAAAGGTAGAATAAAGAAACATGTTAAACCTCTAATGATAGAAGATTTAAAAATATTTTTAATGTCAGACAAAATGACGGCCTGTTATTAAACGTCATAGTAACATGTAGCATGCAGAGGGAAAAAAACATTTTATCCAATTTTAATGTCAGTTGTCATTTTCAATCCATACTTTATTTCCTCTTCAAGAGGATATAATGGTGGAAAAACAATTTGTCCCCTTGCCATGCTACCTGTGATTTATAAAAGTCTGCAGACAATGTCACCTGTCATCTAATTACGTTTCGCTGTGACGTTTCATTAATCCATATTAGCGTCATAGAGGAATTAATCACTTAGCGTCTTTGTGATAGTGGCGACAGTTTTGCTTTCGATAGTTTTTGTCCTGTCCTACAGGAACTATGCAATTTTTCGCTTAACGTCTAACGCTTAGCATCTAAAATTCGACGCGCTTGGTTTTGCTCTTGAGTCTCAGCAGTTCTTTGCGCTGCGTGATGCTCGGCATCTAAAAGTCGCCGCGCTTGACTTTCTCCATAAGTCTCAGCATCTCTCTGAGCTGCGTGACGCTCAGCATCTAAAATTCGACGCACTTGGTTTTTTGCTCTTGAGTCTCAGCAGTTCTTTGCGCTGCGTGATGCTCAGCATCTAAAAGTCGCCGCGCTTAACTTTCAACTTCAGTCTCAGCAGCTCTCTGAGTTGCGTGACGCTCAGCATCTAAAATTCGACGCGCTTGGTTTTGCTCTTGAGTCTCAGCAGCTCTTTGAGATGCGTGGCGCTCGGCATCTAATGTCAAACGCGTTTAAGTGTGCTCTTCAGACTCTTGGCTGACAATTTTCTTTACGCGAGCTCCGCTAGATTCGATTTGCGTTTTGTAGGCATACCTATTAGAATGAAAACTACGTAATTAAACTTAAAAATACATGTAACCTTCTCTAAAGTTTACAGGAAAAGATTGATTGACTTTGACATTTGCAACTTGAGCATTGAATAGGCATTGGGCATAGAGAATGTAATTTGGAAAGTCAAGATGCAAATTACCATTTGTCATGGTAGAATATTAGTTTTTTTCTTCTAAGATTCTAGCCAATGCGTTTTCATCCCCCCTTTTCAACCCTTTAAAACTATTTTTTCGAATCAAAAAGTAGCCTATGTCCTTTCTCAGGCTCTAGACTATCTGTGTACCAAATTTCATCCAAATCGGTTCAGTAGTTTTAGCGTGAAAGCGCGACAGACAGACAGAGTTACTTTCGCATTTATAATATTAAATAAAAATAAAAAATAAAATATAAAAAATAGTAAGGAGTAAGGATTAGCAAAACAAAAGTTTGCCAAACTGAATGCCCGTATGTAGCCTTTTACCCGGCGCTCGAGATAAAATAATAGTAAAATCGTTGCCAACTGCGAGACGCGACGCCAAGTGCTGACTTCTGCAATTAATTACAAACCCAAAATTTAAACGATAATTAAATTTATATCACAGCATTATGACACGTGAAAATCAAGTTCATAACAGATCTAATTACATTAGAGTATTCCAAAATTTTGGATGAGAATCCGTAGAAGAAACAAAATTGCCGACACAGTTTAATCGGCTGGCAGATTTAAGAGCTCTTCAGTGACTCGCCCGTGGGTAACTCGCTCGCGCGAGATCTCTTCAATATCTATGGAAAATAAACTTCGTGTTTAAATGGGACCACGTTGGAAGTATACATTTGCGAATTAAATAAGATTTTGAAATCGGTTCACAATGGGCGAAAATATCGATGAATATTCACAAAAGAGTCTTATGTCACCAACCCGCACTGGGCCAGCGTGGTGAATATGGCCCAATCACCTTTTGTGGGTCGGCCTACGTCTTGAGCAGTGGACTATTAAAAGGCTGATACAGTACAGTACAGTATACACAAAAAAATACATAAGTATTTTTAGACGAATATAAAACCTACTCTTTTTTGGAAGTCGGTAAGTAAAGGTCGTAAAGTTGGTGTAAGAGTCGCTTGAAGGCCTCTGACGTAGCTAAACGGTTAAGACAAGAAATACTTACAATTTAACGAGTCATTCGGACCACAGTAACGCTCAAATGGAAATAACAACCGCCGCGATTGAAGTCTCCTCTTTTGAATTGATTTGACTGCCTCGGTGGCTCAGTGGTTAGTTACGCTGACTTCTGGATCAAAGAGGCGTGGGTACGATCCCCACCCAGGGCAAGCATTTATGTGATGAACATAGGTGTTTGCTCTGTGTCTGGTTGTTATTTAGGTACTATCTACAAAGTATGTATATAAAAATATGTAGTATATCAGTCTCTGGCAGCCATATCACAAGCTTTGCTTAGTTTGGGGTCAGAGACCGTGAGTAAGATGCCCCTTACTATTTATTATGATTATTAAAGTCAGTTATACCATTTTTCAAAAACTTATTGTCGTTATGATGTTACGTAAACCGGTAGACACAGATTAAATACACCTGTTTTATAATAGAAAGCCTTATTTTCACGGGTTTAATAAAACAGGAAAATCGTTCAGTAATGTTCTATGTTTATTCAATTAGAATTTCAGTAGAATATTACTTTACGTAGTGTTGTCCCTTTTTTACCGCAATTAATTGAATTCGCCATAATCGTAGATATTTTGGTTATACATATTGATCAGTAACATAATTGGTGTCTAAAAAAACAAATTATATTAACAGTTGCTAACTTAAAACCAAACAAAATATTTTATTATTATTAGGTACCAATATCAAAATTTCATAAGAAATCAACGGAGCGGACGGACAAACGGACGGATGTGTTTTACAAAATAAGGAACACTTTACAACGAAGTAACTATAGCTCAACTAGTTTGTCCTTTGTTGGCAATTTGATGGAAAACACATAAAGAACACTAATATGAGAATGTAAACAGTAGATTCTCGGAATATTTTCAAAACATTTTTAATAACAGGACTCATATTATTTTATATTTTGTAATTTTATTTAGCCAATTTAACATCATTGAATACAGCAAGTACTTATGGACATATCGCAAATATACCTACCTACTGCGCGCCACTACGGCAATTGGGCTTTTAAATCATTTTTTTTATGAATGATACGATATTATATGTTACATACAAAACTATTTTATTTTTTATAATTTTCCTCATAATTGCAAAGTTATACTACATTTAAAATCAACTCGAACAAGCGTGTGACGTCACTTCAAACCAATTTTTAATGTAGGATAATTTTGTAATTATAAGAAAAAAAAATAAAAAAAAGTTTTCATAGAAACTTAGATATGATCTTTTCATTTCATAACAAGTTTTTGAAAAAAAACGGGTTTATCCAAAAGACTAATTGGTTAAGGAAACAGCCGTAATAGTTCTCCATTGCCGTACCCAAGCGCAACACTAAACGTCTCACAAAAGGCTACTTCAAAGAGGCACTTGCAGCTCGTGTCTACATTTTAAACTACATTATTTTTCCATCTTCTCTCTGTGTAGTTTGCCTAGGTGGAGGGTGCCTATTCATTCGGTTATCTTCAGGAAAAAACCTTTGCAAATTATTATAATAGATCCAACCGTTTATTTTCTTTTTGACAGCACCAATAGAATGTAACTGCGTCATGTTACGCAAAAGTTCACTTTTAAATGCGTTTATGGCTATGTCTGATAGCCATAGAACGTAAATATTTAAAAACGTTTGTTATTTTATGTAATTTATAAAAAAACTACTGCACTTATGGACACAATTTGTCAAATATGATTATTATACGGGATCAAGGAGCAAACTAAGGCAGTTGTCATATTTTTAAAAACTCGCATTTAAAAGTGAACTTTTGCGCAACCTGACGCAGTTACGTTCTATTGGTGCTGTCAAAAAGAAAATAAACGGTTGGATCTATTATAGCGTTCTTTTAGGAGGGGGATATCTTCGCAAGAAACACTACTACTTTGGGGTACAGACGGGTTGTTATGTAACCTAAGCCCTAAACCCTAGACCCAAGGTCTTCATGAGGTCATCCGTCCACCGTCGCGGTGGACGTCCTACGCTGTGCTTGCCGGTACATGGTCCCTTGTGCTATTTTTCCTTATCTCGGACTCTACGCATGTCCCGCGATTGGTCAGTTATAGGTATTTTTATTGTTATTTTTGCATGTAATGTCGAATATAGTTTTTTTCAATTTCAATATCAATTATAAACGATAGCAAAACTGTTATAGTTTCGAGAATTGTAGGTTCAAAACCACTGTGAAGTCATAATTAACAAAACCACTGTTGATAAGTGATTCACTCGTGTTATTATCTTTTTTCAGTTGTCACGCAATGACCACAAAACACACCGGTGTGAAAAAAGGCGGAAAATTCGGCTCACTCAAACTTGTATTTAATTTGTAAATTTTTCAAAATGCTTCAATGTGGTAGATGAAATGAACAACTAAATCATTATTACTTAAGAAATACGTAAATTATTGAGAATTGAATTCTCGAGATCTTTACAAAAAATAAAACCATGGTCACCTTATTACAAGAGCTCACATCGCAAGTCTTGTACCTACCTAACCTTTGTTCGTTGTTTATATTATTGCGAAGTTTATGCTACTGTGACATTGCTTGGACTTTTTGACATGTTATTATGCCCGCAGGAAATTGAACGATAATTATTTCCAAACTCCACTTTACTTTAGGTCCATGGGGGCCGGACGCTCTTTCACTGTATAGCACAAGCGCTCATAGCGTAGTTTGACTAGGTGTTTGTCAGCGATCACCGAAATTAAGCAACGTTCCATACGGTCAGTATCTGGATGGGTGACCGACTGAGCAACTGCCGCTACCTTGGCTCGGATGACACGTACGTGTAATTGCAACTCGGAATCAACGTAATGTATAAAACAGTTGTTAGTCATTGTTTGCTTCTGCTCTTGATGGAAATAATACCGGAAATATTTCGCGCTCGCTGCGCTCATACAATATTTGAGCACATGAATAAATACAACAGTGCTTCGACTGAAACTTGACTATTCTAATGGCTGTAATAACTATACAGCTTTATAGTAATCGTATTTAAATCCTATTTCTGTTTCCAATAGGTCCCAGAAGTCCTTCACGCGTTTATCAAATAAATAAAATCTAGGAATTAGTCGCTCATTTTTCCCATGGGCCTTATTAGTAAGCTTTGGCCCAAAGAGCTATGAAAAACGATATTTTCGTATTTTCTTTGCAAGATTGAAACTGAAATGAGGGGATCCGTAGGAGACCCAAGTGATAAATATAGCCCAGTAGTTTAGCAAGTTGAAATAGCAGTGGACAGGGAACTTAGCACGGAGGACTGATAATCGATGGAGTCAAAAATTCTCGAGTGGATAAGATATTCCGGCAAGCGCAGCGTAGGACGTCCATCCACAAGGTAGACGGGTGATCTCATTAGGACCGCAGAATCAAGCTGAATTCAAGCCGCTTCCAACCGGTCTTGTTAGAGATAGGGGAGATAGGCCTATGTTCAGCTGTGGCCGTTCTATAGCTGATGGATGGATAGGCACTTAGTATCACATTTAGCCTCATGCCTCTTGGCACAGGAGTAAGGTTTTCTAACCACTAGGCCATCGAAGCAGTCAAATGTCCGTTGTCTAGAGCAGAGTTTCTTCACCTGTGGTCCGGAACCCTGGAGGTCCGCGAGTATGTGTATAGAGGTCCGCCGTATGTGTATAAACATTTTAATTAGTGAGTAATTCATGCCAGCAAGTCACGCAATCAATCCCCTGCGCCCCTGTACCTCCCGCGATACATACCAGACTTGTAAGTATGAACGAAACCGGTCAAGAGCGAGTCGAGATACAGGCTTATGATAATTATTTTTCAAAAAAAAATGCAACACCGACTTCCGCCGTGTACAGAATTCGAATTACTTGCACGAACCGATGTGACGTCCATGTACATTTTTGATGATTTCAAAATTTAAATGGGACCACCTCGAAAGTATACTCTTTCGAACTAAAAAAAATATTTAAATCGGTTCATGATTGGCGATAATATCGATGAATATACACAAAAAAATACATACGGAAGTCGGTAAAAATTCAGTTAAACAGATGCGAGGTCTTCTGTTTGGAGAACTTGCTTGCGGTGCTTAATTTCCTAGGGGTCCGCGGACTTAAAAAGGTTAAGAAACGCTGGTCTAAAGTCTAGAGAACACTCCGTATACATGCACCTGTGCCTGTGATATCCTATAACATAGCTACAGGGTGTTAGGATTTCACTGGCTCACAGAGCCTGGAATGCTTTGTGAAAAGATCTGGCAAAGTGGCAAACTTACAAGTGACGACACGACAAACAACTAGTCTTTGTGCAGATTATTTATTCCTTCTGTAATAAACCAGTAATCTTACAATGTTATAATAATATATAATAAATTAATAACAACTAGTTACACGTCATTACACATACTAACATATTTCAGCTAACACTATAGTATGATTTGTTATTAATAAAATAAAAGTGCATTTAACAAAATACGATAAAAAATTCGTTAAAAAAAAAATTCAAACAAAAAATAAATCAAGCCTACAATCCAAACCTATAACTGGGCCAACGCCCTTCGAGAAAAGGCCTATGTTTAGTAATGGACCGTAAAAGGTTGATATGGTACGCGTTCGTTGTAAACTTATAATCACGCCATTAAAATATCTCTAATACTGTCAAATATTTATTTTTGTTTTGTTTTATGGTGAGAGATATACCTAATCAGATGACCGTGACATTTTTATTCTATTTGTGTAATTAGGCCAATTAAAAAAATCAAGACAGAACGTCCTGAAAAGACAAGTAAGGCCAGTTTTTTATACCTACATGTGGTGAGTGCGTCGGTGTTGCGCCGCCATAGTTTGACTGAGGTGACAAGGCGTAGTTTCACTGTAGGTGTTTGTGTGAGTAATTGAGTCTGTACACGGCGAGGCTTAGCTTTGCCGGCCTCACTTATTGGTTTCTCAACATTCTGCCTTGATTTTTTTATTTGGTCTAAGTATGTGTTAAATAATAATTTAAACTTACTATTAATAGCTTTTTTGAAGCCGTGGTGGTCCAGTGGTAGTGACACCCGCCTTACATTCGTGAGGTCATGGATTCAAATCCAGGTCCCGTACAAATAAGTTCTTTGGAATTTATGTGCGGAATTTTCACACCACTGGCTTTTCGGTGAAGGAAAACATCGTGAGGCAACTTGCATACGTCCGCAGAAGAAATAATAATCTGTATAAGAATCCACCAACGCGCTCTGGGCCAGCGTGGGGGGCATGGCCCAATCACCCTACGTAGGTAAGCCTTCGTCTAATGGATTTAATGCTTTTTTGATTGAGTGAGCGAAACGTCTCTGCACAGGGTGGCCAAATTAAGAAAGAAAGAAATGATTTCATTTGCTAGAATGTAACCTATGAACTAAGTGACCAGAGCCCCTAGTTCAAGTTTTGAGTAGTTTACTTAAATTTTCGCGTTCGCGTGTGGCTCCATACATTTTGCTTAGTTCTTCCTCGTTTCCGCCAGGGGCGCTATACAAAAATGTATAGAGCCATACGGAAACAGCTGTAGTTTCAATATACGTGTAAATCTGGACTAACCCCCCAACTAACACAGCCAAGTCAAATCACGAGCTAGATTTACGTAAGTAACATTTATGTTTTTGATGAGATCCATCCATCCATCCATCAGCCATAAGAAGTCCACTGCTGGACATAGGCCTCCCCTATGGATCTCCAATAAGACCGGTTGGAAGCGGCTTGCATCCAGCCATCCATTTTGATGAGATACGAGTACATTATTAAGTGCACCTTGCTCTAACATCAGGGCATGCAAAATTAACATTTTCAATTTTACAGGTATGAATAATTGTGAGTTTATATTACACATTATATTTGCACAAAGATTATTCATTTAAAAACTCATCTATGGAATATTATATGTCGTGTATAAAATTTCTTAAGTTCGTTGTTCATGATGTTTACTACGAGTATCTAGTCTAGTAGTTGGAGGTTGTTGGTGTTTGTGAATGTATTTACTCATTTAGATAACTATGCATGTTCTTCAAAATGAAATAGATGAACTAATTTAGTGGTTTATCATTCTAAATTTCTTGATACATATTCATACGCACGAAAACATGGTACTTAGCAATGTAGTGCTGATAAAACCTAACATACGACTGGTTTTCTTTGGCTTGTTATTTTCTATTATTTAGATCTAGATTCAAAAGTACCATACTAATTAAAATTGTATAGTAATAGATAATCAATTTAGAATACAGTTGCGAATAGAATTATGAATTGAGCGAACGACGACAACAGAATACAATACTACATACTATCACAAGATGGGTTCTTGATTAATCAGAAGGGTTAGTCAGGTTTACATGTAAATTGAAACTACAGTTGTTTCCGTATGGCTCTATATATATTTGTATAGCGCCCCTGACGGAAATGAGGAAGAACTGCACCAGCCTTTAGTCCTCTGCATGACTTAGGCCTACCCATAAAGAGTGATTGGGCCATACCCACCACGCTAGCCCAGTGCGGGTTTGTGGATTCACATACACCATCATTTTTTTTCTACGGATATATAATTATGCAGCATACCATATGTAGATTCAGGATGTTTTCCTTCACCGAAAAGTCAGAGGTGTGAAATTCCGTACATAAGTTCCAAAGAATTCATTGGTACGAGACTGGGGTTTGAACTGACAACTTCACGAATGTACGGCGGAAATCATTACCACCCTGTATACGGAACTACATCCATCCATAAGCCGTAGAACGTCCACTGCTGGACATAGGCCTCCCCCATGGATACGGAACCACAAACTATCCAAAATAATCACTCGACAATAAGTTACCTTCTAAATAATCATTTTTAAACAAACCTGAAAATGGTAATTATTTGAATTACAATTGAATACAACAACCTATATCAATGACAATTAAATAAAATTTTCACATTCTTAGGTGGTGGCAGACGGATACGTCGTGTGCTAGTAAGTACTCAATAATATGTATTATACCTCATAAAATTAATTTTAAAAATAGGGAAATATTCAAATGATTCGCAGTACTGATGTACTGAAAACAAAACTTTTGATCAGCAAAATATTGTTCATATGGATTATAACAATGGAATACTCGTAACATCAATTTCAATTATAACAATATTATTTTATAGAACTTTGGGTAGGTATTTTATTTTGTGTAGTTTTTATTGTAGTATTATTATTTTAGGTAGTAAAGAATGACAATACAAAATAATTTGTTTATTTACATAACTATTTAGGTACCTAAATAGTTATGTAAATAAACAAATTATTTTGCATAGTAAATGGATTTCAATTTATTTGCGGACAAATCTTGAGACTGAATGGCTAAGAGTAATGTCTCAGTTACAAAGGATACTAAACTAAATACTAATATCGATTTTTTTTGTTGTTGCTGACACATGATTTTTTTTAATGTGTCTCCCGCTGATCATTTAAATCGTACCGATATAAACAGTGATTCACGAACCAAAGATAAGAAGCATATGGGAGTTTTTATTTATTTTTGTTTTACATAAACGTACGGTTTCAATGAAACTAAAATAATGCGCATAATTACGAGTATTTTATTGAAACTTGAAACCGAAAGGAGACGGGAATGATCCCGACTATTATTATGAACAACCATTACTATGGGGTTAACCCGGATTTCGGGGGAAAAAATAAGCTGTTTAGGGAAGTCCGGGAGAGTTGAACCGCTTTTTGGTTAAAGTGTCGTATTTTCTTATAAATAAGGCTTAGTAATTCAATTATAATAATAAACAGCAGCTTTTTTATTTAGGTTCACTTATGCAGAATTACTTATTCAACATGACTTCCTCGGTGGTTCAGTGGTTAGTAACCCTGACTTCTGAATCTAAGAGGCGTGGGTTCGATCCCCACCCAGGGAAAGCATTTATGTGATGAACATGTTGATGTTTGCTCTGTGTCTGGTTGTTATTTAGGTAATATATACATATGTATCTTTTTAAAATATGTGTATGTAGTATATTAGTCTCTGGCAGCCATATTACAGGCTTTGCTTAGTTTGAGGTCTGAGACCGTGTGTAAGATGCCCACACTTCCAGTTACACATTCTGAACCATATATAAAAAAATGTTATAGTACTGTAAATATATCTATGTTATATATCTATACATTTAAATGAAAAATGGGAAATGAGTCAACTCTCCCCACCCGCGGATACTTGAACCGAGGTCTGGGGAGACTTGAACATTGCTTTTAAAATGGTAAATTAAATAAAAATCAGCTTCAATCACAGATATATTAAACAACACATCACAGAATGAAATGAAATTATAAAGAAACACATAATAATTATTACTCTTCTTATAAAAAAAACAAGAAACTTATTTTTTATTTTTATTTTTATGCCTCTTCAGTTTTCTTTCTCTGCCCGGGAAGCATGGCAAAGGGACAAATTGTCTTTCCACCATTATATCCCTTCGAAGAGGAAATAAAGTATGGGTTGACAATGACAACTGACATTTAAAGTGGATAAAATAGTTTTCTCTCTTTGCCGTGCTACCCGGGCTGGGCGTTTTGTTTTGAACCTTGTTCAGTTTTCAATGTTTGGTTTCGTTTAGTTTTTAAATCCATAAGTTAAACTCTAAATATCTTCTTATCTACAAAAACTATAGATGGAACCAATGTTCAACTGCCATTGGTTCCATCTATAGATGACATTAAATTGTACGCACAGAAAAAAACAATCGATCCAAGCAAAAAACACTTAGCACACGTCAAAGAGTATAATAGTAATAACACACAATACGTACCTCTATAAACACGGCTGCAATCTCAAAACTACATAAATTAATGAAATTTAGTCCGCCGTACTTAAACACTTTTATGATCCTGAGAGCCAAACAAACGGCCCATTGTAAAATAAAGCCGCGTGCTACGAGTAATTATTGGCCTCCCACAATCTACCAATAACCGCCCTGACGTTTCATTTGCGCGAAATTTAAGCTGAGTTTTAAAAGTGGTTCAACTCTCCCTTCTGGTTAAGTCTCCCGGACTTCCCCTACATTTGGTGGTAATACATTTGGTCGAGGTTCCAGAACAATGGATAGCTGTTTTTGTTTGCAATTCCGGTTTGGTACCATGATGAAAGTTGGCCCTAATAACGAGAAAAGCTACATCTTCGAGTTTTGCCAACGATTTGGCAGTCACCCCCAAAATATAAATAAATAAATAAATATTAGGGGACATCTTACACACGGTCTCTCCCACCAAACTAAGCAAAGCTTGTGATATGGCTGCCAGAGAGTGATATACAACATAACATATTTTAAATACAAACTTATATGGATAGTACCTAAATAACATCAAGACACAGAGCAAACACCTATGTTCATCACATAATTCGTTGAGCCAAATAAACACCAACATTTGTGGTAAAATTGTTAATTTTGTTTGTCTGTGATTTTAGCAACATGGCGTCTGCGGCTATCCTAGCACTGGTCAAATTGATACAAATACCTATCGGCCTGTTATCTTCTCTAAACTTGAGTGGACCGCTGCTGTACCCACCGGAACGGGTGGTTCCAAGTATGTGCAGAAGTTCTGAGTAACCTACCTAGTAGTAATAGAATAGAAATCCTTACTTTCCTTACTTATATCCTTACTAATAATCCTTACTAATGTTTTAATCCGAATGTGTATTTGTCGGTTTGTTCTTCCTTCGTGCAGCAACGGAGCAACATGTTGATTTGATTTTTGGCATGGACATAGTTTATACTCGTAAGACTGAAAGTGACGTAGGTTTCTTTTTATCCCAGAATTTTTTTTTTTCAGTTCTTACTGAAAAAGAAAATCCTCCAAAAGATATAATATTAGTAGAAGCACATATAATTATCAGTAATACCAATAAAAAAATACCACATCAATACTTGTTTAATTTAATGGATTATAGATCTAATCTAATTACATATTTTTTTATAGGAATACATATTTGTTTTGTTGGTTTTAAACTTTCGTGATTTGAATTTATTAATTTTTTAATTATAATGTACTATGGGACTAATCGCGCACTTAAATCATGACATAAATAAAGACCTTATTATTCCGACGTTTCAACCAAGTTTCATCGACCGTGGTTACGGGTAGACTGACTGAGTCTTCTATGAGTGGTCACGGGTCGACATAAAATACTAATAATTTTGACCCGTGACCACGATCGATGCAACTCGGTCGAAACGTCGGGATAATGAGGTATTTATCTATCTCGTGACTTTAGATAGATAGATAGATAGATAAACTCTTTATTGCACACCAAGAAATAAACAAAAAGAAGAAACAATGATACATAAATAGTGTAACAATGGGCGGCCTTATCGCTGACAGCGATCTCTGCCAGGCAACCTTAGAATGGAGAGGACAGAAAGCGTACTTTAGTGCGCGATTAGTCCCGTAGTATACAGAGTTATTTCTAATCAATTAGCATCCTTTAAGGGGCTTAATCTGTACATTAAAACTAACAACTTTTGTTCTGCTGCTTTTGTCAAAACTAAAAAGACCAAGTGCGAGTTCGACTCGCGCACGAAGGGTTCCGTACCGTATGGGAGCCCTATTTCTCTTGCCGTAATTAATTGCGAGCAAAAAACTCCTAAAAATCACGTTTGTTGCATGAGAGCCCCCCTCAAATAATTATTTTATTCTGTTTTAGTATTTGTTGTTATAGCGGCAACAGAAATACATCATCTGTGAAAATTTCATCTGCCTAGCTATCATGGTTAATAAGATACAGCCCGGTGACAGTCAGACAGACAGACGGACAGACAAACATCGAAGTCTTATTAATAGGGTCCCGTTTTGACCCTTTGGGTACGGAACCCTAAAAGCAACTGTTCCATACATTTTGTCGAGTGAACGATATTTTTCAATAGGAACAACTTTTTTTGAGAATTAATAAAAGTCGCAGAATAAAAGTTGTTAGTTTTGATGTACAGAATAAGCCCCTAAAAAGATGCTTATTAATTAGAAATAACCCTGTATTTAATATAAACTACTGTAATTAATATATTAAATAACACATTTATTTTCAGACCTCACCTGTTTTGACTACATCATCGTCGGAGGCGGTACAGCCGGATGTGCGGTTGGGGGACGTCTCTCAGAAAACCCTAATGTTACAGTAGCCATAATGGAAGCTGGTGAAAATCCTCCTGGATTGAGTTTTGTAAGTACGGGATATCTGGCGAGGATGCTCCCCTATAAACCCCGATGGGCCAGGATCGTCACGGAGTGGGTGCCTGACGGACGACGCAGCCAGGGAAGGCCCAAGCAACGCTGGCGTGACGATCTTGACTCATTCGAGAGGGGTTGGCAAGAGGTTGCGATGGATTGCGATTTGTGGAAAGAAATAGGGGACACCTTTGCCCAGGAATGGCATAGTACAGGTTAAAAAAAAACACTTTTCAGACTTATGGCGAAGAAGTAGTTATATAGATAAATTCTTTGTTTTATGTGCATACCAGAACTTATAGTTAGTGTAATAACCGGCTGCTTTACCGCTAAAAACATTTTCTTTCAGGCAACCGTTACTTGTAAAGGATTAACAAAAAGGTTTAGGCGACGGGGTGTGCATAAATGTGACAGAAAAAAAAAGCAGAAAAAAAACAATAAACGTATTTAAACAACATAGGTACAATCTAATAAAATCTAATAATAACCTGAGTTTTTAAAATTATTTTTTATTTATTTTTCAACAGAGAAACAATGATGTCCAAAAATACCTACATTAAAGATAACAATTGAAATAAAACTAATCATAAATTACATTGGAATTAAAATAAAATACATACTGTACTGTATCAGCCTTTTAATAGTTCACTGCAAGACATAAGTCTACCCACGAAGGGCGATTGGGTCGTACCCACCACGCTGGCCCAGTGCGGGTTGGTGGATTCACATACGCCATCGAATTTCTTCTACGGACGTAGAGTTGTATGTAGTACGTATGTAGGTACGTATGTACGTATGTAGGTTGCCTAACGATGTTTTCCACCACCGAAAAGTCAGTAGTGTTAATTTCCGTACATAAATTCCAAAGAATTCATTGGTACGGGACCAGGATTTGAACCCACGATCTCACGATTGTAAGGCGGGTGTCAATACCACTAGACTACCATTAATACAAATCGTACGTACCAAATCGTACGTACCATAAGATATAATAATTACTATATCTTATGGTACGTACTATCTTCAAGAAGAATGTGTTCCAAGCAAATAGATCACTAGTCACTATCATTACATCCGTCTGCCATAGGACGTCTACTGTTGGACATAGGTCTCCCCTATGGATCTCCAACCGTTCTTATGGTTGGAAGCGGTCTGAATCCAGCGCAATCCCGTGGTCTTAATGGGTCACCTTTTGGGTGAACGTCCTACGCTGCGTTTGTCGGTACTTATGTGGTCTCTAATCGGGAAGTTTTCGGTCATCGCTCAGCTCGGGGTCTCTATTCGAGACCGAATCTGTACTGTAAAAACTACAGTAGTCGTAGTTATTTGATATTCGGTCACCTGAACGAGAATAGGTATTTTATTTTTCTAGAATTTTTGGCTTGCACATTCTTAAATTTGACGCATTGGAAATTCACTTACATTAACATAATTTTACCATTGTGCTATTTTATTATCAAATGGTAATAGTCATTCGTAATAGATATTTAACTGGTTTGAGTCCTCTACAATTGTTTCTTTAATTGTTTTTTTTTTCTTTTTATTATGTTAAAAACAAATTTTATTCTATTGATTTACTTTCTATGTTTGATAACTAGGCAAAGGATTTTTTCTATACGTGTATCTGTCTTTTGTCTATTTTGGTTCCGTCTAAGAAGTATTGAGCTTAGGTCAATTTTACACATTCACTACAGTTTCAAACCTTGTTAATGGATATACATATGTATCCTTTTTCCTTCTAAGTTCCAAACTATGAATTAGATTCACGTATTTCTATTGTATTTTCACGTCCAAATGTTTTATTTTCCAGCTCCCACCAGCGTTTGCATTTTTTGCGGGATCCAAGTTTGATTACAACTACACATCCGAATTTGATAGTTACGCAGCAAATTCTCAATACGGGTTCACAAAATTTTCCTCCGGCAAAGCTCTAGGTGGCACCAGTTCTATCAATCACTTCATCCTAGCTAGAGGCTCTGCAAAAGACTACGATAAATGGGCAGATATAACTGGTGACCCTTCATGGCAATACGATTCTGTTTTTCCATATTTCAAGAAAAAAGAAAAACTTGAAGACCCTGCAATTTTGGCATCTATGTTCGAAGAAAATCATGGACTAAACGGACCGGGTGCTATAACAAGGAAACCTAAAGAATACGGACAGAAATACGTAGACGCCTTAAATGAAACTGGAAGTATGACACCTTTAGATATTACTTCGAGGGTGTCTAAAGGCTTTACACAAAGCTTGTTTATATTGAACACTATCGGCATCAGACAGAATACAGCATTTACGTATTTAACACCAGCAAAATCAAGAGATAATTTAACCGTTTTGCGAATTACAACCGTCACTCTAATACTTTTTGAAGGACTAAGAGCAGTAGCAGTAGTTGCCATTAGAAATGGTAAAGTTTACGTATACAGAGCGAGTAAGGAGATAATTATATGTGCAGGAGTATTTGAAAGTCCAAAATTACTTATGCTATCCGGTATAGGACCTAAAGAACATTTGGAATCTATGAACATCACTGTCAAAGTCGATTCTCCGGTCGGGCAAAACTTTCAAGACCAAGTTGCGACATCTTTAGTTCACAAAATGGAAGCTTACATATTTCCTCCTCCTTTGTACTCCATCAATCCTCTAGACGTCCCTTTTCCTGTTAATGTTGGGCTGGAATCTTTAAATCGGTCTCAAGAATTTGCTGACTATCAAATGTTTTTGCTTCCTCTTTTTGCCAACACCCCCTTTTTACAATTAGCATGCGCGGTTGTATTTCAATTCAGAACAGATCTTTGTGATCAATTCAACAAAGCAAACATAGGTCTATGTCTATGTCACTCTGTACGCTTTACTATCGAAAACCCAACCGAATTCGAGAGGTAGCGTAAAACTTAGAAGCACAAATCCACTCGACGACCCTGTTATCACGTCCGGTTATTACACCAACACTACTGACTTGGATCAAATGGTTGATTACATTATAGACTATCTAAAAGTTGAGAACTCAACCTACTTTAGAGAAGCTAAAGCAGAGCTTGTCAACCCAAATCTGGAGCAATGTAGAAACTATACATTCCGTACAAAAGACTATTGGAGATGTTACTTACTACAGACTTCCGGAAGTGTGTATCATAGTTGTGGAACATGTGCTATGGGTTCTGTAACTGACAGCAAGTTAAGAGTAAATGGTGTGACAAGCTTGAGAGTGGTAGACGCTAGTGTTATGCCGATACTAACTAATGGTAGTCCTTATGAAGCTGTACAAATGATTGCAGAAAAAGCGGCAGACATGATAAAAGCGGATGGAGCTGAGGAATCGTGTTGTTCAGCGTTGTATGGTACTGAGGATAATAGTAGTAAGGAAACTTGCACTGAAGATTCGACTACTATCAATACTGATCCTACTAGTACTATAGATACTAATACTACTGTTACTAATACAGATACCATATAAGTAACATTGACTTACCGAAGATAGAATAAAGAAACAAGGAACGTTATGAATTTTATTGAAGAAGTACATTCACTTATACGGCTATTATTTTGTTATACGTAATATATTGCATTTATTCTCATTAATAAAACAGATTTTTAGCTTGGAATTGTTGTTATTGCTACTTACAGCAAATGCTTTTAATTTAAAAAATAAAGCTAAAAAAGTTATATCCGTACTACATTTTTAGTTAAGGCACGCGCAATAATTGAGATATAATAATATGTTAAATCTTTTTTTTATTTTCTTCACTTCTTCTTCTTCGTCGTGTTAATGATTCAAAAAAGTTCATGCGAGTCCGACTTGCACTTGGCCAGTTATTGGTATTATACTGGCCTACAGTTTAACCCACTAGTGAACATAGGCTGACCCACGATAGGTGATTGGGCCATCATATCCACTATCGAATTTTTTTGCGGACGCATCCATATTGCCTTATAATGTTTTCCTTCACCGAAAAGCCAGTGGTGTGAAATTCCGTACGTAAATTACGAAGAACTCATTAGTGGGTACTTCTCCTTGACGCAAATGGCAGCGTTACTTGCATGGCCAATGTTATTGTATTATTTCAAACAAGTCTAACGATTATTGAAATTTATACGAACTCAATCAGAATATTTTTTACAAAAAAGTATTCTTAAAGTTGAAACATAAAGCCACATAAACATAAGCCACGAAAGTGACGATGAGAAGTGTGACAAGGACAAATACCCATCACGGCTTTTTCCAGATGGCAATGGAATTTTGATTTTTCTGACTTCCGAAAAGGAGAAGGTATGTTCTGTCTTTATGTATTATTGTGTATGCTCATTGATATTTGGTCAATTGTAAACAGATTCACAAAAATATTTCGTAAGGGTATACTCCCGACGTAGTTTCATTTAAATTTTATCGAAATCGGCTAAACCGTTTATGCAAAATCAACAATGATGTTAAGTTTACTATATGGATGACACATAGATTAGTGCCAACTTAGTATTTCATATTAAATATTAAGTATTTTGTATATAAACGGTGGAAGTCCGTTATGCCATTTGTGGCGAAAAATAATTTATCTTTTTCCAAATGGCATCGTTTTCATTGGGATTGGGATACATGAATTAACTGAGAAGTTAGTTGTGTTTGTAAATTTATTTTAAATTTAAACGTTTCCATGTGTCGCTATACATTTTTAACCGACTTCCAAAAAGAAGGAGGTTCTATGTTCTTCTGTATGTATTTTTTTTGTGTATGTTCATCGATAATTTCGCCAACTGAGAACGAATCAACACATTTTTTTTAGTTCGAAAGGGTATACTCCCGAAGTGGTCCCATTTAAATATTAAAGAAATCGGCTCAGCCGTTTTTGAAAAAAATCAACAACAATGTAAGCAATCCGAGCGAAATATCCGAATTTTGTACAAGATGAACATCGATAATTTCACTAATTGTGAACCGAATCGAAAATTTTTTTTTTTTGTTTGAAAGGGTATACGCCCGAGATGGTCCCATTTAAATTTTACAGAAATCGGCTGAGCCGTTTTCGGAAAAACAAAAACAAAATATTCTAGCGAAATATTCGAATTTTGTACACGCTAGAAGGTGGTTTTGCCATTTTGTGCTATAAATAATTATTGTAGTTTAGGCTGTTAGAGCATGTCAAAGTGACAGCCGATTCGGTGAAGTACTGTCGCTTCAGACCAAATAATCAGAGTACAGATTTTGCAGTTTAGGTACTTAAACTTGCGCCTTTGCGTGTGGTTCCATACATTTCTGTTAGTGCTTCCTCATTTTGCCAAGGGTTCTGCCTTGCCAAGTGCTTCCTCATTTTGCCAAGGGTTCTGCCTTGGCAAAATGAGGAAGCACTAACAGAAATGTATGGAACCACACGCAAAGGCGCAAGTTTAAGTACCTAAACTGCAAAATCTGTACTCTGATTATTTGGTCTGAAGCGACAGTACTTCACCGAATCGGCTGTCACTTTGACATGCTCTAACAGCCTAAACTAGACGAATACGCCAGTCACGGGACCAGACTCGCTAGTTTGAACGTGTCTGGATCAGTGCTCCAATTTGAGAACTACAAGTATCGGCGTTTCTGATTTGAGAACCGCTGAGCGAACGGTGATGGAACCACTGTTTTAAATAAATATAAATAAATATTAGGGGACATCTTACACACGGTCTCTGACCCCAAACCAAAGAATATATAATAATCCCAAACTAAGCAAAGCTTGTCATATGGCTGCCAGAGACTGATATACTACATATATAACACTTATTTTTAAATAGGTACATACTTATATAGATAGTATCTAAATAACACCCAGACAATAAATTCGTATGTAAAAGTGTTTTCTCACTGGCAGCATTTGCCTGAAATGATATGTTACAAGCCGTGGTGGTCTAGATGTAGTGACACCCTCCTTACAATCGTAGGTCGTGGGTTCAAATCCCGGTCTCATACCAATGAGTTCTTTGAAATTTATAAACGGAATTTCTCACCACTGGTTTTCGGTGAAGGAAAACATCGTGAGGCAACCTGCACACGTCTGTAGAAGAAATTCGATGGCGTATGTGAATCCACTAACCCGCACTGGGCCAGCGTGGTGGATATGGCCCAATCACCCTTTGTAGATAGGTCTACGTCCTGCAGTGGACTATTAAAAAGGCTAGTACAGTAGATTCGTTACAGACTCGAATCTGTGAGGTTTTAACTCTACACGCCTTAACTCTACAAGCCCTTACTTCACAAACTCTACACCTTACTCAACAAATACAACTTGGCTACGACTAAAGTAGTGTAGTAGTAGTAGTTTAGTAGTAGTTGAAAATTTATTCACTCATAATGATAATGATAATGATAATTTTATTGGTAATTGTACAATATTACACGTCAGATATAATTATAATAAAATAAAAATTGAAAAATAATACCTATTAAGTAGGAACGTAAATACAATTACATAATTACATACCCTTGAGGTGAACATTGTTATTAAAAAATGATGTAAAAAATTTACAATTTTATTCAATTTTTGGAATGAATTCCTTGACGCTATAGGGTGCCATGTCAGTAAGGAATATTTTAAGCTTTCTTTTGAATATTGCAAGAGAAGCTGCGTTTTTTATAATATTTGGCAAGGCATTGAAAACCCTTACTCCAAATATTCGGGTGCACTTATGGGACTTAGCTAGCTTCAGGATGGCGTGAGTGGTTAAATTTCCTTCTCTCCTGCCATGTTTTCGATGCCCTGTCGAAAAAGAACCCAAGTTTTTTTATACATATATACTGGTATGGTATAAGTACAATGCCGGCATAGTCATTAATTTATGTTGAATAAATAGTTGTTTCGCTGGTGTCAGCGGTTTGACTCTGGCAACCACTCGCACGGCCCGCTTCTGGAGGACAAAAACTCGATGCCAGTCCGCGGCGCCACCCCACAAGTCGACGCCGTAGGTCAGCAGAGACTGAATTGTCGCAAAGTAGCAATCGCGTACCGCTTGCTGCGACAACACGCGTGAAACCTGTTCGAGGGCGAAACAAGCACGGCCCAGTTTGTCACACAGGGCGTCTATATGACCAGCCCAGCTTATTGATCGATCTATGCGGAAACCGACCATAGTAAAAGCGTCCACCTGCTGCAGAGTTTCTCCCTCCATTGATACGCATAGAGGTGGATAACGCCGCCCGGACAAGTTGAAATGAAGCGTGTTTGTCTTTTTAGGGTTCAGTGCCAGGCCGTTCGCCTAATCATCACACTTCTCTTTTATACAAATAGTTCTTATAGTAACGAAACGGCCAAGCCACATAATTAAATTGATTAAGTTGAGATTGCAGAATTAAGGCATGTAGAGTTAGAAGGTTGGTTCTACATGAGATTTGATAACATTTTGATAGTAAAAACTGTGGTCTCATCTTGGCAAAATTTAACATGAAAATGTTTTTGTGGGATTTCAATTCTTCGGCAAACAACCCGAAAATATACAAGTTTAAGTTTGTGCAAAAAGAGAAGCGAGGTAAGTTGCCATTTTACTAATTTTGTTACGTTGACAACACTGCTCTGCCATTGCCATTAAAACCATAGAGGAATTGATCACTACATGTACAACTAAAAGTATTTGATACTTGGTAGACACCAATTCGGTTTTCATCAGTACTCGCGTCAACCAAGTAGTCGGTAGCTGCTGATTAAAATCTTATTGTTAGCTCACCGAAACGCCACGACGGTTCTCTTTTTGCCCAAACTCTAACGAAATTGGAACGGGCGGCTAGTGATTTAAGTTGTTTGAATGTGAATTAGGTTATAATTTAATGAGCGTAAATTAGAGCAGGTACAACTATTTTCAACTTAGCATTAGTCGCTTTAACTTCAACACAATTTGTCAAAGAGTTTTTAACCTTGAACAACCAAACAGAGCGCGTTTGATCTAAAGGAAACTTCTTTGGAATCCAGCTATTAATACTTCTTTATAGACGAAACGGCCTGGATGTCCTAAACTGCGCCTATCGGTACGTAGTCTCCATTCAACCATACGACCCGGGGGCCATCTGTTCTAGGCGTTAAACATTTCGTTACTAAATTGTGCTTACTTCTTTACTGAATTCTGAATTCTATGAAATTCTTTCATTTGATACCCCCCACCCCCCTCAATAGAGGGGGGTGTGGTTCATGTTGCGTTGCCGGCCATCTTGGATTTACGTCACTTTTGAATTCATAAAATGTCACTGTGATCAGAATTAAAAAAAAACTTAGTAAAAAAAAGCCATTTAAAACCGTTTATTAAAATAGTAGTTTATGCAACTGTCATATAATGAAGGGTATTAAAACACGAGTGTGAGTAATAGTAACGAGTGTTTTAATACCCGTGTTATATGCAGTTGCATACACTACTTTATCTTCACTAATAAAAAAAAAAAAAAACATATTGCGAAACATTAAATTCACGCGTACGTGTATTGTCACAGTGAACTTGCCGCCATTAAAATCTAAACAATGAGAGCGCAGCTGCGCGCGCAGGGCCAATCAGGAGCGAGCGCGCGCCGTTTTTTTTTTTTTATTTCATTCACAAGATCTTACCAAAGAGTTTTGTGTATGTAAGTTTAGTAGTTTTGACGAAGTTTTCACGTATAACCCAACTGTTTTCAAAAGCCAGCCTAATATCAAAATTTTATACAACTTGTATGAGGATTTTGACATAAGGCTCGCCAGGTTAATTGGTCGCGTTTTATTGATGTTATAATGAGATTTTACGATATCGATGTGGATATTATAACATCATGTCAAATTGCTTAAATTGAGTGTTTTGTTGTCTGCGCTATAACAGTAGTCATTATAAGTCAAGTATTGGAAACATAAGTAGAATGTTACAACATTAGTGTAGATAAAAATACTTATGTTAGTTAAAATATATAAAAAAAATTTAAAAATATAACTCTACTTTAAACACAATTTGTCAAAGAGTTTTTAACCTTGTGAAAGCAAACAGGGAGCGTTTGATCCAAAGGAAACTTCGTTGGAATCCAGTTAATGCCTCTTCAGTCTTCAAAGACAAACTAGGAATTTGGCACAACTTGAGAATTGTTTGCAACTATCGGGAAGGGTAGGTAAGGGTGAGTCGGTAATACAATTTGTACTTGTTCTTGGTCTTTACGCAATTTGCCGTCAATACTGAATTTGAGATGTTGGGACTGTGAATAGGGTAGATGCTCCGGTTGTGGCCATTGTCCCAGTTTTGGCCACAGTCCCGGTTCTGGCCACTGTTCTGATTTTGGCCACTGTCTCAGTTTAGCCCATGTTCCCGATTTAGGACATTTAATGTCAAACTGATTACATAATTAAATAGATTATAAACAATGTAACGCCATTAATATCTATTGCTTGTGTGCATGTCAAAGTTTCAAAATTCATTGAAAAATTAAATTTAAACATTAAAATTGTCTTCACAATTCAAAGTGGCCAAAACTGACAAAAGATGGCCACAGCCGGTGCATCTATTATGCTAAGAAAAATTTGGCACAACTTGAGAATTGTTTACAACTATCGGAAAGGGTAAATAAGGGCGAGTCGGTACAATTCATATGTCTTGTTTTTTTTTTATTCTGAATAGGTTTGCATTTGACCACATACTGCCTGATGTTGAGCATTGTTCTTAGTCTTTACTTTACAATTTGTACATTCATTTGTATTTGGTACCGACTTTGAGATGTTGGGAGTGTCTGACGTCACAGTTATTTATTTACCTGGATGAACCTATACATATTAAGTTGGTATGTACAGATTTACATCCAATGTCCCAATATAATGTAGTTTAATCAAACAGAGTAATTTTATTTTGGATATTTTCTGTTTTTAGAACTACAGAACATATAGGAATTAATCACTACGTTAAGAGGGCAGCGCTGTCACTGTCAGAATGTCAAGTTGACATTTCACATTCACGCCAATTTTTAGGCATCATATGAAAATGTGTTTGCCAATGCCTTAGTTTAGTAGTTATTTTGAATAGAATCTACAATAGTATCACAGTGATGTGATAATTTTCTTCCTTTCTTTGGGTTCTTTTCATTTTGCTTGGCTGGACTAGCTCAGACTAGTTCCTAACCAGCATACGCTGAGGTGGAGCTGGTTTGTGACAGAAATATAGACTGAATTACTTTTGCATAGTTATTTAGTTTTAATATTTATTATGTTGTACTATATGTTATGTGTTTTGTTATGTATTTTTGTCACAATAAAAAGCTGTCTATATCTTTGTCAATTTTATACAGGGTTATTCCTAATCAATTAGCATCCTTTTATTCTGTATATCAAAAGTAACAACTTTTGTTTTGCGACTTCCGTGATGAAACTTAAAAAATAATAGTTGTTCCATAGAAAAATATCGTGCACCCGCGACAAAATGTGTGGAACAGCTGTTTTTTTTTTAGTTTTGACCAAAGTCGCAGAACAAAAGTTGTTGGTTTTGATGTACATAATAAGTCCCTATAAGGATGCTAATTGATTAGGAGTAACCTTGTAAAAAGATGCTGTGGGAAGCCGCGGGTATAATTCATTCAATTTTTTAGGGTTTCGTACCCAAAGGGAAAAACGGGACCCTATTACTAAGACTTCGATGTCCGTCTGTCCGTCTGTCTGTCTGTCTGTCTGTCTGTCTGTCACCGGGCTGTATCTCATGAATCATGATAGCTAGGCAGCTGAAATTTTCACAGATGATGTATTTCGGTTGTCGCTATAACAACAAATGTCGCTATAACAAAAAACTAAAAACAAAATAAAATAAATATTTAAGGGTGGCTCCCATACAACAAACCTGAATTTTTAGACGTTTTTCGCTCTATATTAATAATGGTACAAGGTACATGATTGAAATTTTTACAGAATATTTAGTTTTATATGTATTCCCTTTAATAATAGATATTTAAATAATAAATAAATATATATTTAAGGGGTTTACCATACAGTACGGAACCCTCCGTGCGCGAGTCCGACTCGTACTTGGCCGATTATTTAGACAAACTTCTCCGTTTTGCTATCCCGTTATAACAAATGCACAAGAGGGAGATATCTGCTGTGTTTTAGCTTTGAATTTACATTTTAGTAACCGCAAAACCGAATGCGGTTGGCTTTTAGCTGGAACAATAACTTCCAATTTAACTAAATAGAAGCTCGGAACAGATAGCAAAAGGAAAAGGCCACCATTCCTGTTACTCGTAATAGCGTGATTCGGAACGTGGTGAAATTCTCTGTCAGCCATGGCTACTGTGCCTACCAATGCTGTGTGGTTATAGTGCTAGCGAATCACTGAGTTACCAGAGGGATAATGTGGTCGATCGAGAAAAGAAAGAAAGAGATGCAATGGTTTAAAATGGCATGAGTTAGAAAGAGGCATTAAAATATCTCAATTCAGTAGCTAGTTGCCGTGTTTTTCTCTCAGTAATGTCAAATTCCAATACATACCTGACAGTTCAGCGCTGAGCAAGATTTTCCATACATTTTTGTGCTTGAGAATTAATTATTGCCTCAAGCCACAACAGCGCTATCTCTCTAAGAATATATTCTTCTTCTTTTATATTTTAGCGTTGCATGGTTTATGCATTTGCTAGTGTAAAGTAAATATAAGTTTTTAACATTTATGATATTTTAACAAAATAGTCACAAACGTAGTCACGTCATAGTCCACAGAAGTCGTGGTCATGTCCAAGCATATTCCAAGTCAGCAAAGCAAGCAGTGAAGACTTTACAAGAGGCGTCTATGATGTTTTGTAGTTTTGTCACAATGTAAATTGTTCGACCTACTTCGCAAGAAATTTATGAATTATGAATGTAACCACCTCGGGAAAATACCCTTTCAAATTAAAAATATTTTTTTTTTATCACATTTTTTTCAGAATTAGCAAAAATATCGATGAACATAACTTATTACACAAATAAAAAAGAAATACATACAGACGAACATAGCACCTCCTCCTTTTTGAAGTTGGTAAAACGGTATTGTAGGTAAGCATAAATTATATTTTTTTATTACATGATTATAGATCTTGTTATATAAATCTTGACTGTTGTTTGGAGTAAATCTTACATTTTACACTTTTAGCCTGGATAACCATAATTTTAGCCCGAAAATTAGAGATAAATGTCTTAGCCCAACAGTGGGACACCTATAAGCTTGTTACAAAAAGTACATATAATACATAGGTGTGATGAACATAGGTGTTTGCTCTGTGTCTGGGTGTTATTTAGGTACTATCTATATAAGTACCTATGTATTTAAAATATATATATCACTATTTTATATTTAAAAACATATAAAAAGTATGTCAGTCTCTGGCAGCCATATCACAAGCTTTGCTTAGTTTCGGGTCAGACACCGTTTGTAAGATATCCCCCGATAAGATAAGATAAGATAAGATATATTTATTGGCCTTATAACTACAAACGTTACACTAGGCAAGTCAAATTTACAATTGTATCACAATGCATAAAATTCAAAACTAATAATAAAAATAAAACAAAACTTAAGTAATACAATGTCAATTAGGTAGAAACAATTATTATAAAAATTAGAAAAATTTAAAAGTGTTAGGTAATATTATTTATTTAAATATTTATTTATTTTATTTATATTTATAATACTCTGTATCTGTGACCAAACCACAAAATACCGAATCGTTGGGGTTTTTTAACGAGTTAAAAAACAATTTTGCCTGTTGGCCAACGAAACACTTGCCCTTACGTGTACGTTGTTTAATTGTACACCATTTTGACGTGATATGGTTTTAGAAATATATGAACGCCGGCTGCACGCACGAAACTTGTCACGTTCCGTCTGAGCCGAGCGTACTAGAAAAAGCGCGAAACAAGCTTTAGAAAGCGGCCTAAGCGTTCGGCTTGTTTCAATTGTTAATTCAACAATGTTTGAGTTTGAATTTAATCTGAGCTGCACGACCTTATCCTGCCATCCCCTTTTTACTACAGGACAAGTAGGAGGACGCCACATTACCTCCCCTACACTGTCGTTTTTCCTTCGATACTTACGAAGCGGTTTGACTCAACTTTTCTGATTCGTACCGCCAGGGAATGGAACAGTCTTCCTGATTTCCTGTTTCCTAAGATATACAATCTAAAGCTTTTCAAGATCAAAGTGAATAGGTATCTTCTAGGTCTACGTGCTTCATCTTTGACCACATCGTCGCTTACCTACAGGCGAGTTGGTGGTCATGCGCGGACTTATACGCGACAAAAAAAATGTTTTTTTCGGTCGTTATCTCGTAAAATTATCGTCCGAACCTTCCGGAAGGAATAGTTTTCTTCCAGAAGGTTTATAGCTATAATTCATTCGTATCCGGGCGAAACCACGATGGGAAGCTAGTTTCAAATATGTCTATGACTCATTTTCGACCAAAGTGTCGCTTCAAGTGTATTTTTAGGGTTCCGTACCCAAAGAGAAAAACGGGACCCTATTACTAAGACTTCGATGTCCGTCTGTCCGTCTGTCTGTCACCGGGCTGTATCTCATGAACCATGATAGCTAGGCAGCTGAAATTTTCACAGATGATGTATTTTTGTTGCCGCTATAACAACAAATACTAAAATGAAAAGAAAATAAATATTTAAGGGGGCTCCCATACAACAAACCTGATTTTTAGACGTTTTTCGCTCTATATTAATAATGGTAACAGGTAAATGCTTGAAATTTTCACAGAATATTTAGTTTTATATTCACTTCAATAACAAAATTAAAATAAAGTAAATATTTAGTAATTTAATTTATATTTAAATATTTATATCCCATACAGTACGGAACCCTCCGTGCGCGAGTCCGACTCGTACTTGGCCGATTATTCTTTCCACTGACGATATGATTAATTAAAGCACACGTTTTGATGCGCACTACTCATTTCTGATGCGCAAATAAATACCTGTCCCGTTACAATTATCTTAGTCCCATGTTTTAGCGTTATCCGACCTAAAATTTTCAGAATAACTTCAGGTAAAAAACAAACTTACATCCAAATTCACATTGCGTCATTACTATCGCATTTTCAAAAAAATCACTGAAAAAAATGTTAGTTCATCAATTTCACCATTTCCACGACATTAATTTGTTTTATTATATTTTAATTTTGCTCGTATCGTTAGAAATAGTCGCTACTATCGCACTGTCAAGGCAGTTGCGAAACAAAGTTTTAGTTTATCAATTTCTTCATTGTGCAGAGATAAGTTTGTCATTTGTATTAGGTTTAACATTGTTTTAATTTTGTTGGCATTGTTAGAAATTGTTTAGGGCCGAAATAAGTAGCAAGTTACGTGAGGCAATTAAGTTTGTATGGATTTACTACAATTAAGTACATTTGGTTAGAAATGAATGAATAGTTTCGTATTCGCTTTAATATTAGAGTAGAAACTAGATAATCTAGTGAATTATTGTAATAGAGTGTCATTTTATAGATTGGTATTTAATTCTACCTTCATGGTATTTTAGGATAATAAAGGCTTATACATGGTTATTACTAATCAATTAGCATCCTTCTAAGGGCTTATTCTGTACATCAAAACGAACAACTTTTGCTATGCGACTTTGTCTAAACTCAAAAAAAATCTGTTGTTCCATATATTTTGTCGCGGGTGAACGATATTTTTCTATGGAAAACAAACATTTTATTTTGAGTTTTTACAAAAGTCGCTGAACAAAAGATGTTAGTTTTAATGTACAGAATAAGCCCCTAAAAGGATGCTAATTGATTAGAAATAACCTTGTAAATGGTGCCTTTAGTAACTACAATAAAACTCTATATTTACTTAAGACTATTTGCTGAAACAGTTTATATTAACACTGTTACGAAATGGGTTTGGTTGAGCTAATGCACACCTTTATGTTACAAGTTCGTTCATTGTACAAGTCAAGTCAGTCGCAATACAAATCTGCAGTCGACAACACGTTATTTTAATTCATTCTCCCAAACTAGTACAAAGTGAACCTTAACACCCCACCATATGGTCGCAATCTCGCCGGATCTATTCAGCTACCTGGCCGATAAGGAACAACAAGCGCATCGGGTTCCGAGAATTAGTCGTCGGTGAAAAAGTGAAACGCAGTAAGTGGCATTTTTCAAGTTGACAATGACGACCAAAACATCGGAACAAGACATGTTATTATTGAGTCTGGAGGATAACGCCAATGCGTTGCGTAAGACAATTACGAATTGGCGAAAAACACAAAAGACCAGAATAACAAAGGGATACGTTCAAGCGCGTCTAAAAATTGTTGAGGAGTATTGGAGTGCGCTTAAAGAGAACCACAATATGCTGTCCAAGAGCACGCCAAAAACAGAACGAGACAAGTTGCCTTATTTTGTCAACGAAGAGTTTTTTGTGTACGAAGAATTGTATATACAAATTCGAAGTGAATTAAACGACGCACACACATCCCTAACGCCACAAGCGAGTGAGATGAGTTCCGCTAGCACAAGCGCTAGTATGCAATGCACGTGTAACCAACAAAATGGGTTTGTACATCTACCTAAAATTCAACTACCTACATTTAGCAGCAGTTATGAAGGGTGGCCAGCATTCAGCGATCTATTTACATCACTGGTCCATGAAAACACTGCGCTAAGTGACGTACAAAGACTACACTATTTAAAAACCAGTCTGAGGGGAGAATCTGAGTCACTGCTGCAACACATCCAAACAACCGCAAACAATTACAAAATAGCGTGGGACATGTTGAATAAAAGATACGGGAATAAGCGGTTCATCATAAACAACATAATGAAGAGGTTATTTAGCCAAAAGAAATTAGCAACTCCATCTGCAGCTCAAATGAAAACACTAGTCGATATCACCACAGAATGTCTCACTAATTTAAACAACATGAAAATATCTACTGGTTCGTGGGATCTGTTGATTATACATCTGTTGGTGCAAAAACTGGACCCAGAGACTCACAAAGATTGGGAGCATTATGTGAGTGAGCAATGTGAATCCGAAGAGTTTGAGCAAGTAATGACGTGGACCAAATTTAAAAGCTTTCTGGAAACGAAGTTTCAAACATTGGAATTGCTTACGTCCCACACTAATCCAACAAAACAAATTAAAGAAACACGTTCTCATCATGTTTCTTACACTACAACTGAACGGATATGTGTAAGGTGCAGCAGCAATCACACATTATGTCACTGCAGAGAATTCATCAACTTAGAACCATCAAACAGAAGAGAATATGTAAAGAACAAACACTTGTGTTTCAACTGCTTAGCTCCAGGACACTCTGTATTAAAATGCAAATTACCTGTGTCCTGTAGAATCTGCAACAAACGGCACCACTCACTACTACATGATACCAAGAACCCGGAACCAGTGGCTTCAATTGAAACTCGAACACCACAACCACTGGCTTCACAGCATATAGTAGATGAGGAAGTACATGTGAGTACGATAGCATCACATGTAACAGCAACACCTAAGCAGGGCGTAGAACTATTAGCAACGGCAGTAGTGGAAGCAACAAACGAGAGCGGCCTTACCATTCCGCTACGCGTCCTAATAGACCAAGGTTCTCAAGCAACATTTATCACTGAAAAGGCGACTCAAATACTGAAGCTCAAACGACAACCTGTGAAAGGAAGTGTCGTGGGAGTAGGTTTTACAAGAACTGAGATAAAGCATGCCGTACAACTTCAACTGACATCGAAATGCAATAGAAACTTCAAGATACCAATCGAAGCCTACGTCATGTCAAAGCAACTAACTACTAAGATACCTACTCAAACGATACCTACCAAACATTGGCCTCATCTTAAGGGACTCAAATTGGCCGATCCAACATACTTCCAGTCAGGATCAATTGACATACTTTTGGGAGTTCGAGAGTATGCTCAAATCATACAACAAGACTTAATAAAAGGACCACCAGGCACACCTTGTGCACAAAATACCAGCCTGGGATGGATTCTTTTTGGAGATATTTACAAACAATCTAAAGAAGATACTTACCTCGTGATGCACAACCAAGTTGACGTCGACGCGACGTTGAATTCAAGCAGGGAACGGGAACCTGAAAACAAAAGACACCTAACAAAAGAAGAAAAGCTATGCGAAGAAACTTACGAAAAACCAACAACGAGAAATCAAGAAGGAAGATACATCGTCAAACCACCTTTCAAAAGATACAGTCCACAGCCAACCAATACAAAAGACAAAGCTAAACACAGATTTCTACACCTGGAACAAAAATTCTAAAAATCACCATACTTCAAAAGAGAATATTTCTCAATCCTCATCTAGATGGAAAACAAGTCCTCAGGGTGGGCGGTCGTCTAAGACATCCGAACCTACCAAGAAACGAAACATCAAATCATTATACGAAATGTAAAAATACAAACCGAATTTGTCAGTTACCACGTTTCACCGCACGGCTGTCATTTCGCAGCGCATTCAATGCCTACTAGTCGAGCGAGCGGCCGAGCGCCGATGCGATGTTATTTACCTACTCATGCGCCGGCAGCGGCACCGCGCCGATACTTGTAATTAACCTTACTTTGTGTAATATTTGTTATAGTTTACATGATTTACAATGTTTAAAAGGTCTTATCGTCCTTTTGGTGGGCGGTATGGTTGAGCTAATGCACACCTTTATGTTACAAGTTCGTTCATTGTACAAGTCAAGTCAGTCGCAATACAAATCTGCAGTCGACAACACGTTATTTTAATTCATTCTCCCAAACTAGTACAAAGTGAACCTTAACACCCCACCAGGGTTCTTAGTTAAAATGCCGATTATTCACTTTGCACATTATTGCACATAATCACTTCACAAAATTACAAAACACATCTGGTTCGCACAATCAATAGTTCCATTGGTAAAATAATTATATTTCGACACCGGTCTAACGACCCGGTTACGAACTAAATAAATTCCAAAATCAACACAAAGCGAGCAAACACCACAAATAATCCCCGAAAACCTCAAAAATAATTCCCGAAAATCACACGACCCAGTGTCCGGATGTGACGTCACGCGCGACACGTGACGTCACCGGAAATCCAAGCGGAAGTGCCGCCATAACGGCTTAAGCGTCGGTGAAAAAAATTACGCGGTTTTTTTGGTGGAAACGAGCCGCTTCCGCTTCCGGCACGGTCGCGTGAAAGCCTGAATTTGTGAGAGGTGTCAAATTGTCTGAAGAATTTATTTCATGTCCCAAGGTACGTGTATTACGTGTCCCGATATTACATGTCTTTATTTCAAAGCTAAGACTTCTATCGTCGTTTTATCGATAGGATGTTTAATTTTGCCTCCATAGACATACCAGTAAATACCATCCCTACATCGTTAACGTACCACCTGCTTGTACTAAGCGATTCATTTCTTCCTTTATAATGCGGACCGCCAGGGATTGGGATGCCCTGCCTCCGTCATTGTTTCCTGACAATCTGGATATCTTCAAGCCAAGAGTGAATAGATATCTTCTAGGTCTACATACTCCATCTTCGGCTACAACTTCGCTTTCCATCAGGCGAGTTGGTGGCCAAATGTAGCCCTATTCTGCATTTAAAAAAAATAGAGATGCCAACACATTCCTCCTCTATAGATCTCCAAAAATACCGGTTGGAAGCGGCTTTATCCAGTTGCGTACAAAACTCTATAGATATCCAGTTAACGTCCAATAGCTGAAGAGAAGAAAACAATAATAGCACTCTTTTCTTCTTCTTACTTCCTGCGTGTTTCGTTCTCGACCACTTTTTTCGCTTTCCTTTGAGTGAAATGGGGATAAAACATGGACTTATTTGCGAAACAGTTTGAAAGGAATTTTATTTTATTGTAGTATCATGTTGTGTAGAATGACGCTGTGAAAATGTGTAGAATCACGCTGGATGCAATACGCTTTCATCCAGTATAATCAAATTAGAGATCTTTAGGAAAAACTTATGTCTAGCAGAAGACGTCCTATGACTGAAAAGAAAATGACAATACTAGCAGTTATTTACTAAAAAAAAACTTAAAGCATTTACCTGTGGACATAGGCCTCCCCTATAGATTTCCAGTCGACGACGTCCAACGGCTGAAAAGAAAAAACAATGATGGCACTTTTTCACATAAGTAAAATACCTAATTATTTTTTGCCAACATTGGCACAACCGAATTAAGACATTTTTACATTATTGTTGATTTTACAAATTCGACTCGGCCGATTTCAATAAAACTGTACGTCTGAGGAATGATCTATCAAACAAAAAAAAATCATCAAAATCAGTACATAATTGGCGAAGTAATCGTCTATCATACATACAAATAAATTATATAACTTTTTTTAAATACAAGCTTTTGATGTTCTGGATATCATGTAGCAGCAGAATGCTAGCCAAGACAAATAAAACGAGCCCAAGCACGACAGGTCAATGTTGTTTAGTACAGGAGTTGCTATGGTCACCTTCCGACTCCATCATCAGATCAGCTCCATGGTACCATATTATTGCATTGTCATGCGATATACATATGCGTGCTAAATTGCAGCTCAATCAGAAACCGGGAAGTTGGTCAAATTTGCAAGATTCCACCCGACTGTGCTTACATACATACCTACATAGGTACTAAATAATCGGCCAAGTACGAGTCGGACTCGCGCACGGTTCGCGGCGCAAGGTTCCGTACTGTATGGGAGCCCCCCTTAAATATTTATTTTATTTTAATTTTATTATTTATTATTGAAGGGAATATAAAACTAAATATTCTGTGAAAATTTCAAGCATCTACCTGGTACCATTATTAATATAGAGCGAAAAACGTCTAAAAATTCAGGTTCGTTGTATGGGAGCACCCCTTAAATATTTATTTAATTTTGTTTTTAGTATTTGTTGTTTTAGCGGCGACCGAAATACATCATCTGTGAAAATTTCAGCTGCCTAGCTATCATGGTTCATATTGAGATACAGCCCGGTGACAGACGGACAGACAGACAGACGGACAGACGGACATCGAAGTCTTAGTAATAGGGTCCCGTTTTTCCCTTTGGGTACGGAACCCTAAAAACGTACAGTCTAGTTGAGAAACTCCTTTTTGAGAGTCAGTAAGTAAGTAAATTCGTATAGGCCGGGTGGCTAGCCCTGGTGTCAGTGTTTTTAGGCCGCTTGAAGGCCTCTGACATGGCTAAACGGTTAAAACAACCGAGGCCTACAATTTAATGTGTCATCCGAGCCACGGTAGCGCTCAGTTGGAAAATGCCACCCGCGGTCACCCATCCAAGTACTGACTGTGCGGAACGTTGCTTATTTGGGAGTCAGTTAATAAGTAATACAGTAAGTATCTAATATACCTACGATAATGAGTGATATAAAAACACGAATAAACGTAACATAAAAATTATTTTTACAAACGTACGAGTGCGTAATTACTCGCGTAGGATCTTTGATTAAAGCATGTTTATTTCTAACGTAAAATCTCTGATGTTACCGGAATGGTGCCTCATCTATAGTCATGCTTTTGTAGGGTTCCGTACCCAAAGGGTAAAAACGGAACCCTATTACTAAAACTCCGCTGTCCGTCTATCTATCTGTCACCAGGTTGTATGAATCTTGACAAATCTTGGTATAATACAATACAACAACACTTTACTGACACCATCAAATAAGAAAACATAACATAATAAACTAAGACAGAGAGGCACAAAAGACGGTCTTATCGCTAAAAGCGATTTCTTCCAGACAACCTCTCTTGGACGCAAAGAAACTTATAGACGACAAGGACTGTGTAAACGTAAAAAAAGCTGCCTGAGGCCTCTGACATGGCTAAGCTTTTAAAACAACCGGAACCTACAGTTTGACGTGTCATCCGAGCCACGGTAGCGCTCAGTTGTAAATGCCACCCGCGGTCACCCATCCGAAGACTGACCGAGCTGAACGTTGCTTAACCTCGATGATTGCTAACGAACACCTAGTCAAACTAGGTAATATAGGTAAACTAGCGACCTGCCCCGGCTTCGCACAGGCAGGTGTATTATACATATAAATAAATAATCATTTATTTCTAACAAAAGATCATAGGTTTACAATAATTAGCAAAACATTAAAATTTAAAATTTAGTTAAATGTCATATTTTGATTATTTGTAAGCACATGAATCATATACCAATGATTCATGTACTGACAGTCAAAACGGTTCGCAAATACGTTCAGGATGGTGTTGTCACTGGCCCGGACGTCCAGCGGTGGAATATTAAAAGACTGGTACAGTACAACACAAATAAATGCTTCACTGTTTACACCAGAGATGTAAGAAAAAATTTAATTATGAGAAAACTTATTGAAAAGACCAAAGTAACTACAGGCGACCTTATCCATAACAACAATCTCTTCCAGGCAACCTTAGGATAAAGAGAAACAGTTAAGTTCAAATAATGTTACCAGATCTTCTATGGGATTTTAATTTTGGATTTTTGTTCGAACTATTATTTACTTAGCGAGCATTTTATCAAATACTTTTTAAGCAATTATCATTCAGTAAAAACCTACCTACCTACCTGTTAGATAACTCCTTTTAGGTTCAAAAACCTGTAACGAACATCACCGACGCGTGCCGGGGCAGCCCCATCAGCATCCTGAACGCATTATTACATTAAACACGAAAGGCGCTGTACTGTTTCTGCATAAAGGCGACCCACAGGCTACTCGTGTAGAAGGACGTACAAAAATTAACATATAAACCTTCCTCTTGAATCACTATCTATTAAAAAAAACCGCATCAAAATCCGTTGCGTAGTTGTGAAGATTTAAGCATACATAGGGATATAGGGACAGAGAAAGCGACTTTGTTTTATACTATGTAGTGATAGTGATAGTGATGATGATAGGTGGTTTAAAAGCCTTGATACCAATAACCCGTACTATGAATAAGGCTCCGGCTTCCTTTACCCACGGAACCTGTACCCGGGAGCCCACACACACAAACATGTCACGCACAGATGTGTATGTGTGCATGTGTGCGTAACACGCTATTACAGACGCGATTACAAATATCTAAAGAAATGTCGAGATTAGGAGCTTTTTATCTGGAATGTTTTATTTAATGGCCGACTGTAGAAGAAAGTAGGTTGTGTTTTAGGCCAATCATCTATATCTATACTAATATAATTAAGAGGTAAAGTTTGTGAGTTTGTGAGGTTGTACGGGGCAATCTCTGGATCTACTGGACCGATTTTGAAAATTATTTTACCCATAGACAGCCTCATTATTTGCGAGTATTATAGGCTATAAAGTAAGCGCGGGCAAAGCCGCGGGCAAAAACTAGTATAACATAAGTAGGTACGTGGTCTTTATTCGAAAACTTTGTTACCACAACACCACATCAGCAATTAATACTTTTATATTATGTACTTACACTGCAAATGTCGACATTTTTTGAAACCATGGTGGTCTAGCTAGTGGCTGTAACACCCGTCTTACATCGTGAGGTCGTGGGTTCGAATCCCGGTCCCGTACCAATCAGTTCTTTGGAACTTTTGTACGGAATTTCACATCATTGCACATGAAGCAACCAGAGCCCTTAGTCCAGGTTTTGCGTAGTTTACTTAAACTTTCGCGTTCGTGTGTGGCTCCATACATTTTGGTTAGTTCTTCTTCGTTTCCGCCAGGGGCGCTGTACAAAAATGTACAGAACCATAAAGAAACCTGTAGTTTTTTTTCGTGTTAACCTGGACTACCGCGTCTGCATACGGCTGTAAAAAAAAATTCGACGGCGGTGGATTCACATCCACCAAACCTGGGCTAGCGTGGTGGATATGGCCCAATCACCATTCGTGGGTAGACCTACGTCCTGCAGTGGACTATTCAAAAGGCTGGTAAAGCACAACACAGATAAATGCTTCATTGTCCAGACCAGAGATGTAAAAAAAAAATCATTATAAGAAAACTTAAAGACTAGTGTAACGACAGGCAACCTTATCATTAACAACAATCTCTTCCAGGCAACCTTAGGATAAAGAAATACAGTTAAATTCATTTAATGTTTCCCGATCTTCTATGGGATTTAAACTTTGGTTTTTTGTTTGTACTATTATTTACTTAGTGTGCATTTTATCAAATACTTTTTAAGCATTTGTCATTCAGTAAAAACCTACCTACCTACCTTTTAGATAACTCCTTTTAGGTTCAAAAACCTGTAAGCCACTTTAAAATTATAACCAGTTAAACAGTACGCAAAGGGTTGTGTAGAACGGTGTTACTTGGCGGAAAGAAGATTATTTTTCTGAGATCGTCATCAATTTATGTTTGATTGACAAAAAAAATACGTGTCTAATATTTTTAACCGACTTCCAAAAAGGAGGAGGTTCTATGTTCGTCTGTATGTTTTTTTTTGTGTATGTTCATCGATAATTTCACCAATTGTGAACATAATCGAAAAATTCTTTTTAGATCAAAAGGGTATATTCCCGAGATGGTCCTATTTAAATTTTACAGAAACCGGCTGAGCCGTTTTTGATAAATCAATAATGATGTAAACAATTCGAGCGAAATATGCGAACTTTGTACACGATGGAAGGCGGTTTTGCCATTTTTTTGCGAAAAAAAATTTGAAAAATAATTTTATTGGCTCTCTGACGGACTAATTACATTTTTTAGTCATCACGCCTACTAAAAATACACTAAACATCAAGTCATTGACTATTAAAATAATTAAAACCTTTTCGTGTAACAACGTGCAATATCTATAGGCATCTTTAAATTAAACATTGTAGCCAATTTTAAATCCGCCATCGTGAATTAAAAGGCAACTTATAAATTGTTCTCTTTTTCAAATGCATAATTATAGTGGAAAAGAAACAGGAACATTTTAAATTGTCACTTCATTGAAACTAGCGTGAGGAATAGTTATTAAATGTTTATATGAAAAACCGGATACACTCACGATAATATTTGAAACGGCCGAGCCGCTATGCGCCCGACCGGTTTCGAAGTAGTTAGTACTCCTTCATCAGGGAATACGCGCGCCCCCGATGACGGACGCCCGCGCACTCACGGTTTTTCATATATATATTTTTTTAATTGTAATTAAAATTACGATGGCGCCTTTAAAACGGATTATTCCAGTCCGTCCCCCGGTTTGGCCACAATGTTTAAGTTAAAGATGCCTATATTACATGCTGTTGTACGAACAGCTCTGTTAAAATTAATTAGATACAGGTAAGTTAGATTAGAAAATTTCACAGGAATCTCGGACAGAGTGTGCTTATTAAATCTAAAGTTTGACACACTCTCGCTTTCTTTGATCCAAGTATATGCACCAACAAATGAAGCCAAACCTGTTGAAATTGATACATTCTATAAACATCTAAGTGATGCCTACAACCTAGCCGGCTCAAACAAAATTGTGATGGGAGATTTCAACTCCAAAATTGGTACCACAAACGCTGCGGAAAGCTTAGTTACTGGCAAATACGGTTACGGGACAAGAAACAAAAGGGGACAGCAACTAATTGAATATGCACTCCAAAACAAATAAACCATAATGAACACTGTCTTCAAAAAAAATCCAAAAACAAAATGGACGTGGATTTCACCAGATAAGAAAACAAAAAACGAAATTGATTTCATCCTCTCAAATATACCCAAACAATTCACAAACGTAGAAGTGATCACAAACATGAATTTCAGCGACCATAGGCTACTAAGAGGAACTATAGAGACCAAAAAAGCTAAACGGAGTCGCGCAAAGTATTGCAAGATAAACAACCCTTTGACATCATCACAAGAAAAAGAGCAATTCCTAGATTTTCTCAGCAAAGAAAACCTGAACATCAATGAAAACGAAGACGCCAACACTTTCTATGGCAGAATCGAAAACACCATCAAAAATTGCCTAAGCCAAGTGACAAAAACCTCACAAGTACAAAAAGGCATACTAAGCGAGGCTACTAAGCTACTTATAAGAAGACGGCACTATTTACAAAGTAAGAAACCACTTTCAAAAGAAGAGAAAAAGGAACTAAAATCATTATATAAAGAAGTACACAAACAAATCAAAACAGACTACAAAGAACATAGACTAGAAATCATAGAAAAACATATGGTCACATTAGGCAGTGCAAAGCGAGCATATAAACAACTGAATACCCATAAAACTTGGATCCCACAGCTACAAACAAGAAAGCCCTCATCCAAAACGCAAACTAGAATGGAAGTAGCACATGCAGCCACAGATTTCTACCAAAATCTATACAGTGGACAAGGTACAAGCCAAACCACATATAAACCAACAAAAATAGATGCAAACAACTCACCTCCCACATTCAAGGAAATGCAAGTATGGAAAAAAATTGATAAATTAAAAGACAACAAAAGCCCTGGCCCAGACAACATATCAAATGAATTAATAAAAACTGCAAAAAACGTCCTAGTCAAACCACTGACATGCTTATTTAATAAAATCTTAGAAGAACAGACAGTCCCTGAAACCTGGACAGCAGCAGACATAATACTACTCTACAAGAAAGGAGATCCCTCAGATGTAGGGAACTACCGCCCTATAAGCTTGCTCCCGACCATATACAAATTGTTTGCTGCATGCTTGGATGAGACACTCAGCCCATTAATAGAAAAAAATCAACCAGTAGAGCAAGCAGGTTTTCGCAAGGGTTTCAGCACTATGGACCATATACAAACTGTGGAACAAATAATAGAAAAATATGTTGAGTTTAAAAGACCACTATACTTGGTATTCATAGACTATGCAAAAGCGTTTGATTCAATCTCACATGAAAGTATATGGAGAGCACTATCAAAGCAAGAAATTCCAGATTTCTACATAAACATCCTGAAAGATGTGTACCACAAGAGTACGGCAAGAGTGAAACTTGACCAAGTAGGCCCTGCATTCCAAATATCCAGAGGTGTGAAACAGGGAGACCCAATATCTACAAAAATATTCATATCTGTCTTGGAACACATCATGCAGGAATTAGATTGGAGAAGAAAAGGCATTTTTATCAATTCAAAACCACTCAGCCACTTGAGATTTGCTGACGATATAGTTCTCTTCTCCGAAACAGCAAATCAAATTGAGTCTATGGTAAACGAGCTCTGCACTGTCAGTCGGAAGATAGGCCTAGAACTCAATACTTCAAAAACGAAAGTTATGACAAACAGCTCCAAAACACCCATAACAGTAAATAACGCTGCATTACAATATGTAGAAGAGTACATCTATCTCGGGAAACTAGTATCATTTAAGAAAACTAGACACATCGAAGAAATACATAGAAGAATAACACTTAGTTGGAAAAAATTTTGGAGCTTCAAAGAAATCTTGAAGTCAAACTTACCAATAGTTTTCAAAAAGAAAACCCTGGACACTTGTATAACACCATGTCTTACTTATGGCTGCCAGACCTGGATATATAATCACACCACAAGAGACAAAATTCAGAAATGCCAAAAAGCAATGGAAAGATGCATTTTAAACATAAGACTAAAAGACAAAATAAGAAGCTCAGAGATAAGAAAGAAAACACAAGTACTGGATATGCTACAACAAGCACAGAAACTAAAGTGGAGCTGGGCCGGACACCTAGCACGCACAACTGACATAAGATGGACGAAACTAACCACACAGTGGCAAGGCCCATGTGGGAGTCGACATAGAGGAAGACCACAAGAAAGATGGAAAGATGAAATCATAGCTACAGCAGGGGAAAACTGGGTAGAACAGGCACAAAATAGAAAAACATGGAATGCTCTGGAGGAGGCCTTCACCCGAAGAGGGGTCCTCAACCAAATTGACTATACTAATAATGACTAAATTGAATATACTAATTAACTGACTCTGAAGATATATTAAATAACTGACAAAGTAAATTGACCTAAATTACAAATTTAATTAAAATTATAAATGATTGACTCAGATGTATGTATATTCTAATAACATAATTAATAAATTAATATAATTATAATATCGACATTAAATATCAATTATTACACCATTTAATTAATCAAATGAAATGTTTTATAAGGTTTGAGGAAATAAAAGGCTATTTTATTTTATTTTATTTATTTTATTTAAGTTAGATTAAGGTCAAAAATCTACTTACTAAACATACTTAAGTAGAATTTGTGCAAAAAGAGAACCGTCGTGGCGTTACGGTGAACTAACAATAAGATTTTAATCAGCAGCCAAAGTACCGACTACTTGGTAGACGCGAGTACTGATGAAAACCGAACTGGTGTCCACCGAGTATCAAACACTTTTAGTTGTACCAGCAATGACAGAGCAGTGTTGTCAACGTAACAAATGAGTAAAATGGCACACGGGTGACCTCACCTACGACGCTTCTCTTTTTGCACAAACTCCATCCAAGATTGATCAAAAATTCTTAATTTTGTCACACCATGAATGAAATCATGAAACTTATCCATGGGATCGTATAATAAGCATTAAAAGACATAGTAAAAGTTGATCTCAGCGATGAGCATATTAAACATAGGTTCCTAGAATTTTACGAAATATAAATACATGGCAATTGGCAGGGCACGTAGCGCGGAAGACTGATGACCGATGGGGTCGAAAAGTTCTCGAGTGGAGACCACGCACCGGCAAGCACAGCGTAAGACGTCCACCCACAAGGTGGACGGAAGACCTCATTAAGACCGCAGGATCGCGCTGGATGCAGGCCGCTACTAACCGGTCTTATCGGAGATCTATAGTGGAGGCCTATGTCCAGCAGTGGATGTCTTTTGACTGATGGACATAAATACATAGAACTCCTAAGTACTAGTAGTTCGGCTAAGTAACACCGTTCCACGTAACCTTATACTGAATATTAATATGAATTTTTTTATCAACTCCTAGTTAGATCGTTCCATAAATGGGACAACAGTTACAAATGTGACGAGTATGGAATATTTAAGGGCCATTCTGTGGCCAATTATGAAGTGACAAAAATGGGACATTTTGTTTATGGAAGTGTGAAAAGGGCTTTGTTTAGTGACACCAGATGCATATTGCTTTATAAATTAAGTATAGGCTGAATAAAACTTCTTGGCGGTTATGAAGTTAGCTATAAGCTGCGTGAAACTCAAACCTCGCGTAGCTGTTAAGTGAGCTTCAGCCAGGATTGGTTTTTGCGCAGTAGATAACATCATTGCAAGAACCTAGTTGTATAAGTAATATGTTTTCCTCATGTTTTCTATCTAATATACAGGGTTATTTCTAATCGTAAGGGTTATTTCAGAACGTCGTGAACAGACAAGTGAGGCCGGTTTTTTATACATGTGGTGAGTGCGTCGGTGTTGCGCCGCCGTAGTTAGACTGACGATCCAAGGCGTAATTTCCTAGTACGTGTTTGTGTGTGTAATTGTGTCTGCACACGGCGAGGCGTAGTTTTGCCGGCCTCACTTCTTTGTTCACAACATTCTGTCTTTTTTGCAACAAAACTTAAATAATATTTCATAACTAAACCATAATTCTATTACTTGAACCATAACTATATTATTATAATTATATAATATATTAACAAACCTAAACAAATTAAAAATAATAAATAAAACTTGAACTGAAAAAAAAGATAATGTACAGATGACAAAGAAAAACCCTAAAGTAAAAGCCTACTACCAGCGGGCACAGTTCCCAAAGATCCATTACCACGTTGGATGGCAATACTGATCCTCTGGGCATTAGCCCAGTGGATAGTTATAAACACAATTTTCACATTCTGTCTTGATTTTTAGGGTTCCGTACCCAAAGGGTAAAAACGGGACACTATTACTAAGACTCCGCTGTCCGTCCGTCTGTCTGTCTGTCTGTCCGTCTCCAGGCTGTATCTCATGAACCGCTATAGCTAGAAAGCTGAAATTTTCACAGATGATGTATTTCTGTTGCAACTATAACAACAAATACTAAAAACAGAATAAAATTAATAACTAGTAGTCCGCCCCGGACTTGGACCTCGCGCTATTCCTATTTCATATCATAAAAACTGTGATTTCAAAAAAATATATAATAATATTGGTATGAAAGTTTTGCAATGATGAGTGAAGTAAATGTATATATCATTCGGTAAAATATTTCAAATATATGAGTTTTTGCCAAAAATTGCTATTGTGCTACAATGTTTGAATTGTGCTAAATCTGATCATACTGAATAGAATCTAACACTAGCAGAAGTCGCATAGCTTATAGGGCTTCAAAGAACAAAGAGAGCGGTTATTCATTTAACATATAAAATATATAAATGGTTTTATTGAGAAGTTACTGTTAGAATGTACTAAAAGATAAAAAATAATTTTGGTAGTCCTAGGCACGGTATTAGATATCATTACCGTGTCCTAGGTAAATACTGCATTCAACGCACTAATTTTCTTATCACTCGAGCATTGATCAGACTCAAAAATAAATCGTGGGGCGTTCAGCGTGAACGTTACAATGTTAGTAGGTACCTATACACTGTTAGAAAGTCTATTAAGAAAAAATGTTAGAAACCTACTTTGGGATTCTTTACTTAGTTCGAGCGTAAATTATTTAAACCAACAAAATTCAGCATCTATATACAATTTTATTTAAAAGATAAGTAAACGTTACATACAGTCCTCTAGCTATCATCAAACCTAAACGTACACACTCTGCGAGCTACTCTAAGAAGAAAGTCCACGACGTTTTTGCAAAGGCCATTGAAATAGACCCTGTTTCGTGTATACCACAGAAAGTTGGAAAGGCCGTTGCAAAAAGCCCCAGTGGTCGTAGATGTCTCGGAGAGCTAGGTTACGATCACAAGACTGCCGTAGGAAAACACCCCATGGCAGTAGATACCACAGAGACCGGAAAAAGTCGTTACATACGGCCCCGCAGTAGTAGAGGTCACGGAGAGCTGGCTAGTCGGTCACAGGAGAGCCTCTGGAGAACGCTCCATAGCAGCAGATACCACAGCGAGTTGGAAAATCCGTTGCAGCTAGCTCTGCAGTAGTAGGCGTTGCGAAGAGTTATCCCGTTGATAACAGGAGAGCCGACGGAGAATGCCCCGTAGCAGTCGATACCACAGGGAGGTGGAAAGGCCATCGCAGACGGCTCTAGTGGTAGTAAGTGTCACGGAGGCTTATTAAACGCTATGTTCAGATTAAGTAGCCACAGCCGAAAGTAGTGCCAATATTCAACAGTTTACTCATATGACGCCAATGAGGCAAAGATTCTCGTCATCACTTTTTTAGTGTCCTGTTTTATTTTAACAAAATATTCAAAAACTTTCACAAGAAACTGACACTGACCATAAAAATTTGGATTTTTGACATAAGTACTGTCAGAATTTAAATAAGGATTTTAAATAAATGTTCGTAAAGGTGCGCTTACACGGGCAACTAAAATTGCTCAATTCCAGTCAATACTCGTCACGACTACATCAAGCAATTTACGGCAAAGGTAACAAGCATCAATGCTGCGCAATACAATATTGAGCGATACAGCGCAACTTCATCAACTACTTCCACCCGACCTCTCGCTCTCCCCGCGGAAGCAAGACGGCAAGCCGCAAAACAAACAAGTGCGAATGAGATATATACAAAAATTGCTAGGAATTTCCAAGCCCATTGGGTATTCGTCAATTCGTATCTGTGACATTGAGCGATATGAAATATCTGGAGCAATTAGGAGCAATATCGCCGAAATAATTGCCGCAATTTATTGAAATTTCTCCATTAATTGCTCCAGATCGGTCCATTCGTGTCCCGAGCAATTATTGCCCTCGTGTAAGCGCACCTTAAGAATGAGTATTTTGTTGAGCGCGACGAGCGTCCTCCAAAGAGTCAAAAGCAGAAAATACCGAAAACTTCGCTCGAATAAATCTCTTAAACTCCGAGACCGATGGTTTATTTTGCCGTACCGAAAACGCAAAGATAACAAAATACATCAAATAGCTCACTAAATTCATTACAAAAGTCATTTCACAAAAAAAAAAAAAAAAATTTGCGGGATTCAGGATTTTGTCGCTCGATGAACGGAGCCATCTAGGATTTTTAAGATTGAACTAATGTGCTTAGTAACTAAGTATATGAATGGTTCAAAAGGTAACTTTGCGTAAAGCGCTCCAACATATTCCATTTCAATTACTAGATTTGACCCAAGCAACTTCCGCAGAAAGTGGCGCCGTTTTGCCTCTTTTTACCACCAGTCCTGGTATCTTCGACACCACTGAACAGAAGATGCTCATATTCGAACTTAAAAATTCTATATAAATAAACTACGTGCATGCTAAATTTCATGGAGATCGGCTGAGCGGTACTTGAGTTATCGTCGAACAAAGAAACATACAAACATACATCTGACAGCTCAAATGCCGGCTCGTCCCATTAGACTCAGAGACCTCGCTAACGCTCGGTCAATTAAGGGGGGCTCCCATAAAACAAACCTGATTTTTAGCCGTTTTTCGATGTATTTTAATAATGGTAACAGGTAGATGCTTGATATGTTCACAGAATATTTAGTTGTATATTTGATTTAATAATAAATAACAAAATTAAAATGAAATAAATATATTTCAGGGGGGCTCCCATTCAGTACGGAACCCTTCATGCGCGAGTCAGACTCGTACTTGGCAGATTATTTCATTTCGTCTAAGCGCAACGTTTGTATTGTATAGTAACCAATTTTTATAGTCAACTGCTGAACATAATATTTGGTACGTCTAAGAATAGGTCTACAGGGTTATTTCTAATCAATTAGCATCCTTTTAGGGGCATATTCTGTACATAAAAACCAGCAACTTTTGTTCTGCGACTTTTGTCAAAACTCAAAAAAAAAACAGCTGTTCCATACATTTCGTCGAGGGTGATATTTATTTTTATATTTTTTTTACAACTTCTTTTTTTGAGAATTTATAAAAGTTGTAGAACAAAAGTTGTTAGTTTTGATGTACAAAATAAGCCTATTAGTCTGAATAGTAGTAATAATAATAACAGAATAAACATATTAGTCTGTTCGAACATACTGTCCGAGAATAGGTATATGTATTTATTTATTTATTTATTCTTATAAAAAATACATATACTTATTAATCATATTCTTACAGTATTACCAAGGTAATGAAATTACCGTGGTATTACATACCAGTTATAATAAAGTTAGTTGCTAAAATTTTTTTTTTATACAAAAATATTTCAGTGCAGGTATATTAAATCTAAAATGGGAAAATACCTATTATATCATTTAATACCAAAAAAATTATATACGTAGGTATATTTTACATCGCAAGGTAGCCCTTCTTATATTATCATCCAACTCTTTTTTACTGCCAAAATATTCAGGTTATCTAGTTTATTATAATGGTTATATTAATCGCTTTTCTGTCAAAGCCTAGACAAGTGATAGCTTTGATTACAGCTCCTTTGTGAGGTCGCTCACCCCAGTTCAGGTTACTACTCCTGTGTATTTATAAGGAGAGTAAACAAGTTTGACGCAGACGTGAACCGACGTAGCTTCTATGAGACGATGAGAATAATAATATTATTATTATATAATAATAGAGGTATTTATTTATTTCGTAATTTTAGTGCGCGATTAGTCCCGTAGTACATAATCATAATGTGTACCAATCGCGAAAGTTTTTAAAACGACAATGTTAATGCGTATTGAAAATCTTTCATCCACCCATCAGCCATAGGACGTCCACTGCTGGACATACGCCTCCCCTATAGATATCCGATAAGACCGGCTGGAAGCTGCTTGCATCCAGCGCGAACCTGCGGTCTTAATCAGGTCATCCGTCCACTTTGTGGTTGGACGTCCTACGCTGCGCTTGCCGGTACGCGATCACACGAGAACTTTTCAACCCCATCGGTCATCAGTCCTCCATGCTATGAGCCCTGCCCACTGCCATATCAACTTGTCTATCCGTTGGGTTATTTCAGTAACATTGGTACTTCTACGGCCTTCTCATTTCTGATTCGATCTCGCAGAGAGACTCCGAGCATGGCTCGCTCCATAGCTCGTAGGGCTACTTTGAACTTATTAATCAGGCTCATAGTAAAGTAAGAGACAACTGATATTATTATCATGATCTAAAATGATTATAGTTCGGCGTTCAGAGAATGCGTTCCTGACACGTCATCTTGAAAAAATGTTTTTGGCCGATATCTCGGAAACTATGTAGTTAAGGGCAAAAAACACTAAGATCATTATTGTATAAAATAAAATTTCGCATCTTTTGTGTCTTGTAAACTTTTTTGTAAAACTTACCGTTTACGATTTATGGAACATTTAATGAAATTTCATTAAATGAACCTTAAATTATTAAATGGTCCATAAATTGTTTTTTGCCCATAGTACATAGTTTCCGAGATATCGGCCAAAAACATTTTTTCAAGATGACGTGTCAGGAACGTGTTAGAATAATAATGTTATAATAATATTAATAACGATTACAAAATGTATTAAGTAATGTAAGACTAATTGTAAGTAGCTAAATGGAACTGAGGAATATCATGACGTCCGAATGTCGGCCATTGTTGTTTACGTACACCATTTATTTAATACTGTGATTTCATAATGTTATAGATGACTTGAAACGTATCAATAATTGTTCTAATAATTCTAATAAGTATGAAATACAGTGATGATTTTATGTTTAACAATTGTGTAAAATGGAGGCTACCACCGTGCCCGCCATCTTGCTCGTTCCCTATTGGTTGTTAGCAATGTTTACATCGAGGAGTGGTGGTAAGGCATGGTGGGAGCTTGTGAAATCAGTATAAAACAGTCTGTTGGCGCGGCTTCGCTCTCCTAATATCTCTTAATATCTCTTAGTGTTCTCCCGGTATTCTGATAATAACGTTGGAGTCTTGCTTAGCTAGTTATGCTGAGTGTCGGTACCTTTTATATTCGAAGCCAAGTCGAGTGGACGTCGCCATGTTGCTAAAGTTAAGTACTTTGTTTAATATCTAAATTTAGGTTACTGATCATTGTACACTGATGGCGTCTTGAGTTTCTTGCCACTTCTTCTCAAAACGTCTAGGGCCTTGCGAACGTGGCATAATTATTGCAATACATGGTGGTACCCTCGAGGGACCCATGAAGTATATGAATAATAAACAAAGTATACTTACTTACTTGTTTCCTTTACTAATTTAGAATCCTGAACATTAGACAAGTACCCTCACGAACATTTTTAGGATCAGATTGAAGAGTTTCTTTGTTATTAAGTTAGAATCAGGGTTGCTGCATTAGTTTAAAGTAAGATTTCCATCCTAACAGTAATATTTTGATAGAAAATAGACAAAGTAACCTCTCTCTTTTAACCCTGATCTAACAAACGCATTCTCTGAACGGCCGAACTATAGGTATCATGATCTATAATGATTAGTTTGTTGTGTTGTTGGCTGCATCTCGCATGCCCGGTCCCCGACAGGACCGGTCGGCTTTATAAAAACTACTGCAAGCCGCAGGTGCAGCGAGCGTCTGTGATGTCGCGACCGAGATGGGAATCAGACATGTTCGGAATCTACTAGAAAGTCCTTCCGTACCTCTAATTCTTAGAATAAGAATAGAATAAGAATAAGAAAATGTTTACTGAATAATAGAAAGTTGTATTGCTTGTAATATTTTTTCTATGGGTATTGAGATATGACTGGGTATTAAAAACATTTTCATAATTAGTCCGTTAGTTTATTAAGAAACTAGTTTTTGCCCGCGGCTTCGTCTGTATGATATTTCGAGGCCCTACCTTACCACCCTTAGTAAAAGTGGTGGAAAAAAAAAGGATTGACATTTTTGTTCGATTCGACGATTCTTTTTTGACATTTGTTGGAGCGCACGCTAAAATAGCTTGCAGATAGCAGATTTTTTTCTACTTACTTAACACATATTGTTATAATATGGAAAGTTTACGCAATATCATTATAATTTATAGCCTATGTGTTAAACTGATATATATATAACGGGACAATAGCTTTAAGTTTAATTTTAAATAGTGCCACTTAGTACAATTTCGAAGGACTAGGAATGGAAGTGGCAACATTCCTGGGGTAACGCTTGTGACAAACGCTGTTGATTGATTCTATGGAGGTTTTAAGTGACACTGACATCGCATGATCGGCCGATGAGCGGGAAAATGCGAGGTGACATGTCAGACAGATGTCAGTGAGTTGTAAACAGAGCTTGTTCGGAAGAGGTTGTGGAAAACTGAGATTAGAACGGTTCAAGCTTAGTGATTCTTGATAGAATGGTGGCAGCGTGCGTTACGCTGCGAAACGCCATGTCCTTCGCTTAAAGTTCTCTATAATTGTAATCATACGTAATCTTCTGTGCAATAAACTGATTGTTCGTGACGTCGCCTTTATCTCCTCGCCCGCTAAACCCACGCCACGCCACACTGAAGGATTGTTGGGTCAGTCAGTGGTATAAAACATTACCACATTGAAGCAGAATCATAACTGATGCGGTGCCTTTTTATGGATCCGACATATATATATAAGCTATATAATTGCAAAGTTTCATCTCAATCCGTTCAGTAGTTTTTGCGTGAAAGAGTAACAAACATCCATCCATCCATCCATCCTTACAAACTTTCACGTTTATGATATTAGTAGGATAGGATATTGACACGTATTTTTTCTTTTGTCAATCAAACTCTAAATGACAAAGATAAACCTTGGCAAAGTTTGGGAGTGGGGGCTCGTGCCGTCACTAATGCGATGTAGTCCGAACATTTGTAGTGCACTCGTTACGTCATGCGAAACTTTAACGAGCTATATCTTCATCAATTTTTGTTTATTGAAGCAAAAAAAAAAGGCTCAATTTTTTTTATATCTATCACACGGACTAAATATACTTTCTACCTTACGTAGGAAACAAGGGTATTATGAAACAATTCCCAGGAACACGTGTTATTCAATGTAGTCAAACCAGGGAAAAGCCAGTAAAAGCGGCCATTATAGTCTTCGGTGACAAACTGGAAGTCATCCAGGACCCTCAGATTGTCACTGAAACTGAAGCAGCTGCTCTGTTGGTCGGTGACGGCTTAAAACTTGGGGTAATATCCGTGTATCTTGAGGGCGACCAAGCTATAGACCCTTACTTGAATAGGATCAAACAGTTCAGCGAAAAACTAGCAACTAAAGACCTTATAGTTGCGGGAGATATGAACGCTTGGAGTCACTGGTGGGGAAGTGCGCTTGAGAATGAGAGAGGTAGAGCTCTTCACTCCTTCTTCAATGAAGTGGGTTTGCAGGTGCTTAACATGGGCGATACACCAACTTTTGAGGCCGTCAGAGGCAACACACGCTGTACAAGCATAGTAGATGTTACCACCTGTATTGAGTCACTTCTAGGAAAAATTGTAAGCTGGCAGGTGAATAGAAATCTTACAACTTCAGACCATAATGCCATTACCTTCTCATTGCGCTTAACACGGGCTCTTAAACAATTGAGACCTATTACCACGCGCAAATATAATACCAGGAAGGCAAAGTGGTCAGATTTCATGTCACACCTGCGAGGCTTTCTTGAGGAGAAGAAATTGTCACCAAGAGTGGTACGAGAATCCGCAAACTCAGAGGATTTTGAAAACATTATCACAAGCTATACACAATGTATCCATGAAGCCTGCGAGCTTTCCATCCCATAAGTGGGCTTACGAAAAGGGAATCCAGTCCCACCATGGTACACAAAGGAGCTTGATGATCTTAAAAAAGAGGTCCTCCGAAGAAAGAGAAGAATAAAAAATGCAGCTCCCGATCGCATTCAATCAGTCATAGATGCATATCAATCGGCCAGGATAGACTACAAAGAAAAGGCCGAAATAGCTATAGCAGTAGACTGGAGAGAGTTTTGCACGAATCAAAACAAAGAAAGCATGTGGGATAAGATTTACAGAGTGATCAGGAAAACCTCTGAAAAGCAAGATGATGTGCTATTGAGAGATTCAGAAAGAAACACTCTATCACCACAAGATTCTGCAGACCTTCTCGCCAAGACTTTCTACCCCGACGACTCTGATAGCACAGACCAACCGTGTCACAAAGAACTGCGAGAAAAAACTAAAGATGTACCTGTGGACTTGCCACCAGATGATCCACCTTTCACGTCGGCAGAGCTCGAGCTAGTGTTGCGAACACTGAATCCACAAAAAGCCCCAGGGCCAGACGGACTGACCGCTGACATTTGTGAATCAGCCATTCATTGCGATATGGAGTTATTCCTGGCGATAGCTAATAAGTGCCTAACGCTACGATATTTCCCGAAGCAATGGAAAGTGGCCCATGTGATTGTATTAAGAAAACCAGGCAAGACAGATTATACTCACCCTAAATCCTACCGCCCCATAGGTCTGTTGTCCGTGATTGGGAAGATCGTTGAAAAGCTTTTAATCGGTCGACTACAATGGCATCTTCTACCTACACTCAGTACAAGACAGTATGGTTTCATGCCACAGCGAGGAACAGAGGACGCTCTCTATAATCTGGTAGAGCACATCAAAAAAGGAGTATCTGATAAGAACTTAGTACTCCTCATCTCCCTGGATATAGAAGGCGCCTTCGACAACGCGTGGTGGCCCGCTTTGAAACATCAACTGACAGAGAAAAAGACCCCATTAAACCTCTATGAGATGGCATGCTCCTATCTCGGCGACCGAGAAATTGAAGTAAACTACGCTCGAGCGACGTACAGGAAGGGGACCACCAAGGGCTGTGTTCAAGGGTCAATTGGTGGTCCAACTTTCTGGAATGTTATCTTGGACTCGTTGTTGCGTCTATTGGAAGCCGAGGGGGTATATTGTCAAGCTTTTGCAGACGACGTCGTTCTCGTGTTCACAGGCCAGTCAGGCACGAAATTGGAGCAAGAAGCAAACAAGACATTAGATACAGTAGTAGAGTGGGGCAAACGTAACAAACTCAGCTTTGCAGCGCATAAAACCAACGCGATGCTAATGACGAGAAAGCTGAAATACGATCCACCAAATCTGGTTATGTCTGGCGTCCCGCTTAATCTTGTCGATGAAATCAAACTGCTTGGTCTCTTGCTTGATCGAAGACTCAACTTCAAAGCACACGTAACCGCTCAATGTAAAAAGGCAGCGGATATATACAAACAACTTGCGCGTGCAGCGAAGGTGTCTTGGGGGCTCAATGGCGAGATCACGAGAACAATATACGTCGCTGTGGTGGAACCAATCATTTTATACGCTTCAAGCGTATGGGCACAAGCAACAGAACTGGAAGAGGTTAAGACTCACTTAAACTCTTTACAAAGAGGCTTCGCCCAAAAAATATGCAAATCATATCGTACTGTTTCCCTCACGTCAGCACTGGCTCTATCTGGTCTACTCCCTTTGGACCTAAGAATACAAGAAGCTGCAAGTCTGTACAAAGCAAAGAAAAATATTTCTGTGGATTATCTCGCACCAGACACGGAGCTTGAACGAAATCTAAACTTTCTGGACCAACCTCATCCGTCCACACAGATATCCTTGGATTTCGACCTCCTAGAAACCATCTCTAGCCCGATAAATGGTCCCCAGATTTATACTGATGGTAGTAAAATAGGGGGCCATGTAGGCGCTGCCTTTACCTGGTGGGAGAATGGCCGAGAAGTCAGATGCGCTACTTTTACGCTGCACTCCGACTGCACAGTTTTCCAATCAGAACTTTATGCACTATACCAAGCAACTCAAGCAGTGATGTCGAGTGGTGACACCATGGTCAGCATTCTGAGTGACTCAAGGTCTTCACTCGAATTATTGCGTAATCCCAAAACGAGTCATCCATTGGTCAAATGTATAAAGGAAAACATTGGAAAGATCAGTGCAGAAGGAAGATCCGTTCGTTTGTTCTGGCTGAAAGCACACGTGGGAACTGCCGGTAATGAAAGAGCCGATGAGCTCGCGAAATCGGCAGCACTCACGGGCACGTCCCGGGATTACGAAGGGATCCCCTTATCCTATGTCAAAAAGAAAATCCGACAAGAGTCAGTCCGGAAGTGGCAGGACCGGTATGAGACTTCCAGCACTGGTAGAGTTACATATAAGTTTCTCCCGGATATCGCCAAAGCATACCGGATGTCACGTACTATAAAACTGACGCCTTTTCAGGTGCAAGCGCTGACAGGGCACGGAGGAATAGCGGAGTATTTGTACAGATTTAAGCTCAAAGAAAGTCCAGGTTGCGAGTGTGACTCGAATATCTCGGAGACGGTATGGCACATCATCACAGATTGCCCACGTTTTATTGCGGCACGAAATGACCTCGAAATATGCATTGATAGAAAGCTCATGGTTTCAGATCTCCACAATATTTTAGAAGATCAAGAAAGCAGACCACACTTTCTATCATTTGTTGATAGGTCGTTTCGAATAGCAGCCAAAAGAAACTCTACTCTTCACAGACCCTCCTATTCTCTCAGCCTGATGGCACCCTCCGCCTCTACTTCGTCTTTACACACAGAGCCCACCTCCCTTTCACACATAACAACACCAGCCACCACCAGTGCGCAGAACTTAAGATGCCCTTCAGAAACCACCATAAAAGACGTAGCAGTAGACTACTTACTCGCTTCTGCAGACAGAGGAAGGCCAGGGGTCTGCATCCGCGGGGTAGCCCTTTTCATGGATAACAATAAAGAGAGGTTTGGAATAAGCTTCTGCCTCACCCGGAACAAAAAACGTGTCCGACTGTCACCTGGACTAGCATGTCTGCTCAATGGCAGCACCTCTAAAACCACCATGAAGCAGAAAACTTACGATGCGATGCCAATACTGGATGTTGCGGGCTGTCGATGTCGACTGGTGCGATCGAAAAATAAAACGATTGCACTGTTTGACTGGACGACCGAGACTCCATTTACACAGGCAGGTTTACTGCTAAAGAAACTAGGTGAAAACGCAGACAGTGTCTCCCGAGTGATAAGCGTCGACGCCATGGTTGTAGCGCACTGGACAGGAGAAGTCGCGGACCGGCTAAGTTGCCTGGAGGCCTCCAAAAATCATGAGGTCATCATATACGAAGACAGGGGAGAAAACTTAAGTTTTCTGAAGTCTTCGTCAGAAAACTCTGCAACCGACAGCTGGGGACACCCTGTTCCATGTTCATCCAATCAAAGCGGTTCTGAAAGGGTACAAGAAAGAATATCGGCAGAAAAGGCCGCGAAACAGCATAGTGGCAGTAGCAACGAGAGTAGAGGTCAAGTTTCGGCTTTTCTGACAGCATTCAGCGCCGCAGCACAGAGCTTGTTCCTACAAACACCAAAAATAAAATGGCACAGCACTACATCAGCCACGAAAACAACACCTCGAACAAGGCAACCGGCTCCAACCAGAGCGGACATGGGACAGGTCACTCCACCCCTCTATATTCCCGCCTCAACAGCAACAGATCACGCCAGAAACGCCTTCATAGAATTCTTAGCTATAACGAGAGCGACTAGAGAAGTCAATCACAGGAACTGCAAAAACATCATGCAGGCTTTTCGGCTAGGAAATGAGAGTCTATTGATGGCGAGACTGGAAGAAGCAGAAGCAGCCATATACAATAACGACACTTCCCATGTCATCAAGGGAACAATGAGAGGTCAATATATGGCTGCTTATAATGCAATAAAAGGATTCGTGGCCCTCAATGAGGATGAGACGGATCGGACGGGAAAACTGAAGTACGTGACACCACCAGAGGACCCTATTGTGGTTACCGCCAGGTGTACCAAAATAATGCTGGAAGACAGGATTGCTGACATGGCAAAAACCATCGAGGGCAGTCCTGGAGTCGAGGCGCGGTGGGACAACTGGACGGTACCCGAGATCCAGTGGGTCAATGGAGTGCCCGGTTGCGGCAAGACAACTTGGGTGGTACGACACTTCGATGTGGATAAGGACGTTATCATCACCACAACAACTGAAGCAGCCAAAGATCTAAGAGAGAAACTGGCGCACCGTATTGGTAACTTAGTAAGAACTAAGGTGCGTACCATGGCCTCCATTCTTGTAAATGGTTTCCGAAGTTTCGAGAGTTGCAACCGTCTAATGGTGGATGAGGCTCTCATGAATCATTTTGGAGCCATAGTGATGGCTTTGAGGCTGTCTGGTGCCAGTGAACTTATCCTCATCGGAGACGTAAATCAGCTACCTTATATCGATAGAGAAAACCTCTTTGAGATGAGGTACCATCGCCCTAACCTGGTCGCAAACATCAGCCAGGAGTTGTTATGTACGCACCGGAACCCCATGGATGTAGCGTATTCACTGAGGGAAATATACACGGGTGTATATTCCTCAGCAATCCAAGTCAGATCTCTAGAGCAGAAAAGATACACGGGTGCGCTAATACCCCACAACCTCCCCAACACCCTCTTTTTGGTTCACACTCAAGAAGAAAAGGAGACCCTTATCAGCCAAGGGTATGGAGAGGGGTCAGGGTCGCGCATCCTTACCATCCACGAAGCTCAAGGTCTGACATACGACTCTGTCATCGCCATTAAAATCAAGGCCAATATGAGGTTGCACGAAAGCGTTTCGCACGCGGTCGTCGCAGTATCACGGCACACCAGGTCCTTCACATACTTCGCCGACAACGAGGAAGACGCCATCAGCCGCTTTGTGCGGCGTGCGACTACTGCGTCACCTAAGGTCATCGTAGACTATAATTTAAAGATGGCCATTAAAGACCGGAACGCGGCGGTGATGGAGGCCCTGAGCAGTATAAGTAGTTATTTGGAAAATAATAAATAATTAATTTAATCGTAGTTTAAAATCGTATTTAAAGAAAATTAGATTTAGATTCATTTTAGTGTCCTCTTGTAAAGCCTTTAGTTATAAGCAATATTGTTCAAATCATTTTAAAAAATGTTAATCTTAAAAAGCACAGACCCTGGAGTCTGTGGAGTGTAACATTCAAATAAAAAAAAAAAAAAATATACTTTCTAAGCCATCAAGGCTATTTAGTTTGATAGACTAATTATCAGAATATTAAGTTGAAAATATATTAGGACTCGCGATTTTGGAGCTAAATTTTTCGAAATGCGAACTTTTCGTTTGCGACTCATGTCCAGATAAAGATTTGGTAATTAACAAATTTAATGATTTGGCACCAAATATCAAATCGGTAGACAAGTGTTCTCTTCGCCTTCTGGGTTCGCCGATACTAGATGAGTCTTTTCCGCCTTTCGTTCAAGAAAAAATTCAAAATTTTTTGAGTGCCTCTGATAGGCTACTCAAAATTAACGCCCACATGGCGTTTACCATTATAAGATGAGCTTAGACGATGTTGTAAAGCAGACCCTAGTATCGGTTTTGAATATTGAGATGAGTGAAAGGGCGTGGTTACAAGCCTCCTTGCCTGTTAGGCTTGGAGGGCTAGGGGTCCGCCAAATTTCAAGTGTTGCTTTACCAGCTTTCTTGTCCTCCATTCATAGTACACATAAATTAGTTGAAAAAATCCTCGCACCTTCTTTAGGCCATTCCGGCGTAGATGTAGCTAATTTGAATGAGGCAACGAATGCTTGGAGGGTCGCTAGCCCAAATTCCGAGCTTCCAAAGACTTTGTCGTCGCAGAGACTGTGGGATCGGCCGATCTGCGAACTAGCACGGAAATCTCTTCTAGATACGTGTTCTAGCGTCGCGGATCGCGCTCGTATCCTTGCGGTCTCTGTATGGGAGTCCGGTCTTTGGTTGCAAGCTTTGCCCTCTTTCAATACTGGTAACCTTTTAGACCCAACTGCATTTCGTCTAGCTGTCAGCTTACGCTTGGGTGCAAGGTGTTGTGAGGCCCATCGCTGTCAGTGTGGTACTGCAGTTGACCAGCTCGGTCACCACGGTCTCTCTTGCTCAAGAAGCGCTGGTCGGATTGGTCGCCACGCCAGCCTTAACGATGTCATTCGCAGGGCTTTTGCCACCGCCAATATCGCAGCCGTACTCGAACCGAGTGGGCTCGCGCGTGGTGATGGCAAAAGGCCTGACGGCATGACGCTGGTCCCATGGAAGTGTGGACGGCCCTTAGTATGGGACGCAACTTGTGTCGATACTTTGGCACCGTCACATCTTTCTGAGACTCAGAGTAGGGCTGGAGCGGCGGCCAATTCGGCGGAGCAGCACAAGCGGCGCAAATATGCTAACCTCGGTAGTGGTTACATATTTGAGCCATTTGGAGTTGAGACATTGGGTCCGTGGGGGCCGGGAGCTCATATCATTTTCAAAAGTCTTTCTGGGCGTCTGGTGGACGCGACGCGTGACCAAAATGCTGGTGTTTATTTGGCTCAACGCATAAGCATTGCCATTCAGCGTGGCAATGCAGCCAGCATGCTGGGCACGCTGCCAACTGGCAGTGGGCTTGAGCATTTGGATTATCTTTAGACCTTCAAAGGTCTGAGGGTGATCCAATGCTTTTTGTGTAATAGTAGTGTAGTTTTGTTGTAGTTAATAAAGGCACTTTTGCCCGTAAAAAAAAAAAAAAAAAAAAAAAAAAAAAAGGACTCGCGACGTTACTTCTGTGTAACAAATGGAGCCAGGCGTGACGACCACTTCCACTAGCATATGCACCACGACATATTTTTATCGATATGTAAAAATATAACAACCTCAACCTCATCATAACTTTGTCTCGTTTGTAAAATTATGTCGTGGTGCATATCCTAGCCGGGCAGGATATAGCTATCTGCTGTATCTATAGATCCCTACAATAATACAATTTTAATATTTATAAATACGAAAGTATGTTTGTGGTTTGTTGGCTTGTTCCTCTTTCACGCAGAAACGAAGCAACGGATTGAACTTGATTTTTAGCATGGACGTAGTTTGAAAGACGGAAAGTGACATACTATATATATAGTGAGTACTTTATATCCCAGAAAAATAAAATATTCTCATGGGATAGCAAAAAAATTAAAATACCACGCGGGCGAAACCGCGGGCAAAATCTAGTTTCCAATAACACCGGTTACAATTGGTTTGCATATTTTTCTTTTGTAGAATTATTACACCCTCTATTTTAAGTATAGCGTATTATTTTACGCTCGAAATGGGCAGGCTGTTGAAACAATTTTTATGTAACAATTAGGATTCATTTCGGAGAGTGTGCATCTGAGCTGCACGACCTTATCCTACCATCCCCTTTTTACTACAGGACAAGTAGGAAGACGCCACATTACCACCCCTACATTGTCGATTTTCCTTCGACACGTACGAAGCGGTGTGACTCAACATTTCTGATCCGTACCGCCAGGGAATGGAACAGTCTTCCTGCTTTCCTGTTTCCTAAGAGATATAATCTAAAGCTTTTCAATGTCAGAGTGAATAGGTATCTTCTAGATCTGCGTGTTTCATCGTCGACCACAACGTCGCCTACCATCAGGCGAGTTGGTGGTCAAACGCGGACTTATTAGCGTTAAAAAAAAAATCTTTAGACACAGCTTAACAATAAACCTTTTCTTATTCTTGCATCCCCAATGTATGGGTTTCCTGGAAGTTTTCTAAGTATCCCAGTTTCATACTCTCCGTGCGACATGAACAGGTTCCCGCTGCGAGCCCGGAAGGAGCGACGGACGCCTCGATAACATTATACTTCTTATATTCGGCTTCCGATGAACCAACATACGATTAAATACGTATTAAGTATTTATATACGTATCTAAGTTAACAACTTGACGGGTTTAAACTCTCTTGAACCAAAGACATACTATAACAAGCCCGATTACAGAGGCGCCAGCGTAAATTTAATAGCAACGTAAAAAGCGTTCTCTCTATCGAATGCCTAAAGTGAAAAAGAAACAGAACTATGCTATTTAGCTTATATAATTACGATGGCGCCTCTGTAATCGGGCTTAATGTTTGCTGAAATAAGTTAGTATGTACCTACTACTAATGACCTGTACTGTACTAACTGTACCAGCCTTTTTTTAATAGTCCACTGCAGAACGTAGGCCTACCCATGAAGGGTGATTGGGCCATATTCACCACGCTGGCCCAGTGCGGGTTGGTGGATTCACATACGCCATCGAATTTCTTCTACGGACGTATGCAGGTTGCCTCACGATGTTTTCCTTCACCGAAAAGCCAATGATGTAGGATTCCGTATATAAATTCTAAAGAACTCATTGGTACGGGACCGGGATTTGAACCCACGACCTCACGATTGTAAGGCGGGTGCCAGTACCACTAGACCACCACGGTTTCAACCCTGACCTGTAACTACTCGTAGTTGTTATTAATAAAGAGTATGAGTAAGAGTATAAGAGAATACAAACCTATAATAGGTAAGACCTTAAGCTACAATGCTAAGGTTACCTACATACTTAATCCAGCGTATTAGCAATAGAAAATGGTAGTAAGCAGGGCACATAAAAGGCTGAGAGAGGGTTGAAAAGTTCTCGAGTGAAGACCACGTACCAGCAGGCAGAGGATAAGACGAAAGGGGGATATATGACCACAAAGGTATATGTATAGCAAGCGCAGGATCGCGCTGGATCGCTGAAGTCCCTTCCAACTCATATTATTGAAAATATATTGGGGAGGTCCTATGTCTAGCAGTGGAAGTCCGGTACTTAGCTGAAACAATGACAACAAAAAAAACTATTTTATTTCAAAGTTTTGAAAATCACATGTGATTTTTATCATTACTAATGTGAAAACTCTCCAATTTGTCATCTCGCTCGTGCAGCCTTTATCAGCCGTAGGACGTCCACTACTGGACATAAGCCTCCCCTATGGATTTCCAATAAGCCCAGTTGGAAGCGGCTTGCATCCAGCCCGTTCCTGCGGTCCTAATAATATTGTCGATCCACCTGGTCGGTGGACGTCCTACGCTGCGCTTGCCGATGAGTGGTCTCTATTCGAGAAATTTACTGGCCCCATCGGCTATCAGTTCTCCGAGCTACGTGCCCTGCCCATTGCCATTTCAACTTACTAATCCGTTCGGCTATGTATGTATTGTTTTCAGTAAATAAAGAAAAATCTTTCTTTCTTTCTTCTTTCTCTTTTTACGTGGTAGGTTAAAAACTAGCAGTTGTCCTCAGATAGTAAACAGGTAACAAACAACAGTATAAGTCGATGTCACAATAAAAACGAGTTAGCGCCGCGTCCGGTCCGACGTTGACCGGATCGAGCTCTGCAATATGGAGCCAAGAAGAATAGTTATTTATTATACAGGAGTGCAAAGTTGCTTTTTAACCACGTGCTCAATGTTTCAAAAAGCTCGAGTGATTCAAAAAGTCGAATCCAGAGCGTTAGCGAGGAAATCAAAAGAGCACAAGGTGAAATATCTTTGCACTCGAGTGCAAAACGTAACTTTTCATCCCACCTCAGCGAGGAAATGACTAAAGTCATCTACATATCGTAGGTACTGTTTCAAATACTTCTCGCGTGATTGTTGAGGGAGAAAGCTCATTTACGCATTATTAACAGTTTCAGACAATTCTGTTGGCGTCAAATAAACTTCCTCGTCGGTAGAATTACTAGTTTTAGGTTTTTTACCTGTTTTCAAGTTACTAGTTTTTAACATAAGATTTTAACAATATGGCGTGAAAAGAAAATGGCGCGCGCTAAGCAAATTAAAAAAAAAAGTACACCAAAAAGGTTCCGAGTCAGAGTTTTTAACAATTAAAAAAATATTGTATGATAAATTCGGCGACATGGACCTCCATGTCGCCGAATTTATCATACAATATTTTTTTTAACATCATTAAACCTATTTACTTCTAGGTAGAAGTAAATAGGTTTAATGATGTTTTGAATTCACAAACTTAATGTACACGATGCACTAAGTTTGTGAATTATCCTCTCGCGGATAAAAAAGGCTTTTGCACTCAGATTTCGAAAAACAAAAATACTCTTTCCGAAATGGAGGGATGAAAAATAATTTACTTAACTCTATGATAATTATTATTCGACAAAAATTGCACACAATTTTTAACAGACTTCAAAAAATGAGGTGCTCAAATTGAGTGTTTTTAGGGTTCTTTACCCAAAGGGTAAAAACGGGAAATAGAAATAGAAATAGAAATAGAAATAGAAATAGAAATAAACTTTATTGTTCAACTGTGTGCTGTGCTTACAAAAGCGGTCTTATTAACTAGAAATGTATCAACAGTCGTATTCATGCAGAACGTACAATAGAATTTTACTTATATCTACTTATTATTTACCTACTTAGGTATAGGTTATAAAGTTATTTTATTACTAAGTGTTGACAACATACTGTATTACGAGTACTAGGTGCTTAGTTATTAATTATTAAATGGAAGTAGGTACTATAAAGTTGCGAATAGTTATTTGTCGTAGTACTCCTTCAGATTGTAATACACTTTATCTAGTAACCAATTTTTAAGAGAAGTTTTAAATTTATGCCCATTTCGGGACCCTATTCGGTACTAAGACTCCGCGGTCCGTCTGTCTGTCTGTCTGTCTGTCTGTCTATCTGTCTGTCTGTCTGTCACCAGGCTGTATCACATGTTTTCACAAATTTTCACATATGATGTATTTCTGTTGCCGCTATAACAACAAATGAACAACTAAAAACATAAAATAAATATTTAAGGGCTCCAATACAACACACGTAATTTTTTTGCCGTTTTTTGCCAACGGCAACTGGTAGACCCTTGAAATTGAGCTAAGGGGGTTCCGATAGGGTCAGGAACACGAGAGTCCAACTCGCACTTGGCCAATTATTATTTTCTATGTGATTACTCCGCCACTAATGAACCAATTTTGATGATTCTTGTTGTTCAGTAGATCATACTTCAGAAGTAGCCCATTTAAATTTTATCGAAACCGCCTGAGTCGGTTTTGAAAAAACAAAAATTATGCAACCATTACTACATCAATGATTCACCAATCCGTGTTTTGTTGACACACGGTTGAAGCCGGTCGAGCCATATTTGGCTAAAAATAATTATGCTTTTATATATTCCTTTAATAAGAGCCCCTTACTAAACTGTACTGTACCAGCCTTTGTAATAGTCCACTACAGGACGTAGGCCTACCCACGAAGGGTGATTGGGCCATATCCACCACGCTGGCCCAGTGCGGGTTGGTGGATTCACACACGCCATCGAATTTCTTCTACGGACGTATGCAGGTTGCCTCACGATGTTTTCCTTCACCGAAAGCCAGTGGTGTTAAATTCCGTACATAAGTTCCAAAGAAACTCATTGGTACGGGGCCGGGAGTAAACCCACGACCTCGAGAATGACAGGCCAGCGTTACAACCACTAGACCACCACGGCCACAACCCTTAACAGTTATAAAATGTTTAACTACTCGACGATTTCTAAAAGATTTCCTAACATGTTATGTACAGGTCAATAACCTTTAACTTTGAAAGTTTTGTGTACTTACATATGTACCTACTTAGGTACATTATGTAAGTACACAAAACTTTCAAAATCATTGTTATAATCGTTAATAAGTAAAGCTAAGTAGTGACACGTCGACGTATTTGCTTATTACGATAACTAGGTAAAAGGTTTGTCGATCATCAAAAGCCTTGATTTGACTCGTGCTACTCCAATTTAGAGTACAAATGAAAATGACGACGGAGTTCTAATGTATACGACACGTGCCTAATAATATTTGTACAGAAATACTAATATTTACTTCCATGATTATTGCTCATGGTGTAGTTTGACTAGGTGTCCGTTAGCGATCATCGAAGTTAAGCAATGTTGGGCACGGTAGATTTTCGGATCCCCCCCGAGTGGGTTCCCGCCTTGTCGTGGCGGGGGGGCTTAGTAGCCAGGTCTCGCCAGCCTGGTGAACCAAGAGGAACCCGAGGTGGGGCCGGCCTCTCCGGGTCTTGGGCCTCGACAAGCCCGTGCGGAGGCTGGCCAGTAGGTCGCAAGTCGACTGAGGTGGACTGCGGTGTCGCGCTCGTCGCGATACCGCGGCCGAGCCCATCGAGGCGGGGGCGGCGACGGGATGGACGGGCGGCGAGTGTGCCGCTGTCTATCCGTCCTGCCAGCGGCCCTAACGGGTGCCGCCAACGTGTTGGCGGAGGCGGTGGGGCTGCAGGGGAGGAGGAGTGTCGGTATCGCGACGGCCGTTCTCCCTATCCTCTGCAGCCGTAGTGGCAGGCGCGGGGCCACTTTAATTGACCCGTTGCATCGGGACCAGGGCTGTCGGACACGGGTGCTGTCTGACGCCCAGTGCTGGTTGGTCCCAGGTGGTGGATGACGATGTGTCTGGTGTTCGGCACATCGTTATTCTGGCGGGAGCCAAAGCTCCGTGGTGGGGCCCGAGTTGGGCCAGCGCTGTCGGGTGCCGCGGAGGAGTGCGCAAGCGTGCCCGTAGCCCCGACACCAGGCGCAGTGGCGGAACACCCAGGGGTTTTGGTGGGTATACTGTCCAGTCGGCAGGACTCCCACATAACCACCCGCCTGCCCTCGAGGTGCGGTGGTATCTATAAAAGATTTCCCCAGGTAAAAAAAAAAAAAAAAAAACGGTAGATTTTCGGATGGGTGACCGCGGATGATATTTACAACTAAGCACTACCATAGCTCGGATGCAAGGAGCCTCGGATGACACATCTAATTAAAGTGGTCGGTTTTTTAGGGTTCCGGACCCAATGGGTAAAAACGGGACCCCATTCTAAGACTTCGCTGTCCGTCTGTCCGTCATCTCATGAACCGTGATAGCTAGAGAAATGATATTTTCACAGATGATGTATTTCTGTTGCCGCTATAACAACAAATACTAAAAACAGAATAAAATAGATATTCACGGGGGGCTCCCATACAACAAACATGATTTTTTAGCCATTTTTCGCTCGATATTTATAACGGTAACAGGTAAACGCTTAAATATTCACAGTATATTTAGTTACATATTGAAATCAAAATTAAATTCTTAATTAAAATAAAATACACTAAGAGGGGCTCCCATATGGTACGGAACCCTTCGTGCACGAGTCCTCGTACTCGTACTTTCACGGTTTGTCGCTGGCCGACCGCAGATAGTAGGGGGCCCAAGTAGTGAGCTAGCCACTCATGAAAGGCTGCCCCGCCATCTGTCGAAAAATCCCAGGGATGCGCCATCGTGCCGGTTGGCGACCGGACGAGAGGGCCCGATGGACATCCTTGGGGGGGCTCGGGCGTCCCCGCGGTCTCCAGGCTAGTCTACCATGGATGTGTGTGGTTTGTGCGTTGTACCACTGGATCTGCAGAGTGACGTCTCGTTCCACTACCGACTTTCTACCTGCTTTACTCCGCAAATAACCATGAGAAACAGTAGAAGCAAAAGAACGTGTACACAGCGGCAGCACTCCCTCTCACTTAAAGTGCACCTGTGCAATATTCGGGGCCTGCACTCCAATCTCACACCTGTCCATCATCATCTTGAGACAGATCGACCCCACCTATTGTTTCTCACGGAGACGCAGATTGCTGGTCCATCCGACGTGTCGTATCTTTCCTACCCAGGGTATTCCCTGGAGCACCGTTTCAAACCACGTGCGGGTGTATGCGTGTACGCCCGGAATGACATTTGCTTTCTGCGCCTTCGTAGGTTTGAAGACCCCTCTTTCTCAGTGCTCTGGGCTTTGGCGGACACTGGCCTAGAGAAAATTATCTACGCTTGTGTATACCGATCACATAGCGGGGACCAGGAGACAACCAGACTCACTGAATACCTCAGTGAGGCGGCGGATGCTGCTCAACTCAGCTACCCTTCGGCCCAATTAGTGATCCTGGGGGACTTTAATGGCCACCACAAGGAGTGGCTACACCCATACCTAGACACTAACCATGCTGGGCTTGAGACGCGCAAGCTTGCCTTGACACTAGATCTTACCCAGCTGGTTCAAGGCGCCACACGGGTACCTGACGTTGACTCGCACACAGCCTACTGCTTGGACCTTCTGCTAACCACCGATCCAGACCGTTATTCAGTGGCGATTTCCTCACCGTTAGGTTCATCTGACCACTGTCTGGTGAAATCTGTATCCGTCTACTCCCCATCAGACCCCAGCCCCAAAGGGTCACGGCGAGTGTGGCGGTACAAGTTAGCGGATTGGGATGAGATGCGGTGTTTCTTTGCATCTTACCCTTGGCAGTCTGTTTGCTTCTCTTCCGATGATCCTTCTACGTGCGCGGATGCCGTGACAGATGTGCTTCGTACCGCCATGGAATACTTCATCCCATTTTCGGACGTGCCTCTGTCTAGCAAAGCTCGGCCCTGGTTTGGACCTGAATGTGGACGCGCCGAAGCGCAAAAGCATCAGGCATACCTGACTTGGGCCGATGCTCGAAACCGTAAGTCGAGGGACATTCGTCTGAGGAAGAAGGCATACAATAGGGCTGCTAAGTCCTGTAAAAAGGTTATGCGGAGGGCTCGCTTTGATCACATTAGTCGAATAGGCAATAAGCTTGCTTCTTACCCTGCGGGTAGTAAGGCATTCTGGTCCCTAGCTAAATCGGTTGAAGCGAACTTCTGCCGCCCCTCACTGCCTCCGTTGCTGAAACCCAATGGTTCGCTGGCCCATACCGCGGTTGAGAAAGCAAATTTATTTGCATCTCAATTTGCTGAGTCTTCGCGTCTGGACCCCGGTAGTGCGAGACCTCCAACCTTGCCAAATTGTGGCTCTGTAATGAGTGATATACATATCCGGCAAAAGGAGGTTCTCAAGGTTCTCCGCAGTCTTGATGTGAACAAGGCCAGTGGCCCTGATGGTATTCCGGCCATTGTATTGAGGACTTGTGCGCCTGAGTTGTCGCCTGTGCTGACTCGCCTCTTTCGCCTATCTCTGAAGACAGGTCAAGTGCCCAAATCTTGGAAGCTTGCTAACGTGCAGCCTGTACCCAAAAAAGGTAGCCGTGCCGACCCTGCCAATTACAGACCGATTTCGATCACGTCCATACTTTGCAAGAGTATGGAACGTGTCCTTAACAACAGGCTCCTGGCGTACCTGGAAGCGAATGACCTACTCAGTGACCATCAGTACGGCTTTCGCCGAAACCGGTCTACTGGGGACCTTCTGGCGTACGCCACACACATCTGGAGTGAGGTCATCGAAAAGCACGGGGAGGCGCTGGCTGTCTCCTTGGACATCTCCAAAGCTTTTGACAGGGTCTGGCATGAGAGCCTAATTGGCAAGCTTCCATCTTACGGCCTGCCTGCTGATTTCTGCGCATGGATATCAGATTTCTTGAGGAATCGGTCGATACGAGTGGTCGTAGATGGCTGCTCGTCAGATCATATGGCTATCAATGCCGGGGTTCCTCAGGGGTCAGTGCTCTCTGCGACCCTCTTCCTACTGCATATCAACGATCTGCTAAAGCCCGGAATCTTTGGGTACGCAGACGACAGTACAGTCGTGGAGAGCTACACATCCGATGCAAGAACCAGCGGGCCACAGATCGAGTCTCACAGAGAGGCTATGGTCGAGCGGCTCAACTTGAGTCTGGAGGCGGTTTCTGACTGGGGTGATGCTAACCTGGTCAAGTTTAATGCCACGAAGACTCAAGCCTGTCTGTTTTCGGCCAAAAAGAGACCCTTCCAATTGTCTCCCGCTTTCCGTGGTGTCTCCGTTCCGGTAACTGACAGCTTGGAACTATTAGGCGTTTCACTCTCATCGACTCTTAACTTTGGCTCTTACATAGAGTCAAAGGCCCAATTAGCTTCCAAAAAACTTGGTGTTCTTTCTAGGGTGAGACGGTATTTCACACCTGAGCAACTGCTTAGTCTGTATAAAGCTCAAGTCAGATCGTGCATGGAATACTGCTCTCACCTTTGGGATGGCTCCGCCAAATATCAACTGGAGGCTCTGGAGTCGATTGAGAGGCGAGCCAAGAGGCTGATCGACAACGACACTCTGACTATGTCGCAGCTGCAAAGTCTCGAGCATCGACGTAAGGTAGCGTGTTTATCGGCCTTTTACCGGATCCACTTCGGAGAGTGCGCCCAGGAGTTGCACAATCTGGTCCCACCTGCCCCTTTCTTCTTTCGTACGGCTAGACAGACGCGACCAAAGCGCCACCCTTTTATGGTGGACATACCGCGCATTAGAACCAAGCGTTTCGAATCCTCATTCCTCATACGAACAGCCAGAATGTGGAACGCTTTGCCTGGGTCTGTCTTCCCGCTAAAGTACAATGTGGGCGTCTTCAAATCCCGAGTAAATAGGTATCTTCTAGGTAAGCGTGCTACAACCTAGACCGCATATCTGCTTAACATCAGGCAGTATGTGGTCAAACGCAAACCTATTCAGAATAAAAAAACCGATTATTTTAACCATTTAGCGATTTCGAAGGTCTTTTGGCGATTTAAAAACTTTAACACCAGGGCCAGTCACACAGCCTACACGAACTTAAATTAGTTACTTCATGTTACGTCTAAACAGAGTAATTATTTAGATATTGCGGATAACAAGTGTTGCCATATTACCCGGTAAAAGCGAACTATCGGCCAACTAAACTTATCTGCCCGATATTAATCTATACTAACACCGCCATTTAAAACCCATCACTAACATAATAGTTTAGAAATTTAGGTCACAGTGCAAAAATATCAGAGGTGAAACTACCTTCTAACTGAAATTACACGACACCTTTAAGCAAATATCTACAGAGCCACAGTTTCTCAGTGAAATAATATACCTAATTAAAAAACCCCCGACACAAAAATATTTGACAACAAACTTTCAATTGACAACCATTTTGGGCACATTTGTAGAATTTTGGTTCTTCCATCCCCACTTTAACCCACCATTACTCTTAAACGGCTCAACTACCACACTCTACTACTAACACTCTCGATTAAGTCTCCTTTCATCCAAAAAAACCAAACTGAAATCGGTTCAGTGGTTCGGGCGCTATGATGCCACAGACAGACAGACAGACACACAAACAGACACGTCAAACTTATAACACCCCTCTTTTTCGTCGGGGGTTAAATAGTAAAAAATATCCGAGCGCCCTCATACATACCGACTTAGATATTTACATTCAACAGTTCACAATGACCCGTTTTTTCAACTCTCGACGTTATGTCACCTAATTAGCGCTTGTAACCGAGCACTTTTGCATCGTGCTGCGTTGTAGTCGGCTTGCAATCGCCTTACGACTAACTAAAAAGCCTTCTCACTAAGTATATGGCTTAGGCAGAGTTCTGCCTCGGACACTTTTTTTTGCACAATTGTGACTCTATAGATATTTGCTCGAAGCACGAAACGCTCTGTCCTGAGTCCTGACGCGTGTTTAATTTACCCATTCCAAAAAGTACACAACGCCGCTAACATCAAAATAGTAGTTTATGCAACTGTCATATAATGACTGTTACCACTCGTTACTATTATGAAACTCGCTGCGCTCGTTTCATAAACTCACTCGTGTTTTAATACCCGTGTTGTATGCATTTGCATACACTTGTCACAGGGAACTTGGCGCGCAGGGCGGCCAATCAGGAGCGAGCGCGCGATGTTATAATGAGATTTTACGATATCGGTGTGGATATTATAACATCATGTGAAATTGCTTAAATTGAGTGTTTTGTTGTCTGCGCTATAACAGTAGTCATTATAAGTCAAGTATTGGAAACATAAGTAGAATGTTACAACATTAGTGTAGATAAAAAGTGTTTTTCACTCCACCCATGATTGAGCCATATCCACCACGCTGCCTCAGTGGATATTGGTGGATTCACATACGGCATTAAATGTTTTCCTACTCCCAAAATGCAGTGGTGTGAAAGTCCGAACACATATATAAGTTTCAAAGAACTCATCGCTACAGGACCGGGATTTGAACCCACGACCTCACAAATGATAGGCGAGTGTAACTACTACTAGACCACCACGGCTTTGGTTGTATGTTGGTTACCAGTAAATGTTGAGGTTGTTCTTAGAAATTTATGAAAAAAATCAGACAAGTGCGAGTCGGACTCGCGCACGAAGGGTTCCGTACCGTGTTGGAGCCCCCTTAGCCCCTTATTCCCCCTTATTCCTCTTGCCGTTATTAACAACGAGCAAAAAAACTCCTAAAAATCACGTTTGTTGTATGGGAGCCCTCTTAAATATTTATTTTATTCTGTTTTTTTTGTTGTTATAGCGGCAACAGAAATACATCATTTGTGAAAATTTCAGATATCTAGCTAATACGGTTCATGAGATACAGCCTGGTGACAGACAGACAGACGGACATCGGAGTCTCAGTAATAGAGTTCCGTTGTTATCCATTGGGTACGGTACCATAAAAACGAAATTCAATCAAAGTACAACTAATTTTGCTACGTATTTCGATTAACATTATCTCTTAAACAGCATTACTGTATTGTATTAACTGCAGGCCATTTGTCGAACAAGCCCCGGGAGCATCGAAAACCGGTTGTAACTGCATTAAACCGGATAATAACGTGAATTATAACCGGTTACAGCCGGTTCCGATGTCTGTTTAGCATAATCGAGGTAGTGCCTACAACAGGTGTTCAGACTTTTATTCTTATCCCCAAATTCTGTAGGTATTTCGTAAAAGGTAGTCTAGGTACAGATTTTAGGTTAGCTGGTTTTGGGAAACGTATTTTTTCATGTTCATCATCATTATCCGCAGCTTTCTTTATACCACTGCTGGGTATGTTATGTAACAAAAATGACACTCTTACGATGCCATTTTTGTGTTAATAAGGTTCCGTACAGTATGGAAGCCTCCTTAAATATGTTTTATTTTAATTATTTATTTTTTAAGGAAGTATAATTAACATTCTGTGAATATTTCAAACATGTTGTCGTTATTAATACAGAGCAAAAAATAACGTTTATGTATGGGGAACGAAAATAAAAGATCACCCTTAAATTTTTATTTTATTTTAATTAATTTATTAATTTTTGTAGTGAGTACTTAGTTAAATATTCTGTGAATATTTTAAGGATTTACCCGTCACCGTTATTAAAATCAAGCGAAAAACGGCTAAAAATTCAGGTTTGTTGTATGGGAGACCCCTAGAATTTTTTTTTCTGTTTTTCGTATTTGTTGTTATAGAGGCAACAGAAATACATCATCTGTAAAAATTTTAACGTTCTAGCTATCTTACCTACTCGTAGAACCTACCTAACTATCTAGCTATCACCGTTCATGAGACACAGCCTGGTGACAGACAGATGGACAGACAGACAGCGGAGTCTTAGTAATAGGGTCCCGTTTTTACCCTTTGGGTACGGAACCATTGAAAACAGCACTGTTTTTATTATTCTTTCATAAAATTAAATTATATAATCTTTTTGGCCATGAGACATTTGGACAGAAGCTTTCCCTTTCCAATAAAACCAGTTGGAGGCAGATTGCTATATACTGCCCCAATGGTTAACTCTCCAACTTGTGTCTTGTTTTATGCTACGCTTGACAATACGTGGTCTCTATTCGAGAACTGCTCACAGTCTGGTATTGTATTGCGGTCTGTCCGTACAAGCAACTGGTTCGTGAGACCCTTCCACAGAGAGCCGCTGCTGCAACGGTTAACTCTCCAACTTGTGACTTGTTTTACGCTACGCGTGAGAATACGTGGTCTCTATTCAAGAACTGCACGCATTAGAGTGACTGATACAGTATTGCGGCCTGTCTGTACAAGGCGTGGGTCCGTGAGACCATCTCACAGAGATGTGACTTGTCTTACGCTGCGCGCGAGATTACGTGGTCTCTATTCGAGAACTGCACGCAGTAGAGTGACTGATACAGTATTACGGTCTGTCAGTACAAGCCACGGGTCCGTGAGACCCTCCCACAGAGAGCCGCCGTGTGTGACGCTAGGGTTACTGAGATAACACTCCGACTTGACTTTATACAGGGTGTCCGAAACATTTGTTTGTAGAAGTAAAGTTAAGCCAGACATGTTAATTAGATGTGTAGGTATTTATGTTAAGTAAGTTTTAGTTTCGAATTGATAGCTGCACTATCGCATTAGGTGAAATCTGTAAAGATATGTATATTGTGGAAATATATGAAATAAAATGTTGTTTTTAGGCTAGATTTATTCACATTGTATCACGGCCTGACCAACTGATGATACTAAGCAAAGCATGAGCATTACCATTCAACGTAGTAATGCTGGACATACTGTCAACTGGCAGTGGGCTTGAGCGATTTAAATATCTTTAGATTTTGAGGTTCGGTGAATGATTCTAGTAGTTATAACTTAAGTTTTAGCTTTTAAGTATTTAATGTTGGATTTTGTGATAAATTAAAAAGGCACTTGCCCGTTCAGTAAAGTAATTGTCTATTTGTCTATGTTGTGGCATGATTATCAGAAAGTACCTACCTGATTACCATGTATTGTGTCTGAGTGTTACCTTGAAAATATTTATTTGTTTAAAATGTTTAAGGATGTGTAAGCTGCCTAAAAGCTATACAAAGCATGTTGATTAAGAACCGCATGTAAATTTCAGATGTTGCAGTAAATGATTTGACTTTGATTTGACTTTGACTTTGAGCTTCTGACATGGCTGGAGAGATTAAGAAACAAAGCTGGCAATTTATTGTATTTTCTGGTCATCTATCATAAGGATCGAAAATGTATATTTTGGTTGTACATCTCTTGCACAGTCTACTGTAAAAAGAATAAAATTTCTGAATAAAAGTTATTTAAGAGAGAAGTAATCAAATTAAACAATAGACAACATTTGTTTTAATAAAATCTTGATAAAAACAACAGAGTGACGATGATTAAAACTCCAATAAATATTTACTGTTATACTACAAAAGATTTGATCACACTTTAAAAACTGTTTAATAGAACATTCTGCAATGTTAGACAATGTCTAAAGCATATTTAAATCGGTTGTGGTAAGACGGTTATAGTTGATGAAAGCAATTTTTCCGGACATCCTGTATAACCGCAAGTGGAGAGCCAAGACGCTACGCTGCGCCGATGAATAAACTCATTCATGCGACCGTGGGAGAGACGTAATTACCTACTGGTTTAGTGCATTCATTACGGAAAGGCAGATGGGCAACTCGCGTACGCCCTTCTTTTTAAACGATTTCAAAATAGATTCTCAATTCGACTGTATGTTTAAATTTATTTTAAATTATTATTTAATTAAATATTAATTTAAATTATTATGTACTGTACCAGCCTTTTTTATAGTCCACTGCAAGACGTAGGCCTACCCAAGAAGGGTGATAGGGAAGGGTGTATTTTGCGATTATCCGCCGCCAATTATAAACCGATTTTAGGCCCAATTTTATCGCGTTATTTATTAATTTATTTTATTTATTTAATTTTGGTGCCATCGTAAATTTAATAGCAACGTTAAAAGTTTTCTCTCTATCGAATGCCTAAAGTGAAAAAGAAACAGAAATACGCTAATTAGCTACTATAGTTACCTCTAAAATTGGACTTAATGACGACTAAAAAGTACGAAACGAACGATGTTACCTCTCAAGTATGATCTACCATTTTTTTTGGTATTATCATACTTGAGAGGTTGTTCAGAGATTTTATTTAATTCGCCTGAGACCATTTTGAAAAATCAAAAATAATATCGATGTAGAAAATTTATGATACATCGATTCGTGCGAACTATTCAAATCTGTACATGGTTGAAGTCGGTTATACCGAATAATAGTTATTTTGATAATAGGTATATAGATTCTAGTGGTTTTAAAAAACCTTGTTCATCATTTTACACTATCGCATTGGTTTTTTTTACTGTAATGGTAGGTGTAATTAATAATAAATAAATGAAATGAAATGAAATCACAAAAATGCTTGCCCTGGGCGGGAATAGAACCTATGCCACTTTGACACTGGAGTCAGGTTCATTAACCACTGAGCCACTAAGGCAGTCAAGCTACAGATAGCTTAAGAGGCGTATTAGAAGATTAGGTAGGACGTCCACCCACAAGGTGGACAGATGACCTCATCAAGACCGCAGGATCGCGCTGGTTGCAAACTGCTACCAACCGGTCCTATTAGAAATCATTAGGAGAGGCCTATATGTCCAGCAGTGGACGCCCTATGACTGAAAAGAAGAAGATTAGAAGATGACAAAAGTAGAGTTATCCATCTGCTCTTCAATAATCCTGCAACTTGTTTGGTGAGTGCGAGGGAGGGGAGGGATTTGAATAATTGTATCGTATCGTGATTATAATTGGTTTCGGGTGAGAGAGAATTTTTAAATACCTTAAACGGACGGCTGAGGTGAGGTATTTCATATTCGTGGCTACTAGGATACTTTACTTGGGAACTTGCTGTTACACGGGAAAAATATTCACCTTTTCTTGTATGACGGAGTTTGACAAGATATAAACAGGGTTATTTCTAACAAATTAGCATCCTTTTAGGGGCTTATTCTGTCCATCAAAACTAATAACTTTTGTTCTACGACTTTTATTGATTCTCAAAAAAGTCAGCTGTTCCATACATTTTGTCGAGCATGAACGATATTTTTCTATGGAACAACAACTTTTTTTTTGAGAATTTATAAAAGTCGTTGAATAAAAGTTGTTAGTTTTGATATCCAGAATAAGCCTAAAGGATGCTAATTGATTAGAAATAACAATGTATCCTTGTGCAAGATATGACTTCGTATTGTAGTAGTAATAACAGTAATCTTTTAATTAAATTTAATTCTCAAAATATTCTCAGTTTGTGTCTGATAAATAATTACTTTGTGAGATGTACTCGTGAACTTAACTGGTATAATTCGTTTGTGTCTCAATAAGCAATACAACAATTAAGATGTACCGATGAAGGCAGGATCCGTTGAGACACTAGCTACGGCAAGACATAGGCCTCCCTCATAGATCTGTCCGAAGCCACTTGCTACCTTGATTTTTTAACTTTGCCTGTGATTCTACTATTTTGTTAATTTTTATTTAAGTACTATTAAATATTTATTTTTAAAATTGACAATGCACTAAACGTGCGACGCCAAAGTTACTAAAACAAAAATACGGTACAATATACAAATATCTGTGGGTTTAATGTAGGGCCAAAGACAAGATAAAACCAACTATAAATTAATAAGTTTAAACTATTAAAGTAATCTCATTAAAACTAACAAGAAAGCAAACTTTAAGCACTATTTGAAAACAAACCAATTGACAAACAAAAGACAGACAAGAGACAACCGCCAAATAAATGTTAAACTTATGTCGAAACTGACTCATCACTGCCATTACCATAAAACGTCCAAACTTTCAAAATAAAGTTCAAAATCACGGTAAACTTTCAAAACGTGACAACCATTGCTTGTTTTGTGAACTAGTAAAAGTCAAAAGTGGTAGAGAAGGAGAGATGGAAACAAAACTTGTGTATTTTGTTTTGCGGTTAGAATGGATGGAAGATGTGCAGACGGTCTTTCAAATACACCCACTGCGAAACAGGTGGTGTCATACAGTGTGCGCCAAGATAAATGGCAAACACAAATTGTTGTATCTAACTACAGGTATCTATTGTATCCTGGAAAGATAACTTGTGTAAAAATACGCATCCGCAATCGAAATTTAGCTATTATTTTCTTATTTTTGCGAATCGAGCTCCATGAGTTTAACCTCAGATTTCACGAGAAACCTTGCATGAATGAATATATTAGTAGATATTATGTTGCTGTGGTATGTGCTACCATTACAGAAATATAACAGCGGAGAAAAAGATACGCATTAAATATTATTATCATTTTAATAAAATCTACCTAAATAGAACTACCTCTGAAGTTTGATCCACTAAAAATAAAACGTCAAAATCGATTCATAATTGACGGAGTAATCGCGTACCATACATACAAAATAGATTAAAACCTCTTATTTTTTTATATTCAGTGTAGGTTTGCGTTTGACCACATACTGCCTGATGTTGAGCAGATAAGCGGTCTAGGTTGTAGCACGCTAACCTAGAAGATACCTATTTACTTGGGATTTGAAGACGGGAAGACAGATCCAGGCAAAACGTTCCACATTCTGGCTGTTCTTATGAGGGATGAGGATTCGAAACGCTTGGTTCTAACGCGCGGAATGTCCACAATAAAAGAGTGGCGCTTTGGTCGCGTCTGTCAGCCGTACGATGGAAGAAAGGGGCAGGTGGGACCAGATTGTGCTACGCCTGGGCGCACTCTCCGAAGTGAATCCGGTAAAAAGCTGATAAACACGCTACCTTACGTCGATGCTCGAGACTTTGCAGCTGCGACATAGTCAAGTTGTCGTGGTCAATCATTTTGAAATCGTTTAAAACTCTATTCACAACATCTTCAGAGGTGCATGTTAAAACGGCATCAACTGCACGGCGGCGAGTCTATAGCCATTGTAGCCACCTGCGCCGCGCCGGCTGTCTCGAGCCGTTGTGCGATAACAATGGACACGTGGTGGCCAAGCATGGCCCATCTATGCCCCATTTAGCCTCTATAAATACAAAACCTAACATACTTATATACTTTTAATATTGTCGACTCAGTTGCCCAGTTCTTAGCGATAAGGCCGCCATTTGTGGCACTAATTTAAGATGTATATTTTGTATCTTCTGCTGTAGTTATTAATATTAGTGCACACAATAAATAATTATGTCTGTCTTTCGGTCTGACCCTGAATCCTGGGCCAAAAAGGCGCGGGTTCTCATCCAGAGCAAGCATTTATGCGGTGAACAAGGGTGTTTCCTATGTATGTTTAAGTCTGGGTGTTGATCAATTGTTTATTTTGTTTAATGAGTGAAAGTGCTTTATTATCTACTAGACGACCCGCCCCGGCTTCGCACAGGTGTACTATACATATAAACCTTCCTCTTGAATCACTCTATCTATTAAAAAAAACCGCATCAAAATCCGTTGCGTAGTTTTAAAGATTTAAGCATACAGACAAACAAACAGACAAAAATAGCGACTTTATTTTATACTATGTAAGGACAACAAAATACAACATAAACTACTACTACCTACATAACAAGCAATTGGGATATTCTGAAGCCTACTGCCAGTTGGCAGCGTGCCCAGCATGCTGGCAGAATTGTCACGCTGAATGGCAATGCTTATACGAGTACGTTGAACCAAATAAACACCAGCATTTTGGTCTAGTCGTTATTGTTTATTGATCTGAAACGTAAACAATTTATCCATTAATATAAAATGAATCCCTATTTCTCTTGATCACGGCATCACGCGTGAACGGCTGACGTCCAATAGCAAATTTTTTTTTTTTATTGTTTGGAAATGTCTTATGAAAGAAAAAATAAGAAAATTGCGAGAAAAATGATAAAAACATCAATTTAATTTTCTGTTTATAATTATTTTTCGCAAAAATGGCAAAACCGCCTTCCATTGTGTGCAAAATTCTAATATTTCGCTCGAATTGTTTACATTATTGTTGATTTATCAAAAACGGTTCAGCCGATTTCTGTACAATTTAAATGGGATTTCTTTGAAATTATACCCTTTCGAAATAAAAAAGAATTTTTCGATTCGGTTCACAATTGGCAAAATTATCGATGTTCTTCGTGTACAAAATTCGAATATTTCGCTCGAATTGTTTACATTATTGTTGATTTTTCAAAAACGGCTCAGCCGATTTCTGTAAAATTTAAATGGGACCATCTCGAGAGTATTTCCTTTCGAACTAAAAAATATTTTTTCGATTCGGCGAAATTATTGATGAACATACACAAAAAAAATACATCACAGAACCTCTTCCTTTTTGGAGCTCGGTTAAAATTAATAAAGAGTCAGGGATCATCTTTGTATTGCGTAAGACAGACAGACATAACTTTTTATTACCCCACATTCTTCATTAACTCTTCATTACCACCAACTCTTCATTAAACCACAAAGCAAAAATTAAGCACTACGTACACATTTAAGATTAACTAAATATGATTATAAACTGGCGGCCTTAACACTCATCGTGATTTCTTCCAGGCAAAAATGTAAGATATCCAATGAATTCAAATAATAATGGGCTACTATGGTGAACTTCTGGATGTTATATAAAACTGGACTATCGAATGAGGTACGGCACCCGCCAAATAATGCCTCATTTCAAATATTCAGGCGGGTGATGACTTGCCATCCGCTAAATGGGCCCCCCATAGCTATCGTATATTGACGCCGGAGGGGCAACATTGGTGTGGACGGCTGTCGGGTGTCGAGAGGTGTGCTGTTCACTAAGAGCTACTAGAGGCGTTATACCCTTTAACACTTCCACCCTGGAGCTTAGGTTCTTAGCTCTTGCGATTTCCACTCCAAACCGGCTGGTTAAGGCAAGAGTCAGGGGTCTCATTTACCCCCAGGAAATCGGGGTTCGCGGTGTCGCCACTCACCGACGACTCGCCACAAAGCCGCCCCTGCGATTAGATTTACAATATTACTAGCAACCCGCCCCGGCTTTGCACAGGTTTTTTATACATATTTAACATTCCTCTTGAATCACTTTATCTATTAAAAATATCGCATCAAAATCTGTTGCGTAGTTGCATACATAGGGACAGACAGAACGGGAAGCTACTTTGTTTTATACTATGTAGTGATAGTGATTGCTACTCGTATCATCAAATAATTATGTTCATTGACCGAACATGCACTACGCTACCGTAACGTTACCTAGCGATCCACGCTACCTTAGAAATCCAATAACGGAAGTTACGTCAGAAACACAATCGTCGCGTAGCTTAGGTACACCCGCCGGAAGTCAATAAATAGTACTCCTATTACTGGTATCGGATAAGATTATGTTATTATCGAATTCGGAGACGAATCGCTCGTCTAGCATATTATATTATTGAAATATTACGTCTCCCCCTGACTGGCACCATGGCAAAGATCATTTGTGAATTCAGGGGATGATATTTTATTATGACGAAATTGTTCGATGAGTCATAAGTATTTTTGGTTTTGGTTATTAGACCAAGGGTTTTATTATTATTAGTTATGATCATGATAAAAAAATTGGCCAAATGCAAATCGGACTCGCGCACGAAGGGTTCCGTACCGTGTGGGAGCCCCATTCCTCTTGGCTTATTAATAGCGAGCAAAACACTCCTAAAAATCAAGTTTGTTTTATGGGCGCCCCTCTTAAATATTTATTTTATTCTGTTTTTAGTATTTGTTGTTACAGTGGCAACAGAAATACATCATCTGTGAAAATTTCAGCTGCCTATCTATCATGGTTCATGAGATACAGCCCGGTGACAGACAGACAGACGACGGACATCGAAGTCTTAGTAATAGGGTCACATTTTTACCCTTTGGGTACGGAACCCTAAAAAGGACCTTTTGGATACATCTAAAATAATGCACGGTTTTTTTGCCGTATCTGATATACGGCGAAATAGCATATAAATAGAATTTAGCCCATTTTTATGCCCTAGAGCAATGACTAATATTCTACGATGAGTATTTTATTCAAGCATTGCTTAATTTCAGCTGTTTCTTGAAGTGTTCATATTAGATAGTCATAATTGTACTTAGATCTCTCTATAGATGTCAAATTCAAAATTCAAATTAAAATTCAATTTTTAGGCACGTTGCCTGAGATTAGAGACTGCTTAAACATTTTATAGGTTTAAACAGTATCTAATTTTTTTTTTTTTAATTAGTGAACGTTAGATATAAGATATTTTAGTTTAGAGGATAATTTAGGTTAGATAGGATATTTTAGTTTAGATAGGTTATTTAAGTTTTTATTTTTGTGTTTATCTTTAATTGTGGTTGTAAATAAAGACAAAATTTTAGTTTTTACATAAAAAAAAAAAAATTCAAAAATGTTTATTGCAGTTTGCATGTTACATTGGTGTTATTTATAAATATATAATCATAGCTCAATACAAACTTGCCTGTTAAAGACGTGCAAAGTTACTGGCAGCTCTATTTATTATTATCAAATCGAATTTATGTCTAAAAATATGTTTAAATTGATTACAATGTCAAGATTAGTTAGTCAATTACAATGTCAAGGATTAGTGTCAATATTATGTTAGTAGATTACATGAATAATTGTACGAAAAGATTACATTATATAGTCAATACATCAGTTTACAATATCTAGTTTTTGCATTTATGTGAGAGTGTAATAAAATCCATTACTTAAAACATTTGTCATTTAAAAAAATGTGCAAGATTAATTCTTGAAGTTTCGTGTAATTTTCATTTATGAAATTTTCTGGATATCCGTTTACTCAATTTTACGCTAAACTTGATTTTTGGTATGGATATAGTATAAAGGTTGAACAGTGACAGTAGGATACTTTTTATCCCGGAAAAATAAGAGGTTCCAATAAGATAGCAAATAATCGGCCAAGTACGAGTCGGACTCGCGCACGGAGGGTTCCGTACTGTATGGGAGCCCCCCTTAAATATTTATTTTATTATAATTTTATTATTTATTATTGAAGGGAATATAAAACTACCTTCTACAACATCTACCTGGTACCATTATTAATATAGAGCGAAAAACGTCTAAAAATTCAGGTTTGTTGTATGGGAGCCCCCCTTAAATATTTATTTTATTTTGTTTTTAGTATTTGTTGTTATAGCGGCAACCAAAATACATCATCTGTGAAAATTTCAGCTGCCTAGCTATCATGGATCATGAGATACAGCCCGGTGACAGACGGACAGACAGACAGACAGGCAGACAGACAGACGGACAGACAGACATCGCAGTTTTAATAATAGGGTCCCATTTTTCCCTTTGGGTACAGAACCCTAAAAATCAATAGGTATAACAAACGGGCGAAGCTGCGGGAAGAGGGCATTTAAATAAAGGAAATAACGCAAATGTAACCGGAAGTCAATAAATAGTACTTTAATTAATACTATCGGAATATTGGAGATCAGTGGCCCGTTGGAGGTGGTAATTAACACGTGAAATTAGTATTGTTACTATTATTTGCGTAAAGTGCAATGCCGTAGTGGTCTAGTGGTAATGACACCCGCCTTACAATCGTGATTTCAAATCCCGGTCCCGTACCTACCAATAAATTCTTTGGAATTTATTCACGGAGCTTCACACTATTAGCTTGAGCGTGTGCGTGGGTTCAAATCCCGAGTAAATAGGTATCTTCTAGGTAAGCGTGCTACAACCTAGACAACTTATCTGCTCAACATCAGGCAGTATGTGGTCAAACGCAAACCTATTCAAAATATAAAAAAATTGCTTTTCAGTGAAGGAAAACATCGTGAAGCAACCTGCATAAGTGCATATGTCCATAGAAGAAATTCGATGGTGTACCTATGTGAATCTACCAACCCGCACTGGGCCAGCGTGGTGGATATGGCCCAATCAACCTTCGTGGGTGGCCTACGTCTATCAGTGGACTATTAAAAAAGCTGGTATAGTACAGTAAAGTGCAATTCTTTCTTTAATGTTGCAACCATACTCGACTGAAAATGTGTACCAATTTGTTGATTAATATCCCGTTTTGCAATCATGGTTATCATATTTCGCGTCCGATGGCGCGTTTTAATTAGATATGGATGACAAACGCGCGGACAACACCATTTTGTTGTTTTGTGCTGCACTTGTGTCAAGTGTTTGCAGGCTAAGGATATACTGAGCTCAAATACACTAGCGGTGATTTTGCAACCTATAAAATATAAAATTTGCTAATTATTAACAACTTTTTGTCTATAGCCACTGTGACTTTTATGTTAGGAACCTGTAATGGCGTGGGTGTGGGAGAAAGTTTGCCTTACAACGGCGAGATGATGATCAAGAACGGACTTTTTTTGAGAAAAAAAAAACGTAAATAAAAGGTGCGGGTTCAATCAATCAATTTTTATATTTACTACAACAAACAAGCTATTATACATCAACATTGAAACATATAGGTAATTAATGCAAAACAAACATTACTTAGAACAAGTAACTAAGTAGGTATTCGCTCAGACCAAATAAAAATATCAAGACAGAACGTCGTGAACAGACAAGTGAGGCCAGTTTTTTATACATGTGGTGAGCGCGTCGGTGTTGCGCCGCCATAGTTCGACTGACGAGCCAAGGCGTAGTTTCGTTGTACGTGTTTGTGTGAGTAATTGTGTCTGTACACGGTGAGGCGTAGTTTTGCCAGCCTAACTTGTTTGTTTCTCAATATTCTGTCTTGATTTTTTTTAGTATTAGTTTTAATTACTGCTTTGTAAAAAATCAAGATCTACGCTACCGCACGAACTAGTTTTAACTGTATCTCAGGCCGCATTGTGAAGTGCTAGAAGCGAAACGCCTTGATAGATTAGGTGTGATACAAAAAATAGGTTAGGTTAGGTTAGAACATGACAAACAACGCACGAGCCGAGCGAGCGAAGCGAGTGTGCCGCGGCAGCGGCCGGCGAAGTGCTAGAAGAGAATCGCCTTTATATAGGTAGATTAGGTGTGAAACAATATCTTATATTCTATAAGTTATTAGCAATAATACATAATTTCCGTTCAGATTTAAACACCACTGGCTTTTGGTGAAGTAAAACAGAGTGAAGCAACCTGTATATGTACGTCCGAAGAAAAACCTAATTCGATGAAGTATGTGAATCCACCAATCCGCACTGGGTCAGTGTAATGCGATCGGTGGGGAAAATATGTGCAAAATTTCCAAAATAAGTCATTGGCACGAGACCAGGATTTAAACCCAAGACTATTTAATAATATTATGATTGTAAGGCGTGATGATCGGCACAAAAATACCTCTTTCTTAAATATAGGGTTACCTCCTTGCCCTGTTCTAAGCCGAAAAGGGATGATTAAAACCATCATTATGAACAACTAATACTATGGGGCCAACCCTAAATAAGAGAAAAAAAAAACAACTGTTACATCAGGCGAGTTGGAGGTCAAGCGCGATTCACGAAAAAAAAAATAAAAAAAACATACCAGCTCAGAAACAGTACAAACAGTACACCAGCTCGGTACCTTTCGGCTTCGTACACCAGTTCCGGATAGCCCTGTGTATATATATTTACAGGATGCAAAATAAATGATAATTCTTGATCTAACTCTCAGTATGTCCCAAGCTTTACGTTAGCAATATTGGGCGAATGATTTAGTGCCGCGACGCGCACACAGCGTGTCGAGAGCGCAGTGGGTCCCCATCCTTATCTACTTACATGGTCTTCATAACTAATGACTATACGAGTAATACGATAAATTGTTGGCCCCGGTTGTATTAAACGTTTAGCCATCGAAGAGGCATTCAGGCGGCTAAAGTCAAAACTGTAAGTAAAAAATATAATCGTGGGGAGCGTACGTACGTACAAAATGACAATTTCCAGGTGAAGGCCCTACGATTTTATTTTTGAGTTATAATTTTTTTAGCTATTAGTACATAGGACCGTTTAGTTAAAATACGTTTTAACCAATTTTATTTTTAATATTATTACTGATTTTTCGAAAACCGTTTAACTAATTTAAATAAAATTGGAACCTCTGAGGTACGATCTACCGAACCAAAAAATAATCATCGAAATCGGTTCATCATTAATTGTTGGAGTCATCGCATGTACGTTCAAAAACCTGCAGTTAAATTAAGGGCCTCCTTTTTTGAAGTCGGGAAAATTAACTTTTTGATGGAAGATGTGATGATTTTGAGGTTGGTCCATAGTAAAAGTTGTGCATAAGTAAAAGTTGTCCGTACCGACGAGTGCTATACTTACTATAACTCTTATTTTTCTTTGGGTCGTGGGACAAAAAGTGTAATCGGCCAAGTGCGAGTCGAACTCGCGCACGAAGGGTTCCGTACTGTATGGGAGCACCCTTAATATATTTTATGCTAATAAGCCCGATTACAGAGGCGCCAGCGTAACTATATTAGCTAAATAGCATAGTTCTGTTTCTTTTTTACTTTAGGCATTCGATGGAGAGAACGCTTTTTACGTTGCTATTTAAGTTACGCTGGCGCCTCTGTAATCGGGCTTACTTTAGTTCTTATTCTTCAAGCGGATATACAACTAAATATTCTGTGCAAATTTCAAGCGTCTACATGTTACCGTTATTAATATCAAGCAAAAAACAGCTAAAAATTCAAGTTTGTTGTATGGGAGCCCCCTTTAAATATTAATTTTATTCTGTTTTTAGTATTTGCTGTCATAGCGGCAACAGAACTCATCTGTGAAAATTTCAACGTCTTTCAAATTTCAATTTCAAATTTTTCTATCACGGTTCATGAGATATAGCCTGGTGACAGACAGACAGACAGAGACAGACGTACAGCGGAGTCTTAGTTAAAGGGTGCCGTTTTTACCCTTTGGGTACGGAACCCTAAAAAACAACTAGTCAGATAAGTAAAACCACACTATGAGTATAGTATAATTATTTCGATTTTCCCATATTAAAAGCGTGTGAGAAATCTAATACTTTACCTCTAATACTCGAACCTAGCTTTGAGCACAGCCAACATTACAATAATTAGCAGGCCTATGTTCGACGGAACATTAGAAGTATGATTATAGAGAGGACACTTCAAGAGTTTACTTGTACCTATAATTATGAGCGTTTCAGTTCTGCTTACTGATAATTTGCACGATCTTGTAAGAAGACACACTTAAGTAAATAAACAAGTTGTTGGCTAAATTATGTCTTATAATTTATGTAATTTATCTTTGCTAACTTACAGGAAGTAGTAGCTTTTGTTTTATTTTGTTGAATAAAACACTTATCTACTAGTATATCGAACTCTTGATTTTCTTCTGGTAAGTAAACATATTATTTTGTATTTCGTTCGTTTTATTCATTAGACGCCCACTGCTAGACACAAGCTTCCCTTTTAGATCTCCAAAAAAACCGCTTTGAAGCGGCTGTATGCAGCGTGCTTTTTTAACCGACTTCCATTAAGGAGGAGGTTCTATGTTCGTCTGTATGTATTTTTTTTTTGTATATCTTCGTCGATATTTTCGCCAATTGTGAACCGATTTAAAAAAATGTTTTTAGTTCGAAAGGGTATACTTCCAAGGTGGTACCATTATCATCAAATCAGGATCTGATGATGGAATATCAATCCACTCATTTCCCGGTCTCTAATTAAATAGATTTTTTTTTTGGTAGCGCTTATAATAATAACATTAATTTATTTTTTTGCTTTTGAGTGCCTAATTGTGGTTTAGAAGTTTTTTTTTTTTTTTTTTTTTTTTTTTTTTTAAATAACTTATTTTATACATTTAACCTTCATCATCCCACGGATGGAAAAAGTCTCGTTCAATGGTATCCTATTACTTCAATAATATTGTATAGTATTTGTGAAAATCGGTCAGTATTAGGTACTATGCAAGCCCGGGATACGTAAAAACTTGCTTACCGGAGAATCTCTGTAACTGAAACGGTACGAAAAAGTTGACGTTATTTCATCCATTCTCCAATTCGGCACTTTTCGCCTAATTACTGTAGCCGTTATTTTTTTTAATGTTAATTTTGAAGTCTAATAGAAAGGGTACACTAATTAAGTGAAGAGCGCCTAACCTCAACTTGTTCATTTGTCAAAGTTTTGCTCATACTCACACCGATACTTCCACCACGCAAACGACTACTCCACAACGTTTAATATTCCATGCGGTCCAGTGTCCACATCCCTCAATTACCTAGCCTTCCGCATACCAACAAGCAGGAAACATGGACGTAAATTATATAGGAGCTGTTGGGTTTGTCTGTTTGTCTTTCATAATTTCTAAGAAAATGTCTTGACCCGTGACATACGAGTAGTAGAGTGGACAATGGACCGTTAACGATAACAACAACACTCCTATATTACACTCTACTAGCCTTTTTAGTAGTCCACTGGACGTCGGTATACCCACGAAGGGTGATCGGGGCATATCCACCACGCAAGCCCAGTGCGGGTTGGTGGATTCACAAACGCCATCGAATTTCTTCTACGGACGTACGCAGGTTGTCTCTCGATGTTTTCCTTCACGGAAACGCCAGTGGTATAAAAATTCCGAACATGAGTTCCAAAGAATTGATTGGCAATGGGGCTGGCATTTGAACCCACGTCCTGGCGATTTTAACGCGAGTGTTACAATTACAACCACTAGCTAGACCATTAAATCGAAATATTTTATGACCGAACACTGAACAGTTACAGAATAGTGACTAATTATTCGTCATCAGACGCTAAGCGCCTGCATTTGGCCATATGCCTTCCCTATGCTACCCTTTATTTCAAATAAATTTATTTCTAGCTGACATTAAAAAATATGTAAGATAAAAAATAAATAAAGTAAGACCATCAAAAAAATACACAACTCAAACAAATTTCTCGAAAGTTACTAATACGCCGAAAGTTTTCGCGAAAAACATTGCATCAAACTACCCTCAATTCCGTCCGTACCGCCCGCACCGCCGCGCCCGGGGGAAATCCCCCGAATGGTCTTCATTAATTAATGGAGCAGTTAAGGTCGAACACCACTACAATAGTAGTTGACTAGGTGTTTGTCAGCGATCACCGAAATTAAGCCACGTTCCGCACGGTCAGTATTTGGATGGGCGACCGCGGGTGGCATTTTCCAACTGAGTGGTACCGTGGCTCGGATGACACGTTAAATTGTAGCTCATGTCAAAGGCCTTCAGGCAGCATAAAAACTCTGACACTAGCGCTATATAGCCACCCAGCCTGTACAAACTTACTTACCGTACAAAACTACTACAATAGAAATTTTCTTTTTGTGACAAAAATTGCAAAAATTGATGCGCTCGCAGGATTTGAACCTCCATCTCTCTGGGATTCCGGCCCAGATTTTTGAAATGTTTATCACAAAAACAACATTTCTATAAACCTACTTATTGTGTGAAGCATGATAAAATCAACTACTACAATACTTTTATCTTTATTTCAGATTCATGACCATAACAGCGCAATAAAAATCATACTAAAACTTTTGCTATTTGAACACAGTATTCTTATACTACGGGAGTAATCTTAGGTACCTATGTATTTATCTCGTATGTTCAGTGCGCAGTTAGTCCACGAAAAAAACCATTAATATATGAAACCTGTACACCAAGTTCATTTATAAGCCGGGTGGCCAGCTTTGGTGGTTTTTAAGCCACTTACAGGTCTCTGACATGGCCAAATGGCTAAAAACAACCGGGACCTACAATTTCAGGCGTCATCCGAGCCACGGTAGCGCTTAGTTGTAAATGCCCATGTCACCTGTACAAAGACTGACCGAGCTGAACGTTGCTTAACTAACGAACATCTAGTCAACTGTACTGTAATGCCTGTTTAATAGTCCACTGCAGAATGTAGGCCTACCCACGAAATGAGATTGGACCATGTCCACCACGCTGGCCCAGTGCTGGTCTGTGAATTCACATACGCCTTCGATTCCTTCTAAGGACGTACGCAGTATACTATGTACTCAGTTTACTGTGTACTCACGATGTTTTCTTTCACGGTGAAGTCAGTGGTGTGAAATTCCGTACGTAAATTCCAAAGAACTAATTGGCCGGACCGGGATTTGAATCCACGACCTTACGATGGTAAGGCGAGTGTCATTACCACTAGATCACACGGTCAAAATCATCAATTTTTTTTTAACCTATACTGTCCCACTCCTGGGCAAAGGTCTCCCCCATTTCCTTCCAAGAGTCGCAATCCATCGCAACTTCTTGCCAAAAAAAAAAAAATTAAATGACAATAGAAGAAGTACAGTGCAGTATTACCCTTAATGGCTGTTCAAAACACCTAAAGCCAAGAACGAGCCATAAATTTGCTAATTACGGCGAGATTTTTTCTCAGGTGTGTATCATAATGTCGAGTAATTAGGTAATTCCTTTTATTACCACTACTGATACTGATTATTAGTCGTTAGGTACTACAATAAAATTAATACGTAACAAAATTAACCGCAGGTTCGCGCTGGATGCAAGCCGCTACCACCCGGTCTTATTGGAGATCTTTAGGGGAGGCCTATGTTCAGCAGTGGACGTCCTATGGCTGAAAGGAAGGAAGGGTAACAAAATAGGGACGGCTCATAATATTTCTATGTAAGATACCCCAGAGTATAAGGGAATTAAGTACAAACCAATTCAAAAAGGAACTTAAAAATTTAATTATAAAACAAATGAAATAATGTGTAACTGACTCCCTGTTCCACCCTGACATTATTTAAATTTTTTTTTTCATCACTATTTTAATTTGTTTTGATACCAAACCTGTACATACTTATAAATGTCTATGATTGTACATGTACTGACTAAAAAATGTAGTTTATAAAAACTAAAAAACACGCTCACCAGACTTTGAAACCTAATCGTGGTCAAAGTTCATTACAAGACTTTTCTAAGAAATCCAAAACAGCTATGATACGATTTTCCATCATGAAGTTTCAGTTCATATCTTCCAGCTCCGTCATCAGATCAGTTCGACAGTACCATATTATTGTTGTCATCAGAACTACATACAGCTGCCAATGTTCATTACGCTACGAACCTTGGAAGATGGTTAAATTAGTTACCTTAGATTCCATTACATATGTATGTAGATACATACAGGTCGACCTAATAAAAGCGTATTCATTAATGAGCAACTCGCCTCTCCCTTTTGCACATCCTCTCGTAGGGTAGAAATATGTTGAGATAATTTACCCAAATAATACCTACCTAATTACCTATAAATGTACACAAATGTTTAGCAACTAAATGAATCAATACTCCCGATTACAGAGGCGCCATCGTAACTATATTAGCTAAATAGTATAGTTCTGTTTCTTTTTCACTTACTTTAACGATGTAATATAATTATTTTTTGCAAAAAATGCAAAACCGCCTTCCATCGTGTACAAAATTCGAATATTTCGCCTGAATTGTTTACATTATTGTTGATTTTTCAAAAACGGCTCAGTCGATTCCTGTAAAATTTAAATGGGACTACCTCGGGAGTATACCATTACGAATTAAAAAATATTTTTTCGATTCAGTTTATAATTGGCGGAATTATCGATGAACATACACCAAAAAATACATTCTGACGAACATAGCACCTGCTCCTTTTTGGAAGTCGGTTAATTACAATGATAACCTAGACTTAACAATAATCGTTAGGTACCTACCTATAAAAGCAGCCTGTATTTGAGAAAAATGATTTAATAAAATAAACTATAAACAATGTATTTAGTCCGTTGCCAAAAGTGAAATTTAAAAACAATTATTTTTTATATAAACTCTCGTTCACTGCCAAATAAATAAGAAAACTAACGATTCAAACTTCAATGTTTCTTCATAAAACCATTTAAGCGACTTTAATGGTGTGAATAAGTATTTTCTAGAAAATACAACATCAAAGTATATCAATGAGCGCGTAAACAAAGTCATAAACACTATGATCTATAAGTTATACATGACTGAGTGTAGTACTTATGTTCGACTAGATAAAAATGTAAACCTATTTGTCTGTGTGTTTGTTATTATTTTATTGCGTGGTGAAAGCAAAACTAAGCAAAAAAACTTCATAGCCTAGAAAACCGCCGTAGGGTTGCGAGTCTGTGCATTTTCTGTAGGATTAATTTCGGAGAGTGTACATCTGAGCTGCACGAGCTTATCCTACCATCCCCTTTTTACTACAGGACAAGTAGGAGGACGCCACATTACCACCCCTGCACTGACGATTTTCCTTCGATACGTACGAAGCGGTTTGACTCAACATTTCTGATTCATACCGCCAGGGAATTGAACAGTGTTCCTGCTTTCCTGTTTCCTAAGAGATATAATCTAAAGATTTTCAAGATCAGAGTGAGTATCTTCTAAGTTTGCGTGCTTCATCTTCGACCACAACGTCGCTTACCATCAGGCGAGTTGGTGGTCAAGCGCGGACTTATTCGAGTTATAATAAATTTCTCTTTCGAAAATGCAGTCAGAAAACGCATTTTAAAAATAAAAGAAAGACAAAACCTGGTGCAAAACAACTCGCTAACAAAAGCTATTTTTCATTCGACCGTAGCGAACTTTTTTCATATTTCTCAATCAAAAAGTGTAGTAAACAAATGCATGCAAATGATATGTAGATGAAATAAATGAAGCTTTACCGCTCGTCATGGGAAGGCAGTTTTATAACCGGTAGTAGAGCTTAAACTTCTAAGTTTGTGAAGTTTTATTAACATTTCTTAGTTTGTAAGATTTTAACCGACTTCCAAATAGGGGGTCGTTCTATGTTCGTCTGTATGTTCATCGATAATTTCGCCACTTGTGAACAGAATGGAAAAAATATTTTTTAGTTCGAAAGGGTATACTCCCAAAATGATCCCATTTAAATTTAAAAGAAATCGGTTAAGCCGTTATTAAAAAATCAACAATAATGTAAACAATTCGAGCGAACTATTCGAATTTTGTACATGATGGAATGTGGTTTCGCCATTTTTTGCGAAAAATAATTATAAATTAAACTAAAACATGTTTTTTTCTGAGGATCAGTAGAGTTCATAGCGTAGTTTGACTAGGTGTTCGTTAGCAATCATCGAATTAAGCAACGTTCAGCACGGTCTGTTTTTGGATGGGTGACCGCGTGTGGAATTTACAACTGAGCGCTACCGTGGCTATGATGATAAATGACACGATAAATTATAGGTCTCGGTTTTTATAACCGTTTAGCCATGTCAAAGGCCTTCAGGCTTAATAACTCTGACGCCAAGGCTAGCCACCCGTCATTTCTGGGGGCCTATTATACTTATATACCAATATTATAAAGAAGAAAGACTTGATTGTTTGTTTGCATCGAATAGACTCCGAAACTACTGAACCGATTTGAAAAATTCTTTCACTGTTGCAAAGCTGCACTATCCCCGGTGAACATAGGCTATATTATTTTTTCAAAAAAATTAGGGATCCTTACTATTAATTCTCTTTAGCCAATCGTACCCGGGCAAAGCCGGGACGGGCAGCGGGCAGCTAGTTATTTTTTATTCTTACTACGGGACCAATCACGTACTAAAGTAAGTTCGTATAGGCCAGGTGGCTGGCCTGGTGTCAGAGTTTTTAAACCACCTGAAAGCCTCTGACTACCAAACGGTTAAAACAACAGGGACCTACAATTTAACGTCATCAGAGCCTCAGATCGATCAAATATGAGATAAATCATGCAATACTAATGTGCAATTATGCTAATATAATATTACTAGACGACCCGCCCCGGCTTCGCACAGGTGTATTATACATATAAACCTTCCTCTTGAATCACTCTATCCATTTAAAAAAACCGCATCAAAATCCGTTGCGTAGTTTTAAAGATTTACAGACAAACAAACAGACAAAAATAGCGACTTTATTTTATACTATGTAAGGATGTAAGGATTATTAATTGTGTGTCTGTGTGTGTGTGTGTGTGTGTGTGTGTGTGTGTGTGTGTGTGTGATTATGCTATGCAGAAGTTTTGACCGAGTTGCATCGATCGTGGTCATGGCGTACCGTGTCATGGCTGACCGGTGTTTATCTCATATTTTCAGTGAGTGGTTGATCCCGTAGTATATAAAAATAATGTGGGCATTATGGACTCAAAACGAGAGTTAATCTTTATTAAAGTGATTTTTCGCACAGGGAAAACAAAACGAGAGTTATTGAGAGTTATAGTCATGAAATATGGAACTGTACCGTGGTGTTTTACTGTGGGCCTTATATGAATAAGCTCAAGATAGCCCAACGTGCTATGGAGAAGGCGATGCTTGGAGTCTCTCTGCAAGATCGAATCAGGAATGAGGAGATTCGCAGATGTACTAAAGTTACTGACGTTATCCAGTGGTTTGGTAAGATAAAATAGCAGAAGCAAGGCACATAGCCTGGAAGACAAATGGCCGATGGAGTCGAATTATTCTTGAGTGAAGGCAGCACAGTCCAGCAAGCGCAGCGTAGGACGTCCACCCACAGACGGATGATCTCATAAGAATATGCTTATCTTGCTGATCCACTTTTACTAAACAGAACTTTACTTCACTACAAAATTCAAAAAAAAGTTTAGTCATCTCGACAGAATGAATGGAGCAGCAATTTTTTTTTCATTCCAGATTTGACGAGTAAAGTTTTTTTTTTATTGATATAGGTTGGCGAATAACTACACACTGCCTGAGGTTAAGCAGATATGCAGTCTAGGGTGTAACACGCGCTTACCTAGAAGATACCTCTTTACTCGGGACTTAAAGACACCTGCATTGTACCTACTTTAGCGGGAAGACAGACCCAGGCAAAGCGTTCCACATTCTGGCTGTTTGTATGAGGAATAATGTGGATTCGAAACGCGCGGGATGTCCACCATAAAAGGGTGGCTTTTTGGTCGCGTCTGTCTAGCCGTACGATAGAAGAAAGGGGCAGGTAGGACCAGATTGTGCAACTCCTGGGCGCACTCACCGAAGTGTATCCGACAGAAGATAGATGGATTTCATAAATTAATAATTTAACCACCGCCTGTAACTGGCTCTGCCAAATATCAACTGGAGGCTCTGGAGTCGATTGAGAGGCGAGCCAGGAGGCTGATTGACAACGACACCTTGACTAAGTCGCAGCTGCAAAGTCTCGAGCATCGGCGTAAGGTGGCGTTTTATTCTTCTATCGTACGGCTAGACAGACGCGACCAAAGCGCCACCCTTTTATGGTGGACATTCCGCGCGTTAGAACCAAGCGTTTCGAATCCTCATTCCTCATACGAACAACCAGAACGCTTTGCCTGGGTCTGTCTTCCCGCTAAAGTACGACATGGGTGTCTTCAAATCCCGAGTAAATAGGTATCTTCTAGGTAAGCGTGCTACATCCTAGACCGCATATCTGCTCAACATCAGGCAGTATGTAGTCAAACGCAAACCTATATGGAATAAAAATAAAATAAAAAAATAAAACGCGCCGATTGCCTATAAATTTTTCAAGAATAGTACCCACATTTTTCATTCATCGATCCCTGTGTTGAAGTATCGTCGGGAACATCACAACACATCCTCAATAATGTCAATCTGAGGTGAACAAAAAATCTTAATCACTCGCAATTACGGCGGCGAAGTTCAACCTAATTGTTAGTAAGGGAGATAGAGGAACAAATTGGTTACGACTGCATTTTTTAATAATGATAAAGAAGGTGTGAATTTTCGGTGCGGTTTGAAACTAAATATTTTATAATCAAGATCGCCATATATAAGATATCTTATTATTTAAAGATTTTCTGCAAGACAGAAGTCTCTTCCTAGGCTTATTTGATGATAATAAAATTGGATAAGTAATGAGTATTTCTGAAGATCGTTTGTAGTCTGTAGACATTAACTATGTATTTAATAGAAGGAATAATAAAAGTAGGTGCGTTCTTTTCTTACTTGTATTATTGTTATAAGTCACAAACATGCACGAAACTTGCCATGGCCATCATATTATGTCCAACTATGGACGGCTAATTCAATTGCAATAGCGCTCTCCAACGATTAGTAACCAAACTACACCCCAGCTCCCGCACTAACGTCACCCCGTCTTCACAGAGGAGCATAAAAAGAGGCTCCCACGGAGTTGTGATCGCTGACCCGTGCCCTGACTCATGTTGTCACGGTTCAGAACCCGCCGTAAGTGAGCAGGTGGGCAGGTGCCTAAAATTATTCGCTTTTGGCTCACTTTTGGTTAGTCTTAGTCATATTTTAGTCAGAATTTGCCAACTCCTTGGAAAATTTGAGACGTCATATTCATGGCAAGGTACTGTAAAAACGATTAAACCATAGATGAATTATGCCTCTCCGCTAGACGAAGCGAGACCCATAAATTCATCTATGGATTAAACATATTACGCAATGGTACGTACTGAATGTACGAGAAAAGGTACAGGATACTGTACTGGACTGTATCAGCTTTTTAAATAGTCCACTGCAGGACGTAGGCCTATCAACGAAGGGTGATTGGGCCATATCCACCACGCTGGCCCGGTGCTGGTGGATTCACACACGCCATAGAATTTCTTCTACTGACGTATGCAGGTTGCCTCACGATGTTTTCCTTTACCGAAAAACTCATTGGTACGGGATCGGGATTTAAACCCACGACCTCACGATTGTGATTTGAAAGGCGGGTGTCACTACCATTAGACCACCACGACTACGTACAGTATACTTTAAGTAAATAGCCTACAGTCATATTACTTGAAGCAATATGTGGTAAAATGAAATCCCACTTCGTTGATAAAGGAATACAATACACCTCGAGACGTATGTACTATCTATCAATTGTTGTATGCACCAGACGACGTGAAATGCTTTTGGTCTCTATGAAAAAGTTTAAAAAATTCAAGTCTACTCGTAGTCTCAAAGATTTTTCTTCAGTTTTCAGAAACTTAGGTGGATTTTAAAAATTCCCAATTATTTAATCAGTAGTCAAAGAAAGGTGTATGCTTTAGGCCTCGGCGACTGACACGTGAAAGCCGTGGTGGTCTAGTGGCAATCAATCAATCAATCAAAAAAAATTATTGACATAAAATAAGGTACTTACCTACATGTTAATCGACGAAGACTCTTTTTGAATGCCCCTTTTCGCCCCGCTCAAAACAATGCGGGGCGAAAGAGGGCCTTCAAAAAGAGTCTTCGTCGATTCGCCCCGCAAGCTGTTCGGCCCGCGGGGAAACCACGAAAGAGCCTGTAAAATAATAAAGCCTCTGATTCCCGAACTAGCCAGGGGCTGTACTACGGGAACTAGCGTCTTCTCCTATATTAACGACAAGTTATGTCAATTTACTTATACTTTCTATTATTACTTATTTAAATTTTATTAATACTATGATAGGTATTATTTAAATATGAGTTAAATACTAGTCTAAATATTATTATAATCAAATACAAATACACAAATACATACAAATGACACTGACCATACAATCGTAAGGTCGTGGGTTCAAATCCCGGTCCTGTACCAATGAGTTTTTCGGAATTTACGTACGGAATTTTACACCACTGGCTTTGCGGTGAAGGAAAACATGGTGAGACAACCTGCAATCACCTTTCGTGGGTAGGCCTACGTCCGGCAGTGGACTATTAAGAAGGCTGGTACAGTACAGTACAGTACAGACTGACGCCAACGATATTGTTTACTTTCATGAAACACTGTTATAAATAGGTATAAGAATAATACCATGTATACGTTCGCAGCACTTCGTGTGTCCAACTCGTGATCGAAATAACTAATATAAATCAAAAATTTAAAAAACCCCCGACACATTGACAACCATTTTGGGCACATTTGTAGAATTTTGGTTCTTCCATCCCCACTTTAACCCACCATAACTCTTAAACGGCTCAATCGATTTTTATAAAACATAGCTAAGAACACTCTCGATTAAGTCTCCTTTCATCCAAAAAAAAAAACTAAACTGAAATCGGTTCAGTGGTTCGGGCGCTATGATGCCACAGACAGACAGACAGACAGACAGACAAACAGACACGTCAAACTTATAACACCCCTCTTTTGCGTCGGGGGTTAAAAAAAACCAAGAAATAAAATAAATAAATAAATTACTAGTTTCTAGACACCTGCTTACGGTTTCGGCTAGTAATTCTTATAATAATTTCTGCACATGTCCTAGATACTTTACAACTACTGTACCTTGACATTTAGCCTAATTATAATCCATAGACTCTGCGGCAGGTGGCGACGGTATAACTATAGACAGGTGGCGGCAAGGTGCTACAAACCCTTACGGTAGAACGTACCACATTGTAGTAAAATGTCTTAGGAGTTGAATAAAAGTCGCACAATTTATTTTATCTACACTAATGTTGTAACATTCTACTTATGTTTCCAATACTTGACTTATAATACTGTTATAGCGCAGACAACATTTAAGCAATTTCACATGATGTTATAATAACCACATCGATATCGTAAAATCTCATTATAACATCGCGCGCTCGCTCCTGATTGGCCCTGCGCGCGCAGCTGCGCTCTCATTGGTTAGATTTTAATGGCGCCAAGTTCACTGTGAATTGTCACAGTGAACTTGTACGCGTGAATTTAATGTTTCGCAATGTGTTTTTTTTTTTTATTAGTGAAGATAAAGTAGTGTATGCAACTGCATATAACACGGGTATTAAAACACGAGTGTGAGTTTATGAAACGAGCGCAGCGAGTTTAATAATAGTAACTTCATTATATGACAGTTGCATAAACTACTATTATGGACCATCTATCCATCCATCAGTCATAGGACGTCCACTGTTGGACATAGACCTTCCCTAAAGATCTCCAGTTAGACCGGTTGGTAGCGGCTTGCATTCATCGATGAGGTCTTAATCCGTCCATCTAGTGGATAGACGTTAAAGAGTACTTTTATTGAAACGTCCTACGCTGCGCTTGCCTGTACGTTGTCTCAACTTGAGAACTTTTCGACCCCATCAGTCATCAATCCTCCGTGCTATGTGCCCCTTTTTAGGGTTCCGTACCCAAAGGGAAAAACGGGACCCTATTACTAAGACTTCGATGTCCGTCTGTCCGTCTGTCTGTCTGTCTGTCTGTCTGTCACCGGGCTGTATCTCATGAACCATGATAGCTAGGCAGCTGAAATTTTCACAGATGATGTATTGCGGTTGCCGCTATGAAAACAAATACTAAAAACAAATTAAAATACTTAAATATTTAAGGGGGGCTCCCATACAGTACGGGACCCTCCGTGCGCGAGTCCGACTCGTACTTGGCCGATTATTTTGTTTATTTATTCATCACAAACATGAATACAATTTTACAATAGAATGTACCAAAAAACCATTTTGGTTTGTCCTGGTACATCGATTGATTCACGCTTATTTTAGTAATAACTTAGCAATTATCAGCTGAATCCTATTTCATGCGCTCAGTGACAATAACAATAGGTACATAATCTAAACTATGAGTAATATGAGTGAGATAACTTAGCTAATACAACCAGACTTCGAGCATTTAAAAATTATAACAATGTTAATCATTTCCCTGTAGGACAAAAATAGGCAGCAAATAATACTTTTACATATAGGTACAGTAGCTACTTTCAAAACAAGAATGTAAGATAATATAATATCGTTTAAAGCTAAACAATATGGGAAAATAAGATAGGCCTACTACAAAAATATTAATTAGTTATCAGAATTAACTTAAATGCCTACCTACACCTAAGAAAAATAATATACCTAATTAAAAAACCCCCGACACAAAAATATTTGACAACAAACTTTCAATTGACAACCATTTTGGGCACATTTGTAGAATTTTGGTTCTTCCATCCCCACTTTAACCCACCATAACTCTTAAACGGCTCAATCGATTTTTATAAAACATAGCTAAGAACACTCTCGATTAAGTCTCCTTTCATCCAAAATAAACTAAACTGAAATCGGTTCAGTGGTTCGGGCGCTATTATGCCACAGACAGACAGACAGACACACAGACAAACAGACACGTCAAACTTATAACACCCCTCTTTTTCGTCGGGGGTTAAAAAACAACTTTATTTATTATCAAGTACAAAAACAAAGTTTCTTGACCTATGAGGCTAGCGTTTTAATGTCTTCTTCGTTGTTTATCACTATAGGCTTGCCGTTTTAGCTTTTTCGAAGAAAAATACATTCCCGTTCTGAAACCAGATGTATTTGTAGGTAGGAGCGAGGTTTTGCTTAGCATCTCATAGCAGTAATTTATTTGTCCTGGTAATAGCGCACGAGCACCTTTGACTTGGCTACATTGGAAGGAGCTTTATTAGAGTCTAGCTAATAAAAGCTGATACGTATGTACGTGATGTAGATATGGCAGCGGTTCTTCGACTATTTCAATTCGTCTTCCAGTTTAGGGCTGCCATGCTGATATTTTTTAAATTTGCCGCGCTTTTTTGGTATCAGCTTTTACTAGCCAGACTCTAGCAATGTTTTCTAATAGAACTATCATCTGTTTTGCTTCACGCACCCATTGATGAGCCTGCTCTGTAATTTTTAATCCAACTTGAATGATACCTTCCGATCTACCCGGTCGAGGAGGGAGACGTTTGACAAAATCCACTTGTTTCTTATCGAGCTTGAGAGTATGCGCTAGCTGACAGGAAATCGCATCTAGATTTTCGCCATGGACTATAGGTACTCCACCTATTTCAATAACATTGTTCAAACGAAATTGGTCAATTTTCCTCATAATTAAGAATTTAACTCAAGCTCCATACCTATGATCATGTTTCTCTTTCAGTTGTAAATACTTGATATCTAGCTGTTTTAAAATACTACATTGTGCATATTATCAGATATTCGATGAAATTATGTCGCAGCATACATAACACGTCATGTCACAGATAGATAGGTATTAAAACAGATGGCTCGGACACTGACCCATATCACACATGTTTTTGGTTGACAACCAAATTATTACCAATGATTTCGGATTTGATAGTTAACGATCAACTACGCTTAAATACCTAGTGAATTCATAATAAAATTGTAAAAACTTTTTTTTTTTCATATTTATATTTCTTTATTGCATAATATGGGTTTACAAAGTACTTACAGAATATAATAATATTAACTTGGCATTAAATATTTTTTATGGAACTACCTGCAGGGTTATTTCTAATCAATTTGCATCCTCTACGATATTTTTCTATGGAACAACAACTGTTTTTAACCGATTTCCAAAAAGAAGGAGTTCCTCTGTATGTATTTTTGTGTGTATGTTCATCGATAATTGCGCCAATTGAGAACCGAATCGAAAAATTTTTTAGTTCGAAAGGGTGGTATACTCCCGAGGTCGTCCCAAATAAATTTTACAGAAATCGGCTCAGCCGTTTTTGAAACATCAACAATAATGTATACAATTCCAGCGAAATATTCGAAATATTTTGTACACGATGGAAGGCGGTTTTGCATTTTTGCGAAAAATAATTGTATTGAGAATTATTAAAAGTCGTAGAACAAAAGTTGTTAGTTTTGATGTACAGAACAAGCCCCTAAGAGGATGCAAATTGATTAGAAATAACCCTGTATTTATACCAAGTGGCTAGCCCTGGAGTCAGAGTTCTTAAGCCACCTAGCTGAAGATACAGAAGCGTTAGGCCCAAAACTCTGACACCAGGGCTTGCAGTCCTTAAAACGCAGTATCTGACTTTTTGACGTTTTTGAGTTAAATATTGATCCGTATTGGGCACGCCATAAGGAATCGAATGATGTAATCGGTTTTTGATTATCGCAACTACAAGATAGTAAAAAACAACTACCTCAACGCAGTAACTAGGAATGTTTTATGCAAACTGTAACGATAAACTATCTAAAATACAGTAAGAGCAATTACTGTATTTTAATAGCTTTGTTTTCCCAGATAAAATGCAGTAAATGTCGTCACTGCCACAAAAAAACGGTTAACATAACCTTAAAAATATGGTGAACACATAAACTAAAATGCAGTAAATAGATAATGTACTGAAAATATGAATACTGCAAATTTTATTTTTATTACTTTTCAAAATGATTACAGACTAGTATGCAGTAAGTTACTAAGACGCGGTGTTTAAGATAGCATCACCTATTTTTTCCATACGGTCAAAACAAAGTAAAATGCAGTGAAGTTAATTGAACTGTCTTTTATTTATATCATAGGTTACTTTTTGTTGTCAATGTTACTAATTAAATTGCAGTATTTTGGTTATTTACTGCAGTATAATCGATAATATCTATCACTTAAATAATTACATTTTACAGCCTAAATTGCAGTATAAGTCGTAATTACTGCATTTTAATTGGTAATTCGAATCAAGCCATTGCATTCCACTGTTTTCGTGGAGTTTCCTACTGCATTTTAGCTAGTATTTGTCGCTCAATCAGTCGCGTGCCGAACGCCGCGCCGTGGAAGGAGGACGTCGACAGCGCGTGGCTACTTGTTTTGTGTGGTAATTTCGATGTTTTCGAAGGTTTCTAAATAAATTATGATAACACATTTACATTTATCCAAATCTATCACCTATTTCTAAGACCTCATTTTTACATAATACTTGTTACATTGACATGAATGTACAATGATAGATCACGTAATTCTATTTTATGGAATATTGGTTACAAGTATAATCCTACCTCTCAACTCAGTACTGAGACAGGACTTAACTCAGGACTGAAACAGGTGTGGGCGGCGGGTCCCTACAGCCCATCATCATCATCCGGGTTCTTCCCCTCCGTGTTTGGCGAAGGTTAGGATGCCAACTCGAGCTTGCGCTCTCTTCGGCGGCTGGACGCTTCAGCTATCGAGCTGAGGGGCAATGTTGGGAGGATGCGAGTACCTTTTCCGTCCGCGAGGACAGGCGGCTTTTCTCAGCACCCTCGCTAGCCACTTGTATGGCCATCGCTGGCCACATCTTGGCTTGGTGGTACTCTCTTCTTTCTTTAGGCCTCATCTCTATTTTGGATGCGGCTTGGTCCCTCAGAGTCCTGCTCCGTGTCCGAGCCAGCCAAGAGGAGATCTTTAGGGAGGGCACGCCATGTACGTTCGGCAGGGAGGCGTGCTTGAAGCGGCGCAATGTTGTTCAGGTGGTGTTATGGCCCATTGTCCGCGCGGTCAAACATGCCACGCGACAGACGAGCCACGAACTCCCCCACGGTTTCGATTCGCACGTCCCGGGCGATAACGTCATTGCGAAAGTACCGGCCGGCTCCCGAGATCATCCTCAGAGCGACGTTTTGCACCAATTGCATCATTTTCTTCTGGCTGGCTGAGCAGAGCGCGTACCAAGCGGGCGTTGCGTAAGTAAACCAGGAACGAATGTAGGTATTGTAAATCCCTACTTTGGTCTTCAGTGGCAGCTTAGAGCTCAGCACGGGCCGCTGCAAGGCTCGAACAGCCTTCGCCTGGTGAACGGCGTGCAAGGTCTGCTAGCTCATGCGAAGGGCCCGGTCGATGTAGACACCCAGGTACTTGCAGGTGCTTTCCCACGCAATGTCTTGTCCTCTAAGCTGCAGTGGCTTCATCAATGGTGGTAGTCTTGGTGATCTCCCGGTCAGCAGCGCTGCCGTCTTTCCCACGTTGATGGCAATCCGTCATTTATCGAGCCATTCTGGCAGGATGTCTAGGACTAGTGGATCCTGCCAGCGGCTATTCTCTTGTTACTGGACGACGCAATGTTAGCGCTATCGTCCGCGAAGAGGGCGAGGACGACTCCCCGTTCTCCTGGTCTGAGGTCTTCCAGGATCGGTATGTCGTCCGTGTAAATGGCATAATAGAATGGTGATGTGCAACTCCCCTGAGGAACTCCCGCAGCCATTCTTCTGTGTCCGGAGCTGACTTCTCGACGGACACGTAGAACTTGCGGCCTTCAAGGGATGACGCCGCGACTCGAACTAGCGCGGGCGGCGCCGTGGTGCGTCCGTACTACGTCCGTAGTTAAAACATACGGAAGGATAGCATTTGTTTTGTTATATATACTTAGAAGAATACCTATGATTATTGTTCCTAGATAGTTATTTAAGTGTTTAAGTATGTCTGAGCAGTTCTATTGAAAGATCTCATTAGTTTTTATTGCATATTTCAGTTTTCTCGTAAGTATTATTGGTAGGGCCAGATTTAGGGGAGGGTAACCAGGGCTTCAGCCCTGGGCCTCCACAAAAGAGGAGTCCCTACAAACAGAGACTTCGGGAAAAAACCTTTCAATATCCGACTTATCTGACTAGTAAACAACTCTCCCTTCGATATTTTTTTCACTGTTTTACTTTTACCTAAAGTACTTTATACAAACATGATTGTAATGTTCTTAAATATAAACAGAAATCATAGATCTATATTTGTTCACTTCAATCAGGCAATCGATAAAATATCAAATGTCAAATGACCCTAATAAGTATTTGCAATTTACTACCCATCTTCAGGAAGTATTAACTCTCTAGACCGATAAATATTATTTATTTTATTTGGAAAATAATTTTGAGCCAGGTTGCCTCCACTCTTTTGTTGCCCCGAGGCCTCTAGAACTCTAAATCCAGCCCTGATTATTGGCAGTGTTAATCATAAATGTTATAAGTGATTTAAGTTTTAATTACTACCTCTATACTGTGAGTGTGACTAACCCAAATTGCTATGATATCACAAAAGTCTGAGCCATAATAGTCTAAATAATAATAAAAAGTGATTGTGTTGATTTTTGTTGATGTTGAAGTGCAGTGTTGATTTTTTACTATATCTTTAATAAAAAATATTTTGATCGAAATACTCTTTCTTACTCCATAAAATAAGTAGCTTACGTAATTTAGTCAATAATTATTTACATACTGCACCTACATTTTATTCAAGTGACACATTAAAATGCAGTAAAATAAATCTGATACTGCATTTTAAACGGCAAAGTAGTACATGTCCCGCATAATTTTGCAGTACTAACGCAAATTACTGCATTTTAATCTGATTATGCGAACTTTTTCACTAAATTTTATGTGTCGTATGTGCTCTATTTTGGGATCTTTTTTTTCAAAATCGTTTTTATTTATCATATAATAATCTAAGTACGTATTTTCTTTCGTGAAGTCTTTCTTCGAATTCAGATGCGCCCAATGGCATTCAAAACATACGTCATAAAACCTTGTAACATAGAAAAAAAACAAATCAAAAAGTTTTTCGCGTTTTTCTCGAAACCGCGTTTTTGCTCATACTGCATTTTAAAGGCTGCACGGCAGAGGGATAGCAGCCTGTTTAATACTTATAGGTATACTTAACCTGAAAAGTCCAAAATATAAGTATTCAGTCGACGAAAACACCATGTCTAAGTCAAAAGGAGTTCGTTTATACTACCATCGTACAAAAAAGTGTCCGAGCCAAAACCCTGCCCAAGCTACGTAGTGGGCTTTTTAGTTAGTCGACTACAACGCCGTGTGGCGAATGTGTGAATTACTTAATGTAAATATTTAAGTCGGTATGTATGACGGCGTTCGGAAATTTATTTACTACTTTCACTGAGGGACTGTGGCTCTGTAGATATTTTGCTCGAAGATCGCACGCCACTACGCGGCGTATCTGCCACCGCTAGCTCGGAGCGCTGCAGTCGCTGCTGTCCACCTGCAACTCCGCGGCATAAATGCCTATACAGGGTGATTTTATTTCCAGTGCACAAACTTTGCATACGGAAAGTATAATAAACAAACAATTAAATCTCTACTTTAGTTTCACTCACTTTAGTACAAAAATATTGAAATAACTTCAAGAGAACGTATACAGATAAACGGGGTAATCAATGTCACCCTACGTCTGAATACCTACGGCTGCGTCGCGAGACGTAGGTATTGGACTTACTAAGAACCGAGGGAGGCGAGTTGTACGCCGCGCCGACTATTTACCGACGGTGAGGGGCCATTGACCGGTAGCACTTACCCTGAGAGAGCTAGCTATACGTTTTACGTAGTAGTTATTGTCTGGAGTGTAATGTGCATGCAATTTAATTATTTTTGGGATAGTTTGACAAAAAATTGATGAAATAAAAGTTGATCTTTTTATGAGCGAAATATGTTCTATTAATGATATCTATTGCGCGATAAAAATTTGTGCACTGAATAAAATGTCTTGCTGTATGTACCTTTGTTTATTTATTTTTGACGAGGGGGAAATCTTTGAAATATGGGCTGCTTTGGGGTGTAGTCGGGTTATGTGGGATTGTACCCACTAAAACCTCTTCGGTGGCCAGCCTTTGTGCCTTCTTAGGAGCTCCGGGATCTCCGAAGGAACTCACCCGTGCTCCCATCACTTTGTACTACTCGCCTAGTACTAGGCTTTTGCGGTCTTCTACGACAGCGTTGCCACACACGCTGACGTCCTCCCCGGACCGGTTTGATGGGGCCAGAGCCCCATCTTTGACAACCCACGAGCCCAAAGGTCCCCTTTTAGTAGGCTCTTACTACAGGCAGGGGATACCGATGCCGTATTCTAATGCCCCGGCATCAGGGCAAATGGATATGTACCTAGTCGCGCTACACAAATGCCTATATGTGAAAACGCTCTAATAGTCGTTCTTAACAATGAGTGCTATATCCTATAATATGTCGGTAGAACAAAAGCCGTGATGGTCTAGTGGTACTGACACCCGCCTTACAATCGTGAGTTTGTGGGTTTGAATCCCGGTCCCGTACCAATGAGTTCTTTAGAATTTAAGTACGGAATTCGACATCACTGGCTTTTCGGTGAAGGAAAACATCCTGAGGCAACCTGCATTACGTCCGTAGAAGAAATTCGATGGCGTATGTGAATCCACCAACCCGCACTGGGCCAGCGTGGTGGGTATCGCCCAATCACCCTTCGTAAGTAGGCCTACGTCCTGCAGTGGACTATTAAAAGGCTGGTACAGTAAAAACAACTAAGTACAAACACGCTACATACTATACCTATTATTTCGTATAAAATCTCGCAGTTACAGCACTGTAGTGTGATTTCGCATCTCTGTGTCTAAGCACAATCGGATGTATAAAGACAAGGAGCGGGCTTTTTACTCAGTTATATGGCACTAAAGTGGTTGGGACATAGTGCAACAATATCAGTAAGACAATTTTATTCCTCAATGATTTTTAGGGTTCCGTACCCAAAGGGAAAAACGGGACCCTATTACTAAGACTTCGATGTCCGTCTGTCTGTCTGTCTGTCCGTCTGTCACCGGGCTGTATCTCATGAACCATGATAGCTAGGCAGCTGAAATTTTCACATATGATGTATTGCGGTTGCCGCTATAACAACAAATACTAAAAACAAAATAAAACAAATATTGAAGGGGGGCTCCCATACAGTACGGAACCCTCCCTGTGCGAGTCCGACTCGTACTTGGCCGATTATTTTAGTAAAACTTTGGCAATGTTCAAAAAAGACCAACCCGAAAGTCCCGAAACCAGTAGAAGTAGCAAAATATATTATTCAGGTTCATGATTTTCTACATACTTAACGTAACGTGCATTTTTTTTGTTTTCACAAATATTTTTTGGAATAATAATATCAAAAATGATATTGAATTTATGTACGAGTATAAGTTAAAAGGTATTATAGTAAAAGTAAATATGTGAAGAAACTCTTAAAAACAAACTCATCCTCATATTTAGAATTCCGTAGTAAAACGAGGAACTATTATAACTTTGTTGTAACTGTCCGTCTGTCCGTCGGTCTGTCCGAACGTCCGTCCGTCCGTTCTTATATTACAAAGCCACATTTATGAACCAAATTGCATAAAACTTAAGTTAATAATAGTTTTAGTATTGATCTCAATTTTGATTAAGTAAAATTTTCAATGTATTTTTTTTTTATAATTTTCAATATATATATATTTATTTCAGGGGAATAGCTCCCATATATGTAAAGTGGGGATGAAAGTTTTTTTTCAACTCCACCTACCTATAGCAGTCAACCATCAAATGACATCAATAAAATTGTTTTTTATCATCATCATAATCATCGTCATCATCTTATTTTTAGTTTTTTACAGAAACAGAAAAACAAATACCTACTTATTTATTTAATGGAGACGTCGTATAAATGTTTTTCTAGATCACGTCAATTTCTTTCATCGTTTCGTTATTTATACTGCAACTAAAATATGAGGATTATTTTGTAGTCTGTTGTGTTTTGTACTAATAGATCTTACTTAATCCGAAATTATTACTAAACTAGCTGACCCGTTGAACTTTGTTTCACCAAATCAGAAGCCTTCTTTGGCTCATGCACAACAACTTTGCTAAAGATCATTACATGATTAAACGCATAGTTTGCGATTCTATAAAGGACATACGGACAAACATTAATTTTTATACAGGGTCATAGGTGTTAAATGCAAAACCTTTTAAGAGCGGGTCTAGTACATCTAGACAAACCACTTTTGTTCTAGGACTTTTGGAAAATCACGAAGAAAAAATCAGCTTTTTCTTACAAAAAGTTCGTCAACGCGCGGCAAAATGTATGGAGAAGCGAATTTTTTTTTTGCGAATTTTCAAAAGTCTTAGTACAAAAGTTGTTTGTCTAGATGTAAAAGACCCGCCCTTAAAAGGTTTTGCGTTTAATACCCATGACTCTGTATATACAGGGTTATTTCTAATCAATTAGCATCCTTATAGGGGCTTATTTTGTACATCAAAACTAACAACTTTTGTTCTAACTTTTATGAATTCTCAAAAAAAAAGTTGTTGTTCCATAGAAAAATATCGTTCACCCGCGACAAAATGTATGGAACAGCTGATTTTTTGAGTTTTGACAAAAGTCGCAGAACAAAAGTTGTTAGTTTTGATGTACAGAATAAGCCTCTAAAAGGATGCTAATTGATTAGAAATAACCCTGTATATAGATAAGAATTTCAATAACATGATTTTCAGTATTAGCACTGTTTTGCTTAAACAATACCTACAAAGTGTACTGAATATTTTTACGCTGTGGACAAAATAAAGTAGTACTTTAGCGGCAGGTTGCATCAAGAACTCACTTAATTCTCATACCAGCTGCGAGAGCGAGGGAGGCAACGTACCGCCGTCTCTCTCGCACACCGGATTTGAAAAAACGAAGACCCACTTTTGAGGTTTTCAATGGGAAACTGAGAAATTATAGCCTGTGGTGGATGTAGTAAGCATTGGTGAATGTAATTTTATTTCTGCAAAATAATAGCCATAAAATAATGAGTTAAATAGCCTGTAAGTTATCGAATGGAGACCACGGACCAGAAAGCGCAGCGTAGGCCGTTCACCGACTAGCCAGGCTAGGATGCGTACCACGAAATATTTCTTTCAATGTGTCAGAACAAGGGCAGTCGAGCTCTTGAGCCATACAGGGTTATTCCTAAGCAATTAGCATCCTTTTAGGAGCTTATTCTGTACATCAAAACTAACAACTTTGGTTCTGCGACTTTTGTCAAAACTAAAAAAAAAAATGTTGTTCCATAGAAAAATATCGTTCACCCACGACAAAATTTATGAAAGAGCTCCTAAAAGGATGCTTATTGATTAGGAATAACCCTGTATATCTGCCACTTTTTCACACGTCGAAATGAGTTCTTTTCGTGGCTTTTCGTGGTCGCATGCTAAGCTGGTCGGTGTACTGACGATATAAAAATCTCAGAATCGCGCTGGATGCAAGCCGCTTCCGACTGGTAATGGAAATCTCTAAGGGAGGCCTAAGTCCAGCAGGGGACGTTCTACGGCTGATGGATGGATAATGGATGATAGCCGATGGGGCTGAGAGGTCCTCAAATGGAGACATCATACAGTCAAGCATAGCGACGGACGTTTTCTTACAAAGTGTTAGAAAGAGTCGATTAAAACATCCTAGTACACAGGTCTCTATATTTAGTAGCTCATGAGGTCGACCGCCCTTGAATTACAGGACTATGTTCAACAGTGGACCGTTCACGTCTGATACAGCACAGTAGCGTTTATAACAAAGACATACCGTCTTACCACAAAAGTTTTCCGCACGCTTTAGACAATGTTAAACAAATGGCACGGTTAAACAGTGTTTAAAGCGTTTTTTTAATATTTCGTGGTAAGACTGATAAAGGTCAATTAATGACACCTGTAGTCAAGTAACTCAAGTAAGTATAAGTAACTAGCTGTCCGTCCCGGTTTCGCCCGGGTACGATTGGCTAAAGATTACAAATAGCAGATAAGGATCCCTAATAAAGGTGATCACAAAGCCATGAGATTTACAGTGTGAGGGCTATGCTCGGAGTCTCTCTGCGAGATCGAATCAGAAATGAGGAGATCCGTAGAAGAACCAAAGTTACCGACATGGCGCAACGGATTGGCAAATTGAAATGGCAATGGGCAGGGCACATAGCGCGGAGGACTGATGACCGATGGGGTCGGAAAGTTCTCGAGTGGAGACTACGTACCGGCAAGCGTAGCGTAGGACGTCCACCCACAGGGTGGACGGATGAACTCATTAAGACCGCAGGATCGCGCTGGATGCAAGCCGCTACCAACCGGTCTTATTGGAGATCCATAGGGAAGGCCTATGTCCAGCAGTGGACTTCTTGTGGCTGATGGATGGAATAAAGGTGATTGGTTTGTTTGTATGTTTAGCCGGGGTCTAGCCTTGATGTTAGAAATTTAAACCCGACTGAAGGCCTCTAACATTGCTAAACGATTAAAACTACCAAGACTAGTAGGTCCTGGTAGTTTTACACTATTACATAGTAATGTAATGTGTCATTCGAGCTACGGTAGCGTTCAGTTGTAAATGCCACCCGCGGTCACCCATCCAAAGACTGGCCGTGCTGAACGTTGCTTAACTTCGATGATCGCTAGCGCGCACCTGGTCAAACTACCTACGCTATGAGTTAGTGGTGAAGCGCGAACTTATTTGCGATAAAAAAGAGTTATTCCTAATCAATTAGCATCCTTTTAGGGCTTACTCTGTACATCAAAACTAACAACTTTAGATCTGAAAATTTTGCCAATACTCAAAAAAAATGTTGTTCCATAGAAAAATATCGTTCACCCGCGACAAAATGTGTGGAACAGCTGTTTTTTTAGTTTTGACAAAGGTCGCAGAACAAAAGTTGTTAGTTGTGATGGTTTTGAAGTACAGAATAAGCCCCTAAAAGGATGCTAATTGAGTAGGAATAACCTTTTTTTAATTAGTAGCGCTTATAACAAAGACATAAAGGTCAACCAATGACACCTGTAGTCAGGCAACTTAAGTATAAGTAATGTACGAAGGACGCGCAAGTGACGTAAATACCATCCGCTCTAATGTAGGCACCATCCACCTCTCACCGCACGAATGTGCAAACGTCGCGAATTGCAACCTACTTAGTAACTTTTGCACACAGGCCTGCCCGCGAAGGTCAATGGGCCATAATGTCATGGGCTAAAAGCAAATAATATTTACCAAATGCGCTCAAAAGAAACTCAGAAATAAACTGATCAAGATGGCGCCGCTAAAATTAGGCTTAGTGTAGGTATAAAATAATCATATTCTCCCATTCATACTTTTACGTAAAAAATTGTTTTAAGCGTGTAGGTACGCTATGAATCATAGCGTACCTACACGCTTAAAACAATTTTTTACGTAAAAGTATGAATGGGAGAATATGATTATTTTATGCTATGAACGCAATGATCTTGCAGTCGAATCTTAGACCAATAGCAAAAATTGATCATAATGGTAAGTACTAAGATAGGTATTCGTAAATAGATATTAGCATAGATAGATTTATGATCTGTGGAGTTCTAAGGAAGGTCGTAATTGCCTCCGAATAGGCATGATGAAAAAATATAATTAGTCCGTTCGATAGACTATCAATAAATATGTATAAGACGCGTAAGTTTTCTTTTTATTTGTCAATTTAACAAAAATGTATGAAGAAATGGTCCTTCAAAATTCCGCGTGACATCTCAAGTGCCATACAATTGTAAATAGACTTCTGTAAGAGAGGTGACGTCACGACCCCCACTCCCAAACTTTGACAAGGTTTATTTTTGTCATTTGTTGTTTAATTAACAAAAGAAAAAATACGTGTTCAATATTTTTTGATAATCTAACTCACGGACTGATTATAATAATGTTTTTTTTTTCCATTTTTCATGCCTATTGTTGGAAATATTATACATGTTGGAAATCAGATTAGGTAAAAGAGCTTTGATCAAAGATGACGTCATAGTTTCTTTTGAAAGCTTTAGGCAGCCATTTTACGTTCAACTTTATTCCACAATAGCGCATTTTAAGGCTTCCGATGATGTCATTTCCTACGTTTTAGCAGCGGTTTGAACTAACTGGATATGCGTCAGTGACCCTGGTCATTTAGGTATCTACCTAAGTAAGATGGTTACAAACTGACATCTTCGTTGCTGACTGGCTTGCTCCCTCTCGATCTGAGAATTCAGGAAGTAGCAGCGCTGTATGAGGCGAAAAAGGGTAGGGCACAGGCGTTACTGGCTGACAGGGAAGTGGAACAGAAGACTGCGTTTAACGAGATTCCTCATCCGGCTGATCAAATAAGGTGGCAATTCATATCTTTGGAAGACCAAATTCAAGTGGATAACCACAACAATCAACAGGTGCGTATTTTCACGGACGGCAGTAAAATTGATGGGAAAGTGGGAGCAGCACTGTCTTTTTGGACTGGCGCTGTTGAAACCCGAAACCAAAAATTGAAACTGCCGTCCTATGGAACGGTCTACCAAGCAGAATTGCTCGCGATTTGTAAAGCCACAAATGAAATCTTAAAGCGCTCTGAAACAAGTTATGGAATCTACAGTGATTCGAGGTCATCTCTAGAAACCATCGTAAATCCCAACTCTCTTCACCCACTTGCTACTGAAGCTCGAAGTAACCTAAAACAATGCAAAAGCCAAAATAAAGAGGTAACATTGTTTTGGATTAAAGCTCACGCCGGATTGGCAGGTAATGAAAGAGCGGATGAGTTGGCCAAAATGGCAGCCCAAAAACACAAGAGTAGACTCGATTATGACTTGGTTCCAACCTCATACGTCAAACGATTGCTACGAGTGAATACACTCACCGAGTGGAGTCAAAGGTATAGGACGGGTTGTACAGCTACGACCACAAAGATATTCTTCCCTGATGCGCTTCAGGCTTACGGCATAGTTCGTAAACTCCAACCCGTGGGGGTCGTGACCCAGGTGCTCACAGGACATGGCGGCTTTTCCGCTTACCTGTATAAATTTAAGTGTAAGGATAGTCCGGAGTGTGTGTGTGAGTCAGGTAAGTCAGAAAGTGTACCGCATGTACTAACAGAATGTCCAGTTTATGGCCTGGAGAGATATCAGCTTGAACAAAAGATAGGATGTAACATAACTATAGATAGTATTTGTGAAATAATTTCAGACAAAGATAAACGCGATGACTTTTTCTCTTTCTGTACTAAAATAGCATGTATAATAATTGAAAGAAATAGATAAATAAGAAATGCTAAACTTATATATTTACAAATGTATATAGGTATTAGCATTAAAGTAATAAGTTAGTTGTATAATTGTAGTTATTGATAATGAACTAGAAAGTATAAAAATAAGATGTAATGTTAAGTAATATTAAGCAATCTGATATGTAAATATAATAAATTAAAGCTCTTTCAAACCATGTCCCCTATGACGAGCCAATACTTATGTGTGCGGCTGAAAAATACAAACAGCAAACTTTGCATAAAAAAAAAAAAAAAAATGATGCAATAATGTTTGTTACACAACGACTCTGACCTATTTATTGTCAGAGGAAGACATGACGAACATAAAAAAAAAAAAAAAAAAAAAAAAAAACTGACATCTTCAACGCCAGGATAGGAAAATTAAAAAAAAAAGTACACCAAGAAGGTTCCAAGGCTGAAGTTTTAACAAATTAAAAAAGGTTGTATGATAAATTCGGCACCATGGAGGTTGAAGTATCAATTAAATCAACCTTATCATATTTTCAATCGTAATAAAGGTAGGTATATGTTCTGCTGTAGATGAATACCGAACCTGGATTTGAACCTTCATTGAACCATTATTTTACGAGGTTTTCTACTTTTTGGTTAAAAAGTAGAAAACCTCGTAAAATTATGGCTAGGAGGTTTCCTACAAAAAGAAAAGGGTTTTATTCACTTACTTGTAGTTTAAAGTTTTCAGAAATTAAGCAACGTTCCGCACGATCAGTATTTGGATGGGTGACCGCGGGTGGCATTTTCCAACTGAGCGCTACCGTGGCTCGGATGACACGTTAAATTGTAGGTCTCGGTTGTTTTAACCGTTTAGCCAAGTCAGAGGCCTTCAGGCGGCCTAAAAACTCTGACACCAGGGCTAGCCACCCGACCTATACAAACATACTTACTTGTAGTTTTATACCTGGAATTACATTATTTTACGCGGTTTTTCACTTTTAATCTCCTACAAAAAGAGAAGGGTGTTTTTCTATCTTTTATCGTTTTATTCACTTTTCCTTGCATTCACATGGATTCTTATTTGCGACAGCGAAATACCGACGCATCGCATGAGATAATGTCAGATGCCATCTTGTGTGATTTCCAATCATTTAACTAACTGATCCGAAACTTGTTTGTGAAAATGTCATCAATTATAGGCCAGCCATAATATTGCACGTTCATTAGCTACTAGCCCACCCCGGCTTTGCCCGGGTATGATTTAAACTCCCATACCACGTAATGTAGGTAAGCATGGGAGTTCTAGCAATGATCCCCAATTTTTTTTTTGAAAATATAGCCTATGTCATCTGGAAATAGTGTTACTTTTCAATGGTGAAAGATTTTTTCAAATCGGTTCAGTAGTTTCGGAGCCTATTCAATGCAAACAAACCAACAAAAACATCTTTCCTCTTTATAATATTGGTATTCTATATTAATAGAATAGAATATAAAACACTTTATTGTACACAGTAAAAATAAGACAACAGTAATACATGAAAAACTTATTTGTGTAGCTCAAGGCGGCCTTATCGCTGGGAGCGATCTCTTCCAGGCAACCCATGCACGGAACGGAATGATCTTAAAATATATCACGGGAGTACAATAATATGATTGATACTCAAAAGAAATAAAGCTATATTATAAACATAAACAATAATACTACATACCTAGTATACCTAACACACATTTATACTATTAATATTATAAACACTACTTTTGCCCGCGGCTTCGCCCGCTCGGTATTTTGATTTTTGTGCTATCCTATGGGAACTTGGATAGATAGATAAACTCATTAAACAAAAAGAAGAAACAATGACACATAAACAGTGTAACAATGGGCGGCCTTATTGCTGTTAGCGATCTCTGCCAGGCATTTGAACATGTTATTTTTCCGGGATAAAAAGTGACCTAGGTATGTCACCCTCCACCCAAGCGGGCCCGAGGAGGACGACAACGTGTGTGGCAACGCTGTCGTAGAGGACCGCACAAGCCCGGCTCTTGCCAGGCGAGTAGGCACACAGTGCTGGGAGCACCGGTGCGTTCCTTTTGGAGATCCCGGAGCTCCCGCGAAGGCACAAAGGCTGGCCACCGAGGGGGTTTTAGTGGGTACAATCCCATATAACCCTTCTGCACCCCAATGCAGTTAGGGCATCTTTAGAAGATTACCCCCTCGTAAAAAAAAGAGGTATGTCACCCTCCAACTTTAAAATTATATCCATGCCAAAAATCAAGTTAATCCGTCACTGTATTGCTGCGTGAAAGAGTGACAAACTAATAAACCAACAAACACACATTCAGACTTATAATATTAGTAAGGATTTTGCAAGAAGAACGCTTTGTTGTTTCAGCTATTGGACTTCCACTGCTGGACATATAGATCTCCAATAACATCGGTTGGTAGCAACTTGGATCCAGCGCGATCCTGTGGCCTTAGAGTCGCCGCATACTACCGATTTTCCATCGTCCGATAGTTTAGTCGGGTTCGTAATCAGTATGAAGAAGAACGTAAGTGCGCACATTGCAACGGTTCTTAAATCGTACTTTTCCATACTGGTAACAAACCTGACTAAACTATCGGACGATAGAAAATCTGTAGTCTGCGATGACTCTTAATGAGATCATCCTTGTAAGTGGACATCTTATGCTGCGCTTGCCGGAACGTGGTCTCCAATCGAGAACTTTTCGATCCCATCGGTTATCATTAGTCCGTGCTATGTGTTCTGCCCACTGCCATTTCGACAACTTTGGTTCTTCTACCATAGGTTATAAATAATTATACCTCACATTATAAACAACATAAATATAAATAAACAATATAATAACATTATAAATAAAATTCATCAAAATCTATTCTTAACTGGCAGAATTATCGCGTAACAATTATGTAAGTAACATGCAAAAAAAACCATACAGATGAATTGAGAACCTCCTCCTTTTTGACGTCGGTTGAAAACAGCCAAACTGAGAACCTTTTCCTTCTTCTCTGAACTCGGTAAAAAAATAAGTAAGTAAGTAAGGTACAATTAAGAACCTTCTCTTTGTTTGAAGTTTGTTGAAAACAGTCAAACTGAGAACCTTTACCTCCTTCTTTAAAGTCGGTAAAAGTCCTCGATCAGTGTGGTAGAAAAATGCAAATACTATGTAGTATGTAACTATTTCTAAAGGAATATCCATTCAAAAATACCAAAAACACGAAGGTCAATCAAATTAACATCGTTTACACTTAAAACGATACACATAAATACAAATACCTACTTATCTACTAAAATTATCTCAACTTGTTTGCAAAATACGCGAAAAAACACGTTTTATTTAACATTCATTCATGAACACATTATACTTAATCAATTGTGTCATAGAATAGATCATAGATATAATATTGGGGTCATCGTACTGTCTTGTAGGCCAATGCTTAAAGGCCAATGAGACAAAACCTCTGACTTTCTTAGAAATGTACTGCAGCCAGAGCTCAAACTAAAATGGTTTCCGCTCCAGTGGCCAGTATATCTTGATCGGTCTTTAGTTTAATTTGTTTCAAAGCAGAGGTCATGATATAATGGATGAGCGTGGGAGTATACGATGAGTTTTAGTTTACAATGAAATGGACACGTGTGGGGACATTAAAGGTATTAAAAACCTTGATTTGATTCGAAATTTGAGAATATTTTGGATATAGAATGTCAGACACAATGATTTGAAAAATGTTGTCATCATTGATCGAGAAGACGAAGTGAGGTCACCGTTTTAAGTCGACGATTTTGCTTTTGTCGGTTTTGATTTGGGGGGGGAGGAGATAGCACAAAAATTAAGAGCCTGGATGGTCTGTAATTTTCCATACAAACGTATTACGCTGTTTTCTTCCTGGAAAATACTTTTAGAGCTTCAATTTTTTCTCAGAAAATTAAATTTAGCTGTTTAGACTACCCTGTCTTTGCTTTTTCTTGATAAATTATCAGGCAAAATATGACCATTCAAAATCACAAAAAAAACACCATTATTACCGACGTCTTTAGAGACCTACCAGAAGAGACTAAATAATATCTAATAAAATATAAAATGACAGAGTCATGAACCCATATTTTTTTTAAATTTTGACATAAAAATACTTGATTGATCTAGCTTTTGTGTACGTGAAGCCGCGGGCATAAGCTTCTTGTCTCTGATAAGGACACTTGGAAGCGGCCTGCATCCAATGTATTCCTGCTGTCTTAGTTAGGATTTCTGTCGACCGTGTCCTATGCTACGCTTGCCGGTACACGGTCTCTATTTTAAAAGTTCTCTAATTCTGACAAAATTTATGGAACAGCTGATTATTTTTCCCGATTTCAGAATTGGACGCATAGAAAAAGTTTGTCGTAATGATAAATACAATGATAACCTTGAATATGACCACCGTGTAGTAAAACACTCTGTATAGTTATTTCAATAATCAAAAATAAAAAAATAATTAATCATAAAAAAAAAAAAATTCAAATGCCTTTATTAATTACAACAAAATACAATACAAAACAAAACTACATGATCAAACTACTTCTACATATACAAAGCAATTGGATCATCAAATACCCTTGAAGGTCTAAAGATAATCCAAATGCTCAAGCCCCCTGCCAGTTGGCAGCGTGCCCAGCATGCTGGCTGCATTGCCACGCTAAATGGCTAAAAAAATAATATTTGAACACCATATAGACATAAAACATTAGCTGATGAAAACCAAAATTTGTTAAACAAAAAAAGCAATATTTGTCAATCATATAAATAAATACCAATAAATAAACTAAACTGTTGATATAACATAACTACTGATAAATTTACTGCATGACGTGACCCTAAAAAATTAAGGTAGCCCGATTTTTTGTTCTCACGGAACCCGTTTTTGTTTTTTGCTCCGTTTTTCGGTTAATTTTTGTATCAAGTGCTTATAAAATGATAAAAAGTATTTAGAACTCTGTAACATGAAGTATAAAGTTGAAAGTTCTCAGATTGAAGTGACAAGTGAATCGATCCTGTTTTGTTTTGATGCGTTTTTTTTTTCTTTTTTTCCGTCGATGCACAGGTGTGTCTGGTCTTTCTTTATTGGTTGAGTTTTTTTGGGAGTAGTTTAGATTCTTCCAGCGGATAGTTCGATTTTCAAATTTCGTTTTTCGATTTAGTTGCTTTGGGGTTCGTGGTTAAGGTTTTGGAAAAGTTTTGGAATAGTTTCGATGTTATTTGATATTGTTTAATACAGGGGATATTTTTGTCGACGCAGAAAACATTGTTCAACCTTATCATAGCGCTCGTAGCGTAGTTTGACGAGGTGTTTGTCAGCGATCACCGAAATTAAGCAACGTTGCGAACGGTCAGTATTTGGATGGGTGACCGCGGGTGGCATTTTCCAATTGAGCGCTACCGTGACTCGGATGACACGTTAAATTGTAGGTCCCGGTTGTTTTAACCGTTTAGCCATGTCAGAGGCCTTCAGGCGGCCTAAAAACTCTGACACCAGGGCTAGTCACCCGGTCACCCGGCCTTTTTTTTTTTTTTTTTTACCAGGGGAAATCTTTTATAGATACCACCGCACCTCGAGGGCAGGTGGGTGGTTATGTGGGAGTCCTGCCGACTGGACAGTATACCACCAAAACCCCTGGGTGTTCCACCACTGCGCTTGGTGTCGGGGCTACGGGCACGCTTGCGCACTCCTCCGCGGCACCCGACAGCGTCACCAGTTCAGCGTCATGAGTTTTATTCCTTTAGTGTAAGGTATATTTTTCTTTGCATAAATGAACTGTCAAATGTTACCTATTAAAATGACTCCACATTATTATGACCAACTTTCACTATAATACCTGGCCTATACTTAGTCATTCTGAGTCGTTTTGATTTTTTTTATTTTATGTATATAGTTAATTCATATAACATTCTACCTACATATTTGTTATAAATGTCTGACAATTCCTAAAAGTTAACAATTATATTATTATCAAATCTATTGTCTAATGATGCAATTATGGAAGCTAAACTTATATTTAGGTTTATATTTATTGCTGTTGTCGTTATCTGATGTAATCCAAGCTATATATTTTCTTTTTTTAGGGTAGATAAGAGTAAATAAAACTACTGTTATTGTTATGACGAGTCCATGGTAGAACCATTTATTTATATTTTTTATCTACACTAATTTTGTAACATTCTACTTATGTTTCCAATACTTGGCTTATAATGACTACTGTTATAGCGCAGACAACAAAACACTCAATTTAAGCAATTTCACATGATGTTATAATATCCACATTGATATCGTAAAATCTCATTATAACATCGCACGCTCGCTCCTGATTGGCCCTGCGCGCGCAGCTGCGCTTTCATTGGTTAGATTTTAATGGCGCCAAGTTCACTGTGACAATACACGTACGCGTGAATTTAATGTTTCGCAATATGTTTTTTTTTTTATTTTTATTAGTGAAGATAAAGTAGTGTATGCAACTGCATATAACACGGGTATTAAAACACTCGTTACTATTATGAAACTCGCTGCGCTCGTTTCATAAACTCACACTCGTGTTTTAATACCCTTCATTATATGACAGTTGCATAAACTACTATTATTTTATTAAGTAATAATGTGTAAATGATATACTATTCTATTCTTACGAACTTACTTTTTATTTTTTTTAATTTATTTAACCGAGAAACGACCATGTCTTCACTACTATTTAATTCTATGATTCTTATCTACGAAGTTATAGGAGTGTCAAACCCATGTCTTTTGCACCTAATATTTCGATAAAATTCGATTCTTAGAAATGAGATCTGTTCTGTTTTATTTTTGCGATGCACTATCATTAACCATCGATAATCACTACCTACCCAGTGATACTCGTAGTGATAATTGATGGTTATAATTGCAGAGATAAACTTTTAGAACTATTTTGTAAAATTACTAACACAAAATCACGTACTAACCGTGTATTTTTAAGAGGATCCTGAATCAACCACTGTTTTCGCGTCTTCTGTGGAATATCGAGATAATTTTCGGTACATTTAAGATAAAATTTACGTTCCGGGAGAAAACTCTCTTCACCGCTTAAATTGTAACAAAATATTATTTGCATGCTCACTTCATCTCATTTAAATTTTTCAGAAAAGTTTTTTTTCAATACCATATTATAAAGAGGAAAGATTTGATTGTTTGTTTGTTTGCATTGAATAGGCTCCGAAACTACTGAATCGATTTGAAAAATCCTTTTACTATTGGAAAGTTACACCATCTCCGGATGACATAGGCTATATTGTATTTAAAAAAAAATAGGTGGTATTACTAAAACTCCCAAACCTACATTACGTGGTAGGTATAGGTATATTATGTAAGCACAATATTTATAAAATCTGTCTTCTTCAAATCATACCCAGGCAAAGCCGGAGTGGGCAGCTAGTAGTTAATATATAGGTACTTTTCAGCCAAGTTTTTGCGTAAAAACATGACTTTTTAGAGTCTTATAACTCTAAAGTCATTTTAAAATTGTCAAAACCAAGACGTTTAATCCTAGCGATAGAAATGCTAATTACATTTAAAAAAATAATCGGCCAAGTACGAGTCGGACTCGCGCACGAAGGGTTTTTTACCGTGTTGGAGCCCCCTTAGACCCATTCTTCTTGCCATAATTAATAGCGAGCAAAAAAACTCTTAAAAATCACGTTTGTTGTATGGAAGCCCTCTTTAAATCTTTATTTTATTGTTTTTAGTATTTAATGTTATAGCGGCATCAGAAATACATCATTTGTGCAAACTTATCTAGCTATCACGGTTCACGAGATACAGCCTGGTGACAGACAGACAGCCCACTTGCCCCTTTCTTCTATCGTACGGCTAGACAGACGCGACCACAGCGCCACCCTTTTATGGTGGACATTCCGCGCGTTAGAACCAAGCGTTTCGAGTCCTCATTCCTCATACGAACGCTTTGCCTGGGTCTGTCTTCCCGCTAAAGTACGACCTGGCCATCTTCAAATCCCGAATAAATAGGTATCTTCTAGGTAAGCGCGCTATAACCTAGACCGCTTATCTGCTCAACATCAGGCAGTGTGTGGTCAAACGCAGACCTATTCAGAATAAAAAAAAAAGACAGACGGACATCGGAGTCTTAGTAATAGGGTGCCGTTTTTACCCTTTGGGTACGGAACCCTAAAATTGACTCAAATCGGATAATAGTAGTAGATAACAGCTTATAGTTTTTGTATGGTAACGTTGGCGCCTCACAATTGCCATAGACAAATCAAAGACCGCCTAGGCGTTTGTCAACGATCAAACGTTCGTCACGGTCAGCCATCGGATGTTATTGAAATCTGAGCGCTACCGTGGGTCGGATGACACGTAGAATTGTAGAACCCGGTTGTTTTGACCGTACTCGTAGATAACTTTTACTATGGCGCTAACACGATATTCGAGGAAATTAGCTGTTCCATACAAAACTGCTCCGTATAGAAGCCGTAGTGGTCAAGTGGTAAAGACACCGGCCTCACAATCGTGGGGTTACTGGTTCAAATCCTGGTCCCGTACCAATGAATTCCTTGGAATTTATGTACGGAATCTAACACCATTGGCTTTTCGGTGAAGGAAAACATCTAGAGGCAACCTGCATACATTTTCGGACAAGAAATTCAATAGCGTGTGTAAATCCACCAACCCGCACTGGGCCAGCGTGGTATATATGGTCCAATCACCCTTCGTGGGTAGGCCTACGTCCTGCAGTGGACTATTAAAAAAGGCTGTTACAGTACAGTCACAGTACAAAAAAGCTACGCGGAATCTACAAAATGTATGAAACAGGTGACTTTTTCTCGAATCCCGGGTTGGCCCCATAGTAAAAGTGGTTTATAATGGTCCTAATCATCCCCTTTCGGTTCAGCACAGGGCAAGTAGATAACCCTGTATAATGGAGTACATTATGTATCTATTTCTATAAGATTTGTAAATTATTATGATTTGGTTGGCCCCATAGTAAAAGTGGTTTATAATGGTCCTAATCATCCCCTTTCGGTTCAGCACAGGGCAAGTAGATAACCCTGTATAATGGAGTACATTATGTATCTATTTCTATAAGATTTGTAAATTATTATGATTTGGTTGGCCCCATAGTAAAAGTGGTTTATAATGGTCCTAATCATCCCCTTTCGGTTCAGCACAGGGCAAGTAGATAACCCTGTATAATGGAGTACATTATGTATCTATTTCTATAAGATTTGTAAATTATTATGATTTGGTTGGCCCCATAGTAAAAGTGGTTTATAATGGTCCTAATCATCCCCTTTCGGTTCAGCACAGGGCAAGTAGATAACCCTGTATAATGGAGTACATTATGTATCTATTTCTATAAGATTTGTAAATTATTATGATTTGGTTGGCCCCATAGTAAAAGTGGTTTATAATGGTCCTAATCATCCCCTTTCGGTTCAGCACAGGGCAAGTAGATAACCCTGTATAATGGAGTACATTATGTATCTATTTCTATAAGATTTGTAAATTATTATGATTTGGTTGGCCCCATAGTAAAAGTGGTTTATAATGGTCCTAATCATCCCCTTTCGGTTCAGCACAGGGCAAGTAGATAACCCTGTATAATGGAGTACATTATGTATCTATTTCTATAAGATTTGTAAATTATTATGATTTGGTTGGCCCCATAGTAAAAGTGGTTTATAATGGTCCTAATCATCCCCTTTCGGTTCAGCACAGGGCAAGTAGATAACCCTGTATAATGGAGTACATTATGTATCTATTTCTATAAGATTTGTAAATTATTATGATTTGGTTGGCCCCATAGTAAAAGTGGTTTATAATGGTCCTAATCATCCCCTTTCGGTTCAGCACAGGGCAAGTAGATAACCCTGTATAATGGAGTACATTATGTATCTATTTCTATAAGATTTGTAAATTATTATGATTTGGTTGGCCCCATAGTAAAAGTGGTTTATAATGGTCCTAATCATCCCCTTTCGGTTCAGCACAGGGCAAGTAGATAACCCTGTATAATGGAGTACATTATGTATCTATTTCTATAAGATTTGTAAATTATTATGATTTGGTTGGCCCCATAGTAAAAGTGGTTTATAATGGTCCTAATCATCCCTTTTCGGTTCAGCACAGGGCAAGTAGATAACCCTGTATAATGGAGTACATTATGTATCTATTTCTATAAGATTTGTAAATTATTATGATTTGGTTGGCCCCATAGTAAAAGTGGTTTATAATGGTCCTAATCATCCCCTTTCGGTTCAGCACAGGGCAAGTAGATAACCCTGTATAATGGAGTACATTATGTATCTATTTCTATAAGATTTGTAAATTATTATGATTTGGTTGGCCCCATAGTAAAAGTGGGTTGTATTAATCACCCTCTTTCGGCTCAGTACAGGGCAATCAGATAACCCTGTATAATAGAATATATTATGTAGGTATCTATTTCTATAAGATTTGGTTAGTTTTAATTATGATTTGGTTGGGCTAGAGAAGTGTTGATTCATCATCATCATCTCAGCCGACGTCCACTACTGGACTGGATAGATTTACAGGGTTACTCATGAAATGTATTATAAGCCGATAGAGACGGATTTAGGCCATTACTTTGTAGCTACAACTTTTAAATAAACAACTGATTTTTTTTATTTCAATTATCAAAAAAAATCAACCTCCCTCCTCTATCACCTCCTTTCGGCTTATTGCACCAGTTCTGAATAACCGTGTACACTTAAAACTCACTATTCATTTCTATAGGAATAGGTACCCTTTCAACCCCGCTATTCTATTTCCCCGAAAACTAAACAACTTAAAAATACATAGCTCATTAAAAATTCATCCCATTGAAATTCAGGCCTGGCAACAATTTTGTGACGTCACTGCTGACGCACGCACACATAGACCTCCGTAGTAAAGTTATTGAGTACACGTGTACTTAATAAGGGGCTTAAAGTCAAGTAGTTGATATAAAACATTTGTATGAGCATTAGAAAAAGATCGATAAATCAAAACAAACGGAAAAACAATGCAAACAGAAACACTACGTCTGAAGAGAACGCAGGACGCACCCGCTCTCTACGCAGGCTTTGCCCGGGCAGTGTTACCAGGAGGGAATCAGGAAAATCCACAGACGGGGTGAGAAAATTTTAAAATGTCATTAAATAATAGATAAATCATTTATTACCATAAGAACAATTAGATAATTAATTCATATTAATTCTAAATAATCGGTCAAGTGCGAGTTGGACTCGCGCACGATGGGTTCCGTACCGTACGGGAGCCTCATTCCTCTTGCCGTTATAAATAGCGAGCAAAAACTCTTAAGAATCACGTTTGTTGTATGGGAGCTCCCCTTAAATATTTATTTATTTCTGTTTTAGTATTTGTTGTTGTAGTGGCAATAGAAATACATCATCTGTGAAAATTTCAGCTGCCTAGCTATCATGGTTCATGAGAAACAGCCCGGTGACAGACATACAGACTGACAGACGGACAGACGGACATCGAAGTCTAAGTAATAGGGTCCCGTTTTTACCCTTTGGGTACGGAACCCTAAAAACGCATGCATAAAAGACAGCAAGAAAAATATTATTATCCAATAGCGCTGAGGTGTGAGTACCTACTTAATCTTATAAAATCATGTTTACAAACATAATTATATTTTTTGTGGGCACTATTTGCCGTAATAAAGGTAAGCTTAACAATCACATCAGTAAGTAGGTAGTGACCATAACGTTATACTTAGGTACCTTCTAGTGTCTTTCATATTATTTTAATAGTAAGAAAAGTCCCGTGAGGAAATAGTATGAGCTTCTATATAAACGGAAACCATAGTAGGTTCCGTGTGACTCCATACATTTTTTAAAAGCGCCTCTAGCGGAAACGAAGAAAAACTAACTAAATATATGGAAATGTCTTCCTGCTTTCCTGTTTCCTAAGAAATACAATCTAAAGCTTTTCAAGGTCAGAGTGAATAGGTATCTTATATATATCACAACGTTGCTTCCCATCAGGCGAGTTGGTGATCAAGGCCGGACTTATTCGCGTTAAAAAAACACCCGAAAATAATATTTTTTCTTATAATTGTCTCTTAATAAGGTCTCACTTATATTAAGGTCTCGAGTGGAGGCCACGTACCGATCAGTGCAGCTTAGGACGTATTTTTTCTTTGGTCAATTAACTAAAAATTTATTAAGATATGGCCCGTCAAAGTTCCGCATGACGTCACAAGTGCCATACTAATGTATAGACTTATGTAAAGAAGGTGACGTCACGACTCACGACCCCCACTCCCAAACTTTGACAAGGTTTATCCTTGTCATTTGTTGTTGTCACAAAAGAGAAAATACGTGTCCAATATTTTATATAATCTAACTAGGTAAAAAATGAATAATTTAGGTAATTAAACTGTGAAGTTTAATTACCTAAATTATTCATTTTTTACCCGGTCATGAGACATGAGTCTACATCTTATTCAATTATCAAAAAATTAAAAACTTAATCAATAAATAATTAGTACCATATTGGGCCGAATTAAAGCTCTTGTTGACAGTAAAGTTACCTACAAGCTAAATCCCAATCCCAATTTACAGTCTCCAATAAGCTAAATTCGGTTCAAAAGTTACCTATTTTTAGAAAAAAAACTTTTTTTAGTAGTACTTCTACTTTTTAAGGTAGCATTTTATAACTTTCGATATGTAAAATTAATTAAATTACATAAGTTCCTACCGTTTGCATAAATATCTGCCTACAAAACAAAGAAACATCGGTAAATAAAACTATACCGAAATGTTCCCAAATTCCCCTAAATCCCGGGAAAGGAGCCTCCCTAGTAACCTTCCAGCCCGGGCAGTTACTGATCAGAGCAACCTCCCCGCGCATCTCCCGTCCCTCTCCCGCCGTCTCTTTCTCTCACTCCAAACTGCGTTCGAATTTCAAACGCGTCGGTCGCGCGCCCGCCGTCACCCGTCAACCTGTGGCGCGTTATATTTCGAATTCCGAATACCGGTAATCGACATTCGCATTGTCGATATCAATTTTCGAATGTGACTTAAAAATTTGGATTACAGTGCAGTGTTGTGATGTGTTTCGGCTGAAAATTGAGCCGTTTTTAGTGTGATTGTTGTTATTTAGTGGATTTTCTGTGTGTTGAGAGGGTAAGCATTGAATTTTCACCTAAAGGTTAGGGAGATAGGGTGGTTTTCGCGAATTTTCGCATGGAAATCGTATCCCAACTGTTTAGGGCTGAGCGTCTGTTATCATAATGATAAGAAGATCGATACGGGATTGTTGTTTGTTTTGTGAATTTGAATCTGGAATGTGTGGGTTTGAGAAAACTGTTTTAGGATGGAGAAAACTCTTTTATTGGTTAGGCATTTCTTATTAGATTTTTGTCTTAGATGTGGGGGTAAGCATGTACCTACGTTGTTGTACATATGCACCTACCTACGTTGTTGTACGAATAATACTTACACATTCTACGTTCTTACAATTCTTTACCCAATAATTTTTCGCGATACCTTCCCATATTTATTTAATGTTGTTTTGTATAGGTTTTGAAAATGAAACATTTCTAAATAAATTTTTTTTCGCTATGTTCGTACTTATTTTGTTTTGTATGGGTTTCGAAATTTGAATCTGTGCAGGGCGATATTACTAACCACATTCTAAAACGAAAGGAAACGTGCCTGTAATCTTTTTATTTATGTCCATACCTATTTAATTACCAACCCGCCATGGGCCAGCGTGGTGGACTTGGCCCATTCGCCCTTTATGAATAGGCTCATGTTCAACATTAGACTATTAAATGAAAAGTACAGACCATCCCGTTATTGTTTAATATATTTTTAGACTATTTTGATAGGTAAGTACCTAGGTAAGTATATTAGGTATAACTACTAAGTAGGTACCTATCTGAAGTCTGTAGCTGTAACGTAGGTATCTAAAGTAACAAAAGTTTTGTTAACAACTCTTACTAAAAGAGAAAATACTACCCACTTTAACCGAGTTTTTATACATTTTCATAATTACATATCTAGGTAACCAAGTACCTAGTTACAATTTCAGTAAATAGGTACCAATACACTAGTAAGATATTTAAGTAGGTAGGTATTTATTGTGTACTTAGGTTCCCAACCGGTTTTATTGGAGATCCATAGGGGATGCCCATGTCCAGCAGTTTTTTTTATGCAATAATTTTGACCAATATGGCCAAAACCGGATCAGTGGCTACAACCGGTGTATTTAGGTTTAAAGAATTTTATTTTATCATTCAAGACATTTCTGTCGCTTCCGTGATAAAATTGTCTAAAATAACATTTTAAAATTTCGTCGTCACACTCAATACATAAATATAAACAACCAAAAATTCGTGAGAAAGCAATAAATGTTACAAAACTAAATCAAACAAAATACCTAATAGTTGGGTTAGGTTAACTAGACTTCAAAAAATAATGTTTTTTTAATACTTAAGTAGGTAGGTACCAACTTTCTACAACATTATAAGGTTTCAATTTGTTTGACACACTTCATGCATCTTGTTTTTAGAATTTATGAAATTTGGGTTTAGTACCTACATCACTGAATTAATATTAAAAACCCTACACATTCAGGTGAAACTTAACCCCCAAGTCAAAGCAATCTTGTACAAGTTGATTGAGTTACAGACAGACAACTTAATGTCGTTTGTCCCGATTTCTCGCTGTAATCAAATTCTAGGAGAAATTCCCCCACTCCCCCTTTGAATAGTACCTATTACAGAAACCACAAAGTAAGGTGGGTGTGTAGGCTTTTCTGGCCACTTTGAATTTTTGTAAAGACAATTTAACATGATTTTGAATCGATCAGATTTTTCGCGTTTTCTGTAGAACATTGAGAATAATCGGGGTACGTTTTTGATAAAATTTACTTACGCTCCGGAAGAAAACTCTTTTTAACCGACTACCAAAAAGGAGGAGGTTCTATGTTCGTGTGTATGTATGTTTTTTTTTGGTGTATTTTCATCGCTAATTTCGCCAATTGTGAACCGAATCGAAATATTCTTTTTTGTTTCGGAAGGGTATTTTCCCGAGGTGGTCCCATTTAATATTTACAGTAATAGTCTGAGCCGTTTTTGAAAAAAAGCATGGGTTGGGTATTAAAACGAGGAGCACAAACCTAAGGATTGCGACACTATGGGGGAGTCACGGGGGTGTTTTTCAATCGTTCCTATGCATTCTGGCTGCCGGAGTTGCGCCGAAGTATATTTAGTTAATTTTACAAAATGTTGAAAAATTCGATTTAGAGGTTAACAAAACACTTCGCTAATTACTTCTCAACCCGTAAAACGAAACGTATATTTAGCAAAATTCTTACACTTTTCATGTTGGGTCTTTCAAAATAATACTCAACGCGTAAAACGGAACGTATATTTAGCAAAATTCTTACATTTTTAAGTTGGGTCTATCAAAATGAAACGTCATTTTATTGACATTGACAGCTAATCTGTCATTTGATTGACAGATATCTGGTCGCTCGCTAGATGATTCATTCCGTTGCAGAAGTAAACTGCCTTGATAGATTAGGTGTGAAACAAAAAATAGGTTAGGTTAGGTTAGAACATGACAAACAACGCACGAGCCGAGCGAGCGAAGCGAGCGTGCCGCGGCAGCGGCCGGCGAAGTGCCAGAAGTAAACTGCCTTGATAGATTAGGTGTGAAACAAAAAATAGGTTAGGTTAGGTTAGAACATGACAAACAACGTACGAGCCGAGCGAGCGAAGCGAGCGTGCCGCGGCAGCGGCCGGCGAAGTGCCAGAAGTAAACTGCCTTGATAGATTAGGTGTGAAACAAAAAATAGGTTAGGTTAGAACATGACAAACAACGCACGAGCCGAGCGAGCGAAGCGAGCGTGCCGCGGCAGCGGCCGGCGAAGTGCCAGAAGTAAACTGCCTTGATAGATTAGGTGTGAAACAAAAAATAGGTTAGGTTAGAACATGACAAACAACGCACGAGCCGAGCGAGCGAAGCGAGCGTGCCCCGGCAGCGGCCGGCGAAGTGCCAGAAGTAAACTGCCTTGATAGATTAGGTGTGAAACAAAAAACAGGTTAAAAATTCTGATATAGCCGAAAGTGAGGTTAAGTACTAAAAAAAATATTACTCAAAAACTAAGGGCCTGCGGCTGGGGGGAGTTGCAGGGAGGGGATTCCCCCTCCCCCCAACCCTTCCCCCTTCACCCCTCCCTGCGGGTACCGGGCGGCTATAGTTTAACCGTTAAAATTTCATAAAATTTAAAAATTAATTTAAAAAAAACTACGCTTCGCCGGGGGGGGTGGTAGTGGGGGGGTGACTCCCCCTCCCCCTACCCCCCTCCACGCCCCCCCGCCCCCCTAAAATCGTGCTCCTTCTTTCAATACCTTACCCAAAAGCATTAATAATGTAAGCAATTCGAGCGAAATATCCGAATTTTGTACAGGATGAACATCGATAATTTCGCCAATTGTGAACAGAATCGAAAAATTATGTTTTAGTTCAAAAGGGTATACTCCCAAGATTGTCCCATTTAAATTTTACAGAAATCAGCTGAGCCGTTTTTGATTAATCAACAATAATGTAAACAATTCGAGCGAAATAATCGAATTTTGTACACGATGGAAGGCGGTTTTACCATTTATTGCGAAAAATAATTATCACTCCTTAAATTGTAACAAAATGTTATGTATTTCGTGTCTCTATTGCTTAAGGCAGAAATATTGCACGTTGTACGCCTTATTTTTTCAAGAAATGTTTTTAGTTACTGTATATTGTTCAGCCAAACTTAATAGCTTATTTTTTTGTATGACCAAGTTGGCACTTCCCTATTGCCTTAAACGTTAAAGTAATAAGCATTTTACAAGCTTTGATTTAGTTTCACCTGTCCCGTTGTCTGTCGCAATTTACACATGTATGCAAAATTTTAGCTCAATCGGTAACCGGGAAGTGGATCAAATTTAACTTGCAAGATTTGATTACAGAACGACAAACAACGGGACAGGTGAAATTAAATAAAAGCTTGTAAAAGAAATCCTATTTAAAGTCGGTTAAAAATTGTCCTAAAATAGATGAACTAGGCGTCATGCGTCAGTTCAAAACCCTGCTCGGCATTTGCAATGTCCATAATATAACAGAGATAAACGCAATGCAGTATAGTAGCATAATTTCCTATCTATTGTATCTATGCAGTAGTATACCTATTAGAACCAACGGGTAGCGATACATTGGGCTCCTTGCCAGTGCTACTGCAGTGTAGTACATAGCTATACATTTGTATGAAGTAAGATAAAAGGCAATTTTTAGGGTTCCGTACCCAAAGGGTAAAAACGGGACCCTATTACTAAGACTTCGATGTCCGTCTGTCTGTCTGTCACCGGGCTGTATCTCATGAACCGTGACAGCTGGCAGCTAAAATATTCAAAGATGATATGTTTCTGTTGCCGCTATAACAACAGATACTAAAACAGAATAAAATTAATAATTAAGGGGGGCTCCCAAACAATAAACGTGATTTTTAAGAGTTTTTTGCTCGCTATTAATAACGACAAGAGGAATGGGGATCCCATACGATACGGGACCCTTCGTGCGCGAGTCAGCCTTTGCTTCCTTATTGCCCTCGCCTACGGCTCGTGCTAGCAATATCGCCTCGGCTGTAATTTTCAACTTACCAAAGCGCACCTATATCATACGACGTTTTAAAACATAAGTATTTGGGAGGAAATTAATAAAACTCTGACTTTGAGTGAAAGTCGTGCATCAGTCGAAGCATCGTGCGTTTTACATTACATTACCGCACAAGTGCCGTAATGTCTTTCACTCTCTTGAGTGAAAGTAGGAGAAACGAGACCATAGAGTTCTGCAGTCGGTGGCGGCGTGCGTTTTACAATACAATAAAGCACAAGTGCGTAATGAAATACATTACGATGTTTAAATTGGTGTAATTACAGCCACTTTACGAGCAAATATGTTATAAAGATATTTGTTTACATATTGCGATCGGTAAGTTATGCTTACCAGAGTACGAAAATGTTGTACCTACTAAGAGCCAATAGGTTCGCAAAGTTTTCATAATAATTATATCCTAACTAATATTATAAATCCGAAAGTGTGTTTGCTGGTTAATTGGTTGGTTCCTCTTTCACGCAACAACGGATTGACTTGATTTTTGGCATGGACTTAGTTTGAAAGACGGAAAGTGACATTGGCTACGTTAAATCCCAGAAAAATTAACCGCCTTACCACAAAAGATTTAAACACGCTTTAAACACTGTTTAAACATGCAATTTGTACCTACTGTTAAACATTGTCTAAAGCGTGCGTAAAACTTTTGTGGTAAGACGGAAAATGTTGCCATGGGATAACACGTTAATTAAATTATCAGACGGGTGAAGCCGCGGGCAAACGCTTGTTTATGATATACTAGCTGCCCGACCCCGGCTTCGGCCAGCACGACCATTATATCCCCTCGAAGAGGAAATAAAGTATGGATTGACAATGACATCTGACATTAAGAGTGGATAAAATGGTTTTCTCTCCTTGCCGTGCTACCCGGGCAGGTACGCTAGGCTAAAGAAGACAAATAGTAAGGATCCCTAATTTTTTGAAAATATATTGTAGTCATTGTTCACCGGGGATAACGTAGATTTCCAACAGTGAAAGAATTTTTCAAATCGGTTCAGTAGTTTCGGAGCCTATTCGATGCAAACAAACAATCAAATCTTTCCTCTTTATAATATTGTTATAGATATATCTGATGATTTGTAAGAGATATTGTATTTTAAAGTGATTCAAGGTTTGAGTAACGAAAAACTAGTTATTTTGGTACCATTCCGGAAAATGAGTGTGGCATTTCTTAAATTTCGCTCCTTCCGATTGAAATGTGTCACGAAATTCTTAATGAGTCAATGGATTAATTTAGACAGTTTTCAACAAAATCTTTAAATTATAAATTAAACTAACTAAACTAAATGAATTGTAAGTACTAGCTTTTCAAAATTTTTGACTTGCTTAATGTAACAAAATAACAAAGGCCAAAAAGAAACAATAGAACTCTTTCGGCTTGGTTTTTTGTCTATAGCCACAACCTTTCTGAATAACATTGTATAAACATTGTTATCAAATTTTCAAATAATCAAATATATAAGTACAAGTTTTAAAAGTAAATTACTATTATCCATTACCTCTCAAAAATTAATTAAACTCCGCAGATAAATTACACATAGACTAGTAACACGACACCCAAACAGCCAGTTACAGACGAACAGGTTTTTATGTAGATAACGGTGACGCCCACCATTATGAGTAACAAATGTGATGGATTTCGCTTTTGCACGCGGCTTTGCCCGTATATGGTTCAAATCGAGGTTTGATTCGTTTATTTTTGACTGTACACGTGATATTGATTTATTGGTGTGAAATATTTGTTTAAAAGCTTTGAGCTGGAGTAACAGTTTTAACTTTGGTTCAAACTGTTTTTGAGCAAATTTGATAATTAAATAGATATTTACAAAATAAACGAAAACACAACATGAAAAAGACTGTCATGTTAGAGTGTTTTTGAATTCCGAATTCTTCTTTGTCTTAAGTTATGGTAATAAATTACATACTTACTTACTCTGCCAAAGCGATTGAAATGAGAAATCGAAACGTTGTAACTAAGTAAATGAAGCTAAATCGTTTAGATTAAATATGATTCTAATAAATTATTATAGAAATATAACTTTTTAAAAATACAAGCTTTTGATGTCCTGGATATCATGTAGCAGCAGAGAGCTAGCCAAGACAAGTAGAACGAGCCCAAACTCGACGGGTCTATCTTGTTCAGTACAGGAGTTCCTATGGCCACTTTCCGACTACATCATCAGATCAGCTCCATAGAACCATATTTTTGCTATGTTACGCAATATGCATATGCGTGCAAAATTTCAGCTTAATCGGAAACCGGGAAGTTGGTTAAATTTAATTTGAAAGACTCCACCCGAACTTACATAAATAGGTACATCCATTGCAAGTTAAAAAAAAGCTTGTAAAAACAATTCATGACTTATCCTATCTATAGATGACTCGTCTGAGTAAAAAGTCCGAGGTATAATAAGATTAGCGAGTATGAAACCAAATCGGCCAAGAGCGAGTTGAGATATATTTTGCATTTGTAAATTGTATAATTTTGAAAACAGATTAGGTACTTGAAAATGACAGTATATCGAGCCTGAATTGGATATTTCTCGAGCCTGGCTTTAGAATTTTCTCGAGGTTTAATTCGACATTTTCTCAAGCCTGACTTGGACATTTTCTCAAGCCTGAATTCGAGATTTTCTCAAGCCTAACTTGGACATTTTCTCAAGCCTGAATTGGATATTTTCTCGAACCTGAATTTAGAATTTTCTCGAGCTTGACTGGGATATTTTCTCGAGCCTAACTTGGACCTCTTCTCTGAGCCTTACTTTAGAATTTTCGCAAACTTTAATTGGAGAACAACTACTAGCTACCTACTATGAAAAAGACAGTTTATAAACTGAGTAGTAAATGCCTTTTACTGTACTGTAACAGCCTTTTTAATAGTCGACTGCAGGACTTAGGCCTATCCACGAAGGGTGATTGGGCCATATCCACCACGCTGGCCCAGTGCGGGTAGGTGGATTCACATACGCCATCGAATTTCTTCTACGGACGTATGCAGGTTGCCTCACGATGTTTTCCTTCACCGAAAAGCCAGTGATGTGAGATTCCGTACATAAATTCCAAGGAATTCATTGATACGGGACCGGAATTTGAATCAACAACTTCGCGATTGTAAGGCGGGAGTCATTACCACTAGACCACCACTTTACTTCTAACTAACTTCTCATTTCAGACCTATCTCCTACAAATACAACCTTTAAAAGAACGGCCTTTACGCAACATTCCAAACTACATACATAAATGTCACGACGAGGCATTTGCTATTTAGACAGGGTTACGATGAAAACGGCCATTTTGCGCGGGAAATTGCTTAGTGGTAAAGTATGTAGGTCTGTGCCTTTTTAACCGACTTCCAAAAAGGTGGATGTTCTATGTTCGCCTGTATGTATCATTAATTACTAGCGACCCGCTCCGGCTTCGCACAGGTGTATTATACATATAAACCTTCCTCTTGAATCACTCTATCCATGAAAAAAAACCGCATCAAAATCCGTTGCGTAGTTTTAAAGATTTAAGCATACAGATAAACAAACAGACAAAAAGCGACTTTATTTTATACTATGTAGTGATTGTGATTGTTCATCGATAGTTTCGCCAATTGTAAACAAAATCGAAAAAATATTTTTTATTTAGAAAGGGTGGTCTTTCGACGTGGTTCCAAATAAATTTTAAAGAAAACGGCTGAAACGTTTTTGAAAAATCAACAATAATGTAAACAATTCGAGCGAAATATTCGAATTTTTGTACACGATGGAAGGTGGTTTTTCCATTTTTTGCGAAAAATGATTAAAATGATTATTGTAATATCATCATTTTTACGTTATATTATAACGTATAGTAGCCCTAGCCGTTGCTATTCTAAGACCTCGTTGTATGTTTTGTTTCTTAAAATATTTATTTTTCGCAAAAAATCGTAACACCGACTTCCACCGTGTACAGAATTCGAATAATTTGCACGAATCGATGTGACATCCATGTACATTTTTGTTGTTTAATCAAAACGGCTGAGCCGATTTCTATTTAAATAGGACCACGGAAGTATACTCTTTTGAACTAATTTTTTTTTTAAATCGCGTCACAATTGACGATAATTTCGATGAACATACACAACAAAAACATACATAAAGACGAACATAGTACTTACCTCCTTCTTTTTGGAAGTCGGCAAAAATTAAATTCACAAGTAGTTTACCTATATGTAATTTTTATTCTGTTCGTTTTTAATTGTATTTTGTATAGGCCCTGGCGTCAGAATTTCTAAACCGCCGTAGATAAAATCAACCAGAACCCAAAAGTTTATATGATCAAGAGACATAAAGGTTGCTTTACAAACTCCAGCTACAGGTAGCGGCATATAAGTCTAGCGCTGAGCGAAGTTTGGAGGGGATGGCTGCGCATGAGTTTAGTATGGTGGTCAACATGCGCAGCCATCCCCTCCACAGTACCCTCAGCGCTAGACTTACGTGCCGCTACTTGTAAATAAAATTAAATTAAATTAAATTGTACTTTCAGAGGTGCATTATACACATGTGGTCAATAAACAATTTTTACTACGGGACCAACTGCAAAATCGCAAATAAACACCGGTCCATACCAAAACTTCATTAACCCAACAAAATGTAGGTATGAAGTAGCTGATTATTCGCGATTTCCCTGTTGATCCCATAGTAAAAGTTATTCATAACGCTGATTACATTTTTTTTTCAATGAACACTATCATTTTTAGGGTTCCGTAAACGTAGGGTAAAAATGGGACCCTATTACTAAGACTCCGCTGTCCGTCTGTCCGTCTGTTTGTCCCCAGGCTGTATCTCATGAACCATTAAAGCTAGAAAGATGAAATATTCACAGATGATGTATTGTATTTATGTTGCCGCTATAACAACAAATACTAAAAACAGAATAAAAATAATATTTAAGAGGAGCTCCCATACAACAAACACGTTTTTTAGTCGTTTTTCGCTCTATATTAATAATGGTAACAGTTAGATGCTTGAAATATTCACAGAATATTTAGTTTTATATTCACTTTAATAATAAATAATAAAACAAAAATAAAATAAATATTTAAGGGGGGCTCCCATACAGTACGGGACCCTCAGTGCGCGAGTCCTACTCGTACTTGGCCGATTATTTATCATTTAAAATACAAAATTGCGTGAACGAGATGAAATTGGCGGGCAATATCTACAAGAGTAGTGGTAAAGTAGGTTTGTCCATTTTATAACATAGTAGCAGCCATCCCTAGGGCTTAATAACAACTATTACTGGATGACCGGCTGACTATAAAAATAAAAGGCCTATGATAACCTGCTCGAGGGCACTGGGACGGACTCAGGTTCGGGGGAGGGAGAGATTATTCATTTTCATTCCCAAGTGGTTACATATTACATCGAGTCTCACCTAGGCAGCATCGGCATCGCTTTTTATGTTTAGCCATTTTATTACCCACGACGGAACGGAGACGGTATATGCGTTCGGGGTGAGAGGATGTTTGTGCATTATCACTACTTAGTATAAAACAAAGTAGCTTCCCGCTGTCTGTCCCCAAGAATACTTATTTCTTTAAAACTACGCAACGGATTTAGATGCGGTTTTTTTAAATAGTTAGTGTTTCAAGAGCAAGGTTGTTTAATATATGTTTAATACACCTGTGCGAAGCCGGGGCGGGTCGCTAGCTGACGATAAAAGATGAGTCGAACGACTCTCCGTGTCCTATTATTGCTAAAACATTTTATCTACATTGCAAAGGATATTTATAAAGTGTATTAATATTTGTAAGACTTCGCTATTGAACATAGACTATCATTATAACTAAGATTCCAAGTTCAGTCCAAATTCGAAATCTTCTAATCGGTTTGCAAGGCAAGGCCACGTTTGAAAACAGGAGAAGCCCATTATAACAGGCATGATGACTAAAAAAATTAGTTTGTCAAAAAGATTATCTAAAAACTTTACTCATAATAATGTTTTTTTGCCCAGTCATTGTATTGTCATGCCTATTGTATTAGGTAATTTTATTAACGTTTAATAGGCTTTGATTTTTATTGATATCAATAAATATTATGGTTGATTTTTTAACTTGCAAATCAATGTCAGAATAATCTAACGTCAAACTTCAATGAAACACACCTAAGAAAATTTTAAAGCTTCATCTACTTTCCCACGGTATAATGCCCCTGAACCCCCGCCCCGTACTGAGTCCGTCCACCGCCCGAAGCCGGTTCCAAAGCCTTATAAGTTTGTCAGCATCCGGTGAGACACCGGTTTGATGCCCCCCCTACCCCCCTTTCCCCTAGCCCGGTGCATGGGAGATTGATTTTTTCACATCCTTTAGTTTTGCGAAGTTATGATATTATGGGGGATTTAATCGGGAGGTCGACTGCAGTTCCGTTGTAATTTATTTTGCAACCGACTGTCAAAAAGGAGGAAGTTCTCAATCTGACTGTGTCCCAAGTTTTTGTGTTATGCGATTTCTTTGCTATTTTTGGGTTCTTGTGCTTTCTTTGAATCTGTAATAGAGAAGATTCGAAGTATTCAATGAAATAAGTGTGAAGTAATTTTGGAGTAGCTCCAATATCATTATAATCGTTCTCTACTGCTTATCATAGGCCCCCCATAGTACTCTAATAAGACCAATTGGACGCAGATTGCATCATATAGGTACGTAGTACGTACTCCGAAAACGCCTCACCTTGTTTAGTATGGTTTGTCTCGTCAAAAACCGTAACATTTGTAATATTTGAACGCGTTTTTACTTATTATATACTACGGGACTAATCGCGCACTAAAATAACGAGATAAATAAATACCCCATCATCTCGACGTTTCGACCCGTGAGTGACCACGATCGATGTGACTCGCTCGAAACGTCGGGATGATGAGGTATTTACTTATTTATCTCGTAATTTTAGTGCGCGATTAGTCCTATAAGTAGTATATAATAATATGTAATGTGTTCAAATCGCGAAAATTTTAAAACAACAGTTGCAATATTTTATAAAACGCGTAAAACGACAGGCTGCTATAAGTCTGTTGGCATCGTAACTCCGGAACGGATAAACCGATTTCGCCTGTTTTTTTTTGTGTTTAAAAGTTGAATTGTTCGAGTGTTCGTTTCATCAAAATCGGTTCAACCGTTTCAAAATTATCAGCTGTTTTTACCCGACTTCCACAAAGGAAGAGGTTCGATGTTCGTCCGTATGTATTTTTTGTTCCAACTGTAAGCTGAATCGAAAAATTATTTTTTAGTTCGCAAGAGTATATTCTCGAAGGATCTCCCATTTAAATTTTACAGAAATCGGCTGACCCGTTTTTGAAAAATCTAAAATAAAGTAAACAATTCGAGCAAAATATTCGAATTTGGTAAACCATCTTCTTCAACTCATGGTTAACTTCAAAAACAACTCAAGGTTTTGCCATTTTTTGCGAAAAATAATGTTAGTTGTTGTTAGAATCTTACTGTATTGAGGGTTTTATATTTTTTAATTTAATCTTTTTTGCAACAAAATTAAACTTGTCTTTCGTTCTGTCTATAATTTTCGTATCCAACCATCAACACCTACAACGCTTCGATACAACAGAATTCAAAAACAAAATTCACTTCAAAAAGCCCGCCAAAAATCCAACAGAAACAAGAAGACAACATAACATTATAATAACATACAATATAACATGGCGGCCACATCTGCTGGCTAAATATGGCCACCACATTGGCCCGACGTGGGAGACGTTAGCTTTTATACAGGGTGTCCGGTACAGCTGCTTAGAAATGTTTATTTACCATAGAGATCTAACTAATCAGAGAGAGAGCGCTGTTGTTACTTTAAAGCCATTCTCAACCACAATAATGAATAATTATTTTTCCCAAAAATCGCAACACTGGCTTCTACCGTGTACAGAATTCGAATAGTGTGCACGAATCAATGTGATATCTATGTACATTATTGATAATTTATCAAAAACGGATCAGCCGATTCGACCATCTCGGAAATATATTCTTACTAACAAAAAAATAATTTTTCGGTTCGCGATTGGAGAAAATATTGATGGACATAAACAAAACAAACACATAGACGAACAGAGTACCTCCTCTTTTTTGGAAGTCGGTAAAGCTATTTTGAAAATCTTACCTAGAGCTGTCAAAACTGTCAAATATGAATTGGAGTTTGGCACTGTCTAGAGAAAAAAACCGGTAATAGCCACTGAATCGAGATATTTTTCATGTCTCTTTCTAACGCATGCCATATTATATCAATGCAACACCTTCAGATTTTCATGATCGACCACTTTATCCCTCTGGTATCTCTGGGCTATTTACGCATGTAGTTTTAACCAACGTAAAAAAAGAGAAGGTTCTCAATTCGATTGTGTGTGTTTTTTTTACCAAAGCGAAACGTAGGTCTATAAATATTAGGAGACATCTAAAACACAGTCTCTGACACCAAACTAAGCAAAGCTTGTTATATGGCTGCCAGAGACTGATATACTTTACATTTACATATTTTTTAATACATGTATATTTGTATAAATTATGAATACCTAAATAACATCCAGACACAGAGCAAACACCTATGTTCATCACATAAATACTTGCCCTGGAAGGGAATCAAACCCACGCCTCTTTGATCCCGTAGTCAGGGTCATGAACCACTGAGCCACCGAGGCAATAAAATGCCTCATTAAAATCCGAAGACGCAAGGTTCGAATCCTGCATCCGCGACGAATTTTTGAAATGTTTATCATAAAAAGTAACTCTTTGAGATAAACCTAGTGTGGGATGCACTATAAATTAAAATCATTGCAATAAAATGCTTTCACACGACGATTTTCGTCAGTCATGATGTAGATTTTTGTCTGCATGTTGTAGTTTTTCAACAAATCTCGACGAAACTTGGTACACATGTTTTATAATTATATCGAAAGAATATTTTGTCGTCGGTGATTTGACATTGTGGGGTAATTCCCTCAAAACAGAGGGAAATTTGCTGTCGTGCTGTTTATCAGCCGATTACGATAATATTTGACAAAATTGTTTAATATTTAAATCCTAACGAGATTTACAAGTATGTATTTCAATTCAATTCAAATCAATGATATAATGCAACTTTTACATGCGGTTCTTAGATTACATGTTATAATAATGTCAAATACATATGACCCTTTAAGGGTATGGCAAATTATTAATTACATTGGGAAGACTCAATGCTAAATTATCATTACAAAATTAAAAATTAATTGTCATTACAAAATCAAAAACAAATCATCATCACAAAATTAAAATTAAATTATCACTACAAAATTATATCCACATTGTCATTGCAAAATTACACGGTCGGTCATTTTAAAATTATAATTCATTAGGAAAGAGGAGGACGCTATTATTATTTCCAATAAACAAAGAATATCAGCTGTGTGTTACATTGTCATTTTCATTAAAATAACCCGCGAGTGAATAATACGCTTTGTCAGCAAGAAATGCTTTTAGTTTTCTAGTAAATGCATTGGTTAAGAACAAATCAAGATATAGTTTGTCCTTGCCGGTTAAAGAGAACTCTTCCAGGCAACTTTGGAAAGGAAATTTAAAAAGAAGGCAGAAGACCAATAAGAAAATATTTTATGCATTTGTAATTTTATTGTATAAATTATTATCTACTGAACAAACTACGAGTTCATATACGAGTACATAAATAAATAAGTTAAAACAGCAATAAATAAAATAAAACACAATTATCTTCATAAATTTAAAGCGTGAGAATTCGAATTGTGGCTCCATAAAACATAATTATGTTGCGTAAAAAGTACCCTTCAATTATGCATCATAAACATCGCATAAAATATGAAATCTTTTGTAAATAGTAAAAATTATTCATTATTACGGAAGTAGTGTAACTTTATGAGCTTTTTCAGATTCACATTTATTTATTACTAGCTGCGCCCCGCGGTGTTATCCGAGTTAACAGATTTTTTTCTAAAATAAACGTAGCCTAAGTTACTCCTTATAACATCAGCTACCTGCCGATAAAATTCCCGTCAAAATCGGTCCAGCCATTGCAGAGATTAGCCGGAACAAACAGACAGACCAAAATTGTAAAAAATGTTATTTTGGTGTACTCGTATTACATGTAGTAAAAACGGTTATTTCTATATTACAAACAGACACTCCTATGTTAAGTATTTGTGTGTGTATAGATTAAGCTTGTTCGTAGCGTTCCTTTGGCTTGGTGGTTTTCTAGCAATCACCCAAGTTAAACCACGTTCCGGTCGGTCTTCGGATGAGTGATCACGAGTGACATTTTAACTGAGCGTTTCCGTGACTCGGATGATGCGTTACACTATAAGGTCTCCATTGTTTTAAGCCGTTCAGCAATGTCAAAGGCCTTCAGGCGCCTTAAAAATGTAATTTGATGTAAAAATAACCATTTCTTACTTAAAACAGAACAATTATAATTTTCGACTTTCTATTTTTGATACACGTTTCGATTTCTTGGTATTTAATTTTCATACCGTAATTTTTGCGCCTAAATCACTTGATTAGAATTTTTTTGAAGCATACATTTTGGAACACCCTGTAAAAGCTCACAGTAAAGGATTAAAAATATTCAGTTAAAGACAGACCAACGCGCAATCGAGAAATAGCACGCGCGACCACTAAAATATGACAGAATGAGGCTACCAATTAGGAGTTGTCATCGTGATATGGGACCGTGTAGTTCTCGAATAGAGACCACGTGCCGGCACGTGTAGCGTAGGACGTTAACCGACAAAGTAGACAAAGTAATCGGCATAAGCCACCTGCAACCGGTCTTATTGGAGATATATAGGGGAGGTCTATGTCCAACAGTGGGGGTGACAGAATGAAGCAAATATACCAATTAGGAGTTGATATATTTTTTTTAATGGTTCTCAAAACTGGGCTTACACACTAAAACTTACATTAAACAAAAACCTTAATATAACGACATGCATTAGTATTATGCCCTTCTAGAAGTGAACACAACATGCGTAACAAAATTAGTACTGAATATAATAACTATATAACAATAATAAGTGATTTTTTTTATAATTTAGCTTAAAATTAACGTTAAACGTCGCTTAAAAGATGAGAAGGAGGTATTAAAAATATCAAAATCTTGGCATATATTGTTGTACAATGCACACATGCGATACAAAGAAGAGTGTTGGCCGTAGTTAGTACGAGCATGTGGCAAGCTAAACGTTTCTCTATTTTCAAGACTGCTAGAAGGACGAGGAACAGAAAAAAAAATGCCATGGGGAAGTGTACACGTAGTTCTCGAATGGTGACCACTTGCCGCCATGCGCAGCGTAAGACATTCTCTGACAATGTGAAGTGATTAGTCAAGAGAGTATAAACACGCAGGATACAAGTCGTTTCCAACCGGCCTTATTGGAGATTTATAGGCCTATGTCCAGCAGTGGGGGTGACAGAATGAGGCTAAGTACCATTAAGAAGTTGATATCTTGACATAGTGCCGTGTAGTTTTCGAATGGAGACCACGTACCGGCAAGCGCAGCGTGGGCCATCCAACAAGGTGGCCCCAAGATCTTATCAAGATTGTAGGAACACGCTATATGCAAGTCACTTCCAACCGTCTTATTGGAGATCTATATGGGAGGCCTATGTCCAGCACTGTCCCATGTTTGATAATTGAGGGTTTCTTGCGCACTTTCTTATTTAAATTACAAAATTAAAATTTAATTAATGCAAGTTGTTGTATGAGAATACCGCAAATGCAAAATGAAATGCTCACGACTGTACTTATTTATGTGGATTCCTTACCTTGGTTGGAATTTATGAAAACGATTACTTATAAACATTTTGTTTCGAAAGTCTGAGTGTTAAGATAAGAAATAACATTTGATGTGAACGTACCTCTTTGTGTTTAAAATAAATATGCATATTAATAAGATTATACATATTATTAATTTGTTTTTATACATATAATCTAGACACGCGGCAGCGTGTCCAGCCAAAGTGTTCAAAGAAAACTGGCGACGCAGCGGCCGTGTGTAATATTACACGAACCATTTGGAGCTACTTTTGACCCCCTCACAACTCAAAAACTATTTAGTCTACATACATGAAATTTGGCACATTTACTAAAGTCTTTTAGCTTATCAAGAATCCAAGTTTTGCTCAGTCAGTTATTGATATATTAACGTTTAAAAACTCGTGTTTCATTGACTGATTCACTCACTGACTCACTGACTTATAGATCAAAAACCTAACCCACTTCCAGATGACCTAGAATCTTGATATTTGGAACCAAGGTACAGGACAGACAAATGCTTATTTGCACTGTACTTATTCTTAAACTAGCCAAGTCAAATCACGAGCTTGAATTACATAAGTAAATCCCTTTAGAATGTTGTAGGTATGATCTTGTAGCTTAAACTTTAGGATTTTCTACAGAACACTTGGCCCCCGTGTTAGATCTCAATTCTTTTGGTGGCGGCACTTTGGCTCCCATTTCACATTTATGTTTTTGATGAGATATTTTATTTCTTCACAAGACTCAGCGCAAAACCCCTTTGATATATGAATTTGCTACTGCAAAACGACTGCCTCGTGTTCCAGCAGGGCTAGGATGCGCACCACGAAATATTTCCTTTTCGATGTGTCATAACGAGACAGAGTTATGGGCTAAGTATACGTATATATCTGTCACTATTTCACACGTCTAAGAGTTATTTTCGTTGCTTTTCGTGGTCGCATGCTAAGCTAGCAGATGTCATTTGAGTTAGAATCGTAAGTTTGTAATATAATAAACCTACGTTGAAAAAATTGTGCCCTGCCCGGTGCCTCTGGTTGATTAACATACGTTCTTTGTTTTTTTTCGGCCGCTTTCTTCTTTTCAGTCATAAGACATCCACTATTGGGCATAGGCCTCCCCTATAGCTCTTCAAAAGCCGTACTGGTCTAGTGGGTGTAACACCCGCCTTACAATCGTGAGGTCGTGGGTTCAAATCCCGATCCCGTACCAATGATTTCTTTAGAATTTATGTACGGATTTTCACACCACTGGCTTTTCGGTGAAGGAAAACATCGTGAGGCAACCTGCATATGTCCGGTGAAGAAATTCGATGGCGTATGTGAATCTACCAACCCGCACTGGGCCAGCGTGGTGGTATTGGCCCAATCACCCTTCGCCTACGTCCTGCAGTGGATTATTAAAAAGGCTGGTACAGTATAACTCTTCAATAAGATCGTTTAAAAGCAATTTGTATATTCATATTACCTATTTTATTGATTCAACATACAAGATACAAGTCAATACAAATCAATAACTAATGTGATCATAATACTTAATAATAATATTGTTCTTTAAAATGTCAGCGTTGCTAAAGCAAATTAGGTACAACATTAAAGAAAAATTGCTTAGTCTATATAGTGCTATATACGAGTCTCTGTCTACCTTGTATGGGCGGGTGGACGTCCCATGCTACGCTTGTCAGTATGTGGTCTCCACTCGAGAACTTTTGACCCCTGTCATCAGTCATCCGAGTTGATTTTTTTTTTATTCCGTATAGGTTTGCGGTTGACTACAAACTGCCCGATCTTAAGCAGATATGCGGTCTAGGGTATAGCACGCTTACCTAGAAGATACTAGATACCTATTTAACTCGGTATTTGAAGACACCCACTGTAAATGTGGCCTGCCCACTGCCACTTCAACGTTAATCAGCTAGACTTTGTCGGTAACTTTGATTAGTCTACGAAACTACTCATTCGTGATTCGATCTCGCAGAGAGACTTCGAGCATAGCCGTGTCCATACCAAGTTGGGCTACTTAGGTATTCGAATACAATTATTATTGCATTAATTAAAAATTATTTTCGTAAAGGAAAAGAGAAGGCGCGTAAAACGAGATTACGGAGATAGTAAGTACTCAATAAAGAAATTGCTTTAATTTACATCTTAAATTATTTTTGTGCCAAATGTATCAGTTAAATAAATTGATACTTAACTTTAATATTTACTTTCAAAAACTTTCTCTGTCAACGATTCAGATACTTTTATGAAAACTGTAACGCAAACAACTTGTGTTTATAGTGCGACAAGGCTTCATATGAACCTACTTTTGTAAGTATAAATAAAATAATAAATAAATATTAGGGGACATCTTACACACGGTCTTTGACCCCAAACTAAGCATAGCTTGTGATATGGCTGCCAGAGACTGATATACTACATATACATATTTTAAATACATACTTATATAGATAGTACCTAATTAACACCCAGACACAGAGCAAACACCTATTTGTGTTCATCACACAAATGTTTGCCCTGGGTGGGGATCGAACCCACGCCTCTTTGACCCAGAAGTCAGGGTCACTAACCACTGAGCCACCGAGGCAGTCAAGTCAAGTATAAATGCAACTTTCTTTCAAACCTTATACTTTCGTTTTCATCCTTGAGTAGTAAGCACGGATCTCATCATACATTAGGAAATGAGCCCATAGTCCACTACGCAGGCCAAATACGAGTTTGCTTTAAATAACTTCGAAAACTTTGTAAATCACAAAACAAGCCGATTTTGTCATAATTATTTTTCGCAAAAAATTGCAAAACCGCCTTCCATCGTGTACAAAATTCGAGTATTTCGCTCGAATTGTTCACACTATTATTGTTGGTTTATCAAAAACGGCTCAGCCGATTTCTGTAAAATTTAAATTGGATTCGGATATTTCGCTCGAATTGCCTAAATTATTGTTGTTTTTTTTTTCAAAAACGGCTCAGCCGATTTCTGTAAAATTTAAATGGGACCACTTCGGGAGTATACCCTTCCGAACCAACAAAATAATTTTTCGATTCGGTTCACAATTGGCGAAATTATCGATGTTCATCGTGTACAAAATTGGGACATTTCGCTCAAATTGCTTACATCATTGTTGATTTTTTCAAAAACGGCTTAGCAGATTTCTGTAAAATGCACACACAGTGGCATGTTTCTAAGTGTAGGTATTATAATTATATTATTTGTAGATATTGAAAAGCTTTGGATCCGCTATTATAACTGGAAACTTCTAATTCAATCCATTCTTAATCAGTTCATTTATTTTGTATGGACGTCCTATACGTGAACTCATAATTTATTTATTCTGCTTCCATAAAGTACATGATGGTAAAAAATATAAACTGTACAAAGTGGCATATGGACCCCGTCGGGCGCAGCAAAAGCAGAAGAGAGGAAGGCACCATAAATAGGTTATATTATATTATACTAGACGACCCGCCCCGGCTTCGCACAGGTGTATTATACATATAAACCTTCCTCTTGAATCACTCTATCCATTAAAAAAAACCGCATCAAAATCCGTTGCGTAGTTTTAAAGATTTAAGCATACAGACAAACAAACAGACAAAAATAGCGACTTTATTTTATACTATGTAAGGATTTAATGAAATAAAAACACGAAATTGTAAGTATATAAATGTCCACTAAAAGTTACAATTGAAAATGTCAATGCAAACATCCATCCATCCATCCATCAGCCATAGGACGTCCACTGCTGGACATAGGCCTCCCCTATAGATCTCCAATAAGACCGGTTGGTAGCGGCTTGCATCCTGCGTTATCCTGCGGTCTTAATGAGGTCATCCGTCCATCTTGTGGGTGGACGTCCTACGCTGCGCTTGCCGGTACGTGGTCTCCACTCGAGAACTTTTCGACCCCATCGGTCATCAGTCCTCCGATTCTTAACTTCTTAACTGATTCTTAACTGATCTTTACGCGAGAATGATTTGACCATATCGGTCATCGGTCCATGTCTATGTCCAGCAGTGGGCCTTCTGTAGCTGATATTGATGATGATGATGATTATATTACATCCATGTCACTATACCAATAAACATACATTCGTATTGTAATGTAAGTACGTATTCGCCAACCGTGTGAACAGAACGCATGTGCGCAGCGAATGTACGGGTTTTTTATCTTTTCGCCCATTCAGTGCCGTTTTAATAACTCGTTTTGTATTTATAGAATATTTAAAGCTTTAGTTGGGTTTGATTGGTGGAGTAATTATAATCATCATTTCAACTGTGGAACGTATTTTCAAAATATAATGCGACATAACGTTTTCAAGAGGACAGAGCTAGATTCGGGTTGCATCCGTCGTCGTTAAAGAAATAATCGGCCAAGTGCGAGTTGAACTAGCGCACGAAGGGTTCCGTACCGTACGGAAGCCTTTAACTATTTATTTATGAAGTAAACAACTTAATTTTCTGTTAATATTTCTAACATCTTTCTGTTTGCCTTTATTGGTATCGCGCAAAAAAAAAAAACGTTTATTGTATGGGAGACCCCTTAAAGATCAATTTAATTTTAATTTAAAAATACATATTTAACTTAATATTCTGTGAATATTTCAAGCATCTACCTGTCACCATTATTAATATCGAGCGAAAAACGGCTAAAAAATCAGGTTTGTTTTATCGTATCGTGCCCCCCCTAAAATTAAAATTTCAATGTAGTACGTGTATAGTACTTAAGCTCTATTTACTGCGCTGGCCCAGATGCGGGTTGGTTGATTAACAAAATCCACCTCCGCCAATGAATTTCTTCTACGAATGCATGCAGGTTTCTTCAAGATGTTTTTCTTCACCTACTGGCTAAAAGAGTTATTTCTAATCAATTAACATCCTATTAGAGGCTTATTCTTTACATCAAAACTAACCACTTTTTTCTGCGACTATAGTCAGATCTCAAAAAAAAATAAGCTGTTCCATACATTTTGTCGCGGGTGAACAATATTTTTCTATGGAATAACAGTTTTTTTTGTTGAGATTTGGCAAAAGTCGCTGAATAAAAGTTGTTAGTTTTGAGGTGGTTTTGAGGTACGGAATAAGCCCCTAAAAGGATGCTAATTGATTACCAATAACAATAACCCTGTATATGCACCACGAGATTCAGTTCAGAACGAGACAGTTATGGTGAAGTTTAATCTTTCACTTTTTTAAACGTCGAAAGAACTCTTTTCTTGATCGTATGCTAAGCTAGCCGGCACCCAATGAATAGTGCGGAATTCTCTTAGATAGTAGGCCTATGCTCCACATTAGACTATTAGTCTGAGTAGCGCTACAATAAGGTATTGTTACAATTCTTAAACTAAAGTTAATTGTGTAATCTTAACTTCAAAGAGTTATTTTTGTGATAAACATTTCAAAAATTCGTCGCGAATGCAAGACTCGAACCATGCTTCGTATTGTAGCGTGGGATGCACTATAAAATTAAAAACATTTCATGAATCTTAACTTATCATAAACTCAATTTAACAAACTTCTAGAAAATTCTATCAACTTTATTTAACTAAATCTAACAGATAAAATCATCGATATATCAGTCTTTTCAACTACCTAGACTATCGTAGCCATTTTCTTTTGGAATTTCGAACTAATCCTTACTGAAAAATGGACTCATTCAATACAATATAATAGGGTTCATTGTACCTTCATTGTCTTTGGTTGGGTTGCCAGAACTATTGTAGAATTTCCCCACAAACAGTAAAAAGTTACCCTATAAGTCTGTCTAGAAGTTAGGGTTTGGTTTTTTTTATTTTGTTAAATCCCTTGTACAATGACATAGGTAATTATTTTTCGAAAAAAATCGCATCACCGACTTCCACCGTGTTTTTTGCACGTTTGTGACACCCATGTACATTTTTGTCGATTTATCAAAAACGGCTCAGCCGATTTCGATAAAATGTAAATAGAACCACCCCGAAAGTATATCCTATGGAACTAAAAAATATTTTTTAAATCTGTTCTCAATTGGCGAAAATATCGATGAACATACAAACAAAAAAAAACATACAGACGAACATAGTACCTCCTTCTATTTGGAAGTTAGTAAAAACGACGGGGTGTTAGGTATAAGTTTAACGTGTTTGTACTCTGTGTGTGTCTATACAGACATAGACACACACAGAGTGTGCATCGTAGCTCCCAAACCAAATGAAATGAAACGGTTTTGTTTTTCTTTTTTTTTGTATGAAAGCTGAATTAGTCTGGAGTGCGTTCTATTCTCAGCTATAGATCTTCAAAATTGGTTCAGCGTTTTAAAGTTATCAACTTATTTGTTAGCTGGAGTAGGATTATTACAGCGTTGGGATTTTTGAAATTTTTAACTCAATCTTTTTCTTCATTTTCCAAACAATATTTTCCCGAATTTAGGGGAATTGGTCCCAGATTGGCAACGATAATTGTCTCCCAGTTTACACTGATTTGTCGGCAAACAATGCTGAGAACAAATGGAAACTGAGACACAGATAAATAATAGTATTTCTCAGAAGGTCTGTATACATGTAAACCTTCCTTTGAATCACTCTATCTACTTAAAAAAAACGCATCAAAATCCGTTGTGTACTTTTAAAGATATAAGCATACATGGGGACAGACAGCGGGAAGCGACTTTGTTTTATACTATGTAGTGATGATTATTTTCCTAACAAGTACCAACAATGTAGTAGTCATTTTCACACTATTTATCAAAAATGGCTCAGCTGAGTGAATGGGTAGGGGAGGCCTATGTCCAGTAGTGACATCTTACGGCTAATGGATGGGTGGAAGATGACGCGAACTTTACCCATAGCTCCTTTATTTTAATCCTTTACTTACTAATCAAAAGATTTACCGGAAGTAGGTAGAGTTAGCCCAAAGAAAGTACAAAACAGTCATTTGCCACCCACATTAACATAATGCAAACAAAAACCTCAAAATTATTCAGAGACAAAGAAAAAGCCTCGAAATCAACTTAAAACGTCTTACAACCTTGTCACAATACTAACGTTAATTTATATTTCGACTTTAGCAGGATTTGCGTCATTGTTATTTTGACAGAGTGCTTAAAGATCGTAATATAAAGCTTGTTCAAACGGACGGACGGACAGAAAGACACAATAATTGCCTTTATACAACGTTTTGCCGCCTACATTGTGCTTTTTGTCATGTTTGGTACAAGATAAAAGCGACAAGAGCATACAGCGATAAAAGCAAAATAATCCAATTATTATTTTGCTAAAAATGGTATAACTGACTTCAAGTAATGATATCTAACAGTATTCCGTCTTCATACAAAAGGTCGGAACGCAAATCATATCTACGCGCCTCGAGTTAAGTATGTTCATAAGTATACTAGTCAGCCGCGGCGCGTCGTAGTTAACGAACGTAAGCGATTTACTTTTTAGGGTTCCGTACCCAAAGGGTAACAACGGGACTCTATTACTAAGACTCCGCTTTCCGTCCGTCTGTCTGTCTGTCCGTCCGTCTCCAGGCTGTATCTCATGAACCGCTACAGCTAGAAAGCTGAAATTTTCAAACATGACGTATTTCTGTTGCCGCTATAACAGCAAACACCAAAAATAGAATAAAATTAAAATTTGAAGGGGGCTCTCATACAACAAATGTAAATTTTTAACCGTTTTTCGCTCGATATCAATAATGGTAACAGGTAGATGCTTGAAATATTCACAGAATATTTAACTGCGTAACTTTAGTAATATAATTATAAGATAGGTTTAAAAGTTAGTTATACAATGTATAAAATTTTTGACTTTAACTGTATTGACATTGATTTAAATAAATTATAAGATTATATCTAGAAAGAAACTCAAGTAGGTAAGGAGTAAGTAGATGAAATTAAAACACAATTCACATAAGATTGTAAAGCAGATATTATAATCCGCCCCCATACAAGTCGGTGGATGGGGAGCTAGGCACAGAACGCTGCGCAAAAGGCAAAATATAGGTATGCGCGGGAGCCAGAGATACGAAATGCCGGGGCACACCCGCCCGCCAACCTCATGCTTCTCGCGCGCTCCCTACGCCCGTGCTCACCACTACGCCGCCACTTGCGTCGGCATTGTGCACACATGCGCAATAATAAGCGAATCACGGCGAAGTGTCATCTGCGGCTAACTTCTCATCCGCTGACTTGTGTGGCGCGGATTATACCACTTACCGCTATATTCTTATCACTTGTCCCACACACCAATCTAAGTAGGCTAAGCGTGGGTACAGTGTCGTAAGCCACAAGCGAGTTTTAAAAAAAGCTACTTAATGATTTTTTTCTACGAGTGGGCTAGCTACCATATTTTGAAATGCATGACCATGTTTGATTAAACTTTTGGGTTATGACAGTTTTATTAAGTCTTGAGTTAATTATGTGTAAAAAAGTATGATTATAAGTTTCTAATTTTTATTTGTGCCAATTTTGTGTTATAAAATGCTGTTTATGGGTTAGAGGTTGAGGTGGACGTAATGGATGTGGTTTTGAATACATCACTACATACAGTGTAGATAAAACAAAGTCGCTTCCGCTGTCCCCATGTTCCCATGTCCCCATGTATGCTTATATCTTTAAAACTACACAACGGATTTTGATGCGGTTTCTTTAAGTAGAAAGAGTGATTTAAGAGGAAGGTTTAAATGTATAATAAACCTGTGCGAAGCCGGGGCGGGTCGCTAGTATTAGATATTTTTAAATGGTTCGACATAAAATAAGATATAATTATAATATACTGATCTCACATAGAAATGCACTCATAGTTTGCAAGCCGCTACCAACCGGTCTTATTGGAGATCTTTAGAGGAGGCCTATGTCCAGCAGTGGACGTCTTAAGGCTGAAACGAACAAACGAACGAATTTTAGAGATAAAAAAAATGACGTACCTTGGCTGATATTTTAATGAAAATCGGCCAAGTGCGAGTCGGACTCGCGCACAAAGGGTTCCGTACTAAAATAATTAAGTATTCTGTGAATATTTCAAGCATCCACCTGTCACCGTTATTAATATCGAGCGAAAAACAGTTTAGTTGTATGGGAAAAAACTTCAGGTTAGTTGTATGGGAGCCCCCCTTAAAGTTTTATGTTTTTCTGTTTTTGGTAGTTGTTGTTATAGCGGCAACAGAAATACGTCCTCTGTGAAAATTTCAACGTTCTAGCTATTACCGTTCATGAGATACAGCCTGGTGACAAGCAGACGGACAGCGGAGTCTTAGTAATAGGGTCCCGTTTTTACCCTTTGGGTACGGAACCCTAATAACTGAATTTAAAAAAAAATATGGTTATCTAATTCGTATGGCGATCGAGCTATTCAATCTTACAAAGCTTACTTTTATACACTCAGATACACTTTTCACATTCGAAACACACACACATAGTTACCAGATAAACACATAGAGATACCAGAGGGAAAATGTGGTGGATCGAGAAAATCTGAAAGAGATGCATCGATTTCATAAGGCACGAGTTAGAAAGAGATATGAAACAAATCTTGATTCGGTCGATTATGCCGATTTTTATGAAGAGAACGTCAAATTGCAATACGTATTTTGACAGTTTTGATTTTCCATGCATTTTTGTGGTTGAAAATTCAGACCAAATAAATAAAACCAAGACAGAATGTTGTGAACAAACCAATGAGGAAGCAAAACTATACTAATAATATATATTTATTTCAGAACAAGTCCATAAAATTTACAATTCAATAATACAAAATTAGATTAAATACAAATGTCACAAAAAATAATAAGAAATTAATTTAAAATGCAGATCCGAATATTATAGTTTAGGTAGTTACCGTAGCCTATACCGCGATTGGACACCTGAATGTTCGACGTGCACCTTAGTCCAGTGTTTCATAAAGGGGGAATCGATATCCATCCTCCAGGCAAACAATCGCAGGTAACTGTTGGGGCTGCCGCGGACACGGCGCATCAGGGACGCGGCTCGTTTTCGTATGATAGCTGCAAAACTGTCAATATGCGCGTCCGCAAACATACCTGATGCGCTGCAGTACGGCAGCAGCCTCATCAATGCCCTAAATCCATTGTTGTATTGGGTTCGCAGAGCGGTATATGACCTATGCCTCACCGTGTACAGACACAACACAGACACGTACACATACAAAGAAACTATGACTTGGCTCGTCAGTCGAACTATGGCGACACAACACCGACAAACTCACACATGTATAAAAAACCAGCCTCACTTGTCTGTTCACGACGTTCCGTTTGATTTTTTTATTTGGTCTGAGGTTGAGAATTGCCTCTAGTAACAGCGGCAATATCAATCTGTTATTATTAGATATCTGTGTTACAACACCTCTCGTTTTACGCTGTTCTCAACAAAAAAACCAAAGCCCCCTACATTTTAATTAAAACAAAACACCGTCACACCATTTCGGAAGCTTACGCGGAAAGCCCGCTAAAGCTGAAACTCCATAAAAACATGATGAAATAATATTCAACTTATTAAGGGCACAAAAATTTTATAACCGCTCCGGTCTGAACATATTATGCCAATTTTTACAACCACTGCCCGAAGTGTAATATTATTTTATACACAATATTAATGTGTCGTCCGTTTTTATAGACTTTTCAAATATTTGGAAGCACATTTTGTATTCAGTTACGGTGTAATTGATTACGAGGAATGTACTTCAATGTTTTAAGTATGTTTTTCAGCCATCAACGAATTTAAGAGAGTTTTTTTTTTATCGCGAATAAGTCCGCGCTTAACCACCAACTCGCCTGATAGTAAGCGATGTTGTGGTCGAAGATGAAGCACGCAGACCTAGAAGATACTTATTCACTCAGACCTTGAAAAGATTTAGATTATATCTCTTAGGAAACAGGAAAGCAGGAGGACTGTTCCATTTCCTGGCGGTACGAATCAGAAATGTTGAGTCAAACCCTTTCGTACGTATCGAAGGAAAATCGACAGTGTAGGGGTGGTAGTGAGGCGTCTTCCTACTTGTCCTGTAGTAAAAAGAGGATGGTAGGATAAGGTCGTGCAACTCAGATGCACACTCTCCGAAATGATCCTTTAAAAAATGGACAGACTTGCAACCCTAAGGCGATGCTTCAGGCTGAAGGGTAGGAAAGAAGGGTGTTATAAAGTACCAGCCTTTCTTTCCTAGTCCACTGCTGAACATTTGTGTACCCACGAAAAGTGATTGGGCAATACCCACCATGCTTGTCCAGTATGGGTTTCACATACGCCATCACTTCTACGGACGACGTTTCCGATTCAATTTATTTTTTCAATTGGGTCTAAGATCACTTACTGAGCATAAAATCGCAAAATGCTGACAGTTCCAGATGGAGCTTCAAATGCAATCTTGAAAAAAACGTTTTAGGCCGATATCTCGAAAACTATGCACTTAAAGACAAAGTCATTAAGAATATTATTTTAGAAAATACAATTTTGCATGTTTTGTTTCTTGTAAAACTTACCGTTTACGATTTATGGCCCATTTAATGAAATTTCATTAAATGGGCCATAAATCGTAAACGGTAAGTTCTACAAAAAGTTTACAGAGTACAAAAGATGACAAATTTTATTTTCTACAATAATAGTCTCCGTGATTTTTACCCTTAGGTGCATAGTTTCCAAGATATCGGCCAAAAACGTTTTTTCAAGAAGTTCCACCTGGATCTGTCAGCATTTTGTGATTTTATGCTTAGTAAGTGATTCTAAACCTTATAAAGAAAAGAAATTGGATTGGAAATTTAGTGCAAAGTGAAATTCTTTTTTTCCTGTACTAATTAAGTTCTGAATGAATCCAGATTAAGTGCTGTATCTCCTCTTTTTGACTTAGTACTTAAACCCGGTTTTAATAACCTTGTATTTATATTAACGTAGATTTGAAATTCTTTTTGAATTTGTTCCTAGACTTTTAGAATCTACATAATATGTATTTACCGGGAAAATCTCATATTCATCTCTCCTGCAAAAACATTCCAAAATTTCCATTATATCAGTTCTGGTTTCCCAAAATATTAAACGAAATAACGTCGTTGTTGTTAAAATAATAAAAAAAGGTTCAGCCAAAAATGTGACGCAAGCATTTTGTATCTAGCCAAGGGGCTTTTGCGACTTACAATAAATGCATTATCCGATGTTTGTTTAGGACTAAATCCGACGTGACAAAATTCGGTGTTTCAGCGGAGTACGTTTTTTCATTTTTTAGTGTTATGTCCCTTTTCGTTGTGTTGACTTTATAAGGGATGTATTATATGTAGTAGATGTCATTGCACTAATAATAAAGATGATTATTTCCTTATTTTGAAAGTTAATAAATACGAGTAACTATCTCTTTAGAAGGTGCTTAGAAAAATGTTTTGTAAAGTAATAAGTAAGTGACGTAAATGCTAAAATACTACAAAAAATTGTTTATGATAAAGATTTATCCTGAATAGATTCGCTGTTTGCTAGAAACTGAAAATCAATATTATAATAAGCGCCACACAAATCGACGGATGAGAAGTTAGCCACGGATGACACTTCGCCGTGATTCGCTAATTATGTCGCATGTGTGCACAATGTCCACACCGCGTGGCGTAGGTTGAGCACGGGCGTAGGGAGCGCGCGGTAGGCATGAGGTTGGCGGGCAGGTGTGCCTGGCTCCCGTGCATACCTATATTTCGGCTTTTGAGCAGTGTTCTGCGCATAACTTCCCATCCGCCGACTTGTGTGGCGCTTAGTATACAATAGTCATGTAGAACTATTACTCTTACCTTCAATAATGATATAGATGTGAAGCCGATGGGACCGATAAGGTGGACTAATTAAGGCTGCAAGAACGCGCGGATTTCCAATAAGGTCAGATGGACCGGCCTTATGGGAAATCCACAGGGGATGTCTATGTCTAACTGCTGCATGTATAATCTAGCATATCAAGATAATTATGAATCTCTTTTTCTAGGGCTGAGATTATTTAATTTGAATGAATCACACTGCAAAATGCTTAGTGTAAAACTGTCAAATTTCAATTTTACAAGTTTCTTCTATTTTGCGACAAACTGATACAAGTTCAACATCTGCACTGCAGATAATTACACATTATTTACTATCTGAACCCACATTAAAAAATGCACCAAATGGGTTAGATAAAAAAGTCTCAACTCCAAATGGGTCTTTATTACCGAAATAGCCATTTGAAATATCGTAAAAATTTAAAATCGACTTGCACGTGTTTGTGTTGTAACGACAGTTTTTATAATGTTTTCGAGGAATAAATGAACATGGGATGAGCTAGTTGCTTAAGCGCCACAAATAATTTTTTTTGTACGTTGTTGCCTTAGACTACTACAATAAATAATCGGGCAAGTGCGAATCGTACTTGCGCAAGAAAGGTTCCGTACCGTATGGCAACATTTGTTTGTAGGATGTCTGGGATCTTTACAATATATATCAGCACGGGAAGCATGGCAAAGGGACTAATAGTCTTTCCACCATTATATCCCCTCGAAGAGGAAATAAAGTATGGATTGACAATGACATCTGACATTAAGAGTGGATAAAATGGTTTTCTCCCCTTGCCGTGCTACCCGGGCTGAAGTCAGATTGTGGTCCTCAATTTGTGCAAACGGAACTCCACTGAGAGTCTGGTCTAATAGGGGTTCCAGAAGTAGACTTCCTACGACTCACAGTGATTATAAAATCGTATTACGTGTCATGAACTAATATTGTATTTCTTTTGTTTCAGATTTGCTCCCGAGTTTAAAATATGACGGATTAAAGAAAGCCTAGTGACAAAGTGCCAATAGTGACAGTGACGTAACTTTGTGCCAAAGTGACAAAACGTAGAGCCGAAGTAACGCAACCTAGTTCCAAAGTGACGAAACCTAGTGCCGAAGTGACGAAAAATAGTGCCGAAGCGTTAAAGTGGTGAAACTAGTGCCAAATTGACAAAAGTAGTGCCGTAGTGTAGTAGTAACAATGATGAGATGATTTGAGGACTAAAACTGATTATGTGTAGTGTTTTTGCTCAAGAACTAGAAAAATGTGTGCCAAAGTGAGAAATATCATCGCTGCCTTTTGCGGTAAGTTTTATTATTTTGAAACACACTTACACTCACATATCACACACTATCTCCCACACATACGCTCAACACTTTTAGATGCATATTTAAAATGGGGCTAAGTACAATACCTAGTATTTCGTCGCCGGCCGGCAAGAAATCACTAAAGCCCAAGTTCACCAACGCTTGATTAAGTTAAACGTACGATTACTATATTTAAACAAGGACTTAACTCGAGTTTTAGACCCTAGTTGACCAACAGATGCTAATTTACTTAAATCTTAAACAGCTTTAACGAAATTTTGCTGTTCATCATGCAAAAACCGTTGGTTAAATACAGTAATTACACGTTTAACTTAAACAAGCGTTGGTGAACTCGGGGCTAAGTGACATTTTAGCCAAAATGATGATGTCTAAGTGTTTTTAAATCCATTATAAACACTTTGACATCATTTACTAGTTTTGGCTAAGAATATCACTTAGTGACTTCTTGTTGGCCAATGACGTTTAAATAGGTATTAAAAGTCATCAAAAAGTATATCCATGATTGATTGTAAAATCTACCCAGACAAATCTAGATGGTGTCTACCAACCCGCACTGGGCCATCGTGGTGGATATGACCCGATCGCTCTTCGTGGGTATTTCTATGTTCAACAATGGTCTGACCACGCTGGTCAAGCGCGGGTTGATGGATTCACATACACTATCGAGTTTCTTCTTTGGATGTAGGTAGTCTTATAAAGTTTCCTTTCTATCAAAAAGCCAGTAGGTATAAATTTTGTAAACCTAATTACTTTTCGTAAGTACAAAATGGACTTAGTTACAGAAATTACTGAATTTAAACAAAAGGCAAAACTCGTAGAACAGTTCATATAATTTTGAACTCGGTCTTTTTCATTTTTAATAGTTAATTGTTTTGAACAGAACAAAAGTTTGTGACTTCGACAAATGTGAATTTTTCGAACAATGTTCCTCTGTTACTAAACTTTCTATTGTAGGGCAATATTTATAAACGCTGGGGCGTAGTTATGTTGTAATAACAGTATGGAAGTCGAAGCACTTTTACCTAAAATTATAGGGAGTACCTACAATAGGCATGACGACTGGGTAAAAATTTAGTCCGTTAGTTATAAAATAAATAAAATAAAATAAATATTAGGGGACATCTTACACACGGTCTCTGACCCCAAACTAAGCAAAGCTTGTGATATGGCTGCCAGAGACTGATATACTACATATACTTATTTTAAATACATACTTATTTTGATAGTACCTAAATAACACCCAGACACAGAGCAAACACCTATGTTCATCACACAAATGTTTTGCCCTGGGTGGGGATCGAACCCACGCCTCTTTGACCCAGAAGTCAGGGTCACTAACCACTGAGCCACCGAGGCAGTTAGATTATTAAAAAAACTAGCGACCCGCCCCGGCTTCGCACATGTGTATTATACATATAAACCTTCCTCTTGAATCGTTCTATCTATTAAAAAAACCGCACCAAAATCCGTTGTGTAGTTTTAAAGATATAAACATACATGGGGACCGACAGCGGTAAGCTACTTTGTTTTATACTATGTAGTGATATTAAAAATATTGCTAATTTTCTTTTGTCAATCAAACTACTTATAATGACAAAGATAAACCTTATCAAAGTTTGGGAGTGGGGGGCTCGTGACGTCACTAGTGTGACGTTGTCTGTACATTTGTAGTGCACTCGTGACGTCACATGGAACTTTAACAGGCTATATCTACGTTAATTTTTGTTAAGGTAATTGACAAAAGAAAAAAATATGTGACTAATTTTTTATATCTATTTGACGGACTGTTTATTTTTTTAAATCATAATGCCTATTTCCGGTAATTTCACTAAATATCGTGGCATAGTTTGATTAGGTGTTTGTCAGCGATCGTCAAGTGTTTGGTTCTTCATGGATCGGCACGGTCAGTCTTCGATGGGAGACCGCAGGTGGCATTTCTAACTGAGCGATACCGTGGCTCGGATGACATGTTAAATTGCAGCTTCCTGTTTTTTAGCCGTGTAGCCATGTCAGAGGCGTTTAAGCGGCTAGAATACTGATACCAGGGCTAGCCACCATTACTATCTTACTCACTTATAACTAAGTTATTTTGCTTTCTTTTACCATCAGGAACACAAGAAAGACAGCAAGCGCTATAATGCGATCTACTAGAAAAAAATATGTTTGATTTGTAATTGTTTCAAAGCCGTGGTGGTCTAGTGGTAATGACACCCGCCTTACAATCTTGAGATCGTGGGTTCAAATCCCGGCCAATGAATTCCTTGGAATTTATGTACGGAATTTCACACCACTGGCTTTTCAGTGAAGGAAAACATCGTGAGGCAACCTGCATACGTCCTTAAAAGAAATTCGATGGAGTATGTGAATCCACCAACCCGCACTGGGCCAGCGTGGTGGATATGGCCCTATGACCCTTCTTAGGCAGGCCTACGTCCTGCACTGGACTATTAAAAAGGCTAGCACAGTACAGTAATTGTTTTAGCCATGATTTTAAACGGCTATGATGAATTTTCTACAAATCCTTAGTTGGTAAGTTCGTATAGACCGCTGACTAGCCCTGGTGTCAGAGTTTTTAAGCCACCTGAAGGCCTCTGACATGCTTGAACGGTTAAAACAACCGGGACCTACAATGTCCTTACTGCTATTAATACAATACAACCGTAAAACGAAGGGGAGCAGTTTTGAGCGTAAATTCAGCTTAATTAAAATTTGAAGGGTTAAAGTGTTCGGTCAAAGTCGCTTTTGACGTGTGTTTAGTGCCTATTGACGGGGTTTAGTGCCGATTGACGCGTTTAGTGCCGATTGACGCGTTTAGTGCCGATTGACGGAGTTTAGTGCCGATTGACGCGTTTAGTGCCGATTGACGGAGTTTAGTGCCGATTGACGCGTTTAGTGCCGATTGACGCGTTTAGTGCCGATTGACGGAGTTTAGTGCTGATTAACGTTGTTTTTAGTTCGTTTAGGGTTAACTTGACGAATAGGATTGTTCACTGGTATTTAATTTATTAATACTACCTTGTTGTAATGGCTTCGATTTTTGATATTTGTTTTTTTTTTTTTTTTTTAGTATAGGTTGCGTCACACAAGTTGCCAGAAATGAAGTTAGCTACAAGCTGCGTAATATCCAACGCGCGGCTTTGTGTGAGCTTCAGTCACTATTGGATATTGCGCAGCTAGTAGCTATCTTCATTTCCGCCCATTTGTGTGATGCGGCCTATAACCCTATAGGATTTTTTTATTCATCATCATCACATCATAAATGAATGTTATCATTATACATAATAATTATTAGTAGTCACTAGGTATTACAATTATAACACAAGATCTTATAAAACCAAATCTTTTTTGTAAGCACGTTCATCTATGTATATGTTAACGGAAATGTATGAAATCTAGGAATTGTATACAATTCCTAGGAAATGTATGTAATTCCTAAAATCGCACGGAAATGTGTGAAATAAATTGTATTAGACACATTTCCTAGGAATTCTATACATTTCCTAAATAGCAATCGGAAATGTAAAACATTTGAGATAGGGCCTGATCTACGTATAACAGACTTCGACGGTATAAAGGTCTTTACGTTTCATTTGACGCTTTTCTCTATTGCAGCTTACAGTTAGATTAGGTGTGATACAAAAAATAGGTTAGGTTATGTTAGAACATGACAAAACAACGCACGAGCCGAGCGAGCGAAGCGAGCGTGCCGCGGCAGCGGCCGGCGAAGTGCCAGAAGCGAATCGCCTTTAACAGGTATACTGTGCATTAAGATTATTAGCTGTGCATTGATGAAAAAGCTTTTGCTTTTTTATTCTCATTTTAACAATGTGTTTTATTACAGAAAGCATTATTTTTATACATTTCCTAATACGATATCGGAATTACATACAATTCCTAGGAAATGTGCACATTTCCCAGGATATCTATGTATTAAATAGTTTTTGAAACAAAATTTTATACATTTCCTAAATAGCTTCGGAATTGTATACATTTCCTAGGATTTGTATACAATTCCTAGATTTCATACATTTCCGTTAACATATACACAAATTACAATGCGGTTTCCACTATCTCTTAGAATATTTGCACCGAAAGCTTAATAGCTACAATCAATTCGTACCCGAAACGGACAGCATATAAAAATATACCTACTTCATTTAAAACGATCAAACTGAAACCAGTATCCGTCTAATTAATCCCGACAGTAATTAATTTAAACCTTAAGACAGCTATAATACCAAATTGTCTTAAATAATCCCCCTGTTATTTCTCCCTAGTACAGACTAAGTATTCTAAGTTAATCTTTTGTACTGAACTCGGGTCAAAGCTAATGCCGAACCAATTAGGAACGCTAAGTAAACTAGATCGTGGGGTGACCAGGATTTGTGTAGAATTTGGGCGGAATATGAAACTTGATCAAACAAAACTACAACTTTCAATTTGTCTTCGCCTGTAATTACTGTGACATTTGACTCTGTTTGTTTAATATGATAAGCTTTTTTTTTGTGAATGTGTTGATGTACATAGTGTAGGCGGACTATTTGATAAAATAAAATAAAATAAAACTAGTAGTCCGCCCCGGACTTGGACCTCGCGCTATTCCTATTTAATATCATAAATTCTGTGTAAAAACATTTAAGAAAAATATAATAATTTTGGTACGAAAGTTATAAGCATTAGAACCAAGCTTTTCGAATCCTCATTCCTCATACGAACAGCCAGAATGTGGAACGCTTTGCCTGGGTCTGTCTTCCCGCTAAAGTACAATGTGGGCGTCTTCGAATCCCGAGTAAATAGGTATCTTCTAGGTAAGCGTGCTACAACCTAGACCGCATATCTGCTTAACATCAGGCAGTATGTGGTCAAATGCAAACCTATTCAGAATAAAAAAAAAAGTTAGGTGACTTCTTTTTAGGATTCCGTACCCAAAGGGTAAAAACGGGACCCTATTACTAAGACTCCGCTGTCCGTCTGTCTGTCCGTCTGTCAAATGAGTTCTTCAGAATGTATGTACGGATTTTCACACCACTGGCTTTACGGTGAAGGAAAACATCGTGAAGCAACCTGCATACGTCCGTAGAAGAAATTCGATGGCGTAGGTGAATCCACCAACCCGCACTGTGCCAGCGTGCTAGAAATGGCCCAATCACCCTTCGTCGGTAGGCCTACGTCCTGCAGTGAACTATTCAAAAGGCTAGTACAGTAGGTATTCGATACTATCGATACCACTGCCAATATTCAAAACTATTGCATGATTTTTACTATCGATAGTAAACAGCTGAACTTCGAAACTATCGATAGTGTAACTGAATTTGACAGACTATCGATAGCGAAACAGCGAAACTATCGCCTATCGCAACAACGCTAGTCACAAGCAACATTTATTAAATGTGTGCTTGCGTTATTGCTTCTTTTTCTGAGATTAATGTTCAATTGCAACTAATGAGGTTTTGCTTACAAAAAAGTTTATTTATTTTCAAAATGTTAAACTGTTTTATTAAACTTCACCCGCCTGTTTTTTGGGTCAAATCTAGTAAATGATATTTGACCCGCTTTCCTTTAATTTCGATGAAAATACACAAATACAGTTTCATATATTTTATGCAATTTTATCCTACTTTAAAAGACTACTCATTCTTATCCGACTGGCAATAAATAGTACCTCCTTATTCAAAGCCTCTGAATAAGGAAAAATACCCTAATAATTAAAACTCTGACATTTCTGTCAACTTGTCAAAACATCAATATTTTCTCGGATTTCATATAGATGCAACTGCAAAACCTATGAAAATTTTAATGGTTTCTTTTCAACAGAACATTGAAAGTGATCGTAAAAATGTGATGGGCATTGGTATACTTAACTTGTTTGAATATCGTCACCCCACCCCACCTTAACTGAGCATCGCGTGCAAACAACGCGCCTCATTTTGTCGACGGACCAGCTCTCAAACGCTTCTACTATCACTGGGGTCTCCTGCAGTGACTTTTCCAGTTCCTGTGTGATAGACGGATCCTCACAAATATATCGGTCGTGGACTTTCTTGTCAGAGTAGCTCACGGAGTGCGTACGTTTAGGTTTGATGATATAAACAGTACAGAACTGTTAGAATTACATATTTTAAATAAAATAATAATGTACCGCCGATTTTTGTTGCAACCAGGTAACGAATCCCAACCTATAGGTTGCTACACACATATGCGGTTCGGCACGATTGGCACTGCCGGGCGGAATAATTCGGCTGCGAGATGTACTTTCATAATTTACGTTTGGACTTTCGTAATTTAGAAGGTTTTTCCGTCTAGACGCCAGTCCGAAACCGCAATCAGTTTCTCATGTCGATTTTTACCGCAGTCATGGGTTTGTGTAATAAAGATTTTCATAAAACAAACATGATGATGTGGCTCTAGTTATTTATCATAGCGCCATCTAGCACAATTGGACACTGTACTATAATGAGGCTAAGATTTGAGGTAGCGTACACCATCACCAAAACAGTTCTTTCCTACCGTCCACCTCCTGAGACCACCTGGGTAACCGTGAAAAGTTTTTTTTTTACAATGGCTCACCTGTTCCACCTGGGTGTTCCTTGGGAAGTATTTAGTTTCCACCATCCACCTAGTTATGAAATCTCTTCAGATTTGAAGTGCTATATATTATGAGCGTTTTCGGAGAGCGTCACAGAACCAATAATGTAGCAGAGACATTTTATTCGTCGTTGAAAAAAATTATTAAATAAAATAAATATTGAGACTTAGTAAAATTTAAAGAAATAGGGTCCAAAGTGAAATTTAATCTATTAATAATTTTGGAATTGCTTCCTTTTAATACACATAGTGACATCTAGTGGTCTAGAATGTAACTAATTAGCGACGTACGCTCAATTACAGTAATATTACGTCTTCAGCAACTCCCGCAGAAAGTGGCGCCGTTTTGCCTCTTTTTACCACCGGTCCTGGTATCTTCGACACCAATGAACAGAAGATGAACTTAAAAATTCTATATATATAAACTACGTGTATGCTAAATTTCATGGAAATCAGCTGAGCGGTACTTGAGTTATCGTCGAACAAAGAAACATACAAACATACATCTGACAGCTCAAGTGCCGGCTCGTCCCATTAGACTCAGAGACCTCGCTAACGCTCGGTCAATAAAATAAATGAAAATAAAGAGAAGGTAGATGTCATGTTGTACAGGGAGGTGTAAACACTGGCAGAGGACCGCGAGACATGGAAGTTAATCTAGCGCTAAGAGCCGCGGTCTTAAATTTTGTATGAATGAAACTTTTTTGACAGCCTCGGTGGCTCAGTGGTTAGTGACCCTAACTTCTGGGTCAAAGAGGCGTGGGTTCGATCCCCATCCAGGGCAAATATTTATGTGATGAACATTAGTGTTTTCTCTGTGTCTGGGTGTTATTTAGTTACTATCTATATAAGTATGTATTTAAAAATAAGTATATGTAGTATATCAGTCTCTGGCCGCCATATCACAAGCTTTGCTTAGTTTGGGGTCAGAGGCCGTGTGTAAGATGTCCCCTAATATTTATTATTTATTTATTTATTTGTAGCCTAGAGCCATAACAGTCATAAGGTTCCGTGTTTTTCATTTTCTCTTCGATTAATTTAAAAGAATTTGCTTCTGAGATCTGCACGAGATCATTCTAACATCCCTTTTATTAAAAAAGGAGAAGTAGAATGGCGTACCACTGCCACTCTTCCACTGTTGATTTTTCTTCGATACATAATTATGAAGCGGTTCGACTGAACATTTCTGATGATACATGAAATGAGTGGCCAAAACACCGAGTTTTCTAGTTTCCCTAGAGATAAGTATAATATACGAACCATTTCAAAGTCATAACCAAAATAACATTACTTTGCCGCTATTTGCATATCTTTTTGAATACCTAAATGGCTATTTTCTAGTATGCACCCTATTGTAGATGGCCAAGTTGTCGGTGTTTTTTATGCATATTGTGTACCTGATAGACTTGGTGCGTTTACTTCGCATTTCAAATACAATTAAATTAATTTTTGAATGGTAATGATAAGTAATTTGTAAAAAAGTTGTATGTTCCAGGCTCATTTCGTGTCATAAGATATAAGTTTACTTACACACTTTTATTGGTTTCGATTTTGTCCTACAGTGCCATATCGTGATTTTTTTCTATTTTTTCCCATTTATCCTTAACTTATATACACCCTATCCTAAGTCCCTCAGAAGCTGCATTCTCTACAGTCAACAGTAACTGCTCAGTATCAATGAATGTACTGACGAGTATTAGCTAGTGATATTCAGTTTACTCCAGAGACCTCCTAGTTAATTAGATTAGGACTAGACTAGGTCTTAGAGATAAACGTGTCTAAATATATAATAGGCCCAATTATGTAGGCGCCATCATAGTTCAATGAGCAATTAGGAATATTATTTGTCTTTTTTTTACTTTAGGCATTCGATAGAGAGAACACTTTTAACGTTGCTATTAAATTTACGTCGGCGCCTTGATAATTGGGCCTAATGTAATGTTTTGTCCATACATGTAAGAGAAATAAAATCGGCCAAGTGCGAGTCGGACTCGCGCACGAAGGGTTCCGTACTGTATGGGAGCCTCTTTAGCTCTATTTCAAGAGTCTGGTTATTCATCATGATCATCTGCAGCCTTCTCTATCCCACTGACGATAAAATAAAGATCGCAGGAACGCGCTGGATGCAGGCCGCTTCCAACCGGCCTTATTGGAAATCCATGGGGCAGGCCTATGTCTAGCAGTGGACGTCCTACGGCTGATAGATAGATAATAGATAGAACAAGGAAAAACTTTTACGATACAATCAACAGAGTCTTAACCAATGGCTGGCACATGTGTCATAGTCGTGATCGGGTGCTGCTTGCGGGTCGCCGGTATGCTCGTGGCATTCACGCAAATTCACGCAATGCACCGTTTAAATAACTTAGGCTAAGATTACTCTCTTTGTACAGTAAAATCAAAAAATTGTGTTAATTTAACAACGGGCACAGACCCTGGAGTTGTGGTAACTACATTTTCAATTAAAAAAAAACATTTGAGTAGTTGTAAACAATAGACGTCCTAACAGCTCTAAGTAAACAATTTGTGGAAAAAACCCAGGTATTTCATTCCTGGCCGATATTGTTACTATCTGAGCGTTACCCCCCTACTCCCACAATAAACCTCGTTTACCTTCCCCCTCCCCCCTCTTTGATTGGTTTTCCTCAGGACTCCAGAGTTTTACTATTATTTATTGCTTTCATCACTTCGGCCAATAAGTCTTACAAGTTGCCTGTTTCAGTAATAGAATAACACGTCTATCTATTTTTATATCTATGGCTTACGAAGGTAGAAATATGGCGTCATATTACATATTGCAGAGTTTTACTTGCTTTTACTTATTATAGTCCTGTGGGTAAATAAGTAAGTTCGTATAGGCCGGGTGGCTAGCCCTGGTGTCAGAGTTTTTACACCGCCTGAAGGCCTATGACATGGCTAAACGGTTAAATCCACCGGGACCTACAATTTAACGTGTCATCCGAGCCACTGTAGCGCTCAGTTGGAAAATGCCACCAGAGGGTTAGCGAGTTGAAATGACAGTGGGTAGGGCACGTATCATGCAGGAGTGATGGCTAATGGGTGAATTGCATACTCGTATACTATCAATTATTTCTATCATAGGTCGTAAATACAACATGCCTGATATCTCTTTAGGGTTCCGTACCCAAAGTGTAAAAACGGGACCCTATTACTAAGATTCCGCTGTTCGTAGTTCTTTCACCAGGGTGTATATCATGAATAATGATAGCTAGAACGTTGAAATTTTTACGGATGACGTATTTTTGTTGCCGCTATAACAACAAATACAGGCGCCCACACCTGTCTCAGTCCCGCTTTGTCGTCAACCCCCGCGCCCCTGTACCGCGCAGGCGAGGACTGAGTTAAGCGGTAGGATTATGGTTCCTGTGGGTCACGAAAGCTCAATCATCACCCGATTACAGCTTCTCCGAATCCTTGTTTAGTGTACCTTAAAAAAATATTGGCTGTAGGTACAGTCGGTTTACGGGATACTTTACGTGATAACGTCCTAAGACAACATTTATGAAGCGTCACAAGCTGAACGCTTAGGCCGATCGTGCCTCTTTATCGCTGAGCCACGCTCTCGCATGCACGCTTGGCTCAGGCAGAACGTGACAATGAGTCATGCTTTTTAACCGACTTCCAAAAACGAGGAGGTTCTATGTTCGTCTGCATGTATTTTTTTTGTGTACGTTCATCGAAAATTAATTACTTCGCTAATTATGAACCGAATCAAAAAATTTCTTTTAGTTCGAAAGGGTATACTCCCAAGGTGGTCCCATTTAAATTTTACAGAAATCGGCTGAGACGTTTTTGAAAAATCATCAATAACGTAAACAATTGGAGCGAAATATTTGAATTTTGTACACGATGGAAGGCGGTTTTACCATTGTTTTGCGAAAAATAATTCCATGCCTTTTTCATGCATTCGCTCGAATTGTTTACATTATTGTTGATTTTTCAAAAACCGCTGAGCAGATTTCTGTAAAATTTAAATGGGACCACTTAGACAGTATATCCTTTCGAACTAAAATAAGAATTTTTCAATTCGGTTGACAATTGGGGAAATTAGCGATGTTCATCGTGTCGGATATTTTGCTCGAATTGCTTACATTGTTGTTGGTTTTTTCAAAAACGACTCAGCCGATTTCTGCAAAATTTAAATGGGACCACCTAGAAAGTATATACTATCGATCTAAAAAAAGAATTTTTCAGTTCGGCTCTCAATTGGCGCAATTGTGGATGAACATACACATAAAAATACGTAAGTATAGACGAACATAAAACCTCCTCCTTTTTGGAAGTCGGTTAACAAGTCTGAACCCTAACACTGAAATGAATTAATTTATTAATATGTCGAGTTACAACCACTTCTGATGTCTCACGTCTGATGGTTATTATAAATTAATAGTCAGTGTTGAAGCATCAGACGTGACAATATCTCGTCACAAAAATGACATTGATGTGAATAATAGAAGACGGTTTTACCATTTTTTACGAAAAATAATTATTCGTGCGGGCAGCAGGTGTTTGACGATATATAAGACGTTGTCGCGTCAAAAAAATCTCTCTTAGACTTAGAATTTACATACATATTCGGATTTTGATTTCGTATTTGTAAAACAAATCTGAACCCTAGCTCGTGACCCCATGAGACTTATCGACGGCCTAGTTCCCTGGGGTCACGAACGCTCGATCATCGCCCGATAACAGCGTATTTACCATCCTCCTAATCCTTGTATTAATGTAACCTACTTCGGAGATGGATTTCCGACCTACTACGGTAACTATCGAGAAACTCGATTACGAGAATATTGGTCTAAGACCAAATAAAATAATCGTCCAAGTACGAGTCGGACTCGCGCACGGAGGGTTTCGTACTGTATGGGAGCCCCCCTTAAATATTTATTTGTTTTATTTTAATTTTATTATTTATTATTGAAGTGAATATACAACTAAATAATCTGTGAAAATATCAACCATCTACCTGTTACCATTATGAATATAGAGCGAACAACGGCAAAAAAATCAGGTTTGTTGTTTGGGAGCCCCCATAATTATTAATTTTATTCTGTTTTAGTATTTGTTATTATAGCGGCATCAGAAATACATCATCTGTGAAAATTTCAGCTTTCTAGCTATAACGGTTCATGAGATACAGCCTGGTGACAGACAGACAGACGGACAGCGGAGTCTTAGTAATAGAGTCCCGTTTTTACCCTTTGGGTACGGAACCCTAAAAATCAAGACGGAACGTCGGAACAGACAAGTGAGGCCGGTTTTTTATACATGTGTGAGTGCGTCGGTGTTGCGCCGCCATAGTTCGACTGACGAGCTAAGGCATAGTTTCTTTGTACGTGTACATGTGTGTGCTGTGTCTGTACACGGCGAGGCATAGTTTTGCCGGCCTCACTTGTTTGTTCACAACATTTTGTCTTGATTTTTTTATTAGGTCTGAGATATTGGTAGGCAAAGCTGGAAGAGACGCATTGTTCTCAATGCTGACATCAACTCATCTTATGTCGGAATCAAATGGTGAAATGTATGGATTCTCAGAAACAAGTATTAAATTAAAAAAAAAAACCTTTTTTAAACAAGCTTTTACTGAACAAGTACCTACTCGCCAAGACGAATCAAACGAGCCGAAACTCGATAGGGTTGCGTCGATTCATTACAGAGTGCCTATGACCACCTTCCAGCTCCATCATCAGACCCTGGTTACCATTGAAAGACAAACTACTTGCCAAGACCATTCAAATGAACCCAAACTCGATCAGGTTGTGTCGTTTCATTTGGCTACCTTCCAGCTCCATCATCAGATCAGCACCACGTCAACATAATATTGCATTGTCACGCGATTTACACATGTATGCAAAATTTCAGCTCGATCGGTAACCGGGAAGTGGATTTATACATACATACATTTTGTCGCGGGTGAACGATATTTTTCTATGAAGCAACAATTTTTATTGAGTTTTGGCAAAAGTCGCAGAACAAAAGTTGTCAGTTTTTATGTTCAGAATAAGCCCCTAACTAAAAGGATGCTAATTGATTAGAAATAACCTTGTGTCTAATAGAGTTATAATTTTGGTGTATTGCGTTGACAAAATCGTAAGTCAAGAAAAGTCAAGTCATAAGAAAGTACCATAGTAGCCCCCAAACAATCGCTCATTTCTACATTCCGTTGATGTACCGTAATTGATCACACAATTTTTCTTGTTGTAATTAATCGCGCTGACGTTTAATCAAGTCCTACGTGGAAGAGGAATGGGCCACTTTCTGCCCGTTTTGTATAATGACACCCTTTCTCTCCTTTTGTTGTATTTATTTGGAGCAGGAAAAGCGGGGTGGAAAAGTATTTTTGGGCGAAACTTTCTGTTTGGCGGTTTGGTGATGCATTTTTTAATTTAGCTGGGAGAAGCTTTAATGTCAGATTTTGTGTTATGATGAAACATTGTTTTTTTAAGCGTTGAGCAAGTACTAGATAGACTTGCTCGATGTTTTTAGGGTTCCGTACCCAAAGGGTAAAAACGGGACCCTATTACTACGAGTAAGACTTCGCAGTCCGTCTGTCCGTCTGTCTCCAGGATGTATCTAATGCACCGTTTTATAGCTATTTAGCTGAAATTTTCATAGATGATGTATTTCTGTGCTCGCTACAATAAATACTAAAAAAAGAATAAAATTATTATTTAAGGGGGGCTCACATCCAAAAATATAAATTTTTAGCAATTTTTCGCTCGATATCTATCATCTATACAAGTAAGTAAACTCTGACACCAGGGCTAGCCACCCGGCCTACACGAACTTACTTATCTATACAGGTAACAGGTAATCTGCTTGAAATATTCACAAAATATTTAGCTGCATGCTTTCTTTAATAATAAATAATCAAAAAATTAAAATAAAATTAATATTTAAGGGTATTTTCATACAGTACGGAACCCTAAATGCGCGAGTCCGACTCGTACTTGGCAGATTATTTTTATGAGAACACATCATGATCTCCTAGTAAATTAAGTTTGTAAAGGCCGGATGGCTAGCCCTGATATAGTAGACTAGCTTAAAACCCGCGGCTTCGCCCGCGTTTTCTTAGTAGACAGGTACTGGCTTATGAAAATAGCCCGTGGTTTGACCCGCGTTTGTCTTATTACTTGCTTAAAATTATAAAAGGCTGCCGGTTGGCTTGCGTTGTCTTGGCACTTCCTTAAAATAATAATAGGTCGTGGTTTAGCAAAGCATTATCGTATAACGTATTACTTGCAAGGATAATGCCTATGGTTTGGCCTGAATTGTCTTAGTATTTGGCTAAAATGATAATAGGTCGCGGTTTGGCCTGCGTATTCTTAGTACTCGCTTAAGATGGTAATTTATAGCACGCAGCTTAGCCTGCGTTGTCTTAATACTTCCTCAAAATTGTAATAGCCTACCGTTTGGCACGCGTTGCCGTATTGCTTGCAATGATAATAGCCCACGGTCTGGCCGCTTTATTCGAGTAACTGCTTAAAATGAAAAAAAGCCACAGTTTGACCCGCGTTGTCTTGGCACTTGCTTAAAATAATAATACTTCGTGGTTTCGCCTGCATTGTCGTATAACGAATTACTTGAAAAGATAATGCTTAGTAGGCATTATCTTTTCAAGTAATAGGCATTGCCTACGGTTTGGCCTTAATTGTCCCAGTGTTTAGCTAGAATGATAATAGGTCGCGGTTTGGCCTGCGCATTCTTAGTACTTGCTTAATATGGTAATTTATAGTACGTACTCGTAGCTTGGCTCGCGTTGTCTAAGTACTTGCTTAAAATTACAATAGCCTGCCGTATGGCTTGCGTTGTCGTATTGCTTGCAATGATAATAGCCCATGGTCTGGCCCGCGTCGTTATAGTATTTGCTTAAAATGATAATGGCGCGCGGTTTGGTCCGCATTTTCTTAGTACTTACTTTAAATGGTAATTTCCCACAGTTTGGCCCGCGTTGTCTTAGTACTTTTTTTGCTTAAAATAATAGCTCTTGGTTTAGCCCACGTTGTCGTATTACTTGCAAGGATAATAATCAGCCCACGGATTGGCCTGCTTTGTATTTGCTTAAATTTACTTGTATCTAAAGCTTATTATGGAGTACGACAATTTTTAGATGATAAATTGCAAAATATTCGAATTAAATTTAATAATAATGATTGTATAATTTTTTCACGTTCTAATGATTATTTTATGGCCATATTGGACTTAACTGATAATTCAATATTTTTGTGATTAGTAGTAAGATCTCAATGTAACACAGTTCAACAACAAATGTTCTTTGACTTTAATAGCCCACGGTTTGGACCGCTTTATTTTATAACTTGTCATAAAATAAATACTTAATAAAGTTATATTTTAATATACCTACTGATTTTTTTATAGCGAGAAAAGAATATTTTTCGATTTATGATGAGATATATGACGATCATGAGTTGAGCCATGTAGTTTCCCACTCGTATACCAAATTTTATCCAACTCCATTCGCACGTCATGGTCGGCCAAGTGCGAGTCGGACTCGCGCACGAAGGGTTCCGTACCGTATGGGAGCCCATTTCTCTTGCCGTTATTAATAGCGAGCAAAAAACTCCTAAAAATCACGCTTGTTGTATGTCCCTTAAATATTTATTTTTTTCTATTTTTAGTATTTTTTGTTATAGCGACAACAGAAATACATCATTTGTGAATATTTCAGCTGCCCAACTATTACGGTACGGTGACAGACAGACAGACGGACATCGAAGTCTTAGTAATACGGTCCCGTTTTTACCCTTTGGGTACGGAACCCTAAAAAAGGCCAGTACAGGTATTCATCATGTTTCATTAAGTCATTAGAAATTTAATTTCGATTATTCTGAACCCAATGACAATCTCGCCCATAACCGTTTACGCGGTCAAAAGTGATCGAGACACTTGTAGGACTTTCAGACATTCTCTGACTAAGTACAGACGAAAAAGTAGCACACAAGAAGGTACATTTTATTTGAAAAATACATAGCGCACCTACATCTAGACGACAGGCATGTTCTAGGATTCCATTAAACTCATCATTTGACTATAACTTGTACACTATGGTACCAACCCAGAAATCACGTAAATAAAATTAGCTGTTCAACACAAAAAATTCATCGACCCGCGACAAAATGCAAAGAATAGGTAATTTTCGCTTTATCAGGGTAGTTCCCATAGTAAAGTAAGTAGTTATTGATCTGTATGTACCCTAAGTTCAAGTCTATTGGCTCACAAAATAAAATCGTTCATAAACTATTAGGGGCCCATTTTGCCCCCATTGAAGGATCTAAATTATCTCAATTGAATTCTATATATTTCACTACGTTTAAAAAAAAACGCGATCAAGTTATTTTTCACGCTTATATAGGATGTTTGGTCTAGCGTTAGACAAGGAATCCGGGACTTTTCCCAGGACTTTAATAGTCGTATATTAGTTAAAAGGGTGAGCTATTTTCAAACAATGTTGCATCGGTTTTCGAACAGTCATTTAGTACTTTTTTTAGGAAATTAATATCCTGAAGGACCCATCGAAATTTTCCGGGATAGCAGTACCCCAAGTGGTAATTTGTGTTATTGTCTAGCGTCGTACCAAATTTCGTTAGAATTCATTTACCCCTTTTATCTTAGCTTTATAATTGATTATTTTGGCTATTGCTAAGAAACCCAATAGATTTTCCGGGATAAAATAGTTACTGTATTGAAACATGTTGTGTGCTTTCTACATACCTACCAGATTTCATTTATAACCGTTCAGCTCGTCTGATGTAATTATTGATGCTTTTTTCACCAACTTTGGGAACTTATCAGACCCGTTAGATAAGGAAAATTCGGAAAAACAGGAAGAAACGTAACTTTTATTTTATTTGTAAAGCATATTTACAAAGTTTTAAGTCAATCGGTAAAGGTAAAAAAAAATTTAATGCAAACAAAAAGGGCCCGTTTTACCCCGTTAGAGGTCGATTTTTCAAAATTTTCGTCCTTTGTGCTTCATTACGTTGTACATTGTACCTATGTTCGAAATTTCAAGTCTCTATCTTTAGTGGATTGGGTTGTAGCCTAAACTGATTAATTTTGGCTATCCCTAAGGATCCCCATAGAATTTCCGGGATAATAATAGTTCATGTGTTGAAACATGTTGTGTGCTTCCTCCATACCAGATTTCATCCATAACCGTTCAGCTCGTTGGATGTAATAGACGCTTTTTTCACCAACTTTGGGACCCAATTTGACCCCTTAGATAAGGAATATTCGGAAAAACAGGAACAAACGTAACTTTTATTCTGTTTGAGTAGCATGTATACAAAGTTTCAAGTCAATCGGTAAAGGGAATAAAAAGTTACATACAAACGAAAAGGGCCCGTTTTACCCCTTTAGAGGTCGATTTTTCAAAATTCCGTTCTTAGTGCTCCATTACGTGGTCCAATGTATCTTTGTTCCAAATTTCATGTTCGTATCTTTAGCGGTTTGGGCTGTAGGCTGTCTGTCAGTCAGTCACTCAGCGAAGCCTTTTATATAATAGATAACATTTAATATATCTGTATAAATGTTCACCAAATTAACAAAAACACATTACAGATGCTGCACAATACATGTCGTATAAGGGCGGCCTTATTGCTTTCGACGGTTTCCACCAGACAACCTTTGGATATTATTCGAGTTTTGAAGCCGCCTTAATGTAGCGCTCATAGCGTAGTTTGACTAGATGTTCGTTAGCGATCATCGAAGATTAGTAACGTTCAGCCCGGTTGGTCTTCGGATGGGTGACCGCGGGTGGCACTTACAACTGAGCGCTACCGTGGCTCGGATGACACGTTAAATTGTAGGCCCCGGTTGTTCAAACCGTTTAGCCATGTCAGAGGCCTTCGGGCGGCTTAAAAACTCTGACACCAGAGCTAGCCATCCGAACTGTACGAACTTACTTAGCAGGCTAAAAGACTCTGACATGGCAAACGGGATCTACAATTTAACTCAAATCAATAAAAATAAATTATTAATTGGCGGAGTAATCGCCTAACATTCGTATGGAAAAAAATCGGCCAAGCGCGAGTCGGACTCACGCACGAAGGGTTCCGTACCGTATGGGAGCCCTATGCCCCATACCTCTGCCGTTATTAATAGGGAGAAAAAACTCCTAAAAATCACGTTTGTTGTATGGGAGCCCCCCTTAATCATTAGTTTTATTCTGTTTTTAGTATTTGTTGTTATAGCGGCAACAGAAATACATCATCTGTGAAAATTTCAGCTTTCTAGCTATAACGGTTCATGAGATATAGCCTGGAGACAGACAGACGGACATCGGAGTTTTAGTAATAGGGTCCCGTTTTTACCCTTTGAGTAACCCTAAAAATCTCAAAAACCGCTCGCGTAAACGGCGACACACCTCAACGATCGTGACCGCAATCACACGGAGTTCGGAACGTTGTTCGTCGTTTGATTAACAAAGGGATATCCAATTACCGAGTGTAATTAAAATTTGGCCCAAAAACCCTTCGCCCTTTGAATTATCGAGATTATAGTATATTGTTGTTTGATAAGCCCTTTCGGTTTAATAATTTTGGGCTAAAGTTGGAGTAATTTTCGCGGGTTTGCGGCGGTTTGATTTTTCATTGCCTGCGTATTTACAACCCTTTATTTGTCTGTATTTACTTATTATATCTTATAATATTTAAACAGTAAGTAAATACATACAAATATATAAAGTTGCCCTTTGAATTATCGAGATTTTAAGTAGTATATTGTTGTTTGATAAGCCCTTTCCGTTTTATATTTTTGGGCTAAAATTAGAGTTATTTTCGCGGGTTTGTGGCCGAGTTTGATTTTTCATTGCCTGCGTATTTACTTTACTACCCTTTATTTGTCTGTATTTACTTTCTATATCTTATAATATACGTATAAACTATAATATGTATAAACAGTAAATAAATAGTAATTTATAAAAAGTAAAACGTAAACGGTAAGTTTTACTAAAAATTTACTAGGAACAAAAGATGCAAAATTTTATTTTCTACAATAATAGTTTCCGTGATTTTGCCCTAAGGTTCATAGTTTCCAAGATATCGGCCAAAAACGTTTTTTCAAGATGGCGCTTGAAGCTCCACTTGGATCTGTCAAAACTTTGTGATTTTATGCTCAGTAAGCATAGGGGCGGTGTTTGAAATGACATGGCATTATTGCTATGACGATAAAGTTTATAATAAAAGCCCTGCCTAGGAGACGTTTGAAGTTTGTCCACCATCTTTGTGAAATCAAATTTGACATTTGATCAGCACTTCAAGTGTCATTTGTGTCTAGATTACATAGCAGTTTATACGGATTTTCGACGCCATGTTTGTGTGGAATCATGCATCACAACTTTTTTACTTTAAATCACTTCTACTGTTTTTCCTTATTCTGAGTCAGTAAGTGATCCTTAGCCTTATAAAATAATTGGATCGGAAAGAAGGATGCAGCGAATGGACCTGTCTTTTTTTTTTTTTTGCAAGTAGGTAGAAAACAAAACATCATTTATAATAATGATATGTGCTTCAAAAATTTAGTGATTTTTTGCTGTTTTCATATCACTAATTAAAATTAATATTAGACCACCAGAAAAATTACAATGATTTTTTATTGTTTTAACATTATAGATTACATACATAAGAAGTGGCGGTATGACCTTAAAGGCTTTAGCCTGTCCAAAAATGGGCACATTATTTAAAAAAAACACTATTTTATTACTGTTGCTGTCAAAAAAAAGGAAATGTCAAATTCAGTCGATCAGCCCGGGTAGCACGGCATGGGGAGAAAACCATTTTATCCACTCTTAATGTCAGATGTCATTGTCAATCCATACTTTATTTCCTCTTCGAGAAGATATAATGGTGGAAAGACTATTAGTCCCTTTGCCATGCTTCCCGTGCAGATGATGTATTCAGTATTGTCAGATTTCGTTTTCGGTATTCCGACTTAGCAATTTTTTGGAGGGGTTGATATAATTATTTTCTTTTTCAACAGTTGGTACATGCTCTTTCCTTAACTCGTTTTAAGTGTTTCAACTAGTAATTTTACGAACTGAGGTGTCTTTTTACATATTTTATAGAAACATACATTTTTGTATACTAAAAGATTATCAAAAAGAAAGAATACTTATATTTTTAGGTTTCACTCACTTTACTACTAACAAAAAGCTACAGTTGAAATTATCCGAGATATTTCTGATTATTTTGATATCACTCGTAATAATCCTTAAAGGTGCTATTCGAATCTCGGCAGCAGGCTACAGCTACAAACAGCACTTGCAGCAGCTGCACGAAGCCGGCTGTGGCTGCACAACTGAGGGGTTAATCCAGGTTTACACGTAAATTGAAACTACAGCTGTTTCGGTATGGCCCTATACATTTTTGTACAGCGCCCCTAGCAGAAACGAGGAAGAACTAACCAAAATCTATGGAGCCACACGCGAACGCGAAAGTTTGAGTAAACTTCGCAAAGCCTGGACTACGAGTAAGGGCTCTGGTTATCTACGAGTATGTAGTAGTATGAATTTCTGCAAAAAAGATTCCGATTGCGGCTCCGGCAGCACGTGCTACCGAGCCTCAGCTGCGAGTGTTGTTCACCAGTTTAGACAAGTCCGACGTGCTGCCTGTCGCAGCACGTGTAGCCAACCTCGGAATCACTCTCGACTGCGGAAGCAGGCAGTGGCTGCATTTCAGATGTGTGTTACCTGCAATCGCGACCTGCATCCGCAGGCTGCGGCCGAAGTTCGAATAGCAGCTAGTTGTGGTTCTTATACTATTGCTAATGAAGTGGATGAATACCGAAATTAATTATCATTCATTTTTTCGTAGTACCAGTCGTCGTAGTTACCATTTAGCGCTTCTGGCGCGTTTTTGACGTGCTGATAGCGAATTTTTGCCAAAAGGAGTTGGCAGCACTGCTATGGTCTATGATTCTACAAATCAAAGCTTGAAAATTGTTTTCGGTTTTTCTTATTTTAACTTCATTTTAAACAAACTTGTACATATCAGAACAGTTTTAGAAGCGTCATAAATTACTCTGGTGAAGATAACATTTTTATAAATGAGCTTGGGAGAAACTGAGTGTGTTCGTACACAACAGGTATTCGTATGTATGAGCTGTCGACATCCTTCTTTAGTGCAAGGTTAAATTATTGATTCCTGTACTACATATGTTCCATACAAAAGTGCGACTCGGAATCCACAAAATGTAAAAAAACATCTGTGTGGTCTGATGGTAAACTTTGTTCATAATAATGGACTGAACCACTTCCTTTTGGGTTAGTAAACGAGTTCTCGATAACCCTGAATAGGCATTTATTTTTCTAGAAGAGCGAGTAAAAGTTATTGGAACTTTTAGGCAAAAGTCACCAAAACTTAACAGAACCATTACTTCAAGTGACCAAGTACCTACAACTCGTCGAGTCTTCCGAATCACGACTACTAAAATGTAAAGACGTTTCCAAACCATAAACCAAACTCAACTGTTCTGTATAATAACTCTAAAATGTCAAACGCAGGATGATAAGACTTCTTATTATACTTTTAAGCACTTTTAGGGTACCGTGGACGATTTTTTAAAACCGTTTGCGCGAGGCAGGGAGTTAACGACACGATTTTATGTTTTTAAAAGGTTCTAAGATAAGCTTTATTATGTTTTTTATGCAATTTTGCGAGAATAGGGCGGGGTGGGGAATTTTTCGGGTCGATGAGAGCCGATTGACAGTTTATTTTAATATTTTTAGAGTAGAATTTGATTTCTTTTTTTACCAATGAATCGGAGGAGGTACTCAATTCGACGCGTATACTTTTTTTTATGTATAACAACGCATAACTTTATACATAGTTGTCTGATTATAGCCGTGGTGGTCTAGTGGTTGTAACGCTGGCCTGTCATTCTCGAGGTCGTGGGTTCAATCCCGGTCCCGTACCAATGAGTTTCTTTGGAACTTAAGTACGGAATTTCACACCATTGGCTTTTCGGTGAAGGAAAACATCGTGAGGCAACCTGCATACGTCCATAGAAGAAATTCGATGGCGTATGTGAATCCACCAACCCGCACTGGGCCAGCGTGGTGGATATGGCCCAATCACCCTTCGTGGGTAGGCCTACGTCCTGCAGTGGACTATTAAAAAGGCTGGTACAGTACAGTACAGTTGTCTGATTTCGATAATTTTTTTTTTTTAGAAATATTATGCTTACTTCGAAATTGGTCCCATTAAAATTTTATCGAAATCGGCTGAGAAGGCTGGGAGAACATAGAAAATTCTTCTTTTAATAAATAAATATCAGGGGACATCTTACACACTGCCTCTGACCACTAACTAAACAAAGCTTAGCTGAAATACTAGACTTAGCCTTCCTTACTTTCTTAAAAAATGTATCAGCTAAGTTTTTCGTGATTTCGAATACTCACGGCCTCTGACCCGATACTAAGCAAAACTTAGCTGAAATAATTTAAATGGAACCAATTTCGGAATATATTCTTTCTAATAAAAAAAGACTAATCGAAATCGGACCACTAGGTAAAAAGTTATGCGAGGATATAATTATAAAAAAAGATATACGCGTCGAACTTCCTCCGTTTCGTCGGTCAAAAAGAGGTATTTAAATAACACATATCTCATGAAATGATTTTAATTTTATAGTGCATCCCACACTAGGTTTATCTCAAAGAGTTACTTTTATGATAAACATTTCAAAAATTCGTCGCGGATGCAGGATTTGAACCTTGCGTCTTCGGATAACTAGCCCGACGCTCTGACCACTGAGCTAACCCGCTATACTGACTCCGCGCCAAATTTTGTGAAGTGTTTATCATTTTAACCAACTTATAGCGTTGGCGGCGCCACCTGTGATACCCGTATTAGACAGGTTATCACTCAATCCGAAGACGCAAGGTTCAAATCCTGCATCCGCGACAAATTTTTGAAATGTTTATTATAAAAGTAACTCTTTGACATATCTCATGTTTTATTGCGTGATAAGTCCCGTATTAATATAGTAGGATAGTCACATGAAGGTATTTTAGTAATATGAGGATATTACTAAAATACCTTGAACATCTTCCCAGCAACTTAACTTTATTTACGGTCGCAATAAACTCGCGGCACAAGTTAGGTCTTACAATAACTTTTAAGCTGGATTTAAAGTCATATTGGAATTTAAAGTTATTTCCACGTATCTTCCCCTTGAGAATTTAATTTTTAACCGACTTCCTAAAGATGGTCACAGTATATTTATTGTGTCACGTCATTTACTATTGAACGTAATGTCACTTTCCATTCACATTTTTAACAGACTTCCAAAAAAGAAGGAGGTACTATGATCACTTGTTATTTTCGTCAATGGTGTACCAGTTTATAAAAATCTTTATAGTTCCAAAGGTGGACCCATAGACCCATTTAAAATTCATCGAAATCAGCTAAACCGATTTTTATAAATCAAAAATTATGTATACGGAAGACACATTGATTCATGAAAAACAATTTGAATTCTGTATACGGCTATAGTCGGTGGTGCCAATTTTAGCGTTTTTATTATTATTATTTATTCTTAGTTTGCGGACTTATGTTGTAAATAAAATCCCCACAAAATAAACATATATTATATTCGAAAAATTCCATCTACAGAGATACCTATCATAATTATGTAAATGAAGTTTTTGTACACACAAACACTAAGCTCTAATTGAGAACCTTCTCCCTTTTGGAAGTCTGGTGACAAAATTAAATTCATTCCATTCATTTGTACGTGAATAAATTACCTAAAACTTAATTAATTTTATGTGGTCATAAATGTTATAAAAATATATTAGGGTCATGTCACACATGTCGTAATAATTGTTAAATTTTATTGGCACTGTGAACAGTTAAATGTTATGAGGTAACAGATCATAAAATAATTAAAATAAACAAATCATGATGATACTAATTATCTTCTGTTTTATGGTATTTTCGGTATTGTAAATTTTGTTTAGTTAATTATACTTAATTGATTTTATAAACTAAATTAGTTATTTTATTTTATGAACTGGATAATAAATTAGTTAAGCTCATGTTATATTCTGTAGAATTCCCGATTCCGGATTTTTTATTATGAATATATTTTACTAACATGTGAATATTCATTCATTCTTAGGGTTCTATAACCGAAGGGTAAAAACAAAACCCTATTAGTAAAAGACTCCGATGTCCGTCTGTCTGTCACCAGGCTGTATCTCATGAACCGTGATAGCTAGACAGCTGAAACTTTCACAGATGATATATTTCTTGTTGCCGCTATAACAACTAATACTAAAAACTGAACAAAATGAACTTAAGGGCTCCCATACAATAAATGTGATTTTTAGGAGTTTTTTTTTTTGCTTGCTATTAATAATGGCAAGAGGAATGGGGCTAAGGGGGCTCCAACACGGTACGAAACCCTTTGAGTGCGAGTCCGACTCGAATTTGGCCGATTTTTGTTCAATATTCGGGTAATTTTTATAATTAATATTTATCATATTACGCGAACTTATACCTACAAACCCGAATGAATTGTGTTACCTAATAAATAGTCAGCGAGGAACTTTTTCCAATAATACTCAACTGTCCTTAAATAATTCACTTTCAACATTATTTCGCTCGCATTGTTTACATTATTGTTGATTTTGACGTGACAACGTCTTATAAATTGGTTTGCCGGGTGACACTTCAAGAAACTGCGTTACGCTCCGCTCACACTTCATGCGCTCTCATTCGTCTCATTCGTCTCAAAGTCGTTGTCACGTAAAACTTTCGCCCGTATACCGACTTTACAGGCAACCAATTTTTTTCAAAAACGGCTCAGCCGATTTCTCTTAAATCTAAATAGGACCGCATCGGGAGTACCTTTCAACAAAAAAATATTTTTTTAAGTATTCGGTTCACAATTGGCGGAATTATAGTTGAATATACACAAAAAAATACATACAGACGAACATAGAACCTCCTCCTTTTTGAAGTCGGTTAAAAACTGTCATCGTTTTAGTCTACTCCCCAAAATCAATAGCAAAACTCCATAATTGACTTGTCAAACTCCCCCCTTACTAAATACCGCAAACTCGATGCGTGGATATTCCATAGATATCTAAAGAGGTGCCTTCTTTTTTAGCTTTTATCTGTCTCTATTTATTTTTATTTTATACAGTATTTATTTCATAATTTGATTTATTGTTTATAATTGCTTGACATATTGACATATTGTAAATCAATAAAAAAATGTATATTTTATATCTGTCTTTTTCCGGCGGACGAAAAATTAGGTAAACCCTATCCTACTAATAATATAAACGCGAAAGTTCGTGAGTATGTATGGATGTTTGTTACTCTTTCACGGCTAAACCGATTTGGATGAAATTCTGTACAAAGGTAGCTTAGACCTTGGATTAACACATAGGCTACTTTTTTTATCTCGGGTTAACGCAGGTAACACCGCGGAGCGCAGCTAGTAAATAAATAAATATTAGGGGACATCTTTACACACGATCTTTGACCCCATACTAAGTAAATGTTATGATAGCTGCCAGAGACTGATTTACTACATACAGGGTTATCTACGTCCCTTGTGCTAATCTGAAAGGGGGTGATAACACTATCATTATGAATAATTTTTACTATGGGACCAAACCCGAATTTGAAAAAATAACAGCTAAGTATTCTTTACTAAATTGCAACTCGGAATCAAGAATATGAAACAGCAGATTTTTTTTCTCTTATTACGGGTTAGACCCATAGTAAAAGTTGTTCATAATGATGGTCTGAATTACCTCTGCTATAATTAGACTTAGTATATCAGTTCCAGATAACCCTGTATTTCTCTGGTCGGGAATTGAACCCAGGGTCCTCGGATTGTATACTGCCAACTAAGCCTACTAAGTAGTAAAAATATGTTTCTCATCACATATTAATTAATTAATTAATTTCCCTGTATTTATACACCATCGACCGTATTCTTATTTTTCGTGTGCAGTCCATCCAAAGGTTGCCTGGTAGAAATCGCCAAAGGCGATAAGGCCGCCCTTGTACAACTTTTTTTTTTGTGTAATTTCTATTGTATATTACTGTAATTTTTGGTGTACAAAAAAGATATATTTATTTGTTATTTTTATTTATTTATCAATTACAGCAATAAACTGAAAAACTGAAAGGTAATACAAACTTTTTTTTTTAAATTAACTGGTTATGTAAGTTGTGATTTTAGACAAAATTTTCGTATGAAAAGAAGCCCCACTATATTAAGAGGACGACATGTCCTATTTTGAGATGTCTGTGATATGTTCTCAACTTTCTCGGGACTTTTTTTTCGTGCTGGCGACCCCCGGGGAACTTTTTATTACCATTGATACTTTTTACTTTGTTTAATTACTTTTCCCCGGGACTTTGTTTGGGTTTTGCTCGGGAATCGTAGAAATTTTTATTTTGTCTTCTGGGGCTTTTCATTTTCATTCCAAGTTATTAATGATTTTGAAACCTAAAGCAGTATTTCAAATAATATGTCAGTTCTTTTTTAATCGACTTCCAAAAAGGAGGAGGTTATTATGTTCGTCTGTATGTATTTTTTTTGTGTAAGTTCATCGATAATTGCGCCAATTGTGAACCGAATCGAAAACTTCTTTTTTAGTTCAACAGGGGTATACTCCCGAAGTCCCATTTAAATTTTAAAGAAATCGACTGAGCTGTTTTTGAAAAATCAAAAATAATGTAAAAATTGCATACATCGATCCGAGCGAACTATCCGGATACATACACAAAAAAAACTCGAATGAGAGCTTCCTATTTTGGAGTATGTTAAAAACCGCAGACAAAGAAGTAATAGACTACCCATTTGCGCTGACATCGTGTGGGCTATTACGTGTAATACGAAGACGCGAGCCGGTCGGACCGCGGGTAAGCGTTCTAAATTCAAATGTAATGAGCGGTTACCCGGCCCGCTTCCTGATATCGATAGTTCTTACCTGATAGGTTAGGAGTCAATGGACATTCTTCTTACGGCTATTTATTAAAAAGGCTAGGGTTCAGTGGACATTTTTCTTACGGCTTTTTATTTTAAAAGATAGACTTTTGTTTGTGGATAATTCTGCCCCCTGATAGTCATAAAAGACGCATCCAATATTTATTCACGATTTTGAGTTATAGTTATAAACTAGCGACCCTCCTCGGCTTCACACAGGTGTATTAGACATATAAACCTTCCTCTTGAATCACTCTATCATATCATATTAAAAAAAACGCATGCGTAGTTTTAAAGATATAAGCATACATAGGGACAAACAGAGAGGGAAACGACTTTGTTTTATACTATGTAGTGATACTGAGAGATTCGACATTTTTTCCTCAGTCTGTTAAAATAAATTTAACGCAATTACGAAAAAAAAATTTAAGATGAGTCTTTTTAGGGTTCCGTACCCGAAGGGTAAAAACGGGACTATTACTAAGACTCCGCTGTCCATCCGTCTGTCCGACTACAAACGTAATATTTGTGCCGTTTTTTGCTCCATATTAATAACGGCAATAGGTAGACGCTTAAAATGGAGCTAAAGGGGTTCCCATAGGGTACGAAACCCTTCTTGCGCGAGTCTAACTCGCACTTGGCCAATTATTTAGTATCGTGGACAAAATAGGGTATTAATGGATATGTCGGTTGTCTCATAGATTTCACAGTTTCTACAATTTTACACATGAAATTATTGGTATAGTAAACTGTGCAGTGTAAAATTATTGATACTGTAATAAAGTATAAATAACTTATTAAAAATTGTTTTTGTGCTGTTGAATATTTTTAACCGACTCCCAAAAAGGAGGAGGTTCCATGTTCGTCTGGATGTATTTTTTGTGTATGTTCATCGATAATTTCGCCAATTGTGAACTGAATCAAAAAAATCTTTTATCGTTCATAAGGGTATACTCCCGAGATGGTCCCATTTAAATTTTACATAAATCGGCTAAGCCGTTTTTGAAAAATCAACAATAATGAAAACAATTCGAGCGAAATATCCGAATTTTGTACACGACGGAAGGCGGTTTTACCATTTTTAAATAAAAAAATATCATATTGTTGCATAATTATTAATGTTACAATTAATATTCCAACTTTATATTTTAAAGCGTACCTAGTGAAAAACATGCACGAGCTCTTGAGCTAACATCAGTTACTAATAAAATTATTCACATACATTACTTTTATAAGATCTTGTTATAACTGATTACTGAACAGTTTTTATATTAAGTGTAGTAGTTGACATAATAAATAATGCATCCCCAACTCATCTCTATGTTATCAACTACTGAAAAATGCTGTCAATCAAAATATTTTTTGTGCATACTTTATCCAGCATCTCCTGTACTATAATTAACTGCAAACATCTGAAAATGTCCCCTAACCACATTGTTACAGGATTGAATTTCCTTTGACATCTTGCTTTGGATGTGTGTGTAAGTTTCTAATATTTCTTGTTCGTCAATAATTGTCAAGTTGCCGCTGTAACGACAGTGTTTGAATGTGTGTGTGTATTTATGATGGTATGCTCCGATTGAAATGACAGTATGGGAGTGGGAAAGAGAAAACAATAAAAAAACGCGGAAGGAGTAAAACAATGTTCATAAAATATAATAAAACTATAAATAGTGAGCTTGAAAATGGGATTCATTGTTTTATTTTTAACTAGCGACCCGCCCCGCCTTCGCACAGGTATATGATATATATAAAACTTCCTCTTGAATTACTCTTATCTATATAAAAAAAAACGCATCAAAATCCGTTGCGTAGTTGTAAAGATATAAGCATACATGGGGACAGACAGCGGGAAGCGACTTTGTTTTATACTACATATGTAGTGACTAAACTAAATAACGTCAATAAAACTTCAAAGATTTTGCATCTTTTGAATTGTGAGCATAGCTATTTAATGCTACTGAATGCTATTTGTAGAGATTTATAGTAGATTATCCCTATCTCTGTCTATAGAAAATCACTGGATTCCGCAAGTTTTTTTTTTTCAAAATTTTCTATTGGTGTGATAATATCATATTGTGTAAGTTCCCGTACAGTACTATTTTTATTATTCCTTATAATTACAGAGTCATACGATATGTAATATAACTTTGTAATTATTAGGAATAAAAGAAAAACAGTTTTGTATAAAAACTGTTTTTCTTTTATATATTGTGATCGTTTCATTTATCACAAAAAAATTCAAAAGCCTAATTGTTTTCTGATTTTTAAAAGTTCCATTATTAGTCTAATATTAGTCAGAAAGATATTAACAGAGAACGTACAAACTAAACACAGTCTACATCAATGTTATATTAATGACTTTATCAGGCTAACAGCGCCTCCGAAAGTCTTTCAAAAATATTTGTTTATTATGTTAAAAGAACATCTGAAAGAGTTACTTTTTATGATAAACATTTCAAAAATTCGTCGCGGATGCAGGATTCGAACCTTGCGTCTTCGGATAACTAGCCCGACGCTCTGACCACTGAGCTAAGATAACCCGCTTTACTGACTCCGCGCCAAATTTTGTGAAGGTTTATCATTTTAACCAACTTATAGCGTTGGCGGCGCCACCTGTGATACCCATATTAGACAGGTTATCACTCTATTGAAGACGACGCCGCAAGGTTCGAATCCTGCATTCGCGACGAATTTTTGAAATGTTTATCATAAAAAGTAACTCTTTGAGATAAACCTTGTGGGATGCACTATAAAATTAAAAATAATTTCTTAAAAGAATACGTTTACATGTATGAACTAAAAAACTAAATTTATAACGAAGAGATGAACGTACATTCATTCGATTAATGCACCTTTGCACCACCAAAAGCCCAATTGAAAGTGTCCATACTGTACAATATTTTATACAGTACCATCCCTCTTGCCTGTGTGCGTGTACCCTTATTAATTACAGGTTTCTCGTACAAGTGCCAGTCGTTATAGGTTTTTAAGGCCTTATTAAGGAAAGTAAGGCCTTTTTAGAAGGGTTGGGATGGGATGCCTTCCAAATGGCCTCAGGTTGTATTAAAATGTCATTTGGTTATGTTAATTGTAGGAATGTGGTTACGTATCATTGTTATCTTGATTTAATTCTTTTAGACCGAAACATCAGCCGTATGACTTCAATTTCTGGACGTATGACTCTGGTATGGATTTCCTATAGTCAAACTCATTGTTACGGAACCAATTTTGAACCCTTATGCGTATAAAAAAAGCGTACTCCCACTAGATGACGTCATGCCACTGTGCTAACAAGAACTATATTTTGTTCAAAGTCAAAGTCAAATTCTCTTTATTTCGTAGACACATTACATGTTCTTGAAAACGTCCGATAACAATGCTTGTAATAATGTTATGATAATAGATTTTTTTTAAATTAAAATTCATTTCAAAACATCTAAAAATTATCAAAATTCAACCAATTAAAAATAGAACAAATAAAATACCAAATAAATACTATACAAGCAAAAAATTAATGTCAGTGTCGTTTGAGGTGACAATTTGGATGTCAACAGGTACCGGTAAGAAACAAGTAGCATTTAATAGTAGTTTATGCAACTGTCATATAATGAAGGGTATTAAAACACGAGTGTGAGTTTATGAAACGAGCGCAGCGAGTTTCATAATGGTAACGAGTGTTTTAATACCCGTGTTATATGCAGTTGCATACACTTCTTTATCTTCACTAATAAAAATAAAAACATATCGCGAAACATTAAATTCACGCGTACGTGTATTGTCACAGTGAACTTGGCGCCATTAAAATCTAACCAATGAGAGCGCAGCTGCGCGCGCAGGCCCAATCAGGAGCGAGCGCGCGATGTTATAATGAGATTTTACGATATCGATGTGGATATTATAACATCATGTGAAATTGCTTAAATTGAGTGTTTTGTTGTCTGCGCTATAACAGTAGTCATTATAAGTCAAGTATTGGAAACATAAGTAGAATGTTACAACATTAGTGAAGATAAAATACGTTATGTTATCGTACTACTACGTTAACATACTAATAACAGTTACGTTATCGGCAACAGTATGTTAGTATGCAATATGCCAGAAATTACTAATAATTATTAAAAAATATCATGTCAGAATTAGAATATAAAAATAGATTTCAATAAATATATTGTTACTAGTAGTATACGTCACATTTAATTATTTTACGCCAAAAGTGGCACAACTGACTTTGTTTGTTGCAATCAACGATCTATATAGCATTTAAATAGGACTACCTCTGAAATGTGATCTACCAAACAAATAAGTTGTCAAGTACGTGTCGAGACACGTTCGATAGCCTTCCGTAGATGGTGACGATGATTATGATGATGATAAAAACCAATTTTTATAATTTCATTACTTAGTTGAGTGCTAGAAAAACAAATTTGGCTAAGAAATATGTTTGTGAGCTTTATGCAAGTTTAAAGATTTTTAATTTTTTTTTTTAAATAACTCAACAAGTTATAATTTTACAGTGCTCGAAATAATTTTTACAGAAAGTTTTTAATGTGGTCGTGACTAAAATATGGTTTGAAAAACTTAACATTTATTTTGAAAACCCTTTTCAACAATACCCCTCATGAGGGGATGGAGTTAAAAATAATTTTTCAACCCCACTTTGCATGTATTGGAGCTACCCCTTAAATTGACAATTTTGAAATTTTTGTGATTGAAAAATTGAGATCTACATTTAAACTAATATAATATCAAATTTCATGCAATTTGGTTCATAAATGTGGAGTTTATAAGGCTTTGGAAAATAAGGACAGACGGACGCACGGACACAACGAAGTTATAAAGGTTCCTCGTTTTACTACGGAACCCTAAAAATAATCATCAAAATCGGTTCCGTATTGGTGGAGTAATTGGATAACATATTTACAGACGAAACGTGAACCTCCTTTTTGAAGTCCGATAAAAAGTCTAAATGAAATACATATTCATTTCTACGACACTTGAATTTTGGGTAACAGTACAAGCACTGCACACGTAATTAAGTTATCAAAAACTGCGCATCCAACAGTAAGAACTGTTTCGTTTTATCTGAGGTTAGGATCGACCGCTCCTTATTTGGAAGAGAGCCAGGATATAAAATAAAATGGCAGCGGAAAAAATAAATTTTGCAAGATATCTTAATTTTATTACGAAAAATGTTTGGCTATGCGGTCTAGGTTTGGCCTTCTTTTTATTTTAGTATGGTTTTATAGAAAACTAGCTTTTACCCGCGGCTTCGCCCGCGTTATATTTTGATTTTGGCTTATGTTTATGTCGGCTGCGAAACTTAAGCAAACCGACAAATATCAAAATACCTTAGAGGAATGCTTTTGTTGGTTAAGTTACGGTTGGAGTTTATAAACAACCCCCAGTGTATTCCTGCCTTGTCGCGGGGGAGGTCTGAGGCAGCTGAAAAGGCGGCGCTCGAAGTCTCCCTCTTCTTTGGGTCTTTTCCCCCAAGGAAGCTTAGAGGCTAGCACTCGAGGTTCAGCCGCTTTTAACTAAAGCAGCTGAGAGGATGGCCGGTAGGTTGCATGCCTTATGAGGAGTGTCGCAACTTAGGCGGGCTGCAGTGCCGCTCTTGCGACGCTGCATCCGAGGATTTTTTTTTATTATATCGCGAAATATCCCTGACATGATCAGGGGCCTTAATTACAAATGAATAAACACTATACCTATATTTCAATGTTTTTGGCTGTTTGCAGTTATAATAAACATTACAATGGTACAGCAAAGTTTATACCTACTTGTTCCTAATTACAATACAATACATTGTTCTAAATCAAATATCTGCTTTCCATAAACTGGGCATTCCAAGATTATGTGCAGTGGAGTCTCCTCTTTTGTGGGTTCACAGATGCACGATGGGCTTTCCCTTAACTTAAATTGATGTAAGTATTGGGAAAACTCACCATGCCCCGTCAGCACTTGAGTTATGATTCCCACTGGTAGTATTTCTCTTACGATTTTGTATGCCGCCCTTGCATCCGGAAAATATGTTTTGGTTACCGCCGCTGTGTGTCCATCCTGATACCGCCGGTTCCACTCGTCAAGAGAGTTCTTTCGGATTTCTCGCTTGACGAATGAAACGGAGCAGTTATCGTAAATAGGTCTGCACTTCGAGTGCAGTGCTGCTTCCTTTGCAAGCTGGTCCGCTCTCTCATTTCCCTCCATCCCCGCGTGCGCTTTAATCCAATAAAGTTTCACTATTTTATTTTGTGCGTGTAGTAACTTTATGTTAGCTTTGAATTTACTGCTAAGGGATGGAGGGAAGATACGCCAACTACCGTTTCCATTGCAGACCTGGAGTCACAAAAGATTGTTGCTTTTTCGGTAGCCTCAAGAAGTGCCAATAACTTGGCCTGGTACACGGAGCACCAATCGGCCAATTTCAGCTTGCGGGTACTGATCTCAGCGGCATCATCCCAAATGGATAATGCCGCCCCAACTTTCCCTTTAATTTTGCTGCCGTCTGTAAATATGTTAATTTCTCGGTTAAGATTTTGCTCTAGTGCTGCTCCGTCTGCCAGGCATATGAACTACAGCTCCTCCTGCTGCGCTGGGTGGCTTCTTTTCTGTCTCTCTATCTCCAGTTACTTGCTGGGAATAACCTTTCTTAGTTTCATAAAGCAAGGCTGCTTCCTGGACTCTGATATGACAGCCGAGGATTAAGGGCCGCGGTGGGATATATGGAACTGGTGGTGTAGGTGCCGCCACCTACCCTACCTTCCGCTAGGCCGTCAACGTGTTGGCAGACGCAGTGGGGCTGCAGGGGAAGAGAGGTGTCGGTATCGCGATGGCCGTTCTCACTGCCCTCTGCAGTTGAAGAGGCAGGCGCTGGGCTACTATGACTGACCCGCTGCACTGGGACCAGGGCGTTGGAATGCTGTCTGACGTTCAGTACTGGTTAGTCCCGAGTGGTGGATGACGATGTGTCTTGTGCTCCGAAACACTCCGTCATTGTGGCGAGAGCGCAAGCTCCGTTATGGAGCCCGAGTCTGGGCTAGCGCTGTGTGCGCTATGTGCTGAGTGCCGTGAAGGAGTGCGAAAAATGTAGGAACGTCCTAAACTTGCCATGACAGGTTATTTCTGGCGTTTAGATGGCTGCTACCGCAGTCCGCTCACTTAGTTTTTATCCTATCCTACGGGAACTGTTAAAGTTTTTGCGATAAAAAGTGGCCTTTGTCACTTTTCGTCTTTCAAACTACGAGTATATTCATGCAATAAGCCAAGGCAAGTTGCTCCATTGCTGAGAAAAAAATATTGTTAAGTCCTACGGGAACCACAATTTTTTCGGGATGGAAAGTATCCTATGTCACTTTCCGTCTTCCAAACTATGCCGACCCCAAATATCAAGTCAATCCGTTGCTCCATTGCTGAGAAACAGGTATTGTCCTATCCCATGGTAATCACGAATTTTCTCGAGATACAAAAGTATCCTATTATCACTTTCTGTCTTTTAAACCATATGTATCCATACCAAAAATCAGGTCAATCTTTTGCTCCGTTGCTGCGTCAAAGAGGAACAAACCAACAAACTTTTCGGATTGATAATATTAAAGTATGATGATTCTGTACCATAAAGGTAGAATAAAATAAAACATGTTAAACCTCTAATGATAGAAGATTTAAAAATATTTTTATTGTCAGACAAAATGACGGCCTGGTATTAAACGTCATAGTATCATGTAGCATGCAGAGGGAAAATAACATTTTATCTAATTTTAATGTCAGTTGTCATTTTCAATCCATACTTTATTTCCATTTCAAGGGGATATAATGGTGGAAAAACAATTTGTCCCCGTGCCATGCTACCTGCAGACAATGTCACCTGTCATCTAATTACGTTTGGCTGTGACGTTTCGTTAGTCCATTTTAGCGTCATAGAGGAATTAATCACTTAGCGTCTTTGTGATAGTGGCGACAGTTTCGCTTTCGATGGTTTTTGTCCTGTCCTACAGGAACGATGGAATTTTTCGGGATAAAAAGTATCCTAAAGCTCCTTCCGCCTTTTAAACTATGTCTATGCCAAAAATCAAGTCAATCCGTTGCTCCGTTGGTGCGTGAAAGAGTAACAAACCAACAAACCAACAAACTTTTCGGATTTATAATATTAGTAAGGATAGTGTTGACGTAATATGTAGCATTGTTGTTTAATATTTGAAACAGAACAAATAAGACTACCGTTGTTGTTTTTAAACTTTCGCGATTTGAACACATTATTATTATATACAATACAATATCACTTTATTGTACACCAAAAAACAGCTTAAATAACAAAGTACATAATATTCTTAAAATTAGGTGGTACAAGGGCGGCCTTATCGCTTTGAGCGATTTCTTCCAGGCTACCTTTAGATGGACAGAAATTAGAGTACAAAAATGTGGTTGGTGGTGTATAATAACCATATGTATATGTATATACTACAGGACTAATTGCGCACTCAAATTACGAGATAAATAAATACCTCACCATCCCAACGTATAAGTGGGCATACACGATGCGATGATTTGATCAAATTTTCGCTTCACTCCAACTGGGAGCTCATTCAATTAATTCTAAGGTCCTCAATAACTACTAACCAGCTATAGTTAACTACCTATATTTGGCCTCCACTGAACTGATCTGATGAATTGATGCGATCATCGCGTTCTGTGCGCCCAGTTTCAGGTAGTAGTACAAATCGTTAACTACCAATTCCTACCTTTGAATTAACTGAATGAGCTCCCAGTTGGCATGAAGCGAAAATTTGATCAATTTGTCTTACTGTCAATCCTGTTGTCAACAAATGTAAATCTTGCACTGGATCGGGAAATATTGCATGTTGGAGTATCAATTGTGTTTAAATTGAGTGGCAACTTAAGCGCAGAATGTGCCGTACGACCGCCATCTAGAAGAGTCGCCGCAATTCCAGATGATGCTAACGCCAAAGCTATGTCACATCTTGATCAAATAGTGGCCAAAATCAATGAAATGACAAATGTTTTCCCTGTTCCTCCAGGTGCATCCAGGAAGAATAGACCACCAGTATTATTGTCCACCGCTGGCATTAATGTTTCGTATACTTGTTTTTGCTGTTCATTCAGCAACGGCACATTATTTCGATCGAATTCCTGCAATGTATCAAGATTGTATTGCGGCTCTCGATTTAATTCTTGGTTGAATGCATCGTGCATCGATCGATTTGGCGCAATCATTCCTACTTCAATCAGTAGCTTGATTGTAATAGTCAAGCATTGATCCTCAATCAGAATCAATCCTTCATTGTAGATTTCATCGGTTATTTGGATGTCAGGATAAAAAAAGTAAGTTCGTATAGGCCGGGTGGCTAGCCCTGGTGTCAGAGTTTTTAGGCCGCCTGAAGGCCTCTGACATGGCTAAACGGATAAAACAACCGGGGCCTACAATTTAACGTGTCATCCGAGTCACGGTAGCGCTCAGTTGGAAAATGCCACCCGCGGTCACCCATCCAAGTACTGACCGTGCGGAACGTTGTCAGGATTATTCGTTTGAAAGCGCAAGCGATGCAAGATATGTATCTTCACATATGTCGTCTTTGTATTTGTTCCATAACTGAATTGGTTGTAAAGGAAAACATGTGGTGATGATAATTGCGAACAGCGTTCGTATTTGGTACGCATTTGATGAAACAACTGAATCCGCAAGTGTTAAATCCCAATGCCAATGAGAATCGTTCTCCAGCAAACCCAATAGTTGACATGCTTCTCGATATGTTTGGCATTGGTGGCCATTCACAGTTTTCAAATCCGCAAATGATTTTGGTCCACGTACATTTACCAACAGCAGTCGCAAATAAAAACATTCATTCTTTCTAGGATGAACAGTATACATGCGACCTAGTGCATCAGTAGAAAACACCTGTGGCCAATCTGGAACTGGGGTTCCTTGTTGGCGACGTTGGAATTTCTTTGTTGATTGATTCCAAGTGTAATACTTGGGCATTTCAACGTACATCAGCGTCGCTGCGAATGGATCTGCTTCACACATTGCAAAGAAGCTAGTCAATGTTGTCGATGGTGGTCTCTCAGCTCGTTGTGCCGCATTAGCCTCAGTGAAGTAAACTCTTTGGCCATTTTCCAAATGCACTGCTAAATATACAACTGTGGGATATCTTTCATGAATTTGAAATGACAATAATCGCCACAGTGCTTCATTAGTACTGACGTATCCCATTTGGAAGTTGCTGATTTCGTCATTCGCATTTTCCGACGCAATACCAAACACAGCCATGTCGCTGCCTTTTGTGACGTACTTGCACAAATATTTGATTGATTTGGCCGAATGACAACTCTCAACTCAAATTCGTGATAGCAGCGGGCAATATGGTACAATGAATTCATTTCCGATCTCAATCTCTTGATTTTGAACTTTAACTTTGATAGTTCGACCTTTATCTTCCATTATGCAGCGGCCAATATTGGTTTGTAGTACATGCTATGTATCAGAGATGGCGCTGTATGTGAAAAAAGATTTTCCCGCTTTTCTGTTGAAATTTTTCCTGTTTTTTTTTGCTATAAACCTCAAGGAGCCCGAGACCTTTCCAACGAATGCAAAACCGTGGAAATCGGTTCGTGCGTTCTGGAGTTATAGCGTCAGGAAGGAAAACCCGACTTATTTTTATATAGTAGATAATAAATTTCATCAAAGATTGACTGTAGAAGTAAAGAAGACTGTATTCTGTATTCACACACTCACTCACTCCTCTGGCGCAACGACCCAAAATGAGTCTTGGCCTCCGACACCAGAGAACGCCATTGGTCACGATCTAGCGCTGTCTCCTCCCATTATTATCCCAGTATTCTGTATTCGGTACGCTAATTTTCAAACATTTTTTTTTATCGCGAATAAGTCCGCGCTTGATCACCAACTCGCCTGATGGTAAGCGACGTTGTGGTCGAAGATGAAGCACGCAGACCTAGAAGATACCTATTCACTTTGACCTTGAAAAGCTTTAGATTATATTATCTCTTAAGAAACAGGGAAGCAGGAAGACTGTTCCATTCCCTAACTAAACTCATGTTGACAACTATAAAAATTTAACTTCTCTATTTCATCTCTTCCTAAATGGCCAGATGCAGAAGTTATCTGTCAGATAATTTTACAACACGCTGGTAAAATTAACGACGGGTGGTGGAGCTCGACTCAACTGCTCATTGTCATGTGTGTTAATTTTCACGCAGACAAGTGTGCGGGGTCCTTTAGTCAGACAGCGTGTATGGTGCTCAACGGTGGTGTATGGTATGAGAGGTAGCGGGTAAATAAACGGAGCGGATATTATTGAAGTGAAAACTTCTTGAGCGGCGTTGTGCACTTTTTGGGGATGGGTATAAAATGACTCGCAAACTCGCGTCTGGATATGACGTAACCTGATCTAAAATTCGTAAGACGGAGGCAGCATGTTTTCACTTCTGCCGGCACTCTCGAAGACCCACCCGTTGGTTTTTTATTTTTTTACTATTTTTGCACTGTTACTGTTTTTATCATATTGTTGGGTTCTGCTTCGTATCATGTCCAAAGTGTTTTTAAGATACGTACCTGTAGAAATACATATTTGTTTATGACCATTAATTGTACGCATTTTTTGTGTTCATGCTTCGTGAAGAACACATATTAATTATTGTACCGGATTCAAATTTATTTTTTTAATATACATTTGTACAATTCACTGAATTTAAAAGAGAAGTTAAAAATGCTAATTTTTATTTGCGTTAATTTTCACTACATAATTTTCCAACAGTTCAAGGTTCCTAATTATTTAAATTATCGCTGAGCTAAATGGCTCCAATAAATCGCTCAGTTTGTAAGTTGCATCACATAGGGGTGCATTCACCTGACGAGAGCTTGTCGCGTCGGTAGTGCCCACTCGACGCTCACTTGGTCGGTATTAGTATTAGCAACCAATATGCATCCTTTTGTTTCTGGACTCCTGGTACCTCTATTAGACGACACTCTACCTTAAACATTTTCCCTTGTTTCCAACTGTTCAAATATGCTAATTGAAGTGAAACTTCCAATACGACTTCTAACAAGGTTGCGTTAAACGTTTAACGCTACCATGGAGGGGATATGAAAGCACTGTTGCGTCGAAGTTTCACTTCTTCCACGCGGAGGGACTCCACTTGCCTTTTATTTAGTTATTTATATTATCGTTAGTTTTTTCTGCCACTGGCTCAGCTAATTGCTCAGCTTATTTAGGACGAATTAACACGATGCGCAGCTTGTGGCTAACTTCATGTAAGTTTGATTCGGCCTATAACTTGTTACTTGCACCATATAAGGCGCGTTCACGTGACGAAAGCGTGTCGCATCAGTAACACAGTAGTGCCCACTTGGTTGGTATTAGCAACCAATGTGCATCCTTTTGTTTATGGACTCCTGGTACCTCTATTAGACGATCATCTGCCTGAAACTAAAACGTTATTCATTTCTCCTATACTTTCTGTTTTCAACTGTTCAAATATGCCAATTACTTCTATAAACAATCGCTTTGCCAATCGCTCAGCTTGGAAGCTTGGCGTCTGTAAAGTGAGTCGTTACTCAATAGTAAATTTAAATGTCAGCGGTAAGGAGAGGGATTTTCGCAGCTTGTAGCTATCTTCACAGTAAGTTGGATTTGGCCTATAACTTGTGACTTGTACCATATTAGGGTGCGTTCACCTTATAAGAGCGTGTCGCGTCGGTAGTGCCCACTCGACGCCCACTTGGTCGGTATTAGCAACCAATGTGCATCCTTTTGTCTCTGGGGTCCTAGTACCTCTACACTACAGACTCATGCTAGAGATATAAAAGGTACAAATAATTTAATACTAGCTGACCCGGCGAACTTCGTTTCACGCGATATCTTTCTAATTTATAGCTTATGTGTTATTCTGATGTAAGTATGAGCCTGAAAGAGTAACAAACATCCATACATACTCACAAAATTTTGCGGTTATAAGATTATTAGGATAGTTTCGAGAGGACGTTTTCTGTCCACTAATTGTCAAAATATAGGTATATTTTTTTTAATCATCTGTTTTTTTTTTAATTAACCACGTTATACCACGTAGGTAACTACTGGTAATAGATGTTCTAAATAGGGATAATTAACTAAAATAACGCAGACGGCACGCATCGGCTAGATTTTTTTTAATGTAACTCAGAGTGAATAGGTATCTTTCTTCTAGATCTGCGTGCTTCATCTTCGACCACAACGTCGCTAACTATTAAGCGAGTTGGTGGTCAAGCGCGGATTTATTCGCGTTAAAAATGTAAGCCGGTACAGTAATACATTTTAGGTTAGGTGCGTATGCTAGCCAAGATGCGAACCAAGACATAATTTTGTCTCATTTCGAAGCATCAAAATATAATTATTATGATTAGTTCATGAGTTCGATTCAAAAAATATTGGTCACGTATTTTTTTTGTCAATCAAACAAGAAATTACAAAGACAAACCTAGTTAAAGTTTGAGAGTGGCGGTAGGTAGTGACGTCAGGAGGAACTATAACGGGCTATATCTTCATAATTTTTGTATAATTGGCAAAAGAAAAAAAACGTGTGTAATACTTTTTAGGGTTCCGTACCCAAAGGGTAAAAACGGGACCCTATTACTAAGACTCCGCTGTCCGTCTGTCTGTCTGTCACCAGGCTGTATCTCTTAAACCGCTATAGCTAGAAAGCTGAAATTTTCACAGATGATGTATTTCTGTTGGCACTATATTAACAAATACTAAAAACATAATAAAATTAATATTTATTAATATCCCAAATAACAAACCTGAATTTTTAAACATTTTTCGCTCGACATTAATAATGGTAACAGGTAGATGCTTGAAATATTCACAGAATGTTGAGTTGTTTATACAATTCAATAATAAGTATTTTTTTTGTCAAATTTTCAAAATTAAATTAAAATGAATATTTAAGGGGGTCTCCCATACAGTACGGAACCCTGCGTGCGCGAGTTCTACTCGTACTTGGCCGATTATTAATACTCTATCTGACGGACAAATTTATATTTTTTAGTCATCATTCCTATTATCATGGTGATTATGGCAGCGATGCAGGAATTCACGTAGACATCAATCTTATCACACCTTTCTTTTTTCAATAGAGTTTAAAAACTAGTCAGGCTTCAAAATGGCTGCCCTAGCGAATACCTCGGTAATGGCAGATCACACTAAGCCTCAGACTCCAATAAAGCGGAGAAGAACGGAGAAAGCAAAGCTGGGTCGTAGTGCATTGCAGAAGTTGTATTGACTGCCTCGGTGGCTCAGTGGTTAGCGAACCTGACTTCTGGATCAAAGAGGCGTGGGTTCGATCTCGACCCAGGGCAAGCATATAATTATGTGATGAACATTGGTGTTTGCTCTGTGTCTGGGCGTTATTTAGGTAATTTATTCATTTATATAAGTAAATATGTATTTAAAAATATGTATTATGTAGTATATCAGTCTCTGGCAGCCATATCACAAGTTTTGCTTAGTTTGGGGTCAGAGACCGTGTGTAAGATGTCCCCTAATATTTATTTATTTTATTTTATTTACTAATTTAGTTACTTACGAAAGAACAGAAAAAAATAGTCCAAGTGCGAGTCAGACTCGTGCACAAAGGGTTTCGTACCGTATGAGAGCCCACTTTAGTTATCTTTATTTTATTTGAAGTGAATATACAACTTAATATTCTGTGAACATTTCAAGCGTCTTAACATGTTGCCGTCAAAAAAAAATACATTATATCAAAAAATTAAAACCTACTAAAAAAAAACCCCTTAATATTTTTATTTTATTTTTATTACTTAGGTACTTTCTGTTACGGTGGCTACAGAAATACATCATCTGTGAAAATTTCAACTGTCTAGGTAGCTATCACGGTTCATGAGATTCAACCTGGTGATAGGTATAGACATACGGACGGACTGACAACGGAATCTTAGAATAGGGTCCCGTTTTTACTCTTTGAGTACAGAACCTTAAAAAAAGCTAAGGCTTATGCCTTAATCTTTTCGAATTTTAACCCTCTATTTCAAGCCTTGCTTGCGAGCTATTGGTTCAAAAATACAGACCCAGCTCCGCGCCGTTTTGGTGGACTCCATGCCTAACTACACCACTTTCCTAGGTTTAAACGAACCAGAAATCTAGATTCCGTAGAACTGCAACGTGATAAAAATAATTTCATTTCTTACCTGTGACTGCATTCCTCGCAGCGTCAACTGCGGAGTTAAATAAGTGGCCGTTACCACGAGCGATGTAATCGCTGCGGATCTTTATTGTAATAGATTGTTATTCAGCAGAGGTAGAGGCTTACCGTACTATCACAAAAAAATTACGCAGGCTTTAGACAAGGTTTAGCAGTACAAATTGCATGGTTAAACTGTGTTTAGAGCGTGTTTAAATCTTTTGTGGTAATGCGTTTATAGTCCGAGATCTCACTGAGCGCAGCATACTCGCCTGAAATCATTTTTTTCTACGTAAATAAAGGAGACGGTGTAAATACTGAGTTGCCTTGCGAAATGTAGCCGCTAGTATTGTTAATTGTAATTTGTTTAGTTAAGGGGTTTGAACATTTTTGTATGGAAGCTGGCATATCCACCCGCCGCCATTTTTTTTTTTATAAGTTTCCGCGCACAATGAATGTAGCATATGGCTAGGGGATACTTATACAAACAATATAATATTTGTTCAATACTACGATGCCCTAAAGTATCACGTTCTCGAGATATTTGGATGTAAAGATCGTAAAGTTCTCGTACAGCGATCTTTACATCTAAATATCTTGAGAACGTGACACTTTAGGGTGCCATAGTACGAAACATTTATTCTGTGTATACTGTGTATAGGTGTCCCCTATTCATATAATTATACTACTTTCATCGTGCGCGGAAACTTTGATAAAAAAATCATAATGGCGGCGGGTGGATATGCCACAAAGGTTCAAACCCCTTTATTGTTAACTATCAACCCGCCCCGGCTTCGCACGGGTGCAATGTGCAATGTGCGTTTGCATTGTAAGCCCAAAAAAAAATATTTTTTTCCGTCACAATGGAAAATTCTAAAATTATCTGAGTTCCTCTACTATATGATGAATGTTAAACCTTTCTCTTAAATTAATCTATGTATTTAAAAAAAGAACATATTTCGTTGTGTAGTTTTAAAGATCTAAGCATACATTGTATTTATACGGACAGACAGACAGCGGGAAGCGACTTTGTTTTATACTATGTGGTCATTGTAATTGTAATTTGTTTAATTAATTATTAGGAAAACATTTCATTTATTTGTTGATGTGTGAACAATGATATGATAATGATATAAAACCACGTTGGTTCCATAGTATAAGATCAGTAATCGTTCGTCGAGACGCCCCCTTACACTAGTATCTTCTCAGCTACATTCCATCGTACATGCAATTAGTTTTTGTCGTTCTCGAGACAAGTTGATCCTTTACGATGTAATGGGCTGTACCATTTGAAATGACATTGTTATGGGATATTCCCATCGATTAGCAAAGTGGCAGGCCCTGTGTCTGAGTTTTTATCCCGCCTAATATATTTTGGATACCTGCAAATTGAAATTTGATAATTTAGTCACTAACAATTTTATTGAATGTAAACTTTTACTAGGTATTATTAACGTTGACAAATTCTTTTTCTGACATATCTGTGAATGTATTAAGAAAATCATTTTTTTTCTCTATCTATATTTTGCAATGTATAATATAATAATAATAAATACATTCGTCTTATCATATCACTTTATAACAAGTATTTTTTTTTATCATTTTTATTGGGATATGTATTAAATTTTACGCATACAATGGCACATATCGCCACAATAGTACATAATGACTATGAACAATGTATCATTATGATAATTATTTTTCCCAAAAACTGACAAACGTCGAGTACAAAATTCGAATAGTTCTCTTGACGTGATGTATACAATTTTTACATTATTGTTGATTTTTCAAAATCTGTTCACATGTGGCGAAAATATCGATGAACATACACAAAAAATACACACAGACGAACAAAGTAAACCTCCTTCCTTTTTTGAAGTCGGTTAAAATAAAACAGTAACATTTATAAGCGAGCATAGAAATGGTCCTTATCTATATATACAGGGCTATTTCTAATCAGCTAGCATCTTTTTAGGGGCTTATTCTGTACATCAAAACTAACAACTTTTGTTCTGCGACTTTAGTCAAAACTCAAAAAAACAAACAGCTGTTCCATACATTTCGTCGAGGGTGAACGATATTTTTGACCGACGTACCTAACCGGAGGAGATAATAATACGAATAATAAAATTGCCATACCCTTATCAGGGTCATATGTATAACTATACAAAACATGTTAATTAAGAACCGCATGTAAATTTCAATGCTTTGACTTTCATACTCAATTCGACGCATATATTTTTTTTAATGTGTAACCACTCATAACTTTTTTTGTAGTAGTCCGATTTTAATAATTCTTCTTTTATTGGAAAGAGTATACTTCGAAATTGGTCCCATTAAAACTATACACGCACATATACAGGTTTATCCAGAACTGGGTACTAAGCTGAAAGGGGGTTCAAAAATAAATAATACAATAATTCTATATAAAATCCATATAAACTCGAAATCAACAAAATGTATGAAACAGCAATTTTTTTTCTCGAATTTCGTGTTGGCCCTATAGTAAAAGTTGTTCATAATGATGGTCTTAATCACCCCCTTTCGGTCCAGTACAGAGTAAGCAGATAACCCTGTATACTCATATATTTCCGCATTTTTCTGCAACTGCGTGAAGATATCTTTCACATATTTAGCAATTTGTCTAACTATATTTTTTTCTTGTCTTTCAGTGCTGGTCTGCGCATCAGGCTTCCAGCAGCAGTACTTCAGGGTGGTGCCCCGGAGTCTAAGGGTCCAGGAAGGCCACGAGGCAGTCCTAGAGTGTTCCGTGGCTAATCTGGCTGGTCAAGTGCAGTGGGCCAAGGATGGATTCGCACTTGGTAAGTTACCATTTAAATCATTGATTTATTTATAGAATAGATCTCTGCTGGGCAGCGTTCGGAAAATTGCGTAATCTTTTCTCGCCAGATACACCTCTGTGCCTCAAGTTGAAAGTTTTCGACCGGTGTGTGTTGCCTGTAGCTTATGGCACAAAAACGTTGTACTTACTATAGGCCTAATTAATAAGCTTGCTTACTATAGGCCTAATTAATAAGCTCTAAGTGGTCCAACGAGTTATCGAAAAGGTTAGGAGTTTCTAGAGGTAGAGGGCCACAAAATGCTGCTGAGTGTTCCGTGGCCAATCTTGCTGGCCAAGTGAAGTGGACCAAGAATGGATTCGCACTTGGTAAGTTTCTATAGCAACAAAAAACATTTAGAAAACTACATACTTCTATGACTTAGATCTAAAGGTAATCGATTTACTTATATTTAAAAAAAATCAGCAGTATATAAGTTTTAATTTCGTATAGACCGGATGGTTAGCCCTAGGGTCGAGAGTTCTCAATCCACCCGAAGGTATCTGACATAGATAAACGTTTAAAATATAAGAGCAACTCTAAAATCGTCAAACTCGGGTATTTGCTGTAATTCTGTGCAAATTGTTGATTGTTCAATACTACTAGAAATATTATTATTGTATACCAAAAATTCAATTTAAATTCAACAATCTTTTGATTGCAGTAGCCATCCTAGGAGAAGTACATTCCGTCCAAGATTTCTGCTCCAAAATCAAGGGCGAAGACAATTTCGTTTAAATTTCAAACTCATCTGTAACTCAAAATCATTATTTAAAATGCAGCTCAGGAAAACCCATCAAATAGCACTTAACACGTCCCAGTAGAATTCAAAATTCATCAACTACTGAAATTTAATTACGTGCTAAAATCTGAAGTCCGAATGCGGTGTTTATCACCCGGAACAGAAATGGACAGAGAAACTTCCAGAAATCATTAGCAAGTTAAAACGACACGAAGTTTGCGTCACCTGTGACAGACGTCCGACCGCGCAGGCGTCGCGCCGACGACTGGACATGGATAGCCTAATGGCTCAATGACGTAATACGGGAGGGAAGCGAGATTTTATTTTATTCTACCGTCAATTGAATTTGAAATGGTATTGAGGTGGTGCAGATTTTATATGATAGTTTAGTTTACTATAATTAGTTGACTGCTATTTTATACTATGTACATGTACTACCAACTACAAGTAGGACTTTAGAAAAGGTAGATAATTCTACATTGGCATTTATTGTGTGTTGTACTTTTGCTACAGTTAATAAATAATGATTAGCCCTTACTCGAGATCTATTAGGGAGGTCCATGTCCAGCTGTTTTACGGCTGAAACGAATCTAGTACCAAGTTGCCTGATAGTAAGCGATGTTAATCTAAAGGACTCTTGTTATTAGCTGTTTCAAATCATAATCTATTTCAAAATCAGAAAAGTGATCAAACTTTTTGTACCTGCCTATAGTTCATACCTCGGAAATAGTATGTCAAAAGTGGTAACAAAATAGTAACAATGTGTTAAATTAGTTACCATACTTTTGGAGAAATACGTTGATTAAAATTCACACTTAACTATAATTATTTTTCGCAAAAAATGGCACGACCTACTTCAACCGTGTACATAATTCGCGAATACGAGTAGTTCGCGCGGATCGATGTAGCATTTCTCACATTATTGTTGATTTATCAAAAACGGCTAAGCTGATTTCGATAAAATTTAAATAGGAATAATTTCAAAGTATACTCTTTCCAATAAAAAAAAAAGAATTATAAAAATCGGACCACTACGTAAAAAGTTATGCGTGGTTATACATTAAAAAAAATAACAAACGCGTCGAATTGAGTACCTCCTCCGTTTCGTCGGTCAAATATAGGTAGGTAAGTATCGGAATGACTACTTACTTTTTTGAAATCGGTTAAAACTATGTTTTCCTGATACCGGTAGAGATCTAGGAAGAAAATATTTGAAATACCTTTTCGAGATAGAATTGACATTCAGCGTTCTTGAAATGAGAAATTTCTCTAAACGATTGAATCGAATATGCTGCTGCTGCTGGAGCTGTATAATGGATATTGAACGTATGGAGCGGATGCCTGTCGCAAATGTGGACCAACGTGGCTATAAACTTATCTGATAGATATAAAGTAAGTTCGTATAGGCCAGGTGGTTAGCCCTGGTGTCAGCTTTTAAGACGCTTGAAGGCACTGACATAGCTAAGCGCTTAATACAACCGGGTTCTACAATTTAAAGTACCATCTGAGCTATGGTAGCGCTCAGTTGTAAATGCTACCCGCGGTCATCCATCCGAAAACTGACCGCGCCAAATGTTTCTCAACTCTCCATAAAATAGTTGATATCGACGGTTAAAAGGTAACAATGTACAATTGTATATGTAATGTACAATCGTCATAATATGTAATGTACAATCGTCATAATATGTAATGTACAATCGTCAAAAACCAAAATGTTCAAAAAAGGTTGGTTTGAAATTGCAGAATTATTTTTTGATAATGCTGTTTTTTACTTCGGCTTAGGCGACAAAAAGGCCTAGTACAGAATGGGAATTCTGAAATATGTTAATGTTAGAGCAGATTGACATTCATAACTCATTTTTGACAATTGTTATGCCTGTATTTACCTTATAAGCCGCCTGAAAGCCTGACATGACTAAATGGTTAACCGATAATTTCACGTGCTATCCGAGCCACAGTAGCGCTTAATTATACTCGTAAATGACAGTAAAAAATCATAACTAGCACTGCGGTTCTCATTTACGACAATCCAACACATAAAACAGACATACAATATAAACCTTCCTTATAGCGATCGCGTGACGCGCCCAGCTCCAAAAAGCTATCGAATTGAAATTATTAACTCCTTACGGTAGGGACTGAATAACCGAAAAAATAACTTTTGTAATGGTTAACGGTATGACGTCATTCCTTTTTATTATGACATTTGAAAATTAAGGTTTCTGTGTGTATCGAAAAAATAACGGTACCGTAACTTTCATTTTGCTGCCACACAATAGCAAATGGTCAAATGTTACTCGTACTAGTTGTATGTTATGTATGTAAATGTAAGTGGTGTGTGTGTTACGGTACTCTAACCACCATTGAAAAGGGTTTCTTGACAAAAATACAAACTATTGGCTCTGTCTCAAACCCCTAATTTCTGTAGGTACCGAAATAATTTTAGTTGACGAAAGAGTCTTACGAACTTCAACGCTCAAATAATTTCGGTCATAAAGCTGTTACAAAGTAACGATAAATATCAGAAATAAATAACCGTAAAACTTGACTTATATCGCTCTACTATTAAAAAAGCGCTATCACTATTTTCACACTACTGTTTTAATTCTGTAAAGGAGAACATTATGAAAATCGCCCGTTGTGGGTAGGCAGGCCTACGTAGGCAGTAGACTATCAACAAGTCGGTACATTCATTGTACCGTTATTTCATACCGGTATTGTAAACTTATACTTTAACCGAATTCAATCCCTGAAGCAAACTCCTCACACTAGTGGTGTGACTAAATGATTATCGATATGGCGATAATGCGAATTATTACACGGTTTGAATCAATTTCATCGATTCGATTGTTGCATAATGGGTTAAACTAGTTGCCAGGTATTGTTTTGGTTTCAAGTGTGGAGTATTTCGTGTTGCAAAATAATTTGCATTTTAGTTCTATAACAAGTTTAGGTCTTGTGGGAACCGTTTGCGAGTTAGGCATCTTTTGATTTCAATTAATGTATTTTCAACAATTGTGTTTGTGAACACAGGAGGAGTCGTTGAGCAGGATCAAACTCATATACAGGGTTATTTATAATCAATTAGCATCTTCATAGGGGCTTATTTTGTACATCAAAACTAACAACTTTTGGTCTGCGACTTTTGTGAAAACTCAAAATAAAAATCAGCAGTTTCGTACATTTTGTCGAGGCTAAACGATATTTTTCTATGGAACGACAACTTTTATTTTGAGAATTATTAATAGTCGTAGAACTAACAGTTGTTAGTTTTGACGTACAGAATAAGCCCCGAAAAGGATGTCTATTGATTAGAAATAACCTTGTATACTCGTATGTCAACGGGTGTGAGAGGCATCTTTTGATTTTAAATAATGTACCAAGTTTTAACGATCATGTTTTAAAAGATTTCTACTTTTAAGCTAAATATAGGTCGAACCCAACTTAGTGGCGTCTGCGAACACGAAGCGAGACTTTGCGCAGTAGCAAATTTATAAGTCAGCCGGCGTGAGGAGTGGAGTTTTGCTAAGCTTATAGTTAGCTTTACAGACGCTATTAAGTTTGATCCGACTTATTACTTATATAGTATTTTATTTAAAATACCTAATGTTTTAGTCGTGGTGGTCTAGAGGTTATAACACCCGCCTTACAATCATGAAGTCGTGGGTTTAAATCCCGGTCCCGTACCAATGAGTTTTTTAGAATTTATGTACATAATTTCACACCACTGGCTTTTCGGTGAAGGAAAACATCGTGAGGTAACCTGCATATGTTCGTAGAAGAAATTCGATGGCGTTTGTGATACTAACCAGCAGTGGGCTAGCGTGGTGGAAATAGCCCAATCACGCTTCGTGAGTAGGCCTACGTCTTTTTGTGGACTGTTAAAAAGTCTGATGGTACAGTACCGTTTTGTTAAGCTAAGATTATATACCTAAGCTAGAGCGCTACCGTGTTTCGTGTGACAATTTGCTTTAAAACTTTACGGTCCTATCTATCGGCCATTCGTTTTTCAAACTTTTTTTTTTATTTCATATAGGTTTGCGTTTGACTACATACTGCCTGATGTTGAGCAGATATGCGGTCCAGGATGTAGCACGCTTACCTAGAAGATACCTATTTACTTGGGATTTGAAGACACCCACGTCGTACTTTAGCTGGAAGAAAGACCCAGGCAAAGCGTTCCACATTCTGGCTGTTCGTATGAGGAATGAACTATTTGTCCTCCCCACTGCCATTACTAATCTACCGGCCCATGTCGGACTCTACAATACAGGGTTATTCCTAATCGTAATTTTAGTCAATTATCATCCTTTTGGAGCTTTATTCTGTACATAAAAACTAACAACTTTTTTCTGCAACTTTTGTCAAAACTAAAAACAAAATTGTACATAGAAAAATATCCTTTACTCGTGACAAAATGTATGGAACAGCTGTTTTTTTTATTTATGACAAAAGTCGCAGAACAAAAGTAGTTAGTTTTTATATACAGAATAAGCCCCTAAAAGGATGCTAATTGATTAGGAATGACCCTTTATAGTGACGATAATAGTAGTTTATGCAACTGTCATATAATGAAGGGTATTAAAACACGAGTGTGAGTTTATGAAACGAGCGCAGCGAGTTTCATAATAGTAACGAGTGTTTTATTACCCGTGTTATATGTAGTTGCATACACTACTTTATCTTCACTAATAAAAAAAAAAAAAAAACATGTTGCGAAACATTAAATTCACGCGTACGTGTATTGTCACAGTGAACTTGGCGCCATTTAAATCTAACCAATGAGAGCGCAGCTGCGCGCGCAGGGCCAATCAGGAGCGAGCGCGCGATGTTATAATGAGATTTTACGATATCGATGTGGATATTATAACATCATGTGAAATTGTTTTGTTGTCTGCGCTATAACAGTAGTCATTATAAGTCAAGTATTGGAAGCATAAGTAGAATGTTACAACATTAGTGTAGATAAAAACTATAACTAACCTTAAAAAAAATCCCCAAACGTTTCATCAGTGATACCGGGCTACCCCGCTACACGATACATAGTCCATCTATCCATCCATCAGCCATAAGAAGTCCACTGCTGGACATATGCCTCCCCTATGGATCTCCAATAAGACCGGTTGGAAGCAGCTTGCATCCAGCGCGATCCTGCGGTCTTAATGAGGTCATCCGTCCACCTTGTGGGTGGACGTCCTACGCTGCGCTTGCCGGTACGTGGTCTCCACTCGAGAACTTTTCGACCCCATCGGTCATCAGTCCTCCGCGCTATGTGCCCTGTCCATTGCCATTTCAACTTGCTAATCCGTTGGGCTATGTCGGTAACTTTGGTTCTTCTACGGATCTCCTCATTTCTGATTCGATCTCGCAGAGAGACTCCGAGCATAGCCCTCTCCATAGCTCGTTGGGCTACTTGGAGCTTATTAATAAGGCCCATAGTGAGAGACGATACATAGTGGTGATAAAAATTAACCTTGAATCTTTCTCCCCCAGGCTTTTCATCAGTGATACCCGGCTACCCCCGCTACACGATGTTCGGAGACCGTCGCCACGGAGTCTACAACTTGCGGATAGTCAACGTGACGTTAGAAGACGATGCCGAATACCAGTGCCAGGTCGGACCAGCTCAGATGCACAAAGTCATCCGGGCCAACGCATCTCTCACCGTTATATGTAAGTCATTTTACCCCATCACTAGGTTAAGTCAATTTATCGATAACTAATTAGTCATTTTGTGATTTTACCCCACTACTATCTCAGTTTTTTCGATATTTTTATTCATTTAGAGATTTTAGCACATCACTAGGCCAGGTCGTTTTACCGATATTTTTAATCATTTTACGATTTTACCACATCACTTAGCTTAGGTCTTTTATTGATATTTTTTTAGGTATTTCATGATTTCACCCCACCACTAGCTTATCTTCTCATTGATATTTTTGTCTCATCACTATACTCGGGTTGACGATAAATATTTGAAATTAGTCAATACTGTTTATATCGATAATTCTAAAAACCTCTTGATAGAAGACAAATTATTGAGTTATAGTGACACATTTTGTATCTTCTAACTAGAGAACTAACGTGTGATATCAGTTAAGGGCTCTTGTCACCACAAAAATGTATGAAATTTTCGGGCAACAACTATCAAAATTATCAAAAATGAAAATACCTGGCTATCCTTACTACATTGCACCCCACCACTAAAATAAATTAAATATTTTATCGATAATTTTTAGTTATTTTGTGATTTTACCCCATGACTAGCTTACATATTTTTATCGATGGTTTTACCCCATAACTAATTTTGGTCTTTTTATTAATAGCTTTGTCCTCGACTTAACGATAAATGATTTGAAGTTAATCGATACTCATCATTGATGATACGAAATACCTCTTGGTGGTGGACACAATTTTATGTTATGTGCGGACACATTTCAGATATACTAAACAAAAATTAGTGGAAACCTAACGCGGGATATAGAATATATGTAGGTAGGAAAGTTGTCTTTGGCGTAACTCTAGCAAAGGAACTTTTAAGACAGAAAAAAATCTTTGTAAACGGCGAAAGTGGTATAAAAAATCGGCCAAGTGCGAGTCGGACTCGTGCACGAAAGGTTCCGTACCGTATGGGAGCCCCAAACCTCTTGTCGTTATTAATAGCGAACAAAAAAAACTCCTAAAATCACGTTTGTTGTATGGGAGCCCCCCCCTTAAATATATATTTTATTCTGATTTTAGTATTTGTTGTTATAGCGGCGACGGAAACACATCAGCTGTGAAAATTTCAGCTGCCTAGCTACCATGGTTCATAAGATACAGACAAACGGACTAACGGACATCGAAGTCTTAGTAATAGGGTCCCGTTTTTACCCTTTGAGTACGGAACCCTAAAAAGTATCTCTAACTCCTAAATTTGTTGACCTGTCAGTATTTAGGATATCAATTATTTCCTGCCTACTATTATTTTTGAACCTTTATGAGATAAACTATTAATAACCTAATTGTACTTTTTAGGGGAACAAACCTTCTTTCTCTTCACAACTTCTGGAAATGTCTTCATATAAAACGTGAAAACAGAACTTAGCTTGACTAAGTTGAGAGAAGCCCTGTTCTAACTTTTCATCCGTGTATTTACGTAACACGATTACTTCGTAACTTTATCCCTGAAATCAAAACAAGGATTTAATGGAACCAACCTTCTTAAACTCGATGTTAACCCTTAAACGAGTTTTGAATTCTGGGAACATTACAACTTGATGCGTAGCTTAGTTGATAACTCCGGCAGTAGAGTTATGCTTTCAGCCAATCAGAGAGTGTTTAGGGATGTTTTGTGTATGAAGGTCATAGGATGTTAGGAGGCCTTTTATAAATGATAAAGGTGAAAAAGTGGACTATAAAGATAAGAATATGCAATCAATATTTTTTTCAATCATCGATATCATCATTTTTTTATTCTTATCCCACCAACGTGTCATTTTTGCCATCATCGGCATCGCTTTGTTATACATACGTCGTCTCAACATCAACTATTTATTAGTATTAAAGAGGGATCGAATCAGAAATAAAGAGGTCCAAACCAGAGCCGAAGTTGCGGATTGGCAAGTTTGAATAGCAGTGGGCAGGACACATATCGAGAAGAACTGATATCCGATGGGGCTGCAATGGAATGTAAACCACGTACCAGTAAGCATAGCGTATAACGTCTACCGATTAGATAGTGGCGCTGGGGTCGTATTGTGCATATGTTCTGACATTCTGATTCGCTTTTTCTCCTGCTCGCTCCAGTTACTCGCGCCACGTGAGCGAGCGGGTAGAAAAAGGAAGCCTAACGTCAGAATGCGTACACAATAAGTTCGCCGGTTGACAGTTCATACAGAGATATAAAAGGAATAATAATTATCGCAGAAATTGGTAAAATCGCCTTCCATCGTGTACTAAATTCGAATATTTCGCTCGAATTGTTTACATTATTGTTGATCTTTCAAAAACGGCTCTGACGATTTTTGTAAAATTTAAATAGAATCACCTAGGGGAGTATACCATTTCGAATTAAAAAAGAATTTTTCGATTCAGTTTACAATTGGCGAAATTATCGATGTTCATCGTGTACAAAATTCGGATATTTTGCTCGAATTGCTAACATTATTGTTGGTTTTTACAAAAACGGCTGAGCCGATTTCTGTAAAATTTAAATATGACCACTTCGAGAGTATACCCTTTCGAAGTAAAAAAATAATTTTTGATTCGGTTCATAATTGGCGAAATTATCGTTGAACATACACAAAAAAAATACATACAAACGAACATAGAACCTCCTCCTTTTTGGAAGTCGGTTAAAAATTGCCAACACGAAGGCAAGACGCTGATGACGTCAGTAAAATTTCATATCTCATTTATTTAGACTACGTCACTGCAATAAAATAAAACCTCCTAATACCTACAATATCTAGCTTGAAAAAAGGCATTGCAATGCGTATGTAGGGAACGCACAGTAAAAACACTGGTCATGCCAAGGCTTGCCAAACTATCACAAGTTTATGCCAAATATCCCCCAGCATGTTGAAATGTTTATATGCGCAGTTGCGATCTCTGTGCCGGGAAAATTATGTCGCAAGTGAGAACCAGCGTGGATTTCTCGGTTTCATTTTTAGGTACTGGAATTTTAAATATTATTAAGGTTTTTTAATAACTCTCAAAAGGGATGCTATAATTAGTTGACCGAACCGGAATGAAGGTCTTTGCTTCAACACGACGATTTTTCTTTTATCTGTTCTGCAGGATATCATTTTTTTTTTGTAGTCACAAACGCTTATGGATACAAATGCTGTTAATAATATACTAGTTTTGTCAATGTCAATATAGCTATGTCAAATGGGAAAATTTCCCCAAAAAGAAAGGGGAATATTTTCTATTTATACTTATACCAATTTTTTTATATGATATAGAGATAAGTTGACTATAATTGTGAGTAGGTGCAATTAATAGCCCTAGTTAAAAATATGAATAGGTACACATACACCACATAGTATAAAACAAAGTCGTTTCCCACTGTCTGTCCCCATGTATGCTTATATCTTTAAAACTATGCAACTGTCTTGATGCGGTCTTTTTATAGACAAGAGTGATTCAAGAGGGAGGTTTATATACACCTGTGCGAAGCCAGGGCGGGTTTTGATGCGTTTTTTTAAATAGATAGAGTGATTCAAGAGGAATGTTTATATACACCTGTGCGAAGCCGGGGCGGGTCGCTAGTGTTATATAAAGAAATGTCATGTACATAACATCATTCTCGAATCGTCCTTGTTAAAAATAATCGCAATTTAATGCGTCTGTTTATAAATATTTTCTATCCTAGAAAAGATAGACAAAAAGTTTGCTCTGTTCGCCCGACGTCGGTTCTGATCCGCGACAACTAAGTCTCATATAAGTTTACGCGAGTTCACAAGTAGAGGGTAAGTTTTTTGGATGCAGATTGCAGATATTTCAGCTACGGGTGAAATTGCCAATTGTCTTTGCATAGAGTTATGTCCTTTTAAGTTTTAAGTAACAAACAACGTATTATTTGTTAGGTTACACGAGCAAAACCCGCGGCTTCACACATGTCATATTTGAATTTTTGTGTTACTTAGTTTAGGATTGCGTAGGTACTCAAAGGGTAAAAACGGGACCCTATTACTAAGACTCCGCTGTCCGTCTCTCTGTCTGTCTCCAGGCTGTAGGTATCTCATGGACCGTTACAGCTAGAAAGCTGAATTTTCAAACATGATATATTTCTTATTTCAAAATGTATAATAATTTCAAAAATATATATTTAGTCCAGGAAAGCGAAAATTCTAAAAGGGCCACCAAGAGACCGGCCTAGCCGCGTTTGGGGCCCGCTGTTGATCCAACTAGTTTTATTTAAATTCTCACGTTAATCATGTTCTGAAAACAATCTGTAACATATTCATTGCTCTGTAAATAAATGTTTTCTTTCTTTCTTTCTTTCTTTTCTTCTTCTGTTGCCGCTATAACAACAAATACTAAAAACAAAATATATGTTTAGTGGGGGCTCCTATACAACAAACCAGATTTTTTGCCGTTTTTAGCTCGATGTTAAAACGGTAACAAGTAGACGCTTGGAATATTCACAAAATATTTAATTGTACGATTACTTCAATATTTAATTACAAAATACAAATACAAAATAATTTATTGTTTAAAATACAAGTTACATAATTATTAAAGAAACCCTGCCTGCTGCTTTAGCGTTAACTGTGTTGCAGCAGTCAGTCTCTTCCCCAATTAGTGGGTACTTAAAACAATAAAGTAAGCAATAAACACAAAGGCATTTTACACTATTTATAGTAAATAAACACTGAAACAAGGTTGTTAAATCTTTTTCAACATAGACCAAATACAATTTTCAGTTTAAACTAAGAAGTATGTATGTGTGAGTGTGATTATTAATTACTAAAATAAAATAAATATTTAAGACCCATACAGTACGGAACCCTTCGTGCGCGAGTCCGACTCCTACTTAGCCGATTATTAACATTATTTATTATACTTAGGTATTACAGGACTAATCGTGCTCTGAAAAGAAATTGCAGATAAATAAATACTTACCTCATTTTACCGATTTTGTTACGTTTCGAACGATTTGTATCAATCGTGGTCACGGGTCTCAAATTTACTGTAAACAAATTTAATTAATTTAATTCAAATTCTTATGTGATTTATATGAGTCTATAGCTAGCAGTAAACGTCATATGGTTGAAACGATGATAACGATTAGATTTATGTGTAAGAAACAAAAGTAAATCACACTCCTGAAATTTATATATCTAATTCTTTTAAATAATAAATAAGTTGTTAACTTTTACTAGTTTTAAATTGAGACCTATACAAAAACTATCATAATCTCAAATTTCATGCAATTTTGTTCATAAATGTGGTAGTTATAAAGCTTTGTAATATTACATAATTATTAAAAACGGACGGACATACGGACGAACACAACGAAGTCACAAGGGTTCCTCGTTTTACTACGGATCCCTAAAAATATTCGTGTGTACAGAAAATAATTGGTATTTAGATATTAGAAAAGTGAGTGTTGCCAGTGATGACTGATGGCACTGAAACGTGGTCTCTAACTATGGGCCTTATTAATAAGCTCCAAGTAACACAACGAGCTATGAAGAGGGCTATGCTCGGATTCTCTCTGCGAGATCGAATCAGGAATGAGGAGGTAGGTAGAAGGACCAAAGTTACCGACATAGCCCAGCGGATTGACACGTTGAAGTGGCAAAGGGCACCTAGCGCGGAGGACTGATGACCGATGAGGTCTAAAAGTTCTCGAGTGGAAACCAAGCGCAGCGTAGGACGTCCACCCACATGGAGGACGGATGACCTCATTTAGACCGCAAGATGGCGCTACGGCTACGGCTTGCATCCAGCCGGTCTCATTGGAGATCTATAGGGGAGGCCTATGTCCAGCAGTGGACGTCCTATGGCTGATGGATGGATATTAGAAAAGTACAAAATAACTCCACTTCTGAATTTCTTGACATCGCTTTAAAACTAAATACGTCCCCAAAAACATTTTTCAATTAAATCCCTCCCATTCTGAAAAAGAAACCCCATCTTTAACCACTCAGCATTTATATCTCGAATAAATTCAGCCAAATCGAATTTGGCCGAACTATCGAATATGACCCACTATATGTAGGGCTCGAGACATATCGGACCCAAGGATTGCTTATTGGAAGCGATACTGCGAATTTGAATAAAACGCCACTCGTAAAATAGTCGCAGCCCTATTATTGTCACTGGGAGTAGTGATGGGAAAATTATCGATAAAATTGTCAATGGAAAAGTTTGATTACTTATTTTGAATGAAGATGAAGCAAGATGTGCAAAATGTCCCCTAATATTTATTTTATTAATTACTAGCTGACCCGGTGAACTTCGTTTCAACATCTGTCAACTGTCAATGGCAACTTTTAAATGCAGAAACATTTTGTATGGGTAAACGAAATTAATGTATTTATTATTTTTCTCTGGACTTTTATAAATTTTCTAACCGTTGAAACCTTCCTTTTGCTTCCACTGATATTACAAGCCCAAAATCAGCCAAATCGGATTAGCCGTTCTCGAGTTTTAGTGAGACTAACTACCACGATTCATTTTTATAAGATTGAAAATACGTTTTGTTAGTAGAAATTACAAGCAAACAGACAGACAAAGAAACAAACATATGAAACTAATAAAAGCGTGTTAAAAAGTAATAAAACTAAATACAGTTACCTCGAGTACTTACAAAACTAAGCTTTGCAAAATGAACTTTTAGAGGTCCATAAGCTTATTATTATGAACAACTTTTACTATGGTACCTACTACGAAAACGCGAAAAAGGTTACAAAAAGTTTATCGACTCAAAATTTATGAAGCTGCTGTTTCTTTTTTCGCATTTGTTCCCAGATTTAAAATTGTTAAAAATGCATATACAGGGTCATAAGTATTAAACGCAAAACCTTTTAAGGGCGGGTCTAGTACAACTTTTGTTCTAGGACTTTTGGAAAATGTGGTCCTGGGTTCGAGTCTCGGCCGGGCAGATGTTTTCATTTTTAATATTAGTTCTGGGTCATGGTGTTATGTTTGTTTGTGTTTAATGATAATCCCAATACAAAAAAGAGATATAAATCCCACGGGCCTCCAATTTATTTCAATGTTCATAACAAAAATGACTCTTTAAAACATGCCATTCTCTTTTTTGAAGAAAAGTGTTTCACATAATTATGACAAGTCTATCTCACCCAGAATTTAATTTGTGCCATTCAAAATATATCAAACATAACAAATATTGATAAAGTTTTAAGCAGTACCTTGAAATTAAGCGAGACGGAACATTCTATAACCAAATTGAATGAGAAAATTACTTCAAGTAAATTAATTCAGAAAATCTGGTAATTAATACTAACGTTAATTAAATAGTAATTCTAATCAGAGTTATCACGTTTGAAGTTAGTGGAGTGTAAGATATAATAAAAGCTCAAGGGATGATTTATATTTGACCGGGCCGTGTACGAAACGTGGCCTGTACGGGGCACGTTTCATACTTTTTTATTTGACTTCCAAAAATAAGGAGCCAATATTGGAGGAGGATACCGATTTAAAAAAAAAAACCGGCTTGCATTCCGGAATTGCCGGCAGAAGTAAAACTTGAACATCAAAATCACACTCGCCTAAGTGCCCTGCGCCGTTTTTCGAATTTTCGATCAAGTCACTTATCCTGACGCGAGTTTAACATTTTTTACTCATCCCAAAAAGTGCACAATGCCGCTAAAGAAGTTTTCACTTCAAAACTCTTACTGTTTTGTTAAATCATATTTTAGAGGTGGTCCCATTTAAATTTTATAGAAATCGGCTGAGCCGTTTTTGAAAAATTAACAATAATGTAAAAAATACTACTTAGATGACACATCGATTAGTGCGAACTATTTGAATTATGTACACGGTTGAAGTCGGTTAAAAAAATATTACGTGTGGTTACCGTCGATGTTCCGAACCATGGCCCGGATCAGACACGGCCCGGTCTGATATAAATCACCCTAAGTGGTGAGAAATTTTATTGACATCAGCTGTTAATTTCTCAAGGGAAAGAAGGTTCCAGAAATTTGGGTTGGTAATAATTTGAAAGTTCGTTTTAGAATAAAGAGCCAGACTTTATCTTAGGATTAATTGATAGAAGTTAGAAAATATTTTATTAATCGCTACATTAGTGGTTACTAGGCCGAAAAAGCCGTGGTCGTCTAGTGGTAATGACACACGCCTTACAATCGTGAGGTCGTGGGTTCAAATCGCGTTCCCGTACCAATGAATTCCTTGGAATTTATGTACGGAATTTCACACCACTGGCTTTTCGGTAAAGGAAAACATCGTGAGGCAACCTGCATACGTCCGTAGAAAAAATTTGATGGCGTATGTGAATCCACCAACCCGCACTGGGCCAGCGTGGTGGATAATAGCCCAATCACCCTTCGCGGGTAGGCCTACGTCCTGCAGTGGACAATCAAAATGGCTGGTACAGTACAGTACAGGTCGAAAAATAAATGCCTATCTCAGTATTCGATACTCTATAAATTGTTATACTTAGTATCTACTAATTTAGTTTATTTATCTGTGGCAACTGAATTCTGTTGCTCAAAAGTAGGTACATTTGACGCATATGTCTGGTCTCACTGCACACATTTTTACTTAGGTTTATAAACGGTTTAATTGGTTTTCTGGTGCTTTAATAACTTCCTATGAAGTATTAAAAGATAAAAAAACATCAAAAGCGTATTTACAGTCCACTCCGCATCAAATAACATTTTTTTACCAAAAAATCTGTGTTAAAAAATCATATCAAATAAAAATACCCAACCAATCCCTTCCCGTATTCCATAACCAATTTTATCTCTCAATTTTTACCCATACCCCCACTTTGTAACTACACGATAATTTCCCAAATTTATCGATATTATGTTACCCCATCCCTATGACCTCGGGAACTAACCCCGCTTGCAATAAACCGGGGTCCCTTGCGACCAACATTTCTGACCCCAACCCTATTCTAGGGTTAAAACGTAAAAATCTTTTTTCTCAGTTTCGCGTGGCTTACACGACTTTCTGCTTAGTTTTACTTATATTGGGCGGGTGTTATGATTTTGTTTTTTTTCGGGATTTTCTAGAGGATAGCAGGTTCTGAAAATGAGAGAAAGATAGTTCAATTATCTTGGAAATGAATTGTGTATGAATAACAGATTTTTTTTTTTTAATATCGTTAACGTGGTTCTTTTACGTTTGTTTCTTTAGTTTATTTTTGAAAGATGCAAAACTTTATTTGACAAGCAATTTAAAACAAGTACCTATCTGTTGAAATTGAGCTTTTTATAGTTCACTAGCGGCCCGCCTCGGCTTCGCATAGGTGTTTTATGAATATAAACCTTCCCCTTGAATCACTCTATCTATTTAAAAAAACCACATCAAAATCCGTTGCGTAGTTTTAAAGATATAAGCATACATGTGGACAGACAGCGGGAAGCGACTTTGTTTTTTACTATGTAGTGATTAAATAGGAAAAATAATTGCCCAGCTGTGGGACAGTACATATTGAATAGTAATTTTTCGCTACAAATGGCATAAACCAACCATTTACAGAATTCGAATTGTTCGCACGGATGAATATATTATCGATCAAAAATAATGTAAAAATTACGACAATTTTTACATTATTTTTGATTTATCAAAAACGACAAACCCAATTTTAAATGGAGATCTATGGAGTATCGGTTAATAATAATAATTGGCGGAGTGAGTAAATACATACAAAAAAAAAACTATACAGTCGAATTTAAAAACCTTCTTTTTTTAAAGTTGGTTGAAGGAAGCCTTCTACCGAGCAGGGAGACAAGACCATTTTCATTTTACATACATACCAATTGGGAACCTCCTTCATTTTAAAACGATCTATTATATGCCGCGTCACACAAGTTGGCGGATGTGAAGTTAGCTACAAGGTGCGCAATATCCAATCAACGTGCTTTATGTGAGCTTCAGTCAGGATTGGATATTGCGCAGCTTGTAGCTAACTTCGCATCCACTAACTTTTGTGACGCGGCCTGTATTACGAATAGGCTCTATGACCTTACATGAGTAATGCGTCCTTACATAGTATAAAATAAAGTCGCTATTTTTGTCTGTTTGTTTGTCTGTATGCTTAAATCTTTAAAACTACGCAACGGATTTTGATGCGGTTTTTTTTAATGGATAGAGTGATTCAAGAGGAAGGTTTAAATGTATAATACACCTGTGCGAAGCGGGGGCGGGTCGTCTAGTATGCTATACGAATAGAATTAAATCACATTTTCTATTTATATCATATCTGTCTTACATATAGGAAACGTAGCCTTCAATATGCTAAGTAAGGTTTCTTTAATACGTTAGCTATTTATAAGGTGTTTTAAAGGACAGCTGATTTCTGACGTGTATACAGGGTTATTCCTATTCAATTAGCGTCCTTTAAGGGCTTATTCTGTTCATCAAAACTAACTTTTGTTATAGGACCAAACCCGAAATCCCTTGTGCCATAAATTTCATTGAAATAGAACTAAAAACTCGGATTCAAACTGAAAAAAATTTTTTTTATTTCATATAGGTTTGCGGTGTAGGATGTAACACGCTTACCTAGAAGATACCTATTTTATTTACTCGGGCTCTGAAGACACATACATTAAACTTATAACACTCCCTTTTTCATGTCGATGGTTAAAAACTCCCAGAATCTTAGAACATTGGTCAATAACAAATAAGAAGGAACAATCGAACGTCATCAAATCACAATATCTCGACTTATACGACAAATCATAAAAACATGTGGTGAAAATGCGGAACTAAAAACATCAAAGAGATATTTGTGGACAATGTTTTGGTGGCTCCTCCATTGATTGGTGCAGATAAGTTTGTACATTTGAACTCGTACGACAAATCATAAACTCACTTGGTAAAAAGATGGAACTAAAAACATCAAACAGATATCTGTCGCATTTGTGGAAAGTGCTATGGCGGCTCCTTCATTGATTGGTGCAGATAAATTGGTTTGTACAGTCGTGTTCTTCAGTGTTATTGAGGCAGGCGTATTTTTTATGACATTATTATGAAGTATATTCTTTACTCGTATTTCGATTTACTTTGCTTGCTTAATTATTATTATAAAATAATTTAACTATGAAACCAACCCTTACTCGTACAAAGCTATTGCATTGCTGAAGCGTACCGCCAGGGATTGGAATGCCCTGCCTCCGTCATTGTTTCTTGACAATAACAAATTGGATATCTTCAAGTCAAGAGTGAATAGGTATCTTCTAGGTCTACATACTCCATATTCGGCTACAAATTCGCTTTCCATCAGGAGATTTGGTGCCCAAATGTAGCCCTATTCTGCATTAAAAAATAATCGGCCATTGCAAGTCGGACTCGCGCACGACGGGTTCCGTACCGTATAGCCCCCCTTAATATATTTTATGTTAATTTAATTAATTAATTATATATTTTCATTAATTTTTGAAGGGAATATACAACTTAATATTCTGTGAATGTTTCAAGCATCTACCAGATATTATTATTAAAATAGTGCGAAAAACGTCTAAAAACACAGTTATTAATATCGAGCGAAAAACGGCGAATAATTCAGGTTTTTTGTATTGGAGCCCCCTTTAGATATTTACTTTTTTCTATTTTTAATATTTTTTGTTGTAGCGGCAACAGAAATAGGTACGTTATCTGTGAAAATTTAAACCTTCTAGTTATTACGGTTTCTGAGATACAGGCTGGTGACAGATAGACGGACAGCGGAGTCTTAGTAATAGGGTTCCGTTTTTACCCTTTGGGCACGGAACCCTAAAAAGAAACTTCGCAAAAATACATCAGTTGATTGACTTAACAGTAAAAAAAAACTTTAAAATGAAAGAGCTGTTCTTTGTGATTTCAAGGTTGGCCCCATAGTAAAAAGTTATTCGTAATGATGTTCTGAATGACACCGTTTTGGGTTAGTATACCCTTTCTAAATATGGCTAAGGTCACTTCATCTATAGTACTCTTAGTTGACACTAGCGCTCATAGCGTAGTTTGACTAGGTGTTTGTCAGCGATCAGCAGAGTTAAGCGACGTTCGGCACGGTCGGTCTTCGGATGGGTGACCGCGGGTGGCATTGAGTACTACAGCTCAGATGACACGTTAAATTGTAGTTCCTGGTTGTTTTAACCGTTTAGCCATGTCAGAGCTTTCAGGTGGGTTTATTACCAGTGTTACTACCAATCTTACTACCAGTAGTAAGAACGGTAAATGAATTACCGTTGTTACTACTGCAGTTGAAAGTTGTTAGAACAGTAAAAATAAATTACCTGCGTTACTACCGTAAAACTAAAATAACAAAAAGAAACAAAATATGACCTGCTAAAGTTGCATGACAGGTGTCAAAGTGAAAGCTGTCAAACTAAAATTGGTTTAAAAAACTTTGACAGCACTCTGCCTGACAAACTTGCTTACTTTTTCGTAGAAAGTAGTATGTAGAGTACTTCTGGTTTCTTTCGTGCTCCATGATACTGGAGTATATTTTATGACCTTTTCGGCGAAAATGTACAGAATTCAGCATAATACGCTGGCTCGTAGTAAAACATAATACGCTCTCTTGGGTCGTAAAGAATATTACTCGATAGTTGTACAATGATACACTTATCTAGATGTATAATTTATTTGTGACTGGTTATGCTTAGCGGTTTTGTCAAATTATATCCATCCATCAGCGGTAGGACGTCCACTGCTTGACATAGGCCTCTCCTATGGATTTCCAATAAGCCCGGTTGGAAGCGTGTTGCATTTTGCAGTCATAATTGTATCATCAGTATATCATCAGTCCTAAGCTACGCTTGCTGGTACGTGTACTCCATTTGAGAGCATTACGGACCCATCGGTCACCCGTTTTTCTACTCGTAACTATGTGCCCTGTCCACTGCCATTCAACTTGTTAATATGTTGGGCTATGTCGGTAATTTTGGTTCGTCTGCGGATTCCCTCATTCATTTTGTTAATTCATTAATTCTCGCAGAGAGATAGAAGAAGAGAAGATAGTCTAAATTAGTCCGTTATGACACGAACTGTAATAATATAAGAAATCGTTTTTAACTTACGTAATTATTACGGATTCACTTCGGAGAGTGCGTCCAGGAGTTACACAATCTGGTCCCACCTGCCCCTTTCTTCTATCGTACGGCTAGACAGACGCGACCAAAGCGCCACCCTTTTATGGTGGACATTCCGCGCGTTAGAACCAAGCGTTTCGAATACTCATTCCTCATACGAACAGCCAGAATGTGGAACGCTTTGCCTGGGTCTGTCTTCCCGCTAAAGTACAACGTGGGCTTTTTCAAATCCCGAGTAAATAGGTATCTTCTAGGTAAGCGTGCTACAACCTAGACCGCCTATCTGCTCAACATCAGGCAGTATGTGGTTTTAAAGCAAACCTATTCAGAAAAAAATAAAAAAGTTAGTACAAACATACTATATTCGATTGCATACTGTTCTTTTTTTTATTTCACAATCAGTAATAAGGTCCGTAACATGTTCATTTCTTCTCCGAATTATCAAACAAACAATCCAATACAATTTTCTGTATCTGTTAAACGAAAAAGAATGTTTCCCTACCTTGTAAGTAATAAATTTGCTATCAAATATTATTCATAATTGAACCCCCAAAGGGGTTTTCCTATAAAGCCCTGTACCATTACTAAGGGGTACTATGGTAAACCCCTTAGGGCCAAATCGCACTACGCTTTACTATGCGCGAGATGGGGTGACGCAAAATAATTTATAAGTATTATGGAGATTTCAAGTACTAATGCAACATTTCTAAAATACTTATCTGTATAGAATGTAGGTTTTTTATTTTGATTATAGGTACTTATAAAATTATAAAACTTTATTCAATCATTCAAAACTTAAAAATAATGCTCTGTCGTAGAAGTAAGTTGCGCGCTTTACATCGTCGTTCGTCGTCGTCGTTTCAGGCATTGGACGTCCATTGCTGGATATAGGCCTCCCCTATGGATCTCAAATAAGACCGGTAGGTAGCGGCTTGATGAGGTCATCCGTCCACTGGGTGGACGTCCTACGCTGCGATTGTGCTTAACGATCTACTAATATTTTTCTCTCCCTGTACGATATGACATTTTTCCTTTAATTTAAGATCTAGAGATAAGGGCTCTTTGTAGCCTCCCACCGCGTCTCTTTTTTAGGGTTCCGTACCCAAAGGGAAAAACGAGACCCTATTACTAAGACTTCGATGTCCGTCTGTCTGTCACCGGGCTGTATCTCATAAACCATGATAGCTAAGCAGCTGAAATTTTCACAGATGATGTATTTCTGTTGCCGCTATAACAACAAATACTAAAAACAAAATAAAATAAATATTTAAGGGGGGCTCCCATACAACTAACCTGAATTTTTAGACGTTTTTCGCTCTAATAATGGTAATAGGTAGATGTTTGAAATTTCCACACAATATTTAGTTTTACATTCACTTCAATAATAAATAATAAAATTAAAATAAAATAAATATTAAAGGGAGGCTCCCATATGATAGAGTACGGAACCCTTCGTGCGCCAGTCCTACTAGTACTTGGCCGATTTTTTCTAGTTTACCTTTTAACATACTTTTGATTATTTTCGTAAGTAAATCCGTGTATGACTACCAAATATATTATGTATGTAGAACGCTTTGCCCGAGTTTGTCTTCCCGCTAAAGTACAATGTATAGGTGTCTTCAAATCCCGAATAAATTTTTATCTTCTAGGTAAGCGTGTAATATCCTAGACCGCATATCTGCTTAACATCAGGCAGTGTGACAGTCAAACACAAACATATATGAAATAAAAAAACTCGCCTGTTGGCAAGCAACATTGTGGTCAAAGATGAAGCTCGTGTTTGATCTGTTTGAATGATTATTATATTAAAACGCATTATCAAACACTTAAAGGATACATATTCACTTTGACTTTTGATTTGATCACAATTTTATTACAAAAATCACCCATGTAAGGACCACAGGCTTGTCGAGTCGCGTCGCGTCACAAAGCCTAATGCGTTGTTACCCGCAAAGGTATTATATCAATAAATTATATTGAACATTTTCGCAAGGACTTTGCAACAAGGATTGTATAATAATATCTTTTTTATCGTAGACGATAACTATTCATATTTGGAGAGGCTTCGTTGAAATAAATAAAAAGGTATTTCGGAGATGACATGAGCAGGATTACTAATATTTTATGTACTTACATGTTTTAATCTCAAAGCTTAAATTTATAGGTTGAATATTTTATGTATTCAAATTCGGTTTTTCTCACATATCTACGTGAATTATAAAATCTTAAAGTTTGTTTACTTCATGCTTGATTTCATCACTTTTATAGAATTCTTTAATTCTTATAATATCGTTATTATTCTGCCATGCCCTTCGACTAACTACTAATCCTCTTTTGTTTTATTTTATCCATATGACAAAATGAAACACATGAATATTGAAACCAAAATGTAAACATTATTAAAATTAACAAAAATATGACAGCCGGTTAGTGGAAATTTAACAAAGGCAGTGAGTTTCAAAACCCACAACTACATATTCAATTTACAAAAAAAAAACGAATAAAATACCTGCGACGCTGCTAAAGTCTGTTAAGTAATTTATTAACCAAAACGCACTTGTTGGGAGCTCAAAAAACGGACATAAATACTTCTTTCCTGCCCTAGGGAAGTAATGTAATTTCTAAATGGAACCTACAATTCTTTCTCACAAACAAGAGATAAATAAGCTCTTGGACGCAAAAACGAAAACACAAATTACTTTATAAAAGATCTAGGGTTTTATAAAACATTTTATGTACTAAGATAAAACTTGACTGCTAGAATAAAGTAAAAGCTTTCGGATAAAACGTGACAGAAATACTACAAAACTCACTTTTCATCGCGAGATTAAGCCTTAGTCTGTAACGCTGGCCAAATGCGGGTTGACATAGTACTCATATTACAAAACAAGAATATTTATGAAATTCAGAAAGACTTATATCGCTCGGACCATAATTATTTTAATTTAATAAGATGTTGAAATAATAAGATATGAATACTTATTATTATATTCAATGGTATCTATGCTCCTTATTTTTTTATATTTTTTATCCTTAATCTACACCGTTAATTTTCAACTTTTCAAGCTATTCTTAATACTTCTCTAGTATGAAAAGAAAACTCATCATTTCAATAGTTAAGTCCAAAGTGGCGAAAATAATGGATAATATGAATGTAGAACCGGTAAGAAATCACTTACGTCCTTGGTCTACTTAACATTACTTACTGCCTTTATGCTTATACGGTACATGTGGTTCAAGTTTGAAGTACCTACTTAAAAACTCTCTAGCATGAAAATGATTTTCAATTCTCTAATAAACAAATCCAAAACGGCAAAAAATTTATAGGTTATGAATTTAAAAGATGTAAAAATAATTTACGCCCTTGTGCTATAAAACATTACTTTCTGTCTTTATGTTTAAAATGTGGTACATGTGCTTCATATTTGAAGTACTTAATTCCTCTATACTCTATAACATAAAAATTATACTCATTATTTCAATAATAAAATACAAAACAGCGAAAAGAATGGACGATGAATTTAAAACAGGTAAGAAATCTTTTACGCCCGTGGGCTGTAAAACATTACTTACTGCCTCTATGCTTATACGGTACATGTGGTTCAGAAACATAACTTTTCCCTGAGATCTTGCAAATTTTATGCCCCGACGAGATTGTGGGAGAAGAAGAAAAGTATGAAAATAGAGATGGACGACATGATCCTTTCGAATGAATAATCGAATAAATATTCGAATAATTGCATATCTCGGCGCAATTTTTTAGCAAATCAATTAGTGAATGAAAGGAAAAATAAATAATCGGCCAAGTACGAGTCGGACTCGCGCACGGAGGGTTCCGTACTGTATGGGAGCCCCCTTAAATATTTATTTTATTTTAATTTTGTTATTTATTATTGAAGTGAATATAAAACTAAATATTCTGTGAAAATTTCAAGCATCTATCTGTTACCATTATTAATATAGAGCGAAAAACGTCAAAAATTCAGGTTTGTTGTATGGGAGCCCCTCTTAAATATTTATTTTATTATTTTTTTAGTATTTGTTGTTATAGCGGCAACAGAAATACATCATCTGTGAAAATTTCAGCTGCCTAGCTATAATGGTTCATGAGATACAGCCTGGTGACAGACAGACAGACGGACATCGAAGTCTTAGTAATAGGGTCCCGTTTTTCCCTTTGGGTACGGAACCCTAAAAATATTTCAAGGAAAGGGAATTTTTATTTTTAAATTTTTCAATTGTTATACATACTTGTTTAGACACAAAAAAAATGGATTGAAGTGTAACACAGTGAGACGAAAATTACATGAAACCCTTAAAAATTAATCTCAGGTAGAGTTCGAATCAAACTTAATGCCATAATTATGTGAAGTTAGGGATACTTAAGCTGCGATAAATTCCATCTTCATATTCGTTACTGCGCAGACTCGCCTGGTGTTCACACTACAGCCGCCTTTAAATTTGGATAGTATTTTACTAAATATGTTCGTGCTGATGTTATGGGGTAATTACTTCCTCGTAAATTCTAATGTAACTAAAAACATTCTCATGAAATCAATCAATTAATCAAATCGTAAATTTGCTTCGAGTCATACGATTAGTTTTATATTTACATTCGAATATTATTCGATTGTTTGTCTAACATCACTACAAACTCATTGTTATGGATTATTTTCAGGTGCTTTCTTTATAGGGGTACGTTTTACTGGGCTATGTTTCGGGTACCCTCTTTTTTATGATTTGTCTATGACAGGAACGTCTTTGAATAATCTCGAAGATATTTATAATATAGATTGTTTTTATTCTTTTCCTTCATACGTCTCTTCCACAGAACAGCAGAAATAGATGTCTCTTCATTTTTTTCGTCTTTTTCTATCTTATTGATAGATAGATGCGTTTGTTTTATCAAATGATTTAGTTCTCTTTTCCTCATATATTTTAGTAGTCTAAGATCCGACTGCAGAATCGTTACACTCATCACGTACATGCTAAATACTTTGAAACACTTAATAGGCTATATTATTTTGTAAAGATATTCGACCTGAGTCCATTTAAATATTATCCGTTATAATTTAGCAAGCGGATTTATGCATGACTCTGTCGGCCTGAAGCCCATATGTTGGCTGTAAACAGTGAAACTTTTAACTAATAATTATTTTTCGCAGACAATAGCATGACCGACTTCACCCGAGTACAGAATTCGCGAATATTTCGCACGGATCGATGTTACATTTTTCACATTATTATTGATTTATCAAAAATGGCTCAGCCGTTTACAATAAAATTTCCATGGGACCAATTTAGAAGTATACTTTTTCCAATGAAAAAAATAATTATTGAAATCGGACTACTACGAAAAAAGTTATGCGTGGTTATACATATAAAAAATATATTTCGCAAAAAATGGCAAGTACCGTCGTGTACAAAATTCGGATATTTCGCTGCAATTGCTTACATTGTTCTTTAGTTTTTTTCAAAAACGGCTCAGCCGATTTCTGTAAAATTTAAATGAGAGACCACCTCGGGAGTATACCCTTTCGAACTAAAAAAAAATATTTCGATTCGACATTCACAATTGGCGAAATTAACGATGAACATACACAAAAAAAATACATACACACGAACGTAGAACCTCCTCCTTTTTGGAAGTCGGTTAAAAATTGTTTTTAGCTTCTACGTGATGAGCGTAACGATTCTGCAGTCAGATCTCGTACTTTATTCTAGTCCCGTATTTGCTGACTGTTCGCTTTTAGATACTAAATATTTAAATAACTGGTGTTTGTGGTTTCTATGACTCAAGCATAAAAATCTTTAGCGTAATTTAACAGAATGACGATAATAAAAACATAAAATTGCAAGATTATTGCCAAAACACAGACGAAATTGAAAATCTTTTCTATTCACCAAGACTTGCATGTTTGGTGAATTTTATTATTTCGATTTTAAAACGTGGTCTCCAGTGGCTCGTATAATTTTGAAGATACCCACAAGTTATCGGAAAAATATTTGTAGTTTGTGATTTTCGATGAAAATGCATTTTTCGTTTTTGTTTCTCTATTTTTAGACATCGCTTTCATCATCATTTCAGTCTACGCCGCGGTCATTGCTATATGTAGTATGTCTCTCCTCTAAATTTGAAATAATATCGGCTGGAAGTAGCTTGTATCCATTTTGCGGTCTCACTGAGTACGTTTCTCCATCTTGTGCTAAATGTTATGAAGTTGTGTTATTTGGCAGCAAATAGTATTAAACATTAAACTTTGTTAAGCCTTGTAGACGTCGTTTTAAGTTTTCCTTTGTATTCGTTGAAAGTGGAGCAGAAATTATACGTTCAGGCACAGGGCTCTATTCAATGGATGTTTAATCAGTCGGATAGGCTGTAAAGTCACTCGTCTTCAAAATATATGCTCCGTTGTAAAGATATCCGCTATATTCGGGAGCAAATTATTGTGGCCTATATAATGTTACTTCAAATTACTCCTCATTACTTAGCTTACATAATCCCACTACCGGGTAAAAACTTTTTCTTCCTTGTGCCAATTAATAAGCTACCTACCTGTCATATCTTTACCAAATCTTATCCACATATTATTATGATAAAATAGGGCTTAAGTCATTCATAGAAGTTATGTTACGTATGTAAAGTTAAGTCGTCCATAATCAACATTTTTGGTAATTAAAGTTTTTATTTATATTTTCCATGTTAATCTGGAGAAGCCAAGGCTTCCGAAACACAGTGCCATTACAATTTTACGGAACATCTTGGCTTCAGATTTTCAGCTTTATGGCGAATCCACTTCGTTCTTCCATCCATGGTTTATTCGCAATATGAACAATACAGGGTGTTACAAACTTTTTTTACTCCGTTGTTTCAACAGTCTCGCAAAATGAGGTCTGGAGATTTTATATGACTTTTCAAGTAGTTCATTTTTACATATTTCCGCTTTAAGTTAGGCGCAGTTTTTAGTTTTCTTTGGCTGTCGATATATTTTTGTACCAAACTTGTTTGTTGTTTGTTTATTCAGATTTTATAGCGTTCTATCTTTACAGTTTTGGTACGATTGAACATTGTGAATGTTTTTAGCAATCCTGTAGAAGTAGAAAGAATATTTGTTTGGACGACTATGTAGGATTTTATGTAATAATAAGAAAACAAATTATGATAAATTGAAATTAAATGTCATTATTATGGGTCATTGTAATGCCTGAAATAAATATATTTTACTTAGGATATTTCAAGTACCTACTAACACTCTTTGTATAGTATAACCAAATAATTGTAAATGTTAGTTAACAAAGGGCACATACCCTGGAGTCTGTGGTTAATAAATTTTAATTAAAAAAAAAAAAATTTTTACTATTGCATGTCACTATTATTATATAATTATAGTAGATAATGCAATCTTCTTTTAATAATAGTGAAAAATTTTACTCATAAGAGAATTGCATCGTAACAATGATAATAATCGACAAAGTACTTAAATAAATTCCATCGACTTTCAATTTGTTTGCAACCGATTCAAGTAAAGCATTCAACAGCGGGATCATTATAGAACTAGCCAAGAAGATAAATAAACTAAACCGAATCCTTTCCCGCGACTTCGTTTCAAGAAAGCATTGTGTCTTCAACAATTTAAACTGACTTACGGCATTCTTACTCCGCCGTAGGTATAAAATGTATAGGGCGTCGCGCAAGGAAGCGCTTTGAGCCCACTCTTTCAAAGTTTCGCTACAGAGATGGGGTGCGTTTTGTTAAAGTTTTTAACGTTAAAAAGAAAGCTCAGCTTTTATGTCTCAATGGAAGGAACATGAAAAGTTTGTCTGCGAGTTTATTCGAGGGAAGTTTCGAAATTAACCTGTTAGGATGGCTTGAGAAATCGGGATTTAGGGAGGGTTAGAAGATTTTCTTTTTACTTTGCGTTTTGCTTGCTTGTGCGTGCATGGGATACAATTTCAACTTTTGCCGAGTTTTGGCCGTATTTTGTTTTTGCGCATTTGCTGTGTAGGATTTGTGTAAAGGTTGTTTTCTTTGGAACCATTCGTATACGTGAAATCTTAGCTTTTACACATAAACTTGGATTTTATAATGTTTGCCTTGGATTCTTGCCGTTTTAACTGGCAATTTTAAAATAAGCCTAAAAGTTATCTATCATAACTTTTCGGGCTTAAAAAGTTTCTGATCGGTAAAGCCTACTATTCCTTGAAAGAGTATGATAGTACCCACAACATAAATTAAGTAAGTATATCAAACGTACAATGTATCGTACCGAAATTAAAAAGACGTGTGGCACTCGGGGACTGCCGCGGTAAAGCTATTGCATAATTTTACAATACGTCTAATCGCACACAACGCCGTGTCGAAGACTGCCGAACTGAAACGACGTTAGACGATGCACGGCCTTCAAGCCACACCTCCTTGCCCGTCGGAGTGGGGAGCGTGAGGTTTTTTCGTTACGGAATTTCTGGATTCGGTCCCCGCGCTCAAGGCCCGCGATAGAAGCTATGCAATAGCTTAATAACTACTCTTGTGACTTGTGTTTTATGTATTTTAGCACCAATAAAGATCTGTATCTGAATAATGCTTATTTTAAACATACAAAAATATAGAGCGCTCGTAACGCAGTTTGACTAGGTGATCGCCGTGTCAAGTTAAAAATCTATTGCATATAGTACTGTACTGTACCAGCCTTTGAAATAGTCCACTGTAGGACGTCGGCCTACCCACAAAGGGTGATTGGGCCATATCCACCACGCTAGCCCAGTGTGGGTTGGTGGATTCACATACGCCATCAAATTTCTTCCAAGGACGTGTGCAGGTTGCCTCACAATGTTTTCTTTCACCGAAAAGCCAGTGGTGTGAAATTCCGTACATAAGTTCCAAAGAAACTCATTGGTACGGGACCAGGATTTGAACCCACGACCTCAAGAGTGACAGGCCAGCGTTATAACCACTGGACCACCACGGCTTTTTATATGTGACTGCGAAATTATTAGCAATACTTCTAGGATAGTTGTACTTAGTTGAGCTTTCACTGTGGGCCCAAACCAGAAATCGCTAGTAAATAAGTTCGTATACGCCGCTTGACTAGCCCTGGTGTCAGCGTTTTAAAGCCTCCTGAAGGCCTCTGACATGGCTAAACGGTTAAACAACCGAGACTTACAATTTAACGTGTCATTAGTGCTAGCGCTCAGTTAAGAATGCCACCCGTGGTCACCCATCCGAAGACTGACCGTGCTGAACGTTGCTTAACTTCGATGATTGGTAACGAACACCTAGTCAAACTAAGCCTATGAGCGCTACTACGCTGTGAGCGCTACTTTGCATCGCAAATACCTATAGAATCGAAAATAAAAACCAGCTATTGCATACAAGAAGTTCGTCAAACCTTGAGAAAATTTATGGAACAGTTGATTTTTTCTTCGCTATTTTGCAATTGAACCCATATTAAAAGTTGGTCATATTGTCGACTACAACTAGGTACATCCCGCATAAATTGGCATTTAAGAAAAAAAAATCAAGACCCAGAATCCAACGATATCCAGAAACCGTAACTATCAATCAATAAAAACAAACAAACTGAAGCGTAAACAACCGCAAAACCATCATTGTTCACGATGAACAAAGAAACAAGTGAACAAAACAAACATATTACGGACAAACCTACTCATAATGATAACAACACAGTAAATTCTGCGAATGTGGGAGATGTGTCGCGAATATAAGATATATTGGATGTGGGGCGTTGAGTGTTGCCAAGTGTAGGAGATAAAAAGCCACATTGTTTCGGAAAATACCATATTATTTGATAAAATACCCCATTGTGATGACTATCTGTTTTAGGGTTCCGTACCCAAAGGGAAAAGGGGACCCTGTTACTAAGACTTCGATGTCCGTCTGTCTGTCTGTCACCGGGCTGTATCTCATGAACCATGTTACGAGTAGCTAGGCAGCTGAAAATTTCCCAGATGATGTATTTCGGTTGCCATAACAACAAATACTGAAAAACAAAATAAAATAAATATTTGAGGGGGGCTCCCATACAGTACGGAACCCTCCGTGCGCGAGTCCGACTCGTACTTGGCCGATTGTAATAGTCAAACGCGGTTTGGAATAACAAATCGTCCTTTTTTATTTTTTTACGAAGGGGAAATCTTCGGGATCTCCAAAGGAACACACCAGTGCTCCCAGCACTTTACACGACTACTCGCCTGGTGATTAAACCAGGCTTGTACCGTCCTACAATAAATCGTCCTAGGCTATTTTTAACCGACTTCCAAAAAATAGGAGCTATGTTCGTCTGTACGTAATTTTTTTTGTTTTGTGTATTTTCATTGATAATTCCGCCAATTGTGAACCAAATCGGAAAATTATTTTATTAGTTTGAAAGGGTATGCTCTCGAGGTGGTCCCATTCAAATTTTACAGAAATCAGCTTAGTCGTTTTTGAAAAATCAACTATAATGTAAACAATTCGAGCTATATATTTAAATTTTGTACACAATGGAAGGCGGTTGTGCCATTTTTTGCGAAAAATAATTGTGAATATTCTTTTTTTTTGTTTGGTAGATCATAATTCAGCAAAATAATTCAGTTTCAAATGAAGGCAACCTACAACCAGCTAATGATGCTGGGTTGATAGCTGTTTTTATAAAAAAATAATACTGAAGATACGCATTTCGTTACATATGTCGTATTTCTATTTAATTATGAAAAAGCGCACTCATCGTTTGCGCCGCTCGATCGCGGTAAATAGCTAATTTGCATCGGCATCTTACGTTCGATACAGTCTTAATTGAAGGGCGCCTAAAGTTTTGAGAGGCTTGTAGACAACCAGCACTGTATTATGTTGAGTTGGGACCAGCAAGTAGGTATAAACGTAGTTGTTTTTTTTTCTATCTATAGGAATCAATCTTTATATCTCTGAGCAGGAGGCTTTTCAAGCAGAGCCATTCTAGCCGCTCCGCCGCTTGCCGCTTGAGCTACTTTCACAACAACAAACAAAATGATAGTTTTTTTTTTGCTTTGGGTTTGGCAACTACTTCAACCTACATAAAACTGAAAATGTACCATGTTTCTGTTATTTATGATGTATATTACTAAAAACTTAAATTATATTATATAAAGAATGTAGTATTTTTTTAAAACGACTCGGCCGATTTCAATAAATTTTTAATGAAACCACATCGGGAGTATACCCTTTTGAATTGAAAAACAATTTTTAAATCGATTAACAATTTGATTCAAATATCGATGAATATAATTACACAAAAAATACAGAGACAGACATAGAACCTCTCCCTCTTTGGAAGTCATCACATTATTACATTAAAAACAGTTTTTATTTTACAATTTGCTAAAAGTAGAAGTACAGTAGCGTCACTGGCAACACCAGCCTCAGAGCTGCCCTTATTTAAGGAAACAAAGATGGTGTAGGAAGGGTTGAAAGGAATATGATTGTGTCAGGGTTCATTCAACTTAATAAGGCGAGATGGCTTCACAGATATTGCGTTGATAATATTGTAGAGATGTTAGCTATAAATTGCCGATAGTAGGCTGGTGAGAGAAATTGAAACCATTTGCATATACTCTCGCAGAGGAATGTGTTGTAAGTTGTATCTAGAATTGTAGACTAAACTTGGCTTGGAGTCAAAATTTTTGAGCCGTCTGAAGGCCTCTATCATATAATTATCCAGCCATCTATCCGTCCACTGCTGGACATAGGCCCTCCCTATGGATCTACAATAAAACTTGGTAGGGGCTTGCATCCAGCGCTATTCTGCTGTAAATAGAAAATTTGATTTGCTCATAGCGTAGTTTGACTAGGTGTCTGTGAGCTATCACCGTAGTCAAGCACAGTTCGGCACGGTCAGTCTTCGGATGGGTGACCGCGGTAGACATTAAAGTCTCCTTTATAGAAATTTGTTTTTTTTAGAATTTCGGATTGGCCTCATAATAAAAGTCATATACAGGGTTATTTCTAATTAATAAGCATCCTTTTAGGGACTTATTCTGTACATCAATGTTAACAACTTTTGTTCTACGATTATTGTCAAAACTAATAAAAAAAACAGCTGTTTCATACATTTTGTCGATGGTGAACGATATTTTTCTATGGAACAGCTTTTTTTTGATATTTGATAAAAGTCTTTTAGTTTTATGTACGGAATAAGCCCCTAAAATAACGCTAATTGATCACCACTAACCCTGTATAATGGTGGTCCAAATCTCTCTTTGGGCTTAGTTAGTAGGTACAGCCGTTTGGAATAACCCTGTAGAATAACAGAAAAAAAACAAAAGACACCAATGGTATGTACAAAACTACTCAGTCATATTTCCCTGAACATAAAAAAACGCAATTTTAGTACCATTGCTATTTTACTATCTTAAAAAGAGATATATAAGAGGAAAACGCAGAAATGGTTGCCACAAGCCAGAAATAAGATTAATGCACAACAAAATATGGCAACATTTGTGATATTTATACGCCATAAACGATAGTTCGGATATTACAAATGACATGTAGTTCGAGGAAGCAATATACAGGATGTACAATATACAGGATGTACAATATACAGGGTGTACAATATACAGGGTGTAACGTAACAAAAGATCGCTTCCACTAGCTGGAACTATTGACAGTTATTAGGTGAACAACTATGACATTAATATGAAAGTGAAGTGTTATTTAAAGCCGTGGTGATCTAGTGGTAATGACATCCGCCTTACAATCGTGAGGTCGTGGGTTCAAATCCCAGTCCCGTACCAATGAATTCCTTGAAATTAATGTAATTTGACACCACTGGCTTTTCGGTGAAGGAAAACATCGTGAGGCAACCTGCATACGTCCGTAGAATAAATTCGATGGCGTATGTGAATCCACCAACCCGCACAGGACCAGCGTGGTGGACATAATGACTTCGTGGGTAGGTTTTCTTCCTGCAGTTGGCTATTAAAAAAGCTGATACAGTACAAAGTGTTATGGTTGAAGTTTCTTTAAAAAGCAATTTATTTTGTAAAAATTTAATCAGTTAGTCGGCTTGCAATCGCGTTACGACTAGGTAGCTAAAATGCCTGCCCACTACTTAGCTTGGGCAGGGTTTTGGCTCGGACACTTTTTTTGCACGATTGTGTCTCTATAGATATTTGCTCGAAGGTTTGGGTGTTATTTCGGTACTATTTATACAAGTATGTATTTAAAAATATTTATATGTAGTGTATCAGTCTCTTGCAGCCATATCACAAGCTTTTCTTAGTTTGGAGTCAGAGACCGTGTGTAAGATGTCCTCCTAATATTTATTTATTTATTTGTGTACCGCATTGTTTTTAAATTCTCCAAATAACTTTTAAATCTCAGTATTTTAAGTACTTTCATTTAGAAAGTTTTGAACGAAACGCTGCTCCATTTTCCATTTCAAATTTTTTGACCCAGTTTGAAATATCGGGTCAACTTTTCACGGTTTAACATTTTCTTGGCTGCAAAATAATGTACCATTTGCTAAAAATATTAGAAATGTAGATATCACCAAAACCTTTTTAAGTAAAATATTGCCAAAATGAGAGACTAGCTCGCATTATCAAAAAGTCATTAGACCAACCCGCACTGGGCCAGCGTGGTGGATATGGTCCAATTTCCTTCGTGGGTAGGCCTACGTACTGCAGTGGACTATTAAAAAGGCTGGTACAGTACAGCACATTCGATTATGTAGAGCCATCGACTTGGCATTTTTTCTGTTTTTAATGTAGAGCCAAGCATCTAACTCTACACGCACTAACTCTACAAGCTCTCACTTTACAAACTCTACACCTTAGTCAATATAATTATGTAGCTTGACTATGAGAACTGCTGATCAATGGGGTCAATGTAATGGCAAATGCGGCGTAGGACGTCAGCCCATAAGGTGGACTTCTAACGGGTCTTATATGAGATCCAGAGGGATAAATAAATATTAGGGGACATCAAACTAAGCAAAGCTTGTGATATGGCTGTCAGAGACTGATATACTACATATACATATTTCAAATAAATACTTATATAGATAGTACCTAAATAACACCCAGACACAGAGCAAACATCTATGTTCATCACATAAATGCTTGCCCTGGGTGGGGATCGAACCCACGCCTCTTTGATTCAGAAGTCAGGGTTACTAACCACTGAGCCACTGAGGCAGCCTATGTGCAGCGGTGGACGTCCTATGGTTAAAACATCATATGTTTTCTTGATAAATAAGGTAAGAGGTAAAAGCGGTCGCACCCATTCCATATTGAACAAATTGTATCTGATTGAAACCTTGCAAGTGTGACCTGATTGAAACCTTTTAGCCACTATTCAATCACATTTCACTCTCTACTTGTGTACTTCAGGCAAGTAAATATTTTGTTTTCACTAAAAGATAGAGCGTTTCTCTTGAACGTATTATTTACGTATATTAACGAACTATTGTTATCTATAAATAAACAAAAATAAAAATATCATTCATTCATAAACATCTCATAGAAAAGAAAGGAAAAAGCAGATCGAAGTTTAGGTCATAGAAACAATTTTAAGATCATACATACTCGTAACATACTGTGCGATGTTGTACCTACGACATGACATTTTTTTTACTAAAGGGCCAGCCTTGAAATCGCGAAATAATCTGTACCTTACATTAAATTAAATTATAAATCCCGGCATTGTAAATCAAATCAAATATTTATTTATATATTCGTATTTATTTTAGGCAACTAAATACCAAGGCCTATTAACTAAGATAAAATTATCTTTGATTTACCTTAAAACTGACATATAAAACAATATTAGCTTTCACCCGCGGCTTCGCCCGCGTTATGTTTTGATTATTGCTTATGTTTAAATCGGTAAGTACCTATTAATTTATTTTAAAATATGCTGTACTGTACCTATCTTTTAACTTTTTCTGATGCTCTATACCAAAATATAGAGTACAGCTGCTGACATGTTGATGAAATTTTAATGATGAAAATAATTCCACATTTCTACAATGATTTCAATCCTCTGTTCCGATTCAGCCGCAAATAGAAACCAAAGACAAATAGTTACTCCGTAATAGCGTTTCGAATTGGAACTATTTTACACTCTGCTTAACTATTAAACGCTATGAATAAGAAATGGATGGAGTTTAAATGTTCAGCATTCATCCTAAGTTTTATTTTGTCGCTGTAAGTCATTTGGGCAGCAAAAAAGTTTTTGTTTTTTCAGTAGCTGACTCTTAGCCAAAAAATTTGGTTATTACTTAGTCTGCATTTTTTTTTAAATATTTGAGTGGCCGACTGTCAACTAAAATATTTTAAGGAATAATTTTATTTTCCAAAATTACACATGATTAAGTAATTAGTTTCATGATATTAGATTGTATTCAATGTGTTCACTGTTGGTGTATCTATTTAAATAAAATAAAATTATGATAATTAAACAAAAGTTCATTTGTACTCATCATTATAAATATTTTTAGTTTAGACGCAACACTACAACTAAAATGTTCTGTTTTTAAAAATTTGTAATAAATCAATTGTAGGATTAAATAATATTTTTTAACTTGGACCCTCAGACCAAATAAAAAAATCAAGACAGAATATTTGTTAACAAAACAAGTGGGGCCGGTAAAACTACGCTTCGCCGTGTACAGACACAATCACTCACACATACACGCACAAGGAAACTACGCCTTGGATTGTCAGTCGAACTATGTCGGTGCAACACCGACGCACTCACCACATGTATAAAAAACCGGCCTCATTTGTCTGTTCACGACGTTCTGTCTTGTTTTTTTTTTTATTTGGTCTGAGCTTGGGCCTATTTGTTTAAACTAGCATACATTATGGTACATACATGTAACTAATATTACGTTTCCAGTATGCATTCAAAGAAAATAGTACGCACATTTGTAAAAGATATTCCTACTCATAATATATATAATCCAAATAAACAACTAACCAGGCCAATTCGATATTGAGCTGACCGAAATAATGCTGATCGTTACATATTCATAGCGAATCATTTAAATAAAATTACTTTGAAAATAATTAATTTTCAATGTTCCTAAAATCATTAAAAGCATAGTTATGTACCAGTCAATTTATTTACCACAATAATGGTAAATAATTGATTTTACATTTAGTTAGTTTTGTCATGATGCGGAGAGCTCATATTTTATAGATATTTTCATCGACAATGTCTTTTTTGGTTTGTTAGGTATTCGCGTTGGTTAGGTGTTTCACGCAGCACTGGAGCGACGGATCGATCTCATTTTGCATCTATATATAAAGTATCTTACTAACCAAATGCTATTACACATTAGACGATTTTTTAATGATAATTAAGAAAACGTGATAATACACCCGTACAAGCGATAAAATTATCATACTCTCACAGGGTCATAATAGGGTTATTTCTAATCAATTAGCATCATTTTAAAAACTCAAAAACCTTTTCAGAACTCAAAAAAAAAAAAAACAGCTGTTCCATACATTTTGTCGCGAGTGAACGATATTTTTCTATGGAAAAACCAATTTTTTTTTGAGTTCTGACAAAAGTCTGAACAAAAGTTGTTAGTTTTGATGTACAGAATAAGCCCCTAAAAGGATGCTAATTGATTAGAAATAACCCTGTATTATAACTGTATAGAATCTGTTACTTGAGAACTACATGTAAGTATTACTTAAGTTGCAATAATAGATTGAGTATTGAGGTCCAAGAGTACCTTAGGCTACTGTTATCACGGAACATTTAAATTTCGTGGATAGCTGCAAGTAGAGCCAGTTATTTTATAAACCCGATAGTTTCTTTGTTATTCTTTCACACAGCAAAGGAGCGACGGATAGCTTTCATTTTTACAAGCTTTTATTTAGTTTCACCTGTCCCGTTGTTTGTAATCAAATCTTGCAAATTAAATTTGATCCCCTTCCCGGTAACCGATTGAGCTGAAATTTTGCATATACAACCCGGTCACAATATCTGTGCACCTGACTTCGTGACGTCATATCGAATTATCGGGACGCATATACATTACCGGACGTCTAGTATACCGTCCGGACGTAAATTATTATCGGGGCGTGTATCGGCAACGAAGATGCTAACCGTACTGACTGGCGCACCGGGGAGTGCGCGGAGAGGTGACAGGGGAAGCGGGAGAGGCGCCGCATTCCAGCGAGGTGCACAGATATTCTGACCGGGTTGTACGTGTGAATCGCGTAACAATGCAATATTATGATAAAATGATGCTGATCTGATATAAAACTGGAAGGTGGCCAAAGGAACTTAGCAATGAAACGATATAACCTCATCGAGTTTATAATATTTAGGGACATCTTACACACGGTCTCTGACCCCAAACTAAGCAAAATGTGTGATATGGCTGCCAGAGACTGTTATACTACACATACATATTTTTAAATACATACTTATATAGATACTACCTAAATAACACCCAGACACAGAGCAAACACCAATGTTCATCACACACATGTTTGCCCTGGGTGGAGATCGAATCCACGCCTCTTTGACCCAGAAGTCAGGGTCACTAACCACTGAGCCACCGAGGCAGTCTAGGTTTTTATGTCTAACCTGTTGAACATGCTAATCCGCTAGGATAGACTTATGTAACTTGCTTTATTTTAATAGATTTTTTATTAGACGGAAACAGGAGGAAGATTTCGTCAACCTACCTGCCAACTAGGTCGGGGCCTTTGAGAATAAAACCGTTATTACCTGAGGCATCTTGCGTAGACAGTGCCTAAAAGCTCTTACTTATTTACTAACTTCAATTCGATCACGAAGAACCTCGGCGTGTTCCCTGAGGAATTCTGGGATAGATGAAATAAGTGATACATACTAGACTAGTAGTTCTCCAAACAGTAGACCTCGTAGCACCTCTCTTTAACTGAATCTTCATAAAACTGATTCTACTCGTTCTTGACCAACTTGGTTCATACTCGCAAAGTTAAGATTTAGATACTCAGCGACTTAGATTCAGATACAGATATAATTTTAGCTCCTGCTAAATATTGTCGAAATTAGCTGACAAATATCGCTAAAGTAATAGAATTTCGTCGTGGGCAGGCACAATTTGGTCAAAATAATTGTTATTCAATAGAATATTATTGTAATTCCGCAAACAAGGCTCCCCCAATTAAAAACTACGTAATCATAACATAGAATATCCGTAAAATTAATTAGAGGTAGTTTAATAGTTTTAATACCAACAAGATGCGTTGAATATTGAATGGCAAATAACGCTAATGACTTTGACAATTCTTATAATTATTCTTAATGATAGTACACAAAATTTGATGCGACATAAACCTAGTGAAACGTTTAAAGTACTAAGTACATTTCAGTGTTTTAGATAAATTATTTTATAACAAAATCATAACAACTGTACGTACATTTTGTTCCAAAAAAACTTTTATTTTCATCAAGCCAGCCCCCTGTGTCCAGTTGGTGACTAGCCCGACACTTGAACTGAAATAAAAGTACGACATTCTTAATCACAAAACATCTATTACTACAGCCTTCCTTCCGATATTTATTTACTTGTAGCATTCCCGAATACGAACCTCATTTCACTCACATATACAACCCGGTCAGAATATCTGTGCACCTCGCTGGAATGCGGTGCCTCTCCCGCTTCCCCTGTCACCTCTCCGCGCACTCCCCGGTGCGACAGTACGGTTAGCATCTTCGTTGCCGATACACGTCCCGATAATAAATTTACGTCCGGACGGTATACTAGACGTCCGGTAATGTATATACGTCCCGATAATTCGATATGACGTCACGAAGTCAGGTGCACAGATATTGTGACCGGGTTGTGGTTTAGAACCAAAAATTAAAATAAATGGCACTCTCTTCTACAGTCACCTGTCATCGGTGAGCTCATTTACGTTCAGAAAGACAAGCATATAAATCTAGAAATTAACACAACACAACATTGAGACTTAAGCGTGGGAAATTGAGTTATAAGACTCCGGGTTGGGAGGGACATTAAATCTCTTCAGGAAGGCTGTATAATTAAGGATCGAACTACACTAATACTTACAGGTAAGTTATGTTTGATCATCCAATTATTTTCTTTATAGACCTTCAGACAACCTTTAGACGACACGACATACATCTATAACTCATAGATTTCCATCGTAAACACGCTGGATACAAGCCGCTTTCTCCCAGTTATTATGTAAGTTCGTATAGACCGGGTAGCTAGCCCTGGTGTCAGAGTTTTTAAACCCCTCGCAAACCTCTGACATGGCTAAACGGTTAAACAACCGGACCTACAATTTAACGTGTCATCCGACCCACGGTAACGCTCATTAATTGAAAACCCGTCCAGACATGTAACCATAACCCATAATTGTTTCGACACATAATCACACACAATCTTAATAGATTTCAATCAAAACGAAACTAAATCGCTACAAATTTTCACACACTCCATGAATGACCCATTGTGACTTGATATTCCCATAAGACAGTTCTAGCACCCGTAATGTAACTGTTACTCTATTTACAACTCTACCGAGAGAGCTACTATCGACAATTAAGCAAACTCTACAGTTTATCACACAAAGTTATAGTTCTATCATTCGGCCGTTACAGAGATAAGTTTGTCGGTATGATTATAGGTAGTACTTGAGACGGTTTGAAAATTATTTGAAACATGTTCTGAGATGACTAATGGATTATTTTATGGGACGCCATGATTCTGTGGTTAATGGACTTCGAGTGGTGAGAATTTGAAATAAGAATGGTTCCTTCTTCTTGAAGAAAGAGGTTTTTGCCCCAGTTGAAGGACAGTTCAAAACAGGAATGAAAACGAAGGAATATGTACCAATAACTATGGTTACACAGTTTCCTCTTCCTGGCAGGACGTCCACAGCTATTTTGATCAAATTTATAAGATTTATAATGTGACAGAATAATAACTACTTACTTACTAGAACTTTAACGTAAGAAGTGCCAGTTGAGGCCTAATTCCGCCACAAAAATTTACGAAATTTTTGGGACAGATAACTGTAAAAACTGTCAAAAATGTATTAAAATACTTTATCTTTCATGCCTTTTTACGTTGCGCTCGTAGCGAAATTTGACTAGGTGTTTCTCAACGATCACCGAAATTAAGCAATGTTCCGCACGGTCAGTATTTGGATGGGTGACCGCGGGTGGCATTTTCTAACTGAGCGCTACCGTGGCTCGGATGACACGTTAAATTGTAGGTCCCGGTTGTTTTAACTGTTTAGCCATGTCAGATGACTAAAAAACTCTGACACCAGCGGTAGCCATCCGGCCTATACGAACTTGCTTGCTTGCTTGCTTATGCCCTTTTCTATACTAGTACCGAATCCGTAGTACCGATCGTATCAATGTATTTCATTCAGATTATATAGATTGGCCACATTATTCCTCTAGAATCTCTATGCCCACAGTGAATGACCACCAAAAACCATAAAATTCTCACTTCACAATTATTTTTCGCAAAAAATGGCATAACCGACTTCAACCGTGTACAGAATTCGAATAGTTCGCGCAGATCAATGTAGCAATTTTTACATTATTGTTAATTTATCAAAAATGACTTAGCCGATTTCGATGAAATTTTAACCGCACCAAAGAATTATTGAAATCGAATTACTCTGTAAAAAGTTATGCGTGCATACATAAAAAATATATACACGTCGACTTGAGAACCTCCTCCGTTTTATCGTTGGTTAAAAAAAACAAACTCAAAATCAGTTTATCCGTTCGAGAGCTACGATGCTACAGACACACACGCACACACACACACAGACACGTCAAACTTATAACACCCGTTGTTTTTGCGTCGGAGGTTTAAAAATTCCATGAAACGAATTCCAACACCGTCTATTCTCCGCCACAACGTTTCCGCTTTCAAAAGCAATCCCAAAAAGCATTCGCTCCCTGAAAAAGCATTGGACCAAGAAAAAGCTAAAAATGGCCGCTCTTTTCTTGCGACAGCGGTTCCTGGGGGAAATCCCCAGACATATTAATGCAGTTTTCTCGAATACATTACTCTGACTCATCTGTTTTCGAATACTGCATTTCGTATTCTGCTATTGTTTTTTCATTTCTTTTTGTGGCGGTATTGCATTTAAATGTTGTAAAAATGTATGTGATAGTTTATTGTATAGACCGCTCCACACAAGTTGGCGGATGTGAAGTTATATGGTACATAAACCTTCCTGTTGAAACACTATCTATTTAAAAAAACGCAGCAAAATCCGTTGAGTAGTTTTAAAGATATAAGCATACATGGGGACAGACAGCGGGAAGCGACTTGGTTTTATACTATGTAGTGATTCTAATTTAATTTTTGTGGCGCTAAATTGACTCTTATGTATGTTGTAAATGTGTATCTAAACACGCGGGGCGCGTTTAGCCAAAGTAACATAACATAATATTTTAATTTAAGTATGTAACTTAAGAGGATTGTGTAGCGGCCAATGTTTTCGCGTTTTCAGTGCAACTTCGAGCAAAAATTCAGTACATTTCAGATAACATTTTCGTTCCGGGAGAAAACTTTTTTCACCCCTTAAATTGTAACTAAATGTTATGTTTTTGGCGTCGATCGCTTAAGTACGAAATATTGCTTGTTCGTACGTCTTATTACTTTCAGAAAAAAAATTGGATTATTTATTCTTATCAGCCAAAGTTTTGCATAAAAGTATGACTATTGAGAGGCTTTTAACTTAAAGAAACATAGCGATACAGCTAATTGTTTTTGTGAGTTCGCGCCTCACAATTGCCTTAACTCGTTTGATTAAACATTACGAACAGAAACATATACACTTATTCATATAAGCACCCAGTGGTCAGCGTCTCGGGGACATTATCCAGGGTTGGCCCTCGTTACAGCCAGGGTTGCCTCTTACAAGTTAAGGTCGTCACTCATCGGGAGCATTTCTTACAATACAAGACTTGAATTTCAAACTACGATGCCTTCTTGCGGTATTATGCTCTCATGAAAATTCCATTACCATTCGATTGACTTGTTTTAGAAAAGTTTCCACCCTTTTTGAAACAAAGAATTATCGTAAAGATTGCCTTTGATTTGATATTCGTGTCATTTTGAAGTATAAATAAATAACAAGTAAATAAATATATCTTTATTGTACACCAAAAATTACAGTAATATACAATAGAAACTACACAAAAAATGTTGTACAAGGGCGGCCTTATCGCCATTGGCGATTTCTACCAGGCAACCTTTGGATGGACTGGACACGAAAGATTGAAATACGGTCGGTGTTGTATAAATACAGTTAAATTAATAATGAGAGAAAAAATTACTTAGATAAAATAATAAAAATAAACATATAAAGGATGTAAATTATTTTCTCAATCAAACAAAAATTGACAAAGATATAGCCCGTTAAAGTTCTGTGTGACGTCACGTGACTACGTCGCACTAGTCACGAGCCTCCACTACCAAACTTTACCAAGGTTTATCTTTGTCATTTATTGTTTGATTGACAAAAGAAAAAATAGGTGTTCAATATTTCTTAGTGATCTTTTTAACGGACTAATTATAATTTTTTTTTCCAGTCGTCATGCCTATTGTGTGTCTCAGTGTGGCTCTACCTTAACGGTTGCTAGGGTTGGCCATCACTTACTTCCGGCGTGTTACGCTAATCTAGCCTGACCGGACGTTCGTCTTCTCTACAGCCAGCCTTAATCTACATACGATACATAGATTTGTGTTTAGAATAAAGATATTTAAGTTTTATCTACTATACGGGACTTATCTCGCAATAAAACATAAGATATGTATTTATTAAATACGTATTTTTCTCCCGACGTTTCCACCAAGTTGCATTGGTCGTGGTCACGGGCAGACTAAATGCGACGCCGTATCAGTCAAATTGACGGCTCAGGCGCAGAATGTCCCTTTCTCAAAATGTCTGCTGTCGTTTTCGCACAATGTCCCTTTCGCAAAGTGTCCCTTTCTCAAAATGTCCCTTTCGCAAAATGCCCCCTTTCTCAAAATGCCCCTTTCGCAAAATGTCTCTTTCGCATAATGCCCCTTTCGAAAAATTTCCCTTTCGCATAATGTCCCTTTCGAAAAATTTCCCTTTCGCAGAATGTCCCTTGGAGCCTCAGTGACTCTGTTCGACGTGTTGTCAGGGCATATGCATGTGATGAAGAAAAAACAATCAATCCCGATTATGTTATGGTATACGTTTTGGGCAGCGCTCGGAAAATTGCGTAACGTCTTCTCGTCCGACATACCTCAGTGCCTCAAGTCGAAAGTGTTAACCTGAGCCAAATTGACATTGTTACTACGACACACCACACTGACAGTGTCTGTAAAGGTTTAAGTAAACTACGCATAACCCGAAAACAGCTTAGTGTCACCCGAGCTATAGCAACGCTCAGGCTCAGTTTTAAATGACGCCCGCGGTCACCCATCCGAAAACTGACCGTGCCAAACATTGCTTAACTTTGATGATCGTTAAGAAACACTGTGTTAAACTGCGCTATGAGTGGTAAAGCAGCTGATATGATGATGATAAATAGTTTATATTTACAATAACCAGCCTGTGGTGTGACGTCACGGGCAACTCCAACTGTTTGCAAACTAAACTACAGTTTAATTGAACAATAATATTAATTAAATTTGGTGGTACTTCTCTCTATTATGCTGGCAACAACACGCGTCGCTGTCACGAACAACCTATTCTCGAGTAATTTTCTCGTAACTTTGATATACCTAGTGAAAGACTTTAGGTTTCGGAATCTTGTTAGATTTGGTAATACCTCTACAAGTACATTATCATTTATGCTATAATGAACTTACAAAATTTGAGCACATTATGCCTATACTATGGGACTAATCTCGCACTAAAAATACGAGACAAATAAATTTATTTATTTGTTTATAGGCGAGTAGTGTATACTGATTTGCCGAAATCAAGCAGAGTCGAATAAAATTAGTACCTATTTATCTGTCAAAGATTTTTTTTCCTTCATCCAAAGATCTATTCTTAAATGTGTTTATAGTTCTTGCTGAGATTACATCCTCAGGCAACCTATTCCAGTTAGAGACAACTCGATTGCAGAGGATTTGGTGTGCAGTGTTGGTTTGTGATGGTGTAGGATGTAAGAGGAATTAATGGCATCAGCTATCGCGCATATTTTCCTTCAAGGTGTACTCGTACATGTCAAGGTGTAAATACCTCATTTTCCTAAAGTTTCGACCGATTTGCATCAATCGTAGTCTCTGGCAGACCATATAATAACTAATATTATGACGAATAATACATACAGTATTATTTATTATGCTAGAAATAAATGCAATAGGGGAGGGCTCTGTAAGCCAAAACAAAGGCCACTAGCCCAGTTCGGCTTCAGATACATGAATAGTGAAACTTTTTCTAGCTAATTAAGATTGAAATATTATTAATTAAATGTATTTGAAGAATTAAGAATTTATTATGTATATTATTTTATTACATAGTCGGCAGTTTCGTCATGGTGTAGCTTAAATAGGAGTTTCATAGCGTCCTCCAAAGTTAAGCAACGGTCGGCGCGATCAGTTTTTGGATGGGTGACCGCGGGTGGCATTCACAATTGAGCTCTACCGTGGCTCGGATGATTGTAGACCCGTTTGAACATGTCAAGGGCTAGCTGGCTAGGATATGTCCAGCTGTGGTCGTCTTACGTAAAATTCCAATCAATCGAAATATTATAATTATTATGTGCATTTAGTGGATGACAAGTCACCACCCGCCTAAGCATTGTGAAATGAGGTATTATTTAGAGGGTGCCGCACCTCATTATAAAGCCCATTTTTGTAAGTTATCTATCTTCTTCTTCTTGAGGTGCCAGCTCCTACCGGAGGTCGGCTATCATTAGGGCTATGCGGACTTTGGAAACCGCTGCGCGGAATAGTGATCTTGTGCTCAGATTGAACCACGTACGAAGATTTTTGAGCCACGAAGTTCGTCTTCTTCCGGGTGGTCGTTTTCCCTGGTTCTTCCCTTGCATGATTAATTGGAGCAAGTCATATTTGCCATTACGCAATATGTGCCAGCTTGTGCTTTTTAATTGTGTTCAAAATTTCCACCTTCTTGTTGACCATCTGCAAAACTCTCTCATTCGACACTCTGTCTGTCCATGATATTTTCAAAATTCTTCTGTAACCCCACATTTCAAAAGCTTCCAAGCGCTTACTCATAGTCTGGGTTAAGGTCCATGACTCGACACCGTACAATAGAACCGAAAAAACATATATATACAAGTTATCTATCAGCTCATCACAATAGCCCGAAATACTGTAAATCACATCTAGCAATAGTTATTATCATCCTAAGTACTCTAAGTACTTAGCAGATAAGTTTTATAACATTTTATGTAAAAGGGCTTCCCAGTGTTGGCGGCAGCTCTACTGATGCCTGCCAAAGGGCCAAGCTATGTAGATTTTAACTTACACACATTAAGATAATATGATAATTTTGTGTTGTAATTTTGGCAACAAAGCAAAGCATCTTGTGTTTTGAACAACACTTCTAGAGTCAACTCTCTCAACATTTTATATTCAAATTTTCTCACCCTGTCTCGCGCTTTCCCATAAACTCGGTCATAAAAGGAAAATTTCTATTTTATCAGAAATGGCAGAGCATTCTAGAAAACAATAAACTTAAATTATGAGTTTTACTGCCACATACTTGTCGTAAAATGTTATGGATTGACGAATTGCATAGAGGACTTTTTATTTATTTTTAATTTTATGTCAACTTTGGTGTTGAGGAATTTTTGAATAGGTATTTCACCGGCACCAGGGAGATTCATGTGGGTTAGCCTATGTCCAGCATTGGACGTCTTGTAGCTGATGGATGGGTGAATGAAAATCGTGAGAACTCATGACATAGTAAATAGTTTTGTTTATATTATCGTATGCTGTTGGCCTTATAATACATAAATAAATATTATATGAACTTAACTAACAACCAGTTTCTTTTTAACCCCCGACAAAAAAGAGGGGTGTTATAAATTTGACGTGTCTGTTTGTCTGTGTGTCTGTCTGTCTGTCTGTGGCATCATAGCGCCCGAACCACTGAACCGATTTCAGTTTAGTTTTTTTCGGATGAAAGGAGACTTAATCGAGAGTGTTCTTAGCTATGTTTTATAAAAATCGATTGAGCCGTTTAAGAGTTATGGTGGGTTAAAGTGGGGATGGAAGAACCAAAATTCTACAAATGTGCCCAAAATGGTTGTCAATTGAAAGTTTGTTGTCAAATATTTTTGTGTCGGGGGTTTTTTAATTAGTAATGAATCAATAAAACACCATTCACGCTTTGAAATTTTTAAGTTCAAAGATAGCACGACATCACAGGGCAGCGGAGTACACCTTCATAAAGCGGAGTTATATAATAAATATAAATAAAAAGTAATCAGACGAAGAAAGACCATTTAACTAACCTACTTAAACATCTTCAATAAAATATCCATCCTTTAAACACTTACAGACTTCTGATATATTATGTAGATAGGTACTTCTATGGTCCATAGATTTTACGAGTACCTACTTGTTTTAGAAAAAAAAAAAATCGCAAGTAATAAAACAAAAAAACATACAATTTGAAATTAAAATAGCATTAAAACTTCTGAAAACCAAATTAGAATCACTATATCTAAATTTAATCTCAAAAAAAAATGTTAGATATTAAAAATCTAAAAAAATAATTTAGAGGTAAGAACAAAGTAGTAGAAAAACGACTTAATATTCCAACTTAGACAATTTAACTCACCTTAAACTCTAAATTAAACTGCCATAAAAACTTTACATTACGCCATCAAATTAAAATTTAACCCCTCCCAGGGTTATCACCAAATAGATTTAGGGTAAGGCCTGCTCTTTGCCTGCGGGCGTGCTATTCGCGTAAAATAGATTTAGGGTAAGGCCTGCTCTTTGCCTGCGGGCGTGCTATTCGCGTAAAATAGATTTAGGGTAAGGCCTGCTCTTTGCCTGCGGGCGTGCTATTCGCGTAAAATAGATTTAGGGTAAGGCCTGCTCTTTGCCTGCGGGCGTGCTATTCGCGTGAAATTCATTTTTTTTTTAAATCAAAACTTCTTTAGATGCATTGTGCACTTTTTGCGATGGGTAAAAATATTAAAAACGCGTTAAAAGACACGTGACCTGACGAAAAGATAGATAGAATAGCTATCTATTATTTTTCGAGATTTCAAAATTGATCCCATAGTAAAGGTTGCATTTGCTTTTGCAAATTCTTACACTTTTCAAAAGCCTTGTCTATAAGAGATATCTCTGTGATAAGCATTTAAAAAATCTGAAGCAAACACAAAGATAACTCTTTGAGATAAAACCTAGTGTGGAAAGTACTCATAACAAATAACATACCTTGTCCATAATTTTAAAAAAAATCTTCTACAAACATTCGACAACCCTACCGTCACTGCCGTCCGGTCAAAACTGCAAAACGGCCTGAAAAATCTTTAAAAAAGTCATTCGGGAAACGTAGATGTCGCCACTTGTAACGAGGATGAGTTATTGTCGGCATTCCACCTTATTGCCACCCCGGGAATTACGAGGGGAATTGAATTTTTAACCCTTTTTCTTTTTTGTCACCCTGCGTTAACGGTATTTAGGCCATGACACGGGTGTCTCGTTCCGACGTTTGAAATTTTCAGTAGGCATGAAGTTCCTAAAACCATCGTCGACGTTACAGTCATAGGACAGCCACTTCTGGACATAGGCCTTCTCAATAGATTTCCAATAAGACCGATTGCAAGCAAAAATTGCATCGTTTTTTTTAACGCAAATAAGTCCGCGTTTGACCACCAATCCTCACCTAAAAAATCTAAAAATGATACTCTTTTTTTAATCATACCACATCAGTCTTTGAAATATCAAGATATTTTTTAAAGATAGAATCCGTGTATTGATGTGATAATATTTTAGCTAATGTAGCAATTTTTTAGGGTTCCGTACCCAAAGGATTAAAACGGGACTCTATTAATTTACTAAGGCTTCGCTGCCCGTCCGTCTGTTCGTCTGTCTGTCACTAGGCTGTATCTCATAAACCGTGGTAGTTAGGTACCTGAAATTTTCACAGATGATGTATTTCTGTTGCCATTATGACAAAAAAAAATACTAAAAACAGAATAAAATAAATTATTTAGGGGGACTCCTATACAACAAATGTACTTTTTGCCGTTTTTGCTCGATATTAATAACGCCATCAGGTAGAGGCTACAAATGGGGCTAAGGGCGTTCCCGTGGGGTACGGAACCCTTCGTACGCGAGTCCAACACGCACTTGGCCAATAATTTTTTCACGATGTCAGAATTAGTTCCATTGTAAAAATTGTTTATAATGATGAGTATAGGTAATATACGCCTCTTTATACAGATACATCTGTGATCTGAAAGTGCCTTACAAAGCAAACATCCTGTGTCACCGTTTTTAGGGTTCCGTACCCAAAGGGTAAAAACGGGACCCTATTGCTAAGACTCCGCTGTCCGTCCGTCTTTTTTTTTTATTCTGAATAGGTTTGCGTTTGACCACATACTGCCTGTTGTTAAGCAGATAAGCGGTCTAGGTTGTAGCACGCTTACCTAGATGATACCTATTTACTCGGGATTTGAAGACGCTCACATTGTACTTTAGCGGGAAGTCTGTCGGTACCGTCTGTCCGTCACCAGGCTGTACCTCATGAACCGTGATAGCTAGATAGTTTAAATTTTGACAGATGCTGTATTTCTATTGCCGCTATTACAACAAATACTAAAAACAAAAAGCTCCCATACAACAAACCTGACTTTTTTGCCGTTTTCCGCTCGATATTATTAACGGTAACAGGTAGACGCTTGAAATAATCACAGAATATTTAAGGGGGGCTCCAATACAGTACGGAACCATTCGTGCGCGAGTTCAACTCGCACTTGGCCGATTATTTTATTCAAAATTCACATTTGCTGCTATTTTCATTTTCAATTGTGTGAAATTGCACGATCTAAATAGAATTTGAAGGCCACAAACACCTTAACTTTTTTTCTTTTTTGCGTCCCATTTTAACCCTTCGCTGTTAGTCCGTTCTTGTCGTTGGTTTAAGGGATTTGTGGAATATTAAAAAGCCGATAATGCTTTTTGGGATATGGCGCTTTTGCGCTTCTGAAGCGTATTTTAGCGTTTTTTCGCCTGTGAGGCGTGTTTTAGATTGTTTTGATGATATCGGTCTTTGTTTGTGGAGTGATTTCTGAATTATTGAAATGTTGATGCATTTTACCCCTTATTTTATTTAAAAATTGGTTCAAAATTATTTACGTTCTCATTATTTTAAGCTGTTTATTATTTTAATTTAAATCATCAAAAAGAGTGTCGATTTAATAATAATTTTTCGCAAAAAATGGCAAAACCACCTTCCATCGTGTACAAAATTCGAATATTTCGCTCAAATTGTTTACATTATTGTTGATTTTTAAAAACGGCTCAGCCGATTTCTTCAAAATTTTAATGGGACCACCTCAAGAGGACCCTTTCAAACGAAAAAAGTTTTTTTCCATTCGGTTCAGAATTGGCGAAATTGTCGATGAACATACAAAAAAAAAGATACATACAGACGAACATAGAGCCTCCTCCTTTTTGGAAGTCGGTTAAAAATGTGCCGATCTTAGATTGACTGTCATCTTCATCATAATATCAGCTTTAAGATGTCAACTGATACACATAAGTCCGATGGAAAGCGGATTGCATTCAGCACGTTCTTGGTCTTAACGATGTTGTTAGTTCATCTTGTCTGTGGTCGTCCTTCGCTGCGCTTGCCGGTACGTGGTCTCCATTATAAAACTCCACGACTCCTCCTTTTTGTCGAAAGCCTGAACGGCGGGCGCCCGCCCGGGCACACAAAATGTATGGAAAGTGCGTCGCAAGTGCGTCGTACGGGCGTCGAAAGGGCCCCGTCCGGCCCGTCCCGCGCTCGTCCCGTGCCCGCCCCGTCCTAATATAAATCATCCCTAAATCCCAAAGAGTTATTTTTATGATAAATATTTCAAAAATTCGTCGCGGATGCAGGACTCGAACCTTGCGTCTTCGGAGGTTCGAATCCTGCATCCGCGACGAATTTTTGAAGTGTTTATCATAATAATAACTCTTTGAGATAAATCTAGTGTGGGATGCACTAAAAAATTAAAATCATTTCATCCCTAAATCCGTTTAATTGATAGTTACGTCACACACAGGCACTTTCAAGTAATAACCTCTCTTTTTGGCCGTAGGCTGAGAGAGATCGTGACTATTCGTGACGAAATAAAAACGCGGAATATTAGAATCACGAAACATTGACTCCGCGAGATTAAGGAAACGTTTAAACACACGATTTCACACAATAAAGCCCCAATGCGAGCCTTATACGCATTCAATTTAGCAGAAAAGGGACGTTGCTTCCTTATTTTTGACCTATTTCCGCAAAAGAATGAGATTCTAATTTCAAATGTTCTTTTTTGCCCTATTACAACTGTTTGATACCTTTTTGATAGTCTACTGCAGGACGTAGGTCTACACACGAATGGTGATTGGGCCATATTCACCACGCTGGCCCAGTGTAAGTCGGTGGATTCACATACGCCATGGAATTTCTTCCTTGGACATATGCAGGTTGCCTCACGATGTTTTCCTTCACCGAAAAGCCAGTGGTGTGAAATTCCGTACATACATTTCAAGTAATTCATTGGTACTGGACCGGGTTTGAACCCATGCCCTCACGATTGTAAGGCGGGTGTCAATACCACTAGACCACTAAGGCTTATTACTACATGACTCGGCAATTTGTGGGCCGTTTTGGTTGCTTCTTTTTTAAATATTTAGACGAATTCAATTTCCTCAAAATTTAGTAGTTATTCAGATTCCGTAGTTAAATATGACGTAGTTTCATACAATTCATGAAAATTATTTCCGAAAATATGTTTCGTCTTATTTCTGGGTTATAATAAAGCGTCTTTACTAACTGTAATCATCATCGACACCAGCCTGTATCGACCCACTGTTGAGTATAGGCCTCCTTTCCCATGTGCCTTTCTCTAAATGCAATAAATTTAAATAGTACTACTTAGGCTACGTGCTTACGATAATATAATTATTTTTCGCAAAAAATGCCAAAATCGCCCTTCATCGTGTACAAAATTAGAATATTTCGCTGGAATTCTTACATTGTTGTTTATTTTTCAAAAACGGCTCAGCCAATTTCTGTAAAATTTAAATGGGACCACTTCGGGAACAAAAAAAGATTTTTTCGATTCGGTTCACAATTGGCAGAATTATCGATAAACATACACAAAAAACAGACGAACATAGAACCTCCTCCTTTTTGGAAGTCGGTTAAAATCAATTGAATCATCTGCAGACCATTAGAGATCTAGAGAAAATCTAAATAGTAATTTATTTTTTGTAGCCTGTGAAAAAGCCTGTTAAAAAGTCAGAGATCCCGTGAAAATCCCGTTTCGATAGCTTAGTCAGTTAAAAAGCTGTTTTTTCTTATCGCGAATAAGTCCGCGCTTGACCACCAACTCGCCTGATGGTAAGCGACGTTGTTGTCGAAGATGAAACACGCAGACCTAAAAGATACCTATGTAGAAGACTAGCGGAGGACTAGCCTCGGTTTCGCACAGGCAGGTGTATTATACATATATAATTGAATTATATTGTTATGACATTATATTATGATGAATTTACTGTGAAATTATTATTGATTCAATTTTAATATTTATTGTACATAGACATAGAGGAGATAACAAAATGATGCACGGGAATATACACTACATTTCTATAAAGTTACTAGATTCAGTATTTTCTCAAATGTATTAACTGACGAGTACATTATAGTAATCGTTATTATATTTAATTATGTAATAAGAGATTTACTTAATGACAATAAATATTATCTTATCTTATAAACCTTCCTCTTGAATCACTCTGTCTGTTAAAAAAAACGCATCAAAATCCGTTGCGTAGTTTTAAAGATTTAAGCATACATTGGGATATAGGGACAGAGAAAGCGACTTTGTTTTATACTATGTAGTGATAGTGATGTACAATATGAAGTATGATGTTAGTATACAAAACTAATTTAGCACTAAAAACAAAACTATTAGAGTCCGCTTAATCATTTAAGCGTAATCGAGCAACAAAGGCCGCCTGATGGAAATTAATTGAGAAAATTCCATCACTTATTTCACTCGCGAAATTAATCAACCACCAGGAACAAAAGCGGTGGAAATAAAGTGAAATTCTGATAAAATAATAGAACGATTAATTGATGGACGAGTAAGTCATTGGCAGTTTAAGCTCGGTTTCGATTTAGATGTTTTTGGAAAGTCGAGTTCATTACTGGTGGGTCACATCGCAAGAGATGTATCATCGATCTAGTATTTTTCACATATTTTTTTCATTTCTTAATTTCTAAGTTTTTTTACAATAAAAAAGTAAAAAATATATATATATCATAAAAAACTAGAGTGCCGCCGGTAGCGGGGCAGAGCCCAAGCAACCATTGTCATAAACGAAAAAAAAAACATCGAAATCGGTTAATAATAAATATTATTAGCGGAGTAATTGCTTTACACATACAGGGTTACTGGTGAACATTTAACATCCTTTTAAAAGCATATTCTGTACAACAAAACAAGCATCTTTTGTTCTACGATTTCTAAAAAATCCTATTTATTTTATTCCATCTATAAAAAATGTTATTTGACCGGTCTAAATCAAATATGCAGACAAGTATAAATACCTATTTTTCTTCTTAGATTTTTCATTGCTGAAGGTCGTGTCTAATTTGGAGCGGTTTGATCCTGGATCACTTTTTGGACAATGTTCTTCCTGAGGACCTGTCTCCTGCGGATCTCAGGGATGGGCATGCCGGTCAAAGATTGTATTTGTGCCATCCATCTCGTAGGCGATCGACCGTGTGAACTTTTACTTATTTATTATTTATAGGTAAAAAAACACTTAATGGTACAAATGCACATACCATTTATAAGAAAATTATTAGTTGTGATGTACAGAATCTGCCTTTAAAAGGATGCTATTTGATTACCAACAACTCTCTGTATACAAAAATCTGCATGCTACTGCACTACGAGAACCTTCTATTTTGAAGTCGGTTAAAAAAAATCTGCAAAACCTAATACGTATACATCATAATATACATCTTTCACAAAGTTTAAATCCCAACTTAAAAATTAATGATTTATATAATCTACACTTTGTCTCGGCTGCAGTTTGAATTGAAGAGTAAGTTAAGAAAATAAATCTTTGGAGAATATCTTTTAAAGAAAAAGGTAAAAGTAAGCTAAAGTTAATGCAACCAAGTGTTTCGTAGCAAATCTTGGATGTGTGTGTGTGTTTATGCCGGACGCCGGTTGCTTTTTGGACGGATAATCGGCCAAGTGCGAGTCGGACTCGCGCACGAAGGGTTTCGTACCGTATTTTTATTTTTATTAACTGTGAAAATTTCAGCTGCCTAGCTATCACGGTTCATGAGATACAGCCCGGTGACAGACAGACAGACGGACAGACGAACATCGAAGTCTTAGTAATAGGGTCCCGTTTTTACCCTTTGTGTACGGAACCCTAAAAACACTTGGTTGTCTGTATGGACGATACTTTTACGTGACAGATTATTACTGCAATTTTGTCTCGAAATTTCTGATTTTCGTAATAACATTTGCAAATTCGGTTAGTCTGGCATTATACGGTCGCGCGTCGCATCTCTACAAGTGCTATTTTATTTACACACACACTATAATGTTATGCACTTACACAGTTCAAAATAAAATGATCCATCTAATAAACTAAACCATATCCTGTTTCGCGACAAACTTTAATGTAAAATAGATAGAAATTCCTACATTGCAACTTTTATCTAGAAAATTCCGAATTTTGTCGTAACATTTTGTAAATTCGGTTAGTCCGGCATTACACGACTGTCAGCGCGTCGCGTCCCTACAAAGTGAGGGAGCTTAAATTGAACAATCATACCGCCACTCTGCCAAGTCTTTCTTCGCAGACGTCACCAAATGGAACACAGTATTCTAACTTCATACAAAAATGTGGTAGTTTTTACACAAAAACAAAACAGTTCATAATAAAATTATCTATCTATTGAACTATCGTACTGCCGATCCCGTAACGCATTTGTGTAAGGTGTCACAAAAATGGCCCAATATTGTTTTTGTATGGGTAAGTTGGCACTTCACAATTGCCTTAAGCTCCGTGGCCGGCATTACACGAATACTTTAGGCCTGTCCAGGCTCAAAATAAAAGCTTGTCGGAACTGCGTGAGCTGTAACACTGTGCTGATCTTCCATTAAAGCTTTTAGCATGTCAGCTTAGCCCGGTTTATACAGAAGAATGGAACGGCAGCGAATTGACTGGTCCTCGCGTAGTGGTTTACAATATTTTGGATACATCATCATCGTCTCAGCATTAACATAGCCCCTTTTGAAAGCACTTTGAAACAGAAACTTGCAAGGAAATGTGTAGAAAAACACTTTTGTTAGTTGCCTTTAATTTTAAAATTTATTTTATTTTTATCCTTATAAAGGAAAAAGAAGAGTGTTGTATAACCTTAGCGTGTGTACGAGTGTACTGTGTATTTGTGTTCGTGAACTATACTATATCAATGAAATGTTATTGTCAAGGTTTGCTTGAATTTTTCAGTTAGTTGGAATTGTTATATTTTGTTAGGCAAGATATTTGAGTTATGGGAATATCTACACTATGTGAAAAGTGTAAGTTGTTTACTTATTGTAAAAACTAAAGACATATCTTGTGCTAAATGGACAGATTGAACATGTGTAGATAGATAAAACTTTATTGTACACACAAAAAAATAAGACGAACAGTAAAATAAGAAATACATATGCTATTGTAACTCAAGGCGGTCATATCGTTGGAAGCGCCAGGCAACCCATGGACGAAACGGAATGATTTTAAAATATTTCACGGCCTAAAATATTTAGTATTTCAAGAAAGTATTTCCTAATAAATATTTATTTACATGCCATTTGTATAATATAACTGCTAGTTAATTACCTGTTGGTCATATTTTAGCAACAAAACCCAAAATAGCGAATGATACAACACTGGGTTCACCCCAAAGCTTTCAGCTTTTCCCTCTGTCCGTGTTTACCCGACTTTTGGCCGGATTACCCCAAAATTCCGGAAATGTGAATAATTTTCCCGTTTCTGACGTTTTACTGAAGGAATAATACTACTAGTACTGGTTGTGACTGCTGTACTTACTGCTGTATACAGGACGATTCTCTACGTGACTGATATGTTAGGAAGTCTAGGATATTGAATGAATGAACGAATGAATGAATGAACACTTTATAGTAACACTAAATCACAATACAGAGAAATACACAGACAGGGGAAAAAGCGACTTAAAACAAGTGCAACAAAGGGCTGCCTTATTGCTTATAGCAATCTGTTCCAGGATATTGTTGTATTTCAGAAAAAAAAAAACAAATTTACAGCTGGCTGTATGTAATATCTATATATGTATACATATACATACCTATATTTATAATAGCAGTAGATTGAAGCATCGACGGTCGTCAAGCTACACAAATACAAATGTAGGTGCTGACTACATGTCGCTGGCAATTTAATGATTTACATAATGTGGCAACGACATTATAGTCTGCTGCTGTAGTGTGCTGTCTGCTATAGAATTGCACATTTTTACCTATATGATCAACGAAAATAAACGCGACAAAATCAGTCATTTGTGTTTATACTTTGTACCTTTGTTGTAATTATTAATATTAGTGCACACAATAAAGAGTTCTGTCTGTCTATTTCAAATATTTTATCGAGCGCCAATATTTAACAAGCTTTTATTTAAATTGCAATGGATGTACCTATGTTTGTATGTAAGTTCAAATTTGACCAACTTCCCGGTTTCCGATTGAGCTGAAATTTTGCACGCATGTGTACAACGTGTGACAATGCAATAATATGGTACCATGGAGCTGATCTGATGATAGAGTCGGAAGGTGGCCATAGGACCTCCTGTACTAAACAAGATAGACCCGTCGTGTTTGGGCTCGTTTTACTTGTTTTAGCTAGCACTCTGCTGCTACATGATATCCAGGATCTCAAAAACTTGTATAAAAAATATTTTTATAATAATTTATTTCTGTTTAGACCGCTGCTGACATTTGTCTTCTCGATACCATGAAGGTCCCATTAAAAAAATGAGCGAACCTCTTTGGCATGAATGCAAAAATAACAGCCTGTATAAGTCGAGAAGCGTAATGTCAAGGTCAAGAATAAAATTCCTTGCGAAAGAAGTGCGGGAAACGGGCCTAGTTAGATGTTTTCGTTGTTACGACAGTATTCGGTGCCAGATTGTTCAGGGTTGTATCATTTGTATGTACTATGTACTTCTCTTACATTGTAAGGTCCAAACTCTACCTACGTGAGCTAGGCGTTGTAATCCGTAAACCCGTTATAAAAATTATATTTTCTGCTAAAAAAAAAAAAAATTATGCTGTGGAGTTTATATTTACTAAAATAAAAACTTAAATTACCTAAAAAAAAAACATGTATTTGGATGGGTGACCGCGGGTAGCATTTTCCAACTCAGCGCTACCGTGGCTCGGGTGACACTTTAAATGGTAGGTCTCGGTTGTTTTAACCGTTTGGCAAGGCCTTCAGGTGGCCTAAAAACTCTGACACCAGGGCTAGCCACCCGGCCCATACGAACTTACTTACACTTACCTAAAAAAATATTGCGAAAATCTGGAATTTCCCAAAAAGTTAAGTCATCTATAAAATACACCAATTGTTTCAGTGGCAGAGGCAATAAGGCTGCCTCTTGTTGCACGCTTTAGTTTTAATGCTTTTTTATCTGTGTATTTTCTTTTGTGTTATCAATATAGTGTTTATCTATCTATATATCTATCACTGACAATATAGGTACAAATTCATACCATCAGTGTAATTACGTAGGTGCCTATTAAATACTATAAAATAATGTGCTAGCTTTACTAGCAAAAGTCCATAAATCAATCAATCAGCCAGTACCAATGGGTCTTATTGGAGATTTTTAGGGGAGGTCTATGTCCAGCAGTGGACGTAGTATGGCTGATGAATGAATCGATAAATTGTTAATACATATTATTGTGTTAATTTCTAGATTTGTATCCAATTTAGATAATTATGTTAACCAGTAGACAGTCCTATATTTTTATTTACCTCATATTTTTTGTCCATAAATCAACCCACAGATTCTAACCACGTCACTTGCGGGGTAAATTCGGCCAATTTTTCCCGACCCGAAATTAAATTACCCCAAAATGAGTGGGACATATTCGGGAATTTCCCTGCAAGTAATAATGTCATATATCTTAGTGCTGCGTAGGGTTACCAGTATCACTGTCAAAAATAGTATTTATGAGCTACTAGGAGTTTTCCAAACAGTATTAAATATACCTCGCATACATGTGTAACTGGATCTTCATAAGAAAAAAAAAACATAGTCGAATTGAGAACTTCCGTTTTTGAAGTCTGTTAAAACTTATTGTGGCTCACACGTATACCTATATATAATTTATAAGATAGACCACTATTGAATTAAAAAGTATTGTAGTATTTAAGTTTAAATTAGTAGTAGTAGTTAAGTAAATTTATTAAATTGTGGTAACAGAAATACAAAACAAACAAACAAACAAATTACAAAATAATTTATTTATTAAATGCGTATCACATTAAGATAAACTAGCTTGAGACGGGGAACAAAACCACAAAGGAAAATAAGCATATACATACCTATCTACGGGCTGATTATGATAATGCTAACTCCTGATTATTTTTAAAATATTGTATACTAGTTTTTGCCCGCGGCTTCGCCCGCGCGATACTTTGATTTTTGTGCAAACCCAAAAAACTATTTTATATTTTCTATTAAATATTTTCGGGATAAAAAGTAGCCTATTCCAGTTTTCGTCTTTCAAGCTATGACCATGCCAAAATTTCAGTCAATCTATTGTTCTGGTACTGCGTGACAGAGGAAATGACCAATAGACCAACAAACACACTTTCGGATTTATTATAAAAGTAAAAATAAGGATAGAAAGGAAGTAAAGATTTTAGACTCTCCGACCATAAAATACACAGAGATTCCAGAGGGATAATGTGGTCGATCGAGAAAAGAAAGAAGGAGATGCAATGATTTAATATGGCATGAGTTAGAAAGAGACATGAAAAATATCTCAATTCAGTGGCTAGTTGTCGTGTTTTTGTCCCGAAAGTAGCAAATTCTTGTCAAATTCCAATACATATATTTAACAGTCGACAACTAGTGATAGTGTTGTCCATACATTTTTGTGGTTAAGAATTGCCTCCAGCGACAACAGCACTATCTCTCTAGTTGTGATAGCTCTGTGATAAAATACTATTTCTCAAACACAAAGTTGGCAACCCTCGCTCCGCAACAGCGCTACCAACATTACCACCAGAATTTCAAATACGTTCCAAAATTATACCCCGAATTCAAATATGTCACAAAATTTCAATAGAAGTTATCTTTTATGGGGGGAAATAAAGAAAATGGCGGGTTACATATATTTCATCACTTTATTGTTATGGAAGGCTTGCGGGAATAACTCGTGTTATAAAAGTGTAATTTCGTTTATTAAATGTTAGGTCAGGAAAGATTTTGGTGTTAATGTACTTTTTGCTTCGCGGTTTTATTGTGAGACATAACACATTAGTCTTTCTACTATAGTGTCGTTACTACCCTAACTACTACGGATTTAAAACATTACTAAGGAAATTCCGTACTAAGTACCTACCTACTAATAAAAAAAATATCCAAAAGTGTATTTGTTGGTTTATTTGTTTGTTACTCTTTCTCGCAACAACGAGGCAACAGATAGACTTGAGTTTTTGTATGGGATTAGTTTAAAAGTCGGAGAAAGTCATAGATTACTGTTATTTCGGAAAAACTAAGGGAAACTTGTGAAGCCGCAGTAAAACGCTAGTTTAATAGATAAAAAATCCACACTACTTAATTAACTTGCAGCAAGAACAAGAACAGACGAATGTTTGATTGATTGATTTTTAAATATCTTTATTGTCATAAAAGAATTACATAATTTGAAGACTCAGCGTTAGTAGACTAAGTAACAATTTATCTTAATAATAATAATTCGTTTTGTAGGCTACAGTCGCCTTTTAAAAGTTACATCATAATAATTATTGACAATAACTGATTAAATCTTAAGTAGGGTCAAATAAAATCACTCTTAACACTCCGGGCTTCATTTGCTACCGTCAAGATAAGCACAGCTCTGGCCGTGGGCAGGGAGTGGCACTACTCATACGCACTGACATTCAACATACACGTGTACGTATCCCAACAACTGCCCATATGGAAGCTGTTGGTATTCAACTTTCTACGGCAAACCATAAAAATCTTGCAATAATTTCTGCTTATCAGTCTCCTAACTTAAAACTTTTAACTAATGATTTAGACAAACTTCTCAGACTCGCACCAAACGTCGTAATCCTAGGTGACCTGAATTCTAAGCACAAACTTTGGAGCAACTCTTCTGAAAATGCTTCTGGTAAGCTGCTACATAGCCACATGCTCAATCGTGACTTCCTGATTCACGCGCCTGCTACTCCTACCCTCACCCACTATAGGCCAAATATTAAACCGTCCACTCCTGACTTAGTAATATCACAGAACGTTCATATTAACAACCTCAAAACACTACCTAGCTTATCGTCAAACCACTTACCAGTTTCGTTCACCATTGAAGATGAGTTCCTACGTCTCAGGACCTCCGTATATAAGTATAGTGCTGCTGACTGGCCGAAGTTTCGTTCTACGCTAGATGCTAATATAACATTATCTTCTGCACATTATCATTTTCCTGCTGAAGTTGACGTTGCTCTTGACCAATTTACAAATGCAATACATAAAGCTCGTGACATTTCCATACCACTCTCAGAGCCAACCTTCAAGCCCATACCTTTGCCTCGTAAACTAAAAAAGCTAATAAAATTGAAAAATCAGTATAAGCGTAAAGATGTCTCTACAAATAATATTAATGATAAAAAAATCTTAAGGTACTCTATAAATAATCTTCAAACCGTAATCAACACTAGAATCAAAATATTTAATGATAAAATTTAGAATGATAAACTTGATAGGATTGATAACCCTTCTTCTGAAATCTGGAGAGTTGCTAAAGGTCTACGCTCCAAGCGGCATACTATTCCACCACTCTTAAAACCAGATAACACTCTGGCTGAAACTTCCAAAGACCAAGCAGAAGCGTTGGCTGATTCTTTTCTTAGTAACATGTCCTTAACATCAAATTGGACTAGTACACCAACTATAGAAAACGAAGTAAAACTTTCCAATGAAATTGTTCGTAATTATGTTCCCGACAAGCAGTACTTTCATGTAAAACCAAGAGACGTTGCTTATCTTCTACAAAAACTGAAGAAACGCAAGGCATCTGGCGCTGATGAAATACCAAACGAACTTCTGAAAAACTGTTCTCGTAAAGCAATAGTGTTCCTAACACGTATATTCAATGCTTGTTTAAGATTAGCGTATTTTCCCAAAGACTTGAAAACTGCCAAAATTATACCCATTCTTAAGCCCGGCAAGGATGATTCACTCCCAGTCAGCTACAGACCCATTAGCCTTTTATCTGGTCTAAGCAAACTTTTCGAGTCGATAATATATGCATGGCTACTAAACGAGTCCAAACACATGTTGATAAATGAGCAATTTGGTTTTCGCGGGGATCACTCTACTGTGCAGCAGCTAGTAAGAGTGACCGAACACATTGCTCATCACTTAAATCTAAACGAGTCAACTGGAATGTTCTTGCTTGATATCGAGAAGGCGTTTGACACAGTTTGGCACGCAGGCCTAATACACAAGCTTTACAAAAGTAAAATCAACATTGCTCTTGTCAAACTAATTTCATCAAACTTATCGGAACGTCAGTTTTCAGTAAATATAAATAATACCCTCTCTGATCCTCGTGACATACCAGCAGGCGTACCGCAGGGTTCAGTGTTAGGACCGCGTCTTTTTATACACTACATGAACGATATACCAATTCAAACCCGTACTAAGTTGGCGTGCTTTGCAGACGATACTGCATCGCTCACGTCCTCAAATGATATTGATCTAATTATCAGTAGATTGCAATTATCCATTGAGAAACTACAAGATTTCTTTAATACCTGGAAGCTAAAATTAAATGAAACAAAAACTGAATCAATATTATTTACCAGATCCCGCAAATTGCCACGTAGACAGTTAAAAATCAACAACCACAACATCGAATGGAGCACTAGTGCAAAATACCTCGGTGTTGTGCTAGACAGTAAAGTCAGTTTTTCACGCCACACTGAGCATGCTAGAACAAAATCATTGAAAGCAATGGGAGCGCTAGGACCCATCTTCAACAGAAAAACAAAACTAAGTTCGAAAACTAAACTACGCATTTACACCACCTTAATTAGGCCCAGTATCACATATGCCGCCCCAGTGTGGAATACTACTTGTGACGCTAACTTTATAAAATTACAAGTTGTCCAAAACAAAGCGTTAAAAATATGTTACAACACCCCTTTCCGAACGAATCTCCACAAATTACACAAAAAAATTAAATTTCCTACCTTGAAAGAATTTGTCTTAAAACTAACTAAACATTTTTATTCGAACCTAAACGCAGAACATACAAATAAACTAGTTTCCTCACTCGGGCGAACTAGAGGTAAACATCTCCCGTACATCGACAAATATAAAAAGTTTAGATTACCCCATCACTATCTACTGTTCGAATGACGGTCGAGCCACCGTGTACTGCTTACGCGCAGCCGACTCGATGTTTTTATCAGCAAAGGATAAACAGCTTAAATGCCTGTAGCTTTGTGCCTATTATAGCTCATCAAAGTGACATTGTTATCGAGTTCATTAACATATTATTACAGAAACAAAATACTGAAAGTACATAATATTATTTTCCTACTTATACCTAATGTTAAGAAACAATGTAAATTCAATTTTGACGTGAACGTAAAATACTTACTTTAGATCATGTAGGTAGTACAATGTAATCGCACTATTAAACATGACTATAATTTTTATTAAGGAATTTGTTTAGTTTTGGGATGAGTGGCATCCCAAAACTAATAAATGTATGTTTGCCGAACTGCTAGAAACGACTTCCTAGTTGCTTTTCTTTCTAGGTATACAAGTGGTACCCCCAGTATCATAAAAATGTACTAACTTTATTATAATTGTTCCTAACAATTATTGTAATTTCTCACAAATTAATGATTTCATGCTAAGCCATCCTTCTAGTTAAATTATTTATGTTGTTAACGTACGAAATAGCGAAGTAATACGTGATTAGAAATGTATCCTTCTCGAACTACCCCCTACTTAAGACGAATGTTTAGTCTTGGTTGTGTAAAATTATCTAAAATATTAAACACGAAATTTTAAGGTAAGTTCATATAGGTACTCGTAATATGGCTAGCCCTGGTGTCAGTTCTTTGAGCTGCCTGATACCTTCTTACATGTCTAAATGGTTAAATCAACCTGCGGGGCAATTCTGTCAACCGATCTCGTTACTAAGGTGACACGTACTTGAACCTGTCTCGTTTTTCTGACAGTTTTGAGCTGTCGGAACTGTCAGAAAAATGAGAGAGGTTCAAGAACGTATCACTTCCGTAAAGAGATCGGCTAACAGAATTGCCCCGCTGGATATACAACTTAACGTGTCATTGTCTGCAAATTATATAATGTGAAAAAAAATGGTTGTCTGTAAAGTCGGTTTACGACGATAGTTACACATGATATCGTCATAAGAAAACATTGTTGAATCGACAACTGAAATAAGCCGAACGCTTAGTCTGATCGTGCCTCTCTATCGCTTGTTCCGTGCTCTCGCTCGGCTTAGGCGGAACGTGACAATGAGTTATGCTTTTTTGTGCAGGCAGCCGGCGTTGATCGATTTATAAGACGCTATCATGTCAAAAAGAAATAATTTCAACAGTCTGTAGAAAACTATTAATTGTCTTTTAACAATTTAATGGTTAGTATCACTTTTTTATGTAGAATAGGGCTTACACTTGGCCACCAACTCGCCAGATGAATAGCTTGTTACCAAGTTTACTACATATTTGAAATCAGCTCTGTCAAGAACACACACAGTTGCGGATTTCATTAGCAATAAACAGAATTCGAGAGTTATTGCCAACTTTATAGACGTCGCATTTCAAACAAATAGAACATCATTTTTATTTGAAAAATCAATATTTATTGATTTTATTGTCATTGTCTGGTTTTAAATGGCAAAACTAACATTATGTCAATGCAAACGAGTTTTTTAGCGCGGAGAACTGATGGCCAATGAGGTTGCAAAGTTCTCCAATGAAGACCATGTACCGTTAAGCGCAGCGTAAAACGTCCACCGGGATGTCCTACATCCGGCTCTGGACAGGATACTGTACAGATGCCTTCCATTCGGAAGCCGCTTCAAACAGGTCTTACTAAAAATAGACGCCTATGTCCAGCAGTGGACGTCCTATGGCAAAACGAACTAACGAATAAAGTATTCAAGTATATAGATGTAAACATGGATAACAACAAGTTTGTGTTTGAGTTGTTTGATTCGATTTTCAAAATTCCTAAAAAATGCCAGTATCAGAAAATATTCGGTATTCAAAATTCTTGTTAAAAATGTTCACCAGTAGCAAAATTGAATTCGATGTTCAAAATTCTTTAAATAAAATGTTGCCAGTGACAGAAATTTGAATTCAATGTTAAATTCCTGAAAAAATGTTACCAGTCTCCAAACAAAATTCCTAGTATCACTGAAGCGCTCCATAAAATTGTTAATTACTTCAGCAAACGGCCAAACGTGGCTCTCAACCTTTTTTATTTCGCAAAACAAGCGAAAAGAACGGTATCGAATTAATTTTTATTTACACAGGTAGGGGGTTGTAACCACTGGGGGTGTTATAAAGCTCGGAATATGGCAGAGTCAAAGTCAAAGTTCCTTTATTCCGTAGACATTATAATAACACTGGAATCATCAAGTAACCATGTTTAAAATACTATTTAAATAATTTAAATCTAAACACAAATAGGCACATATTTCAAGACTTACCAAAATAAAGCAGTACAAGTATTAACATAGCTACTTACTAACTCAAATAATTTGAAAAAAAAAAAACAATACCCATAAAACAAACAATACCCTTCCTTGGCAGTTGGGTAAAAATATCCTTGACTTAGTTTCAGGTTTCGTTTCTACAATATTCTGTGACAATGCGTAATGTGAACCATTTGTCAGTGGGGAGGAATTGTTATAGCCATCGCAACCACAGGTGATACGGGTGGGATAATGTCGACTTCTTGTTTGAGTATCGATTATGAAAAGTTTTGAAATCCATATCTCGAAAGCTTTTTTCAACCAAAAGGTACCTAAAGCAAGATTTATCAAAACAATCGAATAAGTTCTGAGTTATGTCTCTACAATAATCTGTGACAATGCGTAATGTGAACCATTTGTCAGTGAGGAATTTTTATAGCCGTCGCAACCACAGGTGATACGGATGGGGTAAAGTCGACTTCTTGTTTGAGTATCCAATATGAAAAGTTTCGAGTGCCATACCTCAAAGACTTTTTTACACCTGATGACACGTAAAGCTGATTAAGGATCATATGTAATTGTTAGCTCGAGTTGATAGTACGGGTCTTGGGCATTTACTTAAATTAATGACCCACTGACTCCAGAGTCTGTGCCCTTTGTTAAGTGAGTTACATTTGAAAGAATGTGACTGTACCTACAATAACCCATCTCGGGTTAGTTTAAATCTTAGTCAAAGTTAGTAGTTTCAGTGCATTGCGTGAATACCACGAGCAAACCGACCCGCATGCAGCACCTGATCTCGAGTGTGACGCATGTGACATTTCGAAAATTAGCTGTTGTAGGTATATTTTTTTATTTCACTTTCTTAGCTGCTCATTCACTATGCTTAAATCGACCTTTACATTATTAATATTTATTCATAGCCTTATTGTTATCATTTATCATGTAATTTATACATTACCACTAAGAAAATGACTTAGCCTGAATAAGCGTATTTACAAGTCTTTCGACATTACCAAAATTATCTTTTCCTGTACAAACGTAGTTAATTCCCTGCTTTCGGCAGGTTATTATTCAGAGATAAAAATTTGGGAACAATTTAGGATAAAGGTATATTTTTCTTGGAAATCATTTGGAGTACTTAAGCTGTACTTACCTACGTAGATACTCGTATATCAAGCATTTTAAGTACACGTAGACGCTACCCATGTAGACAAAAATAAGAAAAAATTAGTGTGCTCTATATTGAAAATGAAAGATGCGATGAATATAGTGACATTTAAAGCAACATGATATCGGAAAGTGGGACGTACACTGCTGAACATAGGCCTCCACTACAGATTGTTAATAAGCAGGTTAGAAGCGCCTTGTCATCGTGATCATGCTTCGGGTAGTCACGCCAACTACTACTTATATTACTTATACTAACTACTTATATCTCCAATTCTACTGTCTCACCAAAAATATAAAAGGAACTATATCGATTATTCCTCCATAAGCTACCGTGAAATAAATGGTGATATTGTCCCATCTCTACTCAAACGTGTGTCGGTAAAATTGGACCGCAATTTTATACGCAGCAATGTGCCTTGACAATGTTGCCCTACAGGCAATGTTACCCACAGACACTGTAACGTTCGTTTGTTTATGGTATATTTACAAAAATTACAAAATATTGTTTACCACAAAGAATAAAAAAACGTCTGGTTTGTCTTGGTATCGTAGCTGTAGGCCGCAGTAGTCTGTGGAACTATTACTCAAAACCTAGAACTAATAACTTGTTTTTATCTCCCCCTTATATCTACCGCCTCACCAAAAATGAAAGCATCGATTATTCCTCGATGAGACTTTACCGTGGAATAAATACCGATATCGTCCCATCTCTACTCAAACATGTGCTGGCATAAAGTGAACCGCAATTTTGTAGATACGCAGCAATGTGCCCTGACAATGTTGCCCTACAGGCGATGTTACCCCACGGGCGATGTTACCCACAGGCGCTGTTACCCCAGTTTACCCCACAGTGATAGATTTTACGGATATTACGCATGTAAAACTGTATTTTATTACTAACAAATGATCGGATTTGGAAGACTTACCCGCCGTTTTTATGTAGATGATGTATTTTCCAGCACTTTGTTGGAACGATTGTTTTATTTGAATTTTTATTGTGTTTGTAGATGTGTATTTTTTACTTCCAATGCTAAAAGGGGATTGTTATTTGTTTAACGTAGAGTATTTGTGCATATTGTTGAAGTTAGTTCGTAAATACTGAGTGGCTAGCCCTCGTGTCAGACTTTTTAAGCCATTTGAAGGTATAAGGTTAAACGGCTAACAACAACCGGAACCTACAATCTATCGAGTCATCCGAGACACGGTAGCGCTCATTTATAAATGCTACTCATCCGAAGTCTGACCGCTGACAGAAGGTCTTTGTGTGTCTGAGGCATCGTAGGTATCAAAGCGGTCTTGACCAAGTCAATTGTTTACTTTGTAGATGGCGTCTTACGCTACGCTTGACGGTACGTGGTCTTCACTCAATAACTTTTAAACATTATTGGACACCAAATTCGTCTTAATCTCGTCAACTGTTTATTATATCGAGAACCAGTCTTGTCTCGCTTCACTACATAGTATAAAACAAAGTCGCTTCCCGCTGTCTGTCCCCATGTATGCTTATATCTTTAAAACTACACAACGGATTTTGATGCGATTAATCGATAGAGTGAATCAATAGGAAGGTTTACATGTATAATACACCTGTGCGAAGCCGGGGCGGGCCGCTAGTATCTTATAAAACACTTTCAACTTGAAGCACTGAGCAATGTCAATCTGATACCCTAGATAGGTTTTAAAGTTAAAACGAACTGTAGAGTCAATCAATTTCTCTATAAAAAATAGTAATTAATGCCCATTAGGTATTTCAATTACTTCATCAAGGCGGCAGGATCGCGCTGAATGCAAGTCGGTTCCAACCGGTCTTTATGGAGATCTATATGGGAGGCCAATGTCCAACAGTGGACGTCCTGTGGCTGAAATAACGACAAGGTATTTAAATTCCCGAATATTATCTGAGATTTTGTCCATTTTATTCTATTCGCTGACAGCAATATGATCGATGGACAAAAACAAAACGAACATGTCGGACAAAACACTTCGCTCCGAAAACAATGGCGGATTTCGGAGCGAATATCATTCGAACATTTCTGCTTTTGTACAAGAATGTCAACTGTTTTAAGGGTTCCGTACTCAAAGGGTAAAAACGGGACCCGATTACTAAGGCTCCGCTTTCCGTCCGTCTGTCTGTCTGCCACCAGGCTGTATCTCATGAACCGTGATAGCTAGACAGTTGAAATTTTCATAGATTCTGTATTTCTGTTGCCGCTATAACAACAAATACTAAAAACAAAATAAAACAAACAATTTAAAGGGGGCTCCCATACAACAAACATGATTTTAGCCGTTTTTCGCTCGATATTAATAACGATAACAGGTGGACTTGAAATATTTACAGAATATTTAATTGTTTGGTTGCTTCAATAGTAAATTATTAAATTAAAAGAAATAAATATTTAAGGGGGCACCAATACAGTACGGAACCCTTCGTGCACGAGGTCGACTCGCACTTGGCCGATTAGTTAACTCGGTCAATTTTTCAGGCGCTCAAATAAATACCTTGTATTTTGCCAATCTTACATCTAGTTATTACATCTAGACCCTTATCAACGTTGCCAAGTTTTATACATTTCCCCTAACATTCTGAAAACGATAAGCAAAAAAGTTTCGTTTTTCAATAGAACTAGGCTCTAGTACGTTTTGATAGCTGTTTGTCTAAAAAGTTTAGCTTTTTGGCTGAAAGTTTTTTGGTAAACTTCTGTCTCTCGCACAGATTGAATAAGTAGTTTTTTGGATAACACTGAATGAATAAACAAGTTCTTGATATTTTCTGTGAAATAGGAGATGATAGGTCATAAATCGACTTACAAAAAATAATCGAGGTCTCAACAAAATAAATAAATAAATTCTTTATTCATCAAAAGCATTTCAATAATAAATAACATTTCAATCAATTAATTACTATTTTAAGCTTTTTGCTATGAAATTTAATTATTTGAGTACTCCGCTGTTTGTAAAGCGGAAATTAATAAAATGAATACTACTAACTTCCAAAATAAGAGGAGGTTCTCAATTTGTCTCTATTTTATTATTTGTGGCCCTAGTTCGTTATTTTCGCGATATCCGTGGACATATACGTGTTTTATTTTAATTATTTTGTATTAAAAATAAAAAGGGATTATTTCCATACATAAAAAAAACCTTTACTGCTATTACTGCTTTCTTCCACAAGCAGGGCAGAATTATCATATTTTTGATCAAATCATTGTTTCCTGACAATTCTAATCTGAACACCTTTAAGACAAGAGTGAATAGGTTTCTTCTAGGTCTGCATACTGGGCTACATTTACAATAGACCTGCTGACTGGATAAAAAAAAAAAAAACATTATTAGAATTAGCGTATTTTTTCTTCTGTCAATCTAACAACAAATGACAAAGATAAACTTTGTCAAAGTTTTGGGAGTGGGGGTCGTGACGTCACCTCTTTTACAGAAGTCTATACATTTGTATGGCACTTGTGACGTCACGGGGAACTTTGACGGACAATATCTTCATCAAATTTTGTTTAATAGACAAAAGAAAAAATACGTGTCTCATATTTTTTGATACTCTATCTTTATCTGATTATCTTATATCTTTAAAACTACGCAACGTATTTCAATGCAGTTTTATTTTAATAGATAGAGTGATTCAAAGAAAGGTTCATAAACTTTACTTAGCGCTCTTAGCGTAGTTTGACTAGGTGTTTGTCAGCGATAACCGAAATTAAGCAACGTTCCGCACAGTCAGTATGTGCATGGGTGATCGCGGGTGGCATTTTCTAATCGAGCGCTACCGTGGCTCGGATGACACGTTAAATTGTAGGTTACGGTTATTAACCATGTCAGAGGCCTTCAGGCGGCCTAAAAACTCTGACACCAGGGCTAGCCACCTGGCCTATACGAACTTACTTTTTTAAAATATACAATACAACTGTGCAAAGCCGGGGCGGGACGCTAGTTAACATTAAAAAAAAACAAATTTTAAAAACAATCAGCAAAAATAATTATTAATTACTCAAGCACCGATGTTGGCAATATGCTAATGCTTATGTTAATTATTCATAAAGAATATTTAAATATCCGATAAGCCTACGGCGGTTTTGATGGGGGGTGACGTGGGACAGAATGGATTCACGCTTTGTCGCCTTCCGGAACATCGGATTGTAATCTATACATCTACCTATGTCTATACATCTATACATATAAATTAAATTGGAGTGTCTGTTTGTAATATTGAAACAACCGTTTTTAGGGTTCCGTACCCAAAGGGTAAAAACGGGACCCTATTACTAAGATTCCGATATCCGTCTGTCCGTCTGTCTGTCACCAGGCTGTATCTCATGAACCGTGATAGCTAGAACGGTGAAATTTTCTCAGATGATGTATTTCTGTTGTTGCTATAACAACCAATACTAAAAACATAAAACAAAAATATTAAAGGGGGGCTCCCATACAATAAACCTGATTTTTTTGCCGTTTTTCGCTCGATATTTATAACGGTGACAGGTAGATGCTTGAAATATTCACAGAATATATAAATACTTATGTACACCAAAAACATTAAATTAATTTAAAATAAATTAAATATTTAAGGGGGGCTCTCATATAAAAAAATGTGTTTTTTTTTGCTCGATATTAATAACGGCAACAGGAAGATGCTTGAAATATTCACAGAATATTAAATTGTAAATTTCCTTCAAAAATAAATAATTATATTAATATAAAATATATTAAGGGGGGCTTTTATACGGTACGGAACCCTTCGTGCGCGAGTCTGACTCGCACTTGGCCGATTATTTACTATATGTACATGAATATATATACGGTACATACAGCAAAATAACATTTTTTACAATGTTTGTCTGTCTGTCTGTTTGTTCGGGCTATTCTCTGCAATGGCTAGACCGATTTTGACGGGACTTTTATTGGCAGATAGCTGATGTAATAAGGAGTAACTTAGGCTACGTTTATTTTAGAAAAAATCTTTTTATCTCTAGCTAACACGGGTAACACCGCGGGGCGCAGCTAGTCTAAAATACTAAAAATCCGACAACAACCACCACGTCGAGATATATTTCTCTCTCTGACTTGTGTCATATTGAATCGATGCATCTCTTTCAGATTTCTCGATTCGCCACATTATCCCTCAGGTAACTCTGTGTTTTTTTTATTCGACTGTCGAAATAGGAAAAATACATTCAATTTATTTATATTGATGTACATAACAATGAAAAGACTAAATGAATGGACTATTTTTTTAGGGTTCCGTACCCAAAGGGTAAAAACGGAACCCTATTACTAAGACTCCGATGTCCGTCTGTCTGTCTGTCACCAGGTTGTATCTCATGAACCGTGATAGCTAGACAGCTGAAACTTTCACAGATGATAATATGTATATTCCTGTTGCCGCTATAACAATAAGTACTAAAAACTGAATAAAATAAATATTTAAGGGGGGCTTTCATACAACAAACGTGATTTAAGGAGTTTTTTTGCTCGCTATTAATAGTGGCAAGAGGAATAGGGCTAAGGGGGCTTCAACACGGTACGGAACCCTTCGTGCGCGAGTCCGACTCGCAAGTGGCCGATTTTTTTGCATCAGGGGATTTTACAAAAGTGAAATAAATTGACCTCCAAAGTAACGATGCCACAGACACGCATTAAACTTTTAACACCCCTTTTTTTACCTCAATGGCTAAAACCCTCCAAATCCGAATCCTTACAACAATCCATCAATTCCTTGACCAGTTCCGATATTTCACTAAAACCGGTATAAAGCCAGCGAAAACGGTATAAAACCGGTACTACTTTATCTTTATTGATATTTCACTCGCAGATATCGGTTTGAGCTTTCAGCGCTCTTCCTTAGGGATTTACCGGAATTCTATTAGGATGTCTGTCTACATTTTATAAAGGTATACCTACTTTTTGATCGGTCTGGGAATTGTTTGAATTATAATACTTATACAGGGTTATTCCTAATCAATTAGCATTCTTTTAGGAGCTTATTCTGTTCATTAAAACTAGCTACATTTGTTCTGAAACATTTGTCAAAATTCAAAAAAAGGAGTTGTTTCATAGAAAAATTTCGTTCGCCCGCGACAAATTGTATGGAACAGCTGATAGAATAGAATAGAATAATTTTTATTGTAAAAACTGTGTACAGAGATGGTAAAGTATACTAAGTTGGAAACAACAGTTTTGTTTGGATCAAACATACAATAATTTATATATTACTTAACTATTAAATGATAATATATTAATAATTAAATAACTTACATGGTAAAAGGACAAGTCGATAGATTTAAACAATTCAATAGTAATAATCACTACTTATTATACGTGTATAAATAGCAGCAGCAGGTGGCATTTATAACTGAGCGTTTTTGTAACTCTGGTGATACTTTACATTGCAAGTCCCACTTCAAATAGTTTTAACTAAATGGCTCAAGAGCCACGTCCTTCAAGCGTATTTAAAACTCAGAGGGCTAGCGACACGACTTCTATTAAACTTACTTTGTTTACTTATTTAGTCAATTGGAATTATCTATAAGTTTAGCGAATAATTGAGTAAAATAGTACCAATCTTATTATACAGTAGAAATACTAAGTCTTGTAAATGTACAGTCATTAACATAATCAGATACACCACTCATTCCCTACTGTTTGTTGTATAGAGTACTAGACAGTATTACAAGTATCATAAAAGTTTTTTTTTATTTAAATATTTAAATTAAAGACCCACAGACTCCAGAATCTGTGCCCTAGTAATAAAAGTTTATAAACTAATCATGTAACTGAAAAAAGATATCTGTATCTGACATACATCTTACTTATTGTATAGTTTTTCGCTAAGAATTTTCGGGATATTCCATTAATCATTTGGAGCTGCGTCATTACAACTGAAATAAAGTGTATATTTTTATATTAACTTAAAACTTCTGAGTTTACTTTGCCATTCAGCGTGTTAATGCTGCCAGCATGCTGTGCACACTGTCAACTGGCCGCAGTGGTAGACCTTCAAGGGCTTAATTAATTGCTTTTTATGTTGAAGCTTTCTATGAATGTTGTTTAATTGTAGTGTGTTGTAGATAATAAATAAATATATAAATATTAGGTGGCATCTTACACGTTGTCTCTGACCCCAAACTAAGCAAAGCTTGTCATATGACTATGTGATGCAAACACCTATGATTTAAAAATAGAAAAATCTCTTCGATAAAATATCTACAGAGTCGCAGTCGTGCAAAAAATTCATGATTATTTATTTGTCAAAAACATGGTAATGCAAACAACATATAAAATTGCATACAGATCTTTCAAGAGTATAGAACGCATGTTCTTGCCGTCGTGGCGTACAAATATCAAAAACAAAATTGCTAAATCTTTTGTTCAATACAATTCATAAAAAATGTCAAATTTAGTCTAAAAAAAGTGTCCGAGTCAAAACTCTGCCCAAGCTATGTAGTAGGCAGGCTTTTTAGTTAGTTGTAAAGCCAATCTGACTACAACGCCGCGCGATGCTGAAGTGCTCGGTTACAAGCACTAATTAAGTGACATAACGTCGAGATTCGAGAAAACGAGTCATTGTGAATTATTTAATGTAAATATCTAAGTCGGTGTATAACGGCGCTCGGATATTTTTTACTACTTTTGTGTAGGGACTGACGCTCTGTAGATATTTGCTCGAAATTAAAACTTCGTATTTTTCTGAAGCTAAACACAACAGTACATGGTCAACCTTAAAAACTAAACACACAACCCATCTCCGACCGTACCCGGCGCAAAAGAACCCAAAATGCTGGCCGCATTACTTCGCTGGATGGCGATGGCCAACCTTTGCGCCAAGTACGAGCCGGAGCGGGAGTCATTTGTCTTCTGAAGTGGGATTTGGAATGAGATCGAAACTAAGTGATCTTAACTACTGGCAGTGAAAGTAATCCGTTCCTAGGCAGTAACTCTACCCTGGTTGTACCGTACCTCCGTCCCGCGGGAAAACCAAATTAACTCCGAACCCGCAACGAATTTAATTACAGAAACGGATCAATAATCCGCATCTTGAATCGTGAATTTAGCGGTCTGATGTCTCTAAAACCATTGAAACAAAATTAATTTATTTAACAACCACTGAAACAAAATTAATTTCATATTTATAAAATCCAATGAAACATAAACATAAGTTCTATTACCTGTTTCCTAAGAGATATAATCTAAAGCTATTCAAGGTCAGAGTGAATAGGTATCATCTAGGTCTGCGTGCTTCATCTTCGACCACAACGTCGCTTACCATCAGGCGAGTTGGTGGTCAAACGCAGACTTATTTGCGTTAAAAAAATTATTATGGTATCCAATTTAAATCTGCAACAATTGAAACAATTTTTTTTGAAACCAATAAAACATAAATTAGTTTCAGAGCCTTTGATGAATATCACACATGGAAATTACCAGCAATTAGCATTTTATCAAAAAATAGCCTATCTATCCTACTAATATTATAAACGTCAAAGTTTGTAAGGATGGATGGATGGATGTATGGATGTTTGTTACTCTTTCACGCAAAAACTACTGAACGGATTGAGATGAAACTTTGCAATTATATAGCTTATATATCAGAATAACACATAGGCTATAAATTATAATGGATATATACATAGGCTATAAATTATAAATTATTTGGGACCGAGCTGCCTTCGTCCGTGGGTAGGAACCCTTTTAATTTTTTGTCCCCCACACGTGGTCCTGGGTGGTGCTAACCAGGCAGCAACCATACTGGTGGTAGGCTATAGCCGCGGCGAGAGACCACCCACCAGACTAAGCCGCGCCGCCAAACGACTCTCTTGAGCTCGTGTTCCGGCGCGAAGTCTGGTGACGCCAATCTGAAAGTCAGGTCGGAACAGTAGCGTCCTCTGGTGGATCGATTACGGTGCACGCATCGATTGCCGCATCGGCCGACTAGTCGTGGAGGGCAGCGGGATCCGAGGCACGGTTTGTCGCTGGCCGACCGCAGATAGTAGGGGGCCCAAGTAGTGAGCTAGCCACTCATGAAAGGCTGCCCCGCCATCTGTCGAAAAATCCCAGGGATGCGCCATCGTGCCGGTTGGCGACCGGACGAGAGGGCCCGATGGACATCCTTGGGGGGGCTCGGGCGTCCCCGCGGTCTCCAGGCTAGTCTACCATAGATGTGTGTGGTTTGTGCGTTGTACCACTGGATCTGCAGAGTGACGTCTCGTTCCACTACCGACTTTCTACCTACTTTACTCCGCAAATAACCATGAGAAACAGTAGAAGCAAAAGAACGTGTATACAGCGGCAGCACTCCCTCTCACTTAAAGTGCACCTGTGCAATATTCGGGGCCTGCACTCCAATCTCACACCTGTCCATCATCATCTTGAGACAGATCGACCCCACCTATTGTTTCTCACGGAGACGCAGATTGCTGGTCCATCCGACGTGTCGTATCTTTCCTACCCAGGGTATTCCCTGGAGCACCGTTTCAAACCACGTGCGGGTGTATGCGTGTACGCCCGGGATGACATTTGCTTTCTGCGCCTTCGTAGGTTTGAAGACCCCTCTTTCTCAGTGCTCTGGGCTTTGGCGGACACTGGCCTAGAGAAAATTATCTACGCTTGTGTATACCGATCACATAGCGGGGACCAGGAGACAACCAGACTCACTGAATACCTCAGTGAAGCGGCGGATGCTGCTCAACTCAGCTACCCTTCAGCCCAATTAGTGATCCTGGGGGACTTTAATGGCCACCACAAGGAGTGGCTACACCCATACCTAGACACTAACCATGCTGGGCTTGAGACGCGCAAGCTTGCCTTGACACTAGATCTTACCCAGCTGGTTCAAGGCGCCACACGGGTACCTGACGTTGACTCGCACACAGCCTACTGCTTGGACCTTCTGCTAACCACCGATCCAGACCGTTATTCAGTGGCGATTTCCTCACCGTTAGGTTCATCTGACCACTGTCTGGTGAAATCTGTATCCGTCTACTCCCCATCAGACCCCAGCCCCAAAGGGTCACGGCGAGTGTGGCGGTACAAGTTAGCGGATTGGGATGAGATGCGGTGTTTCTTTGCATCTTACCCTTGGCAGTCTGTTTGCTTCTCTTCCGATGATCCTTCTACGTGCGCGGATGCCGTGACAGATGTGCTTCGTACCGCCATGGAATACTTCATCCCATTTTCGGACGTGCATCTGTCTAGCAAAGCTCGGCCCTGGTTTGGACCTGAATGTGGACGCGCCGAAGCGCAAAAGCATCAGGCATACCTGGCTTGGGCCGATGCTCGAAACCGTAAGTCGAGGGACATTCGTCTGAGGAAGAAGGCATACAATAGGGCTGCTAAGTCCTGTAAAAAGGTTATGCGGAGGGCTCGCTTTGATCACATTAGTCGAATAGGCAATAAGCTTGCTTCTTACCCTGCGGGTAGTAAGGCATTCTGGTCCCTAGCTAAATCGGTTGAAGCGAACTTCTGCCGCCCCTCACTGCCTCCGTTGCTGAAACCCAATGGTTCGCTGGCCCATACCGCGGTTGAGAAAGCAAATTTATTTGCATCTCAATTTGCTGAGTCTTCGCGTCTGGACCCCGGTAGTGCGAGACCTCCAACTTTGCCAAATTGTGGCTCTGTAATGAGTGATATACATATCCGGCAAAAGGAGGTTCTCAAGGTTCTCCGCAGTCTTGATGTGAACAAGGCCAGTGGCCCTGATGGTATTCCGGCCATTGTATTGAGGACTGTGCGCCTGAGTTGTCGCCTGTGCTGACTCGCCTCTTTCGCCTATCTCTGAAGACAGGTCAAGTGCCCAAACCTTGGAAGCTTGCTAACGTGCAGCCTGTACCCAAAAAAGGTAGCCGTGCCGACCCTGCCAATTACAGACCGATTTCGATCACGTCCATACTTTGCAAGAGTATGGAACGTGTCCTTAACAACAGGCTCCTGGCGTACCTGGAAGCGAATGACCTACTCAGTGACCATCAGTACGGCTTTCGCCGAAACCGGTCTACTGGGGACCTTCTGGCGTACGCCACACACATCTGGAGTGAGGTCATCGAAAAGCACGGGGAGGCGCTGGCTGTCTCCTTGGACATCTCCAAAGCTTTTGACAGGGTCTGGCATGAGAGCCTAATTGGCAAGCTTCCATCTTACGGCCTGCCTGCTGATTTCTGCGCATGGATATCAGATTTCTTGAGGAATCGGTCCATACGAGTGGTTGTAGATGGCTGCTCGTCAGATCATATGGCTATCAATGCCGGGGTTCCTCAGGGGTCAGTGCTCTCTGCGACCCTCTTCCTACTGCATATCAACGATCTGCTAAAGCCCGGAATCTTTGGGTACGCAGACGACAGTACAGTCGTGGAGAGCTACACATCCGATGCGAGAACCAGCGGGCCACAGATCGAGTCTCACAGAGAGGCTATGGTCGAGCGGCTCAACTTGAGTCTGGAGGCGGTTTCTGACTGGGGTGATGCTAACCTGGTCAAGTTTAATGCCACGAAGACTCAAGCCTGTCTGTTTTCGGCCAAAAAGAGACCCTTCCAATTGTCTCCCGCTTTCCGTGGTGTCTCCGTTCCGGTAACTGACAGCTTGGAACTATTAGGCGTTTCACTCTCATCGACTCTTAACTTTGGCTCTTACATAGAGTCAAAGGCCCAATTAGCTTCCAAAAAACTTGGTGTTCTCTCTAAGGTGAGACGGTATTTCACACCTGAGCAACTGCTTAGTCTGTATAAAGCTCAAGTCAGGTCGTGCATGGAATACTGCTCTCACCTTTGGGATGGCTCCGCCAAATATCAACTGGAGGCTCTGGAGTCGATTGAGAGGCGAGCCAAGAGGCTGATCGACAACGACACTCTGACTATGTCGCAGCTGCAAAGTCTCGAGCATCGACGTAAGGTAGCGTGTTTATCGGCCTTTTACCGGATCCACTTCGGAGAGTGCGCCCAGGAGTTGCACAATCTGGTCCCACCTGCCCCTTTCTTCTATCGTACGGCTAGACAGACGCGACCAAAGCGCCACCCTTTTATGGTGGACATTCTGCGCATTAGAACCAAGCGTTTCGAATCCTCTTTCCTCATACGAACAGCCAGAATGTGGAACGCTTTGCCTGGGTCTGTCTTCCCGCTAAAGTACAATGTGGGCGTCTTCAAATCCCGAGTAAATAGGTATCTTCTAGGTAAGCGTGCTACAACCTAGACCGCATATCTGCTTAACAACAGGCAGTATGTGGTCAAACGCAAACCTATTCAGAATAAAAAAAAAAAAAAAAAAAAAAAAGATATTGCGTTAATTTTCCATATTATAACAATAAGTGTTAAGTAGAAAAATTCTGCTATCTGCGAGCTATTCTAGCATGCGCTCCAAGAAATGTCAAAAAAGAACTGTCGAATCGAACAAATGTCAAATCGATTTTTTTGTTTTTTTCCACCTCCTTTAAAAAGAGTGGTAGGGCCTCGAAATATCATGCGGGCAAAGCTGCGGGCAAAATCTAGTTATATATAAGACAAGTCTTTAAAACCATAACCTTCATCAAGAAAGAAACTGAAATTAAAACCACTAAAAGTGTTCGATAAAAACCCGCATACGTGAAACGTTCAGTAAAGCTCACGAGGAACGGTTCAAAGCATATTCGGAGCGCGGGCGACATTTCAGGCCGTTTTGGGAATATCTGGAGGAAAATTGGCGGTAGCTCGAAATTCAGGTGCCGCGGGTTCGGTGTCGGGACAGACGCGTACAAAACACTTAAAAACTTCTAGGAAGAAGATTTTTTTCTATCTAGGAATTACTGTAAATCATATTCCTCGTTATGACCAACTCTAACTATAAGACCAACCCTGAAATCGCAAAAAAAACTTAAATTAGTCCTGTCAGTAATTTTAAACAGATCATTAAAATCAAAATATTCACAATGGTAAGTTATATCAAAATGAAAAAATAGTCAACGAAAAAAAAATCAAACTACGAGTATAAATCCAAGAAACACTACTAAAATTGTTCTATAAAACCCGCATACGTGAAACGTTCAGGAAAGCTCACGAGGTACGGTTCAAAGGGTATTCCGAACGCAGGCGACGTTTCAGGGTATTTCGGGAATACCTGAAATCAGGGTTGGTCTAACCCTGAAATCGCAAAAAAAAACTAAAATTGAAAACAACCCAAGATTGCGTAAAAAACAACATTTTTACGCAATTTTGGTTTGTTGCCCAGTCACAGTAATTTAAAAATAGTCTTGAATATCATAATGGCGAACCACTTCAAAAAATCGACGAAAGATAAAGTAAAAAAAAATATCTACAAATGAAAAATCTAAGAAGCACTTCTAAAACAATAAAATCCGCATACGTGGGACGTTCAGTTTTGAACGTTCAGATGTAAGGAACGGTTTAAAGCATATTCCGAGCGCAGGCGACATTTCAGGGCGTTTCGGGAATATCTGGAGGAAAATTGGCGGTAGCTCGAAATTCAGGTGCCGCGAGTTCGGTGTTAGGACAGACGCGCACAAAACACATTTGTAAAACATCTATATAAATTTTTAAAATCTAGGGATTACTATACAGGGTTATTTCTAATCAATTAGCATCCTTTCACATCCAAACTAACAACTTTTGTTCTGCGACTTTTATATAAACTCAAAAAATTATAATTGTTGTTCCATAGAAAAAATTGTTCACCCGCGACAAAATGTATAGAGCAGCTGATTTATTTTTTGAGTTCCGACAAGATTCGCAGAAGAAAAGTTGTTAGTTTTGATGTACAGAATAAACCCCTTAAAGGATGCTAATTGATTAGAAATAACCCCGTATATTTCACACTCCTCGTTTTGACCAACTCTTACTATGAAACCTAGGGTAGGTAAGGAATCGAAATAAATCAAGCTTATAAAAAATGTTGTGAATATTCTACAATACGTGTAACATTCAATTTTTAGCGTAATTTATTGTTGGTTCTTGTCAGTATTTAAAAAAGTCAGTAGTTCAAAATATTCACAATGGTAAGTTATATCAAAATGACAAAATAGTCAACGAAAAAAAAACATCAAACTAAATATCCAAGAAACACACCCAAATTGTTCCATAAAACCCGCATACGTGAAACGTTCAGGGAAGCTCACGAGGTACGGTTCAAAGGGTATTCCGAGCGCAGGTGACGTTTCAGGGTATTTCGGGTATACCCTAAAATGTCGCCTTGCACCTGAATTTCGGGAGCTCGAAATTCAGGTGCCACAGGATCTGTGTCGGGGCAGACGCGTACAAAACACTAACCTAGCATAGAGTAACCTAATAATAGAGTTTTATTAATCTTTTTTTACGGTAAAGTAACTAATTATAGGATTGGGGCCTGTTATTTGGCTGTTTGTAACATGTTAATATTAAATTTAATTATACTGTTCATGTTTTTGGCTCGTAAATAATTAAAATAAGATATGTGACAAAAATATCTAGCTATAATATTAGCTCAAAGATTTACAAAGCGGTCGTCGCTCAGAGACATTAAGATCTTTAATAAAGTGGTCACGTAGAGTTGTTTCTGTCCTCTAAGAAAACGTTTTAGAAAAAAATTCAGTCTTATTTGTTTAAAACACAATTACTAATCTATAATATATTTATAGGTACAAATAAATGAATCGTGGTAACAACCACGATTCTCTCGCTAAAACTCGAGAACGGCTGAACCGAGCTAATTTTGGTCTCAAAATATTTAAGGAATATTGTATTTCTAAGGGAAAGTTTAAACGGTGAGAAAATACAAAAATGTAAGTAAAATAATAAAAACATGAAATTAATTTTCCCATACAAAATATTCCTGCATGTAAAATTTGTCATTGAAGTTGACAGATGGTGAGAGGAAGTTCGCCGGGTCAGCTATAAAAAATGATAGTACCTATATATGATAAAAAGATAGTTTTATTGTAAGTCGTGCAAAAAAAAATAAAATTGTTTAATCGTTCTTGCGCACCGATGCAAAAGCCTATCAGAAATACCGTACCGGCTTTTTAAATCTACTGTTAATCACAGGCCTACCCAAAAAGATATCAGAAATTCGGGTCTAAAATTGTTTATATTTGTCCCACAAAAATAGTGTTTAAATCAAAAAACCCGTTCGAAATAATTACTTCACTAAAAGGAAAATTACAAAAGCAAACTGTCCACTCAAACTCAATGACACCCCAACGAGCCCTGACTAACTGCTCCCAAAACAATGCAATTTACCTTAACGAGCAGAAACAGAAAAAAAAAAGACTTTTTAAAACACTTCTGCCCGCGACTGTACTATTTTCCTGCCAACCCAGGCGTTACTTTTAATCTCGGATATTGCGATGACGATTTGAAATCTACCCTCGTTTTTTGTCCTTTTTTCTCTTTTGGACTTTTGTGTTTTTTTTCCTATTGCGTGTAGTTTTATTTTTGTGCTGGAATTTAGAGGGGTTTTCTTCTGTAATAGGTGGTGTTAATGTTAAATGAAATGATAGTTTTTTAGGTTTCGAACGTTTTTGTGCACCGTTTTGACTTTACTTGACGTTACTTTTAACAACCTAGACCGCATATCTGCTTAACATCAGGCAGTGTGTAGTCAAACGCAAACCTATACGAAATAAAAAAAAAATTGCTATACCCTATTAGGGTCATACGTATAACTTATACTAAACATGTTATTTAAGACCTGCATGTAAATTATGCTACATAATGTTGCAATAAACGATTGACTATTGACTGTCAGTACTTGAATCATTGTTATATGATTCATGTGCTTACAAATAATCAAAATATGACAATTTTAATGCTTTTTAGGGTTCCGTACCCAAAGGGAAAAACGGGACCCTATTACTAAGACTTCGATGTCCGTCTGTCCGTCTGTCACCGGGCTGTATCTCATGAACCATGATAGCTAGGCAGCTGAAATTTTCACAGATGATGTATTTCTGTTGCCGCTATAACAACAAATACTAAAAATAAAATAACATACAGTACGGAACCCTCCGTGCGCGAGTACGACTCGTACTTGGACGATTATTTCAAATAGTTAACCATATGATCTTTGGTCGAAATAAACGATTACTTATTTATTTTATTATTATTTTAGGTTAGGAAGGTAGTGGGCAGTGCACATAGAAAAACGGATGGTCAATGGGGCTCTAATGTTTTCGAATGTACAAGTAAGCCCAGCGTAGGATGTCCACCAAAAAGATGGACGATGATTCAATCAAGACCGCAGGGTTACACTAGATGCAAGCCGCTTCCAATGGTCTTATTGAGATCCGTAGGACAGGCCTATGTCCAGCAGTGGTTGTTCTGTGGCAGATGGATGGATAAATGGATATGTTTATAATAATGAACAACTTTTACTATGGGACCAACTGCGAACTAGTAAAAATAAAATCGACCAAGTACGAGTTGGACTCGTGCATGAAGGGTTCCGTACGGAGCCCCTCTGCAATAAAAACACATGTTTGTTTGTTGTATGGGAGCTCCCCTCAAATACTTATATTAATCTGTTTTAGTATTTGTTGTTACAGCGGCAATCGAAATACATTATTTGTGAAAATTTCAAATTTTTAGCTATCACGGTTCATGAGATTTAGCCTGGTGACAGGCAGACAGACAGACGGACGGACAGCGGAGTCTTAGTAATAGTCCCGTTTTTACCCTTTGGGTACGAATCCCTAAATAAACAGCTGCTCCTTAAAGTTGGTAAGCAAGTTCGTATAGACTAGCTTTGCTGCTCCATATAAACATTCAGTGACTCTCTCCAAATGCACGGAGCAGTTGAATGGAGCTAGTCCCGTAGTAATAGTAATTCACAATGACGACATTGATGACCATAAACACGTCCAAAAATCCCTGAACCTTGCAAAACCTTGTATAACACATTTTTTTTACCGTCATGATTAACGCCCGAAAATAATGTACATTTCATTGTAAGTCAGTCGAACAAAAACAGACATGCACTAACGACAATAACCCCATAACGCCAAATCAATTAGGCCGTTACATTAATAACGAAACCGTAACGAATCGTTATATTACGTTACAGTAACGAGCGCTAAAAGTGCTAAAACTTTACTGGCGCGCGTGCTCGCGAATCTCCTTAATGCATCGAAAGAAAAAATGGTAGATACCTGTCCCACAGATAAGTAATAGACAGAAGGACTGCTGTTGTATAAATGTAAGAATAAATGCTGCATAATCATATTTTCTTAAAAACGTTTCTTAGAGTTGTGTCATCTAAAACAAATGGCTCCAAATGGTTCGTGTAATATTATACACACGGCTACTGCGTCGCCTTTTTCTTAGTCTTGGCTGAACACGCTGCCGCGTGTCATACCTGCCTATTTGTAAAGAAATTGTTTTACCTTAGATGTTGAATAAGTAACTACAAAAGATGTGAAATCATTTAAAATTATATATTTATTGTTATCTTACTGATTTTTATTGTAATTGTTTGAAAAAAGCTTGTATAAATAACAATGACAATAGGATTAACATCGCACTAACAATTGTTTATTCTTCGATATACTTATGCAGGTCATAATTGAATTGAATCTTAGTTAATTTTAAATTTTATATCCAAATCTCGAAAGACAGAAATCTTTAAAAACTTAATTTGAAGACAAACATGACCGAAACAATTATTAATTCTGATATTTAGTTACTATAATTGATAAGTTTGTTATCAACGAATTGTAAATGACGTCGCTAGAGTAAGTGCTTAAAAGATTTAAAAGCCAATGCTTCTGAAAATTAAATAAACAAAAATTGCCTTATATTTCGACATAGTGATTTGCTTACTAACTTTTCTTTTTACTAGTGTCCAAAGAAAAGTCGGAGTTATACATCTGTCTTTCTCCACTCTGCGCCCGACCCCCCATTTTGTGGTCAAGCTCGGTTACCATTTATAGTATTTATGACCCTATGAACGTTTTCGTGGCGGGAAACAGAATGGCACTGCTAAATGGTATACTGGACGCGTACTATTAGAGAAATTACAAATTGGCAATACGATTTTGATAATAGGATATTACAAGAGAAGTAAATACAATAGGACTATGTCTCTACTTTTTTTGGAGAGCAAAGAAACAAAATTTTGTCTAAATCTTTTGCTCTAAGAAAGAGAATTTATTTATTTACAGATTATCTTGTAATCACTTGTATTAAATGAGATAAGTACAATAGCTTAAAAATAACGTCCCTATACGCACTGAAATTTTGGAAGAGACTTTATTACATTGAACATTGATTGAAGTGTTATTGACCGACGAAACGGAGTACTCAATTCGACGCGAATATTTCTTTAATGTACAACCACGCATAACTTTTTACATAGTAGTCCGATTTCAATAAATATTTTTTTAAGGAAAGAATTTATATTTCGAAAATAGTCCCATTTAAATTTTATCGAAATTAATCGGCTTAGCCATTTTTGATAAATCAACAATAAAGTAAAAAATGCTACATCGATCCGTGCGAAAAAGTCGCGTAGGTATTCTGTACAAGGTTAAAGTCGGTCATCCTATTTTTTGCAAAAAATAACTATAATTTGATACAACTTATTACGAAAAGTAAGGACTAGTTTGCTGATACTACGAGTACATGATGTAAAAGGGCAAAACAGCTTTCCAGTTCTTTAAATTAATTACTAGCATGTAAGCTCTTAGACACTAAGTAGAGAGCTTGTTGAATGAAAAGAGATGTTCTGTTCAACGTCCCGAAATATAAATACGTATAAAACGGGGAAAATGTAATAAAGTAGTAGGTGCTAATTTATACGATCCGGCGAAACAATTTATTATAAGCAATTCAGTTCAGACGCAGCTGTTATATTCCTTTTATTCTATTGAATATATTTGGGCAATTTCCTTTGTGCTTTAAATGTCTAACTTAATGTGAGCGAATCAGCGGTGGGTGTCGGTTTTCAGATGGGTGACCGTTTTATTTGAGGAATTGTTAACCGAGGGCTAAAAAGGAGGAGTTTTATAAATTTGAACTAGGTGTCTTCGTATGTATCTGTAGCATTGGCCAAGCGAACGAAGTCAAAGAGGTCTCCATTTCACTCTGGAACATTTTGCTTTTGCTTTCGTTGTTTCGTGTTTTAGGTTCTATGATAATTATTAATGTTTTTTTTTGTCGTCGGATTCAGTCAAGGAGATGTGCCCCGATATCGAACCTAACGTCTGCTGTAATTGAGAATATTTTTGCGCGTAAAAATTATGCAATTTTGAGAACAGATTAAGTACTCGAAAATGCTACAAATTAATATTTGCTATTTGTATGTTCCATACTAGGGAATTTATTAGGTATTATAATTATTTACGACATAGCCCAACGGGTTGGCAAGTTGAAATGGCAGTGGGCAGGGCACATAAAGTGGATGACTGATGGCCGAAGGGGTCGAAAATTTCCCGAGTGGAGACCACGTACCGGCAAACGCAGCGTAGGACGTCTACCCACTAGGTGGACGGATGACCTCTTTAAGACCGCAGGATCGCGCTGGATGCAAGCCGCTTCCAACCGGTCTTATAGGAGATCCATAGGGGAGGCATATGTCCAGCAGTGGACTTCTTATGGCTGATGGATGGATGGATGAATGGATGGAATATTTGCTAAGTAACAGGAGCCCAATTTTTAAATCGTTTGAATTATTTCCATCTTTTGCAGCGGATCCCATGTTATGCTCTCCCACTCGCAAAAACATAGATTTCCAATGCTCGTTCCTGCTTACTCGATCTCGTGACTTTTTGCGCATACGATCAACCATTCTAATGATTCCATAGAGCGTGGTTAGAGTACTACTAGTTACTAGCAAATGAATAAATAATAAATAAATTTTAGGGGATATCTTACACACGGTCTCTGACCCCAAACTAAGCAAAGCTTGTGATATGGCTGCCAGATACTGGTATACTGCATAAACTTATTTTTTAAATACATACTTATATAAATAGTACCTAAATAACACCCAGACACAGAGCAAACATCTATGTTAATCACATAAATGCTTGCCCTGGGTGGGGATCGAACCCACGCCTCTGTGATCCAGAAGTCAGGGCCTCTAACCACTGAGCCACCGAGGCAGTCAATGTTCTCCAGTACCAAATGAAAACAATACGTGTAAAGTAACCATGCAAGCATATTTAAGGCGTAACCACGCAGCGTGCGATATGCTCTTTAAGCAGGTAACAAACCGTTAAATACACTGATTTTACTCGTTACTGATAACGCCTATTATGTCGTTAGTCGTTATAACGGCTAACGAGGCGTTGAGGGTGTGATCGTGAAGTATGTCCGTGGTCATACGTCGTAATTATGTAAAAAGGTGTTAATTTATTTGTGTGTTGAATGCGTAATTAATTGTCAGTCCGATTTATACTTTCCACTGTAGAAAAAGTATTATGAATCAGTTACTCGAGTTGTCGTATTTAAACGTTACGTTTTTCATCTCATGATTTCCATCCTACAAATATTATACAGGTGAAATTTTGTATGTATGGATGTTTGTTGATTTTTCACGCAAAAACTACTGAACGGATTGAGATGAAAATTTGCAATAGTAATGTTTGGAATTACGATGAAACTTTGCAATAGCTTATAGGTACATCAGATTAACACATAGGCTATAATTTATAAACATATTCGGTGAAACGAAGTTCGCCGGGTCAGCAAATACTTTTTTTTTCTTCAGCATTTGGATTATCTTTAGACCTTCAAGGGTCTATGGATATAGCTAAAAAGCTGAAATTTTACAATTTATGTATTTCTGTTGCCGCTATACCAACAAATATAAAAAATTGAATAAAAATAATATTTAAGAGGGGCTCCCATACAACAAATCTAAATTTTTTGCCGTTTTTCGCTCGATATCAATAATGGTAACAGGTACTCGTAGATGCTTGAAATATTCACAGAATATTTAGCTGCATGCTTACTTTAATATCAAATAATTAGATTAAAATAAAATAAATATTTAAGGGGGCTCCCATACAGTACAGAACCCTTCGTGCGTGAGTCCGACTCGTATTCGGCAGATTATTCACTTTTAGAGTAATTCTTAATTGTTAGAGTAATAATTATAGCTTAAAACAAAAAATTGCATATTATTCCTACAGACTAAACGTCAAACGTCACATATCAAATTTTCACCTCATTTATTTTTTGTCGGAGCTAAAATCTCATATGACTAGCGTAGAAATAAAGAAGTCTATGTAACATTTTGTAATATAGATCATTTTCGTTTCAGGCTAGATATTAATAAAAAAAATCATTGTCTGTAAAGTTTGTTTATGAACGATAATTTGATTTTATGTGATAACGTCATTACCGTCACTTAGGCTGATCGTGCCTCTCTAGCGCGTGTTCCGCGCTCTCGCTCACACGCTCAGCTCAGGCGAAACGTGACATTGTGTCACGCTTTTTCGCGCGTTCAGCCGGCGTTCATCGATTTAAAAAAAGACGTTAGGTATTGCGTCTAACTGTACTGTACCAGCCATTTTAATAGTCCACTGCAGGACATAGGCCTACTCATGAAGGGTGATTGGGCCATATCCACCACGCTGGCCCAGTGCGGGTTGGTAGATTCACATACGCCATCGAATTTCTTCTACAGACGTGTGCAGGTTTCCTCACGATGTTGTCCTTCACCGAAAAGCCAGTGGTGTGAAATTCCGTACATTAATTCTGAAAAACTCATTGGTACGGGACCGGGATTTGAACCCACGACCTCACGATTATAAGGCCGGTGTCATTACCACTAGACCTTTGCGTCTAACTAAAATCTACAAAACTACTAAATACAAAATTCCCCCAGTCAAAACCAAACTAAAACAAAACAGCTTTTTTAATAAAAGAAAATGTCAAAAAAATACATAATTAAAACGGTTGACGAGTCGACTTAATTTTCACGGCGTGACATCGTATTTTTTGTCACGTCGGCCTGTCACGTTATCTCACGAGATACGAATGTCACGCTTACGTTATTCTCTTTTTCACGTTTCACGTAATGGAGAAAATAGTGTTATTTTTCTTTTGAAATGGATGTAGTTTCATTTATTAAAATGAATGACGTTTGAGATGGGAGATTGCGCGCGTGACTCGAGAAGAGAGAGTAGTTTCGAGCTGAAAAAATTGGTTGTATGTAAAGTTGGTTTACGGACGATAATATACAGAAAATACAGAAATTTTATTTGATACAAAAATAAGAGGTACAGATACATAAACAGCGACAAAACAAATCATAAAACATAATATTAAAAAAACAACAGTATTATACCTAGTATCCTTGTCACAAAACTGGTCCCAACTCAGCGTAGTGCTGGTTGCGCTTACTAGCAACCAGCGCTGGTACCTATTGTGTTGGAACCAGCGAGTGACATTACGTGATAACGTCATAATTATGCGTTACAAGCCGAAAGAATAGGCCGATCGTGCCTCTCTATCATCATGTTATTAATTAATTCATTGAATCAATTATCAGTTATTATGAATTACAATTAATACATTAGTTTTTCTTTGATATGTAACTTATATAGTTAGTTATAAACAAATGATAGTATAAATGAGTATGAGTATCACTTGTTCCACGCTCTTGCTTGCACGCTCGGCTCAGGCCGAACGTGACAATGGGTCCTGCTTTTTAGGGTTCCGTACCCAAAGGGAAAAACGGGACCCTATTACTAAGACTTCGTTGTCCGTCTGTCCATCTGTCACCGGGTTGTATCTCATGAACCGTTTTAGCTAGAAAGCAGAAATTTTCACAGATGATGTATTTCTGTTGCCGCTATAACGACAAATACTAAAAACAGAATAAAATCAATAATTAAGGGGGGCTCCCATACAACAAACCTGATTTTTTAGATGTTTTTCGCTCTATATTAATAATGGTACCAGGTAGATGCTTGAAATTTTCACAGAATATTTAGTTTTATATTTCCTTCAATAATAAATAATACAATTAAAATAAAATAAATATTTAAGGAGCTGATGGAGCTGAGCTATCGGCAGGGGCAGCTGAGTGGAAGCGAGCTTTTGTTTGCCAAAAGCGAGCCGTCCGCATAATAGCACGCATCCCGACTGACGAATCAGCTAAACCTTTCTCCATTTCGCTGAATATACTTACACTACCATCTATAGTGATAATGCAGGTGGCTATTTATATGAGAATTAACATTGAATCATACAAAGTGATGCCCCATCACTTTGTATGAATATATGAAGCACTATATGAATCCCAACAGCGTACTACTCGTCACAGGAATAGGCTCTTACCTGTTAAACGAACGCTGACGAGGTCCGCCAAGTTGACCCATGTCATGGGTACTATGATCTATAACAGACTGCCCCGAAATGTCATTGAAGCATCTAACTTGACCATATACAAGGCAAGACTAAAGCGGTGGCTTATCAGCCAGGCGTTCTATGATATAGAGAAAGAATTCATGACGATAAAAGTAACCACATACTGTTAGTATGAAGCTTTATAATTATGTTATTAATTTTATATTATTACTATTTTCTGCAATTTTAATTAGAATGATTTGTATAATTTGATTAATTTATTTTAGTTTTTATTTTGAATGAGCATAATCGAATTTATATTGTATTAAAAATTATTATTTGATGTAATTATATGATGTGTACTAAAATGTATCAATAAATGAGTATGAGTATAAGGTGGGCTACCATACAGTACGGAACCCTCCGTGCGCGAGTCCGACTCGTACTTGGCCGATTATTGTAATCAATTACAAAATACGGTTACATAAAATGCACTACCAGGCCAAAAGGGATTTTTCATGCGTGTAACAGGCGTTCATCAATAATAATAATTTATAAGACGTTATAACGTGAAAAAGTGATGCTTTGACCCTGGAAGAAAGTAAAAAAAACTTATGCGGTTAACGTGTATAATATTACTAGCCTTTTTAATAGTACACTGTAAGACGTAAGCCTACCTAGGTCGATTGGGCCATATGAACCAGGCTGGCCCAGGGCAAGTTGGTTGACGTGTTTGTCTACCAACCTGGGCCAACGTGGTGTATTCTGATTTTGTATCGTATAAGGTTTTGACCGCGGCTTCGCCCGCGTGATATTTTATTTTTTGTGCAAACCCATAAAAAGCTTTTATTTTTAACCGACTTCCAAAAAGGAGGAGTTTCTATGTTCGTCTATATTTTTTTTTGTGTGTGTTCATCGATAATTCCGCCAAAAAAATACGATTCGGTTCTAGAATAGACTTTTTTTTTTAGTTTGAAAGAGTATACTCTCGCGGTAGTCCCATTTAAATTTTACAGAAATCAGGTGAGCCGTTTTTGAAAAATCAACAATAATGTAAACAATTCGAGCGAAATATTCGAATTTTGTACACGATGGAAGGTGGTTTTGCCATTTTTTAATAAATATCGAAAAATAATTAATAACAAATAAAAAGTAGCCTATGTCATTCTCTGACCACCCCGGTTAACACTGCTGCAAGCCTTATACTTAACTATTATTATAGAACGAAATTATCTCGGGATATGTCTAAAACATTAAAATTACCGCATAGAAACTCATTTGCTACAATGATTACAACAAAAAGGGCCCAAAACAAAACCCTCCCATAGACGTAACATGAACTTAAACTGCTAGGCCGAATAAAAACAATAAAAAACTTGCGTGTAACCGTTTAAACTTACAATTATACATTTAACTCCGCCTAGGGGTCATTTTGGCCCGCCCAGGGTAGGGTTACTAAACGTTCGGACTTTTTCGGACAATTCTATTTTCGATGAAGTCTTATTTTGTAACCGGTTACAAGATACAGTTACATAGGCGGTCGAAAGGGATTTTTTGACGACTTATCAATCGATGAACGCCGGCTGCACGCACGAAAATCATGACTCATTGTCACGTTCCGCCTGAGCTAAGCGTGTAAGCAAGAGCACGGACCAAGCTAGAGAGGTACGATCGGCCTAAGCGTTCGGCTTGTGACGCATATGTTATCACGTAAAATTATAGTCCGTAAATCGACTTTACAGACCTATATTTTTCAAATAGTGAGTGTCCCAGGACTTTCATACGGAATGGTAACCCTACTCAGGGGTCGTTTTTGCCTGGCGCGTTCGTGTAGGGTTGTAAAAGAGTTGTAACTCGTTTTTAACAGTATGCTCCTAGTTTCCATCTGTTTAATTTCTGTGAATTTATGCGTTTTGTTATGATAAAATATTTCAGGAATTAAACAAAATTATTAATTGGTAAATCGTAGAAAATTAACAAAAATTAGAGGAAAGAGCGAGTTGAAAATTAAATTATATCTACCTTTTACCCGCGGCTTCGCCCGCTTGTTATTTTATTTTTCTGGGATAAAAAGTAGCATATGGCACTTTCCGTCTATCAAGCTATTTCTATGCCAAAAATCAAGTATCGCTCCGTTACTGTGTGAAAGAGAAATAAACCAACAAATACACTTTCGGGCTTATATTACCTATTAGTAAAGATGTCATAATTATTTTCACTAGCTGACCGTCCCGGCTTTGCTTGGTTACGAATGATTTATAGCTATACACCTTTTAGACGAGATATTCTAAAATTTATTGAAAACAGCATTGCAATCTATTCTAGTTTAGAAGAGCTAAGTGAATACACAGACAGTCACTACAAAAATGCGACTACGTTTTATAATAATTATGTAGTAATTTTAGCTGGTACGTGTTTTTATTGGACATCTAATGTATGAAAAAAAAAATATAACAACATTATAAGTCCAATAAAAAAATATGACAACGTAACTTTGGACTGGAATTGAAAAATAACAAATATTGGACTCTAAATGTCGTCATGTCACGTCCAATATTGTTATTTTTTCAAATGTCCGGTTTCCCAGGGCTTCCATAGGAAGTGGTGACCCTACCTAGGGGTAGTTTTTGCCCGGTACGTGTAGGGTTGTAAAAGAGTTGTAACTCGTTTAAAACAGTATTTTCTAGTTTCCCTCTGTTTAATTTCTGTGGATTTATGCGTTTTGTATTGCTGAAATATTTTACTCCGTATGCAAATTAGTTTGGGCCAAATTTACGTTGTCCGTCGAAAGTTATGAATAAGTTATTTGGCTTGCTGATAATTTTATATCTGTCGTAACTTTGAATTATTTCGAGAGACCTACGGTTTCACACCTCTGACTGAAGGTAAAGGCAACCATCGTGAGAAAATGTACATAAATTATTATTATCATAAGTATTTATGGCCAGAAAAAAATCCTATACGGTAGGTACTATAATTATGTATGTCCGAAGAACAAATTCGTGGGCGTTTGTGATTTAGCCCGCATTTGGGCCAGCGTGCTAGTCCACCATCCGATGGAACCATCCGATCGTCGTTAAATTTAAGGGTAGGTCTACGTTCACCAGTGGCCTATTAACAATTCATTGAACCCATTTTGAAACCTATAACCTCTTACAATTCAAACAAAAAAACGATAAATTTAACTCCTAGATTATTTATAAATAACAAAAATTGTTGGTATTACATTGCTGTTACATTATTTATAACATAATATTCAAGAATTGTTCTTTTTTTTTCCAGGTAAGTACCAGTTCATATCCACACAAGTAACACACAAAATGTTAAAAGTAAGGGTAAGTCAATATTTACTATTTTATGTTTGAACATTCACAAGGTGAAGAAAAAAAATAGTACAAAATATGAGACGAAATGTTTCTTATTTTTATAACTAAGGAATTAGACCAAATGTTTCATATTATTTAAACTGAGCAATTAGACCAAATTATTCTTAGTTATTGAATCGAGCAATTGGATGAAATGATTCTTATTTTTTTAATCGAGGAATGAGACTAACTATTTCTTATATCTAAAATAAATCGAACAATCGAACAAAATGTGAACTATTTCTTGAAATTACGAAATATTTCTTAGTTTTTTGACCGACGAACCAAACCGGAGGAGGTTCTCAATTCGACGCGTATTTTTTTTTTATGTGTATCCACGCATAACTTTTTCCGTAGTAGTCCTATTTTAATATTTTTTTTAAGTGGAAAGAGTATACTTCGAAATTGGCCCCATTAAAATTGTATTGAAATCGGCTGAGCCATTTTTGATAAATGTACAATAATGTGAAAAATGTAATTTCGATCCGTGCGAAATATTCGCGAATTCTGTACACGGGTAAAGTCGGTCATGCTATTTTTTGCAAAAAACAACTATTGATTGAGCGATTGGACGAAACTTATATCTTTTTTTAATCGAGCAACGAACGAAATAATTCTAATTTTTTACTTGAGATACGAAATGTAACTTATTTTTTAAAACTACACTTTTTTTCAACTTTTTTTAATTGATTCATTAGACGAATTATTTTTATTTTTAAAACTGAGTTATTAGACAAAATGTTTCCTAATTTTTGAAGTGAACAAATAGACAAAATGTTTCTTATATTCAAAAAACCGCTCTATTCTTGTTACTTATAGAGCTCAATATCCATTAATTGCGTTCAGAAACTGACGCCCCACTACAGATGAGGGTAGTCATAAATTACGACAATCTGCAAACACGGAGATAGTGTTACCTTATATAATAATGTTATAAATTATACGAGCTTAATTAAGTACCTACATCAAGGGAAGCTATTAGGAGGAAAGGATATATTCTGAATTTCTTAAGGACGGTCAGCATCATCGTATCATCCTTAAGAGGTCCTCTCTATAGATCTCTAATAAGGCTGGTTGGAAGCGGCTTGCATCCAGCGCTATTTTAAGGTGTAGGTAAATGGTGGTAATGAGGTTATCTGTCCACCTTGTTGTTGGACATCCAATGATGCGCTTATTGCTGGTTTCTACTTGACAACTTTTGGTATTCATCGGTCATAAGTTATCCGTGCCTATGTGCCCTGTCTATTGCCATTTCAACTTGCCAATACGTTAGGCTATGTCGCTTACTTTGGTTCTACTTACTTATCTATTTATTTTTGACTCATCTCGCAGAGAAACTCTGAGCATAGCTGTTTCCATAGTGAGCTACTTTGAGTTTGAGTACTAGGAACCCAGAGATCAAAAGAGATCTCCTTGAAAACACCCCGACTTCCAACTTCATATTCAACTACATACCTAAATGGAGTCTTCACATGTAGCTACTGTCCTATCTAGATGTTTACTGCTATATAATTGTATATATCAGCCGTATGAAGGTTCATCAGTATCTAACCACCCAGATGCAAACAAATCGCTAGAAATCGATGTGAAAATCATCATCATCACTCAACCCCACACTGAAATAAAAAACAAAAATAAACGGGTATAACAATAATATCACATAAGACACAGAATATGAATTCCACTTCGCACAGCTCATCAAAATACGGCATAAAATAAGGCACACGTCAGCAAATCTCCACCTTTCAGTCGATAATAGGGATGAGCCTCGTAAATAGGTACGTCATTGTATAATAGGGAGGAGGTGATATCGATATTCATAAATGCAAGGCACGGTTCAGAAATATGCCGTGATGTGATAACACGGCGCTGTGTCATGGATACGTAGTGTAGAAAAACGGTAGGCTATGTTACAAAAAGGTTTATTTTTATGCTCAAGCAGAAGGCAAGCTAAAATGGTAGTAAGTAGGGCATATAGCATGGACGGATGACCGATAGGGTCGAAAAGTTCTCGAGTGGAGACAGTGTATCAGTAAGTGCAGCGCAGGATGTCCACACACAACGTGGGTAGATGGCCTTATTAAAACCGCAGAATCAAGCCAGATACAAGTCGTTTCCTACAGGTCCTATAGAAAATCCATAGGGGAGGCTTATGTCTACCAGTGGACATCCTCCGATTACTATATAACATGAGTAAAAAATGCACATCCAATATGTAACATGAAATGGTTTGATCAAAATCTAATTTGACAAGCGTCTTCAACTTCACCTACTCTGCCGATCTTTTCTGTGGTCATGTCACGCGTCACGCCACTGTCTTAGTAATTAGGTGACGAGTAAAATACGTATCACCTGTATAAGTATTTGCTTAGTATTTTTCTTACACATATCTTTCCAGAAAATTGTAACTCGTGACATAATACCGTGGTATACAATTCTTACTTGCATAAGCAACGCATAAGCATTATTGCAGTTGAAATGGCACAAAGCACGGACGACTGATGACCAATGGGGTCGTAAACTTCTTGAGTGGATACCACGCACCGGCAAACGCAGCGTAGGACGTCCACCCACAATATAGATGGATGACCTCATCAAGACCGCAGGATCGCGCTGGATGCAAGCCGCTACCAGCCGGTCTTATTGGAGATCGTTAGGGGAAGCCTATGTCCAGCAGTGGACGTCTTATGGCTGAAAAGAAGAAGGAAATAGGAAATAGCCCTATAATATTGATTATGATTATATTTAGGTAAAGACACCAAAATGCCTTAATTAACTTACTGGCTCAATCTCCTTTATGGCCGTGTCACGCGTCACGTTAACATCTCGTTAATTAGGTAGCTTGTAGACATGACATAATTATAAAATTTTCTATTGTTTGAATCGACATTAAACTTTTCTTTGTTCTACAGAGATTTTTCTAGATGAAAGACATTTTCTAGGATCTTTTTATTGCGATTCCAGGGTCGCTCTGATAGTAAATCGCTCTACCTTGTATATGTGATATACTTTAAATGATGTTATGATATTCTCTAGATAATATTATATTCTACAGTATAGGCCAAATCAAACATTTTTTTAACCCCCGACGCAAAAGAGGGGTGTTATAAGTTTGACGTGTCTGTTTGTCTGTGTGTCTGTCTGTGTGTCTGTCTGTCTGTCTGTGGCATCATAGCGCCCGAACCACTGAACCGATTTCAGTTTAGTTTTTTTTTTTGGATGAAAGGAGACTTAATCGAGAGTGTTCTTAGCTATGTTTTATAAAAATCGATTAAGCCGTTTAAGAGTTATAGATAGATAGATAGATAGATTCATTTATTTTCAGTAAGGATAATTACATACATTGGTATACAACAATATACTATGAGCAACACCTTACGAATTGTCAAAATAACAATTATTATTCAATACTCAACAGAATTATTAGGCATGATTTTACAATAAATTAATTATTTGGTACATTACATAAAATTCAAATATAATATTAAAAAATTAAGATGTCAGAAATACCTACTGTAATTGAAATATCTGCAATAGCATCGTCAAAAATAACAGTTTAAAATAAATAAAATCACATGTCAAAAATTGCGTAACATTACTCTAAAGTTTCTGCAAATAGCATCGTGGGTTAAAGTGGGGATGGAAGAACCAAAATTCTACAAATGTGCCCAAAATGGTTGTCAATTGAAAGATAAGATATTTTATCAGTGGTAGGACTCTGTCTAGTCTGTCGGGGGTTTTTTAAATTTTTAATTTAAGATTTATTCGGCTGTAAAGATAGCTATACTGAGCGCCACACAAATCGGTGGATGAGAAGTTAGCCGCAGATGACACTTCGCCTTAATTCGCTAATTATTGCGCATGTGTGCACAATGCGTAAGGAGCGCGCGGGAGGCATGAGGTTAGCGGGCGGGTGTGCCCTGGCGTCTCGTCTCTCTGGCTCCTGCGCAAACCTTTATTTCGGCTTTTGCGCAGCGTTCTGCGCATAACTTCCATCCGCCGATTTGTGTGGCGCTTAGTTTACATGTTGCGCAAAAACAAATCCTGACTGAAGCCCACTTAAACAGTTGTGCGAGGAGTGGGTTCGCGCAGCTTGTACCCATAGAATAAAAAAAAACATTAGATGGTCCATAAATCGTAAACGGTAAGTTTTACTAAAAAGTTTACTGGAAACAAAAGATTTGACTTTGACTTTGTTCATAAGGATAGTAAGCTATGCAAGTCCTTCCACTTTGATTTGCTCTACCTTGTATGTGATATATTTTAATCGAATAACGGTATTCTATAATATTATATTCCACCATAGGAGACAGTACAATAATATTGATTATGATTATATTTAGGTAAAGACACCAAAATGTCTTAATTAACCTACTTGCTCAATCTCCTCTATGGCCGTGTCACGTCACGCTAACGTCTCGTTAATTAGGTGGCGTGTAGACGTGACATAATTAACTGACTGTTTATCGCGATTGTGTAGGAAGCTTAACATTCCGTACAAGGGTGCTTATGAAAAATGACTTGCTCTCTTTTGATGGGGTTGATTAAACGGTTTTGTGAATTTTTGTCTCGCGAAGATGGAAGAGTTAATTTTTTGGGTAATTAAAGTGGGTTGGCTTTAAATTTGGTGTATCTCGAGCAATATCTCATTATTGGAGTGAAAAATTTGTCAGCTTTGCAAATAAGCTATATCTTTATTATTATATACTACAGGGCTAATCGCGCACTAAAATTACGAGATAAATAAATACCTCATGAAGTATGAGCTATCAAACAAAAAAGAACAGAATTCGTTTATTATTTAAAACCTAGAACCATTAAAACGGAGCGGTATACAGTCGAACTGAAAACCTCCTTTTTTGTAGAAGGTTAACACCACTCCCATAGCAACAAACTAAGTAGGCAACGCAACAAACGAATCCGTATAATCTTTCGATTTGTGGAATCGAATTAAGCCCCCAAACCTTTCAATCCAATAACAGAAACTCGAATAACACAACACGAGTAACAACTCGATTTTATACAGAAACATTTGTCGGGATTCTTCTGTAACGATACAAATGAATCGGAGGAACGAGGTTTATTAAACCTTTTTGTTTATATTTCATATTAGGTTACTTTAAGTACCTTTTTAAAGATGAAAGGACAAAGGGCTGGGCTGTTACTAACCTAAAGTCAATGGTTTTGCCTGAGCGATAAAGCTGTTCTAAATGTACGATTCTATAGCCAACTTTACACTACAGCAGCTGACTACAGTGTATGTAGTTGGGCGACGCGAATACAAGCGCAGCCGCAGTGGAATCTATTTTATAGAAAAACATAGAAGGTAGCCCAACGCGCAATGGATGGCTATGCTCGGAGTCTCGCTACGAGATCAAATCAGGAATGAGGAGATTCGCAGACGAACTAAAGTCTTTACCGACATAGTCCAACGGATTAGTAAGTTGAAATGGCAATGGGCAGGGCACATAGCTCGGAGAACTGATGGCCGATGGGGTAGTAAAGTTCTCGAATGGAAATCACGCACCGACAAGCGCAGCGTATGACGACGATATTAATAAGACCGCAGGAACGCGCTGGATGCAGGCCGTTTCCAACCGGGCTTATTGGAAGTCCATAGGGGAGGCTTATGTCCAGCAGTGGACGTCCTACGGCTGATTATGATGATGACATAGAAGAACCGGGTTTTAAATCATCGACCTAACTTTAGATAGGCTACCAAGGCTTTTAAGTTGGTACTAAATAACATTCTGTGCGTATATATTATATTACAAATAGTTTAAGTAATAATTATGTAAGTACCGTCTTTCTAAATTAATTTAATTTGCTTACTATGTAATATGTATACATTAAATTAGTCTTATTTTTGATATGTATAGCTGGAAAACTAGTGCAAATAGGGGGGAGGGCGCTGTAAGCTGAAACACAGGCTCCGGCCTAGTTCGGCAACAGATACCTTTTATAATTTTGTGTTCAATTATTCTAGCTTAACTAAGATGCAATATGTAAACATTGTTTTGGTCGAATAAATTTATTTATTTATTTATATTGATCCCGAAATATTCTACGGATGAAGTGAAGAAAATATTCAGCACATTTCTAACAATAAAATGTCTGTAAAAGTGTTTAGTTTATTTTACTATCAGACAGATGTTAAAAAGTACTTATCATAAAGCTGAAGTATGCTTTAATGTTTTATGTTCAATTTCTTAGGCACATGTATATCCAATTAGATTCTTAAAGAAATATTTGATGTGCCTGCGGATTCGCCCGCGTGGAATACAAAAATGTATGTAGGTAATGCTCTCTTACGTAGCTGTTTACGTCTGCCCATTGGGGAATAGTGTAAATGCACAAGAAATAATAATTCGTAAAAAATGTAATGTGTTTAAACAATGTATTCGTATTCTGGCAAATATTAAAACTCCCACATTACCAAACAAAACTTCCATAAACCATATTTTGTAAAACTTGAAATTATATGTTCCCTGGTGTCTATCTATACACATTTATGCGAAATATGTTTTGTCAAAAAGCACCCTGACTATTTTAACAAAAAGTTTGATACATCGCTCAAAATTAGATCACAATACAGACATAAACTCGTGGGATCAAAGTCCAACTTAGCAATGCATAGTTCCAGGCCGCATTCTATGGCTATAATAGTAGTTTATGCAACTGTCATATAATGAAGGGTATTAAAACACGAGTGTGAGTTTATGAAACGAGCGCAGCGAGTTTCATAATAGTAACGAGTGTTTTAATACCCGTGTTATATATATGCAGTTGCTTAAACTACTTTATCTTCACTAATAAAAAAAAAAACGCGTACGTGTATTGTCACAGTGAACTTGGCGCCATTAAAATCTAACCAATGAGAGCGCAGCTGCGCGCGCAGGGCCAATCAGGAGCGAGCGCGCGATGTTATAATGAGATTTTACGATATCGATGTGGATATTATAACATCATGTGAAATTGCTTAAATTGAGTGTTTTTTTGTCTGCGCTATAACAGTAGTCATTATAAGTCAAGTATTGGAAACATAAGTAGAATGTTACAACATTAGTGCAGATAAAAATATTTAATAAACTGCCAAATAATCTAAAAGATATCGAAAAGGAAAACTAAGTAGGTATTTTGTAAAACAACTGAAAATTATTCTATTATCCAAATGCTATTACACATTAGACGAATTTTTAACGATAATCTAGAAAACATAGTAATAAATCGTTCCAATAAAAAATGCCAAGTCAATGACAATAGTGTTACAGGTTTATTTTTTTAATGGTCATATACCACAGGCACGATTTATTTTATGTGCCTAAAATATTCAATGTTTAAATGATTTGTTAAATATAACGTCATTCAGGTATTTGTTAGAGAGCTGTAATGTCTTCGAGCAAATAATTATCTACAGAGCCACAGTACTTATGTGAAAGTAGTAAAAATGTCTGAGCGCCGTCATACATACTGACTTAGATATTACATTAAATAATTCACAATGAGCCGTTTTCTCGAATCTCGACGTTATGTCACCTAATTTGTGCTTATATCTGAGCACTTTGGCATCGCGCGGCGTTGTAGTCGGCTTGCCATCGCCTTACGACTAACTAAAAAGCCTGCTCACTACGTAGCTTGGGCAGGGTTTTGCCTCAGACACTTATTTTACACGATTCGTACAACGGACGATTCGGAATCGTTCTTGACGGTCGGTACAGGATCACGATTAAAAATGGTTTGATAAATCGCTTATCTGTAACGTATAGAGATAGAGTTGGAATAATAAATGTGTAATGGAGAAAAAAGTGTCTGGATTATTAATATACCCAATAACAGTTGTAGAGAATATCTTGCCGGTAGGTAGGTACCTGCTCGCTCCGTAATTGATACGCCACGGTGCAGGGGCCTTATTGTTTAAGCGCTCGGTTTCGGTTTACGTATCTCCCGCTCGCGCCAGTTACTCACGTCACGAGAGCAAGCGGGAGGAAAAGCGAAGCCGAACGTCAGAGCGCTAACACAATAAGGCCACTGGTCGGTGACGGAACGGTCTAATGAGTGAGTATAGTCTCATACTTTTGAATACAAAGACTATTTTGTGTACATAGGAGGTGCCATAAGAGAGACCTATGTCTAAAGGTGTAGACGTCCTACGTCTGAAATGATGGTATAATTCGCACCACACAAGTCGGCGGATGGGAAGTTAGGCGCAGAACGCTGCGCAAAAGATAGATATGCGCGGGAGCCAGAGAGACTTGCGCCGGGGCACACCCACCCGCCAACCCCATGCCTCCCGCGAGCTCCCTACGCCCGTGCTCACCACTACGCCACTTGCGTCGACATTGTGCACACATGCGCAATAATTAGCGAATTACGGCGAAGTGTCATCTGCGGCTAACTTCGTATCCGCAGACTTGTGTGGCGCGAATTATAATGATACTGTGAATCAAATAAGAAATTGTTGCTAAAAATATCTGGACAGACAGACAGACTGAGTTTCACAATATGTTTACATGGAACAAGTTGGATTCAAGTACTTACACTTATGTTCCTTGGACCGTGTCTAATGTCCTGAAAAAAGGTAATAGGAGTACGCAGGCCTTTGAATTTCAGCTCCACGGAAATTAGGTCGTTTCTTCACAAAGCTATAGAATCTCACTTATTAGATAGGAACCTAATTTGGAAATCTCAGCCTTATCTTTCAATAAAATATATCGATGGCTCAACCATTTTTTAAGCTAATTTTCTTAGGGAAATTGTTACAGTATGGATGGATTTAAAGGTTTTTGTTTTTGTTTAAATACGGAGACTAAGACGTTATACAGTCACTTTTGGAGAGGTCTATGTTCAGCAGTGTCCTTTGCTGGACATGAGACTTAAGGAGGTACTGAGACGTGAAACTTAATAACCTCACCTCAATTTTATTTATTTTTAGGGTTGCGTACCCAAATGGTAAAAACGAAACCCTATTACTAAGACTCCGCTGTCCTTCTGTCTGTCCTTCTGCCAGTCACCAGGCTGTATCTCATGAACGGTGATAGCTACAACATTGAAACTTTCACAGACGACGTATTTCTGTTGCCGCTATAACAAAAATACTACATTAAACAACCCCGATTTTTTTACCGTTTTTTGCTCGATATTCATAACGGTGAACGATAGATGCTTGAAATATTCTCAGAATATTTAGTCAAATATTTACTTCAAAAATAAATAGTTTAATTAAAATAAGATAAATATTAAGGGTTTTCATTAAAAAAAAACGTGTTTTTTTTGTCAGATATTAATACTGTTATTGCCGGTGTTGCCGTCAACAGGAATTTGTTTAAAATTTTCACAGAATATTAAGTTGTATATTCCTTTCAAAAATAAACAGTTAAAATAAAATATATTAAGGGGGGCTTCCTTACGGTACGGAACCCTTCGTGCGCGAGTCCGACTCGCATTTGGCCGATTATTTTAACTCCCTTCTTTTTCGGGAGTAAAAAGTAAATTTCACACTTGTTAAAATCTGTCCATACTGCTACAGCATTTCTAAGCGAATACCCAACATTGGGGCCTCGCAATCTGTCGAAAAACTCTATCCCAGCGGGATTCCCAAAAGCTAGCTGGAAACCGTCTGCAAATACATAAATATGTAATTATGTAGAACTTCTACAAAGATCTGTTAATAACGAAAAGGGTCTGGATGCGTGAATTTAACGAAAAGATTTGTATTTTACAATATTCATTGGTAAGTATGTTACTTACATGTCTTTACTATAATATTGTAGCGCTCGTAAGTAGTTTGACTAGGTGATTGTCAGCGATCACCGAAATTAAGCAACGTTCCGCACGGTCAATACTTGGATGGGTGACCGCGGGTGGCATTTTCCAACTGAGCGCTACCGTGGCTCGGATGACACTTTAAATTGTAGGCCCCGGTTGTTTTAACCGTTTAGCCATGTCAGAGGCCTTCAGGCGGCCTTAAAACTCTGACACCAGGGCTAGCCACCCGGCCTATACGAACTTACTTACTTACTATAATATTTTAATGGGAAAGTTTGTTTCTCATTTATTATCGTCAGGATGTTTCCTCTTGGGCATTTCGATTGATTGATAATAGTACCGGTAACCTAAAAGTTCAAAAATAATAATGAAATATATTAACGTGACGTCTTATCCTTTGTCGAAAAAAGAAAAGTTTTATAACTTTGACGTCTGTATATATATTTTTTTTTTATTCAAATACTTAAAACAATAGTGATTACATTAAATATTGTCTAAAAACCAAGATTTGGTTTGTCTTGACAATAGGTTCTCATCATCAGATAATTTAACACAATGTCTTAACTTAACTTTCTATTAATTCTCAACATAATATCTGAACATCAAGGAAAAAAAGAAACTATATTAAAATATAAGTGCGGTGTGCGCGTTCACTCATAATAGCTGTGTACCTGTATGTCTGTTTGTCACACCATAGCTCCTTATCGAGTGGATTTGATATTGTTTTTTTTTTAATTTGTATTGAATAGTTTTTTCAGCGGTATATCACTATCACTACATAGTATGAAACAAAGTCGCTTCCCGCTGTCTGTCCCCATGTATGCTTATATCTTTAAAACTACACAACCGATTTTGATGCGGTTTTTAATAGATAGATTCAAGAGGAAGGTTTATACGTGTAATACACGAAGGCGGGTCGCTAGTATATTAATAAAATTAACAAAATAAAGTTCTCAAAACTTCCAATTTTGAAAGATAACTTAAATTCCCGATCCTTAAATATGTAATTATTTAGAACTCCTAGCAAGATCTGTTAGTAAATGAAAAGGCTCTGTCGAGTTGATGCGTGAATTTTCACGAAAAGATATGTATTGCATATTTTAATATTGGTTTATTTCGGATAGAATGATGACATTATTTTACAGTGATGTCTTTACTAATCCTTACTCCTTACCAATATTATAAATCCGGAAGTGTGTTTATTGGTTTGTAACTCTTTCACTCAGTAACAGAGCAACGGACTGATTTGATTTTTCGCACGGAAATCGTTTGGTTAAGCCGTGGTGGTCTTGTGGTAATGACACCCGCCTTACAATCGTGAGGTCGTGGGTTCAAATCCCGGTCCCGTACCAATGAATTCCTTGGAATTTATGTACGGAATATCACACCACTGGCTTTTCGGTGAAGGAAAACATCGTGAGGCAACCTGCATACGTCCGTAGAAGAAATTCGACGGCGTATGTGAATCCACCAACCCGCACTGGGCCAGCGTGGTGGATATGGCCCAATCACCCTTCGTGGGTAGGCCTACGTCCTGCAGTGGACTATTGAAAGGCTGATACAGTACAGTACAGTAAATCGTTTGAAGGTCGAAGACTAACAGGCTACTTTTTATTCCGGAATAATAAAATGTTCCTTTGGGATATACAATGTTATTCCTAATCAATTAGCATCCTTTTAGGGGCTTATTATGAACATCAAAACTAACAAATTTTGTTCTACGACTTTTGTCACAAGTAAAAAAAAGAGATGTTCCACAGAAAAATATCGTTCACCTGCGATAAAATGTATGGAACAACTGATTTTATTTTTGAGTTTTGTCAAAATTTGCAGAACAAAAGTTGTTTAGTTTTGATGTACAGAATAAGCCCCTGAAATGATGCTAATTGACTAGGAATAACCCTGTATAACCTTCTAAACGGGTAAGTATGTTAATTTGTTCTCATTCATCATCATTCATTTCTTCCTCTTTCATCAGCACGGCCCTCAGTATATCTACTGTCGGACATGGGCTGCTCCAATTAAGATTACAGCACCATTAAAGTCTAGACCAAAACGAATTTGTCTTGATTTCTAAGTATGAGTCATACAAACTATCACAAGTACCTATCCATCCATCCTTTCATCATCTGTAGGACGTTCACTGCTGAACATAGGCCTCCTCTATAGGGTTCATCCAGCGCATTCCTGCGAGCATTACTAAATCGTCAGATACTCAAAAGTACTAATCAACATTATAATGCCGTTGTGTGGTGTGTGTGTTTTTAATACTGTTAAATTCATGGATATCTTAGTAAAATTAACAGCCACGAATTCTCAAAACTACCTAATATTCCCAAACCGTCAGAAAATACATATATATATGTAATTATGTAGAAATTCTAGAAAGATCTTTTAATAAATAATGAAAAGTCTACCAAGTCTAGGCGTCAATTTTCAAGTAAAGATACATTTTACAAAGCTGCCTTTACTAATATTTTGAATAGAAAAGTTTGTTTCTTTTTCTTCATTATCAACGTCATCAGGATTTTTACTTTTGGACATGGGCCTCCCCAATTGATTGCTAATATCACTGGTTACCTATAAGTTCATATTTCGTACTATCAACGACAAAGTTAGATATAAAATACAAAAGTATTGATCTGTATTATTTAACGAACAGATGAAGTACGATAACTTTCCAAATTTATACATAAAAAGTATAAAAGTAGCCCAAATTCCTCGTAACTTCCATCGCGGGTTCGCCAAGCACCTGCTGAACAAATTTCTACGAAAACCTTCGACCGAAGTCACCCACTAAGACCGATACGATACTCGGTCAAAATTATGTGACCATATTTTTTTCCAGAAACAACTGACTTCCTACAATATGAGTCAATAAAAGTCATCGTAAGTCAAAAACAATGTACTTAGTCGAAACAATTATGTGTTAATAAAGATCATTTAAACAAAAATGGGATCACACTAAAAGCACCAGATTTTAAATAAACTGCATGACAACCGTCTCCTTTTTGAAAATCGTTTTGCCATTCAATATAAGGTAATACTGCCAGCATGCTGGGCTTGCTGCCAACAGACATAAGGATTATTTATAGACCCTCACTAGTTTGTGGGTAACAAATAAAAATTTAAATTAAATTGCTCTATGACGTCTTACGATATTTTTCTTCACCAAAAAGTCAGTGGTGTAAATATCCGACGTGATTCCCAAATTGAATGTATCAGTGATTCTGAGTTAAAAATAATTGGAAAATCGGTAGTAGTGAGCAATAAATCTTAAAACAAAACACAGTAATCGTTTGTTGGCAGCTTTATATCCGCAGAAGCTCGAACTCGAACTTGACAAAACGCGAAAAACCAAAGTTGTCCAAACAGGACGATTGATGGGTTACTACTGCATGCAAGGAACTTTTACATGATCATCAAAAATTCTAATTATAAAAAAGTGCGAGTCGGAATCGCGCACGAAGGGTTCCGTATCTTATGGGAGCCCTATTCCTCTTGCCGTTATTATTGGCGAGCAAAAAACTTCTAAAAATCACGTTTGTTGCATGGGAGCCCCCTTAAACATTTTATTTATTTTGTTTTTAGTATTTGTTGTTATAGCGACAACAGATATACATCATTTGTGAAAATTTCAGCTGCTTAGCTATGACGGTTCAGAAGATACAGCCCGGTGACAGATAGACGGACAGACGGACATCGAAGTCTTAGGGGTCCCGTTTTAACCTTTGGGTACGGAACTCTAAAAACAATTCTGTGTTGAAAATAAATGAAATATCGGTAGTAGTGAGTGAACAATCTTAAAACAAAACAAAAATCGTTTGTCGGCAGCTTTATATCCGCAGAGGCTATGTGTCTCGAAGTCGGCAAAACGGGAAAAACCAAAGTTGTCCAAACAGGAAGATTGATGGGTTACCACAACATGCTAGGAGCTTTGGGATACACACGCACGTTTAATTTCCTTTTTGATCATTGTGATTTTGTGTGTGTTTCAATCAAAATAACTATTTTTTTTAATACGAGCATCGACATTTCACTTTTATGGGAAACTAGATGGAATAAAATCTCAGTCGATGATGAGCCCTAAGTCGCTCTATCGTACCTATATTGTTATTTAAAATCAAGCTTATCTATCTATCTTATAAGACAATGTTAAAATGTATGGGACAGAAGCCATAGTGTTGTAACGTACCTGAATATTAGCTTTATTTCATTGGTAAAATGATTGTGTTATGACTTTCTTTTCAATGCCATTGCTCGAAAAATATGGCGGCATACGAACAAAAATCAATTTGAAAATATAAATAGGTATATAAGAATGAGTAGCTGATTTTTTTCAGCCTTCTCGTCTGCCATATTATTATCTATGCTTATTTAGATGAATAGTACAAAGATAGTTTATTGAATCAGGCGTTACTTTGCGGAAGTTCATCTTCAAATTCTTGTTTTGAATAAATATTTAGTGTATTTCCGCTCTGTCGTAGTCATATAAGTTAAGGGTACTATTCAAAATTCAAATTAAATCACAAACAAAATTAGTAATTAATCATCAAACTGTAGCATGGTTCGACTATCGTTAGGTCAGGTTAGAAAAGTTAGGCTTAAATGTTTTGGAGCATTTAGAAATAATGAAACATCAAAACACACACAACGAGTTGCTGAACGATCAAACTACCGTCACATCGCCTTTACTTCGGTGCGTCACGACGAGTATATAAGAAGCGCCGGCGCGGCGAGCCGTCATTCTTGCGAGTGAGCTCGAAGAGTCAACACGTCCTGAAGATGCCTCGTTTAGAGGCGAAACACGTGTCGAATAGAGTACAGTAAGAATAAGGGTGCTATTTATTGACTAAGTATTTTTTCAATTATTTTATACCATTTTTTATAAATAAATTATATTTGTAATTTTAACATATTAATTAATTTTTTTTTTCTGGTTTACTACATTTTTTAAATAGATTACTCATTACTATTTTTGTTACAGGTTTAATTATTTTTTATTATTTTAAACGGATTAATTAAAAATTTTGTTTCAGGTTCATTCATATTTTGTAAACATACCTAAGCCTAACTTTTCTAACCTGACCTAACGATAGTCGAACCATGCTACAGTTTGATGATTAATTACTAATTTTGTTTGTGATTTAATTTGAATTTTGAATAGTACCCTTAACTTATATGACTACGACAGAGCGGAAATACACTAAATATTTATTCAAAACAAGAATAGTACAAAGTCTGGACCTAGGTGCTGTAATGGTACATTATGATATAAGTGCGGTAAGTTTAAAATTACAGCCTCTGCTTCCTTATAGCCTTCGCCTACGGCTCGGGCCAGCAATATCGCCTCGGCTGTAATTTTCAAAGCGCACGTATGTCATACGACGTTTTATAACATATTTGCGAGGAAATTAATAAAATTCTGAATTTCTTAAACGAATTAATCTTTACTTGTCAAATACAAATAAACTTTAAATGTACAAATTAGCGATGCGCGCGCATCGCATCAACGTTTTTTAGGCAAAGGTACAAAAACAGCCAGTATTACTAATAAAGTAAATTAATATTTTTGTGTTTTTGTTACAGATAAATGGTTGTAATTTATTGTCAAACTTAATTAAATTAAAGAATTAAATGTTTATATATATTTTATCTCCCAAAGTTAATTTTATTCATAAAATGTTGACCACTTTTCTGACATAAAAACTCTTTGCTAAGATTTTAAAAAGTATCGTTCACTCGTGCGTTTTACATTACAATAACGCACAAGTGCGTAACGAAATACATTACGATATTGAAATTGGTGTAATTACAGCCACTTTACGAGCAAATCTATTATATAAAAGGCTTCGCTGAGTGACTGACTGACAGACAGCCTACAGCCCAAACCGCTAAAGATACGAACATGAAATTTGGAACAAAGATACATTGGACCACGTAATGGAGCACTAAGAACGGAATTTTGAAAAATCGACCTCTAAAGGGGTAAAACGGGCCCTTTTCGTTTGTATGTAACTTTTTATTCCCTTTACCGATTGACTTGAAACTTTGTATACATGCTACTCAAACAAAATAAAAGTTACGTTTGTTCCTGTTTTTCCGAATATTCCTTATCTAAGGGGTCAAATTGGGTCCCAAAGTTGGTGAAAAAAGCGTCTATTACATCCAACGAGCTGAACGGTTATGGATGAAATCTGGTATGGAGGAAGCACACAACATGTTTCAACACATGAACTATTATTGTCCCGGAAATTCTATGGGGATCCTTAGGGATAGCCAAAATTAATCAGTTTAGGCTACAACCTAATCCACTAAAGATAGAGACTTGAAATTTCGAACATAGGTACAATATACAACGTAATGAAGCACAAAGGACGAAAATTTCGAAAAATCGACCTCTAACGGGGTAAAACGGGCCCTTTTTGTTTGCATTTAATTTTTTATTACCTTTACCGATTGACTTAAAACTTTGTATATATGCTTTACAAATAAATAAAAACTTACGTTTCTTCCTGTTTTTCCGAATTTTCCTTATCTAACGTGTCAGATAAGTTCCCAAAGTTGGTGAAAAAAGCATCAAAAATTACATCAGACGAGCTGAACGGTTATAAATAAAATCTGGTAGGTATGTAGAAAGCACACAACATGTTTCAATACAGTGACTATTTTATCCCGGAAAATCTATAGGGTTTCTTAGCAATAGCCAAAATAATCAATTATAAAGCTAAGATAAAAGGGGTTAATGAATTCTAAAGAAATTTGGTACGACGCTAGACAATAACACAAATTACCACTTGGGGTACTGCTATCCCGGAAAATTTCAGTGGGTCCTTCAGGATATCAATTTCCTAAAAAAAGTACTAAATGACTGTTTGAAAACCGATGCAATATTGTTTAAAAATAGCTCACCCTTTTAACTAATATATGACTATTATCGTCCTGGGAAAAGTCCCGGATTCCTTGTCTAACGCTAGACAAACATCCTATATAAGCGTGAAAAATAACTTAATCGCGTTTTTTTTAAACGTATTGAAATTTCTAGAATTAAATTGAGAAAATTTAGATCCTTCAATGGGGGGCAAAATGGGCCCCTAATAGTTTATGAACGATTTTATTTTGTGAGCCAATAGACTTGAACTTAGGGTACATACGGATCAATAACCACTTACTTTACTATGGGAACTACCCTGAAAAAGCGAAAATTACCTATTCTTTACATTTTGTCGCGGATCGATGAATTTTTTGTGTGGAACAGCTAATTTTATTTACGTGATTTCTGGGTTGGTACCATAGTAAAAGTTAGTCAAATGATGAGTATAATGGAATCCTAGAACATGCCTGTCGTCTAGATGTAGGTGCGCTATGTATTTTTCAAATAAAATGTACCTTCTTGTGTGCTACTTTTTCGTCTGTACTTGGTCAGAGAATGTCTGAAAGTCCTACAAGTGTCTCGATCACTTTTGACCGCGTAAACGGTTATGGGCGAGATTGTCATTGGGTTCAGAATAATCGAAATTAAATTTCTAATGACTTAATGAAACATGATGAATACCTGTACTGGCCTTTTTTAGGGTTCCGTACCCAAAGGGTAAAAACGGGACCCTATTACTAAGACTTCGATGTCCGTCTGTCTGTCTGTCACCGTACCGTAATAGTTGGGCAGCTGAAATTTTCACTAATGGCTAATTCTCCTGGACTCGATTCTCATCGTCACTTTCGTGGCCTTTTTTGTTTCTTGCGTATTTTACCTGTTTTTGTAAATTAACTATAACATTTGATGAAACGAGTAAATTTATATATGAATTAATAAAATCGTGAGACTCGTTTGGAAGAAAAATGGGTTTGAAGTTCTAGATGCCACGAAAGTGACGCGATGGTCCACGAAAGTGACGATGTAACTTTATAGGCATTATTTTCCCAAAATTTACTACTGTTTGTCAACCAAAATTTTAATTCGTTATTTTCATGATTAACACATTTAGTGCTCTTTACTCGGGTAAAAGTAAAGCCGGAAGCCAAAACTTTTTAAGGCGAATTAATATTGCAAGAGTGGCCGCGCAAAACAACGTGAGCTCGCTTCGAGAGCCGGCGTTTTACTGGCTAGTACAAAATGAACGGGACGCTTGCACGGATCCGAGTGAGCGGCACCGCTATCATGGCCCCGCTCCACTCGGACCCGGGTTAATGGCACTTAATGTGTAACAGGCAAATTCGTGGTATCACTTAACAGTTCGGTCATCCTACGAAACAGGTATACTGATTTGCCACGTCAATTAAAAACTACACAATTTTAGCGAAAAGTTTTTATTATTAAAGTCTTAATATATATGTTAACGGAAATGTATGTAATCCGTCATTGTATACAATTCCTAGGAAATGTATGTAATTCCTAAAATCGCACGGAAATGTGTGAAATAAATTGTATTAGACACATTTCCTAGGAATTCTATACATTTCCTAAATAGCAATCGGAAATGTAAAACATTTGAGATAGGGCCTGATCTACGTATAACAGACTTCGACGGTATAAAGGTCTTTACGTTTCATTTGACGCTTTTCTCTATTGCAGCTTACAGTTAGATTAGGTGTGATACAAAAAATAGGTTAGGTTATGTTAGAACATGACAAAACAACGCACGAGCCGAGCGAGCGAAGCGAGCGTGCCGCGGCAGCGGCCGGCGAAGTGCCAGAAGCGAATCGCCTTTAACAGGTATAATGTGCATTAAGATTATTAGCTGTGCATTGATGAAAAAGCTTTTGCTTTCTTATTCTCATTTTAACAATGTGTTTTATTACAGAAAGCATTATTTTTATACATTTCCTAATACGATATCGGAATTACATACAATTCCTAGGAAATGTACACATTTCCCAGGATATCTATGTATTAAATAGTTTTTGAAACAAAATTTTATACATTTCCTAAATAGCTTCGGAATTGTATACATTTCCTAGGATTTGTATACAATTCCTAGATTTCATACATTTCCGTTAACATATATATATTTAAAACGAAACGACTTTGTGTAACAATAAACCTCAAAACATAGGCGAACATCCAGAACATAAACTAGACACCATACTAGGTTGTACCAGTCTTTTTCAAAAACAAAAACTATACCTATAAAAAACAATTTAAAAATATTTTAGTACAAAAGACAGTAACCTATTCAGAATCCTAGTGCGAGAGCTAGGGATCCCTCAATCTACTATGAATATGGTAATACAAACCTGAATCCCCAAAATGTATCACATAGCCAACATCTACTAAACAACCTTGGAATTATCTAATATTATGTTTTTACATTTTCACTATAACCTTTTTTTGTGTATTTCTTTGGTTACACTATTTCACAAAACCTGAAAAAGATGATATTGTAAAAAAAACTTTACTCCAGTTGCTATATCACATCACACTAATATTATAAATGCGAAAGTTTGTGAGTGAGTATGTTAGGATGTGCGCAAGTATGTTTGTTAATCTTGTACGCTCAGAAAGCTGGACGGATTTTGATGAAATTTGGTATGGAGATAGTTTAGACCCGGGATTAACACATAGGCTACTTTTTATCCCAGGTAAACGCGGGTAGCACCACGGGGCGCAGTTAGATTCTAAATAAAGCAATACAAAACATCACTTTCGTGGCCTAAAATCACTTTCGTGGCCTTTTGGGCCACGAAAGTAACGGCACGAAGGTGACGAAAATATCAGTTTTCGCTAAATTCTGCAAAGTTTTTAGGTGTTTCGTAACCAAAACCTACATAAATATCTCGCACATTTTGATGCTTTAAATGAGCTATCTTTGATTTTAATTGCTAAAATACAATGCACATAAATTAGGTCCACGCAAGTGACGGTATTACTACGAAAAAATGTTTACTTACGAATAATTTTATTCTTAAGTACGAGGAGCCGCACGTCTTACGTCCACGGTGGCGGCATACGACTGAAGTTTGAGCGAAACGAACTCTGAGCTTGATTGCTGGTGTTGTGTTCAAAGGCCAGCCGTTAAACTACGCAAATCTAAAGAATTTAAAATCGTGTGACATATGCATATGTTGTTATAAATTTAAAATGATGATGAATAGATACATTTTAGACTATTGGATGTAAAGTGTGTTTTATTACGATAACTGAAGTATATGTATCATACAAATTCACTGAAATTTGGTGTGGCAGTAACCAAATGTTTTTCTGAAACGGGAAGTGTGACACGAGGAGAATGCCGAAAATGACCCCGTTTTTGACAATGGATGTCAACTTTTTGGGATTATTTATGCTTCTATTATAACAAGCTTTGTGTATTTTGTAGACTAATAAATGTTCTATCCTCTAATCTAAGAATTTTGTATCTATCTCATACCGTTTAGAAAATATAACTGTGTGACCATCAAATTTGGGCTTCGAGGAGAATTAGCCTAATGATGTATTTCTGTTGTCGCTATAACAGAAAATACTAAAAATAGAATAAAATAAATATTTAAGGGACATACAACAAACGTGATTTTTATGAGTTTTTTGCTCGCTATTAATAACGGCAAGAGGAATGGGCTCCCATACGGTACGGAACCCTTCGTGCGCGAGTCCGACTCGCACTTGGCCGATTTTTAATAGTCCACCACTGAACGTAGGCCTACCCACGAAGGGTGATTTAAGCCATATCCATCACGCTGGCCGAGCGCGGGTTGCTGAGTTCACATACGACATCGATTTTTCTCTAAGGACGTGCCTATGCAGGTTGCTTCAATGTTTTCCTTCAATGAAAAGCCGGTAGTATGAAATTCCGTACACAAGTTTCAAAGAGCTCAGTGGTCTGACCTGGATTAGGACCTGACGATTGTAATGTAGACCATGACATGCGAATGGAGTTGGATAAAATTTGGTATACGAGTGGGAACCTACATGGGTCAACTCATGATCGTCATAATATATCTCATCATAAATCGAAAAATATTCTTTTCTCGCTATAAAAAAAAACAGTAGGTATATTAAAATATAACTTTATTAAGTATTTATTTTATGACAAGTTATAAAATAACGCGGTCCAAACCGTGGGCTATTAAAGTCAAAGAACATTTATTGTTGAAATGTGTTACATTGAGATCTTACTACTAATCACAAAAATATTGAATTATCAGTTAAGTCCAATATGGCCATAAAATAATCATTAGAACATGAAAAAAAATATACAATCATTATTATTAAATTTAATTCGAATATTTTGCAATTTATCATCTAAAAATTGTCGTACTCCATAATAAGCTTTAGATACAAGTAAATTTAAGCAAATACTGAGACAAAGCAGGCTAATCCGTGGGCTAATAATTATCCTTGCAAGTAATACGACAACGTGGGCTAAACCAAGAGCTATTATTTTAAGCAAAAAAAGTACTAAGACAACGCGGGCCAAACTGTGGGAAATTACCATTTAAAGTAAGTACTAAGAAAATGCGGACCAAACCGCGCGCCATTATCATTTTGAGCAAATACTATAACGACGCGGGCCAGACCATGGGCTATTATCATTGCAAGCAATACGACAACGCAAGCCATACGGCAGGCTATTGTAATTTTAAGCAAGTACTTAGACAACGCGAGCCAAGCTACGTACTATAAATTACCATATTAAGCAAGTACTAAGAATGCGCAGGCCAAACCGCGACCTATTATCATTCTAGCTAAACACTGGGACAATTAAGGCCAAACCGTAGGCAATTCCTATTACTTGAAAAGATAATGCCTACTAAGCATTATCTTTTCAAGTAATACGTTATACGACAATGCAGGCAAAACCACGAACTATTATTATTTTAAGCAAGTGCCAAGATAACGCGGGCCAAACTGTGGCTTATTATCATTTTAAGCAGTTACTAGAACAAAGCGGCCAGACCGTTGGCTATTAGCATTGCAAGTAATACGACAACGCGTGCCAAACGGTAGGCTATTATAATTTTGAGGAAGTATTAAGACAACGCAGGCTAAGCTGCGTGCTATAAATTACCATCTTAAGCGAGTACTAAGAATACGCAGGCCAAACCGCGACCTATTATCATTTTAGCCAAATACTAAGACAATTCAGGCCAAACCATAGGCATTATCCTTGCAAGTAATACGTTATACGATAATGCTTTGCTAAACCACGACCTATTATTATTTTAAGGAAGTGCCAAGACAACGCAAGCCAACCGGCAGCCTTTTATAATTTTAAGCAAGTACTAAGACAAACGCGGGTCAAACTACGGGCTATTTTCACAAGCAAGTACCTGTCTACTAAGACAACGCGGGCGAAGCCGCGGGTTTTAAGCTAGTATGTTATAAAATACTTTCTTTCCACACATTTTTAAATACCTGAACGGAACTAAACACTCGTGTGTCAAAAATGGGCAACTCTTTTGCAAATCCAAACCGGGATCCAAACTTCACAATAAGTACATTCCGATCGATCCATCACTGGGCCGTTTTGTCCAAAACTTTAGAAATAATACCAAGGAGTTTGTACTACTTGACTCGCGGTTTGACCTGCCAGGTGGCGCAAACTAGAACCAGCGTCGCTACAGTACAAAAGGTAGGTAAGTAAGTTCGTATAGTTTCGTATAGGTGAAATTGATAATTTTGCTCAGAATTTTTTTGATCGAATTTTATACAGAAATCGGACAGCAATTTTATAACATAAATGTTGTTATTAAACTTTCGCGGTTTGAACACATTATTGAGTCTACCCGTGACCACGATCGATGCGACTCGGTCGAAACGTCGGGATGATGAGGTATTTATTTATCTCGTAATTTTAGTGCGCGATTAGTCCCGTAGTATATTTTAAAATAATAAAAAATTAGATTTTATATCAAGATTACGGGATTGCTTCAAAACTTTACAGTTCTTAAATAAATTAAATTGTTTTAATAACTTCGCAACAAAATAACACGTGTAAAGGTTTTTTCGTATTATTCTTGTCAAATAAATAGTTATTACAAGAGTTATTTGTAATAACAGAAGGTAGGTAATTGCAATATGTTTACCTAATGGTTTATTCTCGTAATAATAATTTCTCCAGTAATCATTCCCGGTAATATTATATCGTATAATATCTATGTACTCGTACCTATGCGCGAGTGACTAAGCGACCAAAACCGACCCTTATGGCTAAAATTTGGGAATCTGAAAAAAACCACAGGTGGATGATTCTGTATGAAAACAACCGCGTAACGCGCTCTAACGTCTTTGTTGTTAATAAATTCGTGTGAAAAATGTTTATTTTTCAAATAACCTAACCTAAACTCACTCAGCACAAATTGACGACTCGTTTGGAAGGGGGTTTATAATTAACTAGCGACCCGCCCCGGCTTTGCACATGTATTATATGTATAAACCTTCATCTTGAACCACTCATAACTATATAAAAAAACGAATCAAAATCCGTTGCGTAATTTTAAAGATATAAGAAAAAGATATATAAGCATATATAGGGACAGGCAGCGGGAAGCGACTTTGTTTTATACTATGTAGTGATTTTACATTATTTTACATTTATCAAACGAAACCCAAGAAAATAAAAAAAACTTACCGCCATACGTTACGTTTTGTCGATAGAGAATCAGGCCCCAGATGTCAGTACGAAGTCAAATAAAACCACGCTAAGCCGCAACTCATTTGCGACAATAATTCAACTCTGTACTCGTCTAAACCAGTAATCCGATTCGGCTTACCAAATCTTGTTATAGATGGGGAATCCAAAAGGTATCATTCATTTGGAAGAAATATCGGAATTTAGGGGAAGAATGGAAAACAGTTATGGCAAGCATTGTTGGCGGATTCGTTTTCTTTCGCGATCATTTTACGGGAAATAGATTGTAACCTCTTTTTTAGGGTTCCGTACCCAAAGGGTAAAAACGGGACCCTATTACTAAGACTCCGCTAAGACAGACAGACGGACGGATCCGTCTGTCTGTCACCAGGCTGTATCCCATGAACCGTGATAGCTAGGCAGCTGAAATTTTCACAGATGATGTGTTTCTGTTGCCGCTGTACCAACAAATACTAAAAATGGAATAAAATAAATATTTAAGGGGGGGCTCCCATACAACAAACGTATTGCTATTGCCGTTTTTTTGCTCCATATTAATAACGGCAACAGGTAGACGCTTGAAATGGGGCTAAGGGGGTTCCCATAGGGTACGGAACCCTTCATACGCAAGTCCAACTCGCACTTGGCCAATTATTTCAACCTATTTATTCGTCATCATCATACATGGTTATCTGATTACCCTGTACCAAACCGAATGAGGGTGATTAGGGCCATCGGTACGAATATTTTTTACTATGGGACTAACCTAATTTTCGAGTAAAAAAACAACTGTGCTTACAAAAATGCAACTTTGAATCGACAAAATGTATGAAACCGCTGATTTTTTTCTCGAATTTCGATTTGACCCCATAGTAAAAGTTGAACCCTGCATTATGTACTTTCTACGACTGACATTTCTTGTCAGACTGTTAATTATCATCCGTAGGAAGTCCACCGTAGACGCAAATCATTATTTTTCGCCAAAAATTTCAGTTGTATAAAATTGAGAACCTCCCCATTTGAAAACAATTGATAAAATATAACATAGACTCAAATAAAAAAAAATATAAAAAAATCCGTCCCAATTGAGATCTCTCCTCATAAAGTTGTAATAAACGACAGTACAATACAGTACGCGCGAAACAATAATGAACAGCGAATGGAATGATAGTCGGGTCATCTCGGTTTTTACAGTACGAGTTGGCTAGGACTGAGTGCACTCAGATTGCTACTCGGACGCTATTCGTATTGTGTAAACACATCAATACATAAATCGGCCTCAGATCACGTGTTTACACAATAAGCCCAATTACAGAGGCGCCAGTGTAAATTTAATAACAACGTAAAAAGCGTTCTCTCTATCGAATGCCTAAAGTGAAAAAGAAACAGAACTATGCTATTTAGCTAATATAATTACGATGGCGCCTCTGTAATCGGGCTTAATATGAGTAAACGCGCGAGTCGGACTCGCGCACGTAGGGTTCCGTACCGTGTTGGAGCCACCTGAGCCCCTTTTCTCTTGCCATTATTAATAGCGAGCAAAAAAACTCCTTAAAATCACGTTTGTTGTACGGGAGCCCCCCCAAAATTTTTATTTCATTCAGTTTTTGTTATGTTTAGTTTACATATTTGTTATAGTTTGTTGTTAAAGCGACAACAGAAATACATCATCTGTGAAAATTTCAGTTGTCTATCACGGTTCACGAGATACAGCCTGGTGACAGACAGACAGACGGACAGCGGAGTCTTAGTAATAGGGTCCTGTTTTTACCCTTTGGGTACGGAACCCGAAAAAGTGGCTTAAGTGTCTCTCTCATGAATCACCATTAGACAAACCAGTAACAAACTTCATGTCAAAACACAAAGTCCGGTAAATCCGTAACAATCAAATTATATCTCTTTACAAAGGCTGATGTCCAGTAATAGCGAATAAAACAATTTATTCGTCTTTGTCGTTGTTTCAGCCATAGGACGTCCAGTGTTGGACATAGGCCTCTGCCATAGATAAAAAGTTGTACTAAAAAGTACATATCCTTGAAATCACTGGTTTATTATTTCATTTTGCACAGCATTAGCACTTATTTTAAACGTTACTTACAACACATATTTGTCTTATATACAACTTATATGAATTTGGGCAGAGTAACGGTGTAAACTCTGGAGGTGCGTCTCGCACCGCTTCATCGAACAGACTGCCGGCTTTCTTACGCCGTCTATGGCCATGCTTTTTCCTCTTCCAATTTTAAGTGGATAGTCCTTCAACTGACTACGTAGTCAAATCAAAGTCTTCAAATCAAGTTGAAGACTTTAAATCAAAACAAATAATCGATTAATATCCGAGACAAATTAAACACTTTTTAAAAAAAAAATACCATTAAAATACTTAAAACCTAACAGTAGCAGCTTTCATCCAGCGCGATCCTGCGGTCTTGACGAGGAGTAATGGATCATTTATTCGCAATTACTGTACTTCCCTTTTTTAAGTCGGCCAAAAAGGTACAAGTATCACGACTAACAAATACATCATCATACTTTCCTCATAAAAAAATCAAGGGTTTTTATCACATAAAAAAGTTTTTAAACGCAGTGACATCGGATAAGCTGGCCATTTGAACTTTAATCGTTGTGCGGGATTAATGTGGGAAGTTTCCTTTTTAGGTCGCGGCACGGAGGTTAGTTTGTAAGGAAATTATGTTTTTAAAGCTTTTTCTTTGAAAACAAGTGGGTTTGACTTCATTTTGAAGAGGGAAAATCTTGATTGTGTATTTTGGTGGCTGACCCCGTTTATAAAAGTAGTTTAGGATGAGGCGAACTAGATGGCGCTGTTTGGCTATTGGTCGCGCAAACGTTTGTCGCCCGAACTTTTGTACCTTTAGGGCGCAGCGTTCGAAAATCACGTTTTCAAAGTTTTTTTTTTAAAGTAAAAATTGGGTTGACTTCATTTTGAATAATCTGACAGTACGAGTTGGACTCGCGCACGGAGGGTTCTGTACTGTATGGAAACCCTTCTTAAATAGTTATTTATTTTATTATTTATTATTGAAGTGAATATACTGCTGAATATTCTGTGAAAATTTCAAGCATCCACCTGTTATCATTATAAATATCGAGCAAAAAACGGCTAAAAATCAGGTTTGTTGTATAGGAGCCCCCCTTAGATGTTAATATTATTCTGTTTTTAGTATTGGTTGTTATAGCGGCAACAGAAATACAATCTGTGAAAATTTCAGCTTTCTAGCTATAACGGTGCATGAGATAAAGCCTGGTGATAGACAGACAGACAAACAGACGGCAGCGGAATCTTGGTAATTAGGGTCCCGTTTTTACCCTTTGCGTACGGAACCCTAAAAAGGGAAATCTTGGTTGTGTTTTAACTTGATTTTTGAACTAAAAGTAGTTTAGTATGAGGCAAACTAGATCGCATGGTCTCGTGCAAACGTTTGTCGCCCGAACTTCTGTACCTACCTTGTTTATTAGATTTTCTACTTAATTGCAGAGTTTATGTACCTTTCTTAGGTCGCGGCACGCTCCTCCATTAGTTTGTAAGGAAATCATGTTTTTAAATCTTTTTCTTCGAAAATAAGTGAGGTTGAATTTATTTGAAGCAGAAGTTTGAACTCGTGGTTTAAAGGCCTTTTACGATACGGTAAAGATAGTCTCTGTTTTTTCAGTAATGAAGACAGCATTTTGTTTTCAAAACAATTTTGTATGTATGCACAAATGTTGCCCGAGCTTAAAACTTCCCGGTCAAACCAGAAGCCCGCAAACCTTAAAAGCCAAACAATGACAGAACTCGCGTCGTCTCAGTTGAAATACCCTCATATTCACGATTTATTGCGGGAACCATAAATTCCAACAGAAACTTCTAGACAAAGTTGCGGAGTTCCAGTTCGAAAGTTGAAATTTGATGTAAGTGTACGGAGGATATGGAAGATGGATTGCAATCCGCCATTTTGAATGATAGTTGTCCGTGGTCTCTATTTGAGAACTATACAGGGTTATCCAGAACTGGTGTATAGGCCGAATCATATAAGTTGGCGGATGTGAAGTTAGCTACAAACTGCGCAATATCCAATCCTGACTGAGGCTCACATAAAGCTGCACGTTGTTTGGGTTTGGTGCAGCTTGTAGCTAACTTTACTTCAAATTTTATTATCTACACCAAGCATAATAAAGGTGATGCAGACCATCATTATGAACAACTTTTACTATGGGGCCAATCCGGAACTTGAGAAAAAACAGCTGTTACATGTTTTGTCGATTCCAAGTTGCAATTTTTTTTCTAGTTATTCGGGTTGGCCCCATAATGAAAGTTGTTTATAATGATGGTCTCAATAACCTTTTTTGGGCTTATATACAGGGCAAACAGATAACCCTGTATAGCTTCATTTATTTTATGAGCTATACTGTACTGTACCAGCCTTTTTAATAGTCCACTGCAGGACGTAGACTTACTCACGAAGGGTGATTGGGCCATATCCACCACGCTGACCCAGTGCGGGTTGGTGGATTTACATACGCATCGTATTTCTTCTAAGGACGTATGCAGGTTGCCTCACGAGGTTTTCCTTCACCGAAAAGCCAGTGGTGTGAAATTCTGTACATAAGTTCCAAAGAAACTCATTGGTATATGCGTTTGGTAAATTGGCCAAGTGCGAGTCAGACTCGCGCACGAAGGGTTCCGTACTGTGTTGGAGCCCCTTAACCTCATTCCTCTTGCCGTTATTAATAGCGAGCAAAAAACTCCTAAAAATCGTTTGCTGTATGGGAGCCCCCCTTACATATTTATTTTATTCTGTTTTTAGTATTTTTTGTTGTAGCGGCAACAACAAAATTTCGGCTGTCTAACTATCATGGTTCATAAGATACAGCCTGGTGACAGACAGACGGACAGATGGACATCGGAGTCTTCTTTTCGTTCATCGAAGGGTAAAAACGGGACCCTATAACTATAGGGTAAAAAAAATCCTGGGAAGGAAGAGACGTGTCGTAAAATCCCAAGGATTGTTGCGTATAATTGTCTAGGATTAACAAAATGATTTATCAATTAATCATCCTACGACATGTACATAATCACCACTAAATTGCAAGCTTTTCTCTACCTAAATAAAAGACAGCTATAGCTCTAAATTTCTTTTAGCGAGTTAGCCCTGGAAAAGCCATTTTCTTACTGCAGGAATAAAATCTAATTGTGTATATTTTTGCTAATTTATTTTCTTTGTTTTCAGGTAAGTACCAGAAAGCGGATCTTCCTTGAGAACTTAAGTAACAGCGGCTAGCAGTGCGTTGCTTGTCGCATATTACAACCGACTTGGGCAAATCATAATCTGTTACTAAATGGTAAAAAATTTGCCTTTGTATGTTTTGACAGGTTTGTAGTTGCTGTTATAAAAAATCCATCTTCTTCAAACTTCAAACCATCTTTCAAAATAAGCCTAAATATGTAGCTAGCAAATGGACTGCTAAAAATTTGGCATTTAATGCTCAGGCAAACAATTTTTACTAATTTTAACAACAGAATTTTTAAGAAGCATTTTATTTTGCTTTCTACAGTGTCAAGGGTTTTTTAAATATAATACAGTTTTGCGCTTAGTATTTGGTATTAATATACCTAGATCTTCTTGTTTTATAACAGAATTATGAAACGTAGTCTTAAATTCTTAATCAAAAATTCCATGAAAAGTTGTAAGTCCAAAACCAAGTCTAAACTCATATTTTTGTATCTGCCTTGGGAAAACAAAAGTTTCTCTATTTAATTTACTAAAATGAGCTTTAGTTGCCTTTCAATACCATGAATAGGCCGAGCCACACAAGTTGGCGGAAATAAAGTTAGCTACAAGCTGCGCAATATCCTGACTGAAGCTCACAAAGCCGCGCGTTTATTGGATATTGCGCAGCTTGTAGCTAACTTCATCTCCGCCAGCTTGTGTGGCTATACCTACCTATTTTCTAGCACGTACTTTTAATTTATCATTCAAAAGTCTATATTTTATTACAAGAATAGAAATAGGAGCACTACGATTAGAAATATAATCACAGTCAAAGTCCTTTCGACAATGTTTCAGAACAATCTTGTTTTTATTTCTCCTATTTAGCTCTTCCTTTTTTAATAAGAAACAAGATACGACATGAGCTTTCGTATGTAATATGTCATTTTATCTCCAAGGTTATAAAGTCCAAGTCCAATTTACCCAAGTTGGTTCTCATTTGCGACAAAAGGGAATAAATCCGACCAACAATGTAGACTTTAATGTCACTGTAGCCGTTCTCCTATCTTGCTAACTGTAAGCCTTATGTCGGGGTGGTAAGGTTGCAAATAGCGTGACAGTTTTGAGAATAAATTCAATTCATAATGCCCGTTTCACACGATATCCGTGTCAACGCGTGCGGTATATAGGTTGTTAGATTAATAAAGGACAGATGTGTGGCTTGGGACAAAGTAATCGGAGGTATAGATTGTTGGCACCAACATATACAAGTGTGATTTAAAAATATCCAATATTATCAAATTGAAATATGATAATATTGGAAATTTAGATTTAGATTGTTAGACGTTTTCGAGCGGAAATCGGTGGAACTGACGACATAAGCAAATCTGAGATAATGAACTTGTTTCTTTCATTACAAAAACACCAAGACGCGAAATTAGATAGTGTACTTAGTTCCATATGTGACATTAAAGAATCAGTTGAAAATATTGCATCTAAATATGATGAAGCTCTGCAAAAAATCAATATGCTTGAACGCGAAAGGTTGTCTGATAAACGTTATATTCTGTACCTTGAAAAAAGACTTGATATCCTAGACCACAAAATACGTAGCACAAGCCTGGAGATAAAAAACATCCCACAAAGACCTAAAGAAACCAAAGAGGAACTTATTAAAATAATTAAGAATACAGCACAAACTCTTGGCGTCCCACTCAACAACAGTGAAATTAAAGACATCTATAGAACAAATACTAAAGCTGCTTCTAAACCAATCATAGTCGACTTCACTACTGTTCCCCTACGCAATAGTTTACTTGGGTCATACAAAAAATTCAATAGAAAGAACAGATTAACTACAAACAATATCAAAGTTGGAGGTCCAAGCGCTGCCGTGTACATTTCAGAAAACCTCACTGAAAACGAGCGTAAACTATTTTATCGTGCTCGCGAATTTGCAAAGCAGATGAAGTATGCCTACTGCTGGCCATCCCATGGACGAATTTTCTTACGCAAGGAAGAAGGCTCGCCTCCAATCCGGATATCTGACGAAAGCGAACTGGCAAAAATGGAAAATATGTGACTATCCCTCCCGCAATCATCGGACATGAGTCATTCTCTCTGCGCACCTACAAATGAATACTATCATAGATATAAGTCTAAAGACAATAAGTATACACAAACAAGCTGGCCCTTAGATGCAATATGTACCATCATAATACTAATGATTCTAGCATTAGGACACCACTTACTCATAAATATAGGACTACTTAGAACATATACTAATAATAATTATAATTCTCTTTTTTATCTACTGACATTACTAAAATATACACTAAACAACTACAATAATATTATATATTTACATAATATATCTCATAACTAATACGTAATCTACCTACCTTCCTTATTACTACATTTTATTTTCTCTGGCTGCAACTTCTATTCCAATCTTAATATTGACACAATAATAGATATTGTCAATAACATGTCTCAAAGCGAAAATATTTGTTACATGAACAACTCACTAGCTCATCATTCCGAGTGCACTCCAGGATTTTTGATTTTGCGAGATTCTTACATGAATGATGTCGGGTTGTGTTACCGTATCACTGAATATATTGCAATCGAAGGCGGACATCTCCATGCCTACCAATTGCGTAACAACGGACTTCTCATGCGTTCCGACACAATGCATATCTCTCTAATTTTTCACGGTCACGCTCAGATTCATGCACTCCTAAGTAATTTTCCGCCTTCGCATAACCAAAAGATCATAACACAAACAAAAACTCGTCTGTTGATTAGGTGCTGTCAATGCCTACCCTCCCTAGTTATTAAGTCTACAAAATATAAAATACACAGAAGTGTAGTCACTCTGTGTTTTTCCAAATCAACTTTTTATAACTTATGACAATGAACAATTTAGACTTATTAGACGGCATTGACAACACTGTTTTGATAGAAAACTGTAGAGTATCTTTAGCGGAAGAGTGCAAACTAAAACTTGGTGACTGTAGTCAACAAATTACTGTAATATCTCAAAATATTCGAAGTATAAGGGCCAATTTTGATAAATTTCTCTTATACCTAACAAGATTAGATTTTCTCCCTGATATTATAATATTATCAGAAACATGGATAAATCATGATTTTCAAGGAATCAACCTGCCAAACTACACGTGTCACTACTCTTCAGTGTTAAGGAACCAAAATGACGGCCTTGTAGTATTTGTCAAGGAGGGGATTAACGTTGAAGTTTCAGAACCACAATTTAAAGACGCCAATTGTTTGGTCCTCAAACTAGGTAACGTACTTGGTATAATTTCACTCTATCGCAGCCCAGCTACTGATAACATTGGCGATTTTCTCACTTCCCTTGAAGAAACTATATGCTCTGTTTCCACCGAAACTGTCCTTATAACCGGAGATGTAAATATTGATGTTAAACCCACCTCTAACGACAGCAAAGCCACGGATTATCTTGATCTGACTGCCCATTACGGATTTATCCCTGGACATTCTTTGCCCACTCGTGAAAACAATTGCCTAGACCACTCTATGATCAGGACTAAAAAAAAAACCCGAGTGATTGTCAACGACTCTGATATTACTGACCACGCAACTGTTATTACTGGCATAGATAACAAATTACTAAATAAATCCAAACCGAAAATAATTACAAAAGTCAACTACAACGAGGTAATAACTTCTCTTTGTGGTATAAACTGGGAAGATTTTTATAATATATCAGACGTCAATATAGCAGCTCAAACTTTAGTCGATAAATTAGGAACCATTATCAAAATTAACACCTCCCGTAGCAAGACTCGTAGTGCAGAGGCCATGATCCAACCGTGGATGACCAAAAGTTTGCTAAAATGTGCAAGAAGGAAAGATGCTCTTCACCAAGAAGCCCGTAAGTTTCCAGATGACTTGACTCTTCAAATAAAATACAAGGAATATCGTAACCTTTACCACCGACTACTACTGAGCCAAAAAAATAAGTATGAGGCCGACCAACTCATGACTCACAAAGACAATACAAAAAAGCTATGGAGCACTGTCAAAGATATTTGCAACTTAAAACCGCCAAACAACAGTAACGAAGAACTCCTTATAGTTAGAAGCACCGAATTGGAGTCTCTAAATAACGCCAACAACTTCTTTTCATCCGTTGGGGACGACCTTGCAAAAAATATTTTGACTAAATTGAATAAAACTGAAGAACAAGTAACCAATTCCATTTCTCTTGAAACCTCGCCTCTAAATTCTTTTTTTATGACGCCAACTGATACATTCGAAATTGCCAAAATTATATCGAGCTTAAAATCATCATCGGCACCTGGCTACGATCAAATTAATAACAATGTGCTAAAACGAGCAAGTCATGTTCTAGCATCACCCATCGCTCATGTATGCAACCTAAGTCTGCTCCAAGGCTCTGTACCAAAATGCTTTAAAATTGCAGATATCTGCCCTATCCATAAATCTGGCTCTAAGTCAATGGTTTCGAACTACCGCCCTATTTCACTTTTACCTTCTCTTTCGAAGATTCTGGAAAAGGTGGTTAACCGACGACTCCTAAGCTTCTTCGAGAGACACGGGATCCTGTCTCCTAATCAATTTGGATTTAGGAACAATAAATCCACAGAAGATGCAGTAGTAGCCCTCGTAAATCAGGTCACAGCCACTCTTGATTCTAAAAAAAAGTGCATAGGAGTGTTCCTTGATATGGCCAAGGCATTTGACACTGTGTCTTGGCCAATGCTGTTGAGGAAACTCGAGTTCCTTGGAGTTCGAGGAGCTGCATTGGAGTGGTTCAAATCGTACCTAAGTGACAGACGGCAACGGGTTCGTGTCTCTAACCAATACAGCGACTTCACTTATGTAAATCGCGGCGTCCCTCAAGGCAGCGTGCTCGGCCCAACCCTTTTTCTGGCCTATATTAATGACCTTTGCCAGCTGCAACTGCCTAATGCAAATATTTTCACATTTGCAGACGACACCGCACTGATCTTTCATGGTAAAAATTGGGACGAAGTCATTGACGTGGCACAGAAGGGGTTAGCGCAAGTAGCGAGCTGGTTACAGAACAATTTACTGACATTAAATACCAGTAAAACGAAATACATGGCGTTTCGGATCTCAAATAGGACTCAACCCAAACCTTTTTCATTGAAACTTCATTACTGTAGCTCACATTGCAACCCAAACTGCGATTGCCCAGTACTTGAGTGTGTAGATCACATCAAATACCTTGGTGTACTAATTGATCATAAGCTCACTTTTGATAATCACATCACCGCTTTACGTAGTAGACTTCGCAAAATGATACACATATTTAAAAGATTAGGTACCGTTGCTGACCCTAAAACTTTAAGAGTAGTGTACCTGTCTTTGTGTCAATCGTTAATCAATTACTGCATCGTCTGCTGGGGATCAGCCGCCGAAGTGCGCATGATTAAAATCGAAAGAGCACAGAGAGCTCTTCTGAAGGTTTCTTATAAAAAACCTTTTAGGTACTCATCTGAAAAGCTGTACGAAGACACTAACTATCTGCCTGTGCGCCAGCTGTACATTTTAGCCGTAGCTCTACGTTTCCACAAATCAGCGATTGACACAATGTCACATAGCAGAAGCAAGTCAGATCGCCGCAATTCTTGGCCAATACCCCGCACTAGAACCACCCATGCTCAAAATTCGTATCAATTCAAAGGCCCCTTTATCTATCAGTTTCTCGAACACAAACTCCATATTTTAGAAACGTCGCGTTTCGTTTGCAAGAAAAAGTTAACAGCATGGCTATCTACTCTGACTTACGGAGAAACCCTCAATATACTACAAGTAAAAAAATAACATTTAGGGGCCTGCTTTTTCGGTACTATTGGACAAGACGTTCACTATCTTTTATCCATATTTCATTCGAGCATCTTAATAGTCACATAAACACAAAATGTGGATTGTTCAACAATATTGATTGCACTGGCAATCACCACGTGATTTGTGATAAAATCAGGACAGTGACTGTCTCCTTCATTTATTGTCCGGATACCAGGCCCCTCCTCTTCAAATGTCACACCAACATTAGGTTTTAACTTCACTAACCTGACTTCATATATTGGCCCTTCTTATCAAAGCAACCAGAGCTTTATATATTATATACCTATGTTATACATTTACCTATTTATCATTTTCAATATCTACCACTAACAAATTTTGTTAAATAAAACTATTCATTTACGTTTATAAACGAATACTAGCACAATATTTATTATTTTATTTTTATATCTTTTTTACCATTATTTAGAAGCTATACCTCTGTACCTTTTCTATTCTGTTACATCTTCGCCGCGTACAACGCGCCGAACGTATTGAAGTGACGTTATTCATACTGTCTAACACCAATCCTGCACTCACGCGCAGGTAACACACATGCAGCTCAGTTGCATCGATGAATAACACGCACACCTCGAGCCAGGCTAATGTTACCCACACAACTCCATTGTTTGTAGTGGTGATCTACCTTATCGCACGCACACGCACGCCATTTATTTTACTCAAATGCATTCGCAGTTGCACCCGTAATAGTAGGCATCGCTTCATAACTCACTATTGTCCTTAACTGGTATGATTGTAATAAGTACCTTATGATAGATTAACATAAATATTTTAGGATTAACTTAGATATCATAGGTAGTTTAATAGTTTAAATTTAGTGGACTTTTCATTAACCGTGTATTTCAACTAGTTTCTTAAGTTCGTTTCTTGAAATATCTTGCATATTTTTTTAATAAAACTACTATTAGTGGAAGAGCCTGGAGCCCACGACACAGGCTACCCTAGTGTGGGCCCCAGTGTACACCGATTGTTTAAATATTACCTAATTTAAGTTTCAGTAAACTGTATTATGTTTTAATTGGTGTAAGTTTTTTAGTACTAAGGTTTATTGAATAAATATTTTTATTATTATTATTATTATTATTGTATACCTATTAACTATCAAGGTTAAACGCTAGAGACAGCACGACATTCATTTTATTTGGGGTTTTAGCAATCTTGCTTTCATAAAAACTGTTTGCGGCAATGAATAGTTTTTTAAAAAAATGTTATTGTCACAATTATCACTTAAATTCGTTTAGTTTAGCTAAAAGTTCAATTCAGTGATTCACATCGTAGTGATTTAACATTTTTACTTAGACTGATGATGATGATATTGATTTTTGGTGTACCTACGAAACATTGCAAACTTAGTTTTCGTACGTCCAAAGTTTGTAGTTCAGCAACAAAGGGCAAAAAAAATGTGCAAGTGGAGTCCCTCCGCGCGGAAGAAGTGAAACTTCGACGCAACAGTGCTTTGATACCCCCTCCATGGTAGCGTTAAACGTTTAACGCAACCTTGTCGGAAGTCGCATTACAAGTTTCACTTCTAAACAAATAAATTTGAATTTCGCGCGGCGACTCTAGCGTTGGACATGAAATCTAACAAAGTTTACCCCTTGATGTGATTATTCTAGATTTCACCATCTGTAATATTCTGTGTAGTGGTTTTTGCTTGTCTTATGTGGAAGTCTAATAATATGTGTATGTGTGTTCATCCCATATTGCCAACATCGTACTCATTGCATTACGTTTTTCTACATTTTAGTAACTTCTTCCTCGTGTACATTTTCTTTTTTTTGGGAATGAAAACGCAACTTATATCGTTTTGTTTCTTCTTGCCTCAGACCAAATAAAAAAATTAAGACAGAACGTCGCCAAGTGAGGTCAGTTTTTTATACATGTGGTGAGTGCATCGGTGTTGCGCCGCCATAATTCGACTGACGAGCCAAGGCGTAGTTTCGTTGAACGTGTTTGTGTGTGTGTAATTATTGTGTCTGTACACAGTGAGGCGTAGTTTTGCCGGCTTCACTTGTTTGGTTCTCAACATTCTGTCTTGATTTTTTATTTGCTCTGAGCTTCTTGCTTAGTTCATTTAAATTTTTGACATTCTCAGTGGCCCAATTGTTCGCCTCCTGGGCCAAAAAGGTGTGGGTTCGATTCCCATCCAGAGCAAGCATTTATGTAATAAACATAGGTGTTTGCTCAGTATCTGGATGTTATTGTCTATATAAGTATGCATTTAAAAATATTTAAATGTGGTAATCAGTCTCTGGCAGCCATATCACAAGCATTATATTTTATTTACGTAATTTTATGTTCAGTTGTAATGCATTATTTATTAAGCAAGGTAGTTACATCATTTTATGCCAAGTTTAAAAAATATCCTTAATTAGTTTTCAAAATAATTTAAGACTTAGACTATGAATACTTCTTACAAAGCTGTTAGTTATCCAGAAAATAATAAAAGCTATTAGATCTTTTCCAGATAGGTATTACGAAGAATTTTCAATATCATTCGAGGGTCGATGGAACAGAATATTTCCTCATGAGTATGGAAAATAACTCAAGAGGCACGTTATATAACATTCTCGTAATAATAACATTGTTATCATTCGGAAAAACAAGTTTGAAGAGCTTTCAATCAATTTTCTAAAAGTAAATCCTTAATGCTTCGTATGATACCGTATAATTGATAGAGCGAAAACTAAGATCTCCGTTTTAAAACGGAACGGAAATAGTAGGTAGTAAAATTATTATTGTTTTTAATTCCTCGACACAAAATAAACCCTATGTTCTTTCAATATGATTGAAGTATTACGGTACCAAATTTCGAATCGATAGGACATAAATGGAAGGTAGTCAGATCCCCTCATCAACTAGAAAAGAGCTAATGATCTTCAAACGGCTGAACAGATTTTCATTAAACATGGCTAAGAACACTCGGGATTAAACTAACTATGACACAAAAAAAAAAACTAAACGAAAGTCGATTCATCCGTTTGGGAGCTACGATACCACAGACAGATACACAGACACGTTAAACTTATAACACCCCCTCTGTTTGTCCGGGGTTAAAAAAGCAGGCGTAAAAAGTAACTGTTCATTAATGTCTTTGAAAATTTAACTGAATTTTATTTTTTGTAACTTCTTACGACTTTTAGTTTCAATATGAATAATTGATAAATTAAACGAACTTTTGTTAATACTTTGTAAGTTTATTGGGAAATACGCGGAGAACACAAAAACTAGGAGCGCTTATGGCGGCTATCGGTGAAAGAGGAAAAGAGGGCGCTGCGATCGATTTTATTGATCGGTTTGACAGATGGTCGGAGCAAACGTCAATGCAATAAGGCGGGAATTTGAATATTTTAACACTCCCGCTAAATTTTAGCCTTATTTCACATAGATCTACTTCTTGAACTTTACTTTTAAACATTTTGCAAACAACACTGATTTCTAAACTTAGGTATACATTACACAAAAATAAATGACCTACCTAAAAGCCCTCTGATCCATAATATGTAACTATACTTATTTCTAGAAAACTACTTCAAGTATACAAAATAAAATGTTAGTACCTAACTTAACTAGAACTTATTTTACTTAGAACTACCTAAACTATGAAAATAGGCAAGTATAATAACTCTAAAACCTAAAAATACCTACCTATTACAATCATATCTGTAGCTTAGGATGAAAACTAATGTTAGGTGCACGGAATCTATTTAGTTACATAATCTCAGCTGTGTGTTAAAAATGTTAAAACAATTTACACAGCTGATTGTTTTTGTAATAGAATTAATCAGTTTTACAAGTAATTATATTTCTACAGAGCCTAAAGCTATTAATATACTATAACAAAAATGTAATGACAATAAATTATATCAATTCGTTTGAAAACCAAAGTGATGATTTACAAAATCATGGTTTTTTAATTAAGCCAAGTTTTTCTCTGAAATATGTGAATTTACTGCTCGGCAACGCTTTTGTCATTATATCTGCAATTTGTTCATTACTAGTAATGTAAATTAGTTCAATTAACTTTTCTTCATATTTTTCTTTTATGAAGTTATACTTTACATCTATGTGCTTACATCTTTTATAGTTATCTGAGTTTTTGATTAAACAAATTGTACTTTGATTATCAATATTGATATCTACTGAGTGTTGTTTAAATTCGCCTATGTCGTTCATCAGCTGACGTAGCCACAGGGTCTCCTTGGTGGCCTGGCAGGCGGCCATGAACTCGGCCTCGGTGGTGCTGAGCGCAGTGGTGGGCTGGCGCTGGCTGCTCCAGCTGACGGCGGCGCCATTCTTCATCAGCACGTACCCGGTCGTCGAGCGCCTCGTGGTGGGGTCGCCGGCGAAGTCAGAGTCACTGTAACTGACCACATCAGACGACATATTTGATCTGAAACAAAGTCCGTATAAGCTCGTTTCTTTTAAGTATTTGAAGATTCGTTTGACCGCATTCCAGTGCGTTTGGTCATAACAGTTCAGGAATCTACTCGCTAGACTGACAGCAAACATGATATCGGGTCTACTGACTACGGCTGCGAACATGAGGGAACCCACTGCTTCTCGGTATGGTATGCTGGTTTCCTGAGATTGTTGACTTTTCTCCAACACTACATGAGGATCGGCCGGTATACTGTTGGTATTAGCATCTGTCATATTGAATTTTACCAGTAATCCTTGTATGTATTTCGCCTGATGAACGAAAATGTAATCTTCTGACTGTTCTATCTGCATGCCGATGAAATTCGTCGATTGACATATCTTTATGTCGAAGTTTCTCTTGAGGTCATCCAAAACTTCAGTGAGTATGGCCATTTCTGGAGACAGGAGCAATCCATCATCGACGAAGATTAATAAATATACCTTTATTCCTCTGATGCAGCCCGTGTAGACACATCTATCAGCATGGCTGTTGGAGAAGCCATATTTCTTCAACACAGCATGGAATTTCTCATTCCAGCATCGTGGTGCTTGCTTTAGTCCATATAAAGATTTTTTTAAGTTTACATACTGTGTTTTCTCCAACGGTGAGGCCCTCTGGTGGCGCCATGTAGATGTGTTCTCGTAGCTCACCGTACAAGAAAGCTGTCTTGATGTCAAACTGCATCATTTGTAAATGTTTCTCGGCTGCAACAGATAACATTAGCCTAATAGAGTTATATCTGACTGTAGGAGAAAATGTTTCTGTGTAGTCGACACCGCTTCTTTGAGCGTAGCCCTTGGCACATAATCTGGACTTAAATCGGGGTCCTGTTGGCTCGTCTTTGATTCTGAAGACCCATTTACAACCAATGACCTTGGCTTCGGGTGGTTTTTCAACCAACTGCCATGTTTCGTTGTCTTTATGTGCCTCTAGCTCTTCTTGTATAGACTTTTTCCACTTTTCAGAGTCCGGTGATGACAAAGCTTCTTGATATGTCTGTGGATCATCATTTAATAGCATTGTATCATTATTAGTACACAGAAAAGTATTTGTTTTTGTTCTGTTTTCTCTGTTTCGTGGTCTGAGAGTCCTTGTGTATGGGCTAGGAGTATCTAGCTTCTGTTCACATACATACTCGGGAGAGCCATGGCTTTCATCACTGCTTAGGAACTCGCTGTTCTCAATAGCAGTTTGTGCTGATGTGTTACTTTCAGAGTCGGACACATCATGATCACTTTGTTCTGTAGGGGCTTTCAGAGAGATATGTACTGTATCTCGTTTTATAGAACTTTCTAAGAAAATAACATCTCTGCTTCGGGTCAGTGCTCTCGTTTTTGGATTATACAGTCTGTATCCCTTAGTATTATCACAATAGCCTAAGAAAATCATCTTACTTGATTTAGCGTCCCATTTCTTTACTTTTTCTTTAGGCAGATGCATCATCACCTCACAGCCGAAGACCTTCATAAGGCTAATGTTAGGTTTTGACCTTGCCTTTGTGTCGCGCTTGGGGTCCACTGCGTCGGAGCCGGTGTGCGTGACGCAGTCCCAAAGCTCCTCGTGCTCGAGGTATGATTTGACAGCGAATCGCCAACACACGTAGTTCTCGCGGCCTGTGAGCTTCTCGATGCACGCTGTGGTCGTATTCATGATGTGTAAAGATGCACGGAAATCTTCTTTTCGCCAATAATTCGATACGGCGAACACGCGGTGTGAGGTTATGGCGCCGGCCGATGCGGCGGCGGCGGCGTGAAAACTTTTTTTAACCGTAAATACAAAAGAATCGTCCAAGATTTCAGTTTACAGGCATGCTGGGCCCATAACCTGATAAATTAAACGAACTTTTGTTAATACTTTGTAAGTTTATTGGGAAATACGCGGAGAACACAAAAACTAGGAGCGCTTATGGCGGCTATCGGTGAAAGAGGAAAAGAGGGCGCTGCGATCGATTTTATTGATCGGTTTGACAGATGGTCGGAGCAAACGTCAATGCAATAAGGCGGGAATTTGAATATTTTAACAATAATTTAGTGATTGATTTCGTTAAACTGGTTGAATCGTTCCTTTGTCTCTATAATTCTATAATAATCTATAATTGTAATTATGTATTGAACAAAAAAAAACCATGACAATTTCATTTAGTTTGGCAGCTACAGCCTCCGAAAACTTGCTTTCGTAAATAAATATTTTTTTTTTTTTTTTGAATTTATTTTTTCTGTCATTTTTTAATTTTGTATTCAATTGTAAAGTAGATAGCTATTTATTTAAATCATTGTTTAAATTCGTTGCTATTATGTATTGTGAAATGACGAGATATATTTTGCGGTACTTTATATTATTGTACAAACTGTTGTATATATAATTTTAGTATTAAGCTCAATACATCAATAAACGATTCTAATTCTTCTAATTCTAATTCTATTCAAGGAAAATTGTTAGGCAGATAAGCGGTCTAGGTTGTAGCACGTTTACCTAGAAGATACCTATTTACTCGGGATTTGAAGACGCCCACATTGTACTTTAGCGGGAAGAGAGACCCAGGCAAAGCGTTCCACATTCTGGCTGTTCGTATGAGGAATGAGGATTCGAAACGCTTGGCTTGGCTCCTCCGACTCGTACTTGGCCGATTATTTAAATAAAAGGTGAGTAGTTATGTAAGAAATTGCAAAAAGTCCGAAAAAAAATTATTTTCGCACGTAGCCTCTAGCGCTATACTCGTACCTTAAAAAGATGCGTCAACGAGGTCTACTGTTCGTAGAACTAGTAGACAAATACGTTGAAAAAATACGGTTGAATTAGGAATTAACTATTCTACCCATACACAGAAAGTTTGGGGTTCAGCAAAGAAACGTCGGCGCGAACACTTGTCTTGTCTTTTGGCGAGTTTTATCGCAATTGGCTGAGCGTTTTTGGAATTTTTATTAGGAAAGGGTTGGAATTGGATGTTTGTTGGTTTTTGTTATCCGACTGTCTGTCTAAGAAGGGTGTTTTTCTAAACGACGGACATATTCTAGGACAACTTTTACAAAGAGACCTACCGTGCGAGAATTAATTGCTGTTCAATCTTCGAGCATATATTATCTACAGAGCCACAGTTTCTTGGTGAAAGTAGTATAAAAATGTCCGAGTGCCGTCATACATACCGACCGGATTTAAATATCGATGAACATACACAAAAAAATAATACATGCAGACAAACATGTACCCCCTTCTTTTTGGAAGTCGGGAAAAAATATCACGAGGGTAAAAGCTAGTATTTCATATGTTGCAATGGACGATTGAGTATTGGGTACCATTTGATTTGCTTTTTTTGCTATGCAGAATAGGGCTACATTTGGCCACCAGCTCGCCTGATGGAAAGCGAAGTTGTAGCCGAAGATGGAATATGTAGACCTAGAAGATACCTATTCACTCTTGGCAGGGCATTCCAATCCCTAGCGGTTCGCATTATGAAGGAAGAAGCGAATCGCTCAGAACGAGCAGGTGGTTTACTTCAATATCACGAAATACAAAGAAGGAACAGGTTCTAATAGCTCCGGACAAAGGCTCCTTTATAGGAGTACGTAGATATCCAAGCAAACAATTAAGTACTGCCCGAATCTAGGACTTACAGACTTAGCACAACAAATTTACACAGGACAGGCGAGATCGGTTTGTTTGGTACAAGTAACAAGAATTAAGTCCAGGTTGATGTTATTTTTAAGCTACAAAAATAGTCAGGTGGCGTCATAAAAAATATGTTACACTAGCTGACCCAGTGAACACTCACCATCTGTCAAATGTCAATGACAACTTTTACATGCAGGGACATGTTGTATGGGAACATTAGAATCAAGTTTTTTTATATTTTACTCACCACTTTTTTTAAATTTTCTCACCGTTGAAATCTTCCCTTAGCTTCCACAGATATTTCAAGATCAAAATTAGCCAAACCGGTTCAGCCGTTCTCGAGTTTTAGCGAGACTAACAACCACGATTCATCACTTTTAGCTGTGTGTCCCCATGTGTGCTTATATCTTTAAAACTACGCAACGGATTTCGATGCGGTTTTTTTTAAATAGATAGAGTGATTCAAGAGGAAGGTTTATATCTATAATAAGCCTGGGAGGGTCGCTAGTTTTTATATAAGATCATTGACATTATGGGCTGCATGTAGTACTTATGTGCCCATTAATCGAGCGAGATGTGTCGGTTTTTGACTTAACTTTGATTTATCAACACATCTCCTTCCTAATTTGATCTCACAGAAAGACTGAACCTTGGTCTTCGTACAAAATTTGATTTTGAACATTTTCTATGTACCTTTACTTAGGTATAAAGAGGTAATGTACGTATAGTAATTCACACCACGGTTTCACACCACTGACTTTTAGGAGAAGGAAATTATCTTGCATTGGTCCGTAGAAGGGATTCGATGGCATTTGTGAATCCACCAACCGCACTGGGTCAGCGTGGTGGATATGGCCCAATCACCTTTTGTAGTTAGGCCTACGTTCTACGAATGTATAGGACCTAATTGTTATAAACAATGAGTTTTTTGCGTAGAACAGCTTGTTTTATCTTGGCGATTTCATGGTTTTTCCCATCCTAATAAATAAATAAATGAAAAAATATTAGGGGACATCTTACACACGGTCTCTGACCCCAAACTAAGCATAATTTGTGATATGGCTGCCAGAGACTGATATACTACATTTCAATATTTTAAATACATACTTATATAGATAGTACCTAAATAACACCCAGACACAGAGCAAACACCTATGTTCATCACACAAATGTTTGACCTGGGTGGGGATCGAACCCACGCCTCTTTGACCCAGAAGTCAGGATCACTAACCACTGAGCCACCGAGGCAGTCAAAGTTGATCCTAAAAGTTGATCACTCGTTTTTGATATACTTGACAGATGGATATAGAGACAGCAAATTGATTCTGTAAGGGTTCCGTTCTTTTTTACAAGCTTTTATTTACTTTCACCTGTCCCGTTGTCTGTCGTTCTGTAATCAAATCTTGCAAGTTAAATTTGATCCACTTCCCGTTTTCTGGTGACATGGTGCTGATCTGATGATAGAGCTGGAAGGTGGCCAAAGGAACTTAGCAATGAAACGACACGACCTCATCGAGTTTAGGTTCATTTGAATGGTCTTGGCGAGTAGTTTGTTTTTCAATGGTAACCAGGGTCTGATGATGGAGCTGGAAGGTGGTCACAGGAACTCTGAAATGAAACGACGCAACCCTAACGAGTTTCGGCTCGTTTGATTCGTCTTGGCGAGTACTTGTTCAGTAAAAGCTTGTTTTTTTAAAAAAAATAGTTTTTTAAAATATAATACTTGTTTCTTATGAGATACAGAATCCTAAAAATAGCGTTTCATAAATTGCCGTCCGATGAAACCTATATCGCTATCGCTCTCTCTCATGTGTTATCCCCCAGTAACAGGATATTGCTGTCTCCACGGCCCTGGCCAATCACAAAGGTGGTCGCACCTTTGTTGTGGCCACTCTCGTTACTCTATATTGAAGTTCCCACTTTAATTTTCAACTCGGTTAATAGGACTTTTTGCGGTAACTATTTGAATTTAACCGTTCTGCTTAATTTTAACCCGAAGTTGGTCTAACTGTACTGCTAGACCCGGAAGTTTATAAGTACTTTATAGTACTGATGAATTTTGCTTTAATGTTGAAGGAATATGTGGCTTGGTGGAAAAACAGTCACGTTAGAAACTTGAAGCGTGGTCAAAATGGACCGAGACAAAAAAAAACTCCAAATCAATGAATACGAACCAAACCTCAAATAAAAACAACGAGTTGCACTCCGGGAGTGCCGGCAGAAGTGAAAACTTGCTCCCTCCGTTCTACGAATTTTCTATCATGTCACGTGACCTGACGCGAGTTTAACATTTTACCCATCCCAAAAAGTGCACAACGCAGCTAAAAAAGTTTTCACTTCAAAAATCTTGGTTTTGAATAAATATTTAATGTATTTTCGCTCTGTTTATCTATTATTCATTTATCTATTACTATTATTCAAAACATGCATCCTACCATGTCTCTCATATGCTTCACAAACATGGATTTTCAATAATTATACAAAAAACAAAATAGCAACCACGCAAAGAGCAATGGAACGGAGTATTCTAAAAATAAAAATAATCCACCGAAAAAGGAACAAAGACATAAGAAACACCACTAAAGTCATCGACGCTCTACAACACTGCAAAAGGCTAAAATGGAAATGGGCCGGCCACATAGCACGTATGAATGATGATAAATGGGCAAAGAAGTTAATATTGTGGAACGGTCCCACAGGCAAGAAAAGCAGAGGCAGACCAGCGGAGCGATGGCTTGACGAAATCGTAAGACTAACAGGAAGAGACTGGATAGGAAAGGCAAACAACAGAAAAATGTGGAGAAAAACGGAGGAGGCCTTTACTCGTTGAGAGGTCCTTAATATTTGCCACTTATACTTAATTAAGTTTTTATTGTTTAGTTAAATTTGCATGCTAGAGTTAGATTAATTAAGTAGGTTACGAACAATTCATTGTTTAAATCTTATTAATTTCTTTTATTATTGTTATATTATTCAAAACAAATCTTTGAAGATGTACTTCCGCAAAGTAACACCTGATTTAATCTACTATCAAACCTCAAATCATTTAAAAATCATTTTTTAGTATAAATATAATCATTTACAGCTGAATTTTATCAGCATTTCGGGGTAGTTTAGACAGGTCAATAGTACACTAGGAATTACTTTGTTCTATGAAAACAATTTGTTCTATGAATTTTAGACCTTCAAGGGTCTGTGGATGCTCCAATTGCTTGTTATGTAGTAGTAGTTTTAGATTATGTATGTCTTGTATTTAGTGGTATATAATAAAGACACTTGCCCTAAAAAAAAGAGTATAATAGTATGTTGTAGTATATGCATCGTTTAAAGAAACGACCTGTAATGTTACTCCCGATAAACCACCCTCAGCTAACTATCAGGGCCTAAGCGACCCCTAAGTCGTTGCGCGAATAGCTCCGTAATTACACAAACGACACTCGAAAGTCTTACCATAGTATTAATTTTTTCGAATAAATGGCAAAACCTCCTTCCATCGTGTACAAAATTTAAACATTTCGCTCGATTTTTTACATTATTGTTGATTTTTCAAAAACGGTTAAACCTATTTCTGTATAATTTAAATGGAACAATCACGGGATTATACCGTTTTGAACTAAAAAAAACAAATTCGTATCGGTTCCCAATTGGCGAAATTTTCAATGAACATACACAAAAAATACATACAGATGAACATAGAACCTCCACCTTTTTGGAAGTTGGTTAAAGAGTAGCAAACAGATATTGAAAAAGAAAACCATTTTTTTTGATAAAAATTTGTCGAAAATTGTAAATTGGTAGGAACAGGTTTTAGATATATCATATTTAATTCCGACAAAAAATATATGTTTTTCTGTGTATCTATGACTTTAACCGATTTGATAAGTTTTATTTTTGTTTAAAGTAGCACGGTCACCATTTTGAGCGTATTACTTCAAATCCTATCCTATATACATTTTAATAAAATCTCTACCTAATAAAGTCGTCTTGCAAGATTCCTATCTATATTTTAGAAGTTTCTAGCTAATAACTAAGGTCGTCTTATAAAAACGCCTATTTGCCTACTGATATTGTATACCGCATAAATATTAGGAGACCCGTTAAGCAACCCTTAGCTGCCTATCGGGGCCTAAGCGGCCCCTAACTAGGTCGTTGCGTGAATAGCTCCCTAATTACACTAACGACGTTCGGACGTCTTCGGCTCGACCGGAAATGGAGCGTTCTGATGACGTTGTTGAGCTCAACTTCCGGTTGGCATTTTGTTCTTTAAGTGGACGATGTCTTTTTGTCTGAAAAAGGTAATGCAAAAATATGTCGAGATTAAGCCATCACCTGGGTACTGTAGCTATTTAATTATTTGCTTTTTAGGATTCCCAAAGGGTAAAAACGGGACCCTATTATTAAGACTCCGCTGTCCGTCTGTCACCAGGCTATATCTCATAAACCGTTATTTTATTTTGGAAAATTATTTTTCGGTTATTTTCTTAAATAAAAATCATAATTTAAATGAATTTCATTTATTCAGATTTTATTATCTTGAAAAATTGCTTGTAAAATTTGGTGGATTTATAGCGCCTTGAACCAAAATAAAATTAGAAATTACGAAATTTCATTTTGATTAAACGTTAAATACCGTTGTTTTTTTTTCTGTGAATTTGTTTATCATATTTGAAAGGCTAGAGGCTACTGTACTAAGCCTGAGCCCACTGTGCAAGATCTTCTGTTTGATGTATTGTAAATCTACCTATAGACTACTAAAAGAATAAGTCAATTAATTTACTTGGTACGGAACCCTAAACACACCCCATCAAAATAAATCAACTCTGAAATAGACACTAAATATTATGAATACATTTTGTAATAGGTCAATCAACTCTTGAATGGAACAGAATTTGTTCATCTTGTTGAATACAATAATTTCCGTCCTCTAGAAGTAAAATCATGTATTTTTTCATGTATGCTTGAAGTTATAAAACTCTACTCAAATAAATAACAAAACAAAACCTAAAGAAAACAGCTCGTTGTATTTCTAAAACAAAGAACGTTAATTTTGTACTTTATTTTTGAAACAAACAAAATGCAGGAAGTCCGATAAGAATCTGTATTGACAAAACTCCCTTTAGGGCTATATTTCTCCGCCAACTTTTTGAGCTACCCTTGCATTTATTTTGATATGCAATTTTGTACTTAGTAGCTTAGATTTTAAAGACTTTAATCGCATAAGAAAAACGACATTTGATTATGCGAATGGATTAAATAAAAACGCCTTTAGAATTTTAAGTACACTTTAAAAGTAGGTACATCTTTCGAAGCCTTGATGATGATGAAGCTTGAATTTTAATTGACTTAGTTATTTACTATATTAGTAGCAAAACATAATTAGGTACGACAAATTGGGAATCTATTAAGTTTTAATCCCAAACTCCTAGGTTCAAACCCTGCACGCACCAGTTTTATTAATCACTACTTATTTTACACAGGTAGTGAATGAAAATATCGCAAGAAAACATGGATCAACCATCTAACTTTTTTATTTGAGCTGTAGAGAATAAATAATTCGATGAATACGAATATTACTAAAATTTAGCTAAAAAAATTATGATAAGTACACCGTAATCATATCGTATTATATTTCAAAGTAATAGGTAGGTCTAAAATTAATATTGTGAGAATTTATAGTGGTCTTCTTCTCTTCTGGTTTTGCTGGGTTTATACGCTACACTATGACGAAAATTATATTCACCATCATGTACAATTGAATTGAATTAAAATTAAATAAAATAAATATAAATATTTGGGGACACACGGTCTCTGACCCCAAACTAAGCAAAGCTTGTGATATGGCTGCCAGAGACTGAAATACTACATATGCATATTTTTAAATACATACTTAGTATAGAGGAAATACCTAAATGACACCTTAACACAGAGCAAACACCTATGTTCATCACTGGGTGGGATTCGAACCCACGCCTCTTTGATCCAGAAGTCAGGGTCACTAACCACTGAGCCACCGAGGCAGTCTAATTTTCCTAGGTTCTATTGTATTCAATTGCATTAATTAAAAAGAACATAAAAATTGATGAAGAGGACTAATGCCACAGTCAAAGAGATATACAAAAACGCCAGAAATTTACATATAATATCCATCGGAAGTTGAAAATAAAAATACGTAAAACTAATCTAATAAACTCGACGGACTACAGTCAAAACGCAATATCTCATAAATCCTCAAAACCAGACGGCCTGTCGCTTCTGTCTGTATAAAAAATGCGACGGTTGTTAAAGCCCAGCGGGCCAATTCTACTAAGATCCCACAAATCTAAACTGAACCACATCCGCCATACTTATATTTTCCACCTAAGAAAATTTCAAAATATCAAAGTCATTAACCGTAAATTTCTTTTTTTTTTGATAAGCTTTAGCTAAGCTCGGATGACACGTTAAATTGAAGGTCCCGATTGTTTTAACCGTTTAGACATGTCAGAGGCCTTCAGGTGGCCGCAAAACTCTGACACTAGGGCTAGCCACCCAGCCCGTACGAATTTACTTACTTAGCTAAGCTAAAACACGTATAAAGAGCACAAATTTCAGGTGTTTGGTAAATGAAAACTACTTAAACCTCTTTATTTATCTTTTTGTAAAGTGCAAACGAGGCAAAATTTTACAACTACTGATACGGAAACTACTGTAGCTTTCGTTTACATATAAACTCTACGCCACAAACATACCCATAAAAAAATGCTACTAACCTAACCACAGTTTTTGTAGTGTCGACCGATTTTGGCGATATTAATCAAGATATAGTACTAGAGCCCGTGGGCTCTAATCTAAGCGCTACAGTAGATTTTTGCCATACAACCTGCGCGTAAAACTTAGTTAAATTTTAATTAAAACGCGCGAAAACTACCCTTGTCTCTAAAATTATACCTACTACCATCACCATCGAATTCCTCGGTGGCTCAGTGATTAGTGACCCTGACTTTTGGATCAAAGAGGCGTGGGTTCGATCCCCACCCAGGGCAAGCATTTATGTGATGAACATAGGTGTTTGCTCTGTGTCTGGGTGTTCTTTAGGTACCATCTATATAAGTATGTATATAAAATATGTATATGTCAGTCACTGACAGCCATGTCACAAGCTTTCCTTAGTTTAGGGTTAGAAACCGTGTGTAAGATGTCCCCTAACATTTATTAATTTACCATCTTTTTATGTTTTGTACCCACCCATTATGCGTAAAATGATTATGAATCAAGACTTTTTTGTCATTGGCCGAATTAGCTGAATTGGGCTCTGGTCACAAGTCATTGATTCACAATACCGAGCGGCCAACATGCCAAATCCCCAGATTATAGATCAAGCTATATCGCAGTCTTGGCAAGGACACTAGACTATTGTTTAATTTTCTGGGTTCCGTTTTAAATGAGGTTTTAGAGTTATTGTTGTGCTCGTTTTTGTTATTCCTATTTGCTTTCAGGTCGTTACTTTAATAGCTTAACGTTAGAGGTTATATTTAAGCTTTTCTAGTACTTTAGTAAGTTATCGTTGTTTTGTTTGTAGTAAATCGAATAGTAATGATTGAGTTGAAACGCATGACCCAACCCAATGCTCTTTTTTTGCGGTTTGTGTCTCATGTTCACTTAATGTAGGTATTTGTGTAATGCGCTTCTTCGACATCGTCATGCTAATCTTCAATACTAAACTACTCGTACTTAACTGACTAGAATATAATGGCGAACAACACAATTCAAATATTCAAAGTTTTGTATTCTATCACGCGTCTCCTCCATTTGCTAGATACTAAAATCACCAGTGTTCGTCTCGTCACGTGGACATGTAAAAAGCTGAAAGTTTTATTGCAATGAAATATTTTATTGTTAAAATTGTAATTAAGTAAAGTTTGTATAGGCTTTGGAAGTATTATTGTATGAAAAATACATACTTCAAATCGGGCAAATGATTGAACGAATTTTGGCGTGGTCATTTTTTAAGTCAGCTTCATGAATTGAAAACTGTTTAAATTACTTGTTAATAAGCAATTTCTGGATATGGTAAAACAGGGTCACACAAACATATAGATCATATTTTAATATCGTAATATTTTTTTATTGAAATGGCAATGGGCAGGGCACATAGCGCGGAGGACTGATGACCGATGGGGTCGGAAAGTTCTCGAGTGGAGACCACGTACCGGCAAGCGCAGCGTAGGACGTCCACCCACAAGGTGGACGGATGACCTCATTAAGACCGCAGGATCGCGCTGGATGCAAGCCGCTTCCAACCGGTCTTATTGGAGATCCATAGGGGAGGCCTATGTCCAGCAGTGGACTTCTTATGGCTGATGGATGGATGGATGAAGTCTGCGCTTGACCACCAACTCGCCTGATGGTAAGCGACGTTGTGATCGAAGATGAAACACGCAGACTTAGAAAATACCTATTCACTCTGACCTTGAAAAGCTTTAGATTATATCTCCTAGGAAACAGGAAAGCAGGAAGACTGTTCCATTCCCTGGCGGTACGAATCAGAAATGTTGAGTCAAACCGCTTCGTACGTATCGAAGGAAAATCGACAGTGTATGGGTGGTAATGTGGTGTCCTCCTGCTTGTCCTGTAGTAAAAGGGGATGGTAGGATAAGGTCTTGCATCTAAATCTATCAAGAATTACATCTTTACAGCTTAGTTACCTCAAAACTAGTAGTGTACCCATCGATCAATTACAACAGCTATAAATCGTTCCAATACAAATAATAAAATTGCTATACCCTTATAAGGTCAAATGTATAACTATACAAAACATGTTAGCTAAGAACCGCATGTAAATATCATATGTTGTAATAAATTATTTGAGTTAGAGTTTTTGAGTTGAGCTGTCTACAGTGCCAAAAAATTCGTTAAATAACTATAATCCCAAAAACGATAACCAGCAACCGATATACACGGAACCCTTGAAACGCTAACTTTTTAATTTTATCCGAACCGTCGCAGATTTGGCTTGGACTGCGGATCGATTTTTGTATTTTTTCGACTTACTCAGCTTTGGCGTCAAGCGTCCGAAAGCTTGCGCATCGCAAAGGCAGTTTTTCGTTTTTCCTTTTATTTTATTTTTATTTGGTAGTTGAATTTGGCAGCTGAAAATATTTTACTACTTTTTCCTCAGCTTACATTTTAATATACTCGCTGATTTGTTTACGTTTATTTTGTTGAGGTGCAGAACGCTTTTTTCGTACGTTAAAAATATAGCATATTTTGCAGCTTAAGTACCTTAGTTTTAATGAAATCTACGATTCCATTACCTTATACAGGGTTATTTCTAATCAATTAGTATTCTTCTAGGGGCTTATTCTGTACATCAAAACTAACAACTTTTGTTGTTAAAAAATCAAAAATATTTGAATTTTGATTCTAATTTTGATCCCGCTGACCGAGACAATCAGCCTTAATCATATCCTCAGTCTATAGTTTAGCTAAATCTTTTTTTTTATCGCGTATAAGTCCGCACTTGACAACCAACTCGCGTGATGGTAAGCGACGTTGTGGTCGAAGATGTAGCACGCAGACCTAGAAGATACCTATTCACTCTGACCTTGAAAGCTCTAGATTATATCTGTTAGGAAACAGAAAAGCAGGAAGACTATATTTTCTATCTGCTGTCTATTTTTACTAGCGTCTTATAAGCCTTACCTTACTCTGACACCAGAGCTAGCCTCCCGGCCTATACGAACTTACTTACTTTATAAGACACAACCCCAAAACCTCTTAAGTAGCGAAAAACGCTCCAAAAAAAGTAAACATCTCTTTTCAAAAACCTATCACGCCTAAAGCCTTCTACAAACTTTCAAAGAGTCGAAGAAAAGAAGTCCCGAACCTCTTTTTAATTAGTACGTTGTCTTATCTACTTTCGACAGGCCTCAGGGTGAAAGGAGGAGGGAAAAGAGGGGCAAAAAGGGGGTGGAAAGTTGAAAAAGTCAATAATTACCTTTCCCACGGTTAGGAGTGGCTTTTTCCTATAAATATTTATGGAGAGATGCGTCATTAGTATAGCGCTAAGCGTTCTCAAAGATATGTGCAAAACTCCTAAAATAAAAATTACTGAAACTCTTGAAATTAGGTAAGTGAAAAAAAGAAAAAAAAATTAATAAAAATTTATTGCTTTCAGTACAATACATGAAATATGAAGCCATGGACATCAAACTAGGTGTGAGAACACCTGTATTTTGGTGGATAGCCTTCCTAATAATTACATCATTACGAGTATGAATTGTACAGTTTTACATTCAATCAAATGATTTTTATCGTGCTTCGCACACTAGGTTTATAGTTTTACATTTAATGGTAACTAAAAATTATTAACTTCTTAAAATAATAATATTGTTAAGTTTAATTATGGTCTGAGCTTACAAGTCATATTACAGTGTTTTTGTTTTTTTTTATAAGTTTCAGAATAATTAAATGATTACTTAAGTAACTCGTTCTTTGAATAAATTATAACTTTTTTCGGAATCCATAAGACAAAATCGTGGTGTTAAAAATTTGTACCTATGTTTCTGTATATCTGTCTCTATCATCAAAATTTCCCAAATGAATCGTCGTTTCACCATAGAACGTCTACTGCTAAACATAATTATGTCTTTCCAATAGATCTCCAATAAAATTGGTTGTCTTGCATTGCGTCCAGCACAAACCCAAACAAAAGACCAAACCAAACACAAGAGAGAATCGATAATAATTCATGCGTGGTCATTAAATAATGTCATGATATTTCTTCAGCAATATTTTACCAAAATGTATCATCAACCGGATTTATATTTCTTTTTCATTGAAATTGATTTTGATTTTGAAAATCCTTTACTGACAATAAAAAATGGTTCACTAAGCCCGATTACAGAGGCGCCATCGTAATTATATTAGCTAAATAGTATAGTTCTGTTTTTTTTTTCACTCTAGGCATTCGATAGAGAGAACGCTTTTTACGTTGCTAATAAATTTACGCTGGCGCCTCTGTTATCGGGCTTAATGTGTATTTAGCATTACATAGCTTAAATAACATTAAACTTAATAAATTCAATGTTTTATAAGCTAAGGTAATTTAGAGTACTAATTGTTAAGTTAAAAGAAAGTTGTCCAACAAGACCGATATATCGACTTGTAGGTCAATCCGTTCTGGAAGTCGGTACGCCCTAAGTGTGCAAACACCATCCGTCTTACCACAAAAGTTTTACGCACGCTTTAGATAATGTTTAACAGTACAAAGTGCACGGTTAAACAGTGTTTAAAGCGTGGTTAAATCTTTTGTGGTAAGGCGGTATCTCTTTTTTATTTGTTCTTACTTTTTACCAATTGGAAGATGGAAGGTGCGCGTAAGGAGTTGTGACGTCATTTCCTGTCAAATGTGCCCCTTATGGGACAATTGGAATAAAAAAGGAAATCGGTGTAAATTATCAACTTGAGAGAAAGGAGATATTTCAAAATGGGCTCAGACTAGGTACAGTAGCTCAAAAAATCCGTTAAACTATGATAAATAAATGCGCAGAGTAAAACAACCGCATCAAATGCTTAATTTATGAGTAATTTCACATTTTCCAATTTGATTCTTGTTCAGTCATTGAATTACTGTCTTTTTGGTCACATGTAACCTTAATACCCGAATACATGAAATTACTTTTAATGGACACTGTTATTGTAAAAAATAACGGGAAAATCATTTTCTGATAGAAACAAAGCAAATTATGAAATACTGTACCCTTTAGTGGCCCAATTTCTATGCATATTTGCAATATCTCCTTTAATCATGAGTTTTGGAAAAGGCTGATTTGTAATATTATGATTTTCAACCGTCTTCTTGTTGGAGCGCTTCACGCATTGTTATCTTTTGAACATTTCATATACTCGTACCTAGTTACTAAACAAATTTAGTCCAATCTTAAAAATCATAGATGGCTCCGTTCATCGAGCGACAAAATCCTGAATCACGCTATGACTTTTGTAATGAATTTAGTGAGCCATTTGATATATTTTGTTATCTTTGAGTATTCGGTAAGGTATAATAAACCATCTGTCTCGGAATTAAGTGTTATATTCGAATTTCGAGGGAAGTTTTCTGCGCTTTGGAGGACGCTCGTCGCGTTCAACAAAAAGTGGTTTACAATTACATAGGTACGATATAAAATATGTGTTATTTTTTTTATACTATTAAGTGTGTTTTTTTAATTTGTTGACAGATTATTACAAAAAAAAACCTACAAAAAAACAAAAATTTTTAAATTTCAAAACTTAGTTCAATCAATGTAGGCGAGTAAATTTTAAATTAAGTTTTTCGTAGGATTATATTGATTGGTAGACTAAATATTAATAAGTTTTATAAACAAATCACTAGTAAGTACTTGACTGTTTTCATTCATAAGCGGTAGCGAGAACCGATTATGAATAGCAGCAGAGAGCAAGCCAGGAGTTCCTATGGCCACCTTCCGGCTCCATCATCAGATCAGCTCCACGGTACGATATTATTGCATTGCCGCGTGATATACACATGCGTGCAAAATTTCAGCTCAATCAGAAATCGGGAAGTTGTTTAAATTTAACTTGCAGGATTCAACCCAAACTTACATACATACATAGGTACATTCATTGCAAGTTAAATTAATGTGGTGGATATGACCAAATCACGCTTCGAAGGTGGACATGTGTTCAAGAGTACACTGTTGAAAGGTTGATAATGTAGAGACTCACCGTTTAACAACCCTGATAGATCTAGGTAGGTAAAAGCTACTCGAGTCCCCTCAGTTTTTGTGGCTCTAGCAATTTTTATTGGTATCTTAAAAGCCTCCGACGAAGTATTGATTTTGTGACGAAGATTCATTTCTTTCGTAGTTGACTAAACTAAATTCAACTTAACGATTTATCACTACATGGTGTAAAGCAAAACCGTTATTTCTGTGTGTCTGTCTGTGTATCCGTTTATATCTTCCAAGCTACACAACAAATTTCAATGCAATTTACACTACCGCTTAAAACATTTCATTCGTATCCGGGCAAAGCCGGGATGAGCAGCTAGTAATAAAATAAAAATGAAATAAAGAGGTCATCAGTCCACCTAGGTCCTAGTGGGTGAAAGTCCTACACTGCGCTTATAGATTATAGAATGCGATTATAAACATATTTTCCTGTTGTTTAATAAATTGAGCTCCTACTCGATAACTTTCAAGCGGCACTGAGCTATGTCGGACGAAAAGACGTTACTTACGCAAAACATTTATGTATTCAGCGTTTCTCTATAAATAACCAATTTCCCATAAAAGTATGGTCTGAAGAATGCAAAAAACAAACAGTCTACAAGGAAAACATTGTCATGAAACCCCTCCCAAGTTATTTCTCTACTCTACGATATTTTTATTTTGCTCAGTGTTATTTCTCTTCCATAATTTAATAATAACAAGTGTTCAATTGATTTTGCTCGTTCGCGTGTTGTCTTAACTTAGGTTCTACTGAAATTGGCTTAGCACGAGATGGGTTATGATTGGATGGATGTTTTTAACACTCGATGTAATAATGGTGTTATATTAATACTAGCTTTTAGACGCGTCTGCGCCCGCGTAATATTTGGATATTTGTGCTATGCGATGGGAACCTTTTATTTTTCCGGAAGAAAATTAGCTTGTGTCACTTTCCGTCTTTCAAACGATGTCCATAAATAAAAAAAGTCAATCCGTTGCTGCGTGAAAGAGTAACAAACCCATAAACTAACAAACACACTTTCAGATTTATAATACCTATAGTAACATTTATAGAGTACCTAAGGATAAGAAATTTTTTACTAAATTACTATACATATTTTTTAAACCCATAGTCGTAAGCCTACCCCCGAAGGATGATTGTGCCATATCCATCAGGCTGACCCAGTGCGGGTTGGTGGATTCACATACGCTATCAAATTTATTAGTGTGCACGTTTTTTACAGAGTATAACAGACAGCATTTGAATTTGAATGTACGAACGTAGATACAAGCAAACATACATTTGGCTCAACGCATAGCATTGCCATTCAGCGTGGCAATGCAGCCAGCATGTTGGGCACGCTGCCAACTGGCAGGGGGCTTGAGCATTTGGATTATCTTTAGACCTTCATGGGTCTGTGGACGATCCAATGCTTTTTATAAAGTAAAGTGTAGTTTTGTTGTAGTTAATAAAGGCACTTTTGCCCGATTAAAAATAACAAACACATTCCAATAATATTACCCTCCTTAAACAGTTGACATAAACAGTTCAATACTCGTAGTAAGTAGTGTGCATATTGCCAATAAAAATAATTTTAAATAATTGCATCCCAAAATGGCACATCAAATACCAACAAATTAATCACAAATAATGTACCGTTTGGCAGAATTTCATAAATTTCGTGAATAATGTACCAGACTGCAGTGATTTAAGGCAATTCCTGGGAAATGACGGTTATAACAGCTCAATGATTTATGCTTGGTTTTGAATTTTACGGCAAATAATTTTGATGGAAGCAATTTGTTTTTAATGTTATTGAAATCGTATGTATTATTTTATACCAAATAGGGCTAGACCGCAGCCTCAGAGTATGTTAAATCATTGTTGTTACATAAATTGCAATATAAACCGAAGCATACAAGTCGGCGGATGTGAACTTAGCTACAATCTGCGCGAAACCTAATCAACAAAGCTGTTTTACTATGGAAATTAACGTGGTATTCACTCATTTTGGCGAGTGCTAGCACGGCTCCGCGTGCTAGCTCTCGCCAACTTGAGAAAGGTCGCCGAACGCGACCGAAACTATTGTCGTTGTTATGACTATCCGTACACGTAAGTTTAGTCCCGTTATATATCGTATAAAACAGAGCTGTTAATGTTAGTTACAATATTGTTGATATTTAATGAACTTTTTGCATTTTCTTCCCATTCCATTGTAAAGAGTTTGATGCATAAGGCATAACGTAGGCACTTGTGCCAGTAACTCTAAACTGAAATGTTTTGGCATAAACACGACTCAATGTCACACCCGTCAATTCTATAGCAAAACTAGCTAGTTGATTCTGTTTGTTGCTCCCGGAACAAAGGGCTGGCAATCAGTCGTTCTAGGGGAGCGGCAAACACACGTGGCAAATACGGGAATTAGATGACGCGTTGGAACTCACAATAAAGGATATTTCAGTTTTGATTTAGTTACAGTAGGTTTAGTAAAATTTAGTTGGCATTTTTAACATTCTTACACTTTACACTAAAATATGGCACAATAGATAGTTGATTCTGTTTTAAATCAGTCGTATTAGGAGAGCGGCAAATATACTTGGCAAATACGGGAAATAGATGACGCGTTGGAACCCTGTTTTGACAGGTGAAAAAACACACGTAAAAATATGCCTAATGCATCAAACTCTTTACAATAGAATAGGGAAAAAATGCAAAATGTTCATTAAATATCAACAATATTGTAACTAACATTAACAGCTTTGTTTTATACGATATATAATGGGACTAAACTCACGTGTACGGATAGTCATAACAACGACTATAGTTTCGGTCGCGTTCGGCGACCTTTCTCAAGTTGGCGAGAGCTAGCACGCGGAGCCGTGCTACTCGTAGCACTCGCCAAAATGAGTGAATACCACGTTAATTTCCATAGTAAAACAGCTTTGTTGATTAGATTTCGCGCAAATTGTTGCTAACTTCACATCCGCCGACTTGTATGCTTCGGTTTATATTGCAATTTATCAAAAATGATTTACTCGTAACATACTCTGAGGCTGCGGTCTAGCCCTATTTGGTTTAAAATAATACATACGATTTCAATAACATTAAAAACAAATTGCTTCCATCAAAATTATTTGCCGTAAAATTCAAAACCAAGCATAAATCATAGAGCTGTTATAACCGTCATTTCCCAGGAATTGCCTTAAATCACTGCAGTCCGGTACATTATTCACGAAATTTATGAAATTCTGCCAAATGGTACATTATTTGTGTTGGTATTTGATGTGCCATTTTGGGATGCAATTATTTAAAATTATTTTTATTGGCAATATGCACACTACTTACTACGAGTATTGAACTGTTAATGTCAACTGTTTAAGGAGGGTAATATTATTGGAATGTACTCATATGTTTTTTTTTTTAATCGGGCAAAAGTGCCTTTATTAACTACAACAAAACTGCACTATACTTCATAAAAAGCATTGGATCATCCACAGACCTTTGAAGGTCTAAAGATAATTGTGAAAATTTCAGCTGTCTAGGCATCACGGTTCATGAGAAACAGCCTGGTGACAGACAGACAGACGGACATCGGTGTCTTAGTAATCGGGTCCTGTTTTTACCCTTTGGGTACGGAACCCTAAAAATGATGATAGGTAATACTGCACTTTACGTAGCTGCAGGATTGGGCAACCCTGCAGCTACGTAAAGTGCAGTACAATGCGTTCGTTAGAGCGGTCGGTTGGAGACTGGCCAGCGATGTATCGCTGGGACGCTGCTAGAATACTGGGGCGCACCCTTATTGCCAGTATGGACGTTATACGTCATATTATTCTTCCACAGTCCATTCATGCAATCCTTACCTAATTAAAAAGGTAAACAAACGCGTCGGCCATTACGTCGGAACTAGGTATTACATGGCCGAACTGTCAAAATTGTGGTCACTTTTTAGCCATGTGACTTTTTGGGTTGTTTTTACCCTATTACTAAGACTACGCTGTCCGTCTGTCCGTCTGTCTGTCACCTGGCTGTATCTCATGAACCGTTATAGCTAGAAAGCTAAAATTTTCACAGATGACGTATTTCTTTTGCCGCTATAACAAGAAATACTAAAAACAGAATTTAAAAAATTTGAAATTTTCACAGAATATTTACTTAGTTGTGTATTCACTTCAATTATAAAATTAAAATAAAATAAATATTTTTGGGGGGCTCCCATACAGTACGGAATCCTCCGTGCGCGAGTCCGATTCGTACTTGGCTGATTATTTTATTCGTATTTGAAAAAAAAACAATGATGAATTTTGGTTATATATTTATGGAAACAGATGCTTAAACGTTTTTTTTGGGATCAGAGCGTGTAGTGCGTTGCTAAATCGTGATAATTGGAGATTCACACACAATATGTAATTAATCCATAGGTTCTGCCTTACTGTTTATACGTCCTTCGTAGCTACAACTATCACATGATTTGCTGCATCCACGCTAAGAAATGTGGAATTTTTAATAGCCAGCTTCCGGCGCCTTGCTTAAATCCTGTATAAAATGTAAACCACTGAAAATGTAGCTTTTTTTTATTGATTTAATACACTCCACAGACTCCGGGGCCTGTGCTTTTTATGACATAAATTATTTTTTTCTGAGATTTAACAATATTTCTTAAAACTAAAGGCTTCACAAGAGGATAAATTTAAAATTTTAACTATAGCTACAAATACTACAATATTGTTATTTTTTATCTACAAAAACCGCTCAGGCCTTCCATCACCACCGCGTTTCGGTCTTTAATAAAAATGTAGCTTTCATAGCGAAGCTTTAGGTGCTAGGTGGCGATCACCAACGTTACGCAACGGTGGGCGCGGTCAGTCTTCGGATGGGTGACCGCGGGTGCCATTTAGGTACAAACTGAAAGTTATCGTGGCACAGACAACACCGTGGAACAGTCATTTTGTGGTGTGGTAAAATAGAAGTCATTTCGTATAACTTCAGTTTGATGAATACGGAAAAAAATAACAGATTTTCAAATTGACTCTAGATCATGAGATTCTTTATCTCATGGAACTAGTATCGTCAACTAAATCCACCCATCATCCATCAATGAGCCATATGACGTTCATTGCTGGGCATAGGCCTCCCATAAATATCTCCAATAAGACTTGTTGGTAGCGGTGCATCCAGCGCGATCCTGCGGCCTTAATGAGACAACCGTCCATCATGTGGGTGGATATCCTACGCAACGCTTGCCGATGCGCGGTCTTCACTCGATAATTTTTCGATCCTATTCCCTAGTCATCAGAAGTCGTGACTGTGGGTGGCATTAACAGCTTTAAAAAATCAGCTGTCTACGAAATCGTTTCCCACAATCGACAAATGTATGTTTTTTTTTTATTCGGATTGGCCTCATAGTATTAGTTGTTCATAACGCTGGTATGAATCAGTATGCTTAGTACGAGTACGTCCTTTCTGAATAGCAATGTATACCTATAAAACTTTTAAACGTTAACATATGGCTAAAAAATAATAAACAATAGGCCCTCTTAAAAGCCGTACCAATTAAAAATAAGAGCGTAAAGCTGGCCATACACGACGCAATTAGAGTGAGTGCCGAATGTCCCATGAATGGCGTCTTTATTCGTTTTTGGTAATGAATAGAAGAGGATATGAATAAGTTGAAGCTTTGATAGAGTTCGTGCAAAAAGAGAAGCGCCGTGGGTGAGGTCGCCCGTGTGCCATTTACCTAATTTTGTGACGTTGACAACACTGCTCTGTCATTGCTAGTACAACTAAAACTGTTTGATACTTGGTAGACACCAAGTTTTCATCAGTAGACTCACGTCTACCATATTGGCTGCTAATTAAAATCTTATTCTTAGTTCACTGTAACGCCACGACGGTTCTCTTTTTTGCACAAACCCTAAATGATTTTGAGAGGAAATTTTGAACGAGCTACGGAGAGTGCTACGCAAGGAGTCTCTCTGCGAGATTAAACCAATTCGGTTTTCATCAGTAGACTCGCGTCTACCAAGTATTGTCGGTACCTTGGCTGCTGATTAAAACTTATTGTTAGTTCACCGTAACGCCACGACGGTTCTTTATTTGCACAACCTATAAAGGATTTTGAAAGGAAATTTTGAACGATCCACGGAGAGGGCTGCGCGAGGAGTCTCTCTGCGAAATTAAATCAGAATTAGCGCTCATAGCCTAGTTTGACTAGGTGTTTGTCAGCGATCACCAAAGTTAAGCAACGTTCAGCACGGTCAGTCTTCGGATGGGTGACCGCGGGTGGCATTTTCTACTGAGTGCTACCGTCCCTTGGATATAAAAAGGTTGAGGCTTATGAAGATTCAAACAAATACGCAAAATACTAGTATTCTAGAATATGTCCAACCCCTAAGTAACTCCTTTCAGTAAAGAAACAACGTTACAAATAACCCCGTATACGAGTAGGTAATGAAAACAACCAATCCCGTACAGCGCATCATTATAAATATTGGTAGATGGGCACTTAACGTATCAAAACATTACGTAAATTGATTTTTAATGTTAATAAAATAAAGTTGAATTCCGCCTGTGAAGCGATTGTATTTTTAAGGGTTTGTAGCAATTAGGTTTTGCTGAAGCGTTGAATGCACAGTTAATAAATTAACTGCAGTAACTCAAGTAAGAACAAATTAAATAAAATTATATATTTAATAATATCTGAATAAATATTTAATAATATCTGAATACTATTTTTCCGAAATGGGTTCTTGGATAATCAGTTAAAACGCCGAATATTCGCTTTGCACTTTATTGCACAAAATCACAATACACACGACACAACTGGTTCGCACAAACACTTCACACTGGAACTGATATTCACACAACTAGTCACTTCACAATCACTGGTACTGAACTTGAACACGAGATGCTTTCGCGACCACGATAGAAACGGTAACAGACGAACGAAAACCATCGCCCTATTTATATCGGAATATAGATTTCCTAGAAATCTCTAAAATATTCGGTACCATTGTGATTGACAAAGTAAACAAGTGTACGAGAATTCCTATTGTTACAAAGTGATCAAAACACCAAGAAATAATCGGCCAAGTGCCAGTCGGACTCACGCACGAAGGGTTCCGTACCTTATTGGAGCCTCCTTAGCCCTATTCCTCTTGCCGTTATTAATAGCGAGCAAAAAACTCCAAAAAATTACGTTCATTGTATGGAAGCCTCCCTTAAATATTTATTTTATTCTGTTTTTGTATTTGTTGTTTTATCGGCAACAGAAATACACGATCTTTGAAAATTTCATCTGTCTAGCTATCACGGTTCATGAGATACAGCCTGGTGACAGACGGATAGACGGACATCGGAGTCTTCTGTGCGTACTGTTGCGACTAAATTTCAGTATGGAAACTAGCGTGGTTTTCGCACATTTTAATTAAGTAAAACAGAAAGTTGATCTACTGAATTGATTCTGTATATTTTTAAGAGTACTTCATGAAAATATGTTTCGTTCTCATTACCCACGATTTCGTACTTAATTGTTATGTATAAACTTTTATTACTCTGTCGCAATGAAAATACTAAAATTCCTTACAAACCGCGCCCATATTCAATACTCTCTTAAAATGCCAAAGTACTAACCCATATTACAATGTTACCTAACGTACCTCATTATTCCTAAGTCGCAATAAAATATTTCGAGCCTTTGTTTAGAAAATAATGGAATTTAATGAATATTTGATTGTGACACGGCAACAAAGTTAGGGTATTTGAAACCAGTAGGAATTTCTCAGAAAACTGTACAATGAAAATTCTGAGAGATTTGGGTCTATTGTTTTATTCGGCGAAGGAGGGAGAAAAATAGGAGGGGATTAATGTTAACTGATTTTCAAAAGGAAAGAAATTCTCAATTTGATAAAGTACGAGTAACTTCGTATAAGCATAAACTAAGCTACTTTCATAATTTACGTTTGGACTTTCGTAATACAGAAGTCTCTCACAATGGGCCTTATTAGTAAGCTCCAAATAGCCCAACGAGCTATGGAGAGGGCTATGTTCGGAGTCTCTCTGCGAGATCGAATCAGGAATGAGGAGATCCGTAGAAGAACCAAAGTTACCGAAGTAGCCCAACGGATTGGCAAGTTGAAATGGCAATGGGCAGGGCACATAGCGCGGAGGACTGATGACCGATGGGGTCGAAAAGTTCTTGAGTGGAGACCACGTACCGGCTAGACGGTTACAACAAACGGGACCTACAATTTAAAGCGATATCCGAGCCACGGTATTGTTCAGTTGGAAAATGCCACCCGCGGTCACCCATCCAAATACTGACCGTGCGGAACGTTGCTTAATTTCGGTGATCGCTGACAAACAGTAAATCTTGTTAGGATTTAGATACTAAACAATTTTAGTGTAGGTTTGTAGGTGTAGGTTGTTTTAACCGTTTAGCCAAGTCAGAGGCCTTCAGGCGGCCTAAAAACTCTGACACCAGGGCTAGCCACTCGGCCTATACGAACTTACTTACTTTAACAAGATTTAGCAGTATGAACCAAATCGGTCAAGAGCGAGTCGAGGTGGCTTATGAAGATTCGGTTAAAAAGATGTGTCGCGAGGCTTACTGTTCGGAGAACTACTAGTATTTATATTATATTGTAGTAAGAAACCTAAAATTTTGTGAATAATTATTTTTCGCAAAAAATGGCAAAACCGCTTTCCATCGTCTACAAAATTCGAAAATATCGCTCAAATTGTTTACATTATTTTTGATTTTTCAAAAACGGCTCAGCCAATTTCTATAAAATTTTAATGAAACTATCTCAGGAGTATACCCTTTCAAACTAAAAAACAATATTTCGATTCGGTTCTCAATTGGCGGAATTATCCATGATCATACACAAAAACAAAAATACATACAGGCGAACATAGATCCTCTTCCTTTTTGGAAGTCGGTTAAAAATAAAACGTTCTCTTCTTATAGTAGTTGGATAAAAATATAATAATACGGCCGCAATAACCCACCCGGGATATGTAGATAAATATGACATGTTTCTCAAAAGGGTATGAGGGCGCTATCGTCGTTATAAGCGGAGCGATTAGCGGGTTAAATTAAGCTATTTAAAACGGTCACTTAGAATAAACCCGTATTTATAAAACGTTCTGTACTTAAATGATTTTTCAAGAGCGTGTACTCCAAAAGTACATAATTTTGAAATATTTAAGTACTTACCTCTTTAAACCATTGTGATGTCAAATTTTAAACAAATTTGTTCATAATTGTGGAAAATGGAGGGATTTATTATATAGAGACGAATGGACAAAAATTTTACATTTTATTACAGATCACTAAAATTAAGGTCTAAAATATTCTCAAAACGTCCAAATGGAAATCCGTAATCAATTTAACAATTTTATCGTTCCATCCATCAGCCATGGGATGTCAACTACTGGACATAGGCCTCCCTCATAGATCCCCAATAAGAGGAAGGTAGCGGCTTTCATCCAGCGCGATCTTGCTGATATTATTAAATATTGATTTATAGTTAGATCACAAAAATATTTAGTTAATGTATTTCTTTATTTTGCATTACGATCTATGCGGTAACATCTAGTTGAGCCGATAACATCGACCTGGCATTCTTTTCTTTAGTGATGGGCGACAAATAGCAATGCCGATATTTCACAACTTAAAGTTTGTTTTTGGTTAAAAATCTGTCCAAGAGCGAAAATTAAGTTACATCGTCACTTTTGTTTATTTTCGTCGTATTTTAAGTTAATAAAACTCGTTCATATGTACCTTATGAACGAATTTATTTCTTCTTAAGAACTAAATTTTGTAATATAAATGTGAAATTTGACATTACACACGATAGACTTATGTACCACGTAAACCTTTAATTTCAACGTCCATTGTAGCTACTCTCCCGTTTAAAACGGAAACTCTAACCGCTCTCTCTTCTACTGTACCATCTATACTAAAGAGGAATTCCTTACATTATGTGATACACAACACTCACATTTACACACGTATTACACATATATTCGAGCGCGCATGTGTAAGTGAGGTGTCTTTTTACTGTACTAAAGGATTGTTGTTCCTTTGATGCTGAGTATAGAAATATTTACTAACAATACGTTTATAATATATTTTGAGCTTAATTTTAGTTGGGGAAGGTAGTGTGGCGAGCTTTCGCGGTCGCCAGTGCTACCGACCTCCGCGCGAGTCGACTGAAATCAGCAGACCGCGCGCACGCTTTTAAAATTAAGAATGCGATCTTCTTTTGTTTTCACATAAGATGAACATTTTCTTTTGCGGTGAATTGAACATTTTATTAAGAAAACAAAAGAAGATCGCATTCTTAATTTGAAAAGCGCGCGCGCGGTCCGCGGTGGTCGTTCGCGTCGCGCGGAGGTCGGTAGCGCTGGCGACCGCGAAGGCTCGCCACATCAGAGGGCTAAGTGGGAGTTTCTCGCTCGAACTCGATCGCGTTAACGTTTGATGTGATGATCTATGGAAATAGCACAGCGCCATCTTGTGTCACGTACAGAAAACTGAATAGCTAAGTGTGAGTATTTTTTACGGTAATGTAACGAGCGTCAAACCGATCCAACACAAGCGCGTCAACGTCAGTGATTGGCTAACTCAGGCGTGTGTGTCTATGTGAAAGTAATTCGATTTGAGTTGCAAAACTCCCACTTGACACTCAACGCGACGTAAAAGTAATTCCATTCGAGTTGCAAAACTCCCACTTGACACTCAAGTTAAAGTAAAAGTAGCTGTTTTCTTATTTGTTTCTTGTTTTTTTTTAAATATAAATAGTCTGTCTTATTGTCAAAATAATATTAGACGACATGTATTTATATTTTTCTTTTGCCAAAGAAACAAAAATGATGAAGATATAGTCCGTTAAAGTTCCGTGTGACGTCACGCGCAGGCAAACATTTTAAATAAAAAAGAAGTCGCGTGTCTCACTCCCGAACTTTAACTGGCCTTATCTCGGCTATATATTCACAAAGTAAACATTCGTGTCCAAAATTTCTTTTTGTATATTACTTATTGGACTAATTGTTATAATATTTATATTAGCCAGTCATCAACTCGCCTGTCTATTGTTGAAGGTTGCTTCACGATGTTTTCCTTCACCGAAAATCCTATGAGAAAATTCCAATTTATCCAAATCGATAAGCCCCTTAACTAGGTCAATGACCCTATTATCGCGTCTGTTTGTCATTCGCATCACAATCAGCCTCCGTATTATGTGCACGTATTAAATTATCCTTCCTTTCTCCCTAGCTTTGTTATTGATTGGGGATTGAATAACCGAAAATACAAGATTACGGTTAGCGGTTTCATTTCATACCATTTTATTTCGTAAGGTGTACCTACCACAAGAACGGATGATGACCTCATTGAGACAGCAGGATCGCGCTGGGCGCAAGCCGCTTAATTCGTACTGGTCTTATTAGAGATCCATACCTTAAACTCTTTCAGAAATATTTTCTCAAAAAAAAGCTCTTGCAGCTCTCCCCGCCATGCGCTGCTATTTATATAGGTACCAAAATAATTTCTGTGCCGACGAATATCTTTATTTTATTTATCTCAGAAAGTACATAACATAATTTCCTGATAACAATATTTGACTAATACTGTAGTCCAAAACAATGAGCACACGTCATAGTAATATCAGTTTTACATAATCATGGCAAAAATATCGGTACCGCAATTGTAATTCTTACCCGATATCCCTCCACTCATCAAAAACAATCCTACCCTTACTTTATACCGGTATATAACCTTATACCGTAACCGGTTCCAATCCCTGATATGGATGTCTTGCTATAACTCTTTTTTATGTGGTGACTGTGGCCATTTTGAATAAATACCTAATTTTGGACTTTCCTGGTATTTTAGATAACGAAATATGCTGTCAACATCATCATCATCATTTCAGCCAAGGGATATTAAAAGAAACGGTCTGAAAATCAGATAATTCTACAAGTAGGAATGATTTTACAGATGGCTAGAGTTCGTCCTACGCCCCGTTAGCTTGTAAGTGACGAACTTTTCGACTAAGCTGTTTTAATTAACTGATCATCTGCACGTGCCCTACTCACTGCCATTAATTTAGTAATTCCCAAATGTGACTCCAACTAGCTGACCCGGCGAACTTCGTTTCACGCGATATCTTTATAAATTAAAGCCTATGTGTTATTCTGATATTTAAGCTATTTTATTGCAAAGTTTCATCTCAATCCGTTCAGTAGTTTTTGCGTGAAAGAGTAACAAAGATCTATCCACCCATACTTACAAACTTTCGCGTTTATACTATTAAGTAGGATGCCAAATAACCACCAGCATTTTGGTCACGCGTCGCGTCCACCAGACGCCCAGAAAGACTTTTGAAAATGATATGAGCTCCCGGCCCCCACGGACCCAATGTCTCAACTCCAAATGGCTCAACGCATAAGCATTGCCATTCAGCGTGGCAATGCAGCCAGCATGCTGGGCACGCTGCCAACTGGCAGTGGGCATTTGGATTATCTTTAGACCTTCAAAGGTCTGAGGATGATCCAATTCTTTTTGTGTAATAGTAGTGTAGTTTTGTTGTAGTTAATAAAGGCACTTAAGCCAGTAAAAAAAAAAGTAGGATGTACTTATTGTGAGCTTTGATAAGTTTGTATTATGGATGTTTGTTACTCTTTCACGCAAAAACTACTGAACGGATTGAGATGAAACTTTGCTATAGTAATGCTTATACATCAGAATAACACAAAGGCTATAATTTATAAGGATATTGCGTGAAACGAAGTTCGCCGGGTCAGCTAGCTATTGCATCCTTTGATAAAACTTTGTAGATGTCACATGCCGTATACTGTGTGCTCTCCATGAAATGACATGAAAAATGAAATGAAATAATTTATTAATATGTCGAGTTACAACCACTTCTTAAATTAATAGTCAGTGTTGAGCATCAGACAATATCTCGTCACAATAACCCTTTACAACCGGCTCAATACAATCGTGAGGATCGATAAAAAAATTGGCGCAAAAACCATATTGATTTTGTAAACACAACCGGTCTCATACGTTCGTGCGGGATGAGCAGAAAACCGCACGATCGTATGAAACCGGTTGCGTTCACAAAATCACCATGGTTTTTCCGTCAATTTTTTTTTGATGATTTTATGCCTATATTGAGCCGGTTGTAAAGGGATAATGACAAAATAAATAATAACAGTAAATTTAAAAATAAATCGGTTACATAATCTAAATTCATCACAAAAACAAATGTTAAAACATTTAAGCTGTAAAGGGGCTACTAATAACATACATAATATTTATGTGGTCAATTTTAATTCACTGTTGTCATTTTCAAAGTACTCTTTAATTGTGTAAATAGTCCTGTCTAATAGAAGCACCATGACGGCGTTGAGAAATTGATTTTCAATTGTAATGGTCTTTATGTGCTCTGGAAGCTTATTAAATAACAATCGACCCATTGACATGGGTAATGTAATACGATTTTTTGACTCATGAAAATAGTAATACGATTTTTTTTTTTAAATTACTGTACTGTACTGTATCAGCCTTTTTAATAGTCCACTGCAGGACGTAGGCCTACCCACGAAGGGTGTGATTGGGCCATATCCACCACGCTGGCCCAGTGCGGGTTGGTGGATTCACATACGCCATCGAATTTCTTCTACGGACATATGCAGGTTGCCTCACGATGTTTTCCTTCACCGAAAAGCCAGTGGTGTGATTTATTTTTTAAATTAGAATCTACCTTACTCTATACCTACCCATACAACTTTGAAAACTTAAACTTGCGTAGGTTTATACAAAATTTACGTTACAGGAGCATTTGATAAGAAACTGTTTAAAAATAGTAGTTTATGCAACTGTCATTTAATGAAGGGTATTAAAACACGAGTGTGAGTATATGAAACGAGCGCAGCGAGTTTCACAATAGTAACGAGTGTTTTAATACCCGTGTTATATGCAGTTGCATACACTACTTTATCTTCACTAATAAAAAAATAAAATACATATTGCGAAACATTAAATTCACGGTCACAGTGAACTTGGCGCCATTAAAATCTAACCAATGAGAGCGCAGCTGCGCGCGCAGGGCCAATCAGGAGCGAGCGCGTGATGTTATAATGAGATTTTACGATATCGATGTGGATATTATAACATCATGTGAAATTGCTTAAATTGAGTGTTTTGTTGTCTGCGCTATAACAGTAGTCATTTTAAGTCAAGTATTGGAAAAATAAGTAGAATGTTAAAACATTAGTGTAGATAAATACTTCAACACAACCCATTTTATCTCTGTAAAGCCGTCCAAAAGGTAATAATGTAATTAGAATTCAGCAAAAATAAAAAATCATTCGTTTATAAAACGATTGAACCATTTAAAGCATTATAAACGAGCAATTATCAAAATTGGAGATTCATTTATTTAAAACAAATTGGTTTTGGCCATTCGGTAAAATAAAATTTATTTGACCTATAAATTACTTAGATAAAAGGCTTTTGGGGTTATTTACCTCGACTTGAATGGGAGGCTTTAAGGGCCAGGAATTAATGAGGGGAATTCTTAGTTTTATAATATCGTTATCTGTAGTCTAATGACCTTTCTTTAATTACCATTTGACTACAGGCCGAACTTTCTTAACCACTGGCGTTTCGGTGAAAACATCGTGTGTTGCCAGTGACGACATATGAAACTGAAATGTGGTCTTTTACTGTGGGCCTTGTAGACCGCGCTATGGAGAGGGCTATGCTCGGAGTCTCGCTGCGAGATCGAATTAGAAATGAGGAGATTCGCAGACGAACCAACGTTACCGACGTAGCCCAGCGGATTAGTAACTTACAATGGCAATAGGCAGGGCACATAGGTTGGAGAACAGATGGCCGATGGGGCAGTAAAGTTCTCGAATGGAGACCACACACCGGCGCAAGCGCAGCGTAGAACGTCCACCGACTAGGTGGGCCGACGAAATTATTAAGACCGCGGAATGCTATGTATGCAGGCCGCTTCCAACCGGGATTATTGGAAATCCATAGGGGAGGCTTATGTCCAGCAGTGGACGTCCTACGGCTGATAATGATGTGGTTGATTAAACCACCTGTCTAAGCGTCAGTCATGTTATTAAAACGTCTATCATAAAAGTAAGAGATTAGTAGTAAATTTTTCCCGCGGCACCCATCCGAAGACTGACCGTGCCAAACGTTCCTTAACTCCGGCGATTATAATGATGATGAAATTCTTGAACAAAATAACTGCTTTTATTTTTAATCTTTCGCGATTTGAGCACATTATCCTACTACATTATCTCATGTTTTATTGCGCGATAAGTCCCGTATTAACATAGTAGGATAAAGTAACTGCTGTTTACTTAGTAAATTAAATGAAAACAAACTTAATTTATTCCTTCTCAAAATAGATCTATTATCTTAGTTTCCTTCAGGACATTACTCATTGTCTAGTCTAAAAGTTAAACGGCTGACCTGTTTAACCTTTAATAAAATTAAAGTGATAAATGTAGCTTGAATATTTCTATTACATTTCGCAAAAAAATTGCACAACCGACTCTACTAATACTTTGCACGAATCGATGTGACATCCATGTAGGTATGTCATTGTTGATAACCAACTTTACCGATAAATTGCACGAATCGATGTGACATCCATGTACATCATTGTTGATTTATCAAGAACGGCTCAGCCGATTTCGATAAAATTTACACGGAACTATCTCGGGAGTATACCCTTTTAAATTAATAAGAATTTTTAAATCGGTTCACATCAGCCGAAAATATTGATGAACGTTTTTTGTTTGTGTAAAGAAACTAGAAACAAACGAACATAGTACTTACCTCCTTTTTGAAAGTCGGTAAAAATACCACTTAGATGTCAGATTCGGCCCATTGTTGGGCAATATTCTATCTAGGTAGTTAAATTCGACTATTCTTGCTTAGAGGATGATCTGGGTGAATTTTAGAGGGGGTTTTGTTAGCGTTTACACTGGAAGGTGTCTCTAGGAGTGGCACTGAAGAGTGCCGTTGGGAAGCCCTGAGAAGGGCTGTTTGAGGTGGCACTGAAAAGTGCCGTTGGGGGGCCCTGAGAAGGGCCGTTGGGATAGGGTCCCGAAAAGGACCGTTTAGAACCATCGTGTGGGAAGGATTAGTCAACTGTCACCTAAGTGTCAGTCGTCCAGGGTGGGCCGGGTGTTGATGCAATCAAAGGTACCGATCAAATAGTAACACCGCGCGGGGAGGCTCCTTCCATCCACCCCCGACTATTCTACTGTATGCCATTTTTTTTATTATTGTTGATTTTTCGGAAACGATTCCGCCAATTGCGATGAAATTTAGATAAATGGAACCGCCTCTGAAATATTACATCTACAAAAATAAAATCATCAAAATCGGTTTACAATTGGTGAAGTAATCGCGTAGGATACATAATTACACATGCAGTCGAATTGCGCACTTCCTTTTATGAAGTCGGTTAAAAAATTTAAACTTACAACACCCCTGTTTACTTTTAGGTTAAAAATAGACCTCTAGTTTCACACCACTGGCTTTTCGGTGAAGAAAAACATCGTGAGGCAACCTGCATACGTCCGTAGAAGAAATTCGATGGCGTTTGTGAATCCAGCAACGCGCTCTGGGCCAGCGTGGTGGTTATGGCCAAATCACCCTTCGTGGGTAGGCCTTCGTCCTGCAGTGGACTATTAAATAGGCTGGTACAGTACAGTAATAATAGATAGTTATAGCGGTAGAGACCGGCAATATCTAATAATAGGTATGCCAACAATACATTTTCTCTGAGCTAGTATTATCACCCTTGAAGCATATAACGTCACCTCCCTAGGGAGGTATTGTGATATAACTGGCATTGTGTTGGTACAATGATGTTTTAATTAATATAGAAAAAAAAGGCAATACAGTAGATAGTAAGTTTGTACCTATATAGGCTGGGTGGCAAGCCCTAGAGTTTTTAAATGGAAACCACGTGCTGGCAAGCGCAGCATAGGACGCTCACCCACAAGATTAAACTTGCAATCGAAGGCATTCCATAGAAATCTGTATGGAAATTTGATTTCTAAAAGGTATACTAGTTATTTGTACAAAGAATAAACCAATGTCTAGTAGTGGGCGTTGATTTGAGTAATTAAGCGACTTCCAAAAAGGAGGAGGTTCTATATTCGTCTGTAGGTATTTTTTCTGTATGTATTCGTCGATATTTACGCCAATTGTGAACCGAACCTAAAAAAAATTTTTCATTTGAAAGCGTATACTCCGGATTTGTATAAAATTTAAATGGGACCACCATTTAATATTTATACAAATCGGCTGATCCGTTTTTGAAATATCAACAGTAATGTAAAAATTTTATACATCAAGTCCAGCGAACTAATCGAATTTTGTACACTATGGAAGTCGGTATTGCCATTTTTTGCGAAAAATAATTATAAGATGATGATGATGATGGGTAAAAGATTGCTGTCTACGTTCAGTGCTGTTCTACGACTATGAAATAACAATGGTAATGAAGACTTACAAAACACCGAGAAGTGCTTCAACGACATTTTTTCCCAAAAACTTTAAAATCCTAATTTTCAATCAAATTCTTCCATCATAAAGCAAGAAAATTCCTAAACAAGCAATTTAAACAGCCAATATCCATCGCCGTCAGTAGTGTTAGTCAAATGTCAATAAAAGGATCGTGACCTTTTTACCACCCCCCGAATATGGGGGTAACCAAGCGTCGAACGTACTGGCAAACCCAGTAAGGATATGACCATGGTAATGGTATTTAACAGTATTGTAACTATAGGCAAACCATTTAACTCGCGGAACGCCCGCGGGGTAAGAAGGGAGCGGGGGAGATGTTACCGGGTGGGTAACAGGGGTACGCGGGGTCACATCTCACCCCTGTCACTCACCCGATAACATCTCCCCCCGCTCCCTTCTTACCCCGCGGGCGTTCCGCGAGTTAAATGGTTTGCCTATAGGCCCTGTCCTTGAAATAAATACCTATATTCTATTTTTATATTCTAATTCTGACATGATATTTTTTAATAATTATTAGTAATTTCTGGCATATTGCATAGTAACATACTGTTGCCGATAACGTAACTGCTATTAGTATGTTATCGTTGATAACGATAACATAACGTATTAATATGCTACTTGTTTGCAACCGGTACCCACAGAGTTGTTATAGCTCTGTGCCGGTACCTGTTGACATCCAAATTGTCACCTCAAATGACACTGACATTTATTTTTTGCTTGTATAGTATTTATTTGGTATTTAATTTGTTCTATTTTTAATTTGTTGAATCTTGATAATTTTTAGGTGTGTTTTAAAATGAATTTTAATTTTAAGGAATAATTCTATAATTATAATAAGTATTATTAAAAGTATTGTTATCGGACGTTTTCAAGAACATGTAATGTGTCTACGAAATAAAGAGAATTTGACTTTGACTTTGACTACAGCCCCACGTGGTCACGCGCAACGTATCACGCGCTAGGGCTGTCCGCCTGGTAGGTAAATCGCAGGTTCACTGATACAAACCAACACGATCGTTCGTCACTGCGGCGCGCCCCTGCGGCCGTTGTGTACCGAACTCTGAGGCGCGTAGGTATGATTCGCGTTCCGACCGTTTGTATTAAGACTGAATACTGTTAGATACCTTTGCCGTGGCAGGACTCTCTTGTTTTTGTTGCTGGAGGAAAGAGCAGTGGTGATCTAGAGATAGTAACACCTGCTTTACAATTTTGAGGTCGTGGGTTCAAATCCCAGTCCTGTACCGATGAGTTTTACGGAACTTACGTTCGGAATTTCGGTATTTTCGGTGAAGTAGAATCACGAACGCCATTCATCACGAATCATCACGAATGAGATTCTTCTGCTAATGTATTCAGCTTGCTTTCTTATTCTTCACGGAATAGCGATGTGGTAAATACAAACATTTGGTACGGGACTGTGTCGAAAATTCTTGATACCGATAGACACCCTTCCCTCACTGTCGATTGCACTATCTGTTGCTTTTATGGTCCAGTCTTTCTTCTCATGTTAGCTCCGTCGGAATCGGCCCAAAGGCAGTTTAGTCTTTGGATACAAAATGTGCCTCATCCCCATGTGTGCCCCAGCTGTCATCAGGCATCCGATAGACGGGTATACTGAGCGTCACACAAATCGGCGGATGAGAAGTTAGCCGAAGATGACACTTCGCCGTGATTCGCTAATTATTGCGCATGTGTGCACAATGCGTAGGGAGCGCACGGGAGGCATGAGGTTGGCGGGTGGGTGTGCCCCGGCGCAAGTTTCTCTAGCTCCCGCGTATACCTATATATCAGCTTTTGCGCAGCATTCTGCGCATAACTTCTCATCCGTCGATTTGTGTGGCGCTCAGTATAACGACACTACAGAACACGATTGTGCTTTTGCTTAAATGTTTTGTTCCTACCTTCCATACTGTCTCTTCGCCCAACTCGAATGAGGCATTCGCAGCGCGTCCCAACGCAGGTATTTCACCTTTATATTGATAGGCCGGGCCGAATTTTAAATTGTTATCTTCGTATTAAATTGCGAATGGCTTTCTGACTTGACGTTTTGAGATATGGCCTCGTTTTTTATTCAAATGTGAGGCGGGAGTGATAGACTTCCCTTTAGGAGTAATGTGGTTACATGGGTAGGCTGGATTTGATTCGGGATACCTACGAAGTAACTCGATGCTTATTACAAGCTTTAGGATTACACCACACTATGCTGATACTACATTAAAACAGTAGCCGGCAAATTATGGACCCGTGCTGCCCGAACCGGGAGAAAATTGCAAGAGTGAAAATGAGAGGAGAAGGATAACTTATACTTGAAGTGGACTTCTCTTATTTCTTTTTGTGCGTCTTGCATTTCAGCAATCGCTTTTTTGTAAGTTTTCAAGAACTTTTATATTAGCACCGTAGATAATGTTTAGTTGTCTATTCCACGGCTTCCTTGATACGTTAAATCGTTATAGATATAGTAGGTTTTCTTATTCTCGGTTTCTATATTTCTTATCCTATTATTCCGTTGTTGACCTTCTATTTTTATTGTCATTACATCAATGTCCAGCACATAGGTATCTGATTTCAATTCTACTGTAGGTACTTCTTGTAACTTTCAGTATATCATTATTAAGATTTTCTTTATTTTGACCACAAAAACACACCTTTTATGAATGTTTGTCTACACACGGCATATGTATTTTGTAAGTACCTATAAATTGTGTTACAAATCCCATAACAGTTACTGCGTCTTTTCCCGGCGTCTCTTCAACACAAACCTCTCAAGACGGGTGTAGATTACCCTAAAGTTGACCGGCCGCAAATTAGAGCCGTTTGACTTGGGGCAATCAATTGTCTTTGATGTGAGCTACTTGCCGAACTTCCACAACTTGAGGTTTGCATTTGGAATGTTTGAATCGGTCTTAGCGGACATTTTCGGGAACGATTAGGATTGAGGCGTACTTGGAATATAGTCCATTGAAATGTTACATGAGCTTTACATGTTTTAGAGGACGCAATTTTATTTTTGGGACATGTTTGGGCGGTCAATTGAAGCTTAACCCCAAGTTTGTGGGGTTGCCGCCCTTGTCCCCCGGCCGCTATCTTGGAAAAAGGGATGCAAACACCTTTTTCGGAAACTATGTGTCCTACAAACATTTTGTCAAGACATCATTTGTACCAAATCGCTTTGCGTACAAAAAATTTTGTATAACTTTTTGCCCTAAATTTAAAATTAAAGAAGTTAAAAGCAAAAACGTGAGAAAATCTATAATTTTTTTTGCTCTACAACTAAACATAAAATTGTGTCCTCTAAAAAATGCAATATCTTAAATTATTATTAAAATATATCTATAATTAATCAATATACTTATATTGTAACATTTCAATGGACTAATTATAAACTTGAATTGTTGAGATTGGAATCAAAGATCGGCGAAAGTTTGAACAATTAATTGATAATAGAATTTGATGAAGCCTGTCAGAGACTAATTTGAACTGTATTTGTAAGGCTTATGATTTTGATTTGATGGTAATGCGAGTAGTGGAGATTTGTATAATAGTAGAAGATTGTATTGCAATTTATCAACTACAAAGAGTAAATTCAACGCCTCCTGGACCTTAGTCAAATATTTTAAAACCAAATGCTATTTCACAACCCTCAATCCTTTAATTGTAATGACCCATTTGTCATTATGAAATCAGTCGTATGATGTTAATTGCTATGCATAGGCTTTCATAGGCCCTTTCGATTGACAGTAAGATTGGTGAGTAGGGGTAAAAAACTAGTTTACGTTTTATATAGCCAAACATTACTTCTTCTAGCTTTTCTTTTTTTCTCTTATTCAACCACATTTAGGATGTCCACTGCTGAAATTAGATCTTAAGGAATTGGATATTCCTAAAACCAGTTGGAAGCAAATTGCATACAGCAGGATCCTACGATATGTCTTGTTCCACCGTCCACTACCACTGTTTTCTTAGGCGATGTCAAATACAGGTCATTCTAATTTCTACTAATTTGACAATGCATTGTGATTTCCACGTCGCATCCGCAGAAAGGTCCCATCTCCCGAACTGGGGAATTCTAACTAAATCGATCCAACTTTCCGATTCGGCCGATATATTCAAAAAGTTGGTGGAAATTTATCTCGCAAGTTGAATTAGCTCTGTGGAATTAAACCCGAAGTTTGCCGACTGGTGTCGATATTTGCCTTGCTGGATCCGCTTCTGCTCTTTGTGGTTTATTGTGAGGGAAATTGTTAACTGGCTTTGTTCGATTATAATTTATCGGCGTACGCGGTAATGAAGTTTCGTGTGATTTGTAAGTGAAGTTGAAGATCATGAGAATTATTGTTTTGGTGTAACATTAATGTGTTAGTTTTTTTTTTTTGCTATTAGCTTCGAATTTTTGTAGAATGGAATGGAACGACGTTTGGTACGAGTTTTTGTCTTTGTTGTATCCATAAACATATTCCAGGACCAGTGAGGCAGTAAAAGCTATAAATATATGTTCTACAGTTTCGTGAGTCATTACTTGTTGGAGAAAATTCTAATTATTTTTGTATTTTTTTTTTCAATTTTTTTTTTAATTGCTTTTGTGATACCTATAAGCTAGAACCAAACCTACTGATATTTATACCTATATACGCTAACTCAGTGGAATTAAACCCGAAGTTTGTCAACTGGTGTTTATTTATATTTGCCTTGCTGGCTTCTGCTCTTTGTGGTTTATTGTGAGGGAAACTAACTGGCTTTGTTCGCTCATAATTTATGGGAGTACGCTGTAATTAATTTTAATTGAATTATTATTTGTAAGTGAAGTTGAAGATCATGAGACTTGCTTTGGCGTAACATTGACGTGTTTAAGCACGTGTGTCCTACACACGTGCTTAAACACTTTGCTTTTGACCCTTGTGAACAAAGTAGTTTTAAAGGTAAATGAATTTGTACGTGAAGTTGAAGATCATAAGACTTGTGTTGGCGTAATAATATAAGCACGTTAGATTTTGTTTTGCTTTTGCCTGGGATATGTTTTCAAAAATTCACTCATGAGGTATTTTATTGTTTCTCTATATTTTGACGATCCTTGTTATATAGTAGGTTGTTTTCACAGGTATTTTTCGATACGTTGCACTCACTTCAAGAGAAAAGATCTGTAGTGTCTGCTTACGAAGCTTGGCTTGATTATATTCCTGACTTGGCAGTTTAGGATTATGAATTGAAATACCTATTCTAAGTATTTGGATATGAGTTAGTAAAGCCACAAAAGAGAGATAGGCGTTATACTGTTTAAAAAAAACCGTATCAAAATCTCTTGTAGAGTTATAAAGATATAGGCATACATAGGGTCATACAGACAGCGGAAAGCGACTTTATTTTATACTATGTAGTGAATAAGAATAGTCATGATAATGGGGTAAAAAAAAACATTATTATAATTAGTCCGTTATTTAGATCATCAAAAAATATTGGACACGTATTTTTTCTTTCCCTATGTCCAGTAGTGGACGTTCTATGGCTGATGGATGGATTTTTTCAATTGTCAATCAAACAATAAATGACAAAGATAAACCATGTCAAAGTTTGGGAGTGGGGGCCCGTGACGTCACTAGTGCGACGTAGTCTGTACATTTGTATAGCACTCGTGACTTCAGGATCTTTAACGGGCGATATCTTCATCACCTTTTGAAATTAACAAAACAAATAAAAAATCCACGTTTTTTTTTATCTATCTGACGTAATCTAGCGTAAAACCACAAGGTATAGTAAAAGTTAGTAGAATAGGCGTTTTTTTTTTTAATTTTTTTACTTAATTTTGATGAAAACATTTTTTGTTTATTCCACAGATTGTTTATCATTGTTTATATAGTTGTTTTGTTTTGGGTTTGTTATTATTTACGTTGTTGAAAGACATTGTTTCCAGATTGGGTTTGAATTTTGTTTTCTTTCTCTAGCCAAAATAAATTTTGCTGAAATCTCTCTTGTTTACTAGACTAAATAAACTTCAAGGGCAAGGTTTTCCATTGTCTTCACGTTATGTTAGTGCCGTTACCACATACTGGCAAGCGCAGTGTAGAACGTCCACCCACGAGATAGAAGACGACCTAGTCAAGACTGTAGGATCACGCTGGATGCAAGCCGCTTCCAACAGGTCTTACTAGAAATCCGCTGACCTATGTCCAGTAATTATGAAAAAATGCCGTTAAGGAAATGTTATTTTTAGGGTTCCGTACCCAAAGGGTAAAAACGGGACCCTATTACTAAGACTTCGATGTCCGTCTGTTCGTCTGTCTGTTTGTCACCGGACTGTATCTCATGAACCATAATAGATAGGCAGCTGAAATTTTCACAGATGACGTATTTCTGTAGCCGCTATAACAACAAATACAATATATATATATAACAATAAAAACAGAATAAAATAAATATTTAAGGGAAGCTCCCATACAACAAACGTGATTTTTAGGAATTTTTTGCTCGCTATTAATAGGGCCAGAGGATTGAGGCTCCCACACGGTACGGAACCCTTCGTGCGCGAGTCCGACTCGCACTTGGCCGATTTTTGTTATAAACATTTCAAAAATGTGTCGCAGGATTTGAACCTGCATCTCTTTGGGATTCCGGCCCAGACGCTTTAGCTAATTAAGCTAGATCGCTCAATTGCGATGCCGCCTTTATAAAGTTTTTATATTTTATACCAACTTGTACAGCGTTGTTTATAACAAAAATAACATTTCTTTGAGATAAATCCTAGTGTGTGAAGCACTATAAAATTAAATCATTTCATTAAAGTACCGTTACTTGAAAAAAAAAAATACATTTTCTTGTAGAAACCAAGTTTTACTTTCATCTCGTAATATAAACATAATTTTACTTCACTTAAAAACAAATTTGATATTTATGAGATCTTTAGCGATATCTCAGCTTACGTAGTCTAGACAAGCACACCTAAGATTTCATTTCATAAATACGTTTTATAGCTTACTTCTTATCATAAGTTTCTTTGTTAAAAAAAGCCGTAATTTATACATGTTTTTATGAAATTGGTTCATAATAAATCAACATATTGACTCTGTTTATAATTAAGTGCCGTGACTCGGATGACACGTTAAATTGTGGATCCCGTTTGTTTATACTATTTACCCATGTCAGAGATTGTCAGGCGGTAGAACATCCACCAACTAGGTGGACAGTTGACGTCATCAAGACCGCAGGCGCTGGATGCAAGCCGCTTCCAACCGATCTTATAGGAGATAGGACGTCCTCTAGGACCTAGGTGGGCCTTATAGGCCCCATTTTCCATGAGTCCAAATGGATGACATCCACTCGATGTTACGAGTTTGCGACTTCGTCGTTGGAAATGGCGACTTTTCATTGGTATAGCGAGCGCTTTGGCATCAAAAATAGTTTAGCAACTTGTCTGATTACCTTCAAACTAAATTATCTGTAAGTAAGTAAGTAAGTAAGTTCGTATAGGCCGGGTGGCTAGCCCTGGTGTCAGAGTTTTTAGGCCGCCTGAAGGCCTCTGACATGGCTAAACGGTTAAAACAACCGGGACCTACAATTTAAAGTGTCATCCGAGCCACGGTAGCGCTCAGTTGGAAAATGCCACCCGCGGTCACCCATCCAAGTACTGACCGTTCGGAACGTTGCTTAATTTCGGTGATCGCTGACAATCACCTAGTCAAACTACGCTGCGAGCGCTACAAAATTATCTGTGAATTTATCTTTATTCACATAGTATTTCTGGCCACCTATATCTTCAAACAATGTTTCTGTAAAAAATGAAGTCTAAATTTAAATACACTAAATTGGCAACATTGGCCACATTCATTTGGATGTCATCCATTTGGACCGATGGTGAATGGGGGCCTTTATGAATAAGCTCAATGGCTATGCTCGGAGTCTCTTTGCGAGTTCGAATCAGGAATGAGGAGATCCGTAGATGAACCAAATTTACCCATATAGCCCAGCAGAGTAGCAAGTTGAAATGACAGTGGGTAGGGCACATGGTTCGGAGAACGGATATCCGATGTAACTGTAAAGTTCTCGAACGGAGACCACGTACCGGCAAGCGCAGCATAGGACGTGCACTGATTAGGTGGAACGACGCAGGAACGCGCTGGATGCAGGCCGCTTCCAACCGGGCTTATTGGAAATCCATAGGTGAGGCCTATGTCCAGCAGTGGGCGCCGCATTACTGATAATCGGTGAAACTATAGTTATTGACATTTTTAGTTGACATTGACAGTTATTGAGTATATTAAACAATATGGCGGTTTGGAGAAGAGTAAGTTTACCTAGAAAATATTTATTTAGGTATTCTAGATTTAATTGTGTCAATTTATATCGGACCTTCAACCTAGCCTAAAGGATTTGGCCAATATTGGTTTTCGAGATATTCAGGATTGGTTATTTTGCTATACGTATTATAGATAGAGCTATTTTGTGGGTGTGTATAATCTAGACGACGGACATATTCACTGATATCATTATTTACCTAGGTCGAAATAAATTTAATTTAATATAAATCCGTGGGCTCCAAAATCGGCATAGCCTTTTTTTTTGGTAACCCAAGTGAAGTGGAGAATTGCTGAAGTATATAGGTACAGTGTGCGCGCTCTTGTTTACAGTAGATACATAGTATAATTATAGTAAAGTTACTATACTATTTAGTTAGTTTGTTTTTCAAATATCAATTTTTAAGTCAACTTAAGGCTTAAAGTCTGTAAGTCCTGACTTTAATATGAAAACCCTTTTTTAGGCTTCCGTACCCAAAGGGAAAAACGGGACCCTATTACCAAGACTTCTATGTCTGTCTGTCTGTCTGTCTGTCATCGGGCTGTATCTCATGAACCATGATAGCTAGGCAGCTGAAGATGTATTTCTGTTGCCGCTATAACAACAAATAAAAACAAAATAAATGTTTAAGAAGGCTCCCATACAACAAACCTGAAATTTTAGACGTTTTTCGCTCTATATTAATAATGATAACAGGTAGATGCTTGAAATTTTCACAGAATAGTACGTTTTTAAAATAAAATTAATATTTAAGGGGGGCTCCCATACAGTACGGGACCATCCGTGCGCGAGTCCGACTCGTACTTGGCCGATTATTTGGTTTAGAGAGTCAAAATATACTAGCGCTCCTTCCACCCTCAACCACATTCATTAAAACCCGTGTCGCACTGTACATTCCTTTTATTAGCTTACCCTAAAAGCCTTGAAAAACTGCCGTCGCTTGAGTAAACAACATTACTTCGTTTCCTATAAAAAATTGCGTTGGGAAGTGCCGGTTCACAAGGTGCAGAACGGCACCGCACTTTACTCGTAATGATTTTGCCAGGCGGACAAATGGACGGCGTTCTTGCTACTTTATATTCAGTGTAACTTACGACTTACAACTATGCAATTTTTGAAATTTATGACATACATATTATTAACGTTGAAAAATTGAAACTATTTTTATTTTATTTATTTTAATTGTTCCGTAAATTTGACTTATATATATTGAATTGTTATTATTTTGTTTACACAATTTAATATTTGATGATTTATTTGACTAAACATTTTTTTTTTCTTTTAATTTTAATATAATTGTACCTAATTTGCTTTAGCAAAGCTGACATTTTAAAGAACAATATTATTATTATAATAACATTAGTTATTGATTTGTATTGACTTGTATCTTGTATGTTGATTTCAATAAAATAATATGAATATGAATAATACACGTGATAGCGCGCTGATTCTTTGAGATATTTATAGAGTTTATTTAGAACTATTCATTCGTACGAAAATATGTGTTATTTAAACAATATTTAAATTCAAAAATAAACGGAAAATGTTAAAAAATACAAAACAATTAAACATCGGCCTCAGCATGCGTGAAAGTCAACGAGAAATTAATTATGGGTTATTATCAGAAAGATGAGGCTCCACGTCACTCTCTCGGAACCAGAAAAGTCTTCTGTTTTCTTCTTCGAGTGGTTCGAGTGGTTTCGAGAACGCCCAAAGGAGTCTTCTCTTCTTCAAAGTCTCTCCATATATTCAATAACCTAGTTTTCAAACACTTTTTTTCATTATGTTAAATAACAACCGTACATGATATTTATTGTATTTATTATGTACTAGCTTTTACCCGCGGCTTCGCCCGCGTTATATTTTGATTTTGGCTAATGTTTATGTCGGCTGCGAAACCTAACCTAAGCGACAAACATCAGAATACCTTAGAAGTATGCTTTTGTTGGTTAAGTTACGGTTGGAGTGTATATACAACCCCCCTGTGTATTCCCGCCTTGTCGTGGCGGGGGAGGTCTAAGGCAGCTGAAAAGGCGGCGCTCGAAGTCTCCCTCTTCTTTGGGTCTTTCCCCCAAGGCAGCTTAGAGGCCGGCACTCGTTGTTCAGCCGCTTTTAACTAAAGCAGCTGAGAGGATGGCCGGTAGGTTGCCTGCCTTATGAAGAGTGTTGCTTCTGAGGAGGGCTGCAGTGCCGCTCTTGCGACGCTGCAGCCGAGGATTAGGGGCTGCGGTGGGATGGAACTGGTTGTGTGGGTGCCGCCACCTACCCTACCTTCCGCTAGGCCGTCAACCTGTTGGCAGACGCAGTGGGGCTGCAGGGGAAGAGAAGTGTCGGTATCGCGATGGCCGTTCTCACTGCCCTCTGCAGTTGAAAAGGCAGGCGCTGGGCTACTATGACTGACTCGTTGCACTGGGACCAGGGCGTTGGAATGCTGTCCGACGCTCAGTGCTGGTTAGTCCCGAGTGGTGGATGACGATGTGTTTTGTGCTCCGAAACACTCCGTCATTATTGCGGGAGCGCAAGCTCCGTTATGGAGCCCGAGTCTGGGCTAGCGCTGTTGAGTGCCGCGAAGGAGTGCGAAAAATGTAGAAACGTCCTAAACTTGAAATGACAGGTTATTTCTGGCGCTTAGACGGCTGCTACCGCGGCCCGCCCGCTTAGTTTTTATCCTATCCTACGGGGACTCTTAAAGTTTTTGGGATAAAAAGTGGCCTATGTCACTTTTCGTCTTTCAAACTATATTCATGCAATAAGCCAAGGCAATCCGTTGCTGAGAAAAAGTTATTGTCTTATCCTACGGGAACCGCAATTTTTTCGGAATGAAAAGTATCCTATGTCACTTTCCGTCTTCCAAACTATGCCCACCCCAAAAATCAAGTCAATCCGTTGCTTCATTGCTGAGAATGCTATTATCCTATCCCATGGGAATCACGAATTTTCTCGGGATAAAAAAGTATCCTATTATCACTTTCTGTCTTTTAAACCATAGGTATCCATACCAAAAATCAAGTCAATCTTTTGCTCCGTTGCCGCGTCAAAGAGGAACAAACCAACAAACTTTTCGGATTGATAATATTAAAGTAGGTATGATGATTCTGTACCATAAAGGTAGAATAAAGAAACATGTTAAACCTCTAATGATAGTAGGTTTAAAAATATTTTTAATGTCAGACAAAATGACGGCCTGGTATTAAACGTCATAGTAACATGTAGCATGCAGAGGGAAAAAAACATTTTATCTAATTTTAATGTCAGTTGTCATTTTCAATCCATACTTTATTTCCTCTTCAAGGGGATATAATGGTGGAAAAACAATTTGTCCCCTTGCCATGCTACCTGTGATTTATAAAAGTCTGCAGACAATGTCACCTGTCATTTAATTACGTTTCGCTGTAACGTTTCATTAATCCATATTAGCGTCATAGAGGAATTAATCACTTAGCGTCTTTGTGATAGTGGCGACAGTTTTGCTTTCGAGAGTTTTTGTCCTGTCCTACAGAAACCATGCAATTTTTTTGCTTAACGTCTAACGCTTAGTATCTAAAATTCGACGCGCTAGGTTTTGCTCTTGAGTCTCAGCAGTTCTTTGCGCTGCGTGATGCTCGGCATCTAAAAGTCGCCGCACTTGACTTTCAACTTCAGTCTCAGCAGCTCTCTGAGCTGCGTGACATTCAGCATCTAAAATTCGACGCTCTTGGTTTTGCTCTTGAGTCTCAGCAGCTCTTTGAGATGCGTGGCGCTCGGCATCTAATGTCAAACGCGTTAAAGTGTGCTTTTCAGACTCTTGACTTCTAGCAATTTTCTTTACGCGAGCTCCGCTAGAACTACGCGCTAGATTCGATTTGCGTTTTGTAGGCATACCGATTAGAATGAAAACTACGTAATTAAACTGAAAAAATACATGTAACCTTCTCTAAAGTTTACAGGAAAAGGTTTAATGACTTTGACATTTGCAACTTGAGCAGCCTTGAATGGGCATTGGGCATAGAGAATGTAATTTGGAAAGTCAAGATGCAAATTACCAATTGTCATGGTAGAATATAAGTTTTTTCTTCTAAGATTCTAGCCAATGCGTTTTCATCCCCCCTTTTCAACCCTTTAAAACTATTTTTTCGAATCAAAAAGTAGCCTATGTCCTTTCTCAGGCTCTAGACTATCTGTGTACCAAATTTCATTGAAATCGGTTTAGTAGTTTTAGCGTGAAAGCGCGACAGACAGACAGACAGACAGAGTTACTTTCGCATTTATAATATTAGTAAGGATTTGTGTAATTGTTTATGTATGTACATTTATTTTATTGACGATGTAGTATATTATTATAATATACAATTATTGTATTTAGTGTTTAATGATATTAATAATACTTTTTTTTTTCTCCGCATATGTCAAACACCACCAACCAAATTTTTTGTACTCTGATTTCTGTCCATCCATAGGTAGCCTGGAAGAAATCGCTTGAGGCGATAAGGCCGCCCTTGTACCACCTAATTTTAAGAATATGTTTTGTAAATACTTTGTTATTCAAGTTTAAAACCACTTGAATACAATACAATACAATATAACTTTATTGTACACCAAAAACAACTTTAATAACAAAAGATTTACAAAACATATCCTTAAAATTAGGTGGTACAAGGGCGGCTTTATCGCCTCAAGCGATTTCTTCCAGGCTACCTATGGATGGAAAGAAATCAGAAACGCCTCTAAGTTCTCAATCCGCTCCTAAATATAGGCCGTAGAACCCATCTATAAAAGTACCTCGCTGACACATACTCGTATACGTTTCGTGAAACGTGTATGTGTCAGCGAGGCACTTTTGTTAAAACCATCGGTTGTGTATTCCGCTTCCGATACAGACCCCCTATATCTTTGTTGATTTGAATATTGTACTGACCAGCCATTTAAATTACTATTAAAAAGACGGGTAAAGACTGCAGGACGTAGGCCTACCAACGTAAGGTGATTGTATCTACCACGCTATCCCAGTACGGGTTGGTGATTTGAACTTACGAGTATAATGCGGCCAAGTCGTTGCAGTTCGGCGCCGCACCTCACCCTGTGGATGGGCTCTAAGTAAGAACGTGATTCTGGCGTCGGAGTAAAACCGCACACTTACTTTCCGAGTTCAAAGATCGTGTAGTACCGACGCGCGGTTTCGTGTTTAATGTTGCCAATTACTCTTTAAAACATTGGTTTAAGTATAAATCGCTATCTATCTAAAAAATTAAGAAGATAAATATTTGCGAATTGTAATTTACAGCTGAAAGATTGTTTTTTGACCGACGAAATGAAGGAGGTACTAAATTCGACGTGTTTATTTTTTTAATGTCTAACCCATAACGTTTTACGTAGTAGTCCGATTTCGATAATTCTTTTTTTATTAAAATACTATACTTTGAAATTGGTCTTTGACATGTTATTGAAATCGGCTGAGCCTTTTTTGATAAATCGACAATAATGTGAAAAATGCTACATCGATCTGTGTGAAATGTTCGCGAATTCTGTACACGGTTGAAATCGGTAATGTCATTTTTTGAAAAAAAAAAAAAATGATGTCTTGAAAAGCAAAACAAAAATTAGATATACAGGTCGTAAGCGCCATACGGCACCACTCTCCCATAAAATATTCAGAGAGGATTTAAGTTTTTAGAGGATTTGTATATCAATCACTTAACATAGGCCATGTATACTGTATGTTGGTATAGCCTTACCTGTAATTGGTAAGTACCACAATGGTATTGGAGATGCTGTAGTGAAAGTAGCTTACCGTATTAATTCACGAAGATAGATAACACTTTATTGTACACACAAAAAGATACGAGTAAGACTAACAGTAATACAAGAAAAACTTATGCTAGTTTAACTCAAGGCGGCCTTATCGCTGGAAGCGATCTCTTCGAGGCAACCCATCTTAGTTTTGCAATCAATTCTACACATGGCGCCACATGTATAAAAACTAGCCACAAATATAACCGTTATATTTCTCGAACATTCACAACCCTATCACTCACATTGTTCCAATTCTCTACCAATCAATCAAAACATGTCCTCAACAAAACAGAAACTGTATCGAAATAAACAAAAACTGTATCGAAATAAGCGGCGTACGGCACCACCCCACTCTCCCCTAATATATTCAGAGAGGAGTTGTATAAATCAACCAGTTTACGTAGGCCCCGATAATGGTGCTGTTACGGGCCAGACCGTGATTTTATTAGTTTTATAGGTTTTTCTATTGGAATTGGCTTATGTGGGGCCATATTTTAAGTAAATAGGGTGCATTGTTCAGTGTATTGTGAAGTTTTTGCTTTACTAGGCTGTTTTTTATTGACTCGGTTATTCTATGTAGTTACGTAAAGTTTTTGTTGTTCATGTTGAATTTATTAATAACAACAATAATAGAACGTCTAAAATGACTTGAAAACATTTTTGAGATTTTTATTGGACAAGTGTACATAAAATACAATAAAACTACATACGCTACTAATTAATCGCACTAAATAGCTTGCTTAAAATAAAAAAGTTAATATATTCAAATAAAAGTTCGTGTAGACCAAATTTTAGTCCAGTTTTAGTTGGATGTTGTTCGCTTGTTCACTATACTTACCAGACTTTTTAACTGTCTACGCTACCGTAGTTATGTTAAATTGTAGTTCCCTGTTGTTTTAACTATAGCCATGTCAGAGGCCTTCAGGTGGCTTACAAAGTCTGATACAGGACTAGCTACCCGGTCTATACAAACTTAGTATAAGTGTAAATGTACAGTACCTATATATACCTTTATCTACACTAATGTTGTAACATTCTACTTATGTTTCCAATATTTGACTTATAATGACTACTGTTATAGCACAGACAACAAAACACTCAATTTAAGCAATTTCAAATGATGTTATAATATCCACATCGATATCGTAAAATCTCATTATAACATCGATAAAACGCGACCAATTAACCTGGCGAGCCTTATGTCAAAATCCTCATACAAGTTGTATAAAATTTTGATATTAGGCTGGCTTTTGAAAACAGTTGGGTTATACGTGAAAACTTCGTCGAAACTACTAAACTTACATACACAAAACTCTTTGGTAAGATCTTGTGCCAATGAAATAAAAAAAGAACAGCGCGCGCTCGCTCCTGATTGACCAATGAGAGCGCAGCTGCGCGCGCAGTCATTGGTTAGATTTTAATGGCGCCAAGTTCACTGTGACAATACACGTACGCGTGAATTTAATGTTTCGCAATATGTTTTTATTTTTTATTTTTATTAGTGAAGATAAAGTAATGTATGCAACTGCATATAACACGGGTATTGAAACACTCGTTACTATTAAGAAACTCGCTGCGCTCGTTTCATAAACTCACACTCGTGTTTTAATACCCTTCATTATATGACAGTTGCATAAACTACTATTAAAAGTATTTGCACTTTACAAAACACTTTGTATGATAAACTCTTCAAGCATTTACACATTTTAATATAACATTGCTCTTTTCCGTACTCCATAAAGGCATAAACCATCACATGTAACTTAAACACTTTAAAAATTCCAATAAGAAGTATAACGATACAAAGTTCAGTCGAGGGCAAAGTTGAAGCCAAGTTTGCCAAGTCAGGCAAAGTATTGCAACTTTGCCCGTTATAGAGCGATCTGTATCGGCCCTAAATTGTGGCGCTGATTAGAAATTATGAAGTTAGAAAATTGAGACGCGACATAGTTTATACTTTATACTTCTTTTTATACTTTGTACTTTTAATGCGACTTTTTATACTTTTATGATTCTTTTTATAGTTGTTTTGAAGTTTGTGATAGTTTTATTTGATTGGATGATGAATATTGGCGATAATTTAAATTGCTAGCAGGTAGAAGTTGGGATTTTATGAGTTAATCACGTAGTTAGAGAAAGATTCGATATTTAAATGAATAATTATTATTCGCAAAAAATGGTAAAACCGCCTTCCACCGTGTACAAAATTCGACTATTTCGCTCGAATTGTATACATTATTGTTGATTTATCAAAAACGGCTGAGCCGATTTCTGTAAAATTTAAACGGAACCACCTTGGGAGTACACCCTTTCGAACTAAAAAATAATTTTCCGATTCGGTTCACAATTAGCGAAATTATCGATAAACATATACAAAAAAACACACACACGAACATAGAACCTTCTCTTTTTTGGAAGTCGGTTAAAAATTACGAAATAAGAATATCTTAAAATATGGGTTAGGATAAAAGGCTAAACTCTGCGGGGTTGCAGTGGCCAAGTATTGGAGGAAAATAATGTTGAACCATTTTGAAAGTTTGATACGACGAAGTAGAATATGGATTGCGCCTGGTAACACTTTCTGAAAGCGTTATAGTCATCCCTTTAATCTACCGGACTGTTTAACGCTATTTAAGTTAGTGTTTTATCTTTTTTCGGTGTTTTAATAATAATTAAAATAAGTTGCCCCTCCGGCGCCAACTTAAGGTAGCCTTTATGGGGGGCCCATTTAGTGGACGGCAAGTCGCCACCTGCTACGAAATTTTGAAATGGGGCATATATAGCGGGTGCCGAACCTCATTCCATAGTCCAATTTTACATAACATTTAATATTTCAAATTCTTGTTTTGAATAAATATTTACTTAGTGTATTTCCGCTCTGTCGTAGTCATATAAGTGGGTACCATTCAAAATCCAAATTAAATCACAAGCAAAATTAGTAATTAATCCTCAACCTGTATCATGGTTCGACTATGGTTAGGCTAAGATTAGGTCAAGCTAGAAAAAAAAAAAAATATATATTGGTTAGGCTTAGGTATGTTTACAAAATATTAATGAACCTGAAACTAAATTATAATTAATCCGTTAAAAATCCGTCCGTGTTTCTTGCGAGTGAGCTCGAAGAGTCAATACGTCCTGAAGATGCCTCGTTTAGAGGCGAAACACGTGTCGAATAGAGTACAGTAAGAATAGGGGTGCTATTTATTGACTAAGTATTTTTTCAACTATTTTATACCATTTTTTTATAAATAAATAATATTTGTAATTTTAACATATTAATTAAATATTATTTTCAGGTTTACTACATTTTTACGATTAATTAAAATTAAAAAATTGATTACTAATTTTGTTTGTGATTTAATTTGGATTTTGAATGGTACCCTTAACTTATATGACTACGACAGAGCGGAAATACACTAAATATTTATTCAAAACAAGAATTTGAAGATGAACTTCCGCAAAGTAACGGCTGATTCAATAAACTATTTAATATTTCACCACAATAGCCCAGATTCAATATTTCAAGTATTTTTATATGCCATAGTTTGTCTACAACGCTATACTTTTTATACCTACTGCTGTTTTTATATTTCAAATTGTAAAAAGGGCCTCTCAATGTTGGCTTAGGCTCCATTGATGCCTAATAAAGGACCAGGCCCAGCCTGTGAATTCTATTGATTAAAATAAAATAGCCTTTATTTCCCTTAAAAAATTAAAAAAATTACATATGAAATTGAGATTACATTTATTTTAATTTATGTATTGGCAGGTACTTAATTAATTTATCATTTTTAGGGCACCCATGTCTAGGTAAAGGCTTTCTCCATGCTGTGCCATTTTTCGCGGTCTTGTGCTGCTCGCGACCTGGAATACAGTTATTATATTGTATTGTATATATATTAAATTGGCCAGGCGGTGTGACGACAGGTGGAGTAGGACAGTGACGGAGTGGCGGCCGAGGCAAGGCAAGCGGAGCGTTGGTCGCGGGTCGAACTTGGACACGATTAGCACATGACCGAAGACCGATACAAATGACACCGTAAGAGAGAGGCTTATACGCAGCAGTGGGATAGAGAAGGCTGCGGATGATGATGATTGTATATTTCAACAAATTACAAAACTTCAGTCATAAGGTGGTTCGAGTTTGCGACAACAAAATACCACATCCATTTAAAACACAGAAATCTTAGTAACTACACCGCTCCTTTATCTCAAAGATTTTCATTTCTGCCCCGCGGCTCTACTTGCAAATCATTTTGTTCTGTCCCTGAGCTTAGTTCGGGAGCTACGGGCGAGAAAAATATTATTCTGAAGATTTTCAACATGACTTCGTAAACTATGTTCAGATCTATGAATAAGGGATTGCTCTGTAAAATCACATGCAACGAAAAATTTTAGGCTGGGTAATAACTGCATCTCTATGGCTTCGTTTTCAATGATTTAGGGCTTCTGACTAACGCAGCTAAATTTCTCTACTGACAACTGAAGAAAGTTGACAAAATGCTCAGACCAAATAAAACAATCAAGACAGAACGTCTTGAACATACAAGTGAGGCCAGTTTTTTATACATGTGGTGAGTGCGTCGGTATTGCGCCGCCATAGTTCGACTGACGTGACAAGGTGTAGTCTCGTTGTACGTGCGTTTGTGTGTAATTGTGTCTGTACACGGCGAGGCGTAGTTTTAACGGCCTCACTTGTTTGTTTCTCAAAATTCTAAATTTTTTATTTGGTCTGAGACAAAATTTAGGCAAACGAATATGCCTATGTGTATTGTGTGGTTATTTTATCGTGGAAAATAATAAACGAATAATATTGACCACTGCTTATTAGGCAATGGGTGGCATAAATTGTATGCTTGCTTTATTTTTGGCTGCAATTCATTTCCTTCATCAGGCAAACTAAGACTTTTCATAATGAGAAAACTTGTATATTATTATTGCACCTTAGAAATACAGTATGATCACAATATAGGTAATTATGATTTCTTATTCTTATCCGATCTATGGGCGATGATATGTTTTGCTCTAATATCCCTCGTCTATTTCAACCAGCTCAATTCTGTAGTTTATCAAGTGCATTGAAAATAATTATTTTTCGCAAAAAATGATGAAACCGACTTCCATCGTATACTAAATTCTATAGTCTGACCGTTTAACTGAGTCCTCGCCTGCGCGGTACAGAGGCGCGGGGGTAGACGACAAAGGGGACTGAGACAGGTGCGAGCGGCGGGCCCGTCGCTGTCTCAGTCCCCTTTGTCGTCGACCCCTGCGCCTCTGTACCGCGCAGGCGAGGACTCAGTTAAACGGTCAGACTATAATAGTTCGCTCGAATTTATGTTTAGAATTTTTACATTATTATTATATTTTAAAAAACGGATCAGCCGATTTCGATGTAATTTAAATGGGACCGCCTCGGGAGTATACCCTTTCGAACAATTTTTTTTTTGTTTGGTTCACAATTCGCGTACCTAAATAAAATACCGATGAACATACACAAAATAAAATACATACAGACAAATAACTTAGGCTAAGATTTAATCCTTACATAGTATAAAAGAAAGTCGCTATTTTCGTTTGTTTGTTTATTGGTTTGTCTGTATGCTTAAATCTTTAAAACTACGCAACGGATTTTGATGCGGTTTTTTTTAATGGATAGAGTGATTCAAGAGGAAGGTTTATATGTATAATACACCTGTGCGAAGCCGGGGCGGGTCGTCTAGTTGTGTTATAATTCTCTTTGTACAGTAAAATCAAAAAATTGTGTTTAGTAACAACCCAACTCCAGACCCTGGAGTCTGTGGTTATAAAATTTTGAATGAAAAAAAATACATACAGACGAACATAGAATCTTTTTTGAAAGTCGGTTAAAATTAATTAATTGTTTCGTCATTTTCTCGCCCCGCGTCTCCCTTCCTAGAACCGAAGGAAACTTCCTTACCTTATGTTTTACAGAGTACTTGTTTGGATATAATTACTTTTGTTCAGATTCCTCACGTTTTGTTTGAAGCTACTCGCCAGCCGTTCTTTGAAACGAGGTTTGCTTTCACAAACATCCATAAAAGAAAATCTCCTTTTATTATTATGGAAACTAACGTGATTTTGGACCGTTTTGCTTTGATTTCATGACTTTATTACGCATTATTTTTTATGGGTTCCATTCGAATGTACTTTCCGGATATTTATGTGTAAAACAATAAGTTTAGGGAATGCAAACCGCTTTAAAATTGTATTCATTTTATTGTCAGCCATAGGAAGTCCACTGCTGAACATAGGCCTCTATGGATCTCCAATAGGACCGGTCGGAAGCGGCTTGCATCTAGCGCGACCTTGTGGGTGGACGTCCTACGCAGCGCTTGCCGGTACGTGGTCTCCACTCAAGAACTTTTCAACCCCCTCGAGCATCAAACCTTGAAAATTGTATTAAAATATAAGAATTGTATCTAACTGGTTACTCGCTACGGATTTGACAGTTTCACATTCAGTAGGTATATCGCTTCCAACCGTTCGTATTGGAGATCTATAGGTGAGGCGTATGTCTAGCAGTGGACCTCATTTGACTGAAAAGACGACGATATTCAATAAAATTATAAATGTAACTAGGTATATTATTTATTCACTTATCAAATTATACCCGGGTGAAGCTGGGACGAACGAGTTACTCTAGAAAATGCATAAGACAAGTAGTTTTTAAATAAATAGTTTATTTATCTATCTACTAGCTGACCCGGTGAACTTCAGCTCATCATCTCTCAACTGTCAATGACAACTTTTATATGCAGGAATATTTTGTATGGGGAAATTGAATTACCTTTTTACTATTTTTCTCCCAATATTTTATATTTTCTCACCGTTTAAACCTTCCCTTAACTTCCACAAATGTTTTAAGACCAATATTAGCAAAGTCGGTCCAGCCGTTCTCGAGTTTTAGCGAGACTAACAACCACGATTAATTTTTATATGTTTAGATCTGTATTTATCATCTGTTTCATCAGTATAAAATAAATAAATAAATAAATATTAGGGAACATCTTACACACGGTCTCTGACCCCAAACTAAGCATAGCTTGTGATATGGCTACATGAGACTGATATACTACATATACATATTTTTAAATACATACTTATAAAGATAGTACCTAAATAACACCCAGACACAGAGCAAACACCTATGTTCATCACACAAATGTTTGCCCTGGGTGGGGATCGAACCCACGCCTCTTTGACCCAGAAGTCAGGGTCACTAACCACTGAGACACCGAGGCATAGCTGTATAGTCTCTGTGTAAAAAAGAACTTAAAATAAACAGCCTTCGAAAAAATCTTAGACTGTTGTAGAGAATCCGTATTTGAAAGCATTAGGACGATTTCTCAGAATCCCTCGAAAGCCTATTTAGGCGTATTACTATTTTCAATTCTATAGCAGTACGACAATTTACGAAAAGGAGAATTAAGTGACAATTTCACGAATTATTCTCTCAAATTTTTTCCCAGAAATACAATTAATCAGCCTGAAAAGCGTAATTTTCCCGAAAATACAATTCATCAGTCGGTTTCAGCAGTTGATCAGTATTAACTTCGTAAATTAAATATTAATCGAAAATTGTCGGAATTATTGAAAAAACGTCAGAATACGAAAATGCTTCGGATTATGAAATAAATGTTGGCAAGTGCGTGTCTCTCGACATGCGTATGATAAGGTTCCGCAGATTACGATTATAATGACTAAGTATTGTGATGATATCGTCTCGAAAGTTTTGAAGAAATATTTACACATTTTTTTCTGGTGTTTATTTGGCTCAACGCATAAGCATTGCCATTCAGCGTGGCAATGCAGCCAACACACGCTGCTGGGCACGCTGCCAACTGGCAGTGGGCTTGAGCATTTGGATTATCTTTAGACCTCTAAGGATTTGTGGATGATCAAATGCTTTTCATGTAGTAGTAGTGTAGGTAGTTTTAGCATATAAAGTATTAATGTATTTTGTTGTAGTTTATAAGGCACTTTAGCCCGATTAAACAAATTAACTCTTAGATAAAACTATAGTAAATGTAACACATACGCTGGATAGTTTAATTGGGTCCTATAGATTACGGTGTAAGGATCCAATAGCGTCGTTTAGTTATGTTACATTTACAATTACACAATTTTTTTGATGACTATTGATTTACGGATTTCAGATTTATATTCTATAACAATGTTTTAAACGGATTTTTTCCGTATTTACCTGTTGTGTTTCATAACTCGTGGTTACCGGATAGTGCCCTGTAGGTTTTGATTTCTACCCTTACGCACTGTTTGAGAAAATAGCTTAACTTATAGGATGCGTTGACTTGAGATTTTTTCATGGCTTCAAGAAACGTGATATTAAAAAGAAGAAGAAAGAATATAAAAATCTTAGTGTTTAATGTTCATACGGCAAACAGCACAAATAGGAGTCGTTTGACAGAATATACCATTTTGTGCCGTTTGCGGTTGAAACTTTATTTACATATATTAATTTAGGTTGTTTTTTATATTTTTTAGCATATGTTAGAAGACATTATGTTACCATTGTTGATTTCTAGTCGTTACCTCAAAAAAAGATGTCTAGTCAGACGTAAAACTAAGTGATCTAAAAGTTAATAAGTCAGTTTTTTTTTTAAATTTTTGTCATAAGGAACCCTAAAAAATGGTGGCATTTTTAAAATTATTAACGCTGTCATCCGACCGGGGATATTTCATTGGATTTATTCGGTACGATTCGGAATGAACCGCCATTTTTATTGGAACTGACGTTTATCAACCTTATAAATCTTTGCAAAAGTCGACGAGTGTTTCTGAACGGGATAAAAATGTTTACACTGACCAATTATCGAATTACCCGTATTCAAACAGTTATTTGGACCAGAGAAGCGTTTTTTGAATTTGAACGCCCTAGGAACGTATATGGAACTTTGACATTCAGTGACAGTGTTTCAGTGACAGTTCGAAAACCATTCGCCATATTTGTTTGTTGTAGTTTTCTGTTTAATTAACGTTCCATTTCACGACTTCCCCCTTTGCAGTTTAGGGTTTCTTTTAAAATTGCCATGTCCAGTACTAAAGTTTTGCGTGAAATGAATAATTTTAAATAAATTTCAAGAAAAAAAATCAACCTGAAAAGATAAGTATACGTCCGAGGCGTTTGAAGTTCAAAAACCGCACCCCTAGTCGTATAATGGTTTATTACCAATCTTACTACCAGTAGTATTGTGCTACTGGTAGGTACAATACAATAACTTAAGTACAATATCCGTCTTAATTTGTTTGTTTTCGTTGTTTTAGTTTTACGGCAGTAACACGGGTAATTTTATTGCTGTTCACTGCAGTAGTAAGAACGGTAATTCATTTACCATTCTTGAATTACCGTTGTTACTACTGGTAGTAAGATTGGTAGTAACACTGGTAATAAACGCGTATGTGATATTTTACACGTTTGTTTATTTTTAATCAGAAATGAGGAAATCCGTAGAAGAACTAAAGTTAAAATTACGACAGATCCCAACGGATTAGCAAGTTGAAATGGCAGTGAGCAAGGCACATAACCGTTGAACCATATCAGAGGCCTTCAGGCGGCTTAAGAACTCTTTCAGCAGGGCTTGCCACTCGGTCTATGCGAACTTACTTACTTTATAACACGGAGGCCTTATGACCGATGAGATTGCAAAGATTTCGAGTGGAGACCATGTACTGGCAAGCGTAGCGTAGAACGTCTACCCACAAGGTGGCTGGATGATTGTAGAATCGCGCTGGACACAAGCCGCTGCCAACCGGTCTTATTGGAGATCTATAGGGGATGCATATGTCCAGCAGTAGACGTTCTATGGCTGAAACGACTAAAAACGAGGTAAACTGTTTTTCGGAGAAAAAAAAACAGTTTTTCTAGAAACTTTTTCTATTAAACAGGCAATTTTCGCAATTTTCGGATTGGGTCTACATCAAAAGTTGATCATTTTGACATAATAAAGTCGCCTTTAAAAGTTTAAGCGTTAGATATCAGTAACCCTATATATCCTTATATGATATGGAATGAGTCTAGTAATTATAAAGCTCATTAATATCATAATTACTTTTGAAGATGCTAAACATACGGCGGAATTGTGTAGTGCAAATAAATGAACCGTGCGTACTCGTATCCACCACTTTCGGTTGCTTCGCTACTGCTATCGCCATTGATAAGAAAATTGACAGAAATACAACTGTAATATGAATTAAACCGCTTCTAATGGGTCCGATCCGACCGGTTTTAGACTAGTAGTTTACCGAACAGTAGAGCTCGCATCTACTTCACTGAATCTTCATAAGCCTATAATCCTGTGCGGGAGGCTGGGCCGCTCGTGCTTCGCTCTCCGGTGGCTCACGAGCACCGCCTCTCGCGAAGTCATGCGCTCCTGCTACTTCGCCACCGTCTATAGTAATGTCACCTATGGGTTGGTGTTGTGGGGTCGTGCTGCCGATTACAAAAGAGTTTTCATAATGCAGAAGCGTGCCGTACGTGCCATTTTTGGCGCACGTGACGACGTTTCTTGCGTGGAGCTCTTTAAAGAGCTTCGCATCTTGCCGCTGCCGTGCGAGCCAATTTTCCAAATTGCCCTGTTCACGCATAAGAATTTGAAAGTGTTTGAGTCACGAGGCGAGTACACCAGGCTTAACCTGAGGAGTAACCGCAGAAAGGACCTGCTCGCAACGACGAGCCACAGGCTAGTCAGGTCAGAGAAATCGGTAAACATTTGTGGCCCCGCTGTCTATAACAGATTACCTGCTCCGTGCGTGACGCATCTTCCGTCGCTGTATTCAAAAACAAACTGAAGTCATGGCTCCTCCAGCATTTATTTTACGATATAGCCGAATTCATGAAATTACCAGAGGTTACCCCGTCAGAGAATTTAATTCTCAATAAGTAGATTATTTATTTACTTGGATAAATGATTGTTTGTGGTTGTGCCTCTGTAATTCTATTATGTTGAACATTATAATGAAATTATAATTTGTAACTTTATAATTTTGTAAAATTTATGACATATTTCTGAATTGTATACTATATGACTTGTAACTTGGCGTTATTAATAAATTTGATTATTGATTATTATTATTGATTATTATATCTAAACTCGCTACTGACCGATTTCGTTCAAACTCGAAAATATTGTAAAAATGTCTAAACAAAGTAGACAAAATATTAAAATCACAGTGCGACTGAAAGTTTTCCCCCTATCTGAGAGGATCAGAAATCACGGACGATAAAAAAAAAGTATATGGGGTTACTGATAATCAATTGGCAACCTTATAATGACATATTCTGTATATCAAAGCAAACACCTTTTGTTCTACGACTTCTAAAAAGCATTGCCACGCTGAATGGCAATGCTTATACGTTGAACCAAATAAACACCAGCATTTTGGTCACACACCGCGTCCACCAGACGCTCAGAACAACTCTCCCGGCCCCATGGACCCAATTTCTGAACTCCAAATGGCTCAAATATGTAACCATTGCCGACGTATATGGGGTTACTGGCAATCAATTGGCATCCTTATAATGACGTATTCTGCATATCAAAACAAAGACCTTTTGTTCTACGACTTCTAAAAAGCATTGCCACGCTGAATGGCAATGCTTATACGTTGAACCAAATAAACACCAGCATTTTGGTCACACACCGCGTCCACCAGACGCTCAGAAAGACTCTCCCGGCCCCATGGACCCAATGTCTGAACTCCAAATGGCTCAAATTTGTAACCATTGCCGACGTTATCATATTTGCGCCGTTTTTGCTGCTCCGTCGAATTGGCCACCGGTGTTTTATTAAATGTTCTTAGTGTATTGTGCTATATTTCTGCACATATCTTCCTCCGTGGTACTGCGGCATTGCCCATTAACAAAATTACTCTAGAGCGGAGTAATTCCGAAGTACATAATTGTATTAACCAAGGAAAGCTGTAGCTTTAATTACATTCATTTTGGAATGTATTAAAATTTTAAACACGTGAACGTGAATATTTTAGTACTTGTCTCATTTGGTTCTGTCTATTTGCCGATGATAAAATTAACTTGATTTATTATTTATAGAGACTGTCAGAGGTATAACGTATTCTATTTTTTAATAAATGTGTTAATTAAAATGTAATTAGGTTGTCCTACTTGTATTCGTTATTTTGGTAATAAATGATTCATTATTTAATATTGAATGAAAAAAATATCTTATGCCAAATATTTAAAATATATAGGGTAACCATGTCAATAGGATAAATAAAATTTGTGGCATACTTGCCGATGCCTCACTACTTATTTCTTATTATATAACTTAAATCTGTCCTATACTAAACTTAATTAATAACTAAATAAGATTAAACATAATTATTCGAAATTAAAATACTTGGTAAAACTTGGCATTATATATAGTAGAAACAATAATATTATTATACTAAAATCTACAATGTAACTTACCTTCCGACATAAATGTCGGGTCGCGGTCGTCGCTTGTAACCTTTGCATGGCTTCGACGGCCGACGCGATGTGCGCAGGCGCTACTCGCAGCGACTACCCTCAGTTAGAAAAACTACGACAACTAAGACAGTACGTAATTCTTTGTCTTGCAACCGGCATTCTTTTATAATATTGTATTTTCATAATCGATGTAATAGATCGTTCTTTCCGCCTTTTTATATTATTGGACTTCCTTGTGTTATAAACATTGATTGGTTGGAAGTGTTTTTTTTTTATGGTACAAGTGTTTGTGTGATTGCCTGGACTCCGAATATCATAGCTAGGAAGCATCCAGGTATTTACGGTGCATCTTCACACACCCCCAACACCACAATTTTAACCTTTATAAAATTAATACAGGCCAAAGGTCGTTGCGCAGTAGTAAATTTACATAAAAGCGGCGATGTGGAGTGGGGATGCGCAGCTTGTAGCTAACTTCAAAGACGCCATTAAGTTTGAATAACATCAGTCAAAACGTAAGCTCACTTCATTATATACAGTATATTCTAAACCATAAAGGTTTGATTCAGACCATCATTATTAACGTTTTTTATTAATGTAATTTTATAATTTTATTTTATTGTATTAACGATTCTAAGCACATGTAATATGTCAATTGAATAAAAACATTTTGAATTTTTGAATTTGAATAAAAAAAAAACTAGCCATTGACACGAAATGAATGAATAAATTATTTATTAATTTTTAATAAAAATACCATTGATCCCTTGGCAGGAATATAAAACTTAATATATTTTACTCACTTCATTAATTTAAGATTTTATACTATGTACCTAGTGTTTTAGTTATTCATATTGGTGCACACAATAAAGAGTTGTCTGTCTGTCTCTCTAAAACAAACTTAAGTATAATACTTACTATGGATCATATGAACTATGAAGTTAATCAAATTTTTCTCTTTGTCCACAGCGCCGCCCAAAGCCGTTGAGATCACCAACCACCCAGCCAACTCGAAGATCGAGCTGAAAGAAGGCGACGACGTGGCCCTAGAGTGCCTCGTGAAGAACGCAAAACCTGCTGCCAGGATCGTCTGGTACAGGGGGAACGTAGAACTCAAGGGAGATAAAGGTTTGTCTACTTTTGCTATTATAGAGACTATAGTTCGGCCGTTCAGAGAATGCGTTCCTGACACGTCATCTTGAAAAAATGTTTTTGGCCGATATCTCGGAAGCTATGTACTTAAGGGCAAAAAACATTAAGATCATTATTGAAGAAAATAAAATTTCGCATCTTTTGTGTCTACTAAACTTTTTTGTAAAACTTACTGTTTACGATTTATGGCCCATTTAATGAAATTTCATTAAATGGACCTTAAAACAATAAATGGTCCATAAATCGTAAACGGTAAGGTTTACAAAAAAGTTTACTGGCAACAATAGATGCTAAATTTTATTTTCTACAATAACGATTTTTATTTTTTTTGCCTTTAAGTACATAGTTTCCGAGTATCGGCTAAAATCATTTTTTCAAGATGACGTGTCAGGAACGCATTCTCTGAACGGCCGAACTATATATACCATCGTGCAGTTCCTTGCACGATGACACTACGCATTATTTACGTCAAATCGTTAGGTATTTAAATGTACAAGACATTTTAAGAGTTTTGGCGGGAACGCGGAAAAATCATGTCGCCGCATTGTATTGTTTTGTTAAACTTGTGTTTTTATCAGTGATAATTAGTGAAAAATTGTAGTACTTCGTTGATTATGAACTGATTTACGTGCATGAGAGTAGGCAAGTGATATAATGTGACGTATCATGTTGTTCCGTGTTGTTACCAAAACTCCATAGACGCCTCCAGTAAAGTGTCCACTGCTTTACTGAGGACTTGGACTATGTTTGGACTTGACTGTGACTTTATTGGACCACGACCGACTATTTTGACAAAATATTATAAAAAATTTAAAACTTGATACTTGCAATATTTTTTCTTTTGTCAATTTTTGATAAATTGAAAAAAGAAACAATACAAGTCTAATATTTTTCATAATCTACCTATCTGACAGACTAATTTAATTTTTTTAGTCGTCATGCCTATTGTTATTTGTCAGTTAATTGTTGAACAACACCTATTTATGAGCATGCAAGTATGCTATGGGCAAAGCGGTCGATAAAATAGCTCATGTAATCTCCATAGCTCTAGTATCTCTGTTACCTGTTACCCATTAATTTGCCAAGTTTTCAATTTCAATTAGTAAACAACATAGGGATGGGACAAGCTAGGACAATTATCGACTGTCGATATATAGTTACTGAAGCTCGTTTTTGCACCGATTGAAACTGACTTTTCAAATCATTTACTTCGCTCCGTTCGTTCTAACACAGATGTTCAATGCTTACTCCTGTTCTAATCTTAGAGTAGAGACCACGTTCCGCCTAGCGCAGCGTAGAACATATTATATATGCCCACAAAGTTGATTGCTAACCCGTAAATCTAGCTATCTGTAAGCTAGTTACGATTCTATTGAAAATGTCTAGGGGTGGCTTATGTCTTGGAGTAGATCTCTTGAAAATTATGACTTAAAAGTAAGATGGTCCTAACGTATGATGGATTGAGTATACGTGACACTGAACATCGGGCAACAAAAATGTATTGTCTCTAATCTTCACTAAAAAAGTACAGGAACAGTCAACCCTTTGTTTTAGACAAAAACAAAAGACGCCGGTTCCCAAAAGCGACAAACATCAATATTTCACCCTTTTTGTATGAGAAAGCGAAAAAATATTAATAGAAAAAACGCTACTACCCGCATTACTTGTCAGTGCGTCGAATTGCGGCGTATAAAATATGAGCTGTCGGTATGTGTTACTTGCATCACTAGCGCCACGGGGGCTTAGAGAAACTGGATGTGGCATGAGCGACTGAGCGTAACTACTTGGTAAATATACAATAGACATTCAAATCCTACTAATATTATAAACGCGAAAGTTTGTGAGTATGTATGGATGTTTGTTACTCTTTCACGCAAAAATTACACGGAACGGATCGAGATGAAACTTTGCACTAATAATGCTTATACGTCAGAATAACGCATAGGCTATAATTTATACAGATTTTGCGTGAAACGAAGTTCGACGGGTCAGCAAGTATCTAATATTTCATGACGAAAATAAAACATAGAGTAGCATAGTTGTTAGTTAGTTTTTAATCGGATTTGTTTTTTTAGGGTTCCGTACTCAAAGGGAAAAACGGGACCCTATTACTAAGACTTCGATGTCCGTCTGTCCGTCTGTCACCGGGCTGTATCTCAAGAGCCATGATAGCTAGGCAGCTGAAATTTTCACAGATGATGTATTTCGGTTGCCGCTATAACAACAAATACTAAAAACAAAATAAAATAAATATATAAGGGGGCTCCCATACAACAAACCTGAATTTTTAGACGTTTTTCGCTCTTTATTAATAATGGTACCAGGTAGATGCTTGAAATTTTCACAGAATATTTAGTTCTAATTCCCTTCAATAATAAATAATAAAATTAAATTAATATAAATATTTAAGGCTCCCCACAGTACGGAACCCTCCGTGCGCGAGTCCGACTCGTACTTGGCCGATTATTTATGTTAGGTATTTCTTGTGTTTTATTTATGTCTAATAAATTACTGTCTATTGTTTATTAAAAACGAAAATTAACGGACATAATATGCGAACCAGCGAGAATTCCGTACAAATCCCAAAAATTGCACGAAACGGCAACTAAGTTGTCAAAAACCTAAAGGCGAATTAGTCATCGTCTATATCTTATGTTATCTTTACAGCTCTACTCTAAGATCAATCTGTTAGAAATTATCTTCGTAAATAACTGAAAAGTGTGTGTATTTTACGAGTATCTTTCTCTAATTCAAGATTTTATAGTAATGGTAAATGGTAATGGTGGTTTTCGTAGCTTCCTAAAGTAAAATACCCCACAAAACTTATTCCGTACTACATATAACACAAATTTGTGTTCAATTCTTCTTAAATAAATCATTATGATGATTTCCACGCTGTTTTCGGCCACGGCGATTGCATCATTTCTTGTTAGGTTACTGGACGGGTCTTCACATGACTAATGTAACCAATTCTAACCAACAAATGAAATACAAAAAATGATCATTATTTATAAAATGCCCGATGGTAAGCAGATATGCTGTCTAGGTTGTAGCACGCTTACCTAGAAGATACCTACTCGGGACGTGAAGACACCCACGTTGTACTTTAGCGGGAAGACAGGCCCAGCAAAGCGATCCACATTCTGGCTGTTCGTATGAGGAATGAGGACTCGAAACGCTTGGTTCTAATGCGCTTGGTTCTATTCAACAAAGATGCAAAATTAAAATTCTATAACACGAGGATTCGGACTATTTTCAACATCATTGACCTAAAACATCAAGTTGGGCTTCCATGTTTAAATAACCAAAATCGAATTAATATCGATGCCGTGGCTAATCCAGTTGCCCTACATCCCGGGCCCGCGGTTTGAGCTCCAATAATACGGAGTGACATTGACGCGACCCGATACCAGTTGATATTCCGAATTTCTGAAAATGGATCAAACGACGGACACAATTAAATTATTATTCTTCATGCGTAAAATGTGTCTAAAAAAAGTTCACCAAAAAAAATAGAATGTTGGAGTACTTACAAATCACGACGCTGTGCCGTGATCCGTGTTTGTTGCAATATGGGGCTGCGTTATTTAGCTACTTTTTTGCAGAAAGGTGCTATTTTGATTTCAATGTTTTAAGTAAATAAAACAACCCCAAAAAAAACTGTTCCATTTTCTACAAAATATTTGTAAAGAATGTATTTTGTCGCGATGCCCCATAGTAAAACTTGATGATAACTTGCTACTTTAAAAAAAAAAACTTGTATAATATGGTAGCTAATCCAGTTCTCCTACATCTGGGGTTCGCGGTTTCGGTTCCAATACACTGAGTGAGTGATGAAAATTTGTCCAAAATAAAAATACTCTTGAATACTTCGAGCAAATATCTAGGTATAGTCACAATCGTGCAAAAACAGTATCCAAACCAAGACTCTGCCCAAGCTACGTAGTGGGCAGGCTTTTCAGTTGATTGTAAGGCGATTGCTAGCCGACTACAACGGCTGCGATACCAAAGTGTTACAAGCACTAATTAGGTGACATAACGTCGAGATTCGAAAAAACGGGTCATTGTGAGCTTTCTAATGTAAATACCTAAATCGGTATGTATAACGACTCTCGGACATTTTTTTACTACTTTCACTTAGAAACTGTGGCTCTGTAGATATTTGCTCGAAGCTTGAATATCATCACATTGATTATTTTGGAAAAGTGTTAATATGAGACCAACTATGAAACCGACAATTCATCATCATCATTTCACTTAATATTTTATTGGATTCCGGCATCAATGACCTACTTACTTATTCCAAACATCAAGTTTTTTTTTTAATCGGGCAAAAGTGTCTTTTTTAATTACAATAGGTACTACCTTATAGGTATGCTAAAACTACCTACACTACAATTACATAATAATCGGCCAAGTACGAGTCGGACTCGAGCACGGAGGGTTCCGTACTGTATGGGAGCCCCCCTTAAATATTTATTTTATTATTTATTATTGAAGTTAATATAAAACTTAATATTCTGTGAAAATTTCAAGCATCTACCAGTTACCATTATTAATATAGAGTGAAAAATGTCTAAAAATTCAGGTTTGTTGTGTGGGAGCCCCCCTAAATATTTATTTTATTTTCTTTTTAGTATTTGTTGTTATAGCGGCAACAGAAATACATCATCTGTGAAAATTTCAGCTGCCTAGCTATCATGGTTCATGAGATATAGCCCGGTGACAGACAGACAGACGGACATCGAAGTCTAAGTAATAGGGTCCCGTTTTTCCCTTTGGATACCGAACCCTAAAAAGCATCGGATCATCCACAGACCCTTGAAGGTCTAAAGATAATCCAAATCACATCAAGTTAGTTCCAGTGTAGTTTTACCATTACCAATACTGAATCAATTTGGCTAATCCAGTTCCCCTATATCCCGGGTTCGCGGTTTCGGCTCCAATAATACTGAGTGACATTGACGCGACCCGTAGCACTCGATACGCGCGATATTCCGGATTTCGCACATATTCACCCCGCGGGGAGAAAATGGCCGAAATTTGCCGTCAAAACGCGGCGCAGTAGTAAACCGACATAACAATATTAATACACAAATTACTATTTGATAGACTCGTCATTGTTAACAACTTTAAATATGGGACCAACCTTGAAATTAAAAAATCTGCCGCTCCAGACATTCGGCTTTTACAACATCCATACTAATATTATAAATGTGAGTGTAAGTTTGTTTGTTACGCTTTAACGCAGCAACGGAGAAACGGATAGACTTGATTTTTGGCATGGATATAGTTAAAAGGAAAGTGACATAGGGTACTTTTTAACCCGGAAAAATAAAAGTTTCCTGTGGGATAGCACAAAAATCAAAAAACGCGGGCGAAGCCGCGGGAAAACCGTAACAGCTATACTTATATCAAGAACAACGTGAATTTGTGGGTTAATATTCTACAAACGTAGGTATGCATAAGGCATCCTTAACCGACACGAAATAGATTCCCACTACCTAATTAACTTATACCAAGCTCAAGTCCGATTGTGTTTGGAGTACTGCATCCACCTTTTTGATGGATCAGCTAAGTACCAGCTCGAAGCTTTAGATTCGATTGAACGTCGTGCCGTGCGGATAATCGGGGATAGTAAGCTTGTCGCTTCCAAACTTTTAATTTATCAAAGTGTCTTGAACCACCATCTTTAGACTATCTATAACTGCCACTTTGACCCCGAAAAAGATAGTCAAGTCAAACCTCTCGAATCAAAATTTTAATTACCGAGTCCTCAAGTCCCAACTTTCAATATCATAACTTACAACTTATAAGCGATGACACGCCAAAGATCCGAAATCCTTATCCGGGCAAACTTGGGATTTTCAAACCGATTAAGATTTAAAGAAGTTTTCGTCGAGTCAATCCCGAACTCAAATTAACAAGCAAAACTCGAAAAGTACGTTCGTTTTAGATAAGATGCTGTAGGGATGGGATAGTGTCTGTTTAGGCCGGATAAACTAATCCGATTGTTAATTTTTAACTATTTTATTCAGTTGATCTATTTTGTCTTAAATCAAAGCGTCGCCGCGTCGGACCGGTGACCGGTACAGGGGTTTTATTATGTAAGCGCTCTGATGTTCGGCTTTGCTTATTCTCCTGCTCGCGCCAGTTAGTTACGCCACGAGATTGAGCGGAAGGAAAAGCGAAGCCGAACGTCAGAGCGCTTACACAATAAGGCCCCAGCCGGGCTAGGATGCGCACGAAGTAATATTTCTTTCGACGTGTCAGAACGAGACAGCGCTATGACAAAATATTTATCTGTCACTTTTTCACACGTAGAATAGAGGTCTTTTCATGGCTTTTCTTGGTCGTATCGTATGCTGGACTAGCAGGTCGGTTAACTAAAGCTAGCAAGTTCAACACATTTACACGTTGCGCTTGTGTAGTGTCTGTGAATAAGTGCGCGACGTGACTTCGCACTGCGTGTGCACATCATGAAAAGTCTGCCCGCCTCTCCCTCGCGCGCGGTCTATCTCATGAATGTGAAGGGGACAGTTATTGTTTTGCTTTTGCTACTGTTTATAAATACAGCGTGGTCTTTTTGGTATTCTTTATTTATTTCGAAGTATGTGTCATCTCTCCCTTAGATTATTTCCTAGGGCGCCGCAGTTTTCGCGGAAGGCTATAAGGCCCAACCGTTAGTTATTTTATAGTTCGGCCGTTCAGAGAATGCGTTCCTGACACGTCATCTTGAAAAAATATTTTTGGCCGATATCTCGGAAACTATGTACTTGTGGGCAAAAAACATAAAAATCATTATTGTAGAAAATAAAATTTCGCATCTTTTGTTTCCACGAAACTTTTTTGTAAAACTTACCGTTTACGATTTATGGACCATTTAATGTTTTAAGGTCCATTTAATGAAATTTCATTAAATGGGCCATAAATTGTAAACAGTAAGTTTTGCAAAAAAGTTTACGGGAAACATAAGATCCGAAATTTTATTTTCTACAATAATGATCTTTTTGTTTTTTGCCCTTAAGTACACAGTTTCCGAAATGTCGGCCAAAAACATTTTTTCAAGATGACGTGTCAGGAACGCATTCTCTGAACGGCCGAACTATAGAATATTTCTTCTTATATTGTCATTCTAATTCTTAATCTTAACGCCCTAAACAAGATTTTTTGCTCTTTTTACAAGCATATAAGATAAAATAAGGATACCTCTAGCCATGAACAACTCCAAAAGAATTAGAATCGTTTATTGATGTATTGAGCTTAATACTAAAATTATAATATACAACAGTTTGTACAATAATATAAAGGAGCGGAAAATATATCTCGTCATTTCTCAATACATAATAGCGACGAATTTAAACAATGATTAAAATAAATATATGAGAGAGATAGTCACCTAAAAGTAGAGATTTGATACCTTAATAAATTATTCCTTATTATTATCTTTATTTACTAACTGTCCAATTATTTGCAAAGTATAAAAAAAATAAAAAAATATGGGGACATCTTACACACGCTCTCTGACCCCAAACTAAGCAAAGCTTGTGATATGGCTGCCAGAGACTGATATACTACATAAACATATTTTAAATAAGTACATACTTCATAGATAGTACCTAAATAACACCCAGACACAGAGCAAGGATTTATATTCGGCTAAATTATTAATCTCATGCCGGACTAATTTAGCCGGATTTTACGCCGGATTTAAATCCCTAAAATATAGAATCTAGGTTATTACGAATATCTGCGCCCGACGTATGAATGCCGCTCAAGTTCAGGAAAATTTCAGGAAAATTTTCATTAAATCCTCCCTGAAAACCGCGCGGACAGATTTTAAATGGCAAAATTTAATTGGCATCCGGTATTCCATTCTCGTCTGCAGAGACCTTTAATTGGTTTTTTTATTCCGACTTGTTTGTTGATGCGGATCCGAACTATTTTTTTACTGGTTGAGCTGGACCCAATATTGAAATCAGAGGTATTCGATTAAAATGATTGAATAGATTTCTAGTGTCTTGTTGTTGTGTTTTACTTTTTATTGTTATTTGCTATGATGCAATTTTTTGTTACCTAGTATTATAAAGGTTATTCCTAATCAATTAGCACCCTTATTCTGTACAACAAAACTAACAGCTTTTGTTCTGCGACTTTTATCAAAAATTTATCAGCTGTTCCATTTTGTCGCGGGTGAACGATATTTTTCTATGGAACCACAATTTTTTTTGAGTTTTCACAAAATTAACAGAACAAAAGTTGTTAGTTTTGTTGTACAGAATAAGCCCCTAAAAGGATGCTAATTAATTAGGACTAACCCTGTATATATAGATCACTATGAGTACGCAACTTACTTAATACATATTTATCTACTCAATATTTCGTTAGATAACTATATATTTTGTTATTCAATATAAGATATGTTTTTATAAAGTGCAAGGTCACAGGGCACACAGCACGGAGGACCGATGACCGATAGGGTCGCAAAGTTCTCGAGTGGAAACCACGTACCGGCAAGCAAGCGCAGCGTAGGACGTCAACCCACAAGGTGAACGGATGACCTCATTAAGACCGCAGGATCGCACTGGATGTAAGCCGCTACCAACCAGTCTTATTGTAGATCTTTAGGGGTGGCCTATGTCCAGCAGTGGACGTCCTATGGCTGAAAAGAAGAAGAAGACGTAAATGTTAGACTAGTAAAAGGCTACAGAAACTGCAGCAGCATTTGCTGTTTTATAAATTTAGATAATAAACACGACTAAATTTTTTAAATAATGTAAAAAATTATTACTCTAGACTCTAGAGTAATAATTTTTTCTGAACAAGTCTCTGTGTGTCAGGAACCAATGGTTTCTCTAGAGTCTAGAGAAACCTTTGGTTCCTGACACACAGAGACTTGTTCAGGAATCTGTGGATCACTTGATATTGTACATTAACATATAAAGTGACAGAAATAAATAAATAAAAAAATTAGCGAAATAAAAAGCTTCATAGATACCTATTCTTTGCGTTAACACAGTGACACAAAACAATTCGTAGAAAATTTAATATAATTGAACAAATGAACATAGTAAGAATACATCAAATATGTATTGAAATTGAAACATACAAAGCGTGATAATATACAGATGATGCTAGTAATATACGGATAAAAAGACTTTCAAAGGACCTCAGTCGAATACTTGTTTCGGGAGATTGTGGTCTAAAACATAGAAAGTAGCGCAAAGAGACAACTATGATAATCATAAACTAGTAGCTTCATTGTACTGAAGATACTAATGAAGATAATACAGGCTGAATGGTAGAACTCTTGTAAATTCCTTAGATGGAGCTAGTGTTACATATTTTATTTTAATTACCAAAAAAAAATATTTTAGCTGAAATTCTATTTCAAATTCATTCATTTATTAGCAGATGTGGGCTAAGGACATATATGTAATTAGAATTAGTAAAAAAACGTGTAGTTTTAAGTAACTTAACTAATATTTAGCAAACAAAATTTTTCGATTTGAAATAATCGTCAAAGTGCGAGTTCCGTGCCATATGGGAGCCTCCGTTAATATGTTTTAATTCAATTATTTATTTTTGATATGAATATACAACTAAATATTCCGTGAATATTTTGAACGTCTACCTGTTATCGTTATTAATATCGGGAGAAAAATTGCTCAAAAATCTTGTTTATTGTATGAGAGGGCTTTAGAGATTTATTTCCTTCTGTTTTAAGTTTTTTTGTTTTAGTTGTTAGTTTTTCAGAAATACATCATCTGTGAAAATTCAGCTTTCTAGCTATCACGGTTCATAAGATACAGCCTGGTGACAGACAGACGGGTGGACGGACAATGCAGTCTTAGTAATACAGTCCTGTTTTTACCCTTTGGGTACGGAGCCGTAAAAACGCGTAACTTTAATTAACTTAACGATATATTTAGCAAATAAGATTTTTTATTTCATGTTTTTTCGTTGGGACCCTTTCAAAATACATATATTTCTATTGTTTAGTGAGAATTTTCATGATGATGAAATAAATCTGATTTAAAACAGTTTCCCGCTACCGTTTATACTTTGTACCGCGCCAAACGCATTATGTGGACCATCCGCGGCTCCCAGATGTATATTTATCGAAAAAAGGAGGTTTTTCCGAATCCAGCACTGCTTTACACCAGATGGCACTTTTTAATATAAGGGTTATTCATTACGTTCCTATAATCAATATTCAGTTTTGACTTTTCGCGCATGCGTGGTGCAGTTTTTAATGTAGGGCGATATTGCAAAGATTAAAAAGTTAGATTAGTTTTTAACCAAAAATAGGTTAATCGAGGTTTACTGATGTGTTTGTGTGGCTGTCTGTATGACTTTCAGTGCCATTATCATTTAAATGAATGGACTGATTTTGATGCAGTTATGTTATAATATGATTGGAATGGTCCGAAACTTTATTCCAGAAAAGTAACTTTATTATAGTTTTTGTAACTAATTAATCATTAAATAAAGAAGAATGCTGCCTTTTGAAAATTTTAGGGTTCAAGTCGGTTACGTACTAATACTATTTTAAGCTCCATATCAATAAAATTAAAGAAAAACACCATGAATAGTAATGTAGAGCCACAAACACGAAATTTTTTCTCCAATAATAAACCCCTATTAACACCACTAAAATCTATTCTTAACCATTTTTCATCACCAAAAAACACATTTTAACACCAATTATCAAGTTTTCCCACCAAAAACCACCTTTCACCACCAAAAACCACTGTCCACTACCAAAAACCACCTTCCAAAACCTTCCAAAAACGATGAATCATTTATTCATTTAGCGGTCTTCATTAAATAATTTCGTGTCTACTAGATTTTTCCCGAAAAGCCATCTTTACCATTTAATTTCTTCATTATAAAGAACCCTTGAAGCGGCAGGTTCGCTCCACTGGTTTGACAGTGAATGCTCTTAAACGAATTTAATAGCTAGGAATATTTAATTTCTTTAATATTCTGCGAATGGCCCGAATGGAAATTTCAGTAATGAGGCACAATGAGGCCTAAGTGGCCTGCCGATTTGAAAATGGAAATTAATGCGCATACTCAACGCAGTAAATCTAATCTAAATTAGACAATAGGCAATTATTTTTTGGAACAAAAACAAAATTAATCCTACTAATATATACAGTATATGTAATATATCAGTCTCTGGCAGCCATATCACAAGCTTTGCTTAGTTTGGGGTCAGAGACCGTGTGTAAGATGTCCCCTAATATTTTTTTTTAAATATTATAAACGCGAAAGTATGTAAGGATGGATGGATGGATGCATGTGGATGGATGTATGGATGCATGATGGATGGATGTTTGTTACTCCTTCACGCAAAAACTACTGAACGGATTGAGATGAAACTTTACAATAATATAGCTTATGTATCAGAATAACACATAGGCTATAAATTATAATGATATTGCGTAAATTTTCCATAATATAACGATAAGTGTTAAGTAAGTAGGAAACATTCTGTTATATGCGAGCTATTCTAGAGTGCGCTTAAAGATATGTCAATAAAAACAACTGTAGATTCGAACAAACGTCAAATTGTTTTTTTTTACCTCCTTTATTAAGGGTAGTAAGGTAAGGCCTCGGGTTTGAAAGTCGGAAAGTGACATAGTCTTCTTTTTATACCGGATAATTCGGATATCGGATAATTCCCATGGGATAGCACAAATATCAAAATAATTCATGCGAGCGAAGCCGCGGGTAAAAACTAGTCATAAATAACAAATAAACAGAACAGAAAACAAAATTAAACAAACTTAATCATCAAACTTAGTTGATATTTTCCACCAATTTACCTGTTGGTAATCTACGTTGTCGAAGGTGAAGCACGCAGACTAAGAAGATACCTATTCACTCTGATCTTTAAAAGCTTTAGATTATATGACTTAAGAAACATGAAAGTTGGAAGACTGTTCCATTCCCTGACGGTACGAATCAGAAATGTTGAAGACAACAAGATAATGACGATGAATCATTAACAAACAAAGATTTTCTTTACACAGGTTATTTAACTAACTTATTTTTAAAATATAAGTGTGTCTAAACTTGGGTAAAAATATGTCTAGTGGTTCTATATGTACATTCATGTTATTAGTGTAGTGAAAAATTGTGTCGAAACTATCACTATGTATATGTATAAATGTTAGCCTAATTAGTGTCTCCTAAAATGTTATAGCTTTTCAAAATGTTTGAGATTAGTCAAGTCTCTAATTAACAAATTGCATGTCTGTTAGGACAAACTGTTGTGTCTAAAATTTTATTGTACCACCTCTATGTACACAGTTCGAAGCAATAAACGTATTTTATCTTTATCTTTTTATCTTTATCTTTATCCAAAAAGGAGGAGTTTCTACATTCATCTGTATGTATTTTTTTTGTGTATGTTCATCGATGTTTTCGCCAATTGTGCATTGAATCAAAAATATTTTTTTTTAGATCGAAAGGTTATACTTTCGAGGTGGTCTCATTAAAATATCGGAATCGGTCGAGCCTTTTTTGATAAATCAACAATTATGAAAAAATTGTAAACATCAATTTGAGCAAACTATTCGAATTTTGTTCACGATGGAAGTCGGTTTTGCCGACATTGCATTTTTGCGTAAAATAATCATTTATTTTAGTTATTTTATATAATCGTATCACTACATAGTATAAAACAAAATCTGTATCTTTAAAACTACGCAACAGATTTTGACGAATTTTTTTTTAATAGATAAATTGATTCAAGAGGAAGGTTTAATTGAAAAATACACCTGTTCGAAGCCGGAGCGGGTCGCTAGTACGCTATATAATCGTTATGAAAATTTAAACTGACTTTTAACTAATTATTATTTTTCCTTTTGTTTTAGTGTCCAAAGAAGAAATAAAAGAAGTGGAGAGCCAAAATGGCAACCCTAAAGCGATGAGATACACCACAGTTTCCAGGTAAGCTAAACCTATGGTAAATAGGTTCATATAGGCCGGGTGGCTAGCCCTGGTGTCAGAGTTTTTAGGCCACCTGAAGGCCTCTGACATGGCTAAACTGTTAAAACGACCGGGACCTACAATTTAACGTGTCATCCGAGCCACGGTAGCACTCGGTTGTAAATACCATCCGCAGTCACCATCCAAAGACTGGCCATGCCGAATATTGCTTAACTTTGGTGATCGCTAAGTAAATTCGTATAGGCCGGATGGCTAGCCCTAGTGTCAGAATTTTTAGGCCACCTAAAGGCCTCTGACATAGCTAAACGGTTAAAACAATCGTGTCCTACAATTTAACGTGTCATCCGAGCCACGGTAGCACTTAGTTGTAAATACCATCCGCGGTCACCATCCAAAGACTGACCATGCCGAACGTTACTTGACTTTGGTGATCGCCTACTAAAACCCAGTCAAACTACATGAGCGCAACATGAGCATTTGGATAGTAAAATACTTTTAGGTTGTTATTGATAAGTGTATCATAAGCCTTAAGTGTAAAAAAAAACAGTATCTCATAATCTCAAGTTTATTTATATGCAAAGCTGAATTCGTGACGTTATTTAGCGTAATATTAAGATAATATCTTACACTCTGAACCCTTCTGACCTTTGTCAGTTGTCACAAATTGTCATGCTCCGAAATTAGTTTTGGTTACGCACCGCTCCTGGTAATATTTTGAGCTACCCTCAAATTGCAGTGACATAACAAAACTTAAATTAGGGGACTGAGTTTGATGTCACGAGTTTTTTTTTTAGAGAAATTGAGATACTAGCGTTTCCCGCGGCTTCGCAGACGTGACATTCTGATTTTTAGTGCTATGCCATAGGACATTTTCTTCTATTGAGAGCCAATTTCACCTATCTTCATCGAGCAAATATCTATGGAGTGACAATCGTGCAAAAAAGTGTCCGAGCCAAAACCCTGCCCAAGCCACGTAGTGGGTCTTTTAGTTAGTCGTAAGGCGATTGCAAGCAGACAACAACGCCGCGCGATGTGAATTAAATTTTATGAATTACTTTTAGTTATAAAGACATAATTATTTAGGCATAACTACTACCAAAGTTATCGGACGATTTCAAGTGCATGTAATGGTACTACGAAATAAATAGATTCGACTTTTATCTTTTAAATTAAATGCAAGCTTGTAAAAACCAAAGTCGCCGATATACTTTCTCGTCTAAATCATCCGATTAGAAATGGGTCTGGACAGGACACATGTTGCGTTGCGAAGCAAATAAATTGTGTAAAATAGTAACACTATAGTACTCAAGAGCACTAGTAGACAAGGAAGTCCTATCCGAAGATGGGACAATGATATCAGACTAACCTTGGGACCGTACTGGACCATAGTCGCTGTAGATAGACCACAGTTGGAGGAGGCCTATGACAAAAATAACACTGAGCTGAAGGACATTTTACAGCAGTGATAACCATAATACATTTATACAAAACTCGCTCAGGATAAAAATGCTAATAATAAAGGATGAAAAAGTCATTTGATCAAATTTACCGTCAATAATTTAGTCCGACTTGGCAATTCTAGCACAAGTATACGGCTATACAAAATATTTAATAAATTGCCAATATAGTCTAAAATAAATCGATAGTGAAAAAAGTTTCATAAAACAATTAAAAAGTATATTTTCAACCAATGCTATTATTACATGTTCGATTTTTAGTGATGTTTTAAAAAACATAATACATAATATAAACTTGTACAAAAACCGTTCCAATGCAAAGTATTTCGTAGCAACGTAGCTTCGTAGCAATACGTAGCTTCGTAGACAGTCGTAACAGCGTAGCACCGACTAGGAGTAAAATTATAATGAGCTTAGCATTGCACCATAGATTATTAAAATATCAGGTGTTCTAATATATAATATTATATAGCAACGTATACGTAACGTATACATGTAACGTATATGATATTCTAAGGTATAATAAGCATAGCAATGTTGCTATACGTTATAATAAGTATAAGACGTCCACCCACAAGGTAGACGGATGACCTCATCAAGACCGCAGAATCGCGATGGATGCAACCCGCTTCCAACCGGTCTTACCGAAGATCCACAGGGGAGGCTTATGTCTAGCAGTGGACGTTCTATTGCCGAAACGACAACGAATGACGAGATAATAAACAAAACAAAAGTGAATCTCGTCATAACTTAATTTTACAAATTAAAAAGGACTTTCCTCCAAAGTTCATTAATTATCACAAAAGCAACATCTTGAAACGTGTTTAATTGCTCTCTGAATGTAATTAATCAGAAAACTTTTAAATTACAAACGTTGAGCTTATTTTGCGACGTCAAAATTGAATTTAATATGGTAGAGTCAAATGGAACACAAATATTGTACACCAACACATAAAACGATTTACAAACTCATTTAACCCCACACAAAAAGAGAAAAACGTATCTAACTAATATTAGAATGAGGTTTGTATATATGGATGTTTGTTCCTCTGTCACGCAAAAGCTACTGAACGTTAATGCTTATACATCAGAATAACACATAGGCTATATAATTCATAAGGATATTGCGTGAAACGAAATTAGCCGGGTTAGCTAACCAATAATATTTTTTTTGCATAAAATTACACATCCGACTTCAACCTTGTACAAAATACGATTAGTGCGCTCGAATCGATAATATTATTGATTTTTGAAAAACGGCTCAACTGATCTCGATAAATTTTAAATTTACCTCAGAAGTATATCCTTTTGAACTAAAAATATTTTTTTTGAATTGGTTCACAATTGGCAAAAATATCTACGAACATCACAGAACAGCCCTTCTCTCTCTTCTGTGATGTACATACACAAAAAATACATACAGACAGGTTCTATATTCGTCCTTTTTGATGTCGGTTACAAATAAACATATAGGTATAACCACTTTACTCATTTTATTAATATTTTAAATCCACTAGTGTGTTTATTACTCTTTCACGCCGCAACAGATGGAGGCATCCTTATACTTAATTTTTTGCATGACTGCCTCGATGGCTCAGTGGTTAGTGACGCTGACTTCTGGGTCAAAGAGGCGTGAGTTCGATCCCCACCCAGGGCAAACATTTGTGTGATGAACAATAGGTGTTTGCTTTGTGTCTGGGTGTTTTTAGGTACTATCTATAAAAGTATGTATTTAAAATTTGTAGTGTATCAGTCTCTGGCAGCCATATCACAAGCTATGCTTAGTTTGGGGTCAGAGACCGCGTGTAAGATGTCCCATATTTATTTATTTATTATTTATGGATATAAATAGTTAAGGGTCGTAGAGTATCACAGCCTAGTAACAAAAACATAAAAGGTTCCGTCTGCAAGATGGGTCGACGATATAATCGAAATCGCGGGTCAAACCTGGACACGATTGGCAAATGACCGAGGCAAATGGCACAGTAAGAGAGAGTCTGATATGGCTAACCGAGACCTATAACAATTTTAACGTGTCTGAGCCACGGTAGCGCTCAGTTGTAAATGTCACCTGCGGTCACCCATCCGAAGACTGGCCGTGCTGAACGTTGCTTAGCTTCGATGATCGCTAACGAAAACCATAGTCAAAAAACGCTGTGAGTGCCTTAACGCAACGTTTACAATTCGTTCAAAAATTTACATTTTTACATAAATGCAAAAAATATAACAACCGATTTCAATCAATAGTGATATTGTTTGAAATAACCCAAATAAAATTGTAGTACCAGTTATGAAATTGCTGAACTGTGGTTAATATTTGTTTGTAATATTTCACGAAATGAAAAACCCAGCGGATTTAAAATACAGGACGAAAGTCTACTTTTTTTGGAATTTGGTAAATGAAAGTTAACAAAAGTAGTATTTGCTGAAGTATTCGGCACTTGTTGTAACAGAGAGTAAATATGCCCATAAATTTAAAAGCCATAATAAATAAATATTTATTAATATAAATAAATAATAATTATATTTTGAATGAATTAATCATTATACTTTCTCCCTCATCTGAATGAGGTTTATCTTTACCCGAGAATCTAACTTTTTGACCCCATCGGTCATCAGTCCTCCGTGCTATGTGCCCTGCTCTCTGTAATTTTTCCTGACAATCAACCCCCTAAACTTTAGAGGAAATATTCGAAAAAAAAGTTGCATAATCTGGTCCCACCTGCCCCTTTCTTCTATCGTACGGCTAGACAGACGCGACCAAAGCGCCACCCTTTTATGGTGGAGACATTCCTCGCTTTAAAACCATGCGTTTTGAATCATACGAACAGCCAGAATGTGGAACGCTTTGCCTGGGACTGTTTTTCTACTAAAGTACAACGTGGGTGTCTTCAAACCCCGTGTAAATAGGTATCTTCTAGGCAAGCGTGCTACACCCTAGACCACATATTTGCTTAACATCAGGGAGTATGTAGTCAAACGCAAACCTATACGAAAAAAAAACTTAACAAATTTTAATACGTAGGTGCGCGTGACCACATTAATAATGTTAAGCAACAATTAAATTAAATTAGTTTATGGAAGAGTAAAGTATCTAATGGCCTACAAAAGACACCTCCTTCTGACTCAGTGTCACCTTTCTGCCCACCCTAAAGTTTACTCCCAAGTGAGACAACACGAGCTGAGCATTGTCGAGCATACCCGAGATTCACGACCGTTCTAAAACCATGATGTAAGATTTTATACGGATAGGCCGTAAAGTAATTTGTCTTTGAAAAGATTCCGCCATTTTGAAGAGACGACTATTGTGACATTACGTTGTTTTAGCTCTAATATCAAGTCAATTATTGTCTAAATTCTCAATAGCAAAACGACATGCGTTATTTCAGCTACGAGTATATCTTTTAAAATTTCTATTTTTGATTTTCGTGGTGTTAAAAACTACGACATAAATTATTGAAAAGGAGTAAAAATATCACCTAAAATGAAAAGACGAGTTATATTGTTGTACATTATTATTGACGAAGTTAAATTCGTAATACATCATGTTTACAATAAGCGTGGTCTTAATGAACTACTCATCAGGTATTCAGGCACCATATTATTATTATAAAGAAATTTCACCATGAGAACAATTCTCAAATTGAAAAAAAAATACAAGTGGAGTCCCTCCGCGCGGAAAAAGTGTAACTTCGACGCAACAGTACCTCCATACCCTCTCCATGGTAGCGTTATACGTTTAACGCATCCTTGTAGGAAGTCGCATTAGAAGTTTCACTTCAAAAAAAAAGAGCTATTCCGTACATTTTGTTCAAAGTCGCGCAGTCTTTAAATAGAAGCGCTGACTTTTTAGCTGTTTCATGTTTGGTCCCATAGTAAAAGTTGTCCATGATGCTATTACAAGTTTAGTATTACTGCACCTTTTGAGAACACATAATAGAGGTTTGGTTATGTTTTGAGCGGGGCCGGCGCCATTTTACGAAGAATCTTAGCTTCAGCTTTCATCCTTCCAGCGAATCCGCCTGTTTCTTTTATCCATGTATTATCCACGACCGTCCTAAACTCGCCAAAATTGCTTCTGTCAAATGTCAAAGCTATGAAATTCGTGTTGTTTATTATCTACTGCGGCAAGAACAATATAAACATGTGTTCGTATTTGGATGTTTATGTATTCTGTGTATTTCATATAGTTGGCGTTGTGTTTGACACACTTTGGACAGTTTCACTAAAATATTTCTGAACAATTTTTCAGTAACTGCCTTGTTTAATAAATTAACATCGATAAATCATCGTCAGAGGGTTATGCTCGGAATCTTTTTGCGGGATCGAATCAGATATGAGGAGATTCTTAGAAGAGTCAAAGTAACGGACTTCACGGATTAGCAAGTTGTAGTGGCAGTAGGCAAGCAAAATCAGTACAGTAATTTAAAATTAGTATATAAATTCAATACTCAATCATTTATTGCATGTGTTGGTATTTAGATGTTTATGTATTCTGTGTATTTCATATGATAGTTGGCGGTGTGTTTGACACACTTTGGAGACAGTTTAAAAAAAATATTTCTGAAAAAAAATTCAGTTACTGCCTTGTTTAATTAATTAACATAGATCAATTGCTAAAAATAAATAAAATGAAACTGGCATTGCCCAATTTTTCGTAGTTGTCCGATTTCAGTAATTCTTTTTTTATTGGAAAGAATATAATTCGAAATTGGCCCCATTAAAATTTTATTGAAATCGGCTGAAAACGATAATGTGAAAAAACATAACACGGGTGAAGTCGGTCATGCTATTTTTTGCGAAAAATAATTATAGTCTATGATACGTATAGAAGTTTTAAACAAAAAGAAATTGACCTTTTAAAATGTATGACGATGTTTGGAAGCTTATAACATCCTTCCTCTTTTCTCATTTTTCGCAAGGACTGAAAACTATTAGTGAAATAATCGGTCAAGTGCAAATCGGACTCGCGCACGAAGGGTTCCGTACCGTATGGAAGCCCCCTTAATTCATTTTATTTTAATTTAGTGAATTTATTCTAACTTATTGTACTAAAATATTTACAAAATACCTAAACTAATATACATACAAAACTAAATTAAAAACATGTAAAACTTAATCTAAAAGCCCCTTTGTTGAAAGAAACATGGCATATATACAACTTAATATTCTGTGATTATTTCAAGCATTTTCTTGTTACCATTATTAATATCAAGCAAAAAAACGTTTCTTGTATGGGAGCCCCCTTAAATATTTATTTTATTTTAATTTACTTATTTCTTTTTAAAGCTAATATGTAACTAAATATCTGTAAATATTTCAAGCGATATAAATAACGTTAATAAACTCTAGATTGTAAAGTGGGTGTCATCAGACTTAGATTAGATTAGAGATCTAGACCACCACGACATATAAATGATGAAAAAACTTGCAAGTCTGTAATTAAGTAATAGTTTACGCTATTCAACTTCACAGTATAAAATCAAACCAAAATCACAATAACTGAGACAACGGCTTCCAAAAACTCGTCAGAGTCTGACAGGTAGACTTATTTACAGAGTTCTGACAGCCGCTGTCAGCGGTGACCCAACTTTGGTGAGTTCACGGTATTTTGACACTTGTATCTACCGGATGGAGGGTGACAGTCGCTCACATAAAGTTCGCCTACTCCATATATTATTAAGCTAAGAGTCCACTAGGCGGGCCGCATCGCGTCGCTTCGCAACGCAAAAATCCGCTTGCTATAAAGGAGATATTGCAAATATGCATAGAAATTGGGCCACTAAAGGGTTACAGTATTTCATAATTTGCTTTGTGTCTTTCGGAAAATGATTTTCCCGTTATTTTTTACAATAACTTAATAAATTAAAAGTAATTTCGTGTATTCGGGTATTAAGGTTACATGTGACCAAAATGACAGTAATTCAATGACTGAGCAAAGATCAAATTGGAAAATGTGAAATTACTCAAAAATTAATTAATTTATCAACACTTGATGCGGTTGTTTTACTCTGCGCATTTATTTATCATAGTTTAACGGATTTTTTTAACTACTGTACCTAGTCTAAGCCCATTTTGCATTATCTCCTTTTGTTTGAAACTGCGTCGATTAGAGTGGACGCTTAGCTTTATAGCTCTGTAGCTGTCTTTTTAACTGACTTAAAAGAAGAAGGTTGCGTGTCATAAATCGAAGGTATTTTTCCTTATTTTTTGTATTTTACAAGTTTACTCCGCCAATTTTAAACCGATATTGATGTTTTTTTTTTTGGTAGATCATATTTTATACGTGGTTCCATTCCCATTTAAATTTCATCAAAATCAGATGACTGTTTTTGAAAAATCAACTATAATTCAATAATCGGCCAAGTACGAGTCGGACTCGCGCACGGAGGGTTCCGTACTGTATGGGAGCCCCCTTAAATATTTATTTTATTTTAATTTTATTATTTAGTATTTAAGTGAATATAAAACTAAATATTCTGTGAAAATTTCAAGCTTCTACCTGTTACCGTTAATAATATAGAGCGAAAAACGGCTAAAAAATCAGGTTTGTTGTATGGGAGCCCCCCTTAATTATTAATTTTATTCTGTTTTTAGTATTTGTTGTTATATCACCAACAGAAATAAATCATCTCTGAAAATTTCAGCTTTCTAGCTATAGCGGTTCATGAGATACAGCCCGGTGACAGACAGACGTACAGACGGACAGACGGACAGACGGTCTTAGTAATAGGGTCCCGTTTTTACCCTTTGGGTACGGAACCCTAAAAATGATATACGAGTAGTGAGTACATCAATGACTTAGTGATTCACTAGCTATTCGAATTTTGTACACGACCGAAGTCTGTTATATGCAATTTTTGGCGAAAAATAAGTATTAAGTTAAAATGAAATGTGTAAGTGGTCAATTCATGAACGTCCTATAGACCGGGTATTAGTAATGAGATGGCATTATTGCTATGGCAATTACTCGTACTGCTATGACCATAAGTTTTAAAATATCTTTGAAGTTTTTCCGCCATATTGCTTTGCCAATGCCATGCGACCAATGAGCCAATGCAGCGCCAATGTGACATTTGATCAATAGTTCAAACGTCACTTGTGTCAAGTTACGTCGTTGATTACATAGCAGTTTATAGGCGTTGTACACTTGTAAACTTTAAACAGTTAAATTTGATTTTGTGTCTCTCTCCGGCGTAACTTATACCGTCACCAAAAGCACTTTTAGTACAGATTAACTAACATATACTTAGGACATTTATAAATACAATGTTAGATCGTATAGGCCAGGTAGCCTGCCCTGGTGTCAGAGTTTTTAAGCCGCCTGAAAGCCTCTAACATGGCTAAACGGTTGAAACAATCGGGACCTACAATTTAACGAAGATAAATTAAATATGAGGTATAGATATTAAACGTTGCTCATTCTATATTCATTCTTAACAAAATTGTGTCAACTACATTAATAAAATGATAAAAATAGCAAAAAGTTAAGCTATTACTTGTCACATTTCATTTTTGTGACGTGTACTTTTTTAATCATTATAAATTAACGCTCGCAACGCTCGCGCGTTATTAATAAGGTAGATTAAATATTCGGATGTCAGCCATGAACGATTGCAACAAAGTTCGGGCATGTTTGTATTATTTTTGTAATTATGCATAATGTTTTGTGGTTGGTATAAATGCAGTAGCGCATACCTACTCTAAGCACCTATTCAGGACGTCCACTGCTGGACATAAGTCTCCCCAATAGATGTTCAATAAGACCGCAAGCGGCTTGCAATCAGCGTGATCCTGCGGTCTTAATGAGGCCATAGGTTTATCTTATTGGTGGACATCCTACGGTAAGCTTGCCGGTACGTGGTCTCCACTCGAGAACTTTCAACTTTATCGGCCATCCGTGCTATGTGGCCTGCCCACTGCCGTTTCAAGTTACCAATCCATTGGGCTATCTTGGTAACTTTGGTTTTTCCTACGGATCTCCTCATTTTTGATTCGATCTTGCAGAAAAACTCCGCGCATAGCCCTTTCCAAAGCTAATTGGGCTACTTGGAGCTTACTAATAAGGCCCATAGTGAGAGATGTTTTTGTAGCGTATGTCATGAACGGCAAAACTCACTGGTTTACAAAGAGTTTCGACTTGAAGCACTGAGGTATATTGGACGAGAAGACATCTTATTTTAGAATACAAAGTTATAAACTTGCTAACCTACCTATAAAAAAATGATTGTTTGTCTGTATGTCCTTAATAAAATCGTAAACAATGCATAATATGATCATGTGATGATCTTTGGCAAAGTTGTTGTGCATGAGCCAAAGAAGGTTTCTGAGGTGCGACCAATTTTGACAGTTTTGACAACACTATTTGATAGATGGTGAATGAAGTTCACCGGGTCAGCTAGTAGCACAGAACGCTAGTAGATTATATTTTTGATGCCACTTATCGTGCCTTAAATTTTTATTTCTACGTTACGAAATTGCTTTACTGCATATCTCCATTCTTATAAAATTGTAGCCTTTAATATAAAATCTCGCGGAAGCTTCACTGCATGATATACGATATTTCCGGTATGTCGACTTGATTAATACCGCAGTTTTTTACCGGTTTTATCCGGTTTTAGCCGGTTTCCGGAAACCCGCTTGGGCATTTGCCAGATGCGGGTAGTTTTCAAGGATATACAATTTATGACGTAATGAAAATGACGTAGGATTAGGAGGGGGTGGGGGTGTATTGGGGTTAAGATTTAAGAACCTTTCTATTGATGCCAAAGTCAGAACGTGGTATAAAGGAGGGGAAATTATTAGGAGCGACACACTATTCATTGCTTTTGCTTTGAAAAATGCAAGAACTTTGAAAGGTATACAGGGTTACTCAGAACTGGCGTAATAAACCGAAAGGAGGCGATTCAGATCATTATTATGAACAACTGTTCTATCAAACCTAACCGAAGTTCGAGAAAAAAAAATTCAGCCATTTCATACATTTTGTAGATTCCGAGTTGCAGTTTTGTATGGAACAGCTGATTTTTTTTCCCAATTTTAGATTGGCTCATAGTAAAAGCTGTTCATAACGATGGTCTTAATTGCACTCTTTTGGTTTAGTATAGAGTGAGCAGATAACTTTGTATTTACTCAACTTAATTAAAACTTTTCACTACGGTACCAAACCCGAGATCACGAAAAATTATCACTTGTTTCACATATTTTGTCGAGAAATGTCAATCTTTCAAAGGCATTCCAAAGCTATTCAAGCGGCTTAAAATATTACCACCAGTGCCTCAGAAATTCGGTGCAGTTGCCGAAAAAAAATAAAGTACGAATGGTAAAGAATATGCCAAAGTAACAGTCCTGAAAGGGATAAAATTAACTCCCGAAAACTTTCAAATTTAAAATTTAATTTAGTTAAATTATGTTTCATGTGATTAATTTCTTTTGTTGATTAATAATGGGTGTATAATTTTCTGAAATAAACCATTTATTATTGTTATTATATTGCTAAAGATCTAAATGGCTAAATTACGACTGGTGCTTTATTTATTTAAGTTCCAAATGACGATATAAAATCTCTGTACTTCAAACTATCAACAAAAGTTCTAATAATTATATTTTTCGCATAAAATTGCAAAACCGCCTTCCATTGTGTACAAAAATCGAATATTTCGTTATTATTGATTTATCAAAAACGGCTCAGCCGATATCTGTAAAATTTAAACGGAACCATCTAAAGAGTATACCCTTTCCAACTAATAAAGATTTTTTCCACTTGGTTCACAATTGGCGAAATTATCGATGTTCATCGTGTACAAAATTCGGATATTTCGCTCGAATTGCTTACATTATTGTTGATTTTTTCAAAAAAAGCTCAACTGATTTCTGTGAAATTTAAATGAGACCACTTCGGGAGTATACCCTTTCGAAATAAAAAATATTTTCGATTTGATTCACAATTGGCGAAATTATCGATGAACATACAGAAAAAAAAATACATACAGACAGACGAACATAGAGCCTTCTCCTTTTAGGAAGCCGGTTAAAAATTATCAGCATTTAAAGTCATGACCCACATCTAATTATTAATTCTGAATATCACAAAGCGAAGCTGCAACTCATAATTATTTATACAGTACACGAATACAGTCGCTTGCCTTTCAGCCGCAGTCCCAACATGACACCGAAATATTCAACAGAGTCCTACTGCCAACATAATCACGAAATATTCGACTGAGGCTACGTAGTGTAGCGTAGACCTACGGAATGACACAATGCAATTAGTACTATACAGGGTTATTTCTAGTCAATTAGCATCCTTTTAGGGGCTTATTCTGTACATCAAAACTAACAACTTTGGTTCTGCGACTTTTGCCTAAACTCAAAAAAATATCAGCTGTTCCATACATTTTGTCGAGGGTGAACGATATTTTTATGGAACAACAACTTTTTTTGAGAATTAATCAAAGTTGTAGAACCAAAGTTGTTAGCTTTGATGTACAGTTTAAGCCCCTAAAAGGACGCTAATTGATTAGGAATAACCCTGTATACATCAGTCAAATGCGCGCACTAGGTAGGACTCGGATAGGAATAAATACAAAAAGGTTTGATTATTAAAAGTTTACAAATGTGCGTATGTATGTATGTGAATGAGGGATTGTGAATAAATTACCATCAAGGTGCAAATTTCAATAATTTCTCCGTATCATTGTACCAAAGAGTACTAAGATCTTTGTAACAGCAAATATGTTATGTTTTATACTAGCAATAGAATCATGCTCTGCGTCTCTTTCCTTCTACTCGTATTATGGTATTCATTAGATTGTCATGTCGTACAACGTGGCCAACCATCTTTCCTCTTCTGTTCTCTATTACTGATAGTAGCTTTCTTTTTGTTGACAACGTTTAGCACATCTTGGTTTGATTTGTTTTCTGTCCAAAGAATACATAAAGAACTGTTATTTGAACTCACAACCCTACATTTCTAAGGCGAGATTTTTGATCACTGTGCCATAACAGATTCCCACTACCCCTTTTTAAACGCTAATAAGTCCGCGTTTAACCACCAACTCGCCTGATGGTAAGCGACGTTGTGGTCAGATGAGGCACGCAGACCTAGAAGATACCTTTTCACTCTGACCTTGAAAAGCTTTAGATTATATCTCTTAGGAAACAGGAAAGCAGGAAGACTGTTCCATTCCCTGGCGGTACGAATCAGACATGTTGAGTCAAACCGCTTCGTACGTAACGAAGGAAAATCGGCAGTGTAGGGGTGGTAATGTGGCGTCTTCCTACTTGTCCTACTTGTCTTCCTACTTTGTAAAAAGGGTATGGTAGGATAAGGTCGTGCAGCTCAGATGCACACTCTCCGAAACCCTACTCCTTCTTTAAAATTAACTACCAACATAACAGTCTCCATACTCATTATACCGTACGTTAAAGTCACCTTTGTGCCAACATAACAACGAAATAATTCAACAGTGTGACCACGCTGCGCTTAATTCCGGGATAGGACACGAGGCGTAATTCCGGTCGCCCGTAATGCATAATGTCACTTTGCGACACCCCGTGACGCAATAGAATGCAGTACATAAATATCCCTATTAATATTATAAATCCGAAAGTGTGTTTGTTGGTGTATTGATTTATTCCTCCTTCACGTAGCAACAGAGCAACGAATTGACTTGTATTTTTTTATTTGTTTGTACAGGGTCAGAGGTATTAAACGCAAAACCATTTAAGGGCGGGTCTAGTAGATCTAAACAAAAAATTTTTGTTCTAGGACTTTTGGAAAATCACGAAGAAATAATCAGCTTTTTCATACAAAAAGTTCGTCAAAGCGCCGCAAAATGTATGGAGGAGCGAACTTTTTTTTTGCGAATTTTCAAAAATCGTAGTACCTAAGTTGTTTGTCCAGATGTACTAGACCTGCCCTTAAAAGGTTTGGCGTTTAAAACCTATGACCATGTATAGGTTTCGTAATAAAATAAAATTCTTCTTTTTTGTTCATAGTAAAAGTCTATAATGTACTTCCATTGGAATTAAACTACCAATGTTTTGACTATTGAAAAGTTGAATAAAAAAAAAGTGATTTTGTAGTTTTAAATCTTTTAAGTAGGTGTGTTTAATGACATAATAATATCCCACATTTGTCAGATATTTAGTCATGGTATTAGTTTACAAACGTTTTGTTTTGGTTTGAGAGTTGAGATTCAACATTTCTAACAGAATATTATACTCGTACAAAGTCAAATCAAAGTTTCATATCTAGGTATTGCAAAGGTTCCATGGCAGGTTTTAGATATTGACGTTGTAAGGTTTCAGGTTTTGACATAATTATCATCAAACGTGCTTTTTGCATTGCTCTTTTCTGAGTGGCAATAAGCCAATTTCACAAAGAAATAAATCAACAGTGTGACTACGCTGCGCTTGATTCCGGGACGAGAAGCGAGGCGGAATTCTAATCGCCCATAGTGCGTAATGTTACTTGCGACACCCTGTGACGCACTACAGTACACTATCTTATTTTATGTTACCCCTAGATTGTAATTTAGTTAATTTGGAAGTTGGGAATGATTTGAAATTGTAATTTGCTGTAGTGTTTTTTTTAAAATTCGCGTTGAGAAGCAGCTTAACTTAGCTACATATAATAGTGTTAACTCTTCAATAGCAAAAATAATAAAGTCCAAGCGACGTGAGAATCAATAATTTCTTCGTTGCAACGCAACTTTTAGATAATAATTTTGCAAACTGCTCCTTTATTGTCAGGCTCCGCATGTCGCTATGTATTTAATCTTTCTTTTTTTTTTACATTTTACATGGCACTATTATGCCAATATTACAATAAAATTCAACAGTACGACTACGCTGCGCTTAATTTCGGGACGGGACGCGAGGCGTAATTCCGTACGCCCGTAATGCCTCGATGTCACTCGCGACACCCCGTGACGCAATGGAATACAGTACATAAACTTCTTGTATCAGTATTACTATCATCCAACAAAATTTAACATCATACTTAACTCGTTTTTTGGCAATGGTTGCACTTTTTAATGAATGTAGTACTTACCATGCAATAAAATGATATAAAAAAAAATATCATTAATCTAGCAGTCAGTGTTGAAAATTGATTTTGAAAATGTGATTTTGTATTGGTAGATATTTTATTTTTGTCTCTTTTCTCTTAATTTTACTCAGTATCATTATGCCAACATAATAACTCAACAGTGTGACCACGCTGCGTTTAATTCCGGAACGGGCCGCGAGGCGTAATCCCGTTCGCCCATACTCTCGCGACACCCCCCTGTGGCGCAGTGGCGCACTCGTATACAGAATATATCATCATGATTTTATCATTTTAAACGATATAAAACGGGACTCACTCACGTGTTCGTATAGCCATAACACGACTATAGTTTCGGTCGCGTTCGGCGACCTTTCTCAAGTTGGCGAGTTCTAGCACGCGGAGCCGTCTCGCAATGCACTCGCAATGTGCTAGCACTGGCCAACTTGAGAAAGGTCGCCGAACGCGACCGAAACCATAGTCGTGTTATGGCTATACGAACACGTGAGTGAGTCCCGTTTTATATCGTTTAAAATGTGTGAAAACCACGTAAATTTCCATAGTAAAATGATTTTATCAGTTTATAAATAGTTAGATAATTAATATTTTTACCTATAGGTTACAAAGAAATACTAATTTTGTTCTACCTCCTACCGAATAGAAATATTTTAAGTATGCAGTTTAATGAAATTTTACAGAGTCACTGAGAGTTACACAATATAAATCATATTTGTATAGATATGACTTATCAAGTAATATACGAACATTTTTTTTAACTTTACACATTCGACTCAAAAAATAAGCATATTGTGGTACTAAAAATCAACTAAATAAAACACTAAACATTTTGATTCCTTTATTAAGCTGATGAAAAATACAAATTGTCACAAAAATACCATATTATTTACTTCACAAATGAATTTTTAAAAGTCTAAAACAGAACTATTGATACAGTTTGTGGGACAGGTGCATTCATTAACTACCACTAAATACAAGACCTACATAATCTAACTACTACTACCTAACAAGCAATGGGATCATCTATAGACCCTTGTTGAAGGTCTAAAGATAATCCAAATGCTCAAGCCCACTCATATGAATTGGTTGTACAAATATGGCACACCACAACGTTGGATACTACGCAAAAATTACAAAAAATATTTCAATCGTATTTTCAGTTTTTGGCTCGCAGTGCATATTTTAGTCGTTTACTTACATTAAATCTGTAAAAAGTGACACAAACAGCCAATAAAAATCAGACATACAATACTGACTCTCTGTAAACTGTGCCGACATTTTGTATTCAGTTTAATCCGCTTATATCAGGTTAAATCTGCAATAATCCGGAATTTATTCTCGCTGCAGACTTTTCGAGCTCGTGTCAAGCTGGATGCAAAGTGTTTGACGGCGCTTATTTGAAATTCTTCGTTGTAAAACAATTTCGGAATAAATTACCAACTTGATAATTCATTTTTCACCAAAAATCACACGACCGACTCCGATCATAGCAACCTACGTACTTATTTCGGAAATTTTGCTCAAATGGATGTATACCATTTTTAGGGTTCCGCACCCAAAGGGTAAAAACGGCGGGACCCTATTACTAAGACTCCGCTGTCCGTCTCTGTCACCAGGCTGTACAAGTAGCGGCACGTAAGTCTAGCGCTGAGGGTACTGTGGAGGGGGTGGCTGCGCATGTTGACCATAATAAACTCATGCGCAGCCACCCCCTCCACACTTCGCTCAGCGCTAGACTCATATGCCGCGACCTGTATCTCATGAACCGTAATAGTTTGAAAGTTGAAATTTTCACAGATGATTTATTTCGATTGCCGCTACTACAAAAAATACTAAAAACAAAATAATATAAATATTTAAGGGGGGCTCCCACACAACAAAAGTGATTTTTTTGCTGAGAGGCTCCCATACAGTACGGAACCCTTCATGCGCGAGTCCAACTCGTACTTGGCCGATTTTACTAGATAACTGTTGAATTTTCTAAAACCACCGATCTCGTTAAAACTTAAATGGAAGCTCTTCTTCTTCTTGAGTCGAGTCGATTTTGCGTGCTAAAAATTTTATATTCCGGCTTTTAACCAAAAGTTGGCCACCTCGATGGCGTTATCTGTTGCCTCATTAAGGTCCTGGGTGGTGCAGGAGCTAAAGTGGAAGCTCTGAATATGATCTACTAAACAAAAAAAACAATTATCAATATCGATTTCTAATTGACGGAGTAATGAGTAATCGGGTAATATAAATCCAAGAACATAAAAGAAGCAAATTATGCCGTAGCTATCGCGGTGTTGCCATTATGTTCCCTTGTTTAATAACAGTACATCAGGATGATAACGGTCATTTCCACGGGGGCCTAATTTTTATAAATAGCTTTCTTAATTTGAACGTTCAATTTTAACGTCAGCTCTGAACATTGCAGTAACATTCTTTATTTAAGGCAGTAAATAAGGCTGACAACACTGATTTAGATGAATAGACTTCGGGAATTGGGGAAGTTTTACTTTTAGGCATTTTTAACCGACTTCCAAAAAAGAGGAGGTTCTATGTTTGTCTGTTTGTTTTTTTTTTGTGTATGTTAATCGATAAATTCGCCAATTGTAAACCGAATCAAATAAACCTTTTTTAGTTCGAAAGGGTTACCGTATATGTACTTCCGAGGTCATTTCATTTCAATTTACAGAAATCGGCTGAACCGTTTTTGAAAAATGTACAATAATGTAAACAATTCGAGTAAAATATTCGAATTTTGTACACGATGGAAGGCGGTTTTACCATATTTGCGAAAAATAATTATTATACGAGCAAGTGGCTATTTAAACTATAACTAAATTATTATTTTTTGCCAAATATTGCATAATTGACTTCAAACATACACAAAAGTCAAATACTTAGTTCGCTTAAATCGATGTATGCCTTTTTTATAATTGTTGTTTTTTTTAAACTACTTAACCGATTTTGATAAAATTTAAGTGGAAGTACCTTTGAAGTATGATCTACTAAACAAAAAAGTATCATCAAAATTGGATCATAATTGGCGGCGTAATCGCGTAACCTACATACAAAAATAACATACTTAAAGTTTCACATCTTTTATTAATTTTACATTACAATTTTTTTAATCCAAATACTAAACTTGCTTATTATACAATTAGTCACATTACAATCAAAAAAGAAATATTCAATCTTAACAATAAAAATATAAGTACATAGGTGTTTTTAAATCATGGGTACCTAATGTGTTAGGTACTTCGTCTGAGAAATTAGTCCCGTAGCCCCCTGCGCGCCGAACCAAATGTACCCAAAATGCTCGCCGCGTTGCCCCGCTGAATGGCTAAAGAAATGCGCTGGACCAAATACCAGCCAGCCCGAGCGTCGTTCCCCTTATCTTTTAGGCGGCGACTTAAGCATAAGGACCATAAAATAACACTATCGACGTGTCAGAGCGTGACAGAGTTATGATGAAGTATATATCTGTCACCTTTGCACACGTCGGTAAACTCTTGTCGTGGTCTTGTATGCTAAGCTAGCAGGTCAAGAACAAATTTTTAAATTTACCTACAGTTGGATTGAGATCCTCCTATTTTAAGTCGGTTAAAAAACAATTTGATTATACACAGACCAGTAATCTTATCGTTAGGTGCGCTTTATACATAAGTTTGGAGGTCATTTAGCAAAACTTCCTGCTATAAGTATCATGACATACTGTGCCACTCTTACTGCTGGTTACAAGCCGCTTCCAGCCCATTTTTTTTTTTAAAAAAACAGGGGAGGTCTGTGTTTAGCTGTAAGAGTGGCACAGTATGTCACAATATAGCATACATTTTTGCCAACTGACCTCCAAACTTGTGTATAAAGCGCTCCTATAGTTCGGCCGTTCAGAGAATGCGTTCCTGATTGAAAAAATGTTTTTGGCCGAAATCTCGGAAACTATGTGTACAATCCAATTGTTTTTAACAGACTTCAAAACAGGAGGTTTTCAATTCAACATACCTACATGTTTTTTTTTGTATGTAAGTTATGATGACTTGATCAATTGAAAGTCACTTACTAATTTTATGTGTTTTCTTTTACAGGGTTCATTTTAAAGCGTCAGCGGACGACGACTACGCGGATTTCACATGTGAGGCGCGGCACGAGGCACTACAAAGAGACAGCCCTATGAGGAGCACTGTGCAACTCAGCGTGCTTTGTAAGTACACTCATCCATCCATCAGCAATAGGACGTTCACTGCTAGACATGGGCATCCCCTATAGATCTCCAATAAGACCGGTTGGTAGCAGCTTGCATCCAGCGCGATCCTGCGGTCTTAACGAGGTCATCCGTACTCAAATTCACTCATACTCAAATCACTCATTCTCAAATTTGGTGAAAATTAATTTACCACTCAAAGGCAACAATTACATAAAAAATAAACTATTAAATACAATCAATTAGGTATACTTGCCTAAAATACGCGTATTATCTGTCCTCTATAGCCGCAGATCAACGTGTTTAAAATCTAGGCTTGAGTTCATCAAATGCAAAATAACCGATGGTTACGCAAACGTTCAGTTAAAATTTAACATGTGGTTAAACAAAGTGCGCTTTTTAGTATTCGTCATCTGCAGGTAACCAGGAGTTAGATAATCAAACGTTTTTGAACGAATGACTAGTAAACGAATGAATGGTATTTTAAAAAAAATACATTCCGTCCAGATACATTTGCTTTCACCTAAACGCTTTCAAACACTGTCGGGTACTATTATTATCCTACAAAATGTAATCCGTGTTATTTTATGTATAAATGTGTAAATGTGTAGGTATATTGTGGTACATAGGCTAGTGTCATAAGCGTTTCGTGACCCTTTTATGTAACATGATATCCTTTTTTATTTTCTCTTAGACTTTAAAACCGTGGTTTTAAACTTTTTGAAGTTCCATTTGACGCTTTCCTCTTTTGCAGTTTTGCCTTTTGTTTTAGAATAGCCGTGTTTTTAGCCATACAAAAACAATAAGCTACCCCTAAATATTATCCAATTTGAGAGTTTTTTTTCATGCTACCAACACTTCAATCGCTAGGATTATACGTCTTAGTTATTACAGTTTTTTTAAATGGCCATAAAGTTATAAGCCTCTAAAAAGTCATATTTTTACGAAAGAACTTAGCTGAAAAGTCTAAATAAAACTAAAAACTTTTCTGAAAAAAATACGACGTACGAGCGTGCAAAATTTGTTACTGAAGCGATTGACACCAAAAACATAACATTTTGTTACAAATGGGTGAAAAGAGTTTTCTTCTGGAACGTACATTTTATCAAAAATGTACCGAAAATTCTCTCGATATTCTACAGAAAACGCGAAAACAGTGGTCGATTCACGATCCTCTTAATTTGTCTACAAGCCAAACTAAGACGTGTCACCAGTTCTTACCAGTATTCTTAATTCGTTCCCCCGATCATTTACTAAAAAGAATACAGTAATAACGTGCTATTTATAGTTGCAATAACGCGTCAAATTAGGTTATTTGATGTCTCAGCGTGGGGCTTGACCTAATTTGATGCAATCGTCACGAATAGACGTCGCGGGGGATTATTACTGGTTTAGTTATGTTTGGTTTATGTCCTGTGAGGGCGTTGACTTGTACTTTGGAAATTGTTTTGTTATTTATAGAGGTGTTATGTGGAGATAATAATAATATGAATAATTATTTCATTACATTAAACCTTACTGCTAAAACATAAATCATACGATTTTTTTTTTGTACTAAATAATTTCTTTTTGTAACTTAAAAATTAACTAACTTAATTAACTGACATACACAATTTAAAGTATCATGATAATTCTAAAAAATGAGCTTTATATAAGTTGGATAGATATAGAAAATCATACTGGGAAATGAATCGATAATAATAATTGTGATTGTTTGTTAGAACAGCAACAGATGTTTAATTATTTAGAGCTGCTATGCGTGGAAAAGGAATAATTATATTTTAGTCGGAAAAAACTGTGTTAATTTTAAAGGAAAAAGGGCAAAACGGGACCCTGTTTCAAAAACTCCGTTGACTGTCTGTCCGTCTGTCTTTCACCAGGCTGTATCTCATGAACCGTGATATTTTGAGACATGGAATTTTCACAGATGGTGTATTTTTGTTGCCGCTATAACAACAAATAAATCATAAATAAAGAATTAAATAAATATTTAATGGGAGTCGCCCATAAAACCAACCGGATTTTTTAATAATTTAACGGTAACAGGTAGATGCTGTATATAATTCACAGAATAAATATGTATGGTCCATTTGTTTTAGTTAGCAGAATCAATCTTATTAGCAATCTAATTACTTCGTATTCGACATTACAGACAGACCGATGAAGTCAACATGGCCGCCCCACTGTCAATACGGACGGGGAAAATTAAATATAATAATATCATATAAATGAAATGATTAAATGAACTCGTATACAAAAACTTTACGAAAAATCAATTTCCAAAATAGATGGTCCACTTGTTTTAGTTTGGAGATCGATTCCATTAGCAATCTAATCAGTCTGCATCGGTCCGCCATTACAGACAGACCGATAAAGTCAACATGGCCGCCCCACTGTCAACACGGACGAGGACAGTTAAAATGGGAAATTAATAATTCATGGTGAGCTTTGACCGGAATCTATCGCCCGGGGACAAATATTACAGGGACCTGTCCTGAGGTAGAGCCCGCTCATACCTTCGTTTATATTCGCTCATACATCTGTTTATTAAGTACGTTGTTTGATATTGCCTGTATGATGTTGAACCACGTATGGCTAATCATGTATGGCTAACCCATGAGAGTCAGAGTTTTTAAACCGCCGCGCGCCGGAAGGCCTCTGTCATGGCTAAACGGCTATAACAACCGGGGCCTACAATAGGCTAGTTGTTTTTTTTTTTTCTTTTTGTAACAGCCAACTATAAACAGAGTCTATTAACGAAAACAAAAACAAAATCAACTTAGAAACAAAGAAGTTACAAGCATATTTATTTTCTTGCTAGACAAAGAGCGCAGTATGGCAGGTCAGCGCCATACTATGATATGCTTTGTGGGAAAGGGAAAAGGCATCCCCTCTTTATCCCTACCAAAATCTTTACAAGCTTATTATCTCTGAACTTGATTAGCCAATTTTAATTGTTTTTCAGTTTATAAATCATAATTAATAGCAGAATTCACTAATCCTAATATTTTTATTTAATTCAATACCAGTCAACTACCCTATAAAACGTGTCATCCGAGCCACGGTAGCGCTCAGTTGTAAATGCCATCCGCGTTTTCCCATCCGAAGACTGGCCGAGCTGAACGTTGCTTAACTTCTAGGATCTCTAACGAATACCTAGTTAAACTACGCTATGAGCGCTACGTTATTATATTACGCTACTTATTAATATTTGGTACTCAAAACAACAACATTTGTTCTGACTTGTACAATCCTTACTAACATTATAAATCCAAAAGTGAGTGTGTTCGTTGGGTTTTTCCTCTTTCACACAGCAACTAAGCAACGGTTGACTTGGTTTTTGGCATGGACATAGTTTGAAAGACTGAAAGTGACACAGGCTACTTTTCAGCACGGAAAAATAAAAGGTTCTTATCCGATAGCAAAAAAATCCAAAAATTACGCGGGAATGGCCGCGCGCTAAAGCTAGTATGTTGAATAAAACTGAATTTCCAATTTTATTACTCTACTGTGGCATTTGAAACTCTATATTTATGGCCCCAAAGCCGCGCTGGCTAAGAAATGGATGTAAAATAATATTTCCTAATTGCCTTGGCTGTTTATAAATCAAGATTAGATGTAGCTTTACACGTAAATTATTATATATCTAATTTACAAAAATAAAAAAACTAAATAATTATTTACCTGGCAGAAAAAATCCACTTCTACATAAATTATGTTTCAATTTATTTGTAATTCAAATCTTGTTACATATCCAGGTCCATAGCTGCATTCGTCCAAGGCTCAGGCCGGTAGATTCGTTACGACCAGTGTTTGGTTAGAGAAAAATCCCACAGTTTGTGTGTGTAAGTGAATTTGATTCCTGCCTCGGTAATGTTATACAACGAACCAAACTTATTTATTGTGCTTGGTCTGATTGAAAAAATATCTAGCTATTTAATAATATTAAACTTTAAGAAAGATAATTTTACTGATAGATAAATATAAAACTTACAACAATAGGCAGATACATTATACATGGTTATCTGCTTACCTTGTACTAAGCCGATACGGGGTGATTAAAACCATTATTACGAACAACTTTTACTATAGGGCTAATTTAAAGTCGAGAAAAGAAATCAGCTGTTCTATACAAAACTGCAACTCGGAATTAACAAAATGTATGAAACAGCAGATTATTATTCTCAAATTTTGAATTGGTCCCTTAGTAAACGTTGTTCGTAATGATGGTCCTAATTACACTCTTAAGGCTAAGCACAACAGTAGATAACCATATACTACATGTAAGTAATAATAGTAAGTCGCAATTACCCTCTTAAGGCTTAGCACAACAGTAGATAACCATATCCTACATGTAAGTAATAATAGTAAGTCGCAATTACCCTCTTAAGGCTTAGCACAACAGTAGATAACCATATCCTACATGTAAGTAATAATAGTAAGTCGCAATTACCCTCTTAAGGCTTAGCACAACAGTAGATAACCATATCCTACATGTAAGTAATAATAGTAAGTCGCAATTACCCTCTTAAGGCTTAGCACAACAGTAGATAACCATATCCTACATGTAAGTAATAATAGTAAGTCGCAATTACCCTCTTAAGGCTTAGCACAACAGTAGATAACCATATCCTACATGTAAGTAATAATAGTAAGTCGCAATAGTAACTGATGATTACTACTAGGCTTGTATCTCGGAGCTCGAGTGCGGTATAAGAGATTGATTATGCGTATTTCGGATTAAGCAAGTTCCTATAGGCCGGGTGGCCAGCCCTGGTGTCGGAGTTTTTACACGGCCTGAAGGCCTCTGATATGGCTAAATGGTTAAAACAACCGGGACCTACAATTAAACGTTTTATTCCAGAAAATGCCACCCGCGGTCACCCATTCAAATAATAAAAATCAAATCCAAATGATTTATTGCGGACAACATTGATCTATGGTTAGTAAAAATATATCAAACCACTGACACCAGGGCTAGCTCTAAGTCAAAAACCAAAGCCTAAGACACTAAGTCACACCTTCTCAAGTCATAGTCTAGAGGCAATAAATCTCAAGTCTCAAATCCTAAACTCAAAAAGTGACAAAAGTTGGTTTAAGTCGGCGACAGCGAAAAATCTCAACTAAACACAAAAAACATTCCGTCATAAAATCTTGGAACCTTCTTAATAATTTATACATGGTGTTCCATTATGGCAGGGTTAAATTCCGTCAGCCAGTGTAATTACGGCGTACACTTTGTTTTCTCTTGCCCGTATGCTCGGTTTACTCTACTAGGGATGGGACACGTTGAGTTTTATCGATACTGTACTGTACCAGCCTTTTTATTAGTCCAATGCAGCACGTGGGCCTACCCACGATGGGTGATTGGGCCGTATCCACCACGCTGGCCCAGTGCGGGTTGGTGGATTCACATGCGCCATCGATATTTTTCTAAAAACATATGCAGGTTGCCTCACGATGTTTTCCTTCACCGAAAAGTCAGTGGTGTCAAATTCCGCACATAAATTCCAAAGAACTCACCAGGATTTGAACCCACGACCTCACGATTGTTAGGCAGGTGTCACTACTATTAGACCACCACGGCTTCTCGATAAGTTGTGGCCGAATTTCATTGGCACAAAAAACGTATTACGGATTTAGATTATTATTGAATCATACGTTGGAGATAATCTCGTTAATAGATTTTTTTACTGATTATTTGATCTGAATTTTGGAAGTGTAATATTAATATGTTTCTACGTAAATTAAAGGAAATACGCTATTGTTCAGATCAAAAAATCACATACAAAACACCATATGAACGGCACGTCCAAAATATTACAAACGACTTATTTTGAAAATTTGTCAAAGTATAATTCAAGTAATCGGCCTCAGTTTCCCGCGATACAGGCTAGCCCTAGTGCAGGGACTATTGTTAATCTTGATCTGTACATATTTTATGGTAAATAAATATTTTTGTATTTTGTATTTTTGTATTTTTTTATATAACATATAAATCATGAACGTTAAGAATATTTTCAGATAAAAATCCACAACTATGAATTGTAAATAAATATTTGCATACCCTTTACAAGTAGTATTTATTAAAACTCAAATTTAACAAATTCTATGAAATTTATTTTAATAAAATATCCCATTTGCTGAATATATGGGGCTCTACCATTATTGTAGCATTACCATATTTGTCGATACGTGTACCAGAGAACCACAGCTAGTGTGATTTTATCGATATGTTTTCCGCCCATCTCTAGTCAGCTTTGTGTTCACAAAGGCCAGAAAATGAAGCAAAACGGGGCAATTTAAAAAGAAACAAGTTGCCAGACAAAAGCTCATAATGATAGTGGTTACCAGAATCTAAAGAACTTCAAGTACTTTGGAGAATTGCAACTTAAAAGTATACCAGTATTAGTCATTCAAACTCCAATCAGTTATGTGGTCCGGTTTCAAAGACAATCAAATATATTTTAATTCATTATTTTAACATATGACTCGTAAATAAATATATTTGCAAAAAAATAGTTCTCCGTAAAGTCGGTTCACGGATGATATAATTTTACGCCATTAGGAAACAGTTATAATTTCTGTAATAATTAAATTTTGAGTACATTTACGAAGCAAACCTACGCTTATAATTTTCCTTTTTATCTGCCTAAAAAACTTTATTTTAAGCAATTCTTAAACCTTAACATAAAAAAATTACAACACAATCCACCTTTCATTACGCTACAAAATATCTTGTTAAATTCAGACAAAAAGACGGTAGTCTCAAAAAATTACACTCCCGGTTCATTAAGACGCTATTTCATTAACTTAAAAGGTAATTTCGTAACGTTGACCTAAATCAGTATTCGGGAAAAAACGGGACAGATATATTAATTGGAGAGAGACAGAATGAATGGGGGTTTTAATTTTTAATTAGGGGTAATGTACCGGGATACGTACGGTTTAGGTGTTCAGTTTATTTTGACTCATAATGAGGGTAGTTTTTTGTAGGTAGGTAGGTACTCGTCATCATAATAAATCAATCAGCAGTAAAATGTCCACAGCTGGACGTAGCATTATATGTATATTATGAATTTCTAATAAGACTGGTAGGAAGCGGCTTACATCCAACTTTATTCTGCAGTCTTAATAAGGTCCGTGCATTTTTTCGACCCCATCGATCATCAGTCCTCCGTGCTTTGTGCCCTGTCCACTGCAATTTCAACTTGCCAATCCGCTGAGCTTCGTCAATTTGTTTAGTTCTACAGATCTCTTCATTTCTGCTCCGATCTCACAGAGAGACTCCGAGCATAGCATGATTATCTATCGCTCATCGAACTACTTGGAGCTGCTAATAAGGCCATCAGTGTAATATCACCTTTTAGTAATTAAACTACATTTTATTTTTAAAGATAAAGATATCCTTTATTGCTCTCAACTGTGTACTTTTAGATGTTACAACAATATTAAGACGGAACAGCTTATCCTAGCGGACATGCAATATTTAGTTTTGGTATAACTAACAAGCTTTGAACGAGTATGTTATCTTGCACCACAAACTAAAGAGATATTTTATTTATTTACAAAATATTCAGACACTTACAGTAACATAAGACCAAAACAAATATATAATAACTATTATGTATATTCGAATCATATACCTATATTATTAATTCTATGTTTATATTCAAGATTCATCATTTAAAATTGTGGCTATTGAATACAATACGACCTAGATCTGCGTAATGTAGGTACATATTTGCACTATTATACCTACACTACATGAAGAGATCGAATAAATTACAACTGAATATTACAATTATTACAGAATTGAACCTGTCTCGTTTTTCTGACAGTTTTGAGCTGTCTGAACTGTCAGAAAAACGAGAGAGGTTCAAAAACGTATCACTTTCGTAAAGAGATCGGCTAACAGAATTGCCCCACTGGCCCTTACTTTTGACAAAAAAATGTTTAAATAAAATTTACTATTTTAGCACCTACCTCTATATAACCTGTAAAAATATAAAATAAAACCCCTGAAAACTAAATCAGTAGCTATATTAGAAAGTTCAGTTTTAACGCCAGGATTTGAACCCCCAGCGGTGTGGAGATTTTACGCAAATTATATTGCAATTTAGCAGAAGTTATTATTTTTCCTGGCAAGTTTCCAGCGCAGCTGCGAACACAGTAATTAGTATGAATTTAAATGTACTTTTCATCGTGAAATAAAATTACATGAATGTACGACTTCATATTTTAGCCCACAACGAAAAATTAAGGGTTTTTAGGTTGAATTTGTGGGTTTAGGAGTGCTGCACCAAAGAAAATAAGTGTGTAATATATTCTAGCTTTTCCCGCGGCTTTCTACAGGATCTATATTTTTTAACCGACTTCCAAAAAGGAGGAGGTTCTATGTTTTTTTTTTTTATAATTTAAATTATTGACCCACAGACTCCAGGGTCTGTGCCCTTTGTTGAGTAGTTACATTTTAAAGAATTCGACTGTACTATAGCGAGAGAGGTTAGTTTAAATCTTAGTCTAAGTTAGTAGTTTCAGTGCTTTGCGTGAATGCCGCGAGCAAACCGGCGACCCGCAAGCAGTACCCGATCACGAGTGTGACGCATGTGCCAGCCATCGCTCTTCTCGACCATATTTGACGTTCTATGTTCGTCTGTATGTTTTTTTTTTGTGTAGGTATGTTCATCGATAATTTCGCCAATTGTGAACCGAATCGAAAGTTCGAAAGGATATACTCCCGAGATGGTCCCATTTATATTTTACAAAAATCGCCTGAGCCGTTTTTGAAACATCAACATTAATGTAAACGATTCGAGCGAAATATCCGAATTTTGTACACGATGGAAGGCGGTTTTCCCATTTTTTGCGAAAAATAATTATGACAGGATAAAATAAGTAATAACATTGCAGACGATAACTTCACGTGATGACGACATTAGAAACATTGTTGATTTAACAGCAGACACACCTAACGCTCAGGCCAATCGTATCTCTCTATTGCTTGTTCTACGCTCTCGCTTGCACGCTCGTCTCAAGCGGAACGTGACACTTTTTCGTGCGTGCAGCCGGCGTTCATCGATTTATAAGACGTAATCACGTCAAAAACTAGCTTATATGAGACTCCATAGTAGGTATATCCATGAAAAAAATCAAGTCGATCTATCTTTTCGTTACTCTATGAAAGAGTAACATACAAATCAAGAAACACACTTTCGGATTCATAATATCAATAAAGATCAATTAATATTATTATCGCCAATTAGTGTGATCTGTATTTGTGCTTGGCACCAAAAGCATGATATGAATAGTCATAGTCATTTACTTTCACGCACATAGATCCATACACAATAAAACTATTGAAAGAAATAAAATGCGGGTGATAAGATAACATGGAGTTGTTACCCGTGGTCCCGGTGGATCAACCCATTACCGGGTCCACGGGTAATTTTAATTACCCGTGGACCCATGGCACTAGGTATTGATAAAGGAAGTTTACCTATTTAACTTTCTTTTGTAATTCAAACTAACGTAATAATTATTTTTCACAAAAAATGCCAAAACGGCCTTCATCGTGTACAAAATTCGAATATTTCACTAGAATTGTTAACATTATTGTTGATTTTTCAAATACGGCTCAGCCGATTTCTGTAAAAATTAAATGGGACTACTTACCTAGGGAGGATACTCTTTCGAACTAAAAAATAATTTTTCGATTTGGTTCACAATTGGCGCCATTATCGATGAACATACAAAAGAAAAAACATACAACCGAACATAGAACCTCCTCCTTTTTGGAAGTCCGTTAAAAATTGTCAAACTAATAAATCATTCACGTTATCCTGACATTTACTTTTACAAGAATTTTTCATCCCTCTTAGGGAAAGATAACATCACCGTTATTATCTGATTCTATTATGTAATTGTATTGAGTTTGGGAGGGCTTGTAGAGTTAGGACGTGTAAAGATAAAAGCTTGGCTCTACTTGACATCTGAAAACTTTTTGATTGTGTGAACAGATTTGCGTAGTGCTCATAATATACGAGGGTCAAACTGAAAGTTCTTAGAAAATCAAAAACTGATTACATTAGCCAGTTATTAGTTTTATTATATCTTTTCAAAATATTGTCCATTCACGTCAATACACCGCTGCATGCGATGGAACCACTGGGAAAAGCACTTTGCCCACTCGTCCTTAGGGGTCTCTTCAATGGCATCGCGATACGCAGCCACCGCTTCTTCAGCATTCATAAACCGCTTTCCTTTAAGTTTTTCTTTAATTTTTGAAAATAAATAAAAATCACAAGGCGCGAGGTCGGGGCTATACGGCGGGTGACCCAGTAATTCAACGTTTGATGTCGCCAAATAGTCGATCGTTCGCTTGGCGGTGTGCGATGAGGCGTTGTCGTGGTGAAGGAGGATCCTACTGCGAGGTCGTTTCTCTCGAACTTTTTCCAAGACAAGTGGCAAACAATTGGTAGTGTACCATTCTGCAGAAACTGTTTTTTGATCCTCTAACACAATTGTCGCGAAATGACCTATCCTTCCAAAGAACGAGGCCACCATTTTTTTCCCCGCACTTCGATCTCTCTTCACTTTAGTTGGCAACTCCTCGAAAGGAAACACCCACTGAGCAGATTGTCTTTTGGTTTCAGGATCATAACAGTAAATCCAGCTTTCGTCACCTGTTAGTATGTCGAACACAGCATTTGAGTCACCTCCGTTAAATCTTTCAATCATTTTACGGCACCAATCCACACGATGGAGTTTTTGAGCCTCAGTCAAATTATGAGGTATCCACCGGGCGCAAAGCTTCCTGACCGCTAAATGTTCGTGTAGGATTTTGTGCACTTGACTCATACCGATGCCTAAGCTTGTCCGAATCTGCTGATAGGTCACTCTTTTGTCAGTCTCTATCATACGCCGCACAACACAGATGTTATCTTCAGTCGTCGCCGTAGAAGGCCGTCCCTCACGTAAATCATCAGTGAGATTAGTGCGACCACGTTTAAACTCATTAAACCAGTTGTAAACAGTCGCACGAGATGGGGCTTCATCGTGAAAGGCCAATCGTAGTCTATCATAACTTTCTTGTTGACTTAAATGACATCGAAAGTCATAAAAAATCATTGCACGAAAATTTTCTCGTGTTAAATTCATGTTGACGTGACACAGACAATTTTCAATTTGCCGCCAAATCGTAAAACAAATGACAAATGAATGAAGTATATACTCAGTAATATTGGCAAAGAGTTCTATTTTCAAATTATAGAATTATTTTTTTATTATATTGTTTATAAGTGGCCAGTTCTAAGAACTTTCAGTTTGACCCTCGTATTAGGTAGGTATTGCTTAGAGATTACTTAAGTTGAGCAACATTCGGTGAGGTCAACTTTCTTTTTACCGGCTCCTAAAAATGAGGTACCATGTTCGTATGTTTTTTTATTGTGTCCGTTCAGCGATATTTTCGCCAATTGTTTTTTTTTTCATTTTATTTATTGTGAACCGTTTTAATATTTTTTTCTTAGTTTGGAGGAGTATACATTTTATCGTAATCGGCTGAGCCGCTATTGATAATTCAACAATAATGTACATGGATTACACATCGATTCGTGCAAACTTTGAATTCTGTACTCGGTGGAAGACGGTGTTGCGATTTGTTGCAAAATAATTATTATATCAGTTTTCGAATGATAATTTTACGTGATAACTTCATAAGCGTCTCAAGCAAAACGCTTAGGCTGATCGTGCCTCTCTATCGCTTGTTCCGCGCTCTCGCTTGCACGCTAGGCTCAGGCGGAACGTGACAATGAGTAACACTTTTCGTGTATGCAGCCGATTACAGCGTTCATCAACTTATATGACGTTATTAATAAATTAGCAATTGATAATGAAAAATACCTATTTCACTCTCTTTTGTAACTGTACTGTACTGTACCAGCCTTTTTAATAGTCCACTGCAGGACGTAGGCCTACCCACGAAGGGTGATTGGGCCATATCCACCAATTGAACAAACGAGACAAGAAATCTCACTACTTCAGTCAACTGAACTGGACAACTGAACTAGTGGGAATAGACGCCACGCCGGCCCAGTGCGGGTTGGTGGATTCACATACGCCATCGAATTTCTTCTACGGACGTATGCAGGTTGCCTCACGATGTTTTCTTTCGCCGAAAAGCCAGTGGTGTGAAATTCCATACATAAATTCCGAAGAAATCATTGGTCAATCAATCACACGGGAGCGCGATTTGAACCCACGACCTCACGATTGCTCTTTTGTAACTGGCTATGTTTTTTGCTTAGGCTCTTTTAACACAAACCAAAAAATTTACAAAGTAACAGATCATTCATGTTATTCTGATATTTACTAAAGAATTTTTCATCTCGGTCAGGGAAAGATAACATCTACATTGCTATCTGAATATGTCTTCAGTGTAATTGCTAACGGCTCAGAGTGACAGTACAGGGTTGGCACTGCAGATATATGGACCCCGAGGGGTGGTGTGTAGTGAACAGTTCTATACGAAATTACATTCTGAATAGCTGAGTATCTAGTCTCTTGTACTAAGGTTTGGGAATTGACTAGGAAATTATATCAATTTTGATACAAATATTAAAATGTCCAAAAGTCACTGGAATATCACATTTGTGTACTGTTTTTACATCAAAGAAAGGAAGAAAGTTGAATTACTAAACTCACAATGAAATACAATGATACAATGATCTTCAATACTATATTTGTGACTTTAAGCTGAGTGAATTCAAGGTAAGGCACGCGACGCGACGCACTTTGGACGCGACGCGTGACCAAAATGCTGGTGTTTATTTGGCTCAACGCATAACCATTGCCATTCAGCGTGGCAATGCAGCCAGCATGCTGGGCACGCTGCCAACTGGCAGGGGGCTTGAGCATTTGGATTATCTTTAGACCTTCAAAGGTCTGTAAATGATCCAATGCTTTTTATGTAGTAGTAGGTAGTGTAGTTTTGTTGTAGTAAATAAAGGGACTTTTGCCCGATAAAAAATAAATAAATTTGGATATAAATATTAAAATGTCCAAAAGCCACTGGAATCTCACATACATGTACGATTTTTATAAAAGAAAGAAATAAAGTTTATTTCCTAAACTTACAATGAAATACAAACTTGAAACTTGAAAACTCTGACACCACCCGGTCTATACGAACTTATTATAATTATTTTATTGTCTGTAGGAGGTCCAAGATTAAAAATCATCAACATTACCAGTCGTGGAACATAGGCCTACCCATTTTCCATTAGAACCTGTTATGGGGCTTGTATTCAACTTGACCCTGTGGTGTTAATGAGTCCGTTCATATACTATTATTCTTTTTCCAATGTCTACCTTAGCCTTTTAACCTTGTGCCAGGATATCCTAAGATGCGCGCGCCGTTGCGTGGTCTTCATTTGAGAACCTTTGGAAAAATGCTAGCAATTTATTTCACAAAAATAAAGTGCCAACCCTAAAAAGCCACAAGCTTTACATCTATGTACAGTATGTTGTTAAAACTTCGGTCCGACTTAATGAATTGTTTCATACGTTTATTGTAATTTTAACCTTGTTTTGCCGTTACGTGCCGTATGTACGTCGTAATAAATGCTATGTTGCTATATCCGTATATTGGTACAAAATTATACGATCCATTCGGGTTTTTGAGTTGTGTATTCGAAATTCTGCGACGAATGCTTACGAAGTGATAGTTTATTAATTAGTAATTATCTTTCATTATTAATATTAGACTAAAGCAACCATTTCAGGACTGAACGTTATTTCATGAGCAACAGTTTTATGAAAAATAATTTATGTGATACGTTAGATGACTAAAAAATATAAAATTATCCGTCAGTTAAAATATATTAGACACTTACCGTCTTACCACAAAATTTTTACGCACGCTTTAGACATTGTTTAAAAGTACAAATTGAACGGTTGAACAGTGTTTAAAGTGTTTTTAAATCTTTTGTGGGAAGGCGGTTTTTTTTCTTTTGTCAATTAAATAAAAATTCGTACCGTCAGGGAATGGAACAGACTTCCTGCTTTCCAGTAAAGAGATATAATCTAAAGCTTTTTAAGATCAGAGTGAATAGGTATCTTCTAGGTCTGCGTGCTTCATCTTCGACCACAACGTCGCTTACCATCAGGCGAGTTGGTGGTCAAGCGAGAACTTATTCGTGTTAAAAAAAACTTGATGATCGGGCTATCCGTTATAGTTACGCGTGACGTCACGCTTATTTACTCCTTATTTACCTCTTAATTTTAACTTAAATTAAATTCCAATTTTAATTTTAATTCTACTCAAGATTATCGCGTTTTATTTATAAAAGATTGCCATCTTACCACAAAAGTTTTGGGCACGCTTTAGACATGTACAAATTGCACGGTAAACAGTGTTTAAGGTATATTTAAATATTTTGCAGTAAGGGGGTTAAAGTGTAATAATTTAAGCTCCGGACTATATTATACTAGCGGTTATTTTGACCCCCCTCGTGGGTAAGTCTCCGTCCTGCAGTTGACTATTAAAAAAGGCTAGCACAGTACTACAGTATTTTGGTGACACAAGCTTTCATATTATAATGAAATCATATCAAACTTGGTCCATTTGTGTATTTTTTAGTAAAATACTCCTTGTTTTAGATTTAAAATAATAATCTCTGGGATTTTGGATTAAAAGGATACACAAATGGTAAAGAAATACTCAACAGAGCAAACATACTACCTACATAATAAATCGTACCACATTACAATTTTTTTCATAATTTACATTGAGCAATTATCTCATAATGTAATATCATCTTATATTCCTTAAAAAATCTAAATTTAATGTAATAAAGAAGTAAAAAAATTTAATATCTTATTTATACCTAACTCTTTCATATAAATACTCGCATCAATGCGAGCGGTATCTTTTGATCATAATCACTCTGATATCAAAAATCCTAGCAACGTCTCTTTGAACATTTCTGCGAACCCATAATTATGAGGGTGGGTATTTTACAAAGGGCAATACCATCTACTCGCGATTTTCATCTACACCGGGTTGATTTACTCAATCAAATTGTCACACTCATCATCATCATTTCGTGGCAAAGGCTAAGATATTTTTATTTAAATTGTTTTTAAGTTATTGCATAGCTTCTATCGCGGGCCTTGAGCGCGGGGATCCAGAAATTCCGTAACGAAAAAACCTCACGCTCCCCACTCCGACGGGCAAGGAGGTGTGGCTTGAAGGCCGTGCATCGTCTAACGTCGTTTCAGTTCGGCAGTCTTCGACACGGCGTTGTGTGCGATTAGACGTATTGTAAAATTATGCAATAGCTTTACCGCGGCAGTCCCCGAGTGCCACACGTCTTTTTTTTATTTACAGTAGTTTGGATATGTACAATATTTTCATAAGACTGTACTTAATAACTATACTGTACTGTCTACACTGTCAATTTTCCTTCGATACGTACGAAGCGGTGTGACTCAACATTTCTGATTCGTACCGCCAGGGAATGGAACAGTATTCCTGCTTTCCTGTTTCCTAAGAGATATAATCTAAAGCTTTTCAAGGTCAGAGTGAATAGGCATCTTCTAAGTCTGCGTGCTTCATCGCCAACAACGTTGCTTAATTACCATCAGGCGAGTTGGTGGTCAAGCGCGGACATATTCGCGTTAAAAAAAACTTATTGGTAGGGGAGCCTCGCATCCAGTAATAAAAATAGATTATTTTGAGTTTGAATTTTATGTACGTTTACGTAATGTTTACGTTACGTTACGTACTTTACGTTATGTCATTAGAGTCTTGGTCCTATGTCAAGAAAAAATAAAGTTACTAATCATTACCAACAATGAAATTCTTAGCTTAGCTTAAACATTGGTACATTATAATATATAGTTTAGCCTAAAAATAGTTAGAAATACAATTTATCCAGCAGTTGATCTCAAAATTCTCCTAGCCACAACTAAGCCTCCGCTCTTCTCTTTCACCATCTCCTAGCCACAACTAAGCCTCCCCTCTTCTCTTTCACCACTAGAATATTTAAATTTCTTTGAAGATACGAACCCGTAATTATAGGACGATAGGTATTCGGTAGGTATTTGAACAGAGGGCAATGTAGGTACTTAGTCGGCGATTTCAACATATAGCTATGTAGTTAAGTGCTGTGACCACATAGTTAGAATTGGTAGACAACGCATGTTGAGTGACGTATTAAAATTCATTACCGTGGTTTCTGTTTCGAAATACAAATTTTAAAAAAAATATAAAATTAGTGGAAAGAACAGCTTTACAACTTGAGTTATACAGCTTGTGAAATGGAAGATAAAATTAGTTTGTGCACGTGAGAAAAAAATGTACCGTTTTTGGATAGCGCTTTTAAGCAGCAAATAGCAACACATCGTTTATATATTTTCTGTTTTTCGGGCAAGGACTTTTTCGTTTCACTAGTTCACTACTAGTAAGTAAGTTCGTATAGGCCGGGTGGCTAGTCCTGGTGTCAGAGTTTATAGGCCGCCTGAAGGCCTCTGACTTGGCTAAACGGTTAAAACAACCGGGACCTAAAATGTAACGTGTCATCCGAGCCACGGTGGCGCTCAGTTGAAAAATACGACCCGCGGGCACCCATCCAAATACTGACCGTGCGGAACGTTGCTTAATTTCGGTGATTGTTGACAAACACCTAATCTAACTACGCTACGAGCGCTACTAGTTAAATGTGCATTATGCGTCACGTCACGTATCTCGTCCAACGGGGCTCAAAGTTCTGAAATAGAGACTACAGACGGCGGATGTTCACAGACCAGGGGATTGCTTAAAAGTACATGAACAAATTGAACTAAAACCGCTTCTAACAGGTCTAGAGATCCGTATCCCATATTTAAAAGTAAATATCCTACAACTGATATGGTGGTTTTGATTATGTTTTTTAGACAATATACTTTAACAATATACTTAGTCAAAATAATCTATTTTAAGCTCTAAGTTCACAGCATTAATGTTTATTCATTGACTTCTAAAAACGAGGTACTATGTTTGTCGGTACATATTTATTTGTGTTTGCTATTTTTACTATTGAATTTAAAAAAAACTTTTTTTTTTCGAAATACTTCGGAGATTGTCCTATTAAAATAAATCGAAATCGGCTACCTTTGCTATTTTTTCGTAATTAATCTATACATATAAATAAAATTGTAGTGTCTGTTTGTAATATTAAAATAATCGTTTTTTACTACATGTTTAAGAATATATTTACGGTATATACACTAAAATAACATTATTTAAATTTTTTGTCTGTCGTTTTGTTCCAGCCAATCTCTGAAATGGCCGGACCTATTTTGACTTTTATTGGCAGGCTACTTTTATTTTTGAAATATTATTTTTATCTCGGGCTAACGCGGGTAACACCGCGAGGCGCAGCTAGTCAACAATAAATTACATGGATGTCTCATCGATTCGTACAAACTATTCGAATTATGTACACGGTGAAAAACGGTGGTGCATTTTTTTTGCGAATTCTATTCTTCACACAATTTTGCAAACTTACGTTACCTACTGCCTCCAAGTCTGCGATCGTGGCCTTTTGTGCGCGAACCTCAGTTTCTTTGATCGTCAAAACGTCTTAGCGAAATTTAGCTGGGAAATTAAAAATGAACTTTACTAGTACTTGAGAAGTGAATGGACCATTCGAATAGGTTGTGAGAAAATGGTATCGAATTTATTCGAATAAGTATTGTAGAAAGTATTTTGTCCTGTTTTTCCAATAAGTTATATGCAAAGTGTATTGTCTAAAAGATATTGCAAGTTACAGTGGCTCAGACTTTGTACAGTAGCCCAAAAAAGGTTTTAAATATGGTAAACAAATTCACAGAAAGAAACAACGGTAGGTATTTAATGCTTAGTTAAAATGGAATTTCGTATTTTCTAATTTAATTTGTGTTCAAGGCAAAATTATTGTTAAAAAAAATTGTCAAAATATAATAAAATCCGAAAATATGACAAAATCCGCAAAAATAAAGCAAATAATTTAATACTGAACAAGGGCAATGGCCTGAGATCGGTATATTTTTGCAGTATTTCTTTTGAATGGAATTTGACGTAGAAATCAATAGGAGCGTAATATTTATGATGTATGTGTATATGATGATAATAAGCCCGATTACAGAGGCGCCAGCGTAAATTTATTAGCGACGTAAAAAGCGTTCTTTCTATCCCATGCCTAAAGTGAAAAAGAAACAGAACTATGCTATTTAGCTAATATAATTACGATGGCGCCTCTGCAATCGGGCTTAATGTATATTTAAATGAATGTAGTGAGAAAAAAACCCTTTTTGCGGGAATCTCAGTTTCTTTGATCGTCAAAAACGTCTTCGAATAAAGTGTTGTGTGAGAAAACGATATCACGTAATCGAAGGTTATTCGAATAAGTATTTTGAAAGTATTTTCAAAAATTTATGCAAAGTGACGCAACCCTGCTTGCTTGAAAATTAAAAATTAACTTTACTAGAACTTGAGAATTGAATGGACCATTCGAATAAAGCAAATTATAATCAAGAGTATTCGAATAAGTATTATAAAAAAGGCGTTGTTGAGACTTGGAATGTATTGTGATAAGCAGGAGTATTGTTAGTTTATGGTACATAAATTCACTAAGAAATCTTTTTTTTTGTATAAATAGAAAGTAATATCTAAATAAAAAATTGAGTAATTCGCTAACAAATAATTGAAAGCTTTTGATCCATGTTTATTTTACTTACGAAAAAACGTACAATTTTGTTACTTACACGTTAACACGTTAAGTGTGTAAGTATTAAACCAATAAAAATACAAATAAATCAACTAGGTATAACGTACTGAATAATTCATGAATATAATACTTTCAAAAATTTATAAATACAAATCAAAGGTACATTGCTATTCGAGTTGTTTCAATCGAATAATATAATCTGACACATTTTATTCAAATATTACCGTAGTATACAATACTCATTCGATTATCCCACTATTCTCTACACAACTATACCTTAAAGTAAGTTCGTATAGACTGGGTGGCTAGCCCTGGTGTGAAAGTTTTTAGGCCGCCTGAAGGCCTCTGACATGGCTAAACGGTTAAAACAACCGGGACCTACAATTTAACGTGTCATCCGAGCCACGGTAGCGCTCAGTTGGAAAATGCCACCCGCGGTCACCCATCCAAATACTGACCGTGCGGAACGTTGCTTAATTTCGGTGATCGCTAACAAAAAAAGCTTTCTTTAGCTCTTGTTTTGTTCGAGTAGGTATACAACATTTATTCGATTGTCTTACCTTAACATCTCTTTTATATTCTCTACCCAACTGTACCTTGAGGCAGTTTTACCAAAGGATTCCGTTACACTTTTGTTCTGCAATGTCTTTTGCAGAAATTATGACCTTTTGTGTTGCTTTATTCGAATTTTCCGGTTTTAAACAAAAAAAGCTTTGTGAAGCTCTCGTTTTGTTCGAGTGTTGCGCCAGAAACTCCGAGAGTGGATAATTACTTTTACCTTTCTTTAATTAGCACAACTGAATATAATCTTGGTTGAAATTCGCGTTTTGTGTTAGTCTTTTTATGGTATTTCGTTTTTGCAATATTTTGAAAAGGAGGTTTTAAATTCAATTGCTTTTTACTCTCAGATGGATAAAAGGTTTATGTAATCATAGAACAATTACTAAATCTATTATAATTTGTTCTGCAACTAAAATTTATTAGTTATGTAATAAATTTACCTGAAAGTTATCTATTCAATTAGTTTAAATTGTAAGGTGTGTAATAAGTTGTCTTAAGGATGTGTGTCTATACATTACAAATATAACAATTTTAACGGCTTTTCAACCGTTCAACTTTTTCACTCGCACGTTCGAAAGTTAAAACCATATTTAGCACTAAGCTGACTGTTTTATCTATCTTAACAGTTAATCAAAACCTCTTTCCATCGTGTAGTAAATTCGAATATTTCGCTAAAATTGTTTACATTATTGTTGATATTTCAAAATTAGCCGATTTCTGTTAAACTTCAATGAGACTATCTCAGGCGCATATCCTTTCGAACTAAAAAATAATTTTTCGATTTGATTCACAATTGGCGAAATTATCGATGAACATACACAAGAAAAAATCTTACAGACGAACATAGAACCTTCTCCTTCTTGAAAGTCGGTTAAAAATATAACAATTTTAACGGCTTTACAACCGTTCAACTGTCTCACTCGCACGTTCGAAAGTTTAAACCATATTTAGCTCTAAGCTGACTGTTTTACCAGTCTTAACAAGTGTGATTTATTAAAGAAAAGTTAGTTTTGATATATTTTATTTCGCACCAAAACTGTTATCCCTTCAATCGCCCAGTTCAATACGATTCTAACGTTACTACATTTATTAGATCGTCCATAAAAAAGTTACGAGAAATCTCTATTCTAGTAGGTCGCGGCGCAGATGCGCAAAAAATAAAAAAAATCGAGGCGCGTGTGGCCGTAAGCCAGATATCGCGCCGGCACGCGCGGGCCACTGAAGGGTTAAGTTTGTGTTTATTGTAAAATTTACTCAATCAATTTTTTTTATAGAATCAAATGCTTCAATCGCTTGCGAACTGCTTGGATTGAATCTTATTTTCTACTGCGCTTATGAACTAATTTTAAAATAAACTTTTTCCAAAATGTCTGAACTTCAATAATTTGCGTGTAAAATGGACGTACTATACCTACTTTTTTTTTACAAACCAGTGTTTTGTCCACAGATCCTCCAGGAGCACCCTACATCGAAGGGTACGCGGAAGGTGAGACAGTCCGTCGCGGGCAGAGCTTGGAGCTGGTCTGCCGGTCTCGAGGAGGAAACCCGCCTGCCCAGCTCATCTGGTACAAAAATGGGGAGCAGATACGTATGGCTTACAGGTTAGTTGGCTTTTACAGTTTCTTCTGGGGACCTCTTACATTAGAGGCTATTGACTTTCTGTATTGTAAAGTACGGACTCTTAAGGTATCCCTATATATCTTAAGGTATTATTACAAATACAAATATTTTTTGGTACCATCATAGTTACATGTTAAACTACTTCTAAAAGAAAAAATAAAAATTACAAATTTACAGTAAACCGATACAATGCAGTCAGTCTCCTTTGAAAATATAAATTATCTATTATCATATCTATTAAAAAGTCAATCAGATTTAATTTCTGGTAATTTAGGAAAATCTTCTTCTATTATATCCGTATATCTAAAAATATAATCCCCCTATATCGTTGAGTAGAAGCGGCTACTGGCGCCTTGTATTTTAAGGTATTATCCCTCTATATCGGAGGGTAGGAGTATTCTACACCGTAGGGTAAAAACGCCTCTGTATCACAGGGAATGTGTCCCATATATTGGAGGGTAGAAGCGTGTTATATCTTAGTATATGATTCCCTCATATGAAAGAATTTGAGCCCCATATAATGTAAAGTATGAGCTACAATTATCGTAGGGTATGAGCCCCCTGTATTGTAAGGTATTACCCTCCGTAGTATATTAGAGGATATGGACAAAATAATTAATGTAGGATTCAACTTATCAAGCAAAAATATATTATAGTAATGCTGTAAAATTACGGATACGGGAAAATAGGAATCTCTGCGAACTTTGACATCTGCAAGGACGAGAATATCAAACGGAGGCCGAGAGCGCTCCGTAAAACCAACACGCACCCGTCCACAATCTCCACGGTTTAAAGGCTTGACCACACGCGAGGGTGCTGCGAAAATGTTGCGATGCAACGATGGCTTTTTTTCTGACCAAAATAAATAAATAAATATTAGGGGACATCTTACTCAGGGTCTCTGACCCCAAACTGAGCAAAGCTTGTGATATGGCTGCCAGAGACTGATATACTACATATACATATTTTAAATACAAACTTATATAGATAATGCCTAAATAACACCCAGACACAGAGCAAACACCTATCTTCATCACATAAATATTTGCCTTCGGTGGGAATCGAACCCACGCGTCTTTGACCCAGGAGTCAGGGACACTAACCACAGAGCCAACGAGGCAGTCAAATGAGATAGGTTAATTGTTAACATTTAGCTCGACGATCTGATTAAGATGCTGGATCCAGCTGGATAAAAAAACTCTTCTAGTCGGACTTACTGGAAATGCATAAGGGAGGCCTATGTCCAGTAGTGTGTAGTATAATGATGCCATGCAGCCTTGTAAGACAGGGCAGCGCGAGTGTGTTAAATAGGTCACTTGTAATGTCACTTTTAATGCCGCTACTCGTTTGATAGCATGTTAACTTACTTACGTCGATATTGTTTCGGAAATAATAATATCAGAAGGAGAATATCTATTCTGATACTGGTATCGAAGTTCTTTGCTATTAAGTCGTTTACTGACACATCTATTGGGACAATGATCGCCAATGAGTCTACACCCCACATGGTGGTAACCTCGTGAGCCAAGTGAAGGTACTTGCTGAGCTTGTCCTTCTCGGCCTTCACGAGGTTCTCGTCATGTGGGATGGTGACGTCGACGAGCACTGCCCGGCGCTGGGACCGATCGACCACCACAATATCAGGCCTAATGGCGACAATAAACCTGGAGCCCATTTTAGATTAGTAGAATCTTTTCAAACGTTTTCAGAAGATCGCATGCTATGCCCTCCCGCTCGCACAAGCACAGACTTTCAACGCTCTCTCACATTTCCATTAGGTCCCGTGGCTATTTACGAGTACGTATACGTTCTGCTGCTCTAATGATTGGATAAAGTACCTCTGTTTGTGATGATAGAGCAGTAACCACGCCAAATCAAGTAAGTTTGTATAGGCCGGGTGGCTAGTCCTGGCGTCAGAGTTTTTAATCAGTCTGAAGGCCTCTGATATGGCTAAACGGTAAAAACAAACTTACAATGAAGACTTGATTTCAAAAACCACCTTTGTCAAATTTTGGCCCAAATGAGTTAACAACGCCATCTTGTAGACGATTTAACAGGCTTCTATTTGGCATTTAACGTTTCATTTAAAACCACCTTAGTCATGAGATAATCGATATTAAAGCTTGTAAGAGTTCTTCAAAAACAACCTTTGTCAATGGCGTTTCCCCCAAAAATAACCCATGTCAATGACATCGGTTGTTATTGTCAGAAAACAACAGCTGTCAATGTCACACTGCTCATTTTGTGTTCGCGGTAGGTACTACCCGCCGGCTCTTTTTAGTGTTATTATTTATTCAATCTTTGTTTCGCGTTTTGTAATAGAAGAATGGACAGTAATGAGGCAACGTGGCCTAGAAAAAGACCAAAAAAGGCTCAGGTGTACATTATGACAGTTGACAAAAAGGGAGGAAGGGGTGGTGGGGGGGAGGGGGCGTGGGGGGTAGCACCACCTGGGGGTGGGGGGTTTTGAAACCCCCCCCTTTCGGAGATATGAATTTTTTAATTTATTAATTTACATTGGCAAAAACACGTTTGTACCATTGCTAAAAAGGGTTTAGGAGGGGGTGGGGGAAGGTGCATTATGCCCAAGAGAGGGGGGGTGTACGGAAGAACCCCCCACCCCCGCAGCCAATTCGGAGATAAAATATTTAAAATTAATATTTTACTAGTCACAGATCCGACGCGGATCATTTAGGTTCGAAATGAGTCACAAATCCGAGTCGGGGCTCCCCGACCCCACGTAGTCTTGTGGCTACGACTCTAGAGTGTTTTTTAAAAATGCGGGAGCCCACTCGGAAGTCAGATATGGATCATTTAGGTTCGAAATGAGTCACAGATCCGACGCTGATCATTTAGGTTCGAAATGAGTCACTGGGGGGTTCTTCCGTACACCCCCAATCTTGTCAAAGTCAAAGTGTTTATTTGCATGATAGTGGGTATACAAAAGATCTTAAAATTATATAAACAAATATCCATCCACTAACAACCATGATAGGTGTGCAAAATTCAATAATTGAAAATTAAAATACATTTCAAATTGGGCATAATGCACCTTCTCTCCCCCTCCTAAACCTTTTTTAGCAATGGTACAAACGTGTTTTTGCCAATGTAAAATAATAAATTAAAAAATTCATATCTCCGAAAGGGGGGGTTTCGAAACCCCCCACCCCCAGGGGGTGCTACCCCCGCATACAGGTTAAAGTCAATAAAGTTCCATTACCTAATAACAATAAATACTAATTAACTCACATTTTTTAAACTTTTTATTCATGAATTTCCTACGAAAACCACCTTTGTCACTACCAGTATTCATGATTTTCCTACAAAAACAACCTTTGTCACTTCCTCTTCCGGTTTAAGATATGTTATCTATTACTATAATAAATAAATTTTTTGTAGAAAATATGCCAATACAAAGCTAAAACTACAGATAATAAAATATGAAAAGATTTCTACCAAAATCACTCTTTGATTAACTGTAAAACCGTTTTTTAAGCCTCCTGTAAATTAAGTAATTTATGACAAAGGTGGTTTTTGAAATGAAGTCTTCTTAAAGTGTCATCCGAGCCACGGTTGTGCTCAGTTGTAAGGTGCCTAGAATAAGAACTAAAGTAATAGAAACCGTACTAAAATAGCAAGATATATACATCACTTTGTCCCATTTTAAATATGACATTTTAAAGGTGTTAGAAAAAGATGCACATTCTACCGAACTTACGTAATTTCGAAGGGTTTCACAAACTAGCATTGAGCTATCTCGGGTGTCCAAATTCAAAAAGGTAAAGAGTAGTAAGGTAAAATGATCAGAGATTTCACCTTCAGAACCTTCTTACTGGAACTAGAGAGTTCAAGTTTCCGAAAAAGACAAAAGACCAAGTGGAACCAAATTTTAACTATTTTGACATTCCAACTGGTGATTTTGACGTATGCGACAGACATTGCGTTTTTTTTTTGTTCCGCTCACTCTCGCGTGTGCTGTATAAGCAGATATGAATAAGACAGCTGCTTTAATTTGAGTAACATTTAGCAATACTGCTATTACTTGTCATTCTTCTGAGGGTTAATGTAACACTTGCAACTTGTCCAATTTGCAGTCCCAAAATTCCCAAATCGCATTGCGCCGCATTCTCAAGTGTACGTTGACCGTAAGCCGGCAATCCTTAGATTTTTTCAACATTTTCACAGCAGGGTAGAGCTGATAAATTATGTATCGCCTCTGAAACATTCAGCGGGAAGTCCCCTGAAGACACCGTTCGCCCGTAATCGCAATGGCGGGGATTTTTTAAGAAAACCAAGGTTTTTTCGTCTTATCTGCGTGGATTATGATGATTTATTTGGATGTTCTAATAGATTCCGAGTTCGGGTCATTTGTGACGTCGCGAGATAAAGAGAAATGATGAATGTTTTGGTTTTAGGTTTTTGGCGGTGCTGTTTATGTGACAGCTTTATCATCATCTTATTGGGGAGATCACTTCTTTTGTTTTATTTATATTCATTCAGTATTTTACTAGACCAATTATGAACATAGGCTTAACCATCCTTTCCAGTAGCGAGTTCGTAGAGATTTCGACAAGCTTTTAGATATGGATGTACCTAAATATATATGTTGGTTTGGGTGGAATCTTGCAAGTTAAATTTGGCCAACTTCCCGGTTACTGATTGAGCTGAAATTTTGCACGCATTATGCGTGCTAAATGTATATACCTATATCGCGTGACAATGCAAAAATATGGTACCACGGAGCTGATCTGATGATGGAGTTGAAAGGTGGCCATAGGAACATCTGTACTAAACCCGTCGTGTTTGGCCTCGTTTTACTTGTCTTGGCTACCACTCTGCTGCTACATGATATCCAGGATATCATAAGCTTGTTTTCAAAAAGTTATATTTTATAATAATTTATTACGTCTTTTTATGTACAAATGGGTAAGTATGCAGTGCAGTGTCTTGCTTTCAAATGGTTTTATTCAATGAAACTAAATCTTGACATGAGAGAACTCTTTGGTCGTGTCCAGGATTTGAAACGACGATTACTGAATTCTATGATAACTGTTCTCCTATCAATCAATCTTATGTTAATGACTTTTTTCCAATATTGGAAGATTTACGTTTTTACGCTTTATTGTAGACCCTAGTTGATTTAACCGTTTACTATATCAAAAACAGCTTAAAAACTCTCATAGTTGAACTTGAACTTACTGCATAAAATTAGCATATTTTAAGTTAATTCACCGGTGGACATAGGTCTCTTCTAAATAACGCCACATGACGATCTTCAGTCGTCCACACCCACTTAATTTAAAAGGATCTAACCACACTTATTGCCAGTTACGTTCTGCGAATTTCATGCATTTTACGATTATTTTAAATAGTTTTTTACGTCTAACGGGACTCCACTATAATATATGTGATGGAAATGTGGATAACGATGCAGCGGTGTAGCTATTCTGTTTTATTCTATGGTGTTGCAATGCCACAGAACTTGCTCTACCGTTCGCTCCACCTTTTTCCATATCTACTTATTACCAGCTGTTCGAATTCGAATAATTTCTACAGTATAAATATACAAATCCAGATGACCACTCGATATTCGATACGAAACCTCAAAGTTTCCAGAAAAGAAAAAGCCCCGACCAAAATTCTAGACTCGAACCAAATTAAGTTTGAAAGATTCTTTGATTCTTTTGTCCCAAAGATTTCTTTAGCGAGGGAATAATTTGATTTCCAGTTTTATTGGGAAGAGCTAAATCTAAAAACTGTTGGTTTCTATCAAGTAATTTGATATTGTATTTTGATAAAAGTTTGTATAAGGCCAGGTAGGATAATCCTTGTGTATTTTTTGTAAGCGAAGGCATAATATAAGTAAATGGCTAAAATAACTGGGATTTACAATTTAACATGTCATTTGAGCCAGGATAGCAGTCAGTTGGAAATGCCACCCGCGGTCACCCATCCGAAGACTGACCCTGCAAAACATATCTCTGCTTATTAATCTTCAAAAGGGGTAATTTCTGTGTTTTAATTTAAAAAGTTATTTTTGTAGGTATATTTATTCCGCTCAAATCGAAAATAATTAAAATTATCATTAAAAAATTTAGCTATCCAGTTATGCAGCTGTTGTTTTTTAAATGAAGCTCTCACGTTTATAGTTTTAAAGTTCCTAATTATTTGATTAAGAACTATGGAAAAGTAATACTGAAAGAACGAACAAAAACAGTTAAAGAAATGATTGATAATAATTATTTTTCGCAAAAAATGGCAAAACCGCCTTCTATCGTGTACAAAATTCGAATATTTCGCTCGGATTGTTTACATTATTGTTGATTTATCAAAAACGGCTTAGCCGATTTCCGTAAAATTTAAATAAGACCACCTAGGGAGTATACCCTTTCGAATTAAAAAATAATTTTTCGATTCGGTTCATAATTGGCGAAATTATCGATGTTCATCGTGTACAAAATTCGAATATTTCGCTTGAATTGCTTACATTATTGTTGGTTTTCTCAAAAACGGCTCAGCCGATTTCTGTAAAATTTAAATAAGACCACCTAGGGAGTATACCCTTTCGAATTAAAAAATAATTTTTCGATTCGGTTCACAATTGGCGAAATTATCGATGAACATACACAAAAAAAATACATACACACGAACATAGAACCTCCTCCTTTTTGGAAGTCGGTCAAAAATGAAATCAATTCTAGTTGCAATTATCAAATTGTTTCCCAATTTTCATGACCTTTCACTTTGACCTCCATTTTCATGACCTTCGTTTTCGTGACCTTTTAAACATAAAATGACCTTTGTCTTTTCCAATAATGTAAGTGATTCTTACTCAAGCAATTATTTTAATATGGTCCCTGCTCAGTATTCTATCGTTTTAATATTGATTCTTCTGTAATTAATATTTACTTAGTTCTCTGTGCGCCACAGACTGGCGAATAGATTTCGCTGGTTTCAAAACTGTTTGGTCATAGCTTCGTAGAAATTCAGTTTGAAGATAAAGTACAACTGCCTATAACAACTGCAACAATGCGTAGGTAAAGGTAAAGTTAGGAGTTCAACGTTCGGCACGGCAGTCTTTGGATGGGTGACCGCCGGTGGCATTTCAAACTGAGTGTAAAGTTTACTCTGGGTCTAATGAGACGTTCAGCCATGTCTGAGACCTTCAGGCGACTTAAAAACTCTGATACAAGGGCTAGCCACCCGGTCTAAACAAACTTACTTCATAATAGGCAACTGGATCATTCACAAAGGAGATAATGCAAAATGGGCTCAGACTAGGTACAGTAGCTCAAAAAATCTGTTAAACTATAATAAATAAATGCGCAGAGTAAAACAACCGCGTCAAATGCTTAATTTATGAGTATATTCAGATTTTCCAATTTGATTTTTGTTCAGTCATTGAATTACTGTCATTTTGGTCACATGTAACCTTAATACCCGAATACACGAAATTACTTTTAATGGACACTGTTATTGTAAAAAATAACGGCAAAATCATTTTCCGAAAGAAACAAAGCAAATTATGAAATACACCCTTTAGTGGCCCAATTTCTATGCATATTTGCAATATCTTTTTTACAGACTTATCATCAATAACAACTGTAGGACGTCCACTGCTGGACATGGGCCTCCCTTATAGATATCCAATAAGATTGGATGGAAACGATTTGCATCCAGCGTGTTCAGTGTTCATCCAGCTCCCCGCATGATCAGGTCGTTTGTTCACCTAGTCGGTTGATGTCTTAGACTGCGCTTGCCGGTTAGTGGTCTCCATTTGAGAACTTAACGATCCCATCGGCCGTCATTTCTCCGCGCTATGCCCTGTTCACTGCCTCTTTAATTAAGTAAACCATATATTATAGTTTCAATATGTAGTTTCCTAACCTATTATATTATTTCATACGCTGCGTAGGACGTCCACCCACAAGGTAGACAGATGAGGTCATTAAGACAGCAGGATCGCGCTGGATGCAAGCCGCTACCAACCAGTCTTATTGGAGATCTTTAGGGGAGGCCTATGTCCAGCAGTGGACGTCCAATGTCTGAAACGAACGAAAACAGAATCAGTATTTTAGAAGAAAACCTACTTAGTCTATTTACTACGTCTTCCCCTTACCCCAAGATTCAGGCTTAGTTATCTAAACTCAATTATAGTAGATAGTAAACATTTATTATTGAGCCTATATTGTATGTGAACGGATCAAATTATTAGCTATTCGCTCTATTTATTCTTTATCAAATCGAATCTAAGTTAGCTTCGATATGTTTACCTTTGTTTCGATCATTTGGATATATTTTATCTTAGATCTTTTAGGTTTAGTTTGATATTATATCTCATATCAGGGCGTGGGGGTACTATTTTTGGACCGAAAACCCGTTAGGAAGTTTGCGTAAAATATGGTCACGAAACCGAGTATGAGCAGGAAATAACATTGAAAGTATATGTTAGTGCAAACGGAATAGCAAGCGATTATAACAAGTCATTAGGCCCAATTATGAAGGCGCTATTGTAATAATAATTATAATAGCTAATTAGATTATTTCTGTTTCTTTTTCACTTTAGGCGTTCGATAGAGAGAAAACTTTTTACGTTGCTATCAAATTTACGATTGCGCCTTCATAACTGTGCCTTTTCTAACGTTTAAAAATTGAGCCAATGTTGAGATTGAGTATTTTTTTTTAATGGGTTTCCGCTTTCCTAAAAGATACCTACCTATTTATTTGAGATTTGGAGACACCTATGTTGTACCTACTTTATTGGAAAGACAGACTCAGATAACGCGTTCTACATCTGCCTCGGTGGCTCAGTGGTTAGTGATCCTGACTGCTAGGTCAAAGAGGTGTGGGTTCGATCCCCACCCAGGGTAAACATTTGTGTGATAAACATAGGTGTTTGCTCTATGTCTGGGTGTTATTAAGGTACTATCTATATAAGTATGTATTTAAAATATGTATATGTAGTATATCAGTCTCTGGCAGCCATATCACAAGCTATGCTTAGTTTGGGGTCAGAGACCGTGTGTAAGATGTCCCCTAATATTTATTTATTATTATTATTATCTCATACAATTGTGAGACGTATTACATTATCTGTGACAAAAAATAGTTACATTTGAATTAAAATACATACTTCTTGAAATTCAGCCATTTTTGACTCTAAGTCTAATTCTTTTTACAATCTCGATCCCCAATCTAAATTCAACCATTAAAACTACCTCATTAATCAATCACGATATTCGCATCGATGTCGATAAGTTTTATCGATAAAAAGTCTGAAGTCGCATCACTAGAGTGCAGCGGGCGATAAATCAGCCCGCGTCGCCCGTAGGCATGTCTTAATACAATTTTACAAGTGACGTGGCTGGCTTTATCGATAACATGTCGCGAACTTCGTAAGCTGTATGACAGTTGAGGGGTGACGTGGTTTTACGAGAGATGGGCGAGTTGCTCTAGGTTTGTCCTATTCAAATGGTAACACATAAAATAAATAATTAAATAAATACTAGGGGACATGTTACACACGGTCTCTGACCCCAAACTAAGCATAGCTTGTGATATGACTGCCAGAGACTGATATACTTCATATACATATTTTAAATACATACTTATATAGATAGTACTTACCTAAATAACACCCAGACACAGAGCAAACACCTATGTTCATCACTCAAATTTTTGCCCTGAGTGGGGATTGAACCCACGCCTCTTTGAGCCAGAAGTCGGGGTCACTAACCACTGAGCCACCGAGGCAGTCTAATGTCTTAAATGTTGCAATGTTCTTACGCATGGTCTATAAGCCTATTTGCCGTCAAAATCAAAATGCAAATCTATTTATTGTTAAAAAAAAAACAATTCAGTTGTATTTATTACACATGAAATTTTCAGAAAAAACGATTGAATAAAACATCAAAAAGCATCGAAAGAAGTGACGGAGCTTAGAAGAACAAACTGAGTAAAATATGAATAGCATTTAATTCAATTACTGAAACTGAGCGCTACCCTGGGTCGGATGACATACATGTAGTTTTTGGTTGTTTTAATTGTTAAAACATGTCAGAGGCCTTCAGGTGACTTAAATACTCTGACACCAGTACTAGCCATCCAGCTTATACGAATTTATTTACTTTAATTACTAAAACAAACTAGGTATCTACAAGTATTACATACATCAATCATCGCAACAGCTTCCTTAATACTTCTTCTATGTTTAAAATGAGCAAAGTTTAAGCTGAAAAAGTAATTATTTTTAGCAATTTACTAAAGCGATACAATTAAATATAACCCATTTCGGCAATTTATTATCGATAAAATCAATATCGCATAAACACAAAAATTGAGCGTGTCCTATCATTGATTTCCGAGTATAACGTACTTACATTAATAATCACAAAATTCGCCCTAATCGTTTTAAGTGTTTAAAAAGAGCAAATGTTAAATATTCTTATCAATTTACTAAAGCAATACCATTAAATTTACTCCATTTGTCCTCAATTCGGCAATTTATTATCGACAAAATCGATATTGCCTAGACTAAACACAATTCATCGACAAAAACTTATCGAGCGCGTCCCATCACTGCTCCATATCGTACATAAATCATTGAGACACACGCCCTATCTGTTGCCAGCTTAATACGATCCCCAGAAACGTCTGGGGGTTAAAGCGGGCGTCGCTATTATAGCGATTAGCGATTAAAAGCTCAAACGTTTAAGGGCAAGGCCAAACAAGCGTTTTTTTTCAACCGACTTCAAAAAAGGAGGTTTTCAATTAGATTCAGATAGATAGATTAGATCAGTAGCGCTCGTAGCGTAGTTTGACTAGGTGATTGGCAGCGATCACCGAAATTAAGCAACGTTCCACACAGTCAGTATTTGGATGGGTGACCGCGGGTGGCATTTTCCAACTGAGCGCTACCGTGGCTCGGATGACACGTTAAATTGTAGGCCCCGGTTGTTTTAACCGTTTAGCCAAGTCAGAGGCCTTCAGGCGGCCTAAAAACTCTGACACCAGGGCTAGCCACCCGGCCTATACGAACTTACTTAATTAGATTTGCGCGATTATTCTGATTTGATGTTTATATTTTTAATAGTATTCAAAATGGGACCCTATTATATGGGACTATGACTCCGCTGTGCGCCCGTTTGTCTGTGTGTCTGTATGTTATTTTATTTATAACCACGCATAACTTTTTTCGTAGTTGTCCGATTTCAATAATTCTTTTTTATTAGAAAGAGTATACTTCGAAATTGGTCCCATAAAATTTCATTAAAATTGGCTGAGCCATTTTTGATAAATCAACAATAATATGAAAAATGTAACTTCGATCCGTGCGAAATATTCGCGAATTCTGTACACGGGTGAAGTCGGTCATGCTATTTTTTGCGAAAAATAATTATTCACAATTGCTGTATTACTGTTGCCGCTATAATAACAAATACTAAAAATAAAACAAAATAAATATTTGAGGGGGCTCCCATACAACAAACCTGATTTTTAGCCGTTTTTTGCTCGATATTAATAACGGTAACAGGTAGACACTTGAAATATTCACAGAATATTAATTTGTATATTTCCTTCATAATTAAAATATCTAGTATCTTTATTGTAAGTACACCAAATTATATAGAAAAGTCAATACAATAATGTCTAAAAATAAAATTAGTCAAACAACCCGCCCCTAATTGTTCCCGGAGCAAAGGTCCCCAAAACACTGGCCGCATTACCCCGTTGAATAGCAATGGCCAATCTTTGCTCCAGGAAACAGCTGGAGCGGGGGTCACCACACTTTTCCGTTATCCGCTGGCCAATCTGTCAACACCTTGGCCTCGGTCCCCCAAGCGCCCAAAGTTTCAACAGCGATGGGCACAATAAGATATTGTGCCTCCAAATCCGCAAATATATTAATATTATATAATTAAATAGTTAAATTAAAATAAAATATATTAAGGGGGCTTCCATACGTTACGTTACCCTTCGTGCGCGAGTCCGACTGGCACTTGGCCGATTATTTTTTGTAATACCTATTTATGTTTGTGTGAAAAATAAAGCGTTTATTTATCTATACAAAGTATACAAGACATATACCAAGAGGAGTATACAAAGTCGTTTGCCGCTCCTCGCTGGCACCGCGCCCGCGCGCCCGCGGCGAGGGCGGGCGGAGGGGGGTGAGGACGTTTTTTCCACAATCTCCGCATAAGCAGAACGAGAGCCTTATTGTTGTGATTTATAAAATGCTAGTCAGCATATTTCCTGCGAGAATTTTGAGGCTGATAGCTTATCTTAGGATCATCATCTCAGCTGTACTACTTAGTCTTCTAAGTTTGCGTGCTTCATCTTCGACCACAACATCGCTTGCCATCAGGCGAGTTGGTGGTCAAGCGCGGACTTATACGCTATAAAAAAAATCGCCCAAGTGAGAGTCGAAATAGCGCACGAAGGGTTCCGTACCGTGTTGAAGACTCCTTATCCCCATTCCTCTTGCCGTTATTAATAGCGAGCAAAAAGACTCCTAAAAATCACGGTTGTTGTATAGGAGCCCCCTTAAATATTTCTTTTATTCTGTTTTTAGTATTTTTTTGTTATAGCGGCAGCAGACATACATCACTTGTGAAAATTTCAGCTGTCTAGCTATCACGTTTCATGAGATACAGTCTGGTGACAGACAGACAGACATCGCAGTTTAAGTAATAGGATCCCGTTTTTACACATAATGAGGTAATAAAAAAAACACAATGATGGTAATCACCCCCTTACAGCATATTACTATCACTACATAGTATAAAACAAATTCGCTTCCCGCTGTATTCCCTATGTATGCTTAAATCTTAAAACTACGCAACGGATTTTGATGCGTTTTTTTTAATACATACGAGTGATATGAAGGTTTATATGTAAAACCTGTAATAATAATGTGTGTGTGGACTCGACGATCATTGTCCCTAAAGTCGTTTCGGTAAACGGCTTAATAGCGAATAGTCTCGACCACCACCTTAAGAGACTCTCGCTAGACGGTTGGGTCAAGGGTCAGATACAGAAGGCGGTCGTCCTGGACACGGCGCGCATTGTCAGGAGGTTCCTCTCTCTGTAGACCCAACCACCGGTAGCTTGAGCTCCGCCCCGCTGCCGGCGGCACTCTAGGTTTAGGTTTTTTTATAGTATTTTGTTCTTTTATATAAATATTGTAAAAAACATAAATTTAAGAAAATAAATGAATATGTGTAATAATATACCTGTGCAAAGCAGGGGCGGGTCGCTAGTTTAGGTATATCTGTAAGATATAATTATTTGTACATAGAGTAAACAATGTGACGCTCCGTTGTGGTATTTGTGGCAAAAAATAATTATATCCGGTCTTTTTGGCCATCTATGGAGAAAACCTATGTCCAAAAGTGGACGTTCACACCACCAGAGTAGCTAAATCTTTTCAGTTATCGTCATTTCTCAATATCGCAGACTCACCTACCATATTACATTACTCCCATATTACTTGGGATGCAAGGAACAAATCAGTTCCATAACGATTCAATTCCGCTGCCTTACAATCCGCCTAATGGACCGGAAAATGGTCTTATCGGCAAAATCAATACGGGCACAGCACTAGTATCACTTGAGGGGAACGTTTTTAGGGTTCCGTACCCAAAGGGTAAAAACGGGACCCTATTACTAAGACTGTATCTCATGAACCATGATAGCTAGGCAGCTGAAATTTTCACAGATGATGTATTTCTATTGCCGCTACAACAACAAATACTAAAAACAGAATACAAAATTTAAGGGGGGCTCCCATACAACAAACCTGAATTTTTAGCAGTTTGCGCTCGATATTAATAACGTTGACAAGTGGATGCTTGAAATATTCACCGAATGTTTAATTTTACGTTTACTTCAATAATTAATTATAAATTTAAAATAAAATTAATATTTAAGAGAGGCTCCTATACAGTACGGAACCCTTCGAGTTTGACTCGCGCTTGGCTGATAATCTTTTATGCAGAATTGGGTTACATTTGGCCACCAACTTGCCTAATGGAAAGCGAAGTTGTAGCCGAAGATGGAGTATGTAGACCTAGAAGATACCTATTCACTCTTGACTTGAAGATATCCATATTGTAATTGTCAGGAAACAATGACGGAGGCAGGGCATTCCAATCCCTGGCGGTCCGCATTATGAAGGAATAAGCCAATCGATTAGTAAATCCGAACCGACGAAAAAAATTTTGCTTATCCAAAATAGAGACGCTTTGATCGATTCGCTCTCTCGATGAGTTGGGTAATTATTATTTTGTCACAAATTGTTTAAAACAGAACCTTATTTTTCAAGAATAGTTCGTGAAGCGGTGGAAATCAAAAAACATAACAATTTCAACCGGGAGGATGGATTTAAGTTATCCGGGTCGTGGAATCCTGTTGTCAACAAATGTAAATCGCGTAGTGTAGGTAGCAAGACATTATTAGATACCGTCAGTGTTGTGTGTCGGAGTGACAATTTTGCAAGTTCAAGTTGAATTGGCGGTACCAGCTGTTTCTCATTCCAGTCTACCCGTGACCACGATCTATACAACTCGGTCGAAACGTAGGGATGATGAGGTATTTATTTATCTCGTAATTTTAGTGCGCGATTAGTCCCGTAGTATATAATAATAATGTGTTCAAATCACGAAAGTTTAAAAACATATAACAGAACCTTTCTACAATACTTGTTAAGTACGAATTTAAGCTGTTGTTTTCCCCACTACAAGATATTTCAAAAAAGATCTTAAAATACTTCGTAACAACACAGTAGGTGTACCTACTCTACAAACAGTAAGTCATCTTCATAGAAATTCGATGCCGTCGGTTTGAATTTGTGCGTACCGGGCGCCATTTTGTTTTCCGACTTCAAAAAAAGAGGTTCTCAATTCGACTGCTTTTTTTTTAGGGTTCCGTACCCAAATGGTAAAAACAGGAGTTTTCTCCCGACACGTATTTTTTTTCAAATATGTACCTAAAATTTTCTTGATGTTCAGCAGAAAACAGTGGTTGATTCACACTCCTCTTAAGATGATCTACTGTGTTTAGTTTACCTACTGTGGTAACAAGCAGCTTAGTGCGGGGAGCGTGTACAATAACACCTCTTTACCGAATTCCTTTTTTATTTTCTCTTGTTATTCTTATAATAGCTTACTTCCGACAATGATGTTGTGGTTCACATGGAAGCTTATCATCATTAACCGTTAGCTACCTAATGCCGCGTGAATTCCACTGAAAATCAGGCGAAATATTTCTATATGTAATATGTGTCCTCCTTTTTTAGGGTTCCGTACCAGCTTACTTCCGACATTCCGACAATGTTTTGGTTTACATGGAAGCTTATCATCATTACCCTTAATCGACCTAATGCTGCGTGAATTTCACTAAAAATGAGACGAAATATTTCTCAATGTAATATTTGTCCTTCTTTTTAGGGTTCCGTACTCAAGGGTAAAAACGGGACCCTATTACTAAGACTCCCATGTCAGTCTGTCTGTCTATGACCAGACAGTATATCATGAACCGTGATAGCTTGATAGCTGAAATTTTCACAGATGATGTAGTCCTGATGCAGCTATAACAACAAATACTAAAAACAGAATGAAATAAATATTAAAAGGAGGGCTCCCATACAACAAACGTGATTTTTAGGAGTTTTTTTTACTCACTATTAATAATGGCAATAAGAATGGGGCTAAAGGGCTTGGTGCGCGAGTCCGACTCGCACTTGACCGATTTTTGAGCCAGCGTTTATTGCTAGAATTTAGATAACGAAATATTCGAAGATCTTAATGTACCTAATCAATCATTCTGACCATCTTTTTCTAAATGGGCAACCCCGAAATCGTGAAAAAATCTGCTGTTCTGTACATTCTGTCAAGAGGCAAAGAGAATCGCTATACAGGGTGGAGAGCTGACGCCGACATTCAATGAAATTATACAATTAGCTGTTTTACAGAATATTTTGAATTTGATAAATAAAGCTTATAAATAAACATAACTTTGGAGCAACCTGTACCTAAGCAGCGATTAGAGCTATTTCGGCATTAATCCAAATAGCTCGAATTGCTATTTCTGTTAAACAAATAACAAAATGTAATGAATGAATTCCTTATAAAGTATGATAAATAAATAAATAAGTATTTGAGGACATCTTACACACGGCCTCTGACCCCAAACTAAGCAAAGCTTGTGATATGGCTGCCAGAGACTAATATACTACTTGTACATATTTTTAAATACATACTTATATAGATAGTAATTAAATAACACCCAGACACAGAGCAAACACCTATGTTCATCACATAAATACTTGCCCTGGGTGGGGATCGAACCCACGCCCCTTTGACCTAGAAGTTAGGGTCACTAACCACTGAGCCACCGAGGCAGTCATGATGCTTAATTGCTTTCTTTATTTATTAGACTATGTAGTTTGTTTGTTCATTTTATATTTTCCATTTAAGCTTTTTTTTCGTATTGTTATTTTGCTTACTGGTTACTAGTATTACTTGTGGGTCAAATTAATTTCGGCGTCAGGTCTACACCGTGTATAAAGTACAATGTAGGTGTTTTCAAATCCCGAGTAAATTGGTATCTTCTAGGTAAGCGTGTTACATCCTAGACCGCATATCTACTTAACATCAGGCAGTGTGTAGTGAAACGCAAACCTATACAAAAAAAAAACCTACTAATAATTTGCCGCATAACAAAAGTTGTGTACTTATATCGTGAAAATTTGTAGGAAAAAGTAATTTTATCCGAGCTGCCACGGTGCTGATACACTCGGGTAGTAATTAAGATGGTGGATTTTTGTCGCGTTTACACGAGAACAGTGATTTGGTCGAGTACACTGGAACACAATATTTTTCTGTAGTAAGTAGCAATTTAGCGCAAATGTCGATCGTGACTTGGATTATAAGCAAAATAAAATTAAATGTCATAAAATTAAACATTTTTTTTTAAACAGGGCAACTGTCTTTATTAACTACAATTCAATTCAATCATTTATTCATCAAATAGGTACATAAAAGTACACTTTTGAACGTCATATACATAATCAAGATAAATAATAAATTACAATAAATTAAATCAATGCATGTCAAAAATAAATAATCATAAATCAATATTATCCAATGTCATGTATTTCCAAGCCAAACAGTCATGTATTTACAATAAAATACAATACTAGATACTTAAGCTAACTATATATTATACATATAACAACTTAATACTACTACTACATTAAAAGCAATTGGATCATTCACAGACCCTTGAAAAATTAAAGATATCCAAATTCTCAAGCCCACTGCCTGTTGGCAGCGTGCCCAGCGTTCCCAGCGTGTCCAGCGTGCTGGCAGCATAGCCACGCTGCAAAATTAAATTAAATTAAAAAAAAAAAAAAACAGGCCATTGACCCATAAAATGTAAATGTAATTCAACAAAATTTTTAAATAGGGTTACTGCCTTCATTAATTTCAATAAAATACAATACTTATACACTTAAGCTAACTTCATACATATAACAAATTAATACTACTACTACACAGAATTTTAAAGATCTAAAAATTATCCAAATGCTCAAGCCCACTGCCAGTTGGTGCCCTGCGTGCCCAGCGTACTGACAGCATTGCCACGCTGAATGGCAATGCTTATACGTTGAGCCAAAAACCTTGAACACAGATTCCACAAAGTAAAGAAACATAAATATCAACTCATAAACGAATAGCCGAATTCTAATCGATCCATTCAGACAGACATACATTTCCAACTCATAACAGTCTGCTGCTATGGTTGCCGCAGGCTGCACAGTAGTAGTTGGTGGTGGAGTAACTGAAGGAAACTCTGCTGCACTATAGTAATACGTGTATTTACTTATAGTGCTTAATAGCTACTCAACTTATGACTTATATTAATCTAAGAGGAAAACTAAACATTTCTGTGGTTGGAGCACGCACGCACGTAGCACATGTGTATGGTGGAATATGCGTAAATATACATTGTACGGTTGAGGCCGCACAGTCTTATTTGTCGTCGGAAATAAAGAACTAAACAAAACAGCTGGTGTTCGTTCCACCTTTGTAAGCAAGTGTGTCCGCAGCAGTAGAGCTAGTTACTCTCCCGTCCAAATATACTACTCGCCTACCCACTGTCCCCGCTCAAACGCACCCGCGGAACCCGCGAGTTATTTTCATAAAATTATTCTGAATAAAACCTTTTAATATAAGTGTGTTTCGAGTTATATCAAAAGGGGAAGATTCCTGCTTTATTATGTAGATGAAGAATATTAAAAAATAACTTTGCGTTATTGCGAATTCAGTGGAATTGTGGCTTTCATATTTAGAATCTAGTATAGGTACCTACATACTAGGTAGTCAGTCTAAACAAATATCTATTTAATCAGTAAGTATAGTTAAAAAAAGATCAAATAAATACATAATCACTATAGGTACATAGTATAAAACAAAGTCGCTTCCCGCTGTCTGTCCCCGTGGTATACTTATATCTTTAAAACTACGCAATGGATTTTGATGCGGTTTTTTTTTAATAGATAGAGTGATTCAAGAGGAAGGTTTATATGTAAAATACACCTGTACGAAGCCGTGGCGGGTCACTAGTAGATTACATATTTACTACACCCGAGCCACGGCAGCACTCAGTTTTTAATGCCAGCCGCGGTCACCCATCCAAAAACTCACCGCGCCGAACGTTGCTTGAATTTGGTGATCGCTCAGAGCCAAACTACGATGTAAGCGCTGCTACTGATAAGATAATAGTAGAGAGGAATCATTAATTTTCGCCAAAAGTGACATAACCGACTCTAACCATGTTAATAAAATTCCTTTAATTAAATAATTCGAATAGTTCGCACGGATCAATGTAATAACTATACTACTATGTTAATACGGGACTTATCGCGCAATAAAACAAATTAATACCTCTTTTTTCCCGACGTTTCTTCCGTGTTAAATTAATGTTTAATTATGTGTTTAATTAATTAATTTATTGTGCTCAAATCGCGAAAGTTTAAAAATGAAAATGTATGTTGGTACTAATCTTCACACTATTTTTGATTTTATCAAAAATTACTCAGCCAATTGAAATAGGGTCACCTTCTGAAGCAAGCGTGATGAGGAGTAGATTGCGTAACGTACCAAAAAACATACAGTCGAGTTGAGAAACTCTTTTTAGAGTTTTTTTAAAATATGGCAAAAACACTAAGGTTTTTGTTTAAAAGACATTAATAAAAATTCGGACATCCATTTACAAAAATATGAATACCACACGGGAATATTTACAGCGTATAATATTTATTAAAGAAAAGCTCCGCTCGTATATTCGACACAATGGTCGGCAAGGTACGGCCCGGTGTCGTCACAGTACAGAAAGAACAGTTAGACCTCGGAAGAATGACAAGAAATACAAAACCTTGCTAAAATTTACTCAAATAAAAACTACGTTACAGCTCTATTTTTCATATCTGGTTACACAGCATACGCGAGAGTAAGTGGAACGAAAAAAAAGCATTGTCTGTCGGCATACGTCAAAATCATAAGTTGGAATGTCAACTTTGTCTGTTGCGGTTTGAACTCTGTAGTTCTAGCAGAAGGTTCAAATCTTTCATGACCTTCCTACTTTTACCTTTTTGAATTTAGACAGCTGACATTCCTCAATGCTAGTTTGTGAAACCCTTCGAAATTACGTAAGTTCGGGTGTATGTGCATATTTTATACTACACCTGCTCGGAAAGTACCTTGATACTTTATCAAATTTACGGTAGAGAGTACGTCATTGCATATCGAACAAATATGCGGGGAGAAAACGCATCTGAGCGGGAGAGAAAAGTGTATGAAAATCCATTTCTTACGTGGTTTTTCTTTTTTAATTTTGGGTAAGACTATGCGCTGGTAACCTAAATATCAAAAGCCAAAAAGTTTTTACAGTGAGTTTTTATCTCCAAGTTCGCAAAATGACACTGGCCACTAGCTGTGTGTTGGATGGTGTCAAACAATTTGAAAAAAGAACATGTGAAAATTGCAGACGCCATTGGCGCCATTTTCAAGTGTTACATTAAGCTTCACTAACTGCAACAATTTCAATATAAATTTCAATTAGTAAAGATTTAGTTTTTTATTTTCCTCGTAGGTGTAGTATAAAGCACTATGTATCACTCGAGAGAAAGTGCGATTCCCGATCTCGGGTGTTTTAAAGGCCACCCTCGACGGTAATCGGTCACTTTCTCCTCTCGGTGAACAATGTACTATTTCTAACTCCTTTTAAAGTAATGTACATCTCTTGCTATTGCAGTACGATTTTTATTACTTTAGTCCTTATTATATAAGTTAGATCTATTCTGCACTTTTTTTTTATTTCGAATAGGTTTGCGTTTGACTACACACTACCTGATGTTAAGCAGATATGCTGTCTAGGATGTAACACGCTTACCTAGAAGAAGATTTATTTACTCGGGATTTGAAGACGCCCACATTGTACTTTAGCGGGAAGACAGACTCAGGCAAAGCGTTCCACATTCTGGCAGTTCGTATGAGGAATGAGGACTCGAAACGCTTGGTTCTAATGCGTGCGGTTAACTACATACATGCAGTTGACTACATACTGCCTGATGTTAACCAAATGATTATGCTGTCCAGGGTGTAGCACACTTACCTAGAAGATACCTTTTTTACCAGGGCGAAATTTTCGAAAGATACCGATTTCTTTGGGGTGCAGTCAGGTTATGTGGGACTGTACCCACTAAAACCCTCGGTGGCCAACCTTTTTGAATACAGCCAGGTGATAAAGGTAGCCCTGTCTAGATTTTTAGATTTTTTAATACGACATAACAACGTTCGTCGGGTCAACTAGTAAGTAAAAAGTAAAAGTAAAAAAGTAAAAAAGCCTTTATTTCCAACTACATGCAGTAATACATTATTTTTAACATTATTTTGACATTGCTATTATTTTGTACATTATTTCAAAATTATTATCATCACATTATTTTAATATTATTATTTTATGTCAATTTATATTATAACCAATAGTAATGTCCATTATCCTATAACTAATTATGTGTCAATTTGATGTTTCTGTCAAGTTCAATGTAGATGTCGCCATATTGGCGTAGGCCTCCCCCAGCTTCGACCATTGCTTTCTATCTCTTGCTGTCCTCGTCCATGTCTTCCCAAGTATTTGAGTAAATTCATCTTCCCATCGTCTGTTCGGTCTTCCTCTTTTCCTCTTCTGTTCTCTTGGTATCCATTCCGTCACCTTCCTAGTCCATCTATTATGTTCCATTCTGCAAATATGTCCTGCCCAATTCCATTTTAGTGTTCTGATAGTTCTAATTATGTCTCTCACTTTGGTGCCCCTCGGTTAACTAGTAAGTAGTTTAATAAAAATAGGCCAAGTGTGAGGCGGACTCGCGCACAAAGGGTTCCGTACCGTATGGGAGCCCCATTCCTCTTGCCAATATTAATAGCGAGCAAAAATCTCCTAAAAATCACTTTTGTTGTATGGGAGCCCCCCCTAAAATATTTATGTTATTCTGTTTTTAGTATTTGTTGTTATAGCAGCCACAGAAATACATCATCTGACGGACATCGAAGTTCTAGTTATAGGGTCCCGTTTTTACCCTTTTGGGTACGGAACCCTAAAAAGCAAAGAAATTAAAAAAAGCTTATATTTATTTTGTATAATGACAAAACCAACTTCCATCGTGTACAAAATTCGAACAGTTCGCTCAAAGGGTTGTAAACATTTTTTATATAATTGTTATTTTTCAAAAACGGCTCAGCCAAATTTGACAATATTTGAGACCTCGAGAGTGTACCCATTCGAACTAAAAATATTTTTGATTCGGTTCTCAATTAGCGAAAATATCGATGAACATACACAAAAAACACTTAAAGACGAACATAGAATTCCTCTTTTTTGAAAGTCGGTTAAAAACATCCGTATTTCGTTGTTATGTACGCTACGGATGCATAATTTCTTCATAAAGTTCCCTTACTGCCGCCACTATGCCGTGCGCCATATTTCACCGATAGGTGTAAAACATAACCTATTGTTGCGGGACGGTGAATCGATACCGAGTCCATGTTTCACACCGCGCTGTCCGCGACTTGGACCGACGTCGGTACTTTTGAAGGAATATTAAAACTAGACAGTTTAGATTATATTTATTATTCATCCAACTATCAGCTATCAGACGTTCACTTCTGAACATATGTCTCCCCTATGGATCTTCAATAAGGCTGGTCGTAAGTGGCTTGCTTCCAACGCGATCCTGTGGTCTTAACGACCGTCAATCTACCTTTTTTTTCTTTTTTACGAGGGGGTAGTCTTTGAGAGATGCCCGACTGCTTTGGGGTGCAGTCGGGTTATGTAGGATTGTACCCACTAAACCCCCTCGGTGGCCAGCCTTTGTGACTTCTTGGGAGCTCTGCGATATCCAAAAGGAACGCACCGGTGCTCCCAGCACTTTGTGTGTCTACTGGCCTTGTAGTAGAACCAGGCTTATGCGGTCCTCTACGACAGCGTTGCCACACACGCTGTCGTCCTCCTCGGGCCCGCTTGAGTGGATGACCAGAGCCCCAACTCTGTCCACCCACGAGCCCAGTGGTCCCCTTTTAGTAGGCTCTTACTACAGGCAGGGGATACCGATGCCGTATTCTAGTGCCCCGGGATCAGAGCAAATGGATAGAATTCCGCTGCGCTTGTCAATAAGTGGTCTCCAATTAAGAACTTCTCGACCCTATCCGTCATCAGTCCTCCATGTTATGTGCTCTGTTTACTGCCATTTGCCTTGCCAATCAGCTGAGTAACATTTATTTGACGGTCTTGTAGTGAACCATCCATCAATAAAACCGAAAACAATAAAACAGAATAAATGCCAAGTCGACGCTCCAAAGCTATCACATTTTTACATTTACAAAATTGTATAGAATTAGAATTATACATTTTATTTGCATCTCCAAGAAACCTTAAAATATTAACATACACATATATAGGTATTTATATTTAGTTTGTCAACGTTTGCTATTTATTTTCTTCTCATAAAAGATGTATTGTCTTCTGTCAAATAGCTGATTGGCAATGCTTATACGTTGAGCCAAATGAACACCAGCATTTTGGTCACGCGTCGCGTCCACCAGACGCTCGGAAAGACTTTTAAAAACAAGATGAGTGCCTGGCCCCCACAGACTCAATGTCTCAAATATCTAACCAATACCGAGGTTAGCTGTTTTTTTTTATTTTGTCACTAGTCATTGATATCAGTTAAGGTTCGGTCAAATGTATACTCGTATATTTTCAAGTATCTTTCTAAAAAGAAATACATTTTTAGGACATGATGTATATTGAATTATGGCTCTATTGTGTCTGAAATAAAATATTTTTTATTTGATATGATTAATTATTACTATCATCATTTGCTCTGTTTGACTTGACTGCCTCGATTGCTCAGTAGTTAGTGACACGGACTCCTGGGTCAATGAGGCGTGGGTTCGATTCCCACCCAGAGCAAATATTTATCTGACGAACATGGGTTTTTGCTCTGTGTCTGGGTGTTATTTAGGTATTATCCATATAAGTATGTACTTAAAATATGTATATGTAGTATATCAGTCTCTGGCAGCCATATGACAAGCTTAGCTTAGTTTGTGGTCAGAGACCGTGTTTAAGATGTCCCCTGATATTTATTTATCAGTTGTACTCACAACGTTTCAGTTGTGTTTTTCAGCTGTGAATTTTTAAATACTTTTATATTCTTACTGAACGACCTCGTCCCGTTCTTATTTACCCCGTATTCCTTATCATATTCGGACGACAAAAAGCGGCAGACGGCGTGATAAATGATATCTCGGATTACGGAGCGGGTCAGAGTTCGACGCGGGGTAAGCCGAGCATCGGGGTATTGTCCGGGAATACTACCGACGTAGAGCGGTTTTTAAGAGCCCCGGTGATCTGTAATTTTCCATACAAACGTATTACGCTGTTTTCTTCCTGGAAAATACTCATAGAGCTTCAATTTTTTGTCATAAAATTAAATTTAGCTGTTTAGACTACGCTGTCTTTTCTTTATCTTAATAAATTAATTATGAAGCAAACTATGACCCTTCAAAATCACAAAAATATTCACCATTATTACCGACGTCTTTAGATACCTACCAGAAGAGACAAAATAATATCTAACAAAATATAAAATGACAGAATCATGAGCACACATTTTTTTTAAATTTTGACATAAAAAAATACTTGATTGAAAAAGTTTTTGAAGAAGAAAACTGCGTAATACGAAACGTTGTCTCGCCAAGTTTTTTGTAGGCATAAATCGCTCTGAGCTGCAATTGTCCCTATCGCACGATGCGGGGGTAGGGTTGAGGTAAGGGAGGTTCAAACCTATACGTACACAAGCACTAGGGATGTAGTAATAGTCGATATTTATGTCGATGCTCTAGTGATGTCCATCGATATCGATGTTTATTAAAAATATTAGTTATTTTTTCCAATCTTGTGATTTGACCTTTGTATGTTTGTTACTTTTGAAGAAAAGATTTTATGTATGGAATATAGGCGTTTAGTTGCTGCGACATATTGCAGCGATTATACAGAATATCGTGTGTGGTATCCGCAGGCATCTAAATGAGTTAGGCGCAGAATAACCAATTCGCATAATGCCCAAGTAATCCGGGAATGCTCAATTCTACGAAAGCATAATTATATAAAGGTCCAATTCTCAAAATGGCAACATAATTTTGATTAGGAATTTTCAAATAAAATCACACATTTTAAATACATATAAGGGCTTACCGGTACCTAAAACAACCGGCTTTGGCGAGTTAGGTACATCATAAATTTTACTATGGACCGACCAGAGCCGAATCCGCGAGAAATATCAACTATACCATAGAAAAAGTCTGTTGATAATGGACAAAGTGTATGGAACAGCTGGTTTTTATCGCCAATTCGGAGTTAGTTGTTCCCATTGTAAAAGTTGTTCTTTTTAAACCTATTAACTTTGCCCTAAAGAGGTGGTGCTTTAATTAAAGCACAGAATTCTCAATTCTCAAAATGGCAAAATAATTTCAAATAGAAAACGCACATTTTCATTTAAAAAATCACCTTATTATTAATTATTTTGCCATTTTGAGAATTGAACATTGTTAGAGCTGGCCATTGTGAAAATTGGGCATTCTTAAAATGGAGCTTTCTTAGAACTATGTGCCATTATTAGAATCCTGCGCCTAAAGCGAAATAATGATTCTAATCAGGAAAATCACATGCTCTCTAAAATCGTGTAATAACTGTAACGTATAAATATAATTATCCTTAGTCCACCTACCTAAGCGAAAAACGTTCTATTAAATTATTCAAGTATCAAAGACTCAACATTAAATAATTAAAAAAACACATAATCAGTCACATAACAAACACAACAAAATAAATAAATCTAGATCTATAAAATAAATAAGTTCTATGTTGCGCTTGCCAGTAAAGGTAGCGCCACTCAAGTCGGCGGATGAGATGTTAGCCGCAGATGAAACTTCGCCATAATTCGCTAATTATTGCGCATATGTGCACAATGCCGACGCCGCGTGGCGTAGTGGTAAGCACAGGCGTGCACGCGGGAGGCATGAGGTTGGCGGGTGTGTTCGGCGTCTTGTCTCTCAAACTCAAACTCAATTCATTTATTGCAACATATGAAATTTACATGCGGTTCTTAGTTAACATGTTTTGTATAGTTATATAGTTAGTTAGTTATATGACCCTATAAGGGTATTTATTATTTATATTGGAACGATTTATTATTACGTTTTCTAGATTATCGTTAAAAAAATCGTCTAATGTATAATAGCTTTTAGATAATAGGATAATTTTTAGTTGTTTTATGAAGCAGTTTTCTCTTTCGATATCTTTTAAATTATTTGGCAATTTATTAAATATTTTTATAGTCATAGAATTTGGGCTAGAACTGTGCATTGTTCTCTCTGGCCCCTGCGCATACCTATATTTTGCCTTTTGCACAGCATTCTGCGCCTAACTTTCCATCTGCCGATTCCATAAATGTGTCTTGCCCTCTGTCATTTTAACTTGCCAATCCACTGAGTTTTGCTGAAAAGTTCAATTACTTAGAAGTGTTTCAATCAGTTTGTCTCTACCTATTTTGTGGATATTCTATCCTGTATTTCTATGGTGTGTCCTACCCACTGCTGCTTTAATTTGCTAATTGTTTTAACTTTTTTTAAACGTAAGTATTGAAAGTACTCGTAGAACCAAAGTATGACAAGCAGTTCTCCAAACAGTAAGCCTAGCATCTGATCTGTTTAATTGAATTCTCAATTCAATTAAACAGATGCGAGGCACACTTTACTGTGATGCGCTAATTATTGTGTATATGTGCACCATGCCGACGCCGCGTGGCCTAGTGGAGTGCACGGGCGCAGGGAGCGCACGGGAGGCATGAGTTTGGCGGGCGGGTGTGCCCCTTTCTGGCTCCCGCGCATACCTATAATTTGCCTTTTGCGCAGCGTTCTGCGCCTAACTTTCCATCCGCCGACTTGTGTGGCGCGGATTATACGTGAGATTCATTCGAGAAAACAGCCCCATTGGCTATTCGTTCATTGAACTATGTGCCTTGCCCTGTGTCATTTTAACTTGCCAATCCACTGAGTTTGGAGAGAGCTGAAAAGTTCAATTAGAAGTGCTTTAAATGCTTTAATCAGTTCATATCTACCTACTTGGTAGATGTTCTATCCTGTATTACCTACTATGGTGTATGTCCTACCCACTGCTGCTTTAATTTGCTAATTGTTTCAATTTTTTAAACGTGTTCAAGGTATGACAAGCAGTAAACCTCGCATCTGTTTTATTGAATCCTCTATAATTTTTATACTATGGGACTAATAGCGGAATGAAAATATGGTAGGTACCATATAAAAGGCAAGAAGTTTAAGATGTGCAGGTATACAGTAATATAACGAGACCCTATTACTAAGACTCCTATGTCCGTCTGTCTGTTGGTCACTAGTCTGTACCTATCTCATGAACCGTAATAGCTAAACAGTTAAAATTTGCACAGATGATATATTTCTGTTTCCATTATAACAACAAATACTTACTAAAAATAGAATGAAATAAATATCGACTTCAACTGTGTACAGAATTTGCGCGGATCGATGTAGCTTTTTTTACATTATTGCTGATTTATGAAAAATGGCTCAGCCGATTTCAATAAAATTTAAATGGGACCAACTTTGACGTATACCCTTTCCAATAAAAAAAATATACGCGTTGAATTGCGTACCTCCTCCGTTTCATCGGTCAAAAAATAGAATAAAATAAATATTTATTCATACCATACAACAGATGTGAGTTTTTGCACAATAATTATTAATAATCACAACAAAAGCGTCTACCGCTTGAAATATTTTTAGAGTATTTAGTAATATAATATTTCAATTTAAAAAAACAAATAATTGAATTGAAATACATAATTGGCTCCCATACGGTACGAACCCTTTCAAGCGCGAGTCCATATTTATTTTAGTCTGAAGAACTATGTAAGATATTTCCATAAAAATAATTAACTTAAAATTAGAAAGAAGTAATTTCAGTCAAAATATACAATGTAAACTGCAACGCCTACAGAAATCAAATAGCGCGCAAATATCTTGTGCGCACTCTACGTAATATCATACTTTGCTACAATTCAAAATAAAATATAGGTCGACCACGCTGGTTCTTTGGGGCGCGGGTGGGGTGCGACACACACACGGACAGTTTGAGCGCAGTACGCACACAAATACAATTGCATCACCACACACATTGAAGCTCCCTGGTTTGGGCGCATCGCGACGGCAATAGTTTAGTCCAAATACCTATTTCTCAATTTCTTTGTCACTAGGCTACGCTCTTAAGTGACTTCCCAAGGAGTTCTCAATAAAATTTTAGCGCTTATAACGTAGGTAGTCTCAGACCAAATAAAAAATCAAGACAGATAGTCGTGAACAGACAAGCGAGGCCGGTTTTTTTTATAGATGTGGTGAGAGCGTCGGTGTTGCGCCGCCATAGTTCGACTGACAAACCAAGGCGTAGTTTCGTTGTACGTGTATGTGTGTGAAATTGTGTCTGTACACGGCGAGGCGTAGTTTTGCCGGCCTCACTTATTGTTTGTTTACAACTTTTTGTCTTTATTTCTTCAACGTTTGGCACGGACAGTAATTGGATGTGTGACCGCGCGTGGCATTTACAACTGAGCGCTACCGTGGATCGGATGATACGTTAAATTGTAGGTTCCAGTTGTTATAACCGTTTTGCCATGTGAGGCGCCTTCAGGCGGCTTAAAAACTCTGACACCAAACCTAGTCCTGTCTTCTACTAACTTTTTTTTAAGAATAGTTCTCAATAAACATAGTTTTTGTAGTCTTGTTTTCAGAGCTAGATTATATCTAATAAGTAATATATCGTTAGGCAACTGTCTAGAAATTCTTGGACCCTGATTCTCTACTGAATTAACGCAAAGCGTATGTATTGCTTAGAAATAATACGCAAGCATTTTTTTAATTTCTCGAATTTCGTTTAGAGAATAAAAATTGTATGTATCAAAACCTTAAGCATGCAAACTATACATTTCCGATCGGTTTTTCTAAAGATCTACAGGAGAAGCCAGTCGTAGACTGCTACGGTTGAGACGAAAATTACAACGATTTTTGACCGACAAAACGGAGGAGATACTCAATTCGACACGTATAAATATTCTTTTACGTATAACCTCGCATAAAATTTAACGTAGTGGTCCTATTTCAATAATTATTTTTTATTAGAAAAATCATACTTCAAAATTGGTCCCATTTAAATTTAATCGAAACCAGCTAAGCCATTTTTGATAAATCAACAATAATGTGAAAAATGCTATCGATTCGTGCGAAATATTCGCGAATTCTGTACATGTTTGAAGTTGGTCATGCTATTTTTTGCAAAAAATAATTATAGCACTTATACTTCAAAATTGGTCCCATTTAAATTTTATCGAAATCAGCTAAGCCATTTTTGATAAATCAACAATAATGTGAAAAATGCTACATCGATGCGTGCGAAACATTCGCGAATTCTGTACACGGTTGAAGTCGGTCATGCTATTTTTCGCAAAAAAATGTTATAGCACTTAGAACCCCTACTATTGCTACGTATGCTTTATCCAAAACACTTTTCAAAATATCCTAAACCTCTAAAAATCCTAATCCCTCCTGTCTACCCAAGTTTACGTAAAGTTTCGACACACGTCCCCCTCTATCCCCACCCCTTCCTCATCCCCCCTCCCGTCCACGTTTTTATTCTTAGCTTTTTGTAACGAAAGCCTTCGAGGATGCTCTAGTGACTGATTAATGATTGCTGCTGTAGAACAGTGTAAATAACAGTAAGGAAGAAAGTTCAAAAATTAAAAAAACATTAAAAAAAGTTTTTATTTGCTGAGATGATGAATGAATATTTTGTTCAAGAGCAACTAGGTCTAAGTATTATTTGCAATTTTACTGCTTAGACCAAATAAAAAAAATAAAGACAGAATGTTGTGCAGAAACAAGTGAAGCCGGCAAAACTACGCCTCGCCGTGTACAGACACAATTACACACACATGCACGTACAACGAAACTACGTCTTGGTTTGTCGGTCGAACTATGGCGGCGCAACACCGACGCACTCACCACATAAGGGACCTGTAAAGTATAAACAGTTTTAAATTTAAACTTAAGAATTTCATGCTGACGCACCAAAGAAGAATCTATAAAAAAAGAAGAAGAAGAAGAAAAAAAAGAAAGAAGAATCTATTTTAGAAAGAATCTATTTTAGTGCTCCCTTTTTCGTTTGGTAACTCATACTTCAGACGTAGTCCCATTTAAATACATACTATTGAAATCGGCTGAGTCGTTTTTGTAAAATCAACAATAATATTACATGCGCACGAAAAAAAATAATTTTTGAAAGAAATATACCACTCAATATATCAATCAATCTTCCTGTTACCATTATTAAAATCGAGCAAAAAATCAAGTTACTCGTATGGGGCTCCCCCTTAAATCTTTATTTTATTTAAATTTATTTATTTACTTTGAAAGTGTATCATCATCTTGCCCTTATCCCACTAGGTGGGGTCGGCACAGCACGTTTCCTTTCGCCACTTCACTCTATCAGTCGTCATCTCATCATCAACTCCTTTCTCTCGCATGTCATCTTTCACACATTTCATCCACACTTTTTTTGGTCTTCCCCTCCCGCTTTTGCCATTTACCGTCATATTGAGAGTTCTTTTTGTGACATGACTATCCTCCCTTCTCATTATATGCCCATACCAAGATAGCCTGCCACTCTTTAATTTTTCAGTCACTGGTGCTACTTTCAGACTTCCCCTAACATATTCATTTCACTTTGAAAGTGTATATTTATCTAAATATTCTGTGAAAATTTCATGCACCTGTAACCGTTATTAATATCGACCAAAAAATTTCTAAAAAAATCAGGTTTGCTGTATCGGAGCCCCATTATTTTTGTTTCTATTTTTAGTATTTGTTGTTGTAGCGGCAACAGAAATACGTCATCTGTGAACATTCCAACGTTCTAGCTATTACGGTTCATGAGAAACAGCCTGGTGACCGACAGACAGACGGACATCGGAATCTTAGTAATAGGGTTCCGTTTTTAACCCCCGACGCAAAAGAGGGGTGTTATAAGTTTGACGTGTCTGTTTGTGTGTCTGTCTGTCTGTCTGTGGCATCATAGCGCTCGAACCACTGAACCGATTTCAGTTTAGTTTTTTTTGGATGAAATGAGACTTAATCGAGAGTGTTCTTAGCTATGTTTTATAAAAATCGATTGAGCCGTTTAAGAGTTATGGTGGGTTAAAGTGGGGATGGAAGAACCAAAATTCTACAAATGTGCCCAAAATGGTTGTCAATGTGTCGGGGGTTTTTTAAATTTTTAATTTATATTAGTTACCCTTTGGGTACGGAACCCTAAAAAATAATGAGGCAACATGTCATACTGTCCTCATTCATACGTTTGCGCGGTAACCTTGCCGGATTTTATAGGTTTTTGTTGGAAACACTTCGCTTCGTTTGAGAGGTTTCATAACTTCGATAGCTTATTTCTTCGAGCTTTGAGTTTGTTGTTATGAAGTTGTTACTTTTCTTTCGAGAATACTTATTGTTTTTACCGCGGCTTTGAAAGTTACGTTGTGGAGGTTAGTTGGTTTCTGTTCTGAAGGTCCTAGGTTCGAATCTCAAAGGTCTTATTTAGGGTCCCGTACCCAAAGGGTAAAAACGGGACCCTATTACTAAGACTTCAATGTCCGTCTGTCTGTCTGTCACCAGGCTGTATCTCATGAACCGTGATAGCTAGACAGCTGAAATTTTCACAGATGATGCATTTTTGATGCCGCTATAACAACAAATACTAAAAACAGAATAAAATAAATATTTAAGGTGTGCTCCGATACAACAAACGCGATTTTTAGGAGTTTTTGCTCGCTATTAATAACGGCAAGAAGGATGGGGCTAAGGGGGCTCCAACATTGTACAGAACCCTTCGAACGCGAGTCCGACTCGCACTTGGCCGATTTTATTAATTATGTACATAGCTTCGATGTGATGTTTACATCTTTGATGTTTTTTTTGGCCATGTGTTATAAATAAACTAAACTTATTACAAGCTTTGTTTTGTCCCGTACACAACTACAACGTAGAATCGACAAAAATATTTTTTTTTCTTGAATTCTGGGTTTGCCCCCATAGTAAAAGTTGTTCATAACAAACGTCAGAATCACCCACTTCCTTTCGGTTAGAATCACCTCTTTCTGTTCAGTACAATCTTTTCTCAATAACTCCATGTATACACATCCTTTTAGGGGCTTATTCTGTACCTACATCAAAAAACTTCTGTTCTGATACTGTTGTAAAAACTAAATAATCGGCCAAGTACGAGTCGGAATCGCGCACGGAGGGTTCCGTACTGTATCCTTAATTATTAAATTTATTTTAATTTTATTATTTATTATTGAAGTGAATATGAAACTAAATATTCTGTGAATCCATTATTAATATAGGGCGAAAAACGTCTGAAAAATCAGGTTTGTTGTATGGGAGCCCCCTTAAATATTTATTTTTATTTTATTTTTAGTATTTGTTGTTATAGCGGCAACAGAAATACATCATCTGTGAAAATTTCAGCTGCCTAGCTATCATAGTTCATGAGATACAGCCCGGTGACAGACGGACAGACAGACAGACGGACATCGAATTCTTAGTAATAGGGTCCCGTTTTTCCCTTTGGGTACGGAACCCTAAAAAAAAACAGCTGTTAGATGTAGCCATACATTTTGTCGCGGATGAACGATATTTTTCTATGGAACAACATTGTTAAGACAAAAGTCGCAGAACAAAAGTTGGTAGTTCTGATACACAGAATAAGCCCCTAAAAGGATGCTAATTGATTAGAAATAACCCTGTATATCTCGTCTAACATAATATCAAAAAAGTTTGAGTCGAAAACCTAGCCTGCCGGCTACAGCCCGGTTGTACTCGTAAAAAGACTTTCTCACGTTGATGAATATACTTGTACTAGAACTCTCTAATCTGATATAAAAAGCTAAAGACCTACTTAAGAGCTCTGGCAAAAATAAAATGACACTTTAGAACACCCCTAGCGAATTATGTCTTCTTAGGACCAGTTTAGGATAGGGCTGTCACTCTGTTTTTTTTTTAAAACCATTTTTTTATTTATGATCTAATTAAATAATTATTTATGAGCTAATTTAAAACAACAGTACTGTGTTAACCTTTTTAAAAGTCCACTTCAGGACGTAGGCCTACCCACAAAGGGTGATTGGGTCGTATCAAGCACGCTGGCCCAGTGCGGGTTGGTGGAACAGTACAACAGTAATGTCTAAAAAAGTAACTGTTGAAACTTGCATATCAATAATAATAAAAAGTAAATAGATAGTTAACAAACTCAAATATCATTTTTTATGCAAATAAAATATCAGTTATTGTTATAGGAAAAACTTATATTACTAGTACTCGTATTACTACACTATGATCAATTAAAAAAAAAACAAAATTAATTTATTTCAAGCATTTGTAGGTACCCGTAGTCACAAAAATTTTAAATTACAGGGTTTACCTATCTGTAGCCAACGGTCAATTAATAATAATTTATTTCTATGCTGTCGGGGTTGGTCCCATATTAATATATTGCTATTGCTGATATTTTTTATTAAGTACCTATTATTTTGATTTCTTTTGAATTTTAATTGGTGATATTGTTCTTGACGATGCTATTGCTGATATTTTTTATTAAAGTAAAAAAAAAGTAAGTTCGTATAGGCCGGGTGGCTAGGTGGCTGGTGTCAGAGTTTTTAGGCCGCTTTTTAATATTTTTTATCTACACTAATGTTGTAACATTCTACTTATGTTTCCAATACTTGACTTATAATGACTACTCGTATATTTATATGCGTTATAGCGCAGACAACAAAACACTCAATTTAAGCAATTTCACATGATGTTATAATATCCACATCGATATCGTAAAATCTCATTATAACATCGCGCGCTCGCTCCTGATTGGCCCTGCGCGCAGCTGCGCTCTCATTGGTTAGATTTTAATGGCGCCAAGTTCACTGTGACAATAAACGTACGCGTGAATTTAATGTTTCGCAATGTTTTTTTTTTTATTTTTATTAGTGAAGATAAAGTAGTGTATGCAACTGCATATAACACGGGTATTAAAACACTCGTTACTGTTATGAAACTCGCTGCGCTCGTTTCATAAACTCACACTCGTGTTTTAATACCCTTCATTATATGACAGTTGCATAAACTACTCTTATTAAGTACCTATTATTTTGTTTTATTGAATTCTATGTGTTCAATTATTTTGTAATGACGTTTCTAAGCGCATGTAATATGTCAATGGAATAAATGAATTTTGAATTTGAATATCTGCATTTAGCAAAGCAAAAGGCTGTGTACTAAATGTAACATTATATTACGTGCCACATTTTTCAAAAGTTTACGAGTATTATAAATTTGAAGTTAGTGCAAACCCTAGTTTAGCCTTAAAAACATTTACAGAGTTTCGAGATTAAGTAATAAATAACAGTGGGGGAATTTAGAGCAAAATAAAGGGGGGTCTTAAATCACAGGCGACGGCGGACTGCATATATTATATGAGAATATTATACGGAAAATATGTTCGGGTATTCAATGGGTATAGATTATTTCGTGGCAGTTTTATTAAGGTTGGTTTGAGAAGTAAGCATCTGCATATTTGATGTTAGAAATACATGACTCAAATGCAAAAGAAAACTAAGTATGAATTAAGAAATTTATTTTAATTTATTTTTTAGACATTCATTGTAATCATCATTGGTGTCAGAGGCCTTCAGGCGGCCTAAAAACTCTGATACCAGCCGGGCTAGTATGCGCGCCACGAATTATTTCGTTAGTAGTGTCAGAACGAGACAGCGTTATGGCAAAGTATATAACTGTCACTTTTTGACACGTCGAAATGAGTTCTTTTCGTCACTTTTGTGGTCGCATGCTGTAGGTATAGCCAGGGCTAGCCACCCGGTCTATACGAACTTACTTACTTACTTATTGTAGTCATAGTAAATTAATTGTCATGTTAAATGTTGCTAAGACGAGACTTTGAATCACACTCTTTAAAAAGTATATAGATCTCATCTAGAGCCTAGCTTCTAACTCTACATGCCCTTCATAAATTCTACACTTTAGTCGTTATACTCGTATGTGACTTGGCCGTTACGCTACCGTTACTACGCAATAGGGATGTTTACTAGGTATAAAAATCATTATTATAATTAGTCCGTCAGTTAGATTATTAAAAAATATTGGACACGTAGTTTTTCTTTTGTCAATTAAACAATTAGCGACAAAGATAAACCTTGTCAAAGTTTGAAAGTGGGGGCTCGTGACGGCACTGGCCGGTACATTTGATAGCGGTTAGTGACGTCACGCGGAACTTTAATGGGCTATATCTTCGTATTTTTTTGTTAAATTGACAAAAGAAAAAATACGTGTCTCAATTTTTTTTTAAATCTATTTGACGGACTAATTATATTTTTTTTAGTATACAAGCCTATTCTTGTTCGCTTATACCTAATAAGCCAAAATGAGGTGATTCAGATCATAATCATAAACAACTGTTACTACGGGGCCAGCCCGGAATTAAAGAAAAAACATCAGCTGATCCATACATTTTTATCGATTCAGAGTTGCATATTTGAACTCAGAATCGATAAAAAATGTATGAAACAGCTGTATCTAACAATTTTGGTTTTTAGATACAGTTTTTCATTTTAAGTCTATCTTGGATGCAGTATTCTCCTAAAAATGTATTTTATTTAATAAGAAATGCATTTTTGATATAACGCTATCTCGTGGCAATAGCTAACATAAACTACAAACAAAGCGAGGTGACCAGATATTAGCATGAACAAATACTTTTGACTTTGACTTTTGACTCGCTAACTCATGCCACTTGGACCACAACCCACGGTAGTTGCATCTTACACGTCCTTTGATAAATTCGCTACCAGCTTCATGTAGTTGCAACGATTTTTATTAAGCCGTTGCGGTGGTAACGACCGTTACGTTATAACGGCCGCTAGGATGTTCCAGTGTGCTTCCTGAATAACGACCGTGGTGAAAAATGTGAGGTTCCTCTATTGTCTCTTGAAATTGCGGATTTTTAAAATACTTATTTATGTAGGAGAAATTGGGTTTTGGGATATATACTGGCTTTTTGGTGAAGGAAATGTAGTGAAGAAACCAAAATATATTCTGAAAGGAATTTCACTGCAGGTTGTGAATCCACTAGCTCGCAGTTTAGCCAGTGTGGTGGTTATGCTAGAATCGCCTTACTAGTGTAGGCCTATGATTGACGATGAACTATTAAAAATAAAGCAAAAGATTGGCTTGTTAAGCAGGCATTTTTTAAGGCACAAGAAGGTCGTTCTCCTACGTCTCCTTCCCTAGAGTTGTTATATTAGTCCGAGTACATTCAAAATGTCGTATTCCAACTGCAATTCTTAATTTTATCTTCGAGGTAATATTTTTAACCGCTTAATTCTTTTACAACCAGTTCTGCATCTTTACAGCTTTAGCCCTAACTCAGTTATTGTTCATAAAGTCTTCATCTCCCTCTAAAATAGTAGTAAAATATTTTAAATGCTGAACAATTTTAGTATGGTGTAGATCGAAATTCATGACTCGAGTTTAAGACTCTATATTATTGACTTCTTCAAATAATACTAAAAAAGAAATTTTGGAAGTATACTGTCTCGGTGGCTCAGTGGTTAGTGACCCTGACTTCTGGATCAAAGAGGCGTGGGTTCGATCCCCACCCAGGGCAATCATTTATGTGATGAACATAGGTGTTTTCTCTGTGTCTGGGTGTTATCTATTTAAGTATGTATTTAACATTTGTATATGTTGTATAGTATATCAGTCTCTGGCAGCCATATCACAAGCTTTGCTTAGTTTGGGGTCAGCGACCGGTGTGTAAGATGTCCTCTAATATTTAGTTATTTTATTTATTTATATGAACCGGGTGGCAAGTCCTGGTGTCTTAGAGACCAGATTGTGACTTTAGAAACTCTGACGGACCAGCATATATGAAGTTCCCACCTCAGCGTATGCTGGTAAAAACGCAAGTGAAGCCGCGGGTAATAGCTGTATCCAGTATCAGCCTTTTTAGTAGTCTACCGCAGAACGTAAGCCCACCCACGAAGGATGATGGGCAAACGGTAATCCCTACATAGTATAAAACAAAGTCGCTTCCCTGTCTGTCTGTCCCTATGTATGCTTATATCTTTAAAATTACTCAACGGATTTTGATACAATTTTTTATATATAGTTTCAAGAGAAATGTTTATATGTTTGATTCACTTGTGCAAAGCCGGGGCGGGTCGCTAGTTTACAATAAAACACAATTCAGGAGCAGCAATTTGTCTGAACGATGAAAAGGATAACCAATCGATATACACCACTACTTTTTATGAACATCAAAAAAAAATTTGGGGGTATCAGTGCACGATACTAAACATATATATGCAATAAAAAGTTAATAAATCAATAGTTAATAAATCAAGATTTTTTTTTAAATTATTTGCTAGCCATGTTGCAAGACTTGTAGGTAATAAAATTGTGGGCGGGCTTTTGCGAGCGAGAGAGCTAGCAAAGGGAATGAATGCAATAGCGATACATGAATGAAATTGACATTATGTGCATAATTTTAGTCTAATTTTCGGATAAAATAAAACCTAAATAAATAGGCTACCTAAGATCTTTTTTAAATTTTAACTGTACACATATGTTTTACATCGTGTACTGATACCTACATTTTTTTTTAGATGTTCATAAAAAGTAGAGGTGTATAGTCAAATCGGACAGAGAGCAATTAATTAAACATAACTAACTCAAAAATAACATCAGTATAAACAAAATAACAGCCCAATACATGATATATCACCGAAAGAGTCCCTCAGCGGCCCTAGGGTTGCATCAACGTAGCGTATCCTCCTTTAAACGGTCGTTACAAGAAAATTGTTATAATTCTTTCCTCCTTCCGTCGTTTCAGTTAATCCTTAAATTCTGTTATCCTTCTTGGAGAACGAAACAACGTTTTGAAGCTTTCGAATGATGTTTTAATGAGAAAATAACTCTGGTGTCGCTCAAGCCTCTGACCAAATAAAAAAAATCAAGACAGAACGTCGTGAACAGACAAGTGAGGCCAGTTTTTTATATATGTGGTGAGTGCGCCGCCATAGTTCGACTGACGAGGCAAGGCGTAGTTTCGTTGTACGTGTTTGTGTGTGTAATTGTGTCTGTATACGGCGAGGCGTAGTTTTGCCGGCCTCGCTTGTTTGTTCCTCAACATTATGTCTTGATTTTGTATTTGGTCTGAGGCTCAAGCGATATTTTTAATAAGCACAGTATACTCGTATGTCTTGTGTGGTGAAATTTGAACTGAGATCTCAAAAAATCCTTGTACTTTTCAAAACATATACGTATAACTTGTATGCAGGGTTATTCTGAACTGGTGTGTGAAATTAGGTGATACAGACCAATATTATGAAAAAATTTTTCTATGGGGCCAACCCAGAATTCAAGAAAAATAAATTAACTGTTTCATACATTTCGTCGATTCCGAGTAGGTAGCAATTAAAAGATTTTTTAAACAGCAGTTTTTTTGTTGAATTCCGGTTTGGTCCCGTTATAAAAGTTGCTCATAATGATGGTCTGTATTCACCTACTTTCGGCTTAGTACACCAATTAATAAATAAATAAATATTAGGGGACATCTTACACACGGTCTCTGATCCCAAATTAAGCAAAGCTTGTGATATGGCTGCCAGAGACTGATATACTACATATACATATCTTTAAATACATACTTATATAGATAGTACCTAAATAACAACTAGACACAGAGTAAACATCTACGAGTATGATCATCACATAAATGCTTGCCCTGGGTGGGGATCGAACCCACGCCTCTTTGATTCAGGAGTCAGGGTTACTAACCACGGAGCCACTGAGGCAGTCAATTAATTGTGGATAACCCTGTGTACAAGTTACATTTAAAAGGTATTTGCTTTTTTGGCGAAAATGTTGCCTTCGTACAGGGCAAGCAGATAAACCGTATGTCGATATTTCGATGATAGGTAGACAACATTTAAAGTACATTTTTGAAGTGTAGAGAATAGCAATAGAAACGTGTGAATTTTTGTATTGGTTATTGAAGCGTATCAATCTGGTCCGAGCGAGCTGGATTCCTATTGACAGTAAACCAACCCCGTGGGATTATCACTGACCGCAATCCCATCAGCACAGAATAACGCAGAGATACAACTTCAATTCCTACTACGAGTCATTTCATAAAATGTAATTACTAAAAATACAAATACAAAAATATTTATTTACCAAAAAGTTTTCATTGTTTAGATTATTTATAGTTGGATGGTAATGATAATATATAATAATTTCTTCTACAGTTTTCTAATGTAAAAGGTTTGCAGGTTGAATTGCGGGCCCAGCACCAGGAGAATCCTGTATCGCGGGACCCAGAACAAATTAGTTGCCAAGTTTTAGAGCTAGTGCGGCTTTTAATGCTTAAAAATATTTAATTAAAGGTTGAGAACAGGAAAGAAACCATCATTAAAAATTGTATATGCAGCGTGTGATTAATATAATTAGAATTAACAATAATTTTATAACATAACGTGTACGTGTCATAAAATTTCACGTACGTATGATACGTACGTAACGTATTTTTATAAATAGCCTTCCCTAAATTAACATTTAGTTGATCAAATGAACAAAGACTAGTGTTTGACCGCGGCTTCGCCCACGTTATATTTTGACTTTTGTGTTATCCCACAGAAACCGTGTAGTTTTCCAGAATAATAATTATTTTTCGCATAAAATCGCAATACTGACTTTCATCGTGTACAGTGTTCGAATAGTATGCACGAATCGATGTACATGTACATTATTGTTGATTAATCAAAAACGGCTTAGCCGATTTCGATATAATTTAAATGGGATCCCCAAAAAATCTTTGGAAAAAAATGGAAAAATCTTTTTTAGTTCAAAAGAGTATCATCCATACTCTTTTGAACTAAAAAAAGATTTTTTAGATCGGCTAACAGTTGGCGAAAATATCGATGAACATACACAAAAAAATTACATACAGACGAACATAGTATCTCCTTCTTTTTGAAAGTCGGTGAAAAAGTAGCATATTTTATGTCATACTCCGATCTTTAAACTATATCCTTACCAAAAATTAAGTCACTGCGTTTTTCTGTTGCTGCTTTTATAGGTAACAAACCAACAAACACAATTTTGGGTTTATAAATAACTAGCGACCCGCTCCGGCTTCGCACAGGTGTAGTATACATATAAACCTTCCTCTTGAATCATTATCTATCTACTAAATAAAACGCATCAAAATCAGTTGCGTAGTTTTAAAGAAATAAGCATACATGGGGACAGACAGCGGGAAGCGACTTTGTTTTATACTATGTAGTGATAAAATTTACAAGTTAAACGAAATGATTTCTCGTTAGCTTGCGTTTCTCGGAAGAACGTTAATCAAACAAAGTGAAAAGTATCTTAATTGTTAACTTTATTGTGCAGTAGATAGTCTGCTCCCTTATAATCTGTGTCCACAATCTCACAAACCATTGGAGTCGTGGGATTGTGTATTGAATTGGAACTTGTACAGGTTTTTCTTTGGCAGCCACTGCCTAGTGGGTGAGAAAGTTAGCTAAAGTAGATTCAATTACCTTTACGGAACTTTTGGATGAATGGTTACTTTAGGGATAAATATTTGTTATTTTCGCCAAAAATAGCATTATCGACTTCAACATAGCAATCTACGTACAAAATTCGAATAGTTTGCTCGCATCGATGTAATGTACTGTACCAGCCTTTTTAATAGTCTAATGGAGGACGTAGGCCTACCCGCGAAGGGTGATTGGGCCATATTTACCACGCTGGCCCAATGGATTCACTCACGCCATCGAATTTCTTCTACCGACGTATGCAGGTTGCCTCACGATGTTTTCCTTCACCGAAAAGCCAGTGATGCGAAATTCCGTACATAAGTTCCAAAGAAACTAATTGGTACGGGACCGGGATTGAACCCACGACCTCAAAAATGACAGGCCAGCGTTGCAACCACTAGACCACCACGGCGTGGTTTACGCATCGATGTATGCCATAGATTTTATTGTTGATTTTTCAAAAACCTGTAAACCAAATTAAATAAAATGTATTTATTTGGGATCAATTTTAAAGTATACTCTTGAGTAAAAATATTTATTTTCTAAAGGCCTCCTTCCATCGTGTACAAAATTCGAATATTTCGCTCGAATTGTTTACGTAATTGTAATTTTTCAAAAACGGCTCAGCCGATTTCTGTTAAATTTAAATGGGATCACCTCGCGAGTATAATACCCTTTCTTTAAAAAAAATCAATTCAGCTCACAATTGGCGAAATTATCGATGAACATACACAAAAAAACTTTTTTTTCCTTTGCTTCTCCTTTTTGGAAGTCGGTTAAAAATACACGCGTCGACTTGATAACCTTCTCCGTTTTGTCGGTTATAAACTAAAGACGTCCACCCACGAGGTGACCTCATGATGACCGCGGGATCGTGCTTGATGCAAGTCGCTTCAAACTGGTCTTATTAGAGATATAGGGGAGGCCTATGACCAGCAGTATGACTGATGGATTAAATTCGTATAGGCCGGATAAAATTGTGAGTAAAACACCCGAGTTTTAACTGTTTAGCCATATCAAACGACTTCAGAGCCGCTTAAAAACTACGACACCAGGTCTAGCTACCCTGCCTATACGAATTCACTTACTGTCAATAAAATATTAGATTATCTACACTAATATTATTTCTCAACCTATGCTGTCCCACTTCTGGGCAAAGGTCTCCCCCACTTTCTTCCATTTATCGCGTTCTGTAGCCAAATCCCGCCAACCTTCCCGGAAAGTGTCAAGATCGTCACGCCAGCGTCTTTTAGGCCTTCCTTGCTTTCGTCTGCCCTCCGGTACCCACTGTGTGACGATCCTGGCCCATCTCCCGGGGTGCATACGAACCACATGACCCGCCCAATCCCATTTTAGTTTAGCAGCTTTTTGGCCTACGTCAACTACACCTGTGATGGAACGCAGTATTTTAAAGAGGAAATATTTGATTGTTTGTTTCCATCGAATAGGTTCCGAAACTACTGAATCGATTTGAAAAATTCTTTCACTATTGGAAAGCTACGCTGTCACCGATGAACATAGGCTATATTTAAAAAAAAATAAGGATTTTTACTATATGTCTTCTTTAGCCCGTACCCGGGCAAAGCCGGGCCGGGCAGCAAGTACATTTATAAGTCACGGGATTTCTCCGCGATCTCTGGTATGAATTATCTAAATGAAGACCGTGAAAGTTTAAAAAAGTGTAGCTGTCTTAAAATGAATCGTTTATCATTTCGGTTTCCCTGCATTTTCTTTCTAATATCATTGATCATTCCCCCTATTTTTTCTTGCAGACGCTCCCCCGACTTTAATGCAACCCTTTTAACTTATAGCACCTAACTCACTTAGATAAATGCTCGCGCGTCCCTTCCTTACCTTTAATCCATTGCTTTGGTCCACCTCGCTATTTGTCCAACGATATAACTATACACTGAGAATATTTTTTTACAGAAAAACCTTTATGTAGATAACTTTTTTGCTGTGGCGGAATCAGAACAGCTGAGTCTAAAATTTTAACTTCCAAATCAGGGATTTTACTTTTTAGGGTTCCGTACCCAAAGGGTAAAAACGGGACCCTATTACTAAGACTTCGATGTCCGTCTGTCTGTCTGTCACCGGGTTGTATCTCATGAGTCTGTCACCGGGTTGTATCTCATGAACCATGATAGCTAGGCAGCTGAAATTTTCACAGATGATGTATTTCTGTTGCCGCTGTAACAACAAATACTAAAAACATAATAAAATAAATATTTAAGGGGGGCTCCCATACAACAAACGTGATTTTTTTTGGACGTTTTCTGCTCGCTATTAATTACGGCAAGAGGAATGGGGCTCACATACGGTACGGAACCCTTCGTGCGTGAGTCCGACTCACACTTGACCGATTTTTATTATTTCGAGTGCATTAAAATGCCAAGTCGATGCGCGACATCTCAAACACTGTTCTCAAATATCCCTTTACAACCGGCTCAATACAATCGTGAGGATCGATAAAAAAATTGGCGCAAAAACCATATTGATTTTGTAAACACAACCGGTATCATACGTTCGTGCGGGATGAGCAGAAAACCGCACGATCGTATGAAACCGGTTGCGTTCACAAAATCACCATGGTGTTCCCGTCAATTTTTTTTTGATGATTTTATGCCTATATTGAGCCGGTTGTAAAGGGATATATTTATTTTGATTCAAGCGTATTATCTATTGTTTTTTGAAGAGTATCGACAACGCAATAAAAATTAGCTCGTGCATAAAAAAAATTAGTATTAGTAAAATTAATTGACTCGATGGCTCAGTGGTTAGTGACCCACCCTGACTCTTGGATCAAAGGGGCGTGGGTTCGATTCCCATCCAGGACAAATATTTATGTGACGAAGATAGGTGTTTGCTCTGTGTCTGGGTGTTATTTAGGTACTATCTAAATAAGTATGTATTTAAAAATATTTATTAGTAGTATATCAGTATCTGGCAGCCATATCACAAGCTTTGTTTAGTTTGGGGTCAGAGACCGTGTGTAAGATGTCCACTAATATTTAAAAAAATAAAAATTAATGCTGCCCGACTTGGCCGATATCTAAAAATGCGTCCGTCGTATAGAGGTGCACCTCGTATAGGTACTGCGGCGAATTAAAAAACACAACAATAAGTTATTGATACCGTTTTATGCGGAGGAAAACACCCCTATCTATTGTTGGGTTTTGGGCAAAAATTGCATATTTTAAATAATGTGTGGTTTTAATACCATTCTGGTCGAGCCGTCGGAGCGAAGAACAAGTCCAGATGAGTTATTTTGAAAGCTTAAAGAACACTAAACATATTGAAAGAAATAAATTTTTAAAGTATTATTGTAATAATGGTGTTTCTATTGCATCCAGTCCTCGGTTTTTCCCAACACAACACTAAACATACTCTTTTCATCTCCATAAAGCTATTTACGAATCTACCTTTCCATTTGTCCAACCGTCAAACCCAACTATTAACGAAAAAACTTTCCCCGTTTTTGTTTGTTTTCGCTGCGGTTTCCCTAAACTTTTATATCATCCCCAATCTAAATAAAATATCTGGCCATCTCTCACAACCCTTGCAGGGTTGTAGGGTTGTAGGTTACGCGTTTCCTACAACATTTCTAAGAGAGATTCAATCTGGGGCCCTTGGGACGGGGGCAGGCGGGAACTGCTGGGTGTTGTTAGAAATAATTGTATTAAAAGGCGGAAAAGTTTCCAGTGTGATTGTAGAAAACGGATGAATTAAAAATTTGTTATGCATTCATTCAGAATTTAAGAGCGTGGCTTTTGTCGGTGGAGCAGCTTCCACGTCTTGTGGTCCTCGGCCAGTGTCTTCAACCCCCTGTACGACATGACATTTATTTTCTCATTGATTTGATCTAAAAATGCCCTCCGTGATCTTTCTCTCTTTTCTTCTATTTCGTTATATTATTCTTATCTGTATTCTGCAGGCAAGTACCTATTTTAATTAAAAGTAAAAAAAACCTTTCTTAAAAATAAGCTTTTGAGATCCTGGATATCAGGTAGCAGCAGAGCGCTAGCCAAGACAATTAAAACGAGCCAAAACAAGACGTCTGTCTTGTTTAGTAAGTACATGAGTTCCTATGGCCATCTTCCGACTCCATCATGAGATCAGCTCAGATCATTGTCACGCGGTATACATATGCGTGCAAAATTTCAGCTCAATCGGAAACCGGTAAATTGTTCAAATGTAACTTGCAAGATTCCACCCGAACACATACAAATACATACATAGGTACATCCATTGCAAGTTAAATAAAAGGTCGTAATAAGACAAGAGCCAAGTTTCAGTATAATTATATTAAAAATAATATATATAGGAATGATTCTAAAAATATCCATTGTTTTGCTTCGTTTACTTATATAATGGTTAAAATAATAAACTTTCGTTTTAACTTCCAGTTATCTAATGTACTCTTGTTTAAAGCTTGCAGTTACCAAAAATATTTACACTCGCTGGTTGAAAACGCACTCTCAATGCAAGTGAGAAAAACAGAATGTTGTGTCAAAGCAAAAAGAACCCTTCATACCCAATACGTTTCCCCAAAAAATAACTTGTTTGGACGGCCGATGACTGGCGACCGATCTGACCTACTTCCCCCAAAATACTACGGAATAGTCTCCTGTCCTACCGCCGACGAGCAAGAAAGTATGAGATAGTCAAGGCGACAAATTAGCTGCGTGTAATAGCAGCTACTTAGTAAAGGTTGTTGTCCACACAATACTACTGGATAACATTAAAATGTAATTATGTATGTATGTACGCAGCTGAAATTTAGGTATTTTTTTTTTCAAATATAGGGTTTATGCTTATATTTATTTCACTTACACAAAAAAATCTTGCCGGGTTTAGTTTGATTTGAATTCTAATACGTAACGATAAAACTAGCTAGCTCAGAAATATTTTTAGCTAACTTCTGTAAAAGGAGTTTCGGCATTTGTTCTTATTTTATTCAAATGTTTGTTCCTTTAGAACTCCTAATATTATGCCGTTAATTGATTTACAACTTTTTTGTAATTGTGTACTGTTCAGTAACTTGACGTTGAAATCAAAATATAATTAATAATTCAGTTTTTAAAGTGAAACTTTTATTACAACGCCTCAAACTTTTTCGTCCATCTATTGCATGTCGCGTGACGGTCGGCCGCGGAGTGGGGGTAAAGTGAAATGCGCTCGACAGAGCAGCCGAGGCCAATATGGCGGCGCCTATGGTTCGTATCAGCTGACCGTGTAGTGTATAGACTATTACTCATTTGTGCCAGTAAAAATTCATTTTTACCATGATTTCATAAAACCACACAATCATTTTTAAGGTTCCGTACCCAAAGGGTAAAAACGGGACCCTATTACTAAGACTCCGCTGTCCGTCAGTCTGTCTGTCCGTCTGTCTGTCTGTCTCCAGGCTATATCTCATGAACCGCTATAGCTAGAAAGCTGAAATTTTCACAGATGATATATTTCTGTTGCCGCTAGAACAACAAATAATAAAAATAGAATAAAAATAATATTTTAGGGGGGCTCCCATACAAGAAAACAAAATTTTTAGCCGTTTTTCGCTCGATATCAATAATGGTTACAGGTAGATGCTTGAAATATTGACAGAATATTTAGCTACATGCTTACTTTAATAATTAATAATTAAATTAAAATAAAATAAATATTTAAGGGGGCTCCCATATAGTAAGGAACCCTTCGTGCGCGAGTCCGACTCGTACTTGGCAGATTATTTTCTTTAATCTTATAATAGGTACTTAGTAAATCTACTTCTCCTTCAGCTTTGTAGTTTTACTAATCTCCGAGATACTCGAGCGAGAAACTTGTCGCCTAGCCTATCGCGTCAGAGGTGGGGCAAGAGCCTAGCATTACCAATACTACACATAATATCGTATCGACGCCAACTGTCATGGGAGCCATCCTGAATGCGTATAGTATGGAGTGAGAACGAAGGATATTTATTTGCGGGGCTGAGGCCCAAATATATTAAATTCTTGTAGTGTTGCGGAAATTGTGGCGCACAAGGTAACTTTTACAGGGTTCTCCAAACCTGCTAGCTTGCATACACAACACGACATATTTTTGTCGACGTGTGAAAAGAGACAGATTTAACCTTCACCATTACTTTGTCTTGTTTTGACACGTCGTTAAAATTATGTCGTGGTGCGTAGTATGCTAGCAGGTGGAGGTCTTACGCTGCGCTGGCCAGTACGTCATCTTAAAACTCAAAAACTTTTCACCCCCATCGGTAATCCGTATTTCGAACTATGTGACCTTCCCATTATCATTACCACTTGCTATCCGGTATGATGCTGGACTATATCTGAGGAGCTGGCGAACAAAAGCAGACATGTCCCATTAATCATTTTTTACAGGAGATAGTAAAAAAATAAATGAAAAAGAAAGCTAGAATTATTTTTTCTTGCGTGAAACATTTATGATAATACTCACGTTTTCAGTTTATATGTATAAATTGGGGCCTCTTATAGTTATTTTTTTGTCTAGGACATGTCTGTTTCTGTTTGAAAATGCAGTTTTTGATGTTAAATTTGTATGTTTTAGAACCAATTTTGATCGCCAATTTCTTCAGGAATTTATAGACGGGTTACACTAAAAACCCAAAAATGCACAAAAAAACCCCTGTGGACATATCCGCCTTTGTTCGCCAGCTCTTCATCTGTAACTTTGGCCTTGTTAGGCAGGCGGCTTCATTTCTTCTCTTGTATGTAGGTACCTATCGGGTAAAAAAACCTTTTAGCGCACTTGTCACCCCGAGCCTCTCATTAATCCTCATCGCAACCGCGTCTTCGCTACAGAAACCAATTTCCATTTGATACCGTTGAAGAATCCAAAAGGGTTGCCGTACTCGCCGGATTCCCCGAAAAAGTTGGAAAATATTTGAGTAAAAAAGTTGAGGACTTCAACAAAGGTGGAGTAAAAACGCTCAATTTGATCCGTGGAACAATTTGTGAAGTTTTTAACGAGGTAAATACTTGATTTGGCTTGAGGAGGGTAATGTTTAGCGGATTGTAAGGAATTTTGTTATGATACTCTTTCATACCTTTACTAGTACTTTAGATGTCAATAGCATTCACATTTTGCTAGCAAAAATATTAGTGTACTTAAAGATAACTATTATTTTTTGACCGACGAAACGAGGAGGTACTCAATTCGACGCGTATATTTTTTTTGTTTTTTTTTTTATGTATGACCACGCATAACTTTTTACGTAGTGGTCCGATTTTGATAATTATTTTTTTAATTGGAAATTGGTCGAATTTAAATTTTATCGAAATCGGCTGAGCCGTTTTCGATAAATCAACAATAATGTAAAAAATGTTCCATCGATCCGAGCGAAATATTGCGAATTCTGTACACAGTTGAAGTCGGTCATGCTATTTTTTGCAAAAAATAATTATGAAAATTGCACAACAGACTTCAACCGTGTATAGAATAGGCATCATAACTAAAAAAATATATTAAGTCCGTTATATAGATTTAAAAACAATGACACGTATTTTTTCTTTAGTCGATTAAACCAAAATATACCTATAGCATGTTAAAGTTCCGCGTGACGTCATAAGTGTAATACTACTGTATAGATTTTGGTGAGAGACGTGACGTTACGACCCCCACTCCCAAACTTTGACAAGGTTTATCTTTACCATTTGTTGTTTTGTTGACAAATGAAAAAATACGTGTTCAATATTTTTTGATAATCTAAGTCACGGACTAATTATAATAATGTTTTTTTTTACCCGGACGTCATGCCTATTAGAATAGTTTGCACGAACCAATGTAGTATATTTAGTAGTATTAGACTACCTCGGTGACTCAGTGGTTAGTGACCCTGACTTCTGGGTCAAAGAGGCGTGGGTTCGATCCCCACCCAGGGCAAACATTTGTGTGATGAACATAGGTGTTTGCTCTGTGTCTGGGTGTTATTTAGGTATTATTATAAGTATGTATTTAAAATATGTAATGTATTATATTAGTCTCTGGCAGCCATATCACAAGCTATGCTTAGTTTGGGGTCAGAGACCGTGTGTAAGATGTCCCCTAATATTTATTTTACATAATTCTTGAAAAAAAAACCTTAAGGCTTCATCTTACAACGATTGCATTAAATCCGCTATTTATTTTCAGGTTTTTTTAAATACTTTAAAGCACTGAAATCAGTTTTTTTATCTAAATATATATTTGTAAAATTATTCACAAATATGTTTCGCCAAGTAAAATTACGTGAAAACGAGACCAACTATCTTTACCATTTAAAATAACTTAAACACTTCTGTTAAGTTTAAAGTTTAGCAAACTCCAGTACAGTTCTAATCCTTCGTAAGATTTTCCATAAATATCGCAACTGAAAGTTGGCTCAGCCACTTTCGAACTTCTATGGCATGATGAATAAATTTCTACGGAACTCTGTGAATGTTTTAAAATGTTTGAATTTTCAAACTGTTACGGACTGAGATTTAGCATTATATTTTAAAATTCTTAGGACTGGAACAGACTAGCGTTTTCAACGCGCGTATAAGATCGTTTTTAGGGTTCCGTACCCAAAGGGTAAAAACGGGACCCTATTACTATAAGACTTCGATGTCCGTCTGTCCGTCTGTCTGTCTGTCCGTCTGTCTATCTGTATGTCTGTCTGTATGTCTGTCTGTCACCGAGCTGTATCTCATGAACCGTGATAGCTAGGCAGCTGAAATTTTCACAGATGATGTATTTCTGTTGCCGCTATAACAACACATACTAAAAACAGAATAAAATAAATATTTAAGGGGGGCTCCCATACAACAAATGTGATTTTTATGAGTTTTTTGCTCGCTATTAATAACGGCAAGAGGAATGGGCCTTCCATACGGTACGAAACCCTTCGTGCGCGAGTCTGACTCGCACTTGGCCGATTATTAAAAGCGCATGTAGGCGCGTATGGCACACGCGCAACGCGAGCGTTGTCGCACTTCTAAGCTGGTATAAGCGCGAGCGTCAGCATCCATGTTATTATTGAGGTTTATTACCATTGTTACTACCAATCTTACTACCAGTAGTAAGAATGATAATGACACGACTCCACTGTCGGTTCGAGCGAACACCCAGAAATATGCCCATTTACGCGAGTCCGCTTTTTTGAAGCGCGTAATGAAGCGCGCGTGTAAGCGCGAAACGACCGTATACGCGAAAAATACGCTAACCTGAAACGGCCCTTACTTATTTACTAATATACAAGATTATTCAGAAAAGATGTACCGAGTCGAAAGGGAGTTTAAGCTAATGTTCGAACTAATTACAAACAACTTTTGATACGAGAAAACTGTGGGGCTAACTCTGAATGCTAGAAAAAATCTTCAATCCCGTACAAAACCGCAACTTAGAATCAACAAAATGTGGTTCACAGTAATGGTTTGAAACACTCCCTTTTGGCATAGTATAATATATATGAATAATAAATGAATAAAATAATCCTATAGAACGAGCATAAAGTCCAGTAGGTACATAAGTGTATGTACCTACTGGTTAGTAAGTATTTCAATATAGTAGTTTATGCAACTGTCATATAATGAAGGGTATTAAAACACGAGTGTTTTACCCGTGTTATATGCAGTTGCATACACTACTTTATCTTCACTAATAAAAATAAAATAAAAAACATATTGCGAAACATTAAATTCACGCGTACGTGTATTGTCACAGTGAACTTGGCGCCATTAAAATCTAACCAATGAGAGCGCAGCTGCGCGCGCAGGGCCAATCAGGAGCGAGCGCGCGATGTTATAATGAGATTTTACGATATCGATGTGTATATTATAACATCATGTGAAATTGCTTAAATTGAGTGTTTTGTTGTCTGCGCTATAACAGTAGTCATTATAAGTCAAGTATTGGAAACTTAAGTAGAATGTTACAACATTAGTGTAGATAAAGTGTATTGAAATACTAAAGCGACTTACAAAACAAGTTTATATGTTGTATTAAAACACTGCAAACCTGTCAACAGAATTAAACTATTTACAAGCGGGGTTAAAAGCATTCGATATAAATAGTAATGTTAATCGAGTCGCTACACGATCATCTATTTTAAACCTAATAATAATCGGATGTTTTGGATCCGCACTTCGTGTTATCTATTATAAATAACTATCAAAATAATAACTGTACCAGTACAGTAAGAATGTATTTAATTGCACATCATAAAGACTAATTGCTCCTCAAAATACTATTATACAGTTTCGGTCAAGTGATTAAAATAATTAAAATTACAGGGTTATTTGCTTGCCTTGTACTAAGCCAAAAATAAATAAATAATTATGGGGACATCTTACACACGGTATCTGACCCCAAACTAAGCAAAGCTTGTGATATGGCTGCCAGAGACTGATATCTACGTATACATATTTTTTTAAATACATACTTATATAGATAGTACCTAAATAACACCCAGACGCAGAGCAAACACCTATGTTCATCACACAAATGTTTGCCCTAGGTGGGGATCGATCCCACGCCTCTTTGACCCAGAAGTCAAGGTCACTAACCACTGAGCCACCGAGGCAGTCGAATGGAGTGATTAATACTATCATTATGAACAACTTTTACCATGGGATCAACCCGGAGAAAAACTATGATAATGATGATGATGAATTTCAATACACGTAATTATGAGTTTCAGTATTTTTTAGGATTTTCCTTATTTTTTTTTGTGTATAAATCTCGACTTTTAAGGGGGTATTCTTTCAGGCGTGACGTACGGAATGGCTTAACATCCTCCGATCCGCGCCCCGTGAGAAAACCAACCGAGCATAGCTATGAATGTATTACTCTTGTAGGGTGACCATTGTTTACTTAGGATGGGGGATTTCGTGATGTGCAATGCGATAAAACTCTTGATACTCCGAGTGACGATCTTCGTGTTTAATCAGGAACGAATAGAACCGTGAAGCCATGAGGTCGTGAGTTCAAATTCCGGTCCCGTAACAATGCGTTGTTTGGAGTTTATGTACGGTATTTCACACCACTGGCTTTTCGGTGAAGGAAAACATAGTGGGACAACCTACATACGATGGCGTTTGCGAATCCATTTGAATCGGTTTAAATAAAAACTTAAATTAAAAATTTAAAAAACCCCCGACCACTGATAAAATATCTTATCTTTCATTTGACAACCATTTTGGGCACATTTGTAGAATTTTGGTTCTTCCATCCCCACTTTAACCCACCATAACTCTTAAACGGCTCAATCGATTTTTATAAAACATAGCTAAGACACTCTCGATTAAGTCTCCTTTCATCCAAAAAAAACTAAACTGAAATCGGTTCAGTGGTTCGGGCGCTATGATGCCACAGACAGACAGACAGACAGACAGACACACAGACAGACACACAGACAGACACACAGACGAACAGACACGTCAAACTTATAACACCCCTCTTTTGCGTCGGGGGTTAAAAACTGACTTTCATTGTGTACAAAATTCGAATAGTTCGCTCGAATTGATGAATTTTTACATTATTGTTGGTTTCTCAAAAACGGCTCAGCCAATTTCGATAACATTTAAATGAGACCACCGGGTATACTCCCGAAAATACATTTTCAAACAAAAATATTTTTTTGATTCGGTTCACAATTGGCGAAAATATCGATGCAAATACACAAAAAAAATATTTACAGACGAACATAGCACATCTTCCTTTTTGGAAGTCGGTTAAAAGGCTGGTACAGAATAGGGCGAAAAATCCATTGAAAACGGATTAAACAACGTTCCCCTCCATTGTCTCTTGAGTCTTAACATGGTGGCCGGCAACAACAGGAAAGTAAGTGGTGACTGCCGGTGACGTCAGTTCTCTTACAGTTGTCAATCTTGAGCAGACACTTCTGTCCTAGATATGAATAAAGCGTCCTTCAAGTAAGAATGCACTTACGTTTAAAACCAGACCGAAGTACATCATTATCAAAATTTCAGCCGTTCATCATCATAGACATAAACCTCACCTACAGAATTTAAAATAGCACCGATACCAAAGCGCAATCCCGCCGTTTTAATCAGGTCAAGAAAATGGCTGAACTACTGGCTTACTAGCTGAACATCTTTGATAAATGGAAAATAATTATAATAAAGACACTATTTAGGCAGCATATTTCTTTGGCAATCCAGCGCGGTAACGCCGCCAGTATAATGGGTACTTTTGGCCAGGCCTGTTTAATTAAGTTGATATTTGACATGTAAATTGATTAATATTTACTAATCTATTTTTGTATCAATAAAGCATAAAGACACTTTTATTATACAGCTGATCCTTAAAAGGGATAAAAATAGTTTCCGTTATCTTAAATATAATCAATCATCAATCAATCCTTTGGACCCTGAGTTTTGCAACAAAAAATGTCTGAAGAAATACAAAACCCATGGTCACCTTGAGAAGACCACTGTACCGTGAAAGGGATCAAATAATGAGGGTATTTTCAATTTAAAATCCTCTAATACTATTACGTGAATTTTGGAGCACGACCTTTTGTTGACAGGGCAACGACATAAGTACATTATGTATTTAGGAATACCTAAACATTACCTATTGTTTTGACCTCTTGAAATAAAAGGTTTCTGTGGACACCTGTTAAGCTTCGGTTCGTTATTGTGTTGCTAAGTTTGGACCTTTTTGAATGAGGAAATAAATATAGCGAAGCCCTATTTTTTAGGGTTCCGTACCCAAAAGGAAAAACGGGACCCTATTACTAAGACTTCGATGTCCGTCTGTCCGTCTGTCTGTCTGTCTGTCACCGGGCTGTATCTCATGAACCATGATAGGTAGCTAGGCAGCTGAATTTTTCACAGATGATGTATTTCGGTTGCCGCTATAACAACAAATAAAAACAAAATAAAATAAATATTTAAGGGCGCCTCCCATACAACAAACCTGATTTTTTAGACGTTTTTCGCTCTATATTAATAATGGTACCTGGTAGATGCTTGAAATTTTCACAGAATATTTAGTTTTATATTCTCTTCAATAATAAATAATAAAATTAAAATAAAATAAATATTCAAGGGGGGCTCCCATACAGTATGGAACCCTCCGTGCGCGAGTCCGACTCGTACTTGGACGGTTATTTAAATTTCAAATGATTAAATGCGCAAATTTTCAATTTAACTAGCGCAACTATACATTAATTTATACATAGGTAGATAAAAAGTAGATAGATAGATAAATTCTTTTTTGTTCACACCATATAATATAAACAAAGAAAGAATAACTATGTGAATTACTAAAACTATGTGATGCATGCATTTGTTTATCTTGTCTTTCTTTATACACCTATAATTTTTGATTGTAATTGTTTTTGTGTTAAAAAGAAGATTATTTGACGTGTAATATTTTTTATGAATAAAATGAATATGAATATGTATAAATTACGCGTCACGTTGTTTGTCCGCTATGGACTCCTAAACAACTTAACCGATTTTAACCAAATTTTGCTATTTGATACAACTTGAGTAAATCATTGATGTTGTATTTTTGGTCTAATATTTCTTAATTTGGCAAAATACATTAAAAAAAACGAAAATACACATATTTTCGATCTCTCCTAATAAATCCAAAATATATCACAACAAACTTATGAAATACTTAATCGTTTTAGGTTCTACTTTTTCAAAACAAATTCTACAAAATGTGTATGTTCAAAATTAAAATTATGTTAACAAACGCGTTACTAAATTTTTATTACAATTTTACGTACGTTTAATTACAATAGCCAGCTGATGGCAAGTGAGCTTTTGGAAACCCCTTAGAAACCTATGTAGACACTGGAAGAAAATGCTATGGGTGATAAAGCCGCCATTTTATAACCATACTTTCGTCAGTTTGTCATGTATATGTAAATAAAGAGCTATGTCTGTCTCACTCAACTAGTAACTACATATGTAAAGAAAACGAACTAAATTCAGTTTTGTTCAGTCAATTTAAATTCTTCTGATTTGTTCCAGAACCATCGGTCGTATGTCGGAGAACGTCCTATCCTTCAAGGCGGACGCGTCGGACAACAAAGCACGATACACCTGCGAAGCCAAGAACGTTATGATCAGCAACATCCTCAAGGCGGAGATAGACCTTACCGTGCTTTGTAAGTATACCATATAGTCTATTATAGTCATTTATTTATAACACCAGTTGTTACAAGTGAAGTAGTAATACAAATATAGCACGAATAAAAATATAATAAGTAAACTTGAAAATTACCAAATTAGTAAATAAATCTTAACAATTTAAAGTGCAGGAAATTTAAAAAATCATTTGTTTACATCTGGAGCCGTGGAGGTCTAGTGTTAATGACTCCGGCCTTACAATCGTCGTGGGTTCAAATCCCGGTCCCGTATCAATGAGTTCTTCGGAATTTACGTACAGAATTTCACACCACTGGCTTTTCGGTGAAGGAAAACATCGTGAGGCAACCTGCACACGTCCGTTGAAGAAATTCGATGGCGTATGTGATCCATCAACCCGCACTGGGCCAGCATGGTGGATATGGCCCAATCACCCTTCGTGGGTAGGCCTACTTCATGAAGTGGACTGTTAAAAGGGCTGGTACATCTTAAAATAGTCACAAATTAATCAAACGTTATCATGCCACTGTCAATCCAGCATCAAGACACCAGAAATGCATCTTAAAACCACCACCAAGTCACCCTAAAAACTTCACCAAGCAACGAACAAGCAACCATCAAGCCTCCATCACACTAGGTTCGAATTTCGAGACAAATAAACGACAGTAGCGCTACCGCTCTACCAGCGACACGCAAATCAAACTACCGTACACAAACAGTACACAAACTGGCTTGTACGCAAGAAGGTGAAAGCTAGTTTATTAGAATTCCCAGCATCCGTAAACCAATTCATTCCCTTTGAGTGGAAATATCATCCACCTCAAGATAATTCCTCAAACGTAGCGCGTCGCGTCATGATCCTTTGATAGGCAACCCTATCTGGGAACCAAGGCGCTTGATTGGAACGCGGTACAAGTTATAAGAAATCGAAATTAGATAAAAATCAGCGTGATTTTTGCATATTTCTAAGTAGAATATAACACAGGCGTTACTCACGTGTGGATTTTATGGCAGATAGCAATTACTGTTACAGGATTTAAACAAACACTTCGTATAGTCAGCTATACAGCATAGTTTATTAAATACTAGCGACCCGCCCCGGCTTCGCACAAGTGTTTTAAACCTTCATTCTCTTTTATTGTTTTTTCAAAATAACCTATTCGACGTAACTTCTCCGCAAGTCTATTTACTAAAGAGTTTTTTTTAATGTGCAACGTGGTCTTCTATACGAATATATTACTGTGTTGGCGGGACAAGTTACTTCGAATAATTCACAGCTGGTTAGATCCATTTATACAAAAATATTGGTCGCTTTTAATAGAATATAAACAACCTTACACTGTACTATAGCTACAAACGTTTTGGGCGACCTTTTTAAGATGGCGTCCTAACGCACGGAATTCGTCTCGCATAGTTCCAATTCATCGATGCTATTAGTAGATGCACCGGTTGTAGCCATATTAGTGCCATTTTCGGTCTCTTTGAATTTTAATTATTGTGTAGACAATTTTAATGTTATTATAATATTTTTTTAAAACTTTGACATTTTCACACACTCGTATAATATTTATGGTGTTACATGACTAGCATACAAGTTACGTTGTTTGTAATCTATTTACAATAATCTTGACATCAAATGGACAAAACCGGGACAGTGGCCACAACCGGTGCTTATACGCTACCATTGCAATAAAAATATTCATATTATTATCGCAAATAATATTTTTTGTTAACCATAGTTATTTTTGTTTCTACAATAACGCTACCGCTACCGCTTATGACTACTCCGCCATATCTCTTATACCTTGTATCGTTCCAAGTAAGCAACTCCCAAACCTCGCTCTCATTGTTTATTTACAACTAGCTTAAAACCCGCGGCTTCGCCCGCGTAGTCTTAGTAGACAGGTACTTGCTTATGAAAATAGCCCGTGGTTTGACCCGCGTTTGTCTTAGTACTTGCTTAAAATTATAAAAGGCTGCCGGTTGGCTTGCGTTGTCTTGGCACTTCCTTAAAATAATAATAGGTCGTGGTTTAGCAAATCATTATCGTATAACGTATTACTTGCAAGGATAATGCCTATGGTTTGGCCTGAATTGTCTTAGTATTTGGCTAAAATGATAATAGGTCGCGGTTTGGCCTGCGTGTTCTTAGTACTCGCTTAAGATGGTAATTTATAGCACGCAGCTTAGCCTGCGTTGTCTTAATACTTCCTCAAAATTGTAATAGCCTACCGTTTGGCACGCGTTGTCGTATTACTTGCAATGATAATAGCCCACGGTCTGGCCGCTTTGTTCGAGTAACTGCTTAAAATGTTAATAAGCCACAGTTTGACCCGCGTTGTCTTGGCACTTGCTTAAAATAATAATACTTCGTGGTTTCGCCTGCATTGTCGTATAACGTATTACTTGAAAAGATAATGCTTAGTAGGCATTATCTTTTCAAGTAATAGGCATTGCCTACGGTTTGGCCTTAATTGTCCCAGTGTTTAGCTAGAATGATAATAGGTCGCGGTTTGGCCTGCGCATTCTTAGTACTTGCTTAATATGGTAATTTATAGTACGTAGCTTGGCTCGCGTTGTCTAAGTACTTGCTTAAAATTACAATAGCCTGCCGTATGGCTTGCGTTGTCGTATTGCTTGCAATGATAATAGCCCATGGTCTGGCCCGCGTCGTTATAGTATTTGCTTAAAATGATAATGGCGCGCGGTTTGGTCCGCATTTTCTTAGTACTTACATTAAATGGTAATTTCCCACAGTTTGGCCCGCGTTGTCTTAGTACTTTTTTTGCTTAAAATAATAGCTCTTGCTTTAGCCCACGTTGTCGTATTACTTGCAAGCATAATAATTAGCCCACGGATTGGCCTGCTTTGTCTCAGTATTTGCTTAAATTTACTTGTATCTAAAGCTTATTATGGAGTACGACAATTTTTAGATGATAAATTGCAAAATATTCGAATTAAATCTAATAATAATGATTGTATAATTTTTTCAGGTTCTAATGATTATTTTATGGCCATATTGGACCTAACTGATAATTCAATATTTTTGTGATTAGTAGTAAGATCTCAATGTAACACAGTTCAACAATAAATGTTCTTTGACTTTAATAGCCCACGGTTTGGACCGCGTTATTTTATAACTTGTCATAAAATAAATACTTGATAAAGTTATATTTTAATATACATACTGATTTTTTTATAGCGAGAAAAGAATATTTTTCGATTTATGATGAGATATATGACGATCATGAGTTGAGCCATGTAGTTTCCCACTCGTATACCAAATTTTATCCAACTCCATTCGCACGTCATGGTCGGCCAAGTGCGAGTTGGACTCGCGCACGCAGGGTTCCGTACCGTATGGGAGCCCATTCCTCTTGCCGTTATTAATAGCGAGCAAAAAAATCCTAAAAATCACGTTTGTTGCATGTCTCTTAAATATTTATTTTATTCTATTTTTAGTATTTTTTGTTATAGCGACAACAGAAATACATCATTTGTGAATATTTCAGCTGCCCAACTATTACGGTACCTACGGTGACAGACAGACAGACAGACGGACATCGAAGTCTTAGTAATATGCTGATAAAAGATAATGCTTAGTAGGCATTATCTTTTCAAGTAATAGGCATTGCCTACGGTTTGGCCTTAATTGTCCCAGTGTTTAGCTAGAATGATAATAGGTCGCGGTTTGGCCTGCGCATTCTTAGTACTTGCTTAATATGGTAATTTATAGTACGTAGCTTGGCTCGCGTTGTCTAAGTACTTGCTTAAAATTACAATAGCCTGCCGTATGGCTTGCGTTGTCGTATTGCTTGCAATGATAATAGCCCATGGTCTGGCCCGCGTCGTTATAGTATTTGCTTAAAATGATAATGGCGCGCGGTTTGGTCCGCATTTTCTTAGTACTTACATTAAATGGTAATTTCCCACAGTTTGGCCCGCGTTGTCTTAGTACTTTTTTTGCTTAAAATAATAGCTCTTGCTTTAGCCCACGTTGTCGTATTACTTGCAAGCATAATAATTAGCCCACGGATTGGCCTGCTTTGTCTCAGTATTTGCTTAAATTTACTTGTATCTAAAGCTTATTATGGAGTACGACAATTTTTAGATGATAAATTGCAAAATATTCGAATTAAATCTAATAATAATGATTGTATAATTTTTTCAGGTTCTAATGATTATTTTATGGCCATATTGGACCTAACTGATAATTCAATATTTTTGTGATTAGTAGTAAGATCTCAATGTAACACAGTTCAACAATAAATGTTCTTTGACTTTAATAGCCCACGGTTTGGACCGCGTTATTTTATAACTTGTCATAAAATAAATACTTGATAAAGTTATATTTTAATATACCTACTGATTTTTTTATAGCGAGAAAAGAATATTTTTCGATTTATGATGAGATATATGACGATCATGAGTTGAGCCATGTAGTTTCCCACTCGTATACCAAATTTTATCCAACTCCATTCGCACGTCATGGTCGGCCAAGTGCGAGTTGGACTCGCGCACGCAGGGTTCCGTACCGTATGGGAGCCCATTCCTCTTGCCGTTATTAATAGCGAGCAAAAAAATCCTAAAAATCACGTTTGTTGCATGTCTCTTAAATATTTATTTTATTCTATTTTTAGTATTTTTTGTTATAGCGACAACAGAAATACATCATTTGTGAATATTTCAGCTGCCCAACTATTACGGTACCTACGGTGACAGACAGACAGACGGACATCGAAGTCTTAGTAATAGGGTCCCGGTTTTACCCTTTGGGTAAGGAACGCTAAAAAAGGCCAGTACAGGTATTCATCACCCTTCGGCCACGTATGATACCAGAGTTTGGTAACCAGTATCATACGAAGAAAAAATGATCGTCGTAGGATACTGGTATCCAAGTGATAGGATTTATTACTCTTCTGATACCCTTCATCATGTTTGGTAACAAGTTTCCATGGAATATAACATTCTGCTTATGAAACCAACTCGGCAAAACTGTGAAGATCGCATTCTGTACCTACGCCTATTGTAAAACCCTGGCTTTATTGAAAACATACAAGAAAACAAGAAAATAGTTCAACTGTGAATCGTTTATTACCTACAACCCATTGGAATAAAATGGCGTAATGATTTCGATACAATGTCCAACACTAATTTCGTTTTCATTTAGCTGAGATATGGCGTCATTTATTTCTGCATCAATTTCTTTGTACTCTCGGCTTAGTTCCAATTTTCTTTTGTATATATCCACTACGGTGGTTTCTTTTCTTAAAATATCTAAGAGTTGAGCCAATGTCGGTCTTTTACGTCCAATATATCTGTTTAGGCGACTGTGCCAACCTTCTATATTATTGGTAGTACGTATTTAAGATGATGAACAAAAGCAAATTTTTTCGAAGTCAGTCTTTGCCATCCATTGGTTATTAAAATATTTGTTAAATTTTGTTATCTCTTCTCCAGACGGACTCTTTGACATAACATATTCATACCCCTTTCGAAAATAGGCTTTGGGTAAACGTGCAAGGCCAGCATACCTGTCGTAATACGTGCTTTTTTACCCTTGTGGTTAATTTTAACGATTTAGCTTTTCTAAATAAACACCTATTCAGATGATAATAACATCCCTTAACATCAATGTTGGGGAAAACTTTTTGAACAGCTTTCATTGAAGCCAACTCGAAGTCAACAGTAATTGTTTCTGGTAGCCATTGCTTGAATCGGTAATTTATCATATAAAATAGTACTTCGTAAGTTTGCTGTGTCTTGTCTGGTAGTAAACAAAACATTTTCAGAAATTTAATTTTCCTGAGCTGATACTCGGTTACATAAAACGAAAAATCCCTATCACTTGGATACCAGTATCCTAAGACGATCATTTTTTCTTCGTGTGATACTGGTTACCAAACTCTGGTATCATATGTGGCCGAAGGGATTCATCATGTTTCATTAAGTCATTAGAAATTTAATTTCGATTATTCTGAACTCAATGACAATCTCGCCCATAACCGTTTACGCGGTCAAAAGTGATCGAGACACTTGTAGGACTTTCAGACATTCTCTGACCAAGTACAGACGAAAAAATAGCACACAAGAAGGTACATTTTATTTGAAAAATACATAGCGCACCTACATCTAGACGACAGGCATGTTCTAGGATTCCATTATACTCATCATTTGACTAACTTTTACTATGGTACCAACCCAGAAATCACGTAAATAAAATTAGCCGTTCAACACAAAAAATTCATCGACCCGCGACAAAATGTAAAGAATAGGTAATTTTCGCTTCTTCAGGGTAGTTCCCATAGTAAAGTAAGTAGTTATTGATCCGTATGTACCCTTAGTTTAAGTCTATTGGCTCACAAAATAAAATCGTTCATAAACAATTAGGGGCCCATTTTGCCCCCATTGAAGGATCTAAATTATCTCAATTTAATTCTAGATATTTCACTACGTTTAAAAAAAAAACGCGATCAAGTTATTTTTCACGCTTATATAGGATGTTTGGTCTAGCGTTAGACAAGGAATCCGGGACTTTTCCCAGGACGTTAATAGTCATATATTAGTTAAAAGGGTGAGATATTTTCAAACAATATTGCATCGGTTTTCGAACAGTCATTTAGTACTTTTTTAGGAAATTGATATCCTGAAGGACCCACTGAAATTTTCCGGGAGAGCAGTACCCCAAGTGGTAATTTGTGTTATTGTCTAGCGTCGTACCAAATTTCGTTAGAATTCATTTATCTACCCCTTTTATCTTAGCTTTATAATTGATTATTTTGGCTATTTCTAAGAAACCCAATAGATTTTCCGGGATAAAATAGTTACTGTATTGAAACATGTTGTGTGCTTTCTACATACCTACCAGATTTCATTTATAACCGTTCAGCATGTCTGATGTAATTATTGATGCTTTTTTCACCAACTTTGGGAACTTATCTGACCCGTTAGATAAGGAAAATTCGGAAAAACAGGAAGAAACGTAACTTTTATTTTATTTGTAAAGCATAAATACAAAGTTTTAAGTCAATCGGTAAAGGTAATAAAAATTAAATGCAAACAAAAAGGGCCCGTTTTACCCCGTTAGAGGTCGATTTTTCGAAATTTTCGTCCTTTGTGCTTCATTACGTTGTACATTGTACCTATGTTCGAAATTTCAAGTATCTATCTTTAGTGGATTGGGTTGTAGCCTAAACTGATTAATTTTGGCTATCCCTAAGGATCCCAATAGAATTTCCGGGATAATAATAGTTCATGTGTTGAAACATGTTGTGTGCTTCCTCCATACCAGATTTCATCCATAACCGTTCAGCTCGTCGGATGTAATAGACGCTTTTTTCACCAACTTTGGGACCCAATTTGACCCCTTAGATAAGGAATATTCGGAAAAACAGGTACAAACGTAACTTTTATTTTGTTTGAGTAGCATGTATACAAAGTTTCAAGTCAATCGGTAAAGGGAATAAAAAGTTACATACAAACGAAAAGGGCCCGTTTTACCCCTTTAGAGGTCGATTTTTCAAAATTCCGTTCTTAGTGCTCCATTACGTAGTCCAATGTATCTTTGTTCCAAATTTCATGTTCGTATCTTTAGCGGTTTGGGCTGTAGGCTGTCTGTCAGTCAGTCACTCAGCGAAGCCTTTTATATAATAGAAGAACAGGTAACAGGGGGCAGCACTGGAGCGCAACTTGGAAAACTTTTTATTTTTAGGGGTCCGGGACCACGGAAACACTTTGTAGTTGGGCCGTGTGTCCGTTTTCAAAGGAGGGGTTCGAAAATTAGATTTGACAATTTTAGTTGGCAAAATAAAGTAAATCAAATCTGTCAAGTGCCTGATTTAATTTATTTTCAATCGTAATCTGACCTTTTTTTACCAACTCTAGAGTTTTTCTGGGTCTAAGATAGATGGAAAAAGTGTTTGTTAATACAGAAGTGCTTAATACGCGTTTATATGCATTTTTTCTTTATAACAATACACTTAGGATTTATTTTGTAGAAGCTGGTTAAAGATTAATCAAATACAATTTACGTTATTACGCGATGATTTCTAAAGAATTTCCGCATGAAAATTTAAATATTATGCAATGTTATCCTAATTTTTGTCACAATCCGGTCCCACCTCAGCACATGGTGGTTGTGGACTAACCAGGACCGGCAGGCGACGTCTCATGCTAATATTAAAAAAAAAAAACAAAATAAGTGTAACAACAGCGTGCAAACAGAACAGTTAAAGAAGCTTAATAACCATTTTAGCAAATATGAGGTTCGCACCACGCCAAAACCCGATGCGATATGTCAAATTGACATTAACAGAAAATTGACACTGACGCACCATGAACAAACCAATTGCTAGGTAAAAAGATAATTAGGATACAAAACTCTACTACTAAACTATTGTTATACAAAACTAGCTCCGGAACCATTTAGGAAATTGGATCGACACGCTCTTGTTTCGTTTTGTTTGTAAACTGCGGGCCAGCGGTCAAAGAGCTCTGGGTTCGGATGCCAAGTTTAGATTTGTTTCATTTCTGACATTCTTTTGAAATTTTCAGATATCTTACAAAAGCAATCAGGGAAATGACTAAATTTCCTTTTGAATCTGTACTAAACGTTTTTTGTTCGCTAGTATTTTATAGAGCCCGTAGCTTGTTGGATTGTATAATTATTGTAAAAATTTCGGGTCCATCCTGAGTCATATTCACAAATCATCTATCCATATCCGCCAGGGAATGGAACAGTCTTCCTGCTTTCCTGTTTCCTAAGAGATATAATCTAAAGCTTTTCAAGGTCAGAGTGAATAGGTATCTTCTAGGTCTGCGTGCTTCATCTTCGACCACAACGCGGCTTACCATCAGGCGAGTTGGTGGTCAAGCGCGGACTTATTTCGCGATTAAAAAAATATCATCTATCCATATGGTCTATCCACTGGATCTATCCATATGATCTATCCATATGATCTATCCTTATGATCTATCTATATGATCTATCCATATGATCTATCCATATGATCTATCCATATGATCTATCCATTTCATCTATCCATATGATCTATCCATTTCATCTATCCATATTATCTATTCATATGATCTATCCATATGATATATCCATATGATCTATCCATATGATCTATCCATTTCATCTATCCATATGATCTATCCATTTCATCTATCCATATTATCTATTCATATTTTCTATCCATATCATCTATCCATACCTATCATATAAATCCATGTAAACAGACATAGCTCTATTTTATTTCAATTTTTCATCCTAAGAACATTACTTATCCGTTTTTATCTAAACTCGATGGCTCTGAATTCCAATAAATAGTTTCCAAAGCTCAATCCAAAGTGAAATCGTGTATAAAAGTAACAAAGAACGCAAACTTTAGCCAATCCATTAAGTGAGTCGGATTGAAAAATCTTGAAAAGTTTCAAAGGGAAATCCCCACTTACTATTTGAATAGTGGTAAGGCGAAGCGCACACAACACTTATTTTAAGCAACTTTTTGTAGAATTTAAAAAATCGGCCAAGTGCGAGTCGGACTCGCGCACGAAGGGTTTAGTAACGACCCATACGTTTATGTGTACGCCCCATTCCTCTTTCCGTTATTAATAACAACCAAAAACTCCTAAAAATCACGTTTGTTGTATGGGAACCCCCTTAAATATTTATTTTATTATTTTTTTAGTAGGTATTTGTAGTTATAGCGGCAACAGAAATACATCATATTCTGTGAAAATTTCAGCTGCCTAGCTATCATGGTTCATGAGATACAGCCCGGTGACAGACAGACAGGCGGACAGACGGACATCGAAGTCTTAGTAATAGGGTGCCGTTTTTACCCTTTGGGTACGGAACCCTAAAAATGGTTGTTTATAAAATCGGTTTATGGAAGACAATTTTTGACCGACGAAACGGAGGAGGTACTCAATTCGACGCGTATTTTTTTATGTATATCCACGCGTAACTTCTTACGTAGTAGACCGATTTTGATAACTATTTTTTTATTGAAAAGAGTATACATCGGTACTGGAACCATTTAAATTTTATCAAAATTGGCTGAGCCATTTTTGATAAATCAACAATAATGAGAAAAATGCTAAATCGTCCCGAATTCTGTACACGGTTGAAGTCGGTTTTGCTATTTTTGCAAAAAATAATTATGCGTGATAACGTCATAAAAAAACATTGTTGAATCATTAACTGAAACAAGCCGAACGCTTATGCCGATCGTGCCTCTCTATCGCTTGTTCCGCGCTCTCACGTCTTCACGGCTCAGGCGGAACATGACCCCTTTTTGTGCGTGCAGTAGGCGTTCATCGATTTATAAGAAAATATCACCTCAAAATAAGCATTCATTATCTTTATATGTATTTATTCACATTTATATACATTTTAGACCTTTTATGGACATTACGGCGGCCACACCTGGATGAGACTGGCACAAGACAGGGATAATTGGCGTTAGGGTGAGGAGGCTTATGCCCGCCCTGCAGTGAGCCGAAATAAGCTGATGATGATGATAGACATTACCACAGAACAGCAGAATTTCTCTCTTCTGTAGACATTACTGTTTCTATTTGCACTGTTTCAGTTCTTTTAGTCTAAATTTAGAAGTGTTTATCTTAAAGAATTAACCTCGAAAAGATTTATGTTGCTATTGATTTTAAAGCTCTGTGAAAATCCAAAAAAATCGGCCAAGTACGAATTGGACTCGCGCGTGAAGGGTTCTGTACCGTATGGGAGCCCCTCGGCAAAAAAAAACACGTTTGTTGTATGGGAAATGAATTTATTATTTATATTATTCTGGTTTTAGTATTTGTTGTTATAGCGGCAACCGAAATACGAGTACATCATCAGACGACAGACAGGAGGACAGCGGGGTCTTAGTAAAGGGGTCCCGTTTTTACCCTTTGGGTACGGAACCCTAAAAAGTAACAGATAAATATGAATCGCCACTACTGTATCCATCCATTCCGATCAATAAGGGAGGCTTATGTCCAGCAGTTGACGTCTTATAACTGAAACGACGACGATAACTGTGTTCATTATAATCGTCTATGTCACCATATCGTTATAACGTCCACTGTCAAACATAGGCCTCCCTAACTATTTTATAATAAGACTATCAGTTTGTATCGAGCGCGTCTTTTTTAACCGACTTCCAAAAAGAATGAGGTTCTATGTTCGTGTGTATGTTTTTTTTTGTAAATCGATAATTTCGCTAATTGTGAACCGAATCGAAAAATTATCTTTAAGTTCGAAAGGGTATACTCCCCAAGTGGTCCCATTTAAATTTTACAGAAATCGGCTGAGCCGTTTTTGATAAATCAACAATAATGTTAACAATTCGAGCGAAATATTCGAATTTTGTGCACGATGGAAGGCGGTTTTGCCATTTTTTGCGATAAATAATTATCTTTACGATCTTTATCAGAAAGTTTTTCTGTGTATCGTTTTATGTATCGAAGGAAAATTAGTATTGAAATTTGTTGTTCAGAATCCCGTGAATCGTTGATATTTTATCATTTTCCACCCGAGTTGTGTTTTACGAGGGGGTGGAATAACGGTGAATTTGTGCAGTGGTTCATTCCGAACCACTGTGCACAACTTTGCATGCTCTCTACTACGATGACACAGCGTAAATAATATCAATAGGACAAATATCGGCACTATAAAAGCTCTAAAACGACATACAAGAGGCTGTTTTTCAAAGGGCATACTCGCATACCGAGGCATCAAACATTATAGCCATCGTTATGAACGATTTTCACCTTGACTAAATCAGAAATACGAATAAAAATTCAGCTTATGATTATATCTTCTAGGTCTGCGTGCTTCATCTTCGACCACAACGTCGCTTACCATCAGGCGAGTTGGTGGTCAAGCGTGGACTTAGTCGCGATAAAAAAATATCAGCCGGGCCTTATTCTTAAAACATCCGTCGGTCTATCCATCAGCCATATGACGTCCAGTGCTGAACATAGGCCTCCTATGGATTTCCAATCAGCCCGATTGGAAGTGGCCTGCGTACATAAATATCAGTCTTAAAAATCAGCAAGGTTTTCTATACCAGAAGTTTAATGACTCTCGGCAAATTGTATGGAACAGCTGATAATGAATAATCGGCCAAGTACGAGTCGGACTCGCGCACGGAGGGTTCCGTACTGTATGGGAGCCCCCCTTAAATATTTATTTTATTTCAATTTTATTATTTACTATTGATGTAAATATAAAACTAAATATTCTGTGAAAATTCAGGTATTTTGTATGGGAGCCCCCCTTAAATATTTTGATTTTAGTATTTGTTGTTATAGCGGCAACAGAAATACATCATCTGTGAAAATTTTCAGCTGCCTAGCTATCATGGTTCATGAGATACAGCCCGGTGACAGACAGACAGACGGACATCGAAGTCTTAGTAATAGGGTCCCGTTTTTCCCTTTGGGTACGGAACCCTAAAAACTATTCAAAGTGAGGAGCATATATACCTCCAAAAGTTCCTGCACTTCGCAAAATAACACTTTGTGTATACCTACTGAAAATTCACCTTTCAATCAAGATTTTGACTTCAAACAACTTTCTGAAAATGAAAAATTTAGGTTGCCTAAGTATAGCAGGTGCCCCGGTTGTGGCCAAATATATGGCAAAATAAATGGTAAAAACAATGTAATAACAAAAATATTGGTTGTGTGAATCTCTAATTTTAATTGTTTTTTTTAAATATTATTTGAACATTAAATTAATCGTTAAAATTCAAAGTGGCCACAAATGATACTAAGATGGCCACACCTGGGGCACCTGCCCTACTTAACCAAAGGTTGCCTACTGGTGTTTCTGTGGCAGCTAGACCGGCTAGTCGCACGTTTTTGTGACAGGCCAGCGCTCGTTCGGTTGAACTCTGTGGCTTAGACGATTCTGCATGTTTTGAATTAACATGCAGAACCGTCTAAGCTCCAGTGTTTTACTTGCTCATGAGTTGTTTTACTCCGGACTCCGAACTTTCCTTCTTCAAAGATCATGACCGACAAAATTGACATTCGGGTTCAGCTGTCAGTTAGTTTTTCAATCTGTCAACACGAGTATCGTGCATTTTACCGAAATATTAGATTCATTCTGCCACACTTCAACTTCTAAGTGGTATTAGTTTGATTCTTCTACATTTGATTTGATTTAGGTTTTGACTTCAAGCAACTTTTGAGTTGGACGAAACGAACGAACGAAAAAACAAACGAACTTTTTGAGTTCGAAATTTGAGGAATTTGGTCAAACTTTGCCTACTGGTGTTTCTGTGGCAGCTAGACCGGCTAGTCGCACGTTTTTGTGACAGGCCAGCGCTCGTTCGGCTGAACTCTGGAGCTTAGACGGTTCTGCATGTTAACTTACTTTACGCCGGTTTGACTCCTGTCATCGCCGTTAAAATTCATCAGGCTTATATATGATGTGGTGGTGAAAATTTACTTTGGTTTACTTTACTTATAAAAGTTTAATACTCGAAGCTCAATGTGTTATAATTATTTTACGCAAAAAATGGTAGTCCTCCTTACTTACGAAATTTAAATACTTGTTTAAGAATCGATACGTTTACATTATTGTTAATTTCTCAAAAACAACACAGCCGATTTCTTTAAAATTTTAATTTTTTTTTTTTTTCTGTCGGGGCGCCAAGGGATTATAATAAGACACTTGAGTCTGACTGAGTCTGTTTCTCTATCTCACTATATTCTACCTTATTATCGAATAACAACAGCTTATATACTAAATTATATCTACACATTGTGATTTATCTAAGTCACGTAAAACATCTAAATCACGAACTAGTTAATCACGCTATACTTATCTAAAACATTCCATCGAGCTGCAACATGACCACCTCGGGAATATACCCTTTCAAATGAAAAAATAATTTTTCGATTCGGTTTGCAATTGATCATCATCATTGAACATACACAAAAAAAACATACAGACGAACATGAACCTTCTCCTTTTTGGAAGTCGGCTAAAAAAACAATGACACATGTAATGTTACATTTAATCTGAGGAGCCAAAATGCAAAAGAGTTAAATTATTTTTCTCAAACTTATTTTTTTGCTTTTTGGCTTCTCAAATTAACTGCAACATCACACTAAATGTCATTGTCACTCAATATTAAAATATTTGATCCAATAAAAAAGCACTTTATGTGTGAAAAAAGTTTAGTTAACTGTCGTATAGTTTCTAACAGTGTGTCGACAGCCTAAATCCATTTTTCAACAAGCTTGTCTAAAGCTTTTGTTCGGTTTAAAGCCGGATTTATGGTCCGTTTTAGTAGACATATTTTTAAATATTTATCACTAAAAATGTCATCCTGTGATAAAAACTAACATGCATTCTGGGAAAGAGCCTGGATCCTACGACACAGGTCACTCTAGTGTGGGATCCAGGGCATTATGAATGTTAAGTATCTGTAATATAAAGGTAAAGTTGATTTTGATAGCATAAATTAAGGAAGAGCCTAGATCCCACGACACAGGTCGCCCTAGATCTAGTGTAAAACTTGTTTTGTGTTAACTTTTAAGAACAATAAACGTTTTATTTATTTATTACCCAGTGTGGCAGATGGCCCAATCGTCGTGGGTGAGCTTATGTTCAACAGTAGGTTATTTTATTTAAAAATGAGGAGATCAGCAACCAAAATTACCAACATAGCCCAGAGTATTGGTGGGTTGTAATATCAGAGTCCGTATCCAATCTCCAATCAATTCCGCTTTCAATTGAAGATCCATAGGGAAAGCTTATGTCCAGCAAAAGTATTGTTCCAAAAACAAATTTTGATTGGCCGTATGCCAACCTCGAAAACCGTATTTTAGTGAAAATGTATGAGAAAACTTAAACAAAAAGACCGTATCTTCTAAAAAAAACAAGATTTTTCGCAAAAAAATCGCAACATCGACTTCCACCGTGTATACAGACTTCGAATAATTAGCGCAAATCGATGATTCATGTACATTATTGTTGATTTATCAAAAACAGCTAGGACGACGATAAAATGTATATGCACCTCGGAAGTATACTCTTTCAAACTAAGAATTTCTTAAGTCGGTCTACAATTGGCGAAATTTTCGATGAACATACACAAAAAATACACACAAACTAACATAGTACTTTTGGTAGTCGGTAAAAATTCAAATTGGCTAAAAATGATACTAATATGGCCACAACCAATGCATCCATCTTATAATTATGGACTTTCTGTAGTCTGTATTGAGTGCTTATTAATCTATCCATCCATCAGCCATACGATTCCACTGGCGTCTCTTCAAATACCACGCTCAGTCATTTTTAAGGTTCCGTTGGTTCAGACAAAATATTTGTATGAAAATACAGCTTTAAACGGCAGCCGCAAGCCGTATTTGCCTTTTTTCGGGTTTCTAGAGGACCTGCAAGCCGTATAGTACAGCAAAAGCCGTATCAGGAACACCACTGTCCAGCAGTGAACGTCTTTCGGCCGATGATAAATTGGATCCGATAAAACGCACAAAATTAGATCGCAATATAGACATAAACTCGTGGAACCAAGGTTAAAAGTTAAACTTGACAATGCACAGTTCTAGCCCAAATTCTATGGCTCTAAAAATATTCAAAAAATTACCAAATAATTCAAAATATATCGAAAGAGAAAACTGTTTCATAAAACACTAAAAATATCCTATTATCGAAATGCTATTATACATTAGACGAATTTTTTAACGATAATCTAGAAAACAATAATAAATATAAAGAGGTTCCTCTCGCTGTAGCCCCAACCACCGGTAGCTTGGGCCCTGCCACGCTGCCGTCGGCAATCTAGGCTTAGGTTTTTTTATAGTATTTTTTTTTTTTTTTAATATAAATATTGTATAAAAACTTAAATTTAAGACTATAAACAAAAATGTGAAGAATAAAATAATATAATTGCCATACTCTTATAGGGTCATATGTATAACTATACAAAACATGTTAACTAAGAACCGCATGTTTTCATATGTTGCAATAAATGATTTGAGTTTGAGTTTGGAATGTTAATAAACATTTAGGTAACATAGTCCAACGTTTAAATACTAAAAAACTCGAAAAATAACTCGTCCTAGCATCATTGTATTGTACAATTACATCACAAAGAAACAGCCTAAATATATTCATAAGTTGGAAAAGCTTTCAAAACGATATCTTTGAAGTTAGTCGAAAAATACTTCGCGGAGGCGTCAATGGGGACGGAAAATTAAAAAGTTTGGCCCACCCTGTATAAATGTCAAATAAATTCTCAAGTTGGACCGAAACGCTGTGTTGATTTGTTAGAATGCATTGGTGTGAGAATTTTGAAATCGGATGCTCTTTCAGTCGGAAGGTACGTAAGTTCAAAAGGAAAATAGGTACATTTTAGGAAGAACCTTAACATATCGTACTTATGTTCAATATTTCTAGTTTATCCTTTTATCACTCAAATATAATCATCACCATCACCTTGCCGTTATCCCACTAAGTGGGGTCAACACAGCACGTTTCCTTTCGCCACTTTATTTCTTCCAATACTTAGTTTTGAAAGAAAATGCAAATACGGTCTAAACTACCGTAGACTTGCTATCTAGTGTCTACCATTAAATCACACGTGAGTGACGTTTGTGTAACTAATATTTTAATTTAAATTAATTCACGGACTTCGGGGTAAAAACAAAAAGCACACAACATATTTATAACATTTTAATTAAGTAAAACACAGGTGTTACTCATGTTAGATTTTAGTAGGATACTACTTTAGTTTCGATCGCATTTGGCGATCTTTCTCAAGGTTGGAGTACTAGCACGCGGGCTCGTCTCACATAGCAACTACCTAGTACCGCGTGCTAGTACTCCAACCTTGAGAAAGATCGCCAAATGCGATCGAAACTAAAGTAGTATCCTACTAAAATCAAACGTGAGTAACACCTGTGTTTTACTTAATTAAAATGTACGAAACCCACGTTAGTTTCCATAGTCATATTTATAACAGTTATACATATTAGGCCACATAATCAACGATCATAATAATGGCACCAATCCAAAAGTGAATGAAAATCCAAAGGATCTATTCAATGATAATAATATTACCTTTAACATAGAGCCTCAATAAATCAATAAATTCATTTGTGATTGAAGATAATATTTCTTACTGCAAGCTATTTTTTAAAACCTTTGTTAAAATGGTATTTTCAACCGTAGAGTTCTGCAAAATTGATATCATTAAAAAGTAAATGAGACTTCTGAAAAAATATATTTCAAGAAACTGTTCGTGTAAAAACCACCATTTGCCAAAAAGCTAAATCTAGAATGACTTGAAGAGACAGCCGACTCGGTACAATTTGGTTTTTCTAGATCTTTCTAATAGCCTACAGTCACCTAGTAGTAGTAGTACAACAGTACAGATTGAATAGTATGGACACTTTACAGCAAAAACTTAGGAAAAAACCTCAGATTAATGATTGGTCCCGCAACGCTCCACTAGCGTAAAAACATACTTTGTATACTAAGCGCCACACAAATCAGCGGATGAGAAGTTAGCCGCAGATGACACTTCGCCGTGATTCGCTAATTATTGCGCATGTGTGTACAATGCGTAGGGAGAGCGCGGGAGGCATGAGGTTGGCAAGCGGGTGTGCCCCGGCGTCTCGTCTCTCTGGCCCCCACGCTTACATATATTTCGCCTTTAGCACAGTGTTCTGCGCATAACTTCCCATCCGCCGATTTGTGTGGCGCTTAGTATAGCGCTCATAGCGTAGTTTGACTTGGTGTTCCTTAGTGATCACAGAAGTTAAGCAACTTTCAGCACGGTTAGTTTTCGAAAATACGAGAGAAATAAATTCCCCATGGTCCCGTTTCCATCAAGTTGCATCGATCAATCTGTGCTTATCAGAACAAGAAAGGAAAAAATACGGGTGTGGCTGAGTCGTGGACGCAGCCGTGTATTGTACGCAAGGAGCATAAGTGGAGAAAGCGCGCGGGGCGGCCACCCTCACCAACGATAGGCGCTTTAGATAATCACCGACGGTATTTTCGTCAGTCGAAGTAATTTTGTGCCAATGTCAACACGTCATGCGCTTGCGTTTTAAATACGTAAATACGTTAAAATAATGCCGAATTGTGCCGTAAAATGGTGTGGAAAGAGTTCCAAATCTTCAAGTTACACTAAAGATGGAATATCATTTCACAGACAAGTGATTTTCTACTCAAATTTATCAATTTAACAATTTTGGAAAAAAATGTTTCGAATATTCAATTAGTCAACCGCACCCGTTGATGTCTTTCATGTTGTCTCTTTCTGATACACTGTAACATTCGTTAGCATTCCGTCTCTTTTGTTCTGATAGTGCAGTGCTGCTGCATCGCATCGATTTATATCGACAACGTTAAAGTCATAATATAATCATTTAAGTAAATATTTGATAACATGAATGTGTTCTATATTTTCAAGAATAGGTAAGTTAGAATATCATAATAATATAAGCATTATTATTTACGACATTTTATTTAAGAGTACTTGTTGTTTGAAATAATTTTCTCTGTTGATTGGTGTATGTTTTGTAGGCAAACAGACACGTTTTCATTCATTTCCATAGACATCTAGGAACCTTTATAATTTCATCATGTCTGTCTGGCTGTCCGTCTGTATGTCACGCCCCAATAACAATGTCAGTTTTTCACCTATTCATATGAAATTTAGTACAAAGATATAATAACGTTAATTTGGACATGTTAAAAAAATCAATAGTTTTGTTTTTAGACCCCCTTCCCATATACGTGAAATTACGTATCGTTAGACAGGTCTAAAGATGTTTCTTTGAAATAGCAGTGAGACATATTTATCGGAACAGATAAAAAGAACAGATATTCACATGTAACAGAAAATACCTGTTACTCGTATACTATACCTATTCTTTCAAAGATCTCAAATAACAGGAGCCGGCATTTATATGTTTCTCCTATATAACATTTATTAGAAATATTTATTAAAAACCGTTATACTGTATTTGTCAAGGTGAAATGTTCCTTAAAGCTTTCGTATAAGATTCAAAACGAATTTCTAAACAAAATGAAGTGGTTTAAGGCAAATACATAATTATGGAACCCCACATTTGAGCGTGTCCGACACACTCTTGGCCTTTATTATAATATATAATATAATTAATGATGTAATGAGTAATCTTTTTTTCTTTTATTTACACTTTATTGGTTTATTTTAAAATTGCACCCGTTACGTACGCAGTGCTTACCAACCCTTAGAAAACTGATAAGTCAAAAACATCGATATCGATATTTTCCTAGTAACATTTTTGGCACCACTACAAGAACTGTTGTCATTGCGTCATTTTGGCGTCAGCCAATTACAGCCAGCGGAGCTTACCTCTCGCCCCGCTTAAAATCGGTGACCTATTGTTTCAAGAAAAAATGGGCCCACGCGCTCTCCAATGGTTATCATGCTCCTTGATTGTACGTGAATACGTCTCGTATATGTAGGTGATATTATATTATTATACTATCGTTATAGAAGCGATATCAGTATCCACTTGCATTATTTCAACCGTCAACAGATCTACTGGCACCGTCATTGATCCGTTCGGCCGCATTCATTTTTAGGGTTCCGTACCCAAAAGGAAATACGGGACCCTATTACTAAGACTTCGATGTCCGTCTGTCCGTCAGTCTGTCTGTCTGTCTGGGCTGTATCTCATGAACCATGATAGCTAGGCAGCTGAAATTTTCACAGATGATATATTTCGGTTGCCGCTATAACAACAAATACTAAAAACAAAACAAAATAAATATTTAAGGGGGGCTCCCATACAACAAACCTGAATTTTTAGACGTTTTTCGCTCTATATTAATCATGGTACCAGGTAAATGCTTGAAATTTTCACAGAATATTTAGTTTTATATTCCCTTCAATAATAAATAATAAAATTAAAATAAAATAAGTATTTAAGGGGGGCTCCCATACAGTACGGAACCCTCCGTGCGCGAGTCCGACTCGTACTTGGCCGATTATTTACGTTGCCGACACTGCTTGATTCGATTATATGGTATTTTAGTGGTACCATTCGATTGCTTTTGAAAAGCTCTTTCCAACCATATTCAATATTTTTATTTCTTTATGCCTTTTTGAGGTGTTTAGGCTGACAATATAAATTGAATTACCTCAAAATGGCGGCGCTTCTCCCTCCACCTCACGCGATGTATGACAAACCTAACACAGCGTAATAAATTATTTGATTCATTAACTATCCAATGTGTATCCAATGGTGTAAATGACTTTAGGATAGAACTGATAGATAAGAAGCTGTAACAACAAATATTTCTATTTTGTTATCATTCGTTTTTTTTTTTACTTGCTCCCTTATATTGCAATTTCAAAGACGTATTCACGTCAAAATCTCATAAAACCCATAGTAATGAACAAATATCTGTCTGAGAGTCTGTCTTTCCACTAAACTATTATGTCAAATCTCGAGTAAATAAGTATATTCTAGGTAAGCGTGTTACACCGTAGACCGCATATCTGCCTAACATCAGGCAGTATGTAGTCAAAAGCAAACATATTATAAAAAAATGTTGGAAAAGGACGTCCTTACTGTATTTTTTTGCAATTCGTCAATTTAGTCAAAGGATTGCCGCTGGCCACAGACGGGTAACAGTGGCAATCCTTGAGACAACCTTGGACTCCTTAGGCCGGTGACTCTCTAGGTATTTCGTCAAACAAATCTATTCGTCTCCACGGCAAAAGGACTTTTAAAATGGTCAGCAAAATGTCTACATTGGTCAGCAAAACTTCACAATCATTAGGCTCAATTATGAAGACGCCATCGTAATTAAAATAGCTAATTGGCATATTTCTGTTTCTTTAACCGACTTCCAAAAAGGAGGAGGTTCTATGTTCGTGTGTATGTATTTTTTTGTGTGTGTTCATCGATAATTTTGCCAATTGTGAACCGATTCAAAGAATTATTTTTTAGTTCGAAAGGGTATACCCCCGAGGTGGTCCCATTTCAATTTTACAGAAATCATCGGCTGAGCCGTTTTTGAAAAAACCAACAATAATGTAAGCGATTCGAGCGAATTTCCCGAATTTTGTACACGATGAACATCGATAATTTCGCCAATTGTGAACCGAATCGAAAAATTTTTTTAGTTCGAAAGGGTATACTCCCGAGATGGTTTCATTTAAGTTTTACAGAAATCGGCTGAGCCGTTTTTGAAACATTAACGATAATGTAAACAATTCTAGTGAAATATTCTAATTTTGTACACGATGGAAGGCGGTTTTGCCATTTTTTGCGAAAAATAATTATTTAAATTAGGCATTCGATAGAGATAACACTTTTTACATTTCTATTATTTACGATAGCGCCTTCATTATTGGGCCTATTGTCCTTTACTAAGTATCGTATAGGCTCGTCCTGCTAGCTTAGCATATGGCCACGAAAAGAGTTTTTTCGACGTGTGAAAAAGTGACAGTGAGTCGAATCAGAAATGAGGAGATCCGTAGAAGAACCAAGGTTACCGACATAGCCCAGCGGATTGGCAGGTTGAAGTGGCAATGGGCAGGGCACATAGCGCGGAGGACTGATGACCGATGGGGTCGAAAAGTCCTCGAGTGGAGACCACGTACCGGCAAACGCAGCGTAGGACGTCCACCTACAAGGTGGACGGACGACCTCATGAAGACCGCAGGATCGCGCTGGATGCAGGCCGCTACCAACCAGTTTTATTGGAGATATTTAGGGGAGGCCTATGTCCAGCAGTGGACGTCCTATGGCTGAAAGGAAGGAAGGAAGAAAAAGTGACAAATATATACCTACTTCACCATAACTGTTACTCTCGTTCTGACACGTCGAAAAAATTATTTCGTGGTGCGTATACTAGCCCGCCAGGATATGGGACTGGCTTTCTAGTTTCCTTAGAGATATAATGTGAAACTTTTCAGTTAGAGTTACCTATTCAAGGTATTATCTTCTTAAGTGCTTCATCTGTAACGTCGCTTACCATCAGACGAATTAAAGAAAAATGCCAAGTCGATGGGCGAATTGGTGGTCAAACGCGGAATTATTCCGATGAAAAAAAAATATTTTGCTGCCAACCAAATAATACATATCCCACCAAAATAGGTGTATTTTATGATGAAAAGTAAATATTAGTCATTATATATTTAGTCCGTGAAAGGGTTGTTTGTGTTTTCTTATGGGCTTTTCTGTTTAGTTTTTTATTGTAAACAAGGTGAAGTTAAGGGTAGAGGTATCTTGTAATCACGAATTCGAAGATTATTATATATGTTACAGCCAAAGTAATAAATCTGGATATTATAAATACTGTCTAGCCATTATATATAATATCTACTCAATTTAGTTAAAGTGATAATTGACACAAAATTAATCACATTAACTAGCTATTTTATATAATATCTTCGAAGACTTGGATAATGTAATAAAACAAACTCGTAATAAGGACAGATTGTCTCTGGCGCTTCGCCGGCCGCTGCCGCGGCACGCTCGCTTCGCTCGCTCGGCTCGCGCGTTGTTGTCACTGTTCAAACCTAACCTAACCTAGTAATAGTTTTCCTTGGACTCTTGATCTGCCTACTAGGTTTGGTTAGGTTTGAACAGTGACAACAACGCGCGAGCCGAGCGAGCGAAGCGAGCCGAGCGAGCGAAGCGAGCGTGCCGCGGCAGCGGCCGGCGAAGCGCCAGAGACAATCTGTCCTTATTACCAATTTGTTTTATTACATTATCCAAGTCTTCGAAGATATTATATAAAATAGCTAGTTAATGTGATTAATTTTGTGTCAATTATCACTTTATCTAAATTGAGTAGTTATTATACATAATGACCAGTCATTATGTATAATAACTATTTAATCACTATGACTGTAACATATAGAAGACATTTTGTGTATCTACGAGTACTTGTATTTTACTCTTGTGACTAGAATACAATATAGGTTCACTGGGTAGTGCAGCTACGGAACAAGATATAAATACAGATCTTTATTGGTGCCACCAAAACCACAAGTCACACTAGCGACCCGCCCCGGCTTCGCACAGGTGTATTATACATATAAACCTTCCTCTTGAATCACTCTATCCATTAAAAAGAACCGCATCAAAATCCGTTGCGTAGTTTTAAAGATTTAAGCTTAAGACAAACAAACAGACAAAAAGCGACTTTATTTTATACTATGTAGTGAAGAATCACTACATAGTATAAAACAAAGTCGCTTCCCGCTGTCTGTCCCCATGTATGCTTATATCGACTACGGAAATATGAATTAATGTATGGGACAAAAGGCCATTTTTCAGGAGAGCCAAAAAACGATCGCAATTTTTTTATTTCTTTGTACCTTTTTTGTTTCTTGTCTGATAGTACTTGTCTTGATTTTGGCCTTACTTTGTGCATTAGAGCAAATCAGCTGTTTCGTATAATTTATCAACTATTGACAAAATGTAAAAAACAGCTAATTTATTTGTATTTCGGCATTGACACCATAGTTAACGTTAATGATGAAGAAAACGTATAATACATATCTATGGTGACGTCTACGAGCTGTGCAAAATGAAAGAAAGAAACAAAAATCGGCCAAGTACGAGTTGGACTCGCGCATGAAGGGTTCCGTACCGTATGGGAGATCCTTGGCAAAAAAATCACGTTTGTTGTATGAGAGCCTCCCACAAATATTTATTATATTCTGTTTTTAGTATTTGTTATTATAGCGGCAACCGAAATACATCATCTGTGAAAATTTCAACGTTCTAGCTATTACGGTTCATGAGATACAGTCTCGTGACAGACAGACGGACAGCGGGGTCTTAGTAATAGGGTCCCGTTTTTACCCTTTGGGTACGGAACCATTAAAAAAGAAAGATTTTTCGTTTGAAAGTCAATTCAAAAAAAATAATTAAATGCTGTATTCAAAATGATTAACAATGAGCCCTATTCCACCATGGAACTGATATTGGTACTAGTGGCGACGAACGAACACGTCTAGGTCAATCTCCCAAGGCCAAAGTAGCCCTTACAAATAATTAGATTACTCTAAAGCCTTCTCTTCATTCCAGTTGCCCCTGCCCACGTGACCATCTCAGGCCCCTCTGAAGCCCGCGTGGGGGACCCAGTGCCCCTCTCCTGCAACACAGCTCCCTCCAACCCAGCCGCCGAGATCAAATGGGTGGTCAGCGGGAAGCATCACAAGGAAGCCAGCAACAGGACTGCTATATCCCCCGAAGGTGAGTTTTATCCTAGTACAATCCTAGTCCATTATAAGTAAACGTGAAAGTTTGTAAGGATGGATGGATGGATGTTTGTTACTCTTTCACGCAAAGTGGTGGAGAGGCATATGATTGGAGTCTCTCTGCGAGATTGAATCAGAAATGAGGAGATCCGTAGAAAAAAACAAAGTTACAGACATAGCCCAACGGATTGGCAAGTTAAATGGCAATGGGCAGGGCACATAGCGCGGAGGACTGATGACCGATGGGGTCGAAAAGTTCTCGAGTGGTGACCATGCACGTACCGACAAGCGCAGCGTAGAACTTCCACTCACAAGGTGGATCGCGCTGGATGCAAGCCGCTTCTAACTGGTCTTATTGGAGATCCATAGGGGAGGCCTATGTCCAGCAGTGAACTTTTTATGGCTAATGGATGGATGGATGGACCAACAGGTTTGCTATATCTGCTGAGGTGAGTACTGCTTTGAAATGCCCAGAAGTAGAGAAGAATTTGAAATAAGCGTTTGCTAATTCAGAAACCAGAAATGCGTTAATATTTTGCCTGGTCACAAGGTAACAAAGAATCCTACATATCTATAACTGTTTGTGAGGCAGTGGCTACTGATTTCTTCTAATTAGGTCGAAGATTTAATCATATCTGGGGCTATTTTAACACGCTTTTATTAGTTTCACCTGTATGTTTGTTTGCTTGTAACCAACGCCTTTGAGCTCGATTTTGCCCTACTTTGAGCGATCAGATTTTCTTTAAACTTTGCACACCCATCAAAGACCGATGACAATGTATTTTTTTCATTAAAATATCCGATTATCCTGATTAGATTCGCCAGGATTCATCAACTTCGGTGGCTATTCACTAAAAAGTGATAAATATATAGTAAAACCTAAAAAACACGCTTTCATAGCATACCAAACTAAAAAGTGTAATAGTAGTTTATGCAACTGTCATATAATGAAGGGTATTAAAACACGAGTGTGTTTATCTCGCTCGCTGCGCTCGTTTCATAATAGTAACTCATGTTTTAATACCCGTGTTATATGCAGTTGCATACACTACTTTATCTTCACTAATAAAAACGTGTATTGTCACAGTGAACTTGGCGCGCAGGGCGGCCAATCAGGAGCGAGCGCGCGATGTTATAATGAGATTTTACGATATCGATGTGGATATTATAACATCATGTGAAATTGCTTAAATTTAGTGTTTTGTTGTCTGCGCTATAACAGTAGTCATTATAAGTCAAGTATTGGAAACATAAGTAGAATGTTACAACATTAGTGTAGATAAAATGTTTTTCAATACAGGCAGAAAATAATAATGATACTACTGTAAAAAAAGTGTGGGACGCTTTGTGCCATAATTTTTCGTACCTAAATCGAGCTCAAAAAAAGCGTGGATGAATTGTGTGAAAGATGACATGCGAGGAAAGGAGTTGATGATGAGATGACGTATGATAGAGTGAAGTGGCGAAAAGAGACGTGCTGTGCCGACCCCACCTAGTGGGATAAGGACAGGATGATGACGGTGATGATGATTGGAAATTATTTTACAATTTTTAGTTTGGTATGCTGTTAAAGCTTGTTTTAGATTTTTTTTAAAACAATATTTATTAATCTGGTATTGTATTCTTCCAGGGGGCTGGATAACCACGTCGAATATCACGGTGATAGTGGAGCCAGATAAGATGTCCTTCGCCGTCCTATGCTACGGGATCAACCAGCAGCTCACAGAGAACGTCCTGGCTACCCATACCATCAACGTGCTATGTAAGTACTGTATAGGTATTTTATTTCATTGCACAAACATTGTGTACACCAATTATAGGATACTAGCAGCGCCCCGCGGTTTTACCCGCGTTGTGCCCGTTCCCGTGGGAATTTCGGGAATTTTTATACATATAAACCTTCCTCTTGAATCACTCTATCCATTAAAAAAAACCGCATCAAAATCCGTTGCGTGGTTTTAAAGATTTAAGCATACAGACAAACAAATAAACAAACGAAAATAGCGACTTTATTTTATACTATGTAAGGATTGTTAAAAGATGGTAACATAAAACTTAAAAATTCTTACATTTTTAAAGCATGCCATTCATGTCATTTCTTTTCACTATAAATTATACAGAGACTAAATCACTGTCTAAGTAAAGAAATATGTCAAAAATTACAATCAAATTAATAAATACTGGGTCGCTAGACCCGCCCCGGCATCGCACAGGTGTATTATATATACATTTAAACATTTCTCTTGAATCACTCTATCTATTAAAAAAAAAACGCATCAAAATCCGTGGTGTAGTTTTAAAGATATAAGCATACTTGGGGACAGACAGCGGGAAGCGGCTTTGTTTTATACTATAGGTAGTTATTACGTCAATTAAATTCAAATTCAAAAGTTATACAATAGTAAAAATTATAGTAGATACGAGGGTCAAACTGAAAGTTCTTAGAAAATCAAAAACTGATTACATTAGCCAGTTATTAGTTTTATTATATCTTTTCAAAATATTGTCCATTCACGTCAATACACCGCTGCATGCGATGGAACCACTGGGAAAAGCACTTTGCCCACTCGTCCTTAGGGGTCTCTTCAATGGCATCGCGATACGCAGCCACCGCTTCTTCAGCATTCATAAACCGCTTTCCTTTAAGTTTTTCTTTAATTTTTGAAAATAAATAAAAATCACAAGGCGCGAGGTCGGGGCTATACGGCGGGTGACCCAGTAATTCAACGTTTGATGTCGCCAAATAGTCGATCGTTCGCTTGGCGGTGTGCGATGAGGCGTTGTCGTGGTGAAGGAGGATCCTACTGCGAGGTCGTTTCTCTCGAACTTTTTCCAAGACAAGTGGCAAACAATTGGTAGTGTACCATTCTGCAGAAACTGTTTTTTGATCCTCTAACACAATTGTCGCGAAATGACCTATCCTTCCAAAGAACGAGGCCACCATTTTTTTCCCCGCACTTCGATCTCTCTTCACTTTAGTTGGCAACTCCTCGAAAGGAAACACCCACTGAGCAGATTGTCTTTTGGTTTCAGGATCATAACAGTAAATCCAGCTTTCGTCACCTGTTAGTATGTCGAACACAGCATTTGAGTCACCTCCGTTAAATCTTTCAATCATTTTACGGCACCAATCCACACGATGGAGTTTTTGAGCCTCAGTCAAATTATGAGGTATCCACCGGGCGCAAAGCTTCCTGACCGCTAAATGTTCGTGTAGGATTTTGTGCACTTGACTCATACCGATGCCTAAGCTTGTCCGAATCTGCTGATAGGTCACTCTTTTGTCAGTCTCTATCATACGCCGCACAACACAGATGTTATCTTCAGTCGTCGCCGTAGAAGGCCGTCCCTCACGTAAATCATCAGTGAGATTAGTGCGACCACGTTTAAACTCATTAAACCAGTTGTAAACAGTCGCACGAGATGGGGCTTCATCGTGAAAGGCCAATCGTAGTCTATCATAACTTTCTTGTTGACTTAAATGACATCGAAAGTCATAAAAAATCATTGCACGAAAATTTTCTCGTGTTAAATTCATGTTGACGTGACACAGACAATTTTCAATTTGCCGCCAAATCGTAAAACAAATGACAAATGAATGAAGTATATACTCAGTAATATTGGCAAAGAGTTCTATTTTCAAATTATAGAATTATTTTTTTATTATATTGTTTATAAGTGGCCAGTTCTAAGAACTTTCAGTTTGACCCTCGTATAAGCACTTCAAAGAGTCAATGTAATTGTTCAAAAGTCAGTTCTTATACAATTTCAAATTATCTAGATAGAACTTTGGAATACTAGCTAGCTATAGCTGCCAATTTCTACTCAATTCTCTCCGACTAACTAAAAGAACTTCAAACTAACTCAGACAGCTATTAAACGCGACACACGTGCTCCCAACTTTTATGTCGGTTAGTTCAAACTTGGAGTATGGACTCCGGTCGAATCTAACTCGCAAAGTCTAACTTAATCATAGCCCCAACTACTTAGGTATAGTTCGGGAGGCTGCGGCTGTAGTAGTTAAGATCTGTTTTTTTTAATCGTGAAAAAGTTGGCGCTGGATAGTAATTTGACAGTACAATACAACACGTTCTCTTTCATTTATTACTAGCTGACCCGGTGAACTTCATCTCACCATCTGTCATCAACAGTCCATGACAACTTTCACTTGCAGGAATATTTTCTATGGGAAAATTTATTTTACTCACTATATTTTTATATTTTCTCACCGTTTAAACCTTCCCTTAGCTTCCACGGATATTTCAAGACCAAAATTAGCCCAATCGGTCCAACCGTTCTCGAGTTTTAGCGAGACTAACAACCGCGATTCATTTTTATAAAATAGAGAAGATTGATTGATTGACTGAAGAAAATCTACCAAAGTGGATGGGCAATTAGGCATTTGGTTTGGTAGGTTTTCATCACTTATAAACTGGCACCATGTCGTGTTTAGTCTTGTTGTATTTAGAATATTTAGTGTAAATTACATGTAAATTGTGTTTATATTTGTGTTTATGTGTTTTTGTGTTTATATGAACATGGGTGTTTGCTCTGTGTCTGGGTGTAGTTTAGTTACCATCTATATAAGTATGTATTTAAAAATATATAAGTAGTATATCAGTCTCTGACAGCCATATCACAAGCTTTGCTTAGTTTGGGGTCAGAGGCCGTGTGTAAGATGTCCCAAATATTTATTTATTATTTAACTAAATATTTTGTGAAATTGTCAAGCATATACCTGTTACCATTATAAATATCGAGCGAAAAACGGCTAAAAAAACAGGTTTGTTGTATGGGAGCCCCTTAATTATTAATTTTATTTTGTTTTTAGTATTTGTTGTTATAGCGGCAACAGAAATACATCATCTGTGAAAATTTCAGCTTTCTAGCTATAACGGTTCATGAGATACAGCCTGGAGACGGACAGCGGAGTGAATGTAGATAAGAATAAGAAATGAATTGTGATTTAACGTTAGTAATTTATAAACATGTGAGTAATTAGTTTCTTTTTAAGTGTGTACTGTATTGTAGATTGTTTTTGACTATTCAAAAGTGTGTCTGTGACACCCATTTGTCGAAATAAATTAACTAAAACTAAAACACAATACAATACTTTATTGACACCACAAGAAATAAAAACATAATAGATCAAGAAAAAACGACAGAAGAAAGGTACAGGCGGTCTTATCGCTAAAAGGGATTTTTTCCAGACAATCTAAAATTAAAAGAAAGTGTAATTGACAATGTGGACATCTTCAAATCCCGAGTAAATAGGTATCTTCTAGGTAAGCGTGCTACAACCTAGACCGCATATCTGCTTAACAACAGGCAGTATGTGGTCAAACGCAAACCTATTCAAAATAAAAAAAAAGAAAAAAAAAGAGAAAAAAAAACATGGACGGTATTGAATGACAATATTGTAATGACATGATTCACTGTAGTTATAGACGGACATATTCTTGGATATCATTATACTTATTGTCAAGCCCAAGTTTTACTATGGTACCAGCGCGGAAATCGAGGAATACAATTAGCTGTGCTGCACTAAAAGTGAACTGACTGAAACAATCAATTATGTCAACTACAACTCGGAAAATTTAAAGCAATTGATATCCATGTAGACTATATGCACTTATTTGGTACAAAAAATATTGATATTAGTTTGAAACTATTAGCACCAACTTCAACGGTCTTCTTTTCTTTTTATTCATTGTATATTTTGATTTTACACATTTTATTTACGAGTATTAGATTGATTTACACTGTTCACAATAATATTAAGAAAGAAGATTAATAAATTGATTATATCTAGTATGCTCGTATATAGGAGATGTACACCTCCAATACGGAGGCTTATGTCCAACAGTGGATGTCTTATGGCTAAGAGGGCATCAATGGCGATATTGTTTTACGTAGAGACACTACTAATAAAAAAATCTCTAAATACATTTGAAGTTATTTTCTTTAAGCAAACTAACAAACTTAACGGTTATGTAAACAAATAACATCTGCTTTTCAATGCTTATGACAATGATAGATCATCTTCTTCCGAACAGTCTCCCGCGGCCTCCTGGTCTATAAACGTAATGCGCTCGCTAAGTCTCAGGCCCAGTACGTGATATGAAATCATACAGCTTGTAATGTCGGGTAATGTAAATGTAATATGGTGGAGGTAGACAGGCTCAGGTATGTCACTGAGGAGAAATATAACAGAGATATAGCGGCCGAGTTATAATGTACACAATGTACTGTATTTTACCAGCCTCTTTTCAATAGTAACATATCTACGCTGCGCTGGTTCAGTACAGGTTCGTGGAAACCATAATAAACAGTAGCACGCTACAAGAGAACTCGGTTTCCCTAGTCAGAACTAGTTATTACGATATGTCTTTGTGACAACGCGTTTTCCCTGTACTGTACGCTACTGTATCAGCCTTTTTAATAGTCCACTGCAGGACGTAGGTCTACCCACAAAAGGTGATTGGGCCATATCCACCACGCTGGCGCAGTACAGGTTAGTGGATTCACATACGCCATCGATTTTTTTCTTTGGACGGTGCAGGTTGCCTCACGATGTTTTTCTTCACAGAAAAGCCAGTGATGTGAGATTCCGTACAACTCCAAAGACCTATTTGGTGCGGGACCGGGATTTGAACCCACGACCTCACGGTTGTAAGGCGGGTATTACTACCACTAGACCACTACGGCTTTAACCATTTCTAACTAGGGAAAACGAGTTCTCCCTAAAATAGGGTTACAACTGTAACAAATATGTTATGTTACAGATATATGACATGATGTATTTTGTGTTTCCGTGATAATTTTTTTTTTTTTTTTTTTTTTTTTTATTCAATATAGGTTTGCGTTTGACTACATACTGCCTGATGTTGAGCAGATATGCGGTCTAGGATGTAGCACGCTTACCTAGAAGATACCTATTTACTCGGGATTTGAAGACACCCACGTCGTACTTTAGCGGGAAGACAGACCCAGGCAAAGCGTTCCACATTCTGGCTGTTCGTATGAGGAATGAGGACTCGAAACGCTTGGTTCTAACGCGCGGAATGTCCACCATAAAAGGGTGGCGCTTTGGTCGCGTCTGTCTAGCCGTACGATAGAAGAAAGGGGCAGGTGGGACCAGATTGTGCAACTCCTGAGCGCACTCTCCGAAGTGTATCCGATAAAAGGCCGACAAACACGCCACCTTACGTCGATGCTCAAGACTTTGCAGCTGCGACTTAGTCAAGGTGTCGTTGTCAATCAGCCTCCTGGCTCGCCTCTCAATCGACTCCAGAGCCTCCAGTTGATATTTGGCAGAGCCATCCCAAAGGTGAGAGCAGTATTCCATACAAGACCTGACTTGTGCTTTATAAAGACTAAGCAGTTGCTCAGGTGTGAAATACCGTCTCACCTTAGCGAGAACACCAAGTTTTTTGGAGGCTAATTGAGCTTTTGACTCTATATAAGAGCCAAAGTTAAGAGTCGATGAGAGTGAAACGCCCAGTAGTTCCAAGCTGTCAGTTACCGGAACGGAGACACCGCGGAAAGCGGGAGACAATTGAAAGGGTCTCTTTTTGGCCGAGAACAAACAGCCTTGAGTCTTCGTGGCATTAAACTTGACCAGGTTAGCATCGCCCCAGTCAGATACCGCCTCCAGACTCAAGTTGAGCCGTTCAACCATAGCCTCTCTGTGTGACTCGATCTGTGGCCCGCTGGTTCTTGCATCGGATGTGTAGCTCTCCACGACTGTACTGTCGTCTGCGTACCCAAAGATCCCGGGCTTTAGCAGATCGTTGATATGCAGTAGGAAGAGGGTCGCAGAGAGTACTGATCCCTGAGGAACACCGGCATTGATAGCCATTTGGTCTGATGAGCAGCCATCTACAACCACTCGTATCGACCAGATAATAAATGATTAGCATCTGTATCTCTGCGTATTTCATCCTCAGTTGGGAAAAGGAGGGGTAGGCTCGATTTATGGGTCGACTGTAACCCCTATTACTATATTTTATTAGTTGCTAGTTAATAGAAGATTACCTTAGAAGCCAGCTTGAGTAACTACTGCCCGGAATAAATAAATAGCTTCGGTTATCAGGGTCCGGTTTTCAAAAATATTTTTTTACAATTTTTAATTCAAAATATTGCTGACCTCATACTCCAGGGTATGTGTGTGTGTATCAGCCTTTTTAATAGTCCACTGCAGGACGTAGGCCTACCCACGGAGAGTGATTGAGCCATATCCACCACGCTGGTCCAGTGCGGGTTGGCGGATTCACATCATCCATCGAATTACCTCTACGGACGTATGCAGATTGCCTCACGATGTTTTCCTTAACCGAAAAGCTAGTGGTGTGAAATTCCGTTCATAAATTCCAAAGAACTCATTCATCATCCAGGGTATGTGCCCTTTGTTAACTAAAATTTACAATTATTTGATTATACTGTACAAAGAGAATTACTAGGTACTAGACTATAAGTAAAGTATTACAATTTAACGTGTCATCCGATCTACGGTTGCGCTAAATTGTAAATACCACCCACGGTCACCCATCCAAAGACTGATCGTACTGAATGTTACTTAACTGCGGTGGTTGCTTAAGAACATCTCGTCAAACGACATTATGAGCGTTACATAAAAATTTGACCAGTCGTACAGTAGTAAGTTTATTAAAATTATACTTTTCCTTTGTGTCTAGTCTCAATCTAGTAATCATTTGTGATACCTACCACCTCTAACATCTTTAGAACTACGAGTATCATAATTACTATTTTTTCTCAAACGAGACTATATTAAATTCTTTTCTGTGTAATTAAACATTCCTTTGAAACACATCTAGCTTCAATTTTTCTTCTTATATTCTTTTGTCGAGAATTGAAGTTAATTACAATGTTCTTTCGACCTTCGAGTTGTGTTTAATTGAATTTTCTTTCGACTGCGCTGTAATTAGAATATTTTTTATTGTTTCTGATTACGGTGTGTGTTAATTTGTATAATATAGAAATTAAGTACGTAAGTTCGCATAGGCCGCATGGCGAGCCCTGTTGTCAGAGCTTTTAAGTCGAACGAAAACTTCTGACATGGGTAAACGGTTAAAATAACCGGCACCTACAGTTGAACGTGTTATTTGAGTCACGGTAGCGCTCAGTTGTAAATGGCACCCGCGGTCACCCATCCGAAAAATGACCGTGCTGAACGTTGCTTAACTTCGGTGAATGCTACCAAACACCTAGTCAAACTACGCTATGAGCGCTACGCTATGAGTGCTACAATATGAGCATTACGATATGAGCGCTACAATATGAGCATTACGATATGAGCGCTACGCTAAGAGCGCTACAATATGAGCATTACGCTATGAGTGCTACGCTATGAGCGCAATGCTATGCGCGCTACAATATGAGCATTACAATATGAGCGCTACGATATGTGCGCTACAATATGAGCATTACGATATGAGCGCTACGCTATGAGCGCTACAATATGAGCATTACGCTATGAGTGCTACGCTATGAGCGCTACGCTATGCGCGCTACAATATGAGCATTATGATATGAGCGCTACGATATGTGCGCTACAATATGAGCACTACGATATGAGCGCTACAATATTTTTAAATGTAACAAATTTTATATTTCTGAACCACGACGGATTTATTTAAGGATATCTTTGTACTCCTCATTATGACCCAGAATGTTCATCTCAATGCAAAAGTAAGTCAGAATCGTCATGTAGAGCTCATAGCGTAGTCTGACTAGGTGTTCGTTAGCGATCATCGAAGTTAAGCAACGTTAGCACGGTCAGTCTTCGGATGGGAGACCGCGGGTGGCATTTACAACTGAGCGCTACCGTGGCTCGGATAACGCGTCAAATTGTAGATCCCGGTTGTTTTAACCGTTTAGACTTGTCAGAGGCTTATAGGCGATCTTCAAGTCAAGAGTGAAAAATACATTCCAATCGCTTTTTATGTAATTCAATTCAATTCAATCATTTATTTTTCAAATAGGTACAGAAAAAGTACACTTTTGAACGTCACAACATAAACAAAAACAAATTACAATAAATTAAATCAATTCATACATGTCAAAAATTAAAAACTATAAATCAATATTATACAATGTCATGTGTTTCCAAGCCAATTTATCCTTCAAGAAGTCGTCAATGGTATAGTATGCTTTCTTTATTAATTTTTTTTTCATGATATTTTTAAAATGATTGTCAGTTAGACTTGTCAAGCTTACAGGTAAAATATTGTAAAAACGGATACAATTATTTTGGAAAGATTTATCTATCTTGGTTAGCCTAGTCTTTGGTATCACTAACTTCAACTTATTTCTCGTGTTATAATCATGGATATCACATTTTTTAAGGTATTTATTACAATTTTTTCGAGCATACATAATATTGTCAAGAATATACTGGCATGGCATGGTCAAGATATTTATTGATTTAAAGAGTAGCCTCAAGGAGTCCCTGGGCCGAAGCCTATAAATATAACGAATGGCCCTCTTTTGCAGCACAAAAATAGTTTTAACAGCATCAGCAGCATTGCCCCAAAGCAAGATTCCATATGTCATCAAAGAATGTATTAGTAGTGTAAGCAGTTTTAGCTTAAAAAGTAGTAGGTATTGTATTTTATTGTAGTTAATAAAGGCACTTTTGCCCGATTAAAAAATAGAGTGAAAAGGTATCTTCTAGGTCTACATATTCGATCTTCGGCTACTTTCCATCAGGCGAGTTGGTGGCCAAACGTAGCTCTATTTTGCATTAAAAACAAAGATCTAAAAACTCTGACAGTAGGGCTAGCCACCTGGCCTATACGGACTTACTAATTACTCTAGTTTCAAGATAAATTATTCAAAACTAATTCCATAATAAGATGGACTAATGAGAGTAGGCCGGGTCGGAGAAGATTAATGAACAGAACAGATATGACACCCCTTTGATCTCGGGAACAGTTGTTCTACAAACGGGTCAGGGGAAAACAATGATTTTCGGTGAAAATTACATAAACATAAACAGTAATTTTGATAAAACGGTAATTTCAGTAACATTAAATGTTATTAAGACAGTAGCCTTTAGGCGGATTAAAATCTTTTCAACAAAGCTAGCAACTCGGCCTATACGAACTTCGATCTTGCAGAGAGACTCTTAGCATAGCACTCTCCACAAAATACATACACATACAAAAAAACTGCGTAACTATATAGGTACTGCATGTCTAATAAGTAAGTTCGTATTGGCCGGGTAGCTAGCCCTGGTGTCAGAGCTTTTAGGCCGCCTGAAGCCTCTGACTTGGCTAAACGGTTAAAGCAACCGGGACCTACAATTTAACTTGTCATCCGAGCCACGGTAGCGCTCAGTTGGAAAATGCCACCCGCGGTCCCCAATCCAAATACTGACCGTGCGGAACGTTGCCTAATCTTGTATTTAAAAGATGATTTTAAAGATAAACTCATCTTTCTCTGCATTTTGCAAATCAGCAGCTTGGTTTTGAAAATGTACCTAGGTTTTAAGCTTTATACGGTCATAGTGTGTTTTATTTGAATAGGTATCTTCGTGCTTCATCTTCCACCACAATGTCGCTTCAGTAGAGTGCGTGGTCAAATGCGGACTTACTCAAGACAAAAAAAAAAAATTATATATATTTTTATATCCTTAGTTTGTCTGCGAATCTTATTTCCGATTCTCAGTTACATTGTCTTTTATGGATAAAACTATAATTCTCCGTTGTTTATCGTTGTTTATATTTTACAAACTTGTAAGTGAAATATGATGGTTCAGAGTACAGCCAAACTTAGTAACTTAGTAATCATCATCATGATATCAGCAGTAGAACATTCACTGCTGAACATTGGCCTCCCTTATAGATTCCTAATTATTCCTGTTGGAAGTGGCCCACATCCAGGTCGTTCCTGCTGTTTTTAACCCCCGACGAAAAAGAGGGGTGTTATAAGTTTGACGTGTCTGTATGTCTGTGTGTCTGTCTGTCTGTGGCATCATAGCGCCCGAACCACTGAACCGATTTCAGTTCAGTTTTTTTTGGATGAAAGGAGACTTGATCGAGAGTGTTCTTAGCTATGTTTTATAAACATCGATTGAGCCGTTTAAGAGTTATGGTGGGTTAAAGTGGGGATGGAAGGACCAAAATTCTACAAATGTGCCCAAAATGGTTGTCAATTGAAAGTTTGTTGTCAAATATTTTTGTGTCAGGGGTTTTTTAATTAGGTATATTATCATTAGGTGATCTCTCCTCTTAATCAGTGGTACGCTGCGCTTGCCAGTACGTGGTCTCCATTCGAAAACATTGCGGTCCCATCGGCCTTCACTTCACCGCGCTATGTGCCCTGCCCACTGTCAAATAGCTAATCCGTTGGTAGCCTACGGGATCTCCTCATTCTTGATTCAATCTCACAGAGACTCCGAGCATAGCTCTCGCCATAGCGCCATAACTTTATAATTATTTCACAAATACCTACTTATTTTATTCTTGAAAACATCCCAGGAAACTTTTTCGCTGAGCAATGAAAAGGAAACTTGTAATAGGCGAGCTAACTTTCAGCTTTCTGCCTGGAAATATTTGAAAAGCAATACTAGTACTAGATGTGAGGTACAGTGCCTTGCAATATGTTTGGCATATATTAATTTCGCGATTGAAACTAGAAGAGGCTGTGATTTTTTACGTCACACACAAATTTTTACCGATTTCTTTTGCGATATTTTAATACTGTAGTCTAATATGCATATGAATTTTATCTACACTAATGTTGTAACATTCTACTTATGTTTCCAATACTTGACTTATAATGACTACTGTTATAGCGCAGACAACAAAACACTCAATTTAAGCAATTTCACATGATGTTATAATATCCACATTGATATCGTAAAATCTCATTATAACATCGCGCGCTCGCTCCTGTTTGCCCCTCGCGAGATTTTAGAATGGCCTTATATTTTTTTTATTTTTATTAGTGAAGATAAAGTAGTGTATGCAACTGCATATAACACGGGTATTAAAACACTCATTACTATTATGAAATAGCCTTCTTTATATGACAGTTGCATAAACTACTATTATTTGTTCTCTTTTTGAATAGAATTACCTACTTAAAGTCAAGTGTTACGTGAACTTATTGCTCGATTTTTTCTTCCACTGCAACCAATACATCTTATTTCTGACAAAAAGGTAGCCTTAACCGGCGGAACGGAGGAGTTACTGAATTCGACGCATTACTTTTTACATAGTAGTGCGATTTCAATAATTTTTTTTTATTGAAAAGAGTATACTTTGAAATCAGTTCCATTTAAATTTATCAAAATCAGCTGAGCCATTTCTGATAAATCAACAATAATGTGAAAAATGCTATATCGATCTGTGCGAAATATTCGCGGATTCTGTACACGGTTGAAGTTGGTCACGCCAATTTTTGCAAAAGTATATTTTGAAGTTAGTTCCATTTAAATTTTATCGAAATCGGCTGAGCCATTTTTGATAAATCAACAATAATGTGAAAAATGCTACCTACATCGATCCGTGCGAAATATTCACGTGTTCTGTACACGGTTGAATTTGGTCACGCCAATTTTTACAAAAAAAAAAAAATATTTTACTCTCTAAACTTCTCTATCATAATTTATAAATAGTTATTTTAGTAACAAAACGGCCAAGACCAATATTTTGACTGCGGTGTTGAGTTTGTGAAGTAAAGGCTTGTAGAGTTAGGGCATGTAGACATAGACGATTAGCGCTACATGAGACCTGATAACTTTTTGATAGTGCGAGCTGTAGACTCATCTTGGTATAACATTTTAAATGAAAATGTCTATTGTAGAATTAAAATTAAAGTAAATGTATCGATGCTGTACAAAGCACACCGTGGCTCCCGAGCGAATAAATGGATTTTGTTTTTTAGGGTTCCGTACCCAAAGGGTAAAACAGGACTCTAATACTCGTACTAAGACTCCGCTGTCCGTCTGTCTGTCTGTACAAAGCTGAAATTTTCACAAATGATGTGTTACTGTTGCCGCTACAACAACAAAAACTAAAAACAAAATAAATGTAAGGTCCCATACAACAAATCTGATTTTTTAGCCGTTTTTCACTCGATGTTAATAATGGTAACTGGTACATGCTTGAAATATTCACAGAAAATTAAGTTGTATATTCACTTCAATAATAAATTAAAATAAAATAAATATTTAACCCCTTAAATGGGGGTCTCCCATACAGTACGGAACCCTTCGTGCACGAGTTTGACTCATACTTGGCCGATTATTTTTGTTTGATAGGTGAATTAGTTGAGAGTTTTTTTAGATTTTCATCAAAATCGGTTCAATGTTAGCTTTTTTTGTGTACAAAGTGTTTTTCTCAGCAAGAAAACTTTCAGAGCCATATATTTTGGCCAGCACTGCACCCGTATCCCGAGGAATGGCTGCCTATGACGGGTTGTCGGAAAACGTAATTGAAAGCATGTAACACCTAGATGGAGGACGGGGAATTCCCGTAAATCGAGGTACATTCCCGACACGACGCTTAAGAGCTTTTAGGCAGAGATTAGATTTAAAAGCGTAGTTGTTACGTTGTGAGGAAATTTATTTACGTGTACGTACATTTTAGAAGCCGTGGTGGTCTAGTGGTACTGACACGTGCCTTACAATCGTGAGGTCGTGGGTTCAAATCCCGGTCCCGTACCAATGAGTTCTTTGGAATTTATGTACGGAACTCCACATCACTGGCTTTTCGGTGAATGAAAACATCGTGAGGCAACCTGCATACGTCCGTAGAAGAAATTCGATGGCAATGTAAATCCACCAACCCGCACTGGGCCAGCGTGGTGGCCCAATCATCCTTCGTGGGTAGGCCTACGTCCTGCAGAAAGGCTGGTACATTACAGTACATTTTAGCGAGAATAAAGATAGATACTAATTTTGGAAAGCTTGTTTCATTAGCTAGAGTTTTTAAATGACAAGTACTGTAACAGAATAAAATTACCTACATATTTAAGGTGGTTGCCCTCAACAGAGCGCGATTTTTTTAAGTGTTTTGGTAAGTACCTACAGATAAACTAATATCTTAAGTTTAACCATAAGTTAAGTTTAAGGTTTGGCGCCGTGTCCAGTATTCGGGTAGCAATAACACGTTGAATGGATTTTTTTATATGCTCTCTTTAGTATACATATTTTCTACTATACATTGTGGTTTTTAGTTCATCTCTTTTGGTATTAAGGTCGCACCTTCTTTGGTCTTCAAAAAAATTTTGAATAGAAATGCTTATACGTTAAGTCAAATAAACACTTTATAATCACGCGTCGCGTTTACGTAGTTTCTCCTGGTTCACACAAACAACATTAGATAAAAATAACATATGTAGACCCGTGTGTCTGTATGTACGCCCCTATTCAGGCAAATGCCTTATCCAGCGTTTAGGCCTTCATATCATTTATTGGCTAAAAATTGTAAGGCAACTGCTAGTAAGCAGTAACTGCTTACTGCATACTGAAATTCGATCGTCGTCGTCGTTTCAGCCGTTGCACGTCCACTGCTGGACATAGGCCTCCCCTATAGATCTCCAATAAGATGGTTAGAAGCGGCTCGCATCCAGCGCGAACCTGCGGTCTTGATGAGGTCATCCGTTCACCTTGTGGATGGACTTCCTACGCTGCGCTTGACGGTGGTCTCCACTCGAGAAATCTTCGACCCCATCGGTCATCAGTTCTCCGTGTTATGTTCCCTGCCCACTACTGAAATTCGATGCTGTATGTGAAATGGCAAAGTGGCCAGCGTGTCTTTAAAATTATAATTACGTTCAACACCAAACTATCAAAGTAAATTTCTCCAGGTTCTCGTAAACGACCTTAGATACAAATAACATCTGTAGACCGGTGTATCAGTAGGTACGCCCCTATTCAGGCATATGCCTTATCCAGCGTTTAAGCGCACTGAGGAAACGCGAACTTGTTATCTGAAGATTCATTAATCATGTCGGGGTGTGTGGTCTGGGAGACGAGCTGTAGCAATTTAAGGGTTATTAATACTAACTCCTGTTGTTAGATGGCGCTTGTACTGAATTGTGCCAGGGATAGCCCAAATAAGCTTGAGTTGTAGTTGTGTTTTTATTTCTTACATATGTAAGTGTGGGTGTTTCAAAAATACAAATCCAACACCGTACAGCCGTCGCTTTCTTAAATTTATTTACATTTTTTTATTGCCATATCCATCTATACAGCCTGTATCTGACATTCACTTGAGTTTCATAAGTCTGTCTGCATTGATGTACGTACTCGTATGTAATAAGTCTTTTTCGCAAAAATGGCAAAACCGCCTTCCATAGTGTACAAAATTCGAATATTTCGCTCGAATTGCTTACATTATTATTGATTTTTCAAACACGGCTGAGCTAATTTATGTAAAATTTTAAATAAAACCACCTCGGGAGTATTCGCTTTCGAAATAAAAAAGAATTTTTCTATTCGGTTCACAATTGGCGTAATTATCGATGAACATACACAAAAAAAAAAATACATGCAGATGAACAAAGAACCTCCTCTTTTTTGGAAGTCGGTTTAAAAGAAATGTACTGCACCACTGCTGTGTAGGTATAGAAAATAACTCAGAGGATAAAAATAATAATTCATGTATGGGACATCTGCCCTAGAGTTGTCAAATAGGTATCCAAATTTGACGTTCCTAAAAGTAAAATTTGGCAATAGCCACCGAATCAAGATATATTTCATGTCTCTTTCTAACTTGCGCCTAAATAAATGTATCTCTTTCAGATTACTTCGATCGACAACATTTTCCCTCTGGTATCTCTATGACATTAACCATTACTCGTCTCGTTTTGTCTCACTCTACGTCACAATCATAATCAATTTATTGATAACCAAGTTGATAACAATGTTACAGGTCAAAACTTGGAGAAATGCTTGTCATTTCTATAAGGGTCAAAAAGATGGAGTCAATACATTATTAGAAATTTCCAATTAAACACTTAAAAAAAAGTACGGTATTGTACTAATAATAATTATCGTAAAAATTGGTTTTTCTGTGGTTCGTCGGTTTTTCTCTTCCAACGAAGAGTTTGCTCTTTGCAAGTAGGTCGATTGTTCCTTTCTTTTTCTTTGTTTCTTATGTTATTTTGTTCCTTTTATGATGTCAATAAGGGCCTTGCACTTTGAAGAAGGCAGGAGGGTTCCCCAGTGGAGCCTGTGTTCACTACAGTATTGGCTCGCCAAAATCTCAATCCTAGGGAACTTCCGAGCGACATAGCATGGATTTTGTTGGTACTGATTACAGGTCGCGGCATATAAGTCTAGCCCTGAGTAAAGTGTGGAGGGGATGGCTGCGCATGAGTTTAGTATGGCGGTCAACATGCGCAGTCATCCCCTCCACAGTACCCTCAGCGCTAGACTTACGTGCCGCTACTTGTACTCAGGGTAACAATATAAGGCTTCGCAAAATGTGAATTGTCCACGGGAAATTTTTGTCTTGTTCTGCAACTGCAAGATCGCTCTTCGCTTATACCTTTCACCAAGTACTTAAAGGTCCTCGCCAAGATGATGTGGCGAAAAAATTCTATTCATATATATTTGAATAAGGTTTCCTTTAGACGATGTTATTCATTTTTTACCCTGTTTTGTCGAACAACACAAAACTTTCGTGATGACAACAGCTTTCGCTTTGTCTTATGGGGGGAAATTGATGGGGTTTTCACGAAGGAACTGTATATTTTTTTTATTAAAAGTAGCTATTTAATAACTGATTTTTTGTGTGGACAGTTATAAATATAGAGTTATCTGCTTGCCCTATACTAAATTGAAAGAAAGTGATTCAGATCATGATTATGAACAACTATTATTAACTCACTATTACTACCAGAACAAACAAGAATTTTACTAAGGAACCTTTTTTATAAAACCCTAGCTGACCCGGTAAACTTCATCTCACCATCTGTCAAAATGTCAATGACAACTTTTACACACAGGAACATTTTGTATGGGAATATGAAATTCACGTTTTTTGTTATTTTACTCACTACCTTTTTATATTTTCTAACCGTTTATACCTTCCCTTAGCTTACACGGATATTTCAAGACCAAAATTAGCCCAATCGGTCCAGCCGTTCTCGAGTTTTAGCGAGACTAACAACCACGACTCATTTTTATATATAAGAAGCGTTTACTGAACAAGTACTCGCCAAGACGAATCAAACGAGCCGAAACTCGATAGGGTTGCGTCGTTTCATTACAGATTTCCTATGACTACCTTCTAGCTCCATCATCAGGCCCTGGCTACCATTGAAAGATAAACTACCCGCCAAGGCAATTCAAATGAGCCCAAACCCGATGGGATTGTGTCGTTTCATTGCGAAGTTCCTTTGGCTATCTTCCAGCTCCATCATCATATCAGCACTATGTTTTATAATACCTATTGCATTGTCACGTGATTTACACATTATACATAATTTCAGCTCAATCGATAACCGGGAAGTGGATCAAAAAAGAAAATTCAAAATGGGCTCAGACTAGGTACAGTAGCTCAAAAAATCCGTTAAACTATGATAAATAAATGCACAGAGTAAAACAACCCCATCAAATGCATAATTAATGAGTAATTTCACATTTTCCAATTTGATTTTTGTTCAGTCATTGAATTACTGTCATTTTGGTCACATGTAACCTTAATACCCGAATACACGAAATTACTTTTAATGGACACTGTTTTGTAAATAATAACGGGAAAATCATTTTCCGAAAGAAACAAAGCAAATTATGAAATACTGTACCTTTTAATGGCCCAATTTCTATGCATATTTGCAATATCTCCTTCAATTTTCAAGATTTGATGACAGACTTCGGAAAGGAATGAAATTCGAAATGGAAATAGTTCAAAGGCTGGAAAGTGACATGGGCTACATTTTTTCCTGAAAAAATAATAGGATCCCGTGGGATAGCATAAAAAGCGCGTGCGAAGCCGCGGGCAAAAGCTAGTACCATATAATTCGAAGTTCGTCAGTTAAAATCCTGCGGCGAGACATTTTAAAAAGTCATTGCCCTGATAAAAACTTATTTCTCCATTTGAAATTCAACTCAGATACACATAAAATGTGATCGTATTTCTGAAGGAAAATCCCGCTATTAAAAATAAATTTCAAAATCCAATTTGCTTTGCTTTTCGTTATTGTAAGTTGATTTCAAATTGTTATGGTAATGGGTGTACCTCTCTTTCTGACTCGATGTAATTTTTAGGTATCTATCTCTTTTTAATACAAACTTTTATTTAACAAGCGATGTTTGTATCTTGATTTGGATGAAATCGTGCAACTTTATTTTAAAACTTTACCTGTACTGTATCGCCCTTTTTAATAGTCCAATGCTGAACATGGGCATACCCACGTAGAGTAATTAGGTCATATCCACGATGCTGGCCCAGTGCGGGTTGGTGAATTCATATAAGCCATCGAATTTATTCTACGGAAGTGCAGGTTGTCTCACGATGTTCTCCTTCAACGAAAAGGCAGTGGTGTTAAATTCCGTACATACTGTACTGTATCAGCCTTTTTTAATAGTCCACTGCAGGATGTAGGCCTACCCACGAAGTACTGGCCCAGTGCGGGTTGGTGGATTCATATACGCCATCGAATTTCTTCTATGGACGTATGCAGGTTGCCTCACGATGTTTTCCTTAACCGAAAAGCCAGTGGTGTGAAATTCCGTACATAAATTCCAAAGAACTCATTGGTACGGGACCGGGATTTGAACCTACGACCTCACAATTGTAAGGCAGGTGTCACTACCTCTAGACCACTTTTTTAATTTTAGTACATCCACCCTTTTATTGGATTCTACTGAATAAGCTAAATTAGAAACCGTTTAAAACCAGTTTTATTATATCTTTAAGAGAGGCCTATGTCTGCCAGTGGGCGTCCTGTAGCAGAAACAACGAAATGAACATGTTTATCAAGCAGTTAAGTAATAATTCACGGAAGCGAACGAAGTCTACCTACTTCAAGTCGAACATTTCGCTTTCGTCTGAACGGATGTTGATTCCACTACAGGTCGCACTTTTCAACAAATCTCGACGAAATTTACACACACAGGTGTACACAGGTTTTATACAGGGTTATTACTAATCATTTAGCATCCTTTTAAGAGCTTATTCAGTACATCAAACTAACAACTTTTGATCTGCTCCTATTGTCAAAACTCAAAAAATATCAGCTGTTCCCCATACATTTTGTCGAGGGTGAACGATATTTTTCTATAGAACAACTATTTTTTTGAGAATTAATAAAAGTCGTAGAACAAAAGTTGTTAGTTTTGATGTACAGAATAAGCCCCTTAAAGGATGCTAATTGATCAGAAATATCCCTGTATATTAATGGGTTTCTTGTCGTCGGTGAAATATTTTGGCGATCGCTTAGTATCTAAATTCTAACAATATTTGAGAGTATGATCCAAATCTGTCCAAAACGTGTCGAGATAATAGGCGTATGAAGGAAGATTCAGTCAAAGAAATTTCTCGCGAGGTCTACTGTACGAAAAACTACTAGATTATCAAGCAGTTAGATAATAATTATATAGATTTACTAGTAAAAATATAAACTCGGTATATTCGCTAGGGTTGCCACGTCCCGACATACTCGGCCCTCATTATACTAATGAATCCGCGGACGCCGGGGGAATTAATTGCATGAGGCAACCCTGCCTCGAGGGTTTATACTGCGGCTAAGTTATCTAAATAATTGAGCGGCGGCGCTACTACCGCGATTTTTTTAATGAAGTTGCGAAAAGAGGTGTTGCATAAATGCTTAGAGGCTGGGCCATGTTTTTAAACGGTATATAATTTATTTTGAAACATAATTTTTAGATTGTATTTATTAATTAATATTGCTATTATTACGACAACTATTTCAAAAAGATTTCGATCACAGTTCCTAATATAAACACACGCGCGCGCACTTCAACACGTCGAGCAAACATAATTATTGTAACTATTTCACTGTACAAAAATCAAATAACATAATATTTTCCTACCGAATTAGTAATCCTAAAATGACCGATAGATACCAACTTACCAACCAGAATAGGCATCAATGCAATTTGCGAAATAAGGAAAAGCTTGATAAGCTTCCCACAAGGTTAGTTAAAGTAGTAAAACAAGAACTGAACAATAAAACATCTATGTATAATAAATTACCAAATTAAATTTTGGTAGATTTAAAAGTGCAATAAAACATTTCTTTGAAGTTAATTCATTATACAAATTGAGTGAATAAATATCAATGAAATCCTCAAAATCATCATTTTCATATTAAGGAAAAATTATCTGAATATTATTACATGTACCAAATATGTTAGTAAGTTTATAAGACATCAAATTGAAAATCACGACTTTCCTGCAACGTTTACTGTTATTTAAGGTTAATAAATATTTCATATTCTTATCCTTACATAGTATAAAATAAAGTCGCTATTTCGTTTTTTTGTTTGTCTGTATGCTTAAATCTTTAAAACTACGCAACGGATTTTGATGCGGTTTTTTTTAATGGATAGAGTGATTCAAGAGGAAGGTTTATATGTATAATAAACCTGTGCGAAGCCGGGGCGGGTCATCTAGTATATTATATTTTATGACTATTTAGAAATTGAGTACAAACATGGCCCACAGTGGAACATTTCTTTTTGGTAGAATATTTTAGTTCCTGTGTTTCACCGCTGGTGTAAACTCGGGCAGCCATTATTGCAATCGGCGACAACCCTGTAATATACCGGAGCTAGAGGGAGTAATTTAAAATGAGTTTATAATTTTGGTTCTCTATTTTGCGAAATACAGATGAGAGATTTTTACTCTCTCGAAATCAACTAGGAGTAAAAAATAAATATGACTTGACAATCGTGAGACACCAGTTTGACCATACAAAAACAATTAGCTGTTATCTACCTCTAAATATTATCAACATGTTTTTTTTTATTTTGTCAAAAACTAGCGACTCGCCCCGGCTTTGCACAGGTGTATTATACATATAAACCTTTATCTTGAATCACTCTATCTATTAAAAAAGTCGAATCAAAATCCGTTGCGTAGTTTAAAAAAAATAAGCATACATGGGGACAGACAGCGGGAAGCGACTTTGTTTTATACTATGTAGTGATGTGTCGAAACTTTTCTCGATGTTCGGGAGATAACACGAAAACAGTGATCGATTCACAGTCCTCTTAAATAGTTATGCTAATTATAATTAGCACGTTGCAATGGCGATGACCAGGCCACATAGCGCGGAGAATTGATGGCCAATATGAGTCAAATAGTTGTCACGTTGAAATGGCCGTGGGCAGGCCACATAGCGCGAAAGACTTATGACTTATGGGGTCACAACTGTCATAAGGCTCTTGAGTGGAGACCACGTACCGACAAGCGCAGCATCGGACGACCACCGACAAGGTAATGGTCTAATTGATCTCAAGGATTATGCTGGATGCAAGCTGCTTCCAAATGGTCTTATTGTCGATGGAGGCCTATATCTAACATTACTGTCCCCTCAAGATGGCTCACGATGTATTTCCTTCACCGAAAAGCCAGTGTGTCTAAATCAAAACTTAAATTCCAAAGAACTCACTGGCATGGGGCCCAGTTTGAACCTATGCCTTACGCTTGTAAGGCGAGCATTCTCTCACTAAGAAAAAGCCGTGGTGGTCTTGTGGTAATGACACCCGCCTTACAATCGTGAGGTCGTGGGTTCAAAACACGGTCCCGTACCAATGAATTCCTTGGAATTTATGTACGAAATTTCACACCACTGGCACTTCAGTGAAGGAAAACGTGAGGCAACCTGCATATGTCCATAGAAGAAATTCGATGGCGCATGTGAATCCACCAACCCGCACTGGGCCAGCGCCCACCCTTCATGGGTAGGCCTGCGTCCTGCAGTGGACTATTCAAAAGGCTGGTAAAGTACAGTACAGTCCGCTCACAGCACGACTTCCTAAGATAAAACTTCGCGGAATTCTTGCAAAACATTGTAGGTGTATTATACAGACCCGTTACTGGAGAGCAAGAAATGTCAATCTACCTAGGAATGCTAAATGATGTTTTTAGCTTGTACAGTTAGACATAAGTTATGATGTTAATGGTGTTATTCAGGGTTATCCAGAACTGGTTTACTCATCCGAAAGAAGATGATTGTGACAATCATTGATTGATTTGATTTTAAGAAACCTTTATTAATAAAATAAAATTTCAATTTTTTGTAAAGCTTAGCGTTATCTAAGCAAGTTACAATTTACCACAATATTGATAACAGTGTATTGTAGGCTAATAAATAGGTAACTTTTATCTAAACATTATGTTATAAATTTAACAAAGTTCTTATTAAGTCGTAAGTAGAGGGTAGATAGGAAATAAATTATAATTTATGGTAGGTACGTATAACTTTGCGACTTCGTACGTTTACAACATGACAATCTGCTTTCAATTCTGCTTGTGACAATCATTTCGAACCAATTTTACTATGGAGCCAACTCGGAGTTCATGAAAAAAATCAGCTGTTCTATACAAAATGCTACTCGGAATCGACAAAATGTATGATTGAAATGTTTTTTTTTTCGTAAATTATGGATATGCCCGATTATAAAAGTTATTTTTAATGATGGTTTGAATCCCTTCCTTTCGTTTTAAAATAAGATAATGTATGTTGGTTTCAAACTATGTACATAAAGGGGAACATAATAAATGTCAGACACAGAAGTTTATACACACAGGGTTTTATCTAATCAGTTAGCATCCTTTTAGGGGCTTATTCTGTACATCAAAACTAACAACTTTTGTTATGCGACTTTTGTCAAAACTGAAAAAAAATCAGCTGTTCCATACATTTTGTCGCGGGTGAACGATATTTTTCTATGGAACAACAATTTTTTTTTTTTGAGTTTTGACAAAAGTCGCAGAACAAAAGTTGTTAGTTGTTAGAATGAATTAGAATTATTAGAATTTTCATTGATAGTTTTGCATAATGGCAAAACATCATGCTGAAAGTATTTTAATGACCAAATATTATTAGTTGAATTTTGATTTAAATTTGACTATTTTAAAATGTATTCGTATGCCTGAAAAGGCAAGTTTTGGCATAAGCACTTTAAAAATGAACCACCTTGTGTGTACCTGAAACTTATGAATAAATGATTATGAATAAAGTAATTTATTTACACAGAAAAACAATAAAAAACTTAAATAACATTTTCCGCTATGACTAAACTTATACTGAACTAAAAAAAACACAAAATAAACAAAACCTAGTCTAAAAGCCCCTCGGCAGAGGGTAACGTGGCCAGAATGCTGGCAGCATTGCCTCGCTGAATAGCAATACTCAGCTTTTGGGCGAAATAGATGCCAGCACTCTGGTCACGTGTCACCTCTACCAAACGCCTGGCCAGATCTTTGTACAGAGTATGAGCGTCCGGCCCCCACGGACCTAAAGTCTCAACCCCAAACGGCACAAAATGGTACATCCTGTCTAAGGACCCATATTTGTGCCGTTTGAGGTTTTCCGCTTTAGCTGCAGCTGCAGCAGCATTATGAATTAGTTTTGATGTACTGAATAAGCCCCTAAAATGATGCTAATTGATAAGAAATTACCATGTACATTACAGTGTATATTTAGTACTCCTGTTCTGGATAACCCTGTATACCGATCTTCTTATCAATATGTATAAGCTAATGGTTTTACATGAAGATTGACACGTCAATCCGTCAGCGCACCCCTGAGCGAGGGTTGCCACTTTGCTAACATTCTATCCATCAAAATCTACTTATATCGAACATGATTTTAGTATACTCGTACTTTGGCAAAGTAGGCCTCGTTTTAGTAATCATTTTTGGTTAAATTTAATTCATGTTTTTAAGTATCATGTGAAACTATACAGGGTCATAGGTATTTAACACAAAACCTTTTGAGGGCTGGTCTAGTACATCTAGACAAACAACTTTTGTTTCAGAAGTTTTAGAAAATCACTAAGAAAAATCAACCTTTTCATACAAAAAGTTTTTAAACGCGTGGCAAAATGTATGGAGAAGCGAATTTTTTTATTTGCTAATTTTCAAAAGCCGTAGTACAAAAGTTGTTTGTCTAGATGTACTAAACCCGCCCTTAAAAGGTTTTGCGTTTAATATATATATAAATATACTTATGACCCTGTATATTTTTTTTATTTCGTATAGGATTGCGTTCACACTGCACTCTGCCTGATGTTAAAATATGCGGTTTAGGGTGTAACACGCTTAGCTAGAAGATGCCTATTTACTCGGGATTTGAAGACGCCCACATCGTACTTTAGCGGGAAGACAGACCCAGGCAAAGCGTTCCACATTCTGGCTGTTTGAATGAGAAATGCCTTCTATCTTTCCTTCTATTGTGATTTTCAGTAGACTGCCATATCGTTCAAGGTGACCAAACATCTTTCCTCTTCTGTTTTCGATTAATGATATAAGCTTTTTTTTTTAGTTTATTGAATCAGGCGTTACTTTGCGGAAGTTCATCTTCAAATTCTTGTTTTGAATAAATATTTAGTGTATTTCCGCTCTGTCGTAGTCATATAAGTTAAGGGTACTATTCAAAATCCAAATTAAATCACAAACAAAATTAGTAATTAATCATCAAACTGTATCATGGTTCGACTATGGTTAGGTCAGGTTAGAAAAGTTAGGCTTAGGTATGTTTACAAAATATGAATGAACCTGAAACAAAATTTTTAATTAATCCGTTTAAAATAATAAAAAATAATTAAACCTGTAACAAAAATAGTGATTAGTAATCTATTTAAAAAATGTAGTAAACCTGAAAATAATATTTAATTAATATGTTAAAATTACAAATATAATTTATTTATAAAAAATGGAGCTTATTATTTATAAGGAATTCTTGCGAGTGAGCTCGAAGAGTCAACACGTCCTGAAGATGCCTCGTTTAGAGGCGAAACACGTGTCGAATAGAGTACAGTAAGAATAGGGGTGCTATTTATTGACTAAGTATTTTTTCAATTATTTTATACCATTTTTTATAAATAAATTATATTTGTAATTTTAACATATTAATTAAATATTATTTTCAGGTTTACTACATTTTTTAAATAGATTACTAATCACTATTTTTGTTACAGGTTTAATTATTTTTTATTATTTTAAACGGATTAATTAAAAATTTTGTTTCAGGTTCATTCATATTTTGTAAACATACCTAAGCCTAACTTTTCTAACCTGACCTAACCATAGTCGAACCATGATACAGTTTGATGATTAATTACTAATTTTGTTTGTGATTTAATTTGGATTTTGAATAGTACCCTTAACTTATATGACTACGACAGAGCGGAAATACACTAAATATTTATTCAAAACAAGAATAAGCTTTTTTTTTAATCCGTAGGTATCTATATTCTAAAAAAGTTAGTATAAGCTGACTCAAACTTTTTGGTGGCTGCGAACACGGGGCAAGTGGTTGTAGCAATGTATTCACATGTTAGTGGTGTAAAAGAAGCGATGTGCGCAGCTTGTAGCTAACTTCACAGCCGCCAAGATGCTTGATTCAGCCTGTACACAAAGGAGAATTCGAACCTAGATCAATAAGTCTATTTTTCGTTGCGGTATTCTTTCTGTAGATACAAAGGTTGTCTTTAAGAAATTCCAGATAAGGCCACTCTTTATTTAACTAAGTTAAGTGCTAATTGTTTTCCTTTTAAATTCTATTTTGGTGTGAAACAATAAAGGATTACTATTGTTATTGAAGCTTAGTCGAGTCGTACACGACTCGACTCGTCACTTAAGCGTGGGAACAATACTTCTGTATAAATTATCGTATAAAGTTTTCAGTCAACTATTACGAAGCAATCATAAATCACGAATTTGACATTTATTCATATTATATGTTCAAACTAACGTATTAAAGGCGTCGTTAATCAAAGTGGCATCCCTAATCACTCCCAGGGGTGTCGCGCATTGACGGGTAGAGCTATCGATCTGACTCGTTCCTATCTCATAGCGTTACAACCCTGTTTACACGTCTAAGTATACAGAGCTATCTGCTTGCCCTCTTGAGCCGAGGGGGGTAGTTTGGACTATCATTTTGAATAACTTTTACTATGGGGCCAACCCGGTATTCAAGAACAAGAACAGCTATTCCATATGAAAGCTACTCCGAATCTCAAACCAAATTAAATAAAAAAAATCGGCTAAGTGCGAGTTGGACTCGCGCACGAAGGGCTCCGTACCGTGTTGGAGCTTATTAAATTACAACAGAACGGAAATACACAAAATATTTAATCAAAACAAATAGTACAGGATAATAAAACATTTTTTTTTGGTCATTTTGCACCAAATTTCCGATCCAATTCTTTTTTTTTTAAAGGCTAAGGCTCTTTACTGAGGATAAAATCACTAAATGCTGACAGATCCAGGTGGAGCTTCAAACGCCACATTGAAAAAATGCTTTTGGCCTATATCTCGGAAACTATGCACTTAAGGGCAAAAGTCACGTCGACTATTATTGTAGAAAATAAGATTTAGCATCTTTTGTTTCACATAAACTCTTTTGTAAAACTTACCGTTTACGATTTATGACCCATTTTGTGATTTATAAAATAAAATTGGATCGGTTTAGTGCAAAGTTAAATTCTTTTTTTCCTGTAATAAAAGAGTTGTAGAAAATATACTGACCTTTGTGTCCTTATAACCAGTTCCGTTTGTTACTATTCCTGTCACGTGAAACATTAGCATGCGAATACACTAACGCTCATTTGGTTGCGTCTTGGACTATCATAGGGATGGGGTAAATCTATAAATTTATCGAAGAACATCGATGTTTTGACGCTCGACCCAGAAAACAATTTAGAGTTTAAACTTGTATCTGGACACGCGGCGGCGTGTCAAGCCAAAATGTTCATAGAAAACTGGGGCCGTGTGTTATGTTACACGAACCATTTGGAGCTACTTTTGACCCCCTCACAATTCGAAAACTATTTAGTCTATTAAATATACTGAGTGTGCATTATATAATATTCCTACGGGTACCTATATTCGTTTTTTTTTATTCCGTAGGTGTGCGTTTGACTACTTACTGCATGTTATTAAGCAGACGGGTTTTAATATACGAGTCGGCGTTTGGTTGCCTCTTGGAATATGGTGGGGATGGGGTAAACATATATATTTATCGATAAGCATCGATGTTTTTACCCTCGACCCAAAAATAAGTTTTAAGTTAAAATATTGACCTTTCAGTGTCTTTATTGATCTAACTTGTACCAAGTTGTAATTGTTTACTATTCTAGTCACGCGTGAAATTATGTAAATACACTAACGCTGACCCTCGTTCGTACGCCTCTTGGACTATAATAGGGATGAGGTAAAATTTTAAATGTATCGATAAGTATCGATGTTTTTACTTTATTTTTATAGTTTATATTATATTTTTCGAACTATTGATCTAGTAACTCATGACATGACTTTGAAAGTTTTACTTGATAAGTAATAAAACACAAATTACTTTAGGCTAGAACATAGTATATGTTCTAAATTAAAATAAAAAATAAAATTGGTCAAGTAGTTGATACCATGATATTTTATTTGCTTGTGAAACTAGGTAAATAAATGATACATACATACATGTTAAAGAGGATAATAAGTAGAAAAAGGGTAAATTACAATTATCAGAAATTTCGACAGCAGCAGCTAAATTTTATAATACCTACCGTGTAATCAACTCAAAGATATTAAAAATTTCAGTATAAATGACTCATATCAGCCTTCACTCTTAATTGATAATTAATATTAAAATAATGTAATTAACGATGGTGATATTATTTCGCAAACACGTGTGGTATGAAATTCCATCCCTATTATTCTGGTTTTGCCAAAATTCATGCGAAAGGCGACAAAGGGTGACCTTTTTAAAAGTCAGAGGTGCGTTACCCACCTATAATATAATATCTTTATAGCCTTAGCTTTTGCTCGCGGCTCCACCCGCTTAATATTTTGATTTTTGTGATATCCCATTGGAGCTTATTATTTTCCACTAAGTCACTTTCCGTATTTCAAACTATGTCCATGCCAAAAATCAAGTCTATCCGTTGCTCCATTGCTGCGTAAAATAAACATACTAATAGACTAACAAACACACTTACAGATTTATAATATTAGTAAGGAGTAAGGATTGATTGAGAGACGTAAAGAAGATTATGAGAAAAAGACAAAAGGGTAGTACTCAAAAATTGCCATTTAACCGCGCTTCCGTGAACGCTACTGTGGCTTGGATAACACATAAAATTGTGTTATTTGGTAAGGTGACACGACCATAAAACCACGCCGGACGCAAGCCGCTTCCACCGGTCTTATTGGAGATCCATTGTGGAGGCTTATGTCCAGCAGTGGACGTTATATGGCTGATTGATGGATCTATAGAAAAAAGTAAATCCCAATGCTGCAGTTAGTTTCGCATAAAGTTTGTTCCACGCCGGTTGTCATCTGCGACGGGGTCGGCCATATCTATTCAGGAAGCGCCACAAAACAGGGCCCATATTATGGATCCCATACAAACAGGACCCTCAATTAGAGGACACAGTGTGGCAACACAGAATGGCAACTTCGTACCATACATTTTGTCGTGAAGAGTTAACATTTCGAAGAACTAAGTTTTTTTTTTTAAGTTTACTAAAACGTAGAATATGCATTACATCATTCGCAGCATTCTCTATCCCATCCAATTCCAACTGGGTATAGATCTCTATCATTTGGTGCCATGTGCCTCGGTCCTTTGCCAATTGTGTGCATTTTTAACCCGCAATCATCGACAGCGACATCCTACGTAGTTTTTACGTTTATTTTTTGAATTTCACCCACACGAAAAGAGCCCCAGACAAAGAGTTCATCGACATCGTCATCCTACATCTTTTCACATTTTATTGTTTGAATTTCACCTACACGAAGAGTCCCAGACAAAAAGTTCCACGCCTCGCTATTTATGCTAGACATATTGGAGTCAAAATGCTTTCTGTGAACGTGAAAAATATCCACCATCTAAATTTTTTTCGGGTGTAAGAACTTCCGGGGGTTAAGCAATCCAAGTACATTACACGACATATTATTCCATAGATGAGATTTAAATGACAAATCTTTGTGCAACTATAATTTATAATTTAAACTCACAATTATTCATACCTATAAAATTAAGAATGATAATTTTGCATGCCCTGATGCTAGAGCATGGTGCACATAATAATGTATCTAATTTAACACCTACATGTTATCCGAGTCTCCGCAAAATAAATATTTTGACTTTGACTTTTCATTAATTCAGAGAGGTTACACATTTAAATTCAAAGCCTGTGCTAACTCAAAATGAGTTTCTTATTTGTAATAATATTTTTATATCTGTAAGTCTGATATGGTTAATTCTAATCCAAAATATAAGTTACAAATGACAAGTTTGCTTACTGCTCCTGTCTCTCAGCTGTCCCCAAACTAGGGTTGTCACCCATTACTTTAATTACATCTCCGTGACTAGACCCTCGCCATAATTCATAATTTTACAGTATTCTGTATAACTACGTGTGTTGTTCCAGCCTATAATTAATGTGCACAAAGATGGATGACAACGTTTTGGCGGTAAATTACTTGTGCGTTTTCAGCTGACGTTTAAATATTATCGGCGAGAGGGGTTGTGGCCTTGTAGCCTATTTGGGTTAGTGTGCTACATGTGTGGAATAACTGGACACGTTTGTTAAGTTTTTGTTTCATGTCTTGTTTATTTGATCATAGGAATTTGTTATTCCTACTTTCAAAATCTTTTAACAGACGAATTCTGAAACTTCCTGATTCTCCTATACCAAATAATGTGCTGTTGGACTAAGTGTAAGCTCAGAGTAACCAAATTCTTCACCTCAGGCCGTTTGCTTGCCTTATTTTCATCAAACTGCAAGAAATCTGAGTAAGTAGGTGAAAAAGGAGTTTCTAAAAAAGTTTCTCAAACCGACTGTACATATCGACAGTAGTATATTTTTTGTGTGTTTGTTACGATATTACTCTGCCAATTATGAACCAGTTAATTTGGTTTAGTAGATCATACTTCAGAGGTCCCATTTAAATTTTTGCGAAATAAGCTGCGTAGTTTTTAGTATTACTACATCGATGATAATACATCGATCTGTGCGAACTATTCGTTTCCTGTTTACGGCTGAAGTCGGTTACTATTTTTGGCGCAAAGTATTTATCTAGAAGTTCAGTGATGTTAAGTAGATGTCGCATCAGGCCGAGAAACACGAAAACGAGTACTTTTGAATGCGCGATATGAGAGGACGAACGATATTGATTTAAAATTAAAAAATATCATAGATAAGGTAAAATCTTGAAAATTTTAATCAGCCGGACAAAATTTTGAAAAGTAACTGGCTATATAAAAAAAAACTTACAAATTTTTAATAAGTTTAATAATTCGAATGCTAAGAAATATCAGCGACAACACCCCATTATTTTTACGAATAAAATAGCCTGATCATTTTTCTATTTTACAGACTGTTTTTTTTTTTAATGTGTATATTATGAGTAATTAATTAAAAACTCACTGATGCCCGCCGCTCTGGCGCGATTCTGTCGAGCGCGATCGCGTAAAATTTGTCCGAGTGAAGGGGCGCGGTGTACTCGATTATTGAAACAATAGTTTATCAATGCGTCACCTTAACCAATCATTATCATTGCCAACAGACCCACCAAACGCGCCGATCATCACGGGATACGTCCCTGGGACTACACTGATCGCTGGCACGGTCCAGAAGCTGCTCTGCATGTCCACCGGCGGAAACCCCCTCGCTACCCTCACTTGGTTCAAGAATGATAAAAAGGTAAGCTTTACCATCATCGTCTCCATTATTGTAGTCATGTTGAATAGATTTCTTCAAAGACTGCGTACTTCATCTTTGACTACAACTTCGCTAAACATCAGTCGAGTTGGAGGAGTATAAAAACTCATCAGTCATTAGACGTCTACTACAAGAAGCGGCACGTAAGTCTAGCGCTGAGGGTACTGTGGAGGGGATGGCTGCGCTTGGTGACCGCCATACTAAACCCATGCAGTCATCCCCTCCACACATCGTTCAGGCGCTGCACTTATATGCCGCGACCTGTACTGGACATAGACATCTCCTTTCGATCTCCAATATGACCAGTTGGAAGCGGATTGCATCCAAAAAAAATACGATTCCTAAAATTGAAAAAAAATTAGTTATTAATTAATTAGAAGTAATTAACCATCATGCTATAGAATAATCGGCCAAGCACGAGTCGAACTCGCGCACGGAGGGTCCCGTACTGTATGGGAGCCCCCCTTAAATATTTATTTTATTTTAATTTTATTTTTTATTATTGAAGTTAATATAAAACTAAATATTCTGTGAAAATTTCAAGCATTTACCTGTTACCATTATTAATATAGAGCGAAAAAAGTCTAAAAAAAACAGGTTTGTTGTATGGGAGCCCCCCTTAAATATGTATTTTATTCTCTTTTTAGTATTTGTTGTTACAGCGGCAACAGAAATACATCATCTGCGAAAATTCCAGCTGCCTAGCTATCATGGTTCATGAGATACAGCCCGGTGACAGACAGACGGACATCGAAGTCTTAGTAATAGGGTCCCGTTTTTCCCTTTGGATACGGAACCATAAAAAGGAATTTATTCATGCCATTTTGACATTAAACTAATCAAAATAGTTACATTATTTTAGGCTTTAAAATAGAAAGCCAAGAAATGTGTAATTTTTTTTATTTATTGTCGGCGTTAGCTCTCCACCCTGTATTCTTAAACGTACCCACATAAGTTGAATTTTCCGAGAACTAAAATGTGACGCGTTGGGCGCCAATTTTCCTGTTTGGCGACGAGAATTTTCGGAATTTGGTTTTAATGGCTTCTTTTCATAGAAACTTAAACCGTCTAAAGCCTTCTTATTACAGTAAAATAAGCTTGTACACGTGTCAAGAATGGTGGATACATTAAGATGTCTAAATTAATAATAAACTGTAGTAAAACTAAAAACACGCTCAAAATGTTTTATTGTTCTGTAGGTCTACAAAGTTTTAATGATATTTAGCCATCTAAAGTGGGTTAATACTAAGTTCGCAGCTAGTCAGTCACGGAACTGTAAATTAAAAGAGTTATGAGTGTTTCTGTATAAAATGCCCTGTTTGCGAAAGTAAAACAAAATACTTCGCAAGTTTATTATTACGCCGATACAATTATGCCGATGGGAACCAAGGCCCAGTTAATATGACGATGACGATTCATCTATCTATACGACTCGCGGTTTTTGGCCAATATCTTCACCACGACATCTGTACTAAGCGCCACTCAAATCGGCGGGTGGGAAGTTATGCGCAGAGCGCTGCGCAAAAGCTCAAATATCAGCCAGAGAAACGAGACGCTGGGCACACCCGCCTACCTCATGCCTCCTGCGCGCTCCCTACGCCCGTGCTCAACACTTCGCCACTTGTCGGTATTGTGCACACATGCGCAATAATTAGCGAATCACGGCGAAATGTCATCTGCGGCTAAGTTCTCATCAGCCGGTTTATGTGGCGCTTAGTATACCTTCTCTTTTTAATTTCATCTATGAAGGCCCTCCATGGTCTTTCCCTTCCTCTCTTCTTTCTAGAACTAAAAGTGTAAAGCATTAAGAATTTATTTTGTCTTCCAGGTCCATTCAGTGACGAAAACGTCGGAGAAGTCTGTATTGGCAGAGATATCCATCTTGACCAACGTTACGGACAACCAAGCCCAGTACCGGTGTGAGGCGACCAACAGCGCTACCGAAATACCACTGTTTGAGACTGTCACGTTAAATGTGCACTGTGAGTATAAGGATTAAAGATTTTAAGCCAAGTATTCACTGAGAAATAATGTTTCGGATACACAGTTTCTGAAACATCACGTAGATGTTTTCAGAAACAGCACCGAAAGATTCAGAAAAACACTTAGTGTTTATAGAAACAAAATAATTTACTCTGAAACATTATGATTTGTTTCAGAAACACACAGATTTTGTTTCTGAAACAGAGTTTAGAAACAACTGTTGCTCAGTGAATACATGGTTTTATTGACGTGATAACGTCTTATACGATACAAACGTGCAAGCGAGAGCACGGAACAAGCGCTAGAGAGGCACGATCGGCCTCATCTTTCGGCTTGTTTCAGTTATTGATTCAACAATGTTTTCTGAAATGAAATTTCAGAATATGGGCCATAAATCATTAAATGGGCCATAAATCGTAAACGGTAAGTTTTACAAAATAGTTTACTGAAAATAAAAGATGTTAAATTTTATTCTCTACAATAATAGTCTCCGTGACTTTTGGCCTAAAGTGCATTGTTTCCAAGATATCGACCAAAAATATTTTTTCAAGATGGCCCTTGAAGCTTCTTCTGGATCTGTCATGTTCTCTAAATTAGGCCGTCAACTTAAAAACTGTTAAACCTAGAAAATACTTATTCACACTAGCTTTGAAGATCGAGATTTTTGCTGGCCTTGTGTCAACGTCAACGTCTCTAAAGTTTAAACTTATTTTACCTTCGTAATGAAAAATACTGAGAACAATAATGCATTTAAAACGTGGTAGCTACGTAAAAAACCAGAAAGTTCTTGTTGGTGAATCCAATACAAAAATTGTAGTAAGTAATAATTATTTTTCGCAAAAAATGGCAAAACCACCTTCCATCGTGTACAAAATTGGGATATTCCGCTCGAATGGTTTACGCTATTGTAGATTTTTCAAAAACGGCTCAACCGATTTCTGTTAAATTTAAATAGGACCGCTTCGGGAGTATACCCTTTCGAACTTAAAAAGAAGTTTCGGAGTCGGTTCACAATTGAAGATTTATTGATGAATATTATACACATAAAATAAAAAAAGATAAAAATACATACAGACGAACATAGAACCTCCTCCTTTTTGGAAGTCGGTTATGAAGCGAGGCAGAATGCGCGATTAGTTCCTTAGTATAAGAATTATGTGTTCAAATCGCGAAAAATTATAAAAAATTAGTAGGAAGAACTTCTTTATATTATTAACATCACTGTGATTTGACTAGGAAAGCGACGTTACTAATATTATTTTTGTCCCCAGTCGCGCCAGAAACAGTGAAAGTGAGAGCGGAGCCAGAGGAGCTGAAGCCGGGAAATGAAGCCACTCTCAAATGCGACGCCGCGTCCAGCAACCCCCCCGCCGTGCTGTCCTGGTGGAGAGACGGAATCCCTGTACAAGGTACTTAGAAACAGCGACTGTATAATTAATTATGTTTATGAAATCTCCATGGTTTCTCTAAAAATCAAAATATTATGGTAGACTGACCCTGATACCGCTGGGGCAATGGATAACGGCATCGGTATCCCGGGCCATACCGTGCCTGTAGCAAAGAATATATAATAATACTACGTATAGAACGGTCACTCGTTACCCCCCACCCGTTTGAGTCTTCCGCACTTCCACCCCGCGTCCACGGACAGAACTCGGTATCTGCGCGCGGGCTGCACAAGCCGGTGGATTTTCTAATAAAAACTACCTAGACTGTGACGATAGGGAAGACTTGTACTGGGTATGGTTGAATATCAATGATACGTAACAAAACAAGAAATTTTAATGTTCCCCTAAGGATAAATAATAGGAACTTATTTTACATTATTTGGTAACTTCCTCTTGATATTTTCTTTAAAATGAATTAGATCAGTTACTTTTCGTTAAAATGCTTCCAAATAATGTAATTGTTATACTTTTTTAAGCACTAGATTTGTATTCATTTTTGCAAATTGAGTACGCAACTGTCTCACTCACGCGGCATGTCGTCACGTTGTAGTGATCGCTGACAGCCATAGACGTTCCGCACACAAATGCACGTGTAGCGACCGTGCGTATGTGTGTTGTCTGTGAGTAAGTAGTTGTGTAGTGTGCGTAAGACAGCAGATTTTGTATGAAAAATCGCGGAGTGTCCGGGCTGTGCCTGTAGTAAGAGATAAGGTAGTAAAAGGAGGTCTCTGGGCTCGCGTTGGTTCGATATGGGGCTAGAGCTCTAACCATTTACTCAAACGGGCCCGGGGAGGACGACAACACTGAGTAGCCACGTTGTCGTAAGCGGCTGTAAGATGGACACACAATGTCAATAGTAAAGCGGGTTCTGGTGCGTTTCCCTGGCGATCCCGGAGTTCCCAAGAGAGCATAATGGTAGGTTACCAAATGAAATAGTCGGTGCAATTCCACATCAAACGCTTCAGCCTCGTAGCATTCAGGTTAAAAGAGGGCATCATAGACTCGTACATCACAGCAGTGATTTTAGTAAAATGTCTTGTATGTATTGTATACTTGAATCCTTTTCAAACTATGATAAAAATGAGTTAGTGGCCCTAGATAATGACTAGTTTGCTGTACTCATCAATCTATAAATGAATCGAATATGGCACGCAGTTTACACGAATTTTCGTCCCAGGGGTCTTTATCAGGCCATCGGTTTACCGTGCGAATGATAAATTCTACGCTGTGCTGTCCAAATCATGTTTGTTTGAAAACTTTGAGGCCATATCAAATAATTATTTTTCGCAAAAAATGGAAAAACCGCCTTCCATCGTGTACAAAGTTCAAATATTTCGCTCTCTTCGCTTCGCTTCTTTCGAATTGTTGATTTTACTGTTGATTTTTTAAAAAAAGCTTAGCGATTTCTGTAAAATTTAAATGGCCTCGGGAGTATACCCCTTCGAACTAAAAAAGAGTATTTCGATTCGGTTTACAATTGGCGAAATTATCGATGAACATGCACAAAAAAACATATAGACTAACATAGAACCTTCTCCTTTTTGGAAGTCTGTTAAAAATGCCCAGTCGATGTCTCTTTTCAATATTTGGCTATTTTTCTAGAAAGTGATTATGTAAACCTATTATATTGAGATGGTAATGAAATATTTTATGAATGAATCGAATTTAAATACACAATAATGGTTAATTTCAACAGGTCTTCCAATGCAGCAGAAGAAAGGCCTCCACGGCGGCACAGTGTCCGCCATAGAACTGAAGCTGAACATCACCAAAGACCTGAACGGAGCGGTCTACACCTGCCAGGCCACCAACGAGGCTTTGGGCAGAAGCGTCAACGATGCTCTACCACTTAAAGTACTCTGTAAGTACGACAGACGCCTTTATTAGGGTAGATTCACTGGATCAGCGCGTGACATGCAGTTTTTTTTTATATTTGCAGATAAACTGTTCGTTGTAATTTAAAAAAAGTCATTTATCTACACTAATGTTGTAACATTCTACTTATGTTTCCAATACTTGACTTATAATGACTACTGTTATAGCGCAGACAACAAAACACTAAATTTAAGCAATATCACATGATGTTATAATATCCACATCGATATCGTAAAATCTCATTATAACATCGCGCGCTCGCTCCTGATAGGCCCTGCGCGCGCAGCTGCGCTCTCATTGGTTAGATTTTAATGGCGCCAAGTTCACTGTGACAATACACGTACGCGTGAATTTAATGTTTCGCAATATGTTTATTTTAATTTTTATTAGTGAAGATAAAGTAGTGTGTGCAACTGCATAGAACACGGGTATTAAAACACTCGTTACTATTATGAAACTCGCTGCGCTCGTTTCATAAACTCACACTCGTGTTTTAATACCCTTCATTATATGACAGTTGCATAAACTACTATTAGCGGTTTGAATAGATAGTTTTAACGAGGTATACATACCTATAAACTGAAATAGTGGCCAGTTTCATGCACAAGAGTCCACCAACTAATAACTAAGTTGAAATCAGTTGATGCACTTTCATGCATAAACTTACCACTAATTTGGGTTTCAGGTATGAATATGCGCAGTAATATACTGTGTTATTTCTAATCAATTAGCATCCTTTTAGGGGCTTATTCTGTACATCAAAACTAACAACTTCTGTTCTACGACTTTCATTAATTCTCAAAAAAAAGTTGTTGTTCCGTAGAAAACACAAAACTCCAAACAAAATGTATGGAACAGCAGATTTTTTTTAGTTTTGACAAAAGTCGCAGAACAAATGTTGTTAGTTTTTGATGTACAGAATAAGCCCCTAAAAGGATGCTAATTGATTAGAAATAACCCTGTATAAGAAAAAAATATTATAGTGAGCCAAATAAACTTCAACCTCCTAGTCTATATACAAGTAACGGCACGTAAGTCTAGCGCTGAGGGCATTGTGGAGGGGATGAGCGCCCTACTAAACTCATGCGCAGCCATCCCCTCCACACTTCGCTCAGCCCTAGACTTATATGCCGCGACCTGTAACATAAGTTATCTAAAAATAATCAATAAAAAGAAACAGAAGGAAAGAGAAGAAAAGGAGGACTCCAAAAGAGCATTCTTAAACCACAAAAAAGGGAAGTAAGATACAGGAACAGGGAGGTGAACACACACCAGTAAAAGGCCGTGAGATGTTAAAATACGAGTAACACACTCGAAGCGATCGTGGCCTTGCTTTTTTTTGCTCTGACTAACTTTAACTTCCTTAGGGTGGGTTGCACCAAATTACTTTAACGATAACCAAACCCTAATCAGTCGTAAAATCTCCGATTACGTCAAAAATATCGTACGTCAAAAATATATTGTCGCATAATCTCGGGTTACGTCAAATGTTTTTGAGGTAGGTAATCAGATCTCCGATTACGTCAAAAATATCGTACGTCAAAAATATATTGTCGCATAATCTCGGGTTACGTCAAATGTTTTTGACGTAGGTAATCAGAGACCGTACGACTGGTTAGGGTTTGGTTATCGTTAAAGTAATTTGGTGCAACCCACCCTGAACATTAATAAAATAAACGAAGTCTTTTTGATCCCACATCACTGAAAATAAAAATTTCAACTAGTACAGGTTATTATAGCTGTATGATTTTTACAGATGCACCAATATTCGACGAGGCGACTCCATACACGACAGTGGGCGTGGAGAACGAGCCTCTCATCATAGTGGTGCGAGCTGATGGAAACCCGGCCAGTATATCTTACACCTGGACCAAGGATGGACTTCCTATCACGCAGTCTACTTACGCAAGTTCGAGTAAGTATCTTCTGTCATTAACCCCAAACGTGCCTATTTGGCAGATCGATTTAGTATATTTTCATGTTATGTACCTTTGAAATGAAATTGATTGGCTTTTAGCAAACTTTTCTTGTCAATAATATGAATCATGATAGAAAGAAGTTATTTTACAAGTTGAAAATCGTTGCCATCCAAGCTAGGATCAAACCTGTGTTTTGGAATAGCAAAGTCCTCCGCCGAATACCAGATTGTTAAAACTGAATTCTCAATATATTTGATTGCTTTTTTTGGAGGACGGAGGGGTCAATTTACGTTCCTGCAATCTTCTTTCCCGTTTATTCCTCGCTTCGTTTTTTCGTCTTTATCCCTTTCTTTCTCTCCATTTTATTTTCTTCTATTTTCTCTTCTTTCTTTAATCTTCCCTTTTTTGGTATTTTCTCGTCCATAATAACTGTTAAGGTTCCACCAACTGATAAGCCAAACAAAAGTAACACTGACTATTACCAATACTAGGTTTACCAGACTTACTTCAAAACGGGTTAAAATAGTATACAGGGCTATTCCTAATCAATTAGCATCTCTTTAGGGGCTTATTCTGTACATCAAAACTAACTACTTTTGTTCTGCGACTTTTGTCAGAACTCAAAAAAACACGCACAGCACACCGCGATAAAATGTATGGAACAGCTGTTCCATACATTTTATCGCGGGTGAACGATATCTTTCTATGGAACAACAATTTTTTTTTAGTTTTGATTCGGAATAACCCTGTATTTCACATCAATATCAATAATTTCGCTTGTTCCAGATGATCGTATAATATCTGAAGGCAGCATGTTGAACATGACGCGTCTCTCACGACACGACGCGGGCGTCTACTCGTGTGAGGCCACCAACTCTCAAGGCGCTGCTGTCGCTAACATCACCGTTAATGTACACTGTAAGTTATAGGCAATAAGGTTGAAAGTAGCTTACTAAATATGACGCATTTGTTATGATATAACGCGCGCGTTTACTCGCGTGAGCCCACCAACTCTCAGGGCGCTGCTGTCGCAATTATCACTGTTAATGTGCACTGTAAGTTATAGGCAATAGGGTTGAAAGTAGCATGCTAAACATGACGCGCGCGTCTACTCGTGTGAGCCCACCAACACTCAGGGCGCTGCTGTCGCTATTATCACTGTTAATGTACACTGTAAGTTATGGTCAATAAGGTTGAAAGTAGCATGCTGAACATGGCGCATTTGTCGCATTATGACGTGGTCGTCTACTCGTGTAAGACCACCAACTCTCAGGACGCTGCTGTAGTAACATCACAGCTAATGTACACTGTAAGTGTTCTAACTTGCTGTAGAAAGTAATGTTTATCTTTAAAGTAATTGTCTTTAGGTACATGTAAATTTACAACAGGTTTTTATTTAATTTAAATAACCCTACTGATATTAAGACGACGTCGGTTCTAGGGTGTAGCACTCTTACTTAGAAGACACCTATGTTGTACTTTAGCGGAAAGACAGACTCAGGCAAATTATTCCACATACCATATGTGTTGCAGCTTATGTTGTGTAGTTGTTACCCTTCGTGGGCAGGCCTACGTTCTGCAGTGGACTATTAAAAAGACTGGTACAAAGTACAGAACATGTATATTTTACGGCCGAAATTGCCATGCGCAATCCAGTGTATACAGGGTTATTCCTAATCAATTAGCATCCTTTTAGGGGCTTATTCTGTACATCAAAACTAACAACTTTTGTTCTACGACTTGTCAAAACTCAAAAAAAAATTGTTGTTCCATACATTTTGACCATTGATATTTTTCTATGGAACAACATTTTTTTTTTTAGTTTCGACAAAAGTCGCAGAACAAAAGTTGTTAGTTTTGATATAGAGAATAAGCGAATAACTCTTTGGAGACATTTGACATATAATCAAATATTTGCAGCCTGGATGTCAGCGTTGCTGAAATCATTTTCTCAGAGCGCACAGGCTATTATTTATTTTACGAGTATTCTATATTCCAATCTTATATTTGTTTTCATATTTAATGTTGTTAAACAGTGATACTAGTATTTAATTTTACATTTTAGATCCAGCGTCAATCAAGTCTGTATCACAAAATGGCATCGCAGATCCGAAAGAAGATGCTCTACTATCTTGTACAGCTATAGGTAAGTAGATTTTAATGATTTTATCATATCTCTACCCGACTGACAAGAAGGGTATTGTTTTTCTGCATTTAGTCTCTTTTTGATTCAGTTTTGGCTGTAATAGAAATATGAATAAGAATTAATATTTTAGGTAGTTTAATTGGAAAATCATCAATATTATTTTCTATAGTTCTTCTTTCTTAAAATATCCTTGTCACATATTATGCGTAAATCGTTACTAATATTGTAAATCAGAAAGTGTGTAAAGCCGTGGTGGTCTAGAGGTAGTGACACCCGCCTTACAATCATGAGGACGTGGGTTCAAATCCCGGTCCTGTACCAATGAGTTCTTTGTAATTTATGTACGGAATACACCACTGACTTTTCGGTGAAGGAAAACATCGTGGGGCAACCTGCATACGACTGTAGAAGAAATTCGATAGCGTATGTAAGTCCACCAATCCGCACTGGGCCAGCGTGGTGGAAATGGCCCAACCACCCTTCGTGGGTAAGCCTACGTCCTAAAAAAAGCAGTGGACTAATAAAAAAAAGGCTGATACAGTACAGTACAGAAAGTGTGATTGTTGGTTTGCTACTCCTTCACATAGAACAGAGCTACGGATTGAATTGATTGTTCAAAGTCAAAAGTTATTTATTTACTAAAATTGAAATACATGAATAACAGTTACGAATACATGAATTTCTGGCATGGATGTCATGTCATGATGCCAAAGTCGTAGAGTGACAAGGACTACTTTTATCCAGGAACAATTTAAGAGTTTTGTGGTAATCAGCGAGTAAAACTAGTGCCTTTGAATTGAACTATATAATTATATCTATAGTTCAAACGTTGAAAAACTCTCCATAGCCACATATAATATTTTTAACACGCTTTTATCAGGTCGACCTGTATGTAACTAACTAATGGAATCTAAGGTAACTAATTTAACCATCTTCCAAGGTTCGTAGCGTAATGAAAATTGGCAGCTGTATGTAGTTCGGATGACAATACAATAAAACAGAATACTGTCGAACTGATCTGATGATGGAGCCGGAAGATATGAACTGGAACTTCATGATGGAAAATCGTATCATAACTGTTTTGAATTTCTTAGAATAGTCTTCTAATGAACTTTGACCACGATTAGCTTTCAAGGTCTGATGAGCGTGTTTTTTAAGTTTTTTAAACAGCATTTATTTATCGAAAAACTAGATTTTTACGCGGAAAATTTAGTTCGCAGGCGAAACTTTAAACGAAATCTAGTTATTCTTAATAACACATCATTAAACGTCATCACATCTTCCCAGGTAACCCCTTAACCGCCGACCACATCAGATGGGAACGTAAAGGGTACACCATCTCCCGCGAGCAAGTGACCTTCGACGCCAGGAACGGGACCAGCTACCTCACCATCCGGGAACCGACCAGGGCTGATGTTGGGAACTTCCTCTGCATTGTTGATAATGGTAAGTTATAGCTACATAAAAGTAAACTGACAAAAAAAATATCTAAATATTTGCACAAAAAACTTACAGCGGAAATGGTACACCTACTAGAGTGTGATACATTGATAATGGTAAGATAATATCTGAAATTAAAACGTAAAAAGGTACACAAAAAGTTACAGCAAAAATGGTACACAAGGAGAATTGATAGTGAAGGATACAAAATGCAGCTAGAACGCAAACGGCTACAAAAAATTTTGAATGTAAAGGTATTTTCTTCTGAAAGTAATGCTAAGTGAACTTTTGACGCCAGAATAGGAACTAGCTGGTAGCTAGTACCAACTTTTTGTGTTTTGATCATGCAATCAGTCTTTAAGACTTTCTGTTCTTTTTGACGTTTATGGTGCAGCTCCCAGCGGAGCTAGCCCATTTAATTTGTAGATTATTTATTGGCAATCCTCATTAAAATATCCCGCCGCTTTTAGAGCCGACGTACATATGGTTACCGGGATAGTGAGTTGACCCGCCAGGGGGTTCGGATGGTTTTCCGGCCTTGCTTTGTACAACACATCAGAAACACATTGATATCTATTCATCTTCGAGCAAATATCTACAGAGCCACAGTCCCTAAAAAGTAAATGTCTGAGCGCCGTCATACATACCGACTTAGATATTTACATTAAATAATTCACAATGACCCGTTTTCTCGAATCTCGACGTTATGTCACCTAATTAGTGCTTATAATCGAACACTTTGGCATCGCGCGTCGTTGTAGTCGACTTGCAATCGCATAACGACCAACTAAAAAGCCTGCCCACTACGTAGCTTGCGCAGGGTTTTGGCTCGGACACTTTTTTTTTCACTATCGTGACTCCATATATATTTGCTCGAAACTATTCAGAAATAATTCCACAAAAATTGAAATGAGTGAAATGAAATCAGAACCTTTGGATTGAAATTTTCTCTTGTGAAACTAGGTTGCAACGAGTATTAATGAATTCTTTATAATGTGTAGGTATCGGAGGAGAGAACAAGCAAGAAGTGATGCTGGTCGTCAAGTTCAAGCCTGAGATGGACTCCGCGCCAAACTTGGCCAAGGCTGCTTCCAACGTTGGACAAGTCGCAAGGCTGACTTGCAAGTAAGTGTCTCACCATTTTCATTATCTATGTTGTGAGACATCCACTGCTAAGTATTCGAGCAAATTGTTTTTCATCACATCTATTCGAAGAGGACGACTTCACCTTTAAGTGCACCCAAAGGAGGTGTTTTCAATAAGTAACTTTTAGCGGGCAGTAATGAGTTTTTAATCCTCATTATAAGTGCGCCGCCATTACTTTGCCGCGTACTTTTTGAATTTTTAAGTATTTGTAATGTTATAGGCCGATATATATGATACAATCTAAAATTGTAACCTTGCCAATCGGCAATCAATCTTTTTTTGACCTGGGGAAAGTTCCGGAGCGGCTTAGTCCTAGTAGTCTAAGTGGTAGTATCCATAAGGGATCTCCGGGAGAAGCAAGATGGTAGTGATGTATGTGATTGTGCGTGTTCCGTCGACTGGTCGGTGTGCCCACTAAAAACCCTGAAGTGTTCCGTTTCTGCGCGTCATAATCGAAATTACAGGGACATTTTTTTGTCTACTTATTCACACTTTTATTGAAAGTAGTTTAAAACTACGAATTAACTTATCTTTGTAATAATAGCGACGGAGCAATACCAGCGACCAGTGTTTTCCTGTGCTGCCCACCCAGTGGTTCGATTTCAACCATACAGAGTGGACTTTTACACCAATTCTCTGTATTAGGTTTGTTTACTAAAAACATATAACTAGTCCGTCAAATAGATTGTCAAAAAATATTAGACACGTATTTTTTCTTTTGTCGGTTGAACAAAAAAATATAAAGATATAGCCCGTTAAAGTTCCGCGTGACGTCACTAACCGCTGTCCAATGTACCGGCTAGTGCCGTCACGAACCCCTACTCTAAAACTTTGACAAGGTTTATCTTTGTCACTTATTGTTGGATTGACAAAAGAAAAAATACATGTTTAATATTTTTTGATAATCTTACTGACGGACTAATTATAATAATGATTTTTATACCTAGTAAACATCCCTATTGCCGGTAGAATATTTTAAACAGAAACATTTTCACATCGCCAAAATGTATTTCTTCTAAAATGTCATCTTATTGCAGATGCAAGTCGGCCCCAGCGCCCAACTTCACCTGGTCCAAGAATGGGGCCAAGCTTCCAGTCAACACTTCGACCAAGTATTTCGCTGAGTTCCACAAGCTGGATCCCGTCACCTACACGTCCGTGCTCCTCATCAATGACGTCACATCTTCCGACTACGGCACTTATGAGTGTGGAGCGAGGAACGACTTGGGATTCTCTACCACGTCTGTGAAGCTGGATATTACTAGCGCACCTGGTAAGTACTTTACTGTATCAGCCTTTAATCAAATAACACAGAGTTACATAGAAAATTGCGCACATACATACATACATAAAATTATAAAAAAAACACATGTAGGAATTTCTGTTTCACGAGATCAGAGTGTCAGTAAAGTATTCCTGCTCCATCTTCACATTGAAAGGCCCTGACATGTTTACGCGTGCCTCATACTTCATTGAAACTGCTCTTATAACTGAGATTTGAATTTTCACTTTCAGCCAGTACACCATTTGAGAATATTCGTTTCCCCATTTCTCATTCAGCATTGTTGCAGTTTTTTTTAAACTGTTATATTCAGTTCGTATGGCTCCATCGCATGAAATGACTAATGGGGTGAATGAGGCTCTTAGGTCTTCAGCTGCTCGGTTGTATTTTGAGTGTATTACTAGCCTTTAATAGTCCACTGCTAAATTAATGTCGGCTCTTAGACGGTAATTTATTACGCTTACTTATGTAGTTACTGCGCTATTTTTTCCCTGGACTTATTTCTTTAAAAACTGGACCACTCGGTGGAATCAGTACACCACATTTCCTTTCTCTCATAATAACATGAAAAAATGAAGAAGAGTGAAAGTGCAGTTATTACGTCGACTCAATAAACTAGGGAAAAATAGAACTCGAAAGAGGATTTCAGACGAAGCATCGGCTATTCAACTTAGCGTCTACTAGAAAGTAACACTCCTCAAGAATCTGCTCGCGTTGTCTTGACTGGTTTCGTCAACGTTACAAACTAGTTTTCAATGAGTGGTGTTGTTGGTTGTGACGACATAACATATGGGTTTCATTTTGATTCGTCGTTTCAGCAATAGGATGTCCACTGCTGGACATAGGCCTCCCCTAAAGATCTCCAATAAGACCAGTTGGTAGCGGCTTGCATCCAGCGCGATCCTGTGGTCTTAATGAGGTCATCTGTCCACCTTGTGGGTGGACTTGTCATTTTAATTGCCTCATTTGAAATAGGTCCTTTTTATCTGTGTTGCTAAACTATGGACACAATATACAAGCACATGTTTGATTGCAGATCAAGTGATATCACTGACGGTGACGAACGTAACTCACAACACCGTTACACTGCAGTGGATCCCGGGCTTCGACGGCGGACTCTACTCCTGGTTCCGAGTCAGATACAGGTTAGCAGAATTAACTTATCTTGATCCAGAGGAACAACTCCCGTTTTATTTTAAATCTGGAGGATCATTGGCCAGTACAGTGCACTAAAAAAAGATCTCTGTTAGTTACCACATAGGAGTTTGTTTGACTTAGCTAGCGGATTGTTAGCGTGTGCGTCCAGTCGATGTTGTGGAGTTTACGTACATTTGCTCAGAGTTTTTGCGGTATGGGTATGAATTGCTTGGGTCTAAAATATGTGATTCCAAAGATGATTGGGGATGATACCGACATCTTAGATACACAGATTGTATGCCTCTTTTAGTCATTGTACTCGTAGCTTCCAAACAAATGAACTGCTATGCAGTTTTTTTATTTAAAAGCTGATTTATAGAGGCGATCTCTGATTACAACTATACTTCAATAAAATCTCCATTTGAAAGTAATTTGATTTAAAGATATCGTTTATTGTTCTGAACTGTGTACACTAAAGTGTTACAAGATTATTTTTAACCCCCGACGAAAAAGAGAGGTGTTATAAGTTTGACGTGTCTGTTTGTCTGTGTGTCTGTCTGTCTGTCTGTGGCATCATAGCGCCCGAACCACTGAACCGATTTCAGTTTAGTTTTTTTTGGATGAAAGGAGACTTAATCGAGAGTGTTCTTAGCTATGTTTTATAAAAATCGATTGAGCCGTTTAAGAGTTATGGTGGGTTAAAGTGGGGATGGAAGAACCAAAATTCTACAAATGTGCCCAAAATGGTTGTCAATTGAAAGTTTGTTGTCAAATATTTTTGTGTGGGGGATTTTTTAATTAGGTATATTATTAGACACAGCAGCTTATCCTAACGGACATGATATCTCTTATCTGCAGTAATTTGATTTTTTTTTTTGTTTATTTGCTTATACTTTTACTACTTACTTATGAATTTTAGGAAAATCTACGACGAATCATACAAGTACGAGGACGTGATACCCAAGAACGCAACCACCTTCACCGTCGGTGGGCTAGAAAGGAATACGGATTATGTGTTCTCTGTCATGTCCATCAACAAGATTGGTCAAAGCAAATATCGCCCGGATGACACTAAAGTCACTACACTGAGTGAGTATTGTCATAATTATTATATATATTTTTTTTTTCAAAAAATAGCATGACCGACTTTAACCCTGTACATAATTCGCGAATATTTCGCACGGATCGATGTAACATTTTTCACATTATTGTTCATATATCAAAAATGGCTCAGCCGGTTTGGTATAACGTGGTTATACATAAAAAGAGAATATATACGCGTCGAATTGAGTACCTCTTCCGTTTCGTCGGTCAAAAAACAGTAAAATCTTTAGTGAAAAACAATGCAAAAATGATCGTGACCTCGGGATTTGAACCTGCATAACTACATCGCAACATGAGATTCCGTGTCGCTGTTTTACCAATTAAAACTGATGTCAATTGACCTTGTCGACATAGCTGCAAACAAAAAATCACTGCTACAGTAGCCGGCAAACAACTTGAACGAAATAATTAAATTATTTTTCGCGAAAAATCGCAACACCGACTTCCAACGTGTTTCGAATTCGAATAGTTTGCACGAATCGATGTGACATACATGTACATTATTGTTAATTTATCAAAAACGGCTAAGTCGATTTCGATAAAATTTAAGTGGGACCGTTTCGGGAGTATATTATTATTCTTTTGAACTAAAAAATATTTTTTCATATCGGTTCACAATTAGCAAAAATATCGATGAACATAGGTACACAAAAAATAAAATACAATTATATACATACAGACGAACATAGTACCTCCACCTTTTTGGAAGTCGGCAAAAATATCGTTCCGTCTCATTTGTCCTTTGCAAAAACAAATGAGAGGTGACTTTGTTCCATGGCTCAAAAACTATTTGCCGGCTGCTTATACTTATATACGTAATATGTGCGGTGCATTTCTAAAATGATTGAAAAACTTGACGAATGAAGACGTAGATACACTCACTTGCGATAGCATTAAATTTAATAAATAGAGATTTAAAAAACAGTTCTTAAATTGCGTCACGTATTAAAATTAACAAGTCCTATGTGGTTGTTTCATGCATCCGTTTAAAAGGGTGGTTGTGATTTTTTGTATGCTGCCAATATTAGTTGGCTTTTTAAAAGACGTTATGCCTTAAGAATTGATCATACTGATTCTTAAACATATTTAAAGCAAAATCCAACCTCACAACTCTAAGATAAAGTTGTATTTTCCACGCTGCCCAGACCTACTCCCATCATCAGTACAGTCGAGTTCAGAGGAATATAACTCTTATAACGTCCCCGGAGTGTTCATAATCACGGGCACTATCGTGGGCACGGCACTTATCTTGCTGAATGTACTGCTGATCGGATTCTGTCTGCACCGAAGGACCAATAAGAGGATACGAGGTTTGATATTTTGGACTCTATGTTAAATGTCGTAGAGATCTATGTTGAAATCGCCTACAATTTAGATATGCTGTTCTGCTTTTTACATTTTTGATCTTGTCGATGTAGTATATTTAGGTTTGAAATTAAAGACTCTATTTTGGATATCGTAGAGTCGATTTTAGATGTGCTATCATGTATTGTGGTTATATTTTTTGTGGTTATTCTATTATTTAGTTTTAGCACGGTAATGATAACAGTATTGTGACTCGGCCTTGTCCTTGATATATATCTACAGCGCCGCGTGGCCGCGTATAACGTATCATGCGCTAGGGCTGCCCGCCTTTAGTATTTTAATTTTATCTACCTACACAATAAGCCCGATTACAGAGGCGCCAACGTAATTATATTAGCTAAATAGCATAGTTATGTTTCTTTTTCACTTTAGGTATTCTATAGAGAGAACGTTTTTTTACGTTACTATTAAATTTACGCTGGCGCCTCTGTAATCGGGCTTATTGTCTACTTGAGTTTCTTTCTAGTTTCTATAAATTAATATTTAAAATTATTATATTTATTACGTAAAAGAAATTTGCTGTAAATGAAAAAATAAGCGTTCGATAAAAATACATATTGTGTTTTTGGTGTTTTTAGGCTCCGTAGTAAAACGAAGAACCCTAAAAACGTTAATCTCACGCTTCCTAGTTACAAATTCTCACGTTCGTTCTTTACTACGACGCGCCGCGAGTGACTAGCATACCAGAGCATACCCCGCTCCGAGGCGCGTAGGTATCATTCACGTTCCGACCGTTTGTATGAAGACGGAATACTGTTAGATATCATTACCTTACTGCGACCGTTGTGTAAGGAGTGTATACCGCACTCCGAGGCGCGTAGGTATGATTCGTGTTCCGACCGTTTGTATGAAGACGGAATACTGTTAGATATCATTACCTTGCTGCGACCGTTGTGTAAGGAGTGTATACCGCACTCCGAGGCGCGTAGGTATGATTCGCGTTCCGACCGTTTGTATGAAGACGGAATACTGTTAGATATCATTACCTTGCTGCGACCGTTGTGTAAGGAGTGTATACCGCACTCCGAGGCGCGTAGGTATGATTCGCGTTCCGACCGTTTGTATGAAGACGGAATACTGTTAGATATCATTACCTTGCTGCGACCGTTGTGTAAGGAGTGTATACCGCACTCCGAGGCGCGTAGGTATGATTCGCGTTCCGACCGTTTGTATGAAGACGGAATACTGTTAGATATCATTACCTTGCTGCGACCGTTGTGTAAGGAGTGTATACCGCACTCCGAGGCGCGTAGGTATGATTCGCGTTCCGACCGTTTGTATGAAGACGGAATACTGTTAGATATCATTACCTTACTGCGACCGTTGTGTAAGGAGTGTATACCGCACTCCGAGGCGCGTAGGTATGATTCGCGTTCCGACCGTTTGTATGAAGACGGAATACTGTTAGATATCATTACCTTGCTGCGACCGTTGTGTAAGGAGTGTATACCGCACTCCGAGGCGCGTAGGTATGATTCGCGTTCCGACCGTTTGTATGAAGACGGAATACTGTTAGATATCATTACCTTGCTGCGACCGTTGTGTAAGGAGTGTATACCGCACTCCGAGGCGCGTAGGTATGATTCGCGTTCCGACCGTTTGTATGAAGACGGAATACTGTTAGATATCATTACCTTGCTGCGACCGTTGTGTAAGGAGTGTATACCGCACTCCGAGGCGCGTAGGTATGATTCGCGTTCCGACCGTTTGTATGAAGACGGAATACTGTTAGATATCATTACCTTGCTGCGACCGTTGTGTAAGGAGTGTATACCGCACTCCGAGGCGCGTAGGTATGATTCGCGTTCCGACCGTTTGTATGAAGACGGAATACTGTTAGATATCATTACCTTGCTGCGACCGTTGTGTAAGGAGTGTATACCGCACTCCGAGGCGCGTAGGTATGATTCGCGTTCCGACCGTTTGTATGAAGACGGAATACTGTTAGATATCATTACCTTGCTGCGACCGTTGTGTAAGGAGTGTATACCGCACTCCGAGGCGCGTAGGTATGATTCGCGTTCCGACCGTTTGTATGAAGACGGAATACTGTTAGATATCATTACCTTGCTGCGACCGTTGTGTAAGGAGTGTATACCGCACTCCGAGGCGCGTAGGTATGATTCGCGTTCCGACCGTTTGTATGAAGACGGAATACTGTTAGATATCATTACCTTGCTGCGACCGTTGTGTAAGGAGTGTATACCGCACTCCGAGGCGCGTAGGTATGATTCGCGTTCCGACCGTTTGTATGAAGACGGAATACTGTTAGATATCATTACCTTGCTGCGACCGTTGTGTAAGGAGTGTATACCGCACTCCGAGGCGCGTAGGTATGATTCGCGTTCCGACCGTTTGTATGAAGACGGAATACTGTTAGATATTATTACCGTGGTGTTAGTTAGGGTTTTAGTTTTGCCATTAAAATCAAATTCTTATCAAGTCTTATCTTTCTTCACCATCATTGGTAGATTCAATTAGGCTACTACATGGATTAAGATGATTAAAGAAAATCTACGTACTTTATGTTCATTGAAAGAATACTAAGACGTATTACAGTCGGTGATTCATACTATCATTGTGAATTACATTTACTATATATGGCCATTACAGAATTCGAGAGAAAAAAACAGCTGTCCCTTTCGAGCAAATATCTACAGAGCCACAGTCCCTAAGTGAAAGTAGTAAAAAAATGTCCGAGCGCCGTCATACATACCAACTTCTATATTTACATAACATAATTCACAATGACCCGTTTTCTCGAATCTCGACGTTATGTCACCTAATTAGTGCTTGTAACCGACCACTTTGGCATCGCGCGGCGTTGTAGTCGGCTTGCAATCGCCTTACTACTAACTAAAAAACCTACCTACTACGTAGCTTGGGCAGAGTTTTGGCTCCGACACTTTTTTGCACGATTGTGACTCTATAGAAATTTGCTCTAAGGCTGTCCCATACTAAATTGAAACTCTGACGGGAAAAAATGTGTGAAACAGCTCATTTTCTTTTTCGAATGATGTGTTGGCTTCACAGTAGGTAAGAGTGTTTCATAATGGCGGTCGGTTACTTGTTTACTGTTATTGTCTTTGTAAATACATAGTTCTAATCGAATAACAACGAAATATTTCACAATATTCTTTCCATGAAAATATTTTACTTACAAAGACTTAAAAACGGTAACAGAAAATATTAAGTACTTTCAAAGATGGCGAACCTAGAATCCAATTTGCCTAAGTGTGAATTTGAAAATACAAAAAATTAATCTAACAATGCTTTTAAAAATTTCTCCGAAAATTAGTTTCGAAAAAGCTTGAAACGTCTCAAAAGTTAAACATTCTGAAAGCTATTAACTAAAGTAAAAAATGTTTTGTTTTAAAATAAAAATCTTAGAAATTCTTTTCAAATAAAACCAATAAAGTATTTTAATATTTCACTCACTACAATTTACATCGAGAGTGGAATAGCTTCAGTTTTTTATCTTCTTTGAAATCAATTTAAAAAGAAATTAAAGCTTTAAGGAATACTGTAAAAGTAAATTACAAGACACTTGCAGTGGGAGCAACTATCAGGAGGGCTCAACTTTTGTGATAAATGGGCCGCAATGTCAGATTTATAATTGTAGACAGAGCGTTTAACTTATCTAAGCTGTTGTTGCTGAATATTATGGTATTTGTGGAATGTTTTTAGTATACAGGGTTATTCATTATGATGCTATGATGCTAATCAATTAGCATCCTTTTAGGGGTTATTCTGCATATCAACACTAACAACTTTTGTTCTGCGACTTTAGTCAAAATTAAAAAAATATATTGTTCCATAGAAAAATATCGTTCACCCGCGACAATATGTATGGAACAGTTGTTTTTTTTTTTTGAGTTCTGACAAAAGTCGCAGAACAAAAGTTGTTAGTTTTGATGTACAGAATGAGCCCCTAAAAGGATGCTAATTGATTGGGAATAACCCTGTATAGTAGTATAGGGTTTATTATTCCAACAAAACTTTAAAAACATTAGTCATATTTAAAAACAATTTAAAAGGCTGCATGATCTGAGCATTTGAGCTGTTAAAGAAACTCTCTGTAAGGATCTTTTAATTTTCTTCCAAAAGAATGTTTCAGTTTTGGTAGTTGGAAGCTATTACAAATTGTGTTTCGTGGCTACTACTCTGAATTAATTCCATTTTTTTAGTTGGACTTTTGGACATAGGCCCAACAGTGAACGCCCTATGTCTGACAATAAGATCGGTAGGAAGCGGCTTATCCTGCTATCTAAAACTAGATAAGGGATTTAAATAAGCCGTTCTATTCAAATGCTAAAACTGATTTCAAGCAATTTTAAGCTACAATATTTGATTTTATAATCCATCCATCCATCAGCCAAAGGACGTCCACTGCTGGACATAGCCCTCCCCCATGGATCTCCAATAAGACCGGTTGAAAGCGGCTTGCATCCAGCGCGATCCTGCGGTCTTAATGAGGTCAAGATTTTATAATACACTCACGTAATTAGACTATTTATTGGTATTAGTTTAATTTTTTTCAAAGCTGCTTACTAATACCTTAACTGCGGCCCGCTAGAAAAAATCTGCGGGCCCATTTTAAGTTCTCGTGCGCCAAATGAGTCCGTAGTAATGGCTATTCTCCCTAAGTGTATTGCATTACACCGGACTCAAATTCGTTTTAAGTCCATTCTACTGAGGAATTTTGTGGCTGCCTTTTAAAACGCAATCATACATCGAGTAAATTAATTTAAATAATGTTTTTATTTTTTTAATCTTAATTTGAGTCTTACTTGTCATTATTAAGAACAGAAGTTATACGTCTATTGCAGTCCTTTTACAAGGTGTAGTGTTTTAAAGTGCTGGATCTTTTAAATATGTATATTTAGAACTTTGCCTTATTTCGGTGACCGCTGACAATCACCTAGTCAAACTACGTCTAGAGCGCTACAAATAGTCACTTATGAATTACTTATACAGTATGATGCCTAATAACTTCCTTTATTTATTATTTAGTTTGTTTGAATAAAATGTTTATTTTTTATTTAAGAATTTTGTTCTTATTGCTTTTATGATTACTGGGTATTACTTAGTACTACTAGAAAAATAATTACTTCTATTATTTTCAAATTCACACAAGATTTTTATCATTTTAGTTAATCACACCCCTTTATTGTTTTAGTAGTTGCTAGTTTATTTAATTTGCTAACTTATTTTTTGTTTATCTCATTCCCAAAGCTTCATCAGAAGTAGGCGAGCTGAATGTTGTGACCACCGAATTCGTAGAAGCGGCCGACGTGTCAAAATCTGTCATAGTTTACGTGTCAGTCACCGGGGCTGTACTGATTTTGATAAACGCCGCGCTGGTAGCTTGTTTTGTTTTGAAAAGACGAGCGAGACGGCTGAAAGGTGAGTTTTTTTGTTGCTTGGAATTTTTAATGGTCTGCTTGGAAATACTTGCTGTTTTTTGTTGCATGCTAATATGTAACTTATTTGTAGTGTTGATCGGAGTATCAGAATGTTAAAATATTTTAAACATTACACTTCTTACTCTAACCCTCAACTATAACAATAAAGTTCTTACTCTAACCACCAATCTGAAATACAATACAGTAGCATTTTATTGACACCAACAAATTGGAAAACGTAACCAAAAAAACAAAGACAGAAAAGGCACAAAAGGCGGTCCTATTGCTAAAAGCGGACCTCCTTTGGATGCAATAAAACGTATAAACGACAAAAACGGTGGAGTAAACGTAAAAATAAAACTACTTACTCTTACCACTAAAGTTCTTACTCTAATATCTAAAGTTCTAACACCAATTAGTACAATTCTTACGCAAACCACCAAACTTCTTACTCTCACCCCCAACCTACTTACTCAAACCACCATACCTCTTACTCTAACCACTAAAGCTCTTACTCTAACCCACAGAACAAGCGGGCCAGTCGTCCAAGTCAGCAGCTATAGAGATGTACGCACCATCTTCATACAACGACACCATGACGGGGGAGACGCTCAGCTCTGTATCGGAGAAATCAGAAACCTATTCTCAAGATGGCGACGGGCAGCCTCCGCCCATTCCTGAGGTCCCTAGCATGCCGAACCGACATATGATGAGTCAGGTACTGATGTGATATAAACACTATATAGAAAACCTTTTTTCGAAAAAACCTTATGGACTCCCTCCGGCTGCACACAACTGAAATTTGGAATGTGTCCTTACAGAAGTAATTTCCTACAGAGTAGTTAACAAACATTTATTCATGACAAGCGACCCGCCCCGGCTTTGCACAGGTGTATTTTACATAGAAATCTTCCTCTTGAATCACTATCACGGAGTCTATTAAAAAAACCACATCAAAATCCGTTGCGTAGTTTTAAGGATAAAGGTACACTTAGGGACAGACAGACAGGGAAGCGACTTTGTTTTATGCTATGTAGTGATAGTGAATAGTGAAGTGATAGAACCTTCCTCTTGAATCAACTCTATATAGATAGAGTTGATTCAAGAGGAAGGTTTTTTTTTGAATAGTCAAAAAAACCGCATCAAAATCCGTTGCGTAGTTTTAAAGATATAAGCATATATGGACAGACAAACAGGGAAGCGACTTTGTTTTATACTTACTACGAGTATGTAGTGGTACTGTATAGTGTGTATTTAATATTATCTTCAAAACTTTAGAAAGTGCACACAACTGAAATTCGAGATCTTTCCTTACAGAATTAATTTCCTATAAGGTAGTTATAAACATTTATCAATGAAGATACATTGTGTCTACTGTATAAAAGTTTTTTTTTTCAAAAACCTTCGTTACTACTTTCGCCTACTCACGAGAAAGAGTCAGGTTGTTTCCTTCCAGAAGTACTTTCCTATAAGGTAGATTTAAAAAATATTCCATAAGCATAAATATGTCTTGTAGTCGGGGTAGTGTAAGGAGCAGAGTACAATGTATTTGAGGTAGTGAATGCATGACTTAAACAATTTAGAAACATGCAAGTGTCTGACAGGATAAAAAGTGAAAGTTTGTAGTTATTGATAAACATTACATAAGTTAAAATAAAAATACTCGTATTTGTTTGCTTGCTGATATTTATAAATTTTGTGCAAAAGGTCAATTCAATAAATAGGGTCTATATGAAATTAAATTAAATAATCATTTATTCAAGTCAATTCAAAGACTCGATATTAAAGAATTTAAAAATACAAAATCAGTCACATTACAAATACAATAAAATGATTCGGAATAATATTCAAAAAAAATTTTGATAGTGCTTATATAAAATCAAATATTTCCTCCCCCAGACCGGCGACTACCTGATCGACGAGCAGGGAGTGATCCTCCCCCCTCCGCTGGACTACCCGCCCCCCAACTACGCCGTGTACGAGGGAGACCACGCGCGCACGCTGCCGCACCCACACAGGCACAAGGACATCAACACGCACGGCACACTGGGACGAAGCACAGGTAATATTTAAAGACTAGAGACTACTTGATGTACGAGCAAGGTGTAACACTCCCTTTTTGTTGAAAAATTTGCTAGAAACACAGTAATATCAGATTATTAAGTCCCTTTTAAACTAGCTACTACCCAATCGACCAGCAGCAAACTACCCGCTAGAAATACTGGTAAGATATCTACCATGAAACATTACGTTGATTAGTGACTACCTAAGTACCGTTAAACAACCCGTCAGAAACACAGTTAAGATTGCACTAAGTCTCGCCTAGACTAGTTACTACCTGATCGACTAGCAAAGAAACGTAGATTTAAGTCTCCATTCTCTAACCTAAGGTCTCCTCTCGAATCCATTTTTGCATCAAACGTCACCGTCTCGAATCCATTTTTGCATCAAACGTCACTGCCCCGTGTCAAATTTTTCGCGCGCGGTTGCATGGTATCCGTCCCTCTAAAAACGTATATCAAAGAAACAATAGACAAGCTACGTTCTAATAAAAAATACCGTGGAGTAGCCCAATGTATTGACAAAAGTATTTTTCATATGTCTATGATTCAAGTCTACACCTTAATACTTTAAAAAAATGGTAAACTTCCGACAACACTACTTACCAAACCACCGGCCATGCCCAACTTTAGAACACAATATTTCGATCATAACCCAATTATCACTATAAATCACATACACCATTCGAAAGGAAAAGTCTTTAGCAATGTTTTAATACAATACACTATATGAATTAGTTAAAATTTACCACATATTTGAGACAAAAACTGCTGCACTACTCCCGAATTGAACCAAACTGGGCGCAGCGCCGGCACAAAATGGCGTCGGTCATCTCCAAAACAGTGGGAAGGAACTGTTTATTGACTTGAAGGCCCTCTATGGTTCATTTCGAAAATTAAATACTAGCGTTGTTACGAAAAAGAACTTTACGGTTTAAAGCTGTTTTTTGCAAAATCGCACCTTAGGGACAAAAGTTCCCAGCGACGTTTGAGGCAATTTTTTTTTGGGACAAAAGTTCCCAGCGATGTTTGAGGCTATTTTTTTTTAGACAAAACTTCCCACGCGACGTTCAAGTGGTTAGACTAGGAACTACCTGATGAACAATAGCTTTGCTGAAAAATTCGCCAGAATCAGATTATTAAGTCTACTAGACTGGCTACTACCCGATCGACAAGCAGCCAACTATAGACCAAAACCAACTTCTTAGCGTCTCTGAACACGAGGCAAGTCTTTTCGCAGTAGTAAATTCGCGACGAGAGGGGACCTGCACAGTTTGTAGCTAACTTCACAAACGCCAAGAAGTTTGATTCGACCTATCACCGCTACACGGGGAAGCGCCAATATTTGTATTATTTTAGGTGATTTGCGGATGATCTAGAATATCTAGATGCTTGTTATAGTCATCGTTTAAGTATGGAGTGATTTTGATTGGAGCGAGTCGCTAAACGTCACGTAATAGTAGTTTATGCAACTGTCATATAATGAACCGAAATGACTCGAATAATGAATGAAACTCGTTACTATTATGAAACGAGCGCAGTGAGTTTCATAAACTCACACTCGTGTTTTAATACCCGTGTTATATGCAGTTGCATACACTACTTTATCTTCACTAATAAAAATAAAAGTAAACATATTGCGAAACATTAAATTCACGCGTACGCGTATTGCCACAGTGAACTTGGCGCCATTAAAATCTAAACAATGAGAGCGCAGCTGCGCGCGCAGGGCCAATCAGGAGCGTGCGCGCGATGTTATAATGAGATTTTACGATATCGATGTGGATATTATAACATCATGTGAAATTGCTTAAATTGAGTGTTTTGTTGTCTGCCCTATAACAGTAGTCATTATAAGTCAAGTATTGGAAACATAAGTAGAATGTTACAACATTAGTGTAGATAAATGAATGTATCTTTTTCTGTCCAGGCAAATCAAACTACGTGCCAGCGCCAAGCCCGATGCCGCCGCTAGATGGCTCCTACTACAACATGTCTTCCGACCGCTACCTCTCCTACCCGCCTCTCATCGGAGACTATTTGCAACAGGTAAGAACCAATCAGAAACTACCTACAACGTGGAGGGAGAATAGGTGGAGAAGTTACTACTTACTAGCGTATACGGTGTGAGAAAAAAGATGTGCTATACATAGTTAAATAGCTATATACACATTGCTATGATTTTATTATAGATAATAGTAATAACCTGCTTAATACTAATAGAAGTGATAGAAAATATGTTTATAAACATATTAGGTTTAGTCAATAATTTTATAATCAAATACCACAGAGTTTAGAATAGGTATTGCACACACATATAAAATAGTACATTATGATATAAGTGTGGTAATTTTCAAAGCGCACGTATGTCATACGACGTTTTATAACATATTTGCGAGGAAATTAATAAAACTCTGACTTTGAGTGAAAGTAGCATCGTGCGTTTTACATTACAATAACACACAAGTGCGTAATGTCTCTCACTCTCTTGAATGAAAGTAGGAGAAACGAGACCACAGAGTTCTGCAGTCGGTGGCGGCGTGCGTTTTACATTACAATAACGCACAAGTGCGTAATGAAATACATTACGATATTGAATTTGGTGTAATTACAGCCACTTTACAAGCAAATATGTTATAAAATTATAAAAAAACACATACAGGTATATCTGTTTTACGAGATCCATCCAGAAAGTATTCCCGCTCCTAAAGTCATCATAAACATTTATTGATTTACTTATGCATCAGATGAATGAATCAATAGATAATATGATTTAATTTAAGGTACTAAAATAAACTACAGCAACTCGTGAAACATCAAAGCTCGATAGTTCCACTTTGTTACTATGCCCTCTATAAATTTTTCCAAATGTTATTTTACAGTAAAAAATAAAATACTCCACATGGAGTTTCCGTTTCATTGGCCAGATATTTAATTGGGACAGATTTTACGCGCGGAAACCAGATAAAACCGGTAAAAATAAGATAAAACCAAATAAAACTTGATATTTGCTGTCCGGGCGTGTTTTAAACAAACAAAAATGTTTTTTGTGGCGCGCGACACGGCACATGTATTTTCCGTTTTACGATTGCTTGTGTGAGTCATATTTTGCAACGTAAACAAAAGAAAATTACAGTACATATAGGGTTACTCAGAAAAATTTAATAAGCCGAAAGGGTCAGATCGTCATCATGAATAATTTTTGCTATCGAGCCAACTAGCGCGGGAGGTAAGCGCAAAAAATGCAACTACTTTCTAAAAGCTGGTATTATGTTTTCATGGTGTTGTACGACAATACCCCAGAGTCAGTCAGCTGAGATGCTTAGTGTTTGAACGGAATACCCGTTTGTTGTTAAATAAATGAATATCTTGCAACTACTTCTAAAAGCTCAAAATTGATATACGAGTAGAAAAATAATTTAAAAAAAAGTTTAAGTACAGTAAACTACCGGAAACAAGTAACAAGGCCTGTCATGGCTTTAAAAAGCTGTTTTAAAGCCTGACTCTGTTACATGTTTTGGGTGATTGGCTGAGTTAAACTTTTTTTAAGTATTTATCTACCAACAAACCAATTTTCAGCTTTTAGAAATAGTTGCAAGTTACTTATTTATTTATTTTCAAATTCAAACAGGTATCCCCACCAATCGCTATGCATTCCAGCTGACTGACTCCGGAGTATTGTTCCATGACAACGTACGAGTAATATCAAAAATTTAGCTTTTGGAAAGTATTTGCATTTTTTGCGCTTACCTCCTGGAAAAACTCCTAAACCTGGAATTCGTAATAAGCAATCAGATGCCCCATACGAAATTGTAACTCGGCATCGATGACATGATTGAAAAAGCTTATTGTCTCGAATCCCGGATGAACCTATAGTAACAGTTACTCGTAATGATAGTTTAAATCACAACTATTCGTCTCAGTATATAAGTACACCCGTTCTGAGTGGCCCTTTATAATAGTTTGTGCTAGACGTACTACCTATAGGGGATTAAAATTTGACTGAATTGCAAAAAAATAAGTTCTCCTAATAGGAGAACTTAACTTTTTTGCCTAGTTATGTTGCATGATTTCTTCGCTAAAATCGTCCAACAACCGGGAATGACCTAAAGCCTAATACATGAAACGTCAAAAAATTTGACTACGCTTCTGACAGCTTATTTAATCACAAAATGTCGGCCTACAGCAAGCCGGACGCACACCGACGCCGCCGCAGCAGTACGGCGCGCAGCCTCCGAAGCACCTCATGAATGGAGGGGTGCCGGGAGGCTCGCCCTCACATATGGCCAGCCCGCCGCTCAACTACGGACTCGACAGTAAGTTGACAGCTACGGTCTACTACAGACTTGACATTTTAGCCTAATGCGGAATTGACAATCCTTATCCTTACTTCCTTACTAATCCTTACTAATATTATAAATGCGAAAGTAACTCTGTCTGTCTGTCTGTCTGTCTGTCTGTCGCGCTTTCACGCTAAAACTACTGAACCGATTTGAATGAAATTTGGTACACAGATAGTCTAGAGCCTGAGAAAGGACATAGGCTACTTTTTGATTCGAAAAAATAGTTTTAAAGGGTTGAAAACGGGGGATGAAAACGCATTGGCTAGAATCTTAGAAGAAAAAACTTATTTTCTACCATGACAAATGGTAATTTGCATCTGACTTTCCAAATTACATTCTCTATGCCCAATGCCCATTCAAGGCTGCTCGAGTTGCAAATGTCAAAGTCAATCAATCTTTTCCTGTAAAATTTAGAGAAGGTTACATGTATTTTTTCAGTTTAATTACGTAGTTTTCATTCTACTCGTAATAGGTATGCCTACAAAACGCAAATCGAATCTAGCGCGTAGTTCTAGCGGAGCTCGCGTAAAGAAAATTGCTAGAATCCAAGAGTCTGAAGAGCACACTTAAATGCGTTTGACATTAGATGCCGAGCGCCACGCATCTCAAAGAGCTGCTGAGAATCAAGAGCGAAACCAAGCGCGTCGAATTTTAGATGCTGAGCGTCACGCAGCTCAGAGAGCTGCTGAGACTGAAGTTGAAAGTCAAGCGCGGCGACTTTTAGATGCTGAGCATCACGCAGCGCAAAGAACTGCTGAGACTCAAGAGCAAAAAACCAAGCACGTCGAATTTTAGATGCTGAGCGTCACGCAGCTCAGAGAGCTGCTGAGACTTAAGGAGAAAGTCAAGCGCAGCGACTTTTAGATGCCGAGCATCACGCAGCGCAAAGAACTGCTGAGACTCAAGAGCAAAACCAAGCGCGTCGAATTTTAGATGCTAATCATTAGACGTTAAGCAAAAAATTGCATAGTTCCTGTAGGACAGGACAAAAACTATCGAAAGCAAAACTGTCGCCACTATCACAAAGACGCTAAGTGATTAATTCCTCTATGACACTTAACGAAACGTCACAGCGAAACGTAATTAGATGACAGGTGATATTGTCTGCAGACTTTTATAAATCACAGGTAGCATGGCAAGGGGACAAATTGTTTTTCCACCATTATATCCCCTTAAAGAGGAAATAAAGTATGGATTGAAAATGAAAACTGACATTAAAATTGGATAAAATGCTTTAGTCCCTCTGCATGCTACATGTTACTATGACGTAATTTGGTCTGACATTAAAAATAGTTAACATGTTTCTTTATTCTACCTTTATGGTACAGAATCATCATACTTTAATATTATCAATCCGAAAAGTTTGTTGGTTTGTTCCTCTTTGACGCAGCAACGGAGCAAAAGATTGAATTGATTTTTGGTATGGATACCTATGGTTTAAAAGACAGAAAGTGATAACAGGATACTTTTGTATCCCGAGAAAATTCGTGATTCCCATGGGATAGGACAATAACTGTTTCTCAGCAATGGAGCAACGGATTGACTTGATTTTTGGGGTGGGCATAGTTTGGAAGACGGAAAGTGACATAGGATACTTTCCTTTCCGAAAAAATTGCGGTTCCCGTAGGATAAGACAATAACTTTTTCTCAGCAACGGAGCAACGGATTGCCTTGACTTATTGCATGAATATAGTTTGAAAGACGAAAAGTGACAAAGGCCACTTTTTATCCCAAAAACTTTAACAGTTCCCGTAGGATAGGATGAAAAGTAAGCGAGCGGGCCGCGGTAGCAGCCGTCTAAGCGCCAGAAATAACCTGTCATTTCAAGTTTAGGACGTTCCTACATTTTTTCGCACTCCTTCGCGGCACTCAACAGCGCTAGCCCAGACTCGGGCTCCATAACGGAGCTTGCGTTCCCGCCATAATGACGGTGTGTTTCGGAGCACAAGACACATCGTCATCCACCACTCGGGAGTAACCAGCACTGAGCGTCGGACAGCATTCCAACGTCCTGATCCCAGTGCAACGGGTTAGTCATAGTAGCCCAGCGCCTGCGTCTTCAACTGCAGAGGGCAGTGAGAACGGCCATCGCGATACCGACACTTCTCTTCCCCTGCAGCCCCACTGCGTCTTCCAACAGGTTGACGGCCTAGCGGAAGGTAGGGTAGGTGGCGGCACCCACACAACCAGTTCCATCCCACCGCAGCCCCTAATCCTCGGTTGCAGCGTCGCAAGAGCGGTACTACAGCCCGCCTCAGAAGCAACACTCCTCATAAGGCAGGCAATCTACCGGCCATCCTCTCAGCTGCTTTAGTTAAAAGCGGCTGCACTACGAGTGCCGGCCTCTAAGCTGCCTTGGGGGAAAGACCCAAAGAAGAGGGAGACTTCTAGCGCCGCTTTTTCAGCTGCCTTAGGAGACCTCCCCTGCCACGACAAGGCGGGAATACACAGGGGGGTTGTATATACACTCCAACCGTAACTTAACCAACAAAAGCATTCCTCTAAGGTATTTTGATGTTTGTCGCTTAGGTTAGGTTTCGCAGCCGACATAAACATTAGCCAAAATCAAAATATAACGCGGGCGAAGCCGGGGGTAAAAGCTAGTAAATTATAAAACATTACGTAACAAATCATAAATTATAAAACATATTAAAAAAATAATTGAATAAGATTTCAAGTGGAATCATATAAGTAATGTCAACAATATTACAGTGTCCCTAGAGCGCGTGTCTGCGGGCGGCACGCTGCGGCGCGCGCGGCTCGACAAGATGGCCGCCGTGCCGCCGCCCGACGTCACCGTGCTGCACCCCGGCGCGTGCACGCAGGTACCTCGTGCTTACTTTTAATGTAGCCGTAAGTATGTAACTGCTGTCACTGAGCTAGCTAGCGTGTCACCACAGCTACCCCAACACATGAGCCCAATTTCTGAAACGTTACAATCATTGTAACGTTCGCAAACGACCGCACGCTGTGTCTTCCCGCTCGCACAATCATACTCGTAGATGTTCAATACTCGCTCGCGCTCTTACTTTGCCTCGTGACCGTCTGCGCATACGTTCTGATGATTCAATTAATAAAGCCCATGGTCCGATCCGACAGCTCCCTGCAACAGGAAGTATTCCGTATTTAGTATAGGCGCCGGTTACCAAAGGCACACCGACATACACCGACCCCGCTGGTGAGGTCGAGGTCCTTCAGGATATGTCAGAAGATCGGTTAGATTCTCCCCAAATAGTCAACAACTCAACCTATTAAGGCCACAGGGCACACCTCTTCTGGGGTGCCCGGGCAAGTCTAAATCCCTCGCCGGGTGACGGCCCAAGCCGAGGTCCGTACCTTCTCAGGTGCCCTTGCGCTAGTCACCCTATATAACCTAATCTTAGGGCTCAGCCGCCTTCTGCGCTCGCCCAAGTCCGGTTAGCTGTAGAGGCCTAGAGGCCAACAGCTTTAAGTCAATAAAAAAAAAATAAAGCACTTGGTCTTCACTTTACATTTTATATCACGTCACACAGTTGTTAGTTGGTTGCTGTTTTTTCTAGTGTCGGTGTACGTAGCTGTGGTGATAAGCTGGTTTGGCCTCAGCCTTAACTAAACTGAATTTATCACGATGACGTGCGGTATCTGCGCCATGCGAGAGTATAATATGTAATCTAATTAATACGGAGTGACTATTTGGTCATATGGTTTGGTTGATCAACCAAAATTGGTAGACCAACAAGTGTGACCAACCTCGACAAAATTATAAAACAGTTGATTCTCTTTCTATTATTTTGTGATGAGTCCCGTAGTGAAATTTGGACAATGACAAGCTCAACTACATCCCTTATTTCCAATGACCAATTAGTCTCCCTGTATAAAATTTCGAATGGAATTACATCATTCTCGCTTTTCTCTAAGATGGATGAAGAACGTTTTTAATAATCTCCAACGATCATTCCAATATTATTAAAGTACTTACTAACCAAAATCCTTCCAAACCCTACTCTTTATTCTATTTAGTTTGTTATCCACTATTCACCATATTTATTTAAAATTTTTGGACATTACTCCTACTTATAAATACGACTGACGATATTTTTTGAGACCTAATCATTTAATTTTTGTTCTAGCACTCGCAAACACCAAAGCAACCGCAGTCAATCCTCAAAGACCCGTCGCGGCACAAATACGGCACACAATATGGCAGCCCAGTCTCCTCCAGCACTCCTCAGAGCAACTCCAGCCAAATCCTCACCGTACAAAACCTCACTTCTGACGTCCCCCAGTACGGGACTATCAGAAAAGACAAGAAACAAAACGTAACTATAGACGAATCGTTTAACAAACGGAACGAAACGCACGTTGTCTAGACGACTCTGCGGTCGAAACGTTTTTGCTTTCGATAGTGTTTTTCGTAACTGTCAAATTAAAACTGAAACGTCAAAGTGAAGTGTAAAGTGTTGATAGCTAGCAGTGTAAATATACGTGGACTAGTGAATTGTAGATAGATATTAAAATAATTGAATGTGATACAAGCGAGGACTTAAGAGTGAATGTAGTACGGTTAGATAGATTTGACAATTATTAGCCCATTAAAGTCATTGTTATTATTGTTTTTGGGCTATAAGTGCAGTGTTTGTGCAGGAGGGAAACGTCGAAATGATTTTACAATGCTCATTTTTGGAATGTTTCTAGATTTTTCTACTCCCACCGACTTGAATACCTCGCAATTGCCAGTTTTGTCTTCTTTACATGATGATCAACGTATTTTGATTATATCAAATGACTTTTGGTACTAATGAAACAGGCACTTACGAGTACGCCCTATTGTCTTATGTAATGTCGTTGCGTTTTGGTGAAAGAAAGTCACACTTACACCTTATCGTCTTATGCGAAGACTTTGGGTTTTGATGAAACTGACACTTACGTCCTATCGTCTTATGTAATGACTTTGGATTTGATGAAAGTCGCACTTACGCCTTATCGTCTTATGCGATGATTTTGGGTTTTGATGAAAGTGGCACTTACGCCCTATCGTCTTATGTAATGACTTTGGGTTTTGATAAAAATTGCAAGCCCTATCGTCTTATGTGAATTATACGATGTTTCCCTACTGTATGTGACTGCTATAAGTGTGGTTGTATTCAAATTACGGTCGACTGACTTATCAAAATATTTAGGTGGTACGTCCATTCTGACATTACGAAAGTCGTAAGTGACTCTCTGATGTCTGAAAATAATTAAGAGTTCTAGGTACTAATGAAAATTTATTATAAAATTCTAATTTTATTTCAATTAAATTATAAGATTTATTGTTGAATCAAATCACTTAACATTACAAAGATCGTTTTGAAAATTTTGACTGTGGAACTGTTGTCTCAGTTCTTAGTTCAAAATTTTTAAAACGTTCTTAATTTGATTTATGTCGTTTGAAACGATTCTTTTTATTTGTAAAAATAATGTAACGATTCCCACGAAGGATCTCTTTGATTAAGTTTTTAAATTGTATTTTCAATACTTATAAAAATTATAATGCATTTATTACTAACAGTGTTTGTTGCTAAACACTAAATATGTACTTGTTTTTATAAATTGGGAAATTTTGAATTTACCCGGACGACTAATCGTCGCATTTTTTAAATTTTATTGTTCATCAGAAACTTAACAAATGTTAAAATATTAGTGTTTAATACAACGTGTATGTTTCAATAAAACGGTACAAGTATACTTTACAAAAGCGATCTTTTTTTATCATGTACCTACATTATATTTCTTATGATTAAACAATATTTATATCCTACAATAATGTAAGTTATTACATTTAAAACTTGTTGTAAAATTGTTTTTTAATTCCTAAATCGCCTTCCAATCCAAGGTTGATAGCTTTTTTGAAATAATTCCGAAATATTTTTGAAACTATTTTTTTTAATTTGTATTTTTTTTTTGTGAAAATAATGTACTTGTACGTTTTATAGTAACTATCACTTAGCTCAATCTACAAGATTATCTCAAAGGTGTCAAATTGTCTTTAGTAATTTTAGTAAAATTATATAAATATAACTTTTTTGATATTTTGTTTCAAACCGGAAGATGTGAAATAAATTACTATCACATTATGGTACTAAATAAGGTATAGGTCAATTGGTAATTTCATACTGTAATAAATGTAACTTTTTTACGTATTTTATTGTGTGGTTTAGAACGAATCAAAATTGTTGGCGGCTGAGTTGTAACTGCGAAGCTCACTGAGCAGCGCGGGGAGTGGGGTTCGCGCGACTCGTAGCTCACTTCACAACCGCCAACAAGTTTGATTTGGCCTATAACACTGATTTTATCAGTCGTCCGACAAAGGCGTAGGTTTTACTTTTTCATTATTGTTATACCGTAATGTCCAGAGGCTTATGACGTTTTTTAATTAATTTCTGTGCCAACTAATGAAAAAAATTTGTCATTGTAAGAAAAAAATAATTAAAAATTTGTACTGAGAAAAAATAATTAAAAATTTGTACTGGGTTGCAATTTTCAAATTTTGTTTCTTAAAATGACAGCAACGGACGACTTTATTAATATGTTTATTTAATTTCGCAACATTTTAATAAAAACAATGTAAATAAAATAAATAATACTCAAGATCGCGAACTGACAATAAATCTAAGTTAATTTTAATTTGTGTTTCCCGCTTGTATTCAATGTAAATAAATTATTGTAATTTTTCTATAACATTAGCTTTTCTACTCCAAAATTTAATCGGAATAAATCGCAGATACCAAAGTTTTATTAATTTAATTTTATAAGTTATTAAGCTAATTATTTTTTATTATTTTCCTATTGATTTATTTTCGATATTGTAACAATTCCTCTGAAATAATTTCAATGAACGAACGTCGACTGATTTTCAAATTAATTACGTTAATTATTTGTAAAACAATTTATTTTCTAAATTTAAAAATCCATCCATTGACGAAATACGATTTTATATATTATACAAAAATATATTGTTACATTTCGAATTAAATAAAAGATCTAATAATACATTTTTGTTTTATTTTTATTCCGTTTTTTACCTTATTGTCAAATTATTGCAACCTATCACTTCAAGAAATCGGATTTTTATTTGAATAAAGAACTGATAAAGTGCCAAAAAGTAGGTTCGCATTATTCCATTATTCAAAAAACCATATAAGATAGTTAAATCATTGTAGCCGTGTCATATACGTCCTTCTACATTAAATAGTTTATAAGTAATTATAAAAACCCGTGCCTTAAATACTTTTACGCCATTATATCACATTAAACTTTGCCAAATTAGGATAAAAAAATATTGATAACATCTACTCGGTATTATTTTGGATTTCGCTAAGGGCTATTAATGTTGTTACTTATACAGGGTTATCCAGACCCAGTCGAAAGCTGGAAGGAAGTGATTCAAGCTATTAATGTGAATAACTGTTACAGGGCCAGCCCGGAATAAAAAAAAAAAAATCAGGAACCTTTATGTTTCCCGAGATAGTAATATTTTATTTGGTTTCTTTTTCAAATAAAATAAACAGTTTTTTACAATGGGCCAAAATTATATTAAAAAAACATTGTAATAGGAAAAAAACTGTCAGTAAATGTTAGTAAGCACAGTTTTTTATTTATTTTCTGAGTAGATGTTATCACGACAAACAAATCAATCTTTAATCTACGTTTAACTAATAGTATTAATAATGTCTTAGTAATTTAATTTGTGTATGCCACCTCCTTAAATTTATTTTAAATAAACGTATAAACAAGACTGATTTTGTTTTGTAAGAGTAGTAATTCAGATATTATTATTTTAACAATAAACTACTCATACAGACAGACAGACAACTCTTTATTGTGTGCACAAATATAAAAAAAAATAACAACAGCTACAAAGTATACATCATGAATTAGTGCCACAAATGGCGGCCTTATCACTAACAGCGATCTCTACCAGGCAACCACTTATACCGTATTTTGTGCGTGTCAAGTTTTTTCTACCTTCCTATTATTACATTTTAGTAAGTTAGTAAGCAACGTTCGGCGCGGTCAATCTTCGGATGGGTGACCGCTAGTGGCATTTATAACTGAGCACTGCTCATGACTTGGACGACACGTTAAATTGTAGGCCTTGGTTATTTAAACCGTTAAGCCATGTCAGAAGCCTTCAGGCTGCTTCAAAGCTCTGACAACAGGGCTAGCCATCCGGCCTCTTACTTTTAGTAATATTGTATCTTTTCCAAAATAAATATTTCGTTGTAGATACTAATTTTATTTTTTAATAAACATACAATACTATTATTAAATAATTTTAGGTTTCTTTAAAATACGAGCTTGTCATCATAACAATATAATTTTACGAAATTCTCCAGTAATATTAAACTTGGTAAAATAAATTCTATACATAATAATTACTGTAAAAACATTCTACAAATCACTATCAGTACCATTGCAGATTTTTAACATAAATACGTTGTTAAATTTAGATAAGCACATATGATGAGTTTAATTTTTAACCTAATTAAATAACCAATCGCATTTTTGTCCCATTAAAAAAAAAAAAAACATTTTTTAAGTTGTGTCCATATCCCATGTTTAGTGACATAATTTAGATCAATTAATTAACGTTGTCGAATTATCTTTTTTTTTGTGAATAAAAAAAAGAGTTTAATTAAAAAAATTACTCTGTATTAAAAGTTGATTAAAAACTTTTCTATACATCTCAAAACTTAAAATATACTAAAACAACTTAATAATTTACTATCGCGTTATTAAACGTTTGAAAATAACTGTACGAGTAGTTATTAGTATCCATATACGGCGGGACTAATCGCGCACTAACAATACAGAATAAATATCTCACTAATTCGAGAGTCCCATTATTCCCGTAGTATTAGAAAAAAATGCTCAAATCGCAAAAGTAACAGCTAAGTAAAAGAATAACAGCTGTATTTTTAACAGTTTTTTTTATAGTAGAGCGTTTCATGTCACCTTAACAATATTTTTTTGTTCACATATTTCTACGGGTGATTCATTTCTATATGCCGTATCAGAGATATCATTGTATTATCATCATGATCAACGTTTACTATGGGACCAACCCGGGTATCACGGAAAAACTTCCTTGCAACCTTCGAGCAAATAACTATAGAGTCACAATCGTGCAAAAAAAGTGTCCGAGCCAAAACTCTGCCCAAGCTACGTAGTGGGCAGGCTTTTTAGTTAGTCGGAAGGCTATTACAAGCCGACTACAACGCCGCGCGATGCCAAAGCAAAGTTACAAGCATTAATTAGGTTTCATAACGACAAGATTCGAGAAAACGGGTTATTGTGAATTATTTATTGTAAATATTTAGGTCGGTATGTATGACGGCGCTCGGACATTTTTTTACTACTTTCACTTAGGGACTGTGGCTCTGTAGATATTTGCTCGAAGCTTGCAACAAACAAACAACAACAGCTGATATTTTGTCGAAAGTTATTAAACATTTTGCATCAGCTGATTTTTTCGCTATTTCTTGGACCCGTAGTAAATATTGGTTACAATGGTTAGTAAAATGATATCTTAGAAAATATCCGTGGTCTAGAAATTACCATCGTATAACTTCATCATTTCTTTTTTCAGCCATTGTAAATCACATATTAATTATAATAAAATACCTAAGGTTGTAAATGTTCTATGAATTCGAATGTGACTTTAATAGTACGTAATGCTCATGATTGTGTAATCAGCAACAAATTAAAGCATATATGTTAAAAGTATTACTTTTTATTGATTTGAAAATATCCTCCTTCCATACATACGAGTATCTTCCAAAGGAACCGTGGTGATTTAGTGGGACAGCAATAAACTTTCAAATTAAGGTCGTGTGTTCAAACCTCGGTTTCGGTCAAATAGGTTTAACCAAGTGTTACTTTGCAACTACATATTTTACCCTACTGTTCAAATAAGAGGCTAAAAGAAAGTTTGTATCGAACCTAGTATCTCTACTGTACTGACATTTTTAGTAGTCTACTGACGGACATAGACCTACCCGCGAAGAGTGATTAGACCGAATCAGTCACGCTGGCTCAGTGTAGGTTGGTGAATTCATATAAGTTATCAAAGAAGGATGTCGGCAGCTCATACATACGAGAACGAATACCTGTTGTATTATACGAATACAATCTTTTCTCCTAAGTTTATTTCTAAAAATGTTATGTTTATTAGAGTAATTTAAGACGCTTCTATAACTGTTCTGATATGTACAAGTTCGTTTTTAGTGAAGTTTTAAAATATTTGACCACACAAGCATTGGTAGGAGATTTAGATGGTAAAAACAATAAAACATCATTGTAATTTTTTTGGTGGTCTAATTTTAATTAGTAATATGAAAACAGCAAAAAATCACTATATTTTTGAAGCACATATCATTATTAGAAAAAATGTTTTGTTCCATGATTGCAAAAAAATAAATTGAAAATGTTTTGACAGGTCGAGTCTCTGCATCCTTCTTTCTTCTATGGACGTATGCAAGTTGGTTCACGATGTTTTCCTTCACTGAAAAACTAGTGATCTTCTGCAAATTCAGAAAATTTTAATAATTGTTTAATATAAATTCATTAGTAATTGGCACTTATAGCGTAGTTTGACTGTCTGTCAAGGATCATCAAAGTTAAGCAACGTTCGTAACGGTCAGTCTTCGGATGGGTTATCGCAGATGACATAAATTTACAATTGAGCGCTACCGTGGCTCAGATGACAGGATAAATTGTAGACCCTGGTTACATTAACCGCATGAGTGTGTGTATGTCAGAAGCCTACGGCTTCCGGTAGTTTATGACACCAGGGCTAACCACCCGGCCTATATGAACTTACTTATTAGTAAGTATTAGTAAGTACTCTGACGTAGCGCTCGTAGCGTAGTTTGACTAGGTGATTGTCAGCGATCACCGAAATTAAGCAACGTTCCGCACGGTCAGTACTTAGATGGGTGACCGCGGGTGGCATTTTCCAACTGAGCGCTACCGTGGCTCGGATGACACGTTAAATTGTAGGCCCCAGTTGTTTTAACCGTTTAGCCATGTCAGAGGCCTTCAGGCGGCCTAAAAACTCTGACACCAGGGCTAGCCACCCGGCCTATACGAACTTACTTACTTAGTACTCTGACCTGTGATTCTCCAAAAACCACATTGAAAACTATGTCTATATTTGAAACAATATGTTCAAGAAACACTGATATGGATTTATGACTTCTACTACGCGAGCTACGCGATGAGTGCTACGGCTACGTGCTACAACGCTACGGAGCTACGGATTAGTTATAAGTTTTAAAGTTATACTCGTACTAGCTGATCCGGCAAACGTTGTTTTGCCATATAAATTATTTCTGGGTTGAAAAAAATGTTAAGGGTGAACAACCCTTATCACTTAGGGGTATGAAAATAGATAGTAGCCGATTCTCAGACCTACTGAATATGCATTTAAATTTGGTAAAAATCAGTAAAGCCGTTTTGGAGAAGGTTTTAGAAATTATTTTAATAAAAGAAAGATTTTATATAAAAGAAAGAAAGAGAAAGATATACCTACGACCTACGTTACAGTTATGAAGTAATAAATAACCAGCCCAATGTAATTAAAACTCGTACTGAAATGCAATAGCCATGATTAGTGGCTTAAAAAATGTCATTATAACTAGTAGTTCTCCGACCAGTCGACATCGCGGCACATCTCTTTATAATTGCCCTTATCTCGACTCGCTCTCGATCAATGTGGTTCATACTCCAAAATACTGCTAGTATCTAAATACCAACAATCTTGCCAAATTATCAAAATTTGCTGATAAATAGCGCGACAGCCAATTTCCCCCCTTTTTAGGGAAATACTCCCTAAGTCCGTTAAAAATTGAAAATTGGAAGACCTCTCAGGGCTGATATGATGATGAATATTTATATTTAAATTCAGAATGTTGCCAGGCGCAAGTTGGTTCAATTCTACGTGTATTTACAGCTATCTAGAATTCGTGTTTGCCGTTTAATATTCAAACGTCAGATACCTAAACCTGTAATATGCTAAATAGGTATAGCTCTAACGTCAAACACAGACGTATGTTACGACGACGCCCTAAGAAGAGAGAGTAAGCGTGATAATGTAAAAAAAAACATATTTTATCCTTAAATTCAGAAAAGTGTTTCTGAAAAGTGTACTACTACTGTAACCACATATGAGATCCATCATAATAAGCATTTTATATGGGACCAACCCGAAATTTAAGAAAAAAATCTACAGCAGATTTTTTTCACGCAAAATTTTTCGGAATTCTGACGGTTAATTATTAAGTCTTGTGACTAAAAACAGCCTCATCACCCTTCGTGGGTAGGCCTACATCCTGCAGTGGACTTTTAAAAAGGCTGGTACAATACAATACAAAAAGTACAATACAAACTAAAAATAGCTTGAGAATTTTTATTATGTTTTGTGGTACCTACATATCAATTTTCCTGTTTCAAAAGCTTTAAAACAATTACTCTTATGGAATTGCGCTGGTTGCTCGTAAGCGCAACCACCAATTTACACAGAGTTGGGACCAGTTATGTGACAAGAATATTAGGTGTAATACTGTTGTTTTTTTGTATTTTATGATTTGTTTTGTTGTTTATGTATTGTACCTCTTATTTTTGTTACATGTTTTCTGTATTTCTGTATTATTTCTTATTTATAATCGCGTTTCGCCTATATTTTACACCTCTGACTCACTGAAACGGTGGAATATTGATATGGTAATTTTAATGGAGGAGTTCAACTCGACGCGGGATCACTTCGCTTCACAATAAATGTTATTATAGCTTTATAAAACTCTTTAGCCGTTTCAGGACTTTGGACTACAATGTTTTAAAAATAACATAATGTTAGGTTTTAAGTGTTTTATTGGTATTTGTTTTTTAAAAATAAGTGTTTAATTTGACTCTAATATTAATCGATTATTTGTTTTGATTTAGTCTTCAATTTGATTTAAAGACTTTGATTTGACTACCTAGTCGGTTGAAGGACTACCTGACTCAAAATAAAGAAAGAAAATAAAGAAGAAAGAAAGGAAAGAAGGGGAAAAAGCATGGCCGTAGAGGGGCGAAAGAAAGTCGGCAGTCTGTTCGGTGAAGCGGTGCGATGTGCACCTCCAGAGTTTACACTGTTACTCTGCCCAAATTCATATAAGTTATATATAAGTGAGATATGATTTATAAGAGTGTTTTACTACAATTAGTTTGGACTTATATAGTTGTAAAACTTTCGGAGGTAAGAGGAAATCCGTAAACGAATCAAAGTTACCGACAGAGACTAGTGGATTGGCAAGTTACAAGAGACATAGCACGAATGTTATCGAGTGAAGACGAACAGGCGCAGCGTAGGACGTCCACCCACAAAGCGGACCGATGAGTCAATAAGACCGCAGGATCACGCTAGATACGACTACATCTCCACAGTTACAAACGGTCTAATATGAGTTTTTCACCATCACATTCCAAGCCACTGGAGCAGTTATGCCAGCAGCCCAGAGCCACGCTCCGCTACTTTAAGGAGCTGGGTTGGCTCGGGTAGACGCTGGAGGGGGAAATGCACAAAACACCCCATGCGGGACGTCAGTGCAGGACTCATCGCCCCCACTTCGAATTAGAATTAGAAGAGTTTTTCTCTTAAACTCTAGGTTAGCCCCATAGTGAACGTTGTTCAAAATTATGGTTTGATTCACCTCCTTGTGGTTTATTGTACCCCTTTCTGAATAAACCTCCATAAGATTGTAAATATCAGCATTTTCGATACTTATATCGATCACATTAAAAATCAAATTCGTTATAAGCGAGCCTATCAATTTCCATTACGCCATATTTTATTTATAATTTCCAATTTTCCCCAAAACATCTGCAGAGTTGCCACTAACTCCTTAAAAGCCGAACGGTGTACTTTATAGGGATACAGGAAAGTGATTCAGCATCACCTGGCAATACTCATTCTTATATACAGTAAGGCCTTAAACTGAAATAATATAATCCTTACTAATATATATTACTAGCAACCCGCCCCGGCTTTGCATAGGTGTATTATACATATAAACCTTTCTTTTGAATCACTCTATCTATTTAAAAAACCGCATTAAAATCTGTTGCGTAGTTTTAAAGATATAAGCATACATAGGGACAGACAGACAGCGGGAAACGACTTTGTTTTATACTACGAGTATGTAGGTAGTGATGATGAATTCTCAATCATAATGAAGTTCCTAAGTGTGCTTGTTGTTTTTTTTTGGCGTGATAACGTCTTATTAATCGGTGAACGCCAGCTGCACGTATGAAAATATCACGTTCCGCCCCAGCGTGCAAGCGAGAGCGTGGAACAAGCGATAGAGAGGCACGATCCTAAGGCCTAAGCGTTCAACTTGTTTCAGTTGTTGATTCAATATTTTTTCTTATAACAATACCACCTAAACTTATCGTCCTTATTTAATTTTAATTTAATTTAATTTTTTATTTTAATTTAATTATAATTTAATTTTTTTTTTATTGTTTTGTTACATTCCATAGAGATACCTACTAGTCCAGCATGCAACATGTGAAAAAGTAACATTCGTTCGTATAGAAAAATATACAATATACTCGTACTACTACTTATTTGAACCTAAAAATATATCACTACATTCTTTCCATTCGAGAGCCCTTACTGTCAATAAGTGTTTGTAACAATTTTGTTAAGATCAACCAATTTTGGTCTGCTATTTTTGTGATAAACATTTCAAAATTTGACGCGCTCGCAGGATTTGAACCTGCATCCCTCTGGGATTCCGGCCCAGATGCTTTGTCCAATTAAGCTAGAACTGTTTGTAGAAATGTTTATCACAAAAATAACATTTCTATAAACCTAGTGTGCGAAGCACGATAAAAATCATTTGATCAATTTTGGTCTCTTTAGATGTGGATTTGAAACCAGTTCAAATTCATCTTCCGTTTTGTAAATAATAAATATTTTCTATAAGACGTTCTTATTAAGAAACGACCGTATTTTTAATAATAAATCTAGTTTCTTTTTAGGGTTACATCAAACCTGAATTCTTAGACGTTTTTCGCTCTATATTAATAATGGTATCAGGTAGATGCTTAAAATTTTCACAGAATATTTAGTTTTATATTCCCTTCAATAATAAATAATAAAATTAAAATAAAATAAATATTTAAGGGGTATACTCCCATACAGTACGGAACCCTCCGTGCGCGAGTCCGACTCGTACTTGGCCGATTATTATTGTTGCGGTCATAGCGTAGCCCAACTGGATGACTGGAGTTAAAAAAACTATCAGCACGATTAGTCTTCAGATGGGTGACCGCGGAAAGTGCTCAGCTGACAGGCTAATTATTTTATAGGTCATGTAGGTCTTATTGGAGATCACTTGGAGATCTATAGGGGAGGCTTATGTCCAGCAGTGGACTAAAACAACGACGACAGGTAGGACATTTTAATACAGATTTGATACGATGGCATCAGATCTGTATTAAAATGTACCTTTTAATTCAGATCTGATACGATGGTGATGGCATAAAAAGTCCTACCCGACCCTATCTACGGGCCTTTTTACAAGGTTTTTATTAACTTGCAATGGATATGTATGTCAGTATGTTCGGGTAGAATCTTGCAAGTTAAATTTGACCAACTTCCTAGTTTCCGATAAAGATGAAATTTTGCTCTGACAATGCAATAATATAGTACCATGTGATGGAGTCAGAGGGTGGCCATAGGAACCCCCCCGTAGTGTTTGGGCTTGTTTACTACTTGTGTTGTATTTTTAAAAAGTTATAGTTTTATAATAAATTATTTAACTGACCTTTACTGAAACCAGCCTTTTAAAAACCTAATAGTCCCATGTCGCGTTTTCTTAAATGCAATGATATGGCGTAACCGACTTTAATCATGTACAGAATTCGAATAGTTCGTATCAATCAATGTATCATTAATGTAGTAATTTTTACATAATTGTTTAATTGTCATTGATGAGCAGGGTGAGAGGGAGCCGCAACACCATCCTAAAAACCATATCCGAGGATCTTGATGCTCCCATGCTGCGGCATTTTGTGCGGATTATGACGGTCGAGCCGACGTCCTTAGTCCGTCCCGCACGATATTGGCAGCTGTAAAATAAAATCTTAAATTACAATTATAAACTACCTATTTAGATTAAGTACTAACATAGTGTTGTAAGTTAATAATTTGTTTTACTAACCATGGATCGTTGTTGTCTTGAATAAATATATTTTGATTTGATTTGATTTTGATTGTTGATTTTTTTAAAACTGCTCAGCTGACTTCGATAAAATTTAATCTTAACTATTTCTGTATGATCTACCAACCACAAAAAGAATCATCAAAATCGATTCTTAACCTCCTTTTTTGAATTTGGTTGAAAATAAACTGTCCGAAAAAAACCTAACATGTCGTGTCTTTTTTTAAAGCAATGATATAAAAATATGAGCGAAGGTCGGTCCAATATACGTCAGCGATTTGTGACGTCACGACCTCGGCATCTTGATAAAATTTAGTACAGCCAGCAAAAAAAAACACATTCGCCTTTGTTTATTTTGAATACATGGGTTCCTAGGTTGGATTTGAGTTAAATGTACCAAGGTTTCTATTACTTGTCATTATTCTGAGGCATAGACAACACGGGGGCTGTTCAGTTTGATGGATTGGGTCGTTCCCATAAGTTCTACTATTAGTTGTACTATCATCGAAAGTTCCACGGGTAAAGTGAACCTTCACCGAAAAAATAGTGGTATGTAAACCAGTAGATAAATTCTAAATAACTCATTGTTACGGGTCCGCATTTTTTATTATTCCTTATAGGTTTGCATTTGACAACATACTGCCTGATGTTAAGCAGATATGCGGTCTAGGGTGATACCTAGATATATCTATCTAGAAGATACCTATATACTCGGGATTTGAAGACACCCACGGTTTACTTTAACAAAAAAACAGACCCAGGCAAAGCGTTCCATATTCTGGCTGTTCGTATGAGGAATGAGGATTCGAAACGCTTGGTTCTAACACGCGGAATGTCCACCATAAAAGAGTGGCGCTTTGGTCGCGTCTGTCTAGCCGTACGATACAAGAAAGGGGCAGGTGGACCAGATTGTGCAATATTGTACTTTTAACCTTTAACCTATTAATATTATTTCCAGTCGTTTTGTTGCGAACGGTACAGGGTCCCGAGTAAAGACTGTGTCACAAGTACTTTATGTGAAACAATATAAGGGCCGGGTCAGCCCTTTACAATGCCAATATTTGGCATAAACGAAAATACTCGAGGGCTCCTATTACCAACCCTTATTAGGTTTTCGGCCGCCCTAGGGTTGCTACTCGTTACATATCTTACAAAAATACAAATAAATATAATAAATTAAATTATATTAAAACATTTTAAAAGTAATATCAAACTTATAAATTATTACAATTATAATTTTTCACAAAAAAATGGCATGACCGACTTCAGACGTGTACAGAATTCACGAATGAATGGCACGGATTAATGTAGTAATTTTGACACTATTGTTGATTTATAAAAAATGGCTCAGCCGATTTCGATAAATAACAAATGTGACCAATTTCAAAGTATGCCCATTCCAATAAAAAAATATCAAAATCATACCGCTCTGTAAAAAGTTATTAGTTGTATTACATAAAAAAGCAATAAAAATATACGTGTCGACTTTAGGACCTCCTCCGTTTTTTCGTCGGTCAATAATGTACAAGGTGTCGCTTCGCAGAGTGTATAGTTTAGTGTATAGTGTGTGTAGTTTACACACGTATACCATATGCATACATTTTTGTCAGACGCATTATAATAGTAGTTTATGCAACTGTCATAAATAATACCCGTGTTATATGTAGTTGCATACACTACTTTATCTTCACTAATAAAAATAAAAAACATATTGCGACGGGACGGGACGGGACGGGACGGGACGGGACGGGACGGGACGGGACGGGACGGGACGGGACGGGACGGAACTGGACGGGACGGGACGGGACGGGATGGGACGGTACGGGACGGGACGGGACGGGACGGGACGGGACGGGACGGGACGGGACGTGACGGGACGGGACGGGACGGGACGGGACGGGACGGGACGGGACGGGACGGGACGGGACGGGACGGGACGGGACGGGACGGGACGGGACGGGATGGGACGGGACGGGACGGGACGGGACGGGACGGGACTGGACGGTACGGGACGGGACGGGACGGTTTTCGGGTTCTTATTCTTAGGATTCACGCGTACGTGTATTGTCACAGTGAACTTGGCGCCATTAAAATCTAACCAATGAGAGCGCAGCTGCGCGCGCAGGGCCAATCAGGAGCGAGCGCGCGATGTTATAATGAGATTTTACGATATCGATGTGGATATTATAACATCATGTGAAATTGCTTAAATTGAGTGTTTTGTTGTCTGCGCTATAACAGTAGTCATTATAAGTCAAGTATTGGAAACATAAGTAGAATGTTACAACATTAGTGTAGATAAAAAACCTTTAATACAATGTGACCAAAATTGAAATTGCAGAAGAACTACAGTTGTTCCATACAAGAATTTCAATGAATTTTGTTTTTTATTCTATTTCAGCGTTGGTCCCATAATTCTAGAAGGTATCGATTCCACTGTTTTAAAGATGGTAAAAAATTGGTTGCTGTAAAGTCGGTTTTGGTACGATAATTTTACATGATAACATCATAAGAAAACATTGTTGAACCTACAACTGAAACAAGCCGAACATTTAGGTTTATTTATTTTCAGAAAAGTGTTTAGTTTATCATAAACTGTTGTTGTTGTTGCCACTAGTATTTTTTAAGTTGATCTTTTTTTTTTAAACGGGCAAAAGTGCTTTTATTAACTACAACAAAACTACACTACTATTACATAAAAAGCATTGGATCATCCTCAGACCCTTGAAGGTCTAAAGATAATCCAAATGTTCTTTCTTTGTATAAATTATCTGGAGTGAACAATAAAGAATTCATCTATCTAAACTCAACAGTTTTCTGAAAAGAAATATGTTCATAAATGCTTGTGCGTCTTATTGCTTTTCACAAAAGTGTTTAGTCTTACACTAAAGACGCACGAGCGTTTATGTACTTATCAGCCAAGTTTTTGCGTAAAGATATAACTTTTTAGAGGCTCATATCATTAAGGTCATTTAAAAAACTGTAAAAACTAAGATAACTTCACGGGCTCCAGCGGCCATCTGTTCTTCAAACTATGTGACTTGCCCACTGCCAATCGATCTAATGATGGTGACAGCCCTATAGCTCAGGTATCGAAAGTTGCTTATTTCACTTGATTCTAGATATGATTGCTACAAGAATCCTTGTCGAGCATTTTGATGTAATTTGTAGTTCATATCGACAAGAAGTGCCTATATTTCGACGTAAATACCTATTTGAAAAAATTGCTATCGATAAAGTTGTAGCTATTTTTGAAATAGTCGCTTTTCTTAGTAAGTTATTTAAGCGTAGGTAAGTTTCTTCTACTTACTTCCGAAATAGACGATGTTTGCCGATTTCGCTTTTTTGTAAGTAGGTGTGTTATATAAAAGTTCAGTGAAATAACAAATATACTAAGCACCACACAAGTCGGCGGATGAGAAGTTAGTCGCAGATGAAACTTCGCCGTGTTCGCTAGTTATTGCGCATGAAGGCACAATCCCGACGCCGCGTGGCGTAGTGTTGAGCACGGGCGTAGGGCGGCATGAGGTTTGCGGGCGGGTGTGCCCTGGCGCGAGTCTCTCTGGCTCTGCTTTTGCGCAGCGTTCTTCGCATAACTTCTCATCCGCCGACTTGTGTGGCGCTTAGTATACAATAAAATATCACATTTATTCGTAGTTACGTAAAATACCATTTTAGCCGTCTGTCTATTAGGATGGCATTTACAATTGCGTGCTGCGTGGATCGGATGACACGATATATTAATAAGCCCCATATGTATCAGTAATGTCAAGGGACTTCAGGCGGCTTAAAAACTGACACTAGGACTAGCCATCCTATACGAACTTACTTAGATATAATATAGTTTAAAAGCGTAACTATAAACGCCTATAAAAAAAACAGGGTGCCTTCGGCCACCTTTTCTACATGGACCTACGTATCACATAGTCTAATATGACTTAAAAGCGTAACTATGTATATCATTTTAGACGAGATCAAACCAACAAACTTAAATTTATTTATTGTATTTGTATTTGTAAAGTGACTGATAATGTAGTAATTTTTTTTTTAATTCTTTAATGTTGAGTCTCTGATACTTGAATAAATGAATATTTAATTTAATTTAAAGTAGAATACCTTCATGCAATCTTTTCTACAGAGCCCGTAGTATGATAGAATTATAAACGTAACGATATAAAAAATATATAGAGACAAACATATTGTGTTACACACGGTCTGTGACCCCAAACTAAGCAAAGTTTGTAGATGGCTGCTGAACATAGTACATGCATAGTAAATACATGCTGATGTAAAAATGTATATGTATAAGAGACAAACATACTAAGTTACACACGGTCTGTGACCCTAAACTAAGCAAAGTTTGTAGATGGCTGCTTAACGTAGTACATGCATAGTTTAAATACATGCTGATGTAAAAATGTATATGTATAAGAGACAAACATACTAAGTTACACACGGTCTTTGACCCTAAACTAAGCAAAGTTTGTAGATGGCTGCTTAACGTAGTACATGCATAGTTTAAATACATGCTTATATCAATACTAAAATCCAAACAAACCAAATACCCATAATAGTTACAAAAATGCTTAGGAGAGGGGATCGAACCCATGTTTCCTGACGCAGGAGTTAGGGTCATTAACCACTGGACCACCGAAGCAGTCAGAACTATACGCCTTTGAACAAAAACAAACCTACAAACTCAAAGTGGAATATCTTGTAAAATCAGCATCCAATTTACCAACGAAGCCTCAAGTATCAAGAATGAATAAAACAATAACGTGTTCCAACGAGGAGCCATTAAAAACTAAAACACAAAGTCCAAAGTCTCAATAACAGCAAAGTCAAACAGAGCCAGCCTTCAAGTCTTAAGTACGATCGAAGAGATCTAAAGAGTGGCCATCTGATGCGTGTTTCCCTTTTTTCTTTCATTTATTTAGCTATAAGTAGCAAATACTCATGCAACGCAAAATATATGTTTAATAATTTATTTGACAAATTTGGACTTTGTATGTCCAAAGTCTCAATCAAGTCAATTAGAGCAAAGTCAAACAGGGCCAGCCAAGTCTTAAGTACGATAATAGGGATTTCGAGAGAGATCTACATTTTTCGGTGAACCCAGCTGTCGGAAAAACAATTATTTTTGCAGAAAATGGCATGACCGACTTCTACCGTGTGCAGAAATCGCGAATATTTCGCACGGATCGATGACAGATCGATTTTTCAGATTATTGTTGATTTATCAAAAATGGCTCAGCCGATTTCGATAAAATTTAAATGGGACCGATTTCGAAGTATATTCTTTCCAATAAAAAATATTATCGAAATCGGACTACCATGTAAAAAGTTATGCGTGGTTATACATAAAAAAATATACGCGTCGAATTGAGTACGTCCTCCGTTTCATCGGTCAAAACGGTAACGAACGAAAAAATTATCTTTGTACAAATGAAGCTCCAAGTAGTCGAACGAGCTATGGAGAGGGAAATGATCAGTTTCTCTGTGAGATTCAATCAGAAACGAGGATATTCGTAGAGGAACTAAAGTAACCGGCATAGCCCAGCTTATTGGAAAGATGAAATGGCAGTGGGCTGGGCACATAGTGCGGAGCACTGATGACCAAATTCGATTTTTTTTTAGTGGAGACCACATATTGGCAAGAAAAGCGTAGGACATTCGCCCACTAAAGGTTGTGGAATGACCTCGGGATCGTGCTGGATGCAAACCGCTTCCAGCCGGTCTTATTGGTTATCTATATGGTTATATATATTGGTTATTATATATAGGCTTATGTCCAGCCAGTGGACGTCCTGTAGTTGAAATGACTACGACCAATGAACGACGAACAATGATTTCTATACGTACAATAAGTATGATAACTACAAAAATACCTTTATAATTAGTCCTACAGATAGTCCATCAAAAAATTTTAGACACGTATTTTTTAAATCGTCAAATAAACAAAAATTGATGAAGATAATTATAGCCCGTCAAAGTTACACCGTCACGTTGCCATACAAAATGTATAGACTTCTGTAAAAGAGGTTATGTCACGACCCCCACTCCCAAACATTGATAAGGTATATCTTTGTCATTTGTTGTTTGATTAACTAAAGAAAAAATACGTGTCCAAAATTTTTTGATAATGTAGCTCACGGACTAATTAAAATAATGATTTTTTCCCAATCTTCATACCTATTACATCGTACGAGGTTATTTTTGTTCACAGTTTGGAGCTCTCATATTTACTTGGCGAGCAAAACAATAATTGTTCAAAGTGTTGTTTATTTAGTGTTTTTTTAATTAATTATTTTATTTTCTGAGCCTGATCACCACATAAAGTAGCCTATCATCTTACCAATATCAATCTCAAAAATTGTAGTAAAATTACGTCTTTTCGGTAGGACAAGCAAGAAATCGGTAGAAATACCAAAAATCGGTAAGTTCGACACCACTGAAAATTGGGTCCCTGCATGATTGAAAAGCCATATCTCACGAGGTCTATGAGTACGATGAATAAGGTATGACTTTGCACTCTAAATTGAATCAGGTATGCAATATTTAAATTTTCAGTGGACGAATCAGTTGCGATACTTTGCACAATGAATTTTACTTATGGAGATTTAATATTTTGATTTCACCAGGCTTTATCTCATGAACCGTAACAGCTATAACGTTGAAATTTTCACTGACAACGTATTTATGCGGCCGCTATAACAACAACAACTAAAAATAGAAAATATATTTAAGGGTGATTCCATACAACAAATCTGAATTTTAGATGTTTTTCGCTCGAAATTAATAATACAATAACAATAAACAATAACATGTAGATGCTTGAAATATTCACAGAACATTTAGTTAAATATGCAATTTGAAAATTAATAAATACTTAAGGGGGGCTGCCATACAAGTAACAATATCAATTCATATTAATAATGGCAACAGGAAGAATTCATCATCATCATTCAGATATTTCAGTTTGTTCTTTAGGTCACTAGGCGCACTTTACTTCACTTTAGGCGCAACAATGTTGCGCTTTTGCATTGTAATTAATAATTATTTTTTGTAGCACAATGTTATTGTTTTAATTTAAGCTACTGTGGCTCCGATGACACGGTAAATTGTAAGGCCCGGTTGTTTTAACCGTTTAGTCATGTCAGAGCTCTTCAGGCGACTTAAAAACTCTGACACCAGGGCTAGCCACCCGGCCTATACGAACTTAATTAAAGCAAGCAAGTAATTATTTTATTTACTGTAGATAATTTAATAGTCCACTGCTGTACGTAGGCCTACTCACACTATTGGGTCATGTCCACCATGCTGATCCAGTGCGGGTTGGTGGATTCTTATAGGTATGCCATCGAATGTCTTCTACGGAAGGATGCAGGTTGCGGCACGATGTTTTCCTTTCTCGGTTTCTGTGTATTTTACGAATAGGTAGGTATATCACGTGAAAATCTTGTAATGTTTGTATAAAAAAAATATGTTAACTTGAAAGACAATTTTAACTTAAAATTCTCAAATATGTAGAAGCTTAAACAGCAAATCTAGGTTAAGTACACACCCTACCGTACCTATAATGGAATAGAAAATTTAAAAATTCACTGCAAAGATTTTTCTCAAAATTAGATTTTTAGTTTTCAACACATCCTTATCCTTACATAGTATAAAATAAAGTCGCTATTTTCGTTTGTTTGTTTGTTTGTCTGTATGCTTAAATCTTTAAAACTACGCAATTGATGCGGTTTTTTTTAATGGATAGAGTGATTCAAGAGGAAGGTTTATATGTATAATACACCTGTGCGAAGCTGGGGCGGGTCGTCTAGTACTACATAAATTTAAAACATAATGGAGGTAAAACTATCGGTAGGGTCGTACTAGCTAGATGATATTTTACATTTATCGGAAAGAGGAAAAATAAATTTTAGTTTTAACAGAAATTTTTAAATGAAAATATCTATATGGTTTATTTATTTTATTTATTTACAAAATATTCAGACACTTACAGTAACATAAGACCAAAACGTGTCAGAATCAATATAAAACAGAAATCACACTTAGAACTTAATTCTATACAATAATTCAGCTAAAATGATGTAAACAAAGTTCAATCAAAGCTTTGATACTTGTGTAAAACAAGTCCATTTCAGGCTTGTTGGCAATCAAATCATTTAATAGAGCTAGTGCGTGGTGTGTGGGTGCGTTGCGCGAGGTGTCGGTGCGGGCCGCGCTCAACGGCGCCAGCAGCGGCAGGGGCCGCCGAGCGGGCCGCCGCGCGCGCGCGCGCGCCTCCCCGTCGTGGACAACCAGACCACATTGGGATAACGCACCGGGGTTATCGATCCTATTGTTTAACAAATGATAGTAGTGGATGATGAGTGCACACTTCCGCCGTAGCTCGAGTGTGTTCATCCCCACCATTCCAGAAACAAACAAAGATGGATAAGACCAGGTGGGGTAGTACCCAAATTCTCTTTTGTAGAGATACCGAGCGAACTTTCTTTGCACTCGTTCGATTAACAAAACGTATTTATTCTCGTGCGGGTCCCAAATGAGCGAGTTAAACTCTAACTTGCTGCGAACTAGGGCATAAAAAAGAATTAACATAGTTTACGTATTCTGAAACCTAGCACATTGTCTTATTATAAAACCTAGCGATTTATACGCTCGTTTGCACAGCTCTGTGATATGCGTGTTAAAAGTAAGTTTTGAGTCAAGAATAAGACCCAAATCTCGGATTTCCGTGACGCGTTCAAGTGCAACCCCGGACATATAGTAACTATAAACGAGTGGGGCGTGAGATCTTGTAAGTTATTATTTTGCATTTCGACACATTAAATTCTAACTTATTCTGCACGCTCCAATTCACAACACTACTAATGTCACGTTGCAAGGCCTCGCAATCATCGAGCTCACCTACACCCAAGAACAACTTCAAGTCATCCGCGAACATAAGGCATCCAGCCGAGCTGACAACCTTCGGCAGATCATTGATCATGATCGAGAACTGGGTAGGACCTAATGTACTAAATAAAGAAAAAATAAATAATAAAAAATAAATAGATAAATGTAAAGTAAATATCGATATATTGACGATTTCATATTTTTTTGATGCTAAGCGATAGTCTCTAGCTTCAGATACCTACTTATGTAATAACTGTACCTAATGATATTATAGTTCACATGAGTTCAAATAATAATACTTATACTTATTTATTAGTACAAACAAACTTGTGTAGGTAGGATTCATTCCGGAGAGTGTGCATCTGAGCTGCACGATCTTATCTTACCATCTCCTTTTACTACAGGACAAGTAGGAAGACGCCACATTACTGTCGATTTTCCTTCGATACGTACGAAGCGGTTTTGCTCAACATTTCTGATTCGTACCGCCAGGGAATGGAACAGTCTTTCTGCTTTCCTGTTTTCTAAGAGATATAACTTAAAGCTTTTCAGGGTCAGAGAGAATAGGTATCTTCTAAATCTGCGTACTTCATCTTTGACCACAACGTCGCTTACCATCAGGCGAGTTGGTGGCCAAGCGTGGACTTATTCGCGTTAAAAAAAAGGTACACTTTAACTTTACTAACCAAAATTTTAAATACTTTATAAATTACACAAAAGTAGGACAATTAAATTTATAATTATAAATACAGTACAAGTAATAAATACTGTAACGTTTTGAGTACAGGTTAATTATCACTACGTTTATGTACCTACTTATAGTAGAAGGTCATTGAACATTTTGAATAGAACATCTGATTTTCTTAGGGTTGGTATCAGAGTAAAAATTGTTCATCTTGATGTTCTAAAGTTACCCTTAATATTTATTAAGCACTTATGTTACCTACATACATATCACTACATAGTATAAAACAAAGTCGCTTCCCGCTCCGTCTGTCCCTTATTTATGCTTATATATCTTTTAAACTACAACGGATCTAGATGCAGTTTTTTAAGAGATAGAGTGATTCAAGAGGAAGGTTTATATGCATAATACACCTGTAAGAAACCGGGGCGGGTCGCTAGTCTTCTTATATAAAATTCAATAACATAGATATCATAAACGGAACTAGCAAAGTTTATGACAATAATGAAAAATTATCGATAAAATCTCATCCCTATTTGATCCACAAAGACCGATTGAGACCGGATCAGGGCGGATTGAACTGGATATCGACACAAAGGTCCCGCTCTGCGATGAATAAGATAGGTTCTCGAGCGATGCGATACAGAGATTATCTTATTATCAAAGTAATATCTGATAAATAGGTTTTATAAATATTCAACAGAATAAAACCTACCACGATATTTAATTTAATTCATAACGTATTCAACATTTGCGGGTGTGAATAAGTGATTGAAATAAATTATTGAGTACTTACTGAACTCTATATCTGAAAAGACATTAACTAGTGTATATCTATTTTATTTTATTCGGTTAACATACAGTAAAATACAGGGTTATTTCAAATCAATTAGCATCCTTTCAGGGGCTTATTATGTACATTAAAACACAAAAAAAAATCAGGTGTTCCATACATTTTGTCGTGGGTGAACGATATTTTTTGACCGACGAACCAAACCGGAGGAGGTACTCAATTCGACGCGTATATATATTTTTTTATGTATAACCACGCATAACTTTTTTCTTAGTTGTCCGATTTTAATTATTATTTTTTTATTGGAAAGTATACTCTTTTTTAAAATCGGTCCCGTTAAAATTTTATTGAAATCGGCTGAGCCATTTTTGAATCAACAGAAATATTTATATATTTTGTTGTTAAAAACCTTATACTACATTATAAAATTATAAAAAGCTAAGTCCCGATATATTTTTTTACAGGAAAACCATAAAAACTTTTTGCCTATTACCGTGCGCTCTTTATTGAGCAACTTTTAAAAAAAATAAAGTATGGCGCCAAGTCCCTAAGAGTGTTTTGTTTCATTAATTGATTTGTCGGCTACAGTCCATTTTCAACCTTATCTTGCTGAGAATAGAGTAGAATTGTCAGGATAATGAAATATATGACCATTTCAGTTCGAACATAATATGTCGGAACAGCAGGTATCGACTTTTTAAAAAAAAAAAACATAAAATGTGAACATAGCAGCAGAAGGGATAATGTGAAAAATGTAACATCGATCCGTGCGAAATATTCGCGAATTCTGTACACGGGTGAAGTCGGTCATGTTATTTCTTGCGAAAAATAATTATCTTTGGAACAACAACGTTTTTTTTCGAGAATTAACAGAACAAAAGTTTTTAGTTTTGATGTACAGAATAAGCCCCTAAAAGGATGCTAATTGATTAAAAATAACCCTGTATAAGCTAAATTACTAAGATTTTTAATATTTTTAATAACTTTCCACAATCAACAAGTTTTGGCGCATAAAAGTCTAATTTCAAATATCTCTCTGTCAGATAATTAATAATTATTATGCTGTCCTCTTTGTCCTAAAGTATTTTTTCAATGCACATTCGTATGCGATTCTAAAAACCAACGTGTCGTTTCAAGAATCAAGCTCCTGGAAATATTTTTTTTCAATAAAGAATACAGTGACCCACAAAGACCGACTGAGACCGGATCAGGGCGGATCGAACTGGATACCGACACACAGGACCCTCCGCGATGAATAAGATTGGTTTATTCGAGCGGTGCGATACTGAGATTATCTGATTTTCAAAATAATATGTGAATTGCGGATATTTTTCAGTGCTCGATCGTTCATTTCATTCACTTGGTATTTCATGTTAGTAAATATAAATTACAAAAATTGAATTGAAGTTGTTAAATTATTTTTCGTTTACTTTGTGGCGTTTTCTGAAGATAAATCGGGAGCTCCTGATCCGGTTGCCCAGTGATCGTGTTATCTCTCATCCTTCCAAAGAGGAAAACCCGCCAAGAAGACAAATTTGGATCGGCTTGTCATCGCGCGTCTGCCTTTGTGAGCAAGCTGTGAGCCGTGTATCTCCTCATATTCAGAGGGCTTGGGATGATGTCGGAGCTAAGCAAATTCACGAGCGGTTGCTGAGCGTTGCTGCGGGGGTTGATCTGGCTAGACAGGTTGTCGCACAGGGAGGTTTCCTCGTGACCATGCCCTTAACGACATAGTCCGAAGGGCTTTCGTGTCTGCGAATATTCCCTGCGTCTTGGAGCCGCCAGGCCTGAGTAGGTCGGATGGCAAGAGGCCGGATGGACTGACTTTGGTGCCTTGGAAGAACGGGAAGTGTCTGGTGTGGGATGCCACGTGCGTCAGCACTGTTGCTGCCTGTCACCTTACTCGCTCCATCCAGTCTCCTGCGGCGGCGGAGGAGGATGCCGCTGCTAGAAAACGGCAGAAATATGCAGCTTTGGAGGCGCAATATAACTTTGTGCCCGTCGCCGTTGAGACTTTGGGTTCTTGGGGGACCGAGGGCAAGAAGGTGATTCGTGAGATTGGGCAACGGATCAGAGAACGAAACGGTGACCCCCGCTCCGGTTGTTTTTTGGTGCAGAGGTTGGCCGTTGCCATTCAGCGCGGTAATGCAGCTAGTGTGATGGGGACCTTTGCGCCGGGGACAGTCAGGGGCGGGCTTTTCGAGTCATTTATTTATAAGCTAGTTTTAAGTTGACATTTGTGAAATTGAAAATTGAATTAAATTAAATTGAATTAAAGGACTGATTAATAACTAGTAAGTAGAGCTAATGTTACCACTCCTTAAATTGAGACGCCCTCACGGGGTCAATGTCATTTAGTTAAGACTCTAGTTTGTAAGAACTTTTGTTGTAACAGTGCATTGTGCAATAAACGAATATAAATAAAATAAATAAATGCAGCCCAGCCCTGGTGTCAGATTTTTAAGCCGCCAGATGGCCTCTGACATGACTAAACGGTTAAAACAAACGAGACCTTCAAGTAAACGTGTATTCTGAGCCAAGATAGCGCTCAGTTGTAAATGCCACCCGCGACCACAGATCCGAAGTGTGACCGTGCCAAACATTGCTTAACTTTGTTGTATTCACAAACACCTAGTCGACCATGAGTGCTACCAAAACTTTACTAAAATAAATAATCAATTCATAGATTCCTCTTAAAGCCTACACCATCACAAACCAACACTGCGCACCATATCCTCTACAACAGAGTGGTTTACAATTGGAACAGGACAGTTGCCTGAGGATGTAATCTCAGCAAGGACTGTAAACACATTTAAGAATAGACTAGACCTTTGGATACGTAAAGAAGGAAAACATTTCCTTGACAGATAAATTTTATTCGACTCTGCTTGATATAATATAGGCACACAGTATACACTGCTAAACAATTAAAATAAATAAAAATATTGCTTTTCAATACACTCTATTGAAAAACAATATTGTTTATGAAATATTTGTACAAAGACCGATTGAGACCGGATCAGGGCGGATCGAACTGGATATCGACACAAAGGTCCCTCCGCGATAAATAGGATTGGTTTACTCGAACGCTGCGATACTAAGATTATCTGATTTTGAAAAGAATTTATTTTGCAGATATTGTTCAGAATGTTCCATCGTTCATTTCATTCATTCGGTGTTTCATTCTGGTACATTCCTTGCCCTGTACTAAGCCTAAAAGGGGGTGATCATTGTGAACAACTTTAACTAAGGCGCCAACCCAAATTTCGAGAAAAAATTAACAGTTTTTAGGGTTCCGTACCCAAATGGTAAAAACGGGACCCTATTACTAAGACTCCGCTGTCTGTCTGTCTGTCTGTCTGTCTGTCTGTCCATCTCCAGGCTGTATCTCATGAACCGTTATAGCTAGAAAGCTGAAATTTTACACTAACAAATACTAAAAACAAAACAAAATTAATAATTAAGGGGACAAACGTGATTTTTAGGAGTTTTTTTGCTCGCTATTAATAACGGCAAGAGGAATGGGGCTCCCATACGGTACGGAACCCTCCGTGCGCGAGTCCGACTCGCACTTAGCCAATTATTTCATACAAAATTGCAACTCAAAATCAACAAAATGTATGAAACAGATGACTTTTTTTCTCGAATTTTGGGTTGGCACCGTAGTAACATTTGTACATAATGATGTTGAATCACCCAATGAAATTAAATGAATTGAAATAATTTATAAATATGTCGAGATACAACCTTATGCAACAGCCAATATCTCGTCATAAAAATGAAGCAATTAATAATAAAATAAAAACAGCAATAAGTCGGTTACATTATTTAAATTCATCATAAAAACAAATGTGTTATAACATTATAGCTGCAAAGGGACTATAGATATTAATACATAATATTTCTGTAGTCAATTTTTAGGGTTTCGTACCCAAAGGGTAAAAATGGGACCCTATTACCAAGACTCCGCTGTCCGCCTGTCCGTCTGTCTGGCACCAGGCTGTATCACATGAACCGTTATGCAAGTAAGCTGAAATTTTCACAGATGATGTATTTTTATTGCCGCTATTACAGAAAATACTAAAAACATAATAAAATTAATAATTAATAATAGGGCTCCCATACAACAAACCTGATTTTTTAGCCGTTTTTCGCTCTATATTGATAATGGTAACAGGTGGATGCTTGAAATTTTCACTGAATATGTAGTTATTTAGTTATATACTTCACTAATAACTAACACTTCAATAATAAATAATACAATTAAAATAAAATAAATATTTAAGGGGGGTATGTATGGGTATACAGTACGGAACTCTCCGTGCGCGAGTCCGACTCGTACTTGACCGATTATTGATGTGATAACGTCTTATAAATCGATGAACTCCAGCTGCACGAACGAAAAAGTGTCACGTTCCGTCTGTACCGAACGTGCAGCTGCGAGCGTGCAACGTGCGATAGAGAGGCACGATCGGCCTAAGCGTTCAGCTTGCTTCAGTTGTTGATTCGACAATTTAGGCCTAATTTTGAAGACGCCATCGTAATTATAATAGCTATTTAGAATATTTCTTTTTTTTTTTTTACTGTTACTTGAATTAAATCAAGTACATAAGTACATAGAATATTTCTGTTTTTTTCGCTTTAGGCAATCGATACTAGTAAAAGTAAAATAAGACGTAATACTTAGCTATCGTTCCCATTACCTTAGTGTTTAAGTTAATTGCAATACCTACCCTAATTTAGGGTACATGATTATGTAACTCTAGGTTTATATAAAAGATACATTTATAAATTAGACTAAGAGAATATGTATTTATGGTGCAATAAAAACGATTAAATTGAATTGATAGAGAAAGCACTTTTTTTACATTTTTTGCTATAATTTTTACGATGGCGCCTACATAATTGGGCCCATTGTTTTCTTATGACGATAACGTCATAACACGTGAAATTATTACGTGTCCGTAAACCGACTTTACAGACAACCAATTTTTAGGGTTCCGTAGTACGTAATTGCACAAAATTGCACCATAAATACATATTCTCTTAGTCTAATTTATAAAAGTAAAAACGGGACCCTATTACTAAGACTTCGTTGTCCGTCTGTCCGTCTGTCCGTCTGTCCGTCTGTCCGTCTGTCCGTCTGTCCGTCTGTCCGTCTGTCCGTCTGTCCGTCTGTCCGTCTGTCCGTCTGTCCGTCTGTCCGTCTGTCCGTCTGTCCGTCTGTCCGTCTGTCCGTCTGTCCGTCTGTCCGTCTGTCCGTCTGTCCGTCTGTCCGTCTGTCCGTCTGTCCGTCTGTCCGTCTGTCCGTCTGTCCGTCTGTCCGTCTGTCCGTCTGTCCGTCTGTCCGTCACCGGGCTATTCTCATGAACCGTGACAGCTAGGCAGCTGAAATTTTCACAGATGATGTATTTTTGTTGCCGCTATAACAACAAATACTAAAAATAGCATAAAATAAATATCGAAGGCGGGCATTCATACAACAAAATAATGTGATTTTTAGCAGTTTTTTGCTCGCTATTAATAACGGCAAGAGGATTGGGGCACCCATACGGTAAGGAACCCTTCGTGCGCGGGACCGATTCGCACTTGGCCGATTTTTTAGAATCACGTCTTTATAACGGACATCGAATTTCCCATGGAGCCTCGTTAACAACATTGTAACATCGACTACTAAAAAGCCCCTGAAAACTCTTCACTGTTTGTATGACGATTGCTACGGTCCATTGCCCTGTTTTAATTGAACGAAAACAAGCTGAGTGAAGACACCACTGTCGTTTTTCCCAAAAACTCATTGTAAAATTTCTAGTTCCGTTATTTAGTCACTTGAAGACATGTTGGCTACATTGTTGGGAGGAATTGAATCAACGGATGTTGGGTAAGAGCGGTACTGTTGCGTTTTCAGAACTAACTTTAGGGAGATTTTTGTTTCGTAATTTGGGCGACTTTAAAAGTTTGTTGGTTTTGTAGAGTGGTCTGTATTCTGTTGGTATTCAAAACAATGTATCATCGTTGTATGATATAAGTGGTGTTTGTGTCTAGACGCTACCTTATTTCGGATAGCGTATGTTTTTTGATTCCAGTTGATTGTTATAGTTATAAGTTCCTACTGACTAATTGTTTTAAGATTTTAGGTACTTTAGAGGTTTATTTACTCAAGTGTGGATTAATTTTTCTTTATTTTACTACTTTTACTAGGATACACTTGTAAATTTATTTGAAAATGTAAAGGCCAAGAAGGGGGTCTGGACCCCTTGGACCTTTTTTTTGAAAAATGATTTTACTATTATTTTCTTTATTAATGGCCTACAGTTTAGGTAGAAAAATACTTTTTTATATCGTAATATACAGGGTTATATCTAATCAATTAGCACCCTTTTAGGGGCTTATTCTGTACATCAAAACTAACAACCTTTAATTTGTTCTGCGACTTTTGTCAGAACTCAAAAAAAAATCAGCTGTTTGATACATTTTGGTCCCGGGTGTCGATATTTTTCTATGGAACTACAATTTTTTTTGAGTTTTGACAAAAGTCGCAGAACAAAAGTTGTTAGTTTTGATGCACAGAATAAGCCCCTAAAAGGATGCTAATTGATTAGAAATAGCCCTGTATATACGTGGCTCATAGTCACTTTGGTTCTTCTACGGATCTCCTCATTTCTGATCTGATCTCCAAGAGAGACTCCAAGCATAGCCTTCTCCATAGCTCGTTGTTACAATATAACGTCCAAAACCTAAATTGTTTAGCATTATTCTGGATCTTAGAGCAATCATTAGGCAGTGTTGTAGTATTTGTGGGCCACCGAGCGGCCTAAAAATATAAAAAAAAAGAAAAGAACCTAAATTTTTGTCCTATATCCGAATAAACGTCGAATGGACGTTTTTATGGGGCAATATTTAAACAGTCAGCTAAATCGAATGTGCAATTAAAAATTGATACTATTTTATATGTCATAGGTATAATCAATTTTTATTCTTAGTAATTAAAAATTTATTATAGCTGTAGCGCTCGTAGCGTAGTTTGACTAGGTGATTGTCAGCGATCGCCGAAATTAAGCAACGTTCCGCACGGTCAGTACTTGGATGGGTGGCCGCGGGTGGCATTTTCCAACTGAGCGCTACCGTGGCTCGGATGACACGTTAAATTGTAGGCCCCGGTTGTTTCAACCGTTTAGCCATGTCAGAGGCCTTCAGGCGGCCTAAAAACTCTGACACCAGGGCTAGCCACCCGGCCTATACGAACTTACTTACTTTTTAAAGCTATGGGCCGCATCATTTTTGGCGGTTGTGTAACTTTTTTTTCCCACTCGTACCTAGTGGTACTCGTACCCTACGACAGGGTGGGGACGACCGGGAACCAATCGAAGTTAGCTACAAGCTACGCAAAACCCAATCCTGTCTGAAGCCTACATAAAGCTGCGCGAGGATTCAACCACCAAGAAATTGATTCGGGTTATACCACGGTACGTATTAAAATTAAATATTAAAACTTTGACTGATGCAATAGGCTAGATGAAGCCTATTGCGTCAGTTAAAGCTTTAATACCTGGAAGAATACCTTAAAGCGATAAGGCCGCTAGTTAGAGATATATTGCTTTGTTTTTGTCGTTTTAATTTTTTTTATATAATGTGGTGTTGTTGTTAGTTTGTTTGTTAGATGACAAAACATACAAGTAGTCCGTCAGATAGACTTAAAAAAAATATTAGACACGTATTTTTTCTTTTGTCAATTAAACAAAAATTGACGGAGATTTAACCCGTTAAAGTTCTGCGAGACGTCACGAGTATTCTACAAATGTACGGAGTTCAGACTACGTCGCACTAGTGACGTCACAAGCCCCCACTCCCAAACTTTGACATGTTTATCTTTGTCACGTATTGTTTGATTGACAAAATAAAAAATACGTGTCCAATATCCTACTAATAAAACGCGAAAGTTTGTATTGTATGGGTGTTTGTTACTCTTTCACGCAAAAAACTACTGAACGGATTGAGGATGAAACTGCAATAGTAATGCTTATACATCAGAATAAGACATATGCTATAATTTGTAAAGATGCGTGAAGCGAAGTTCGCCGGATCAGCTAATTTTTAATAATCTAACAGACTAATAATAATAATTAATATTAATAATAATATAATAATTATTATAATAACGATTTTTTAGGTTCTTGTTGAAAGTTTAAGTCCTTATTTTATTTTTCGCTTATTTCGCCAGCCGCTGCTGCGGCACGCTCGTTTCGCTCGCTCAGATCGCGCGTTGTGGTGTGTAAGTAACCAACACCTAAAAAACTATAAATTATTAATTTTATTTGAATTGAACTGATTGTCAAAAGACGCTTTTTAAAATAAAAAAAATGTCAAGTGTTGGTTTTTTATTAAACATTTATTATTTAACAAAAAAAATTTGTGAATTGTTTGTCAAATAATACGCTACAGAATGTAAGTTTGTTAGGTAATTATTTTGTGATACAACCAATTTGTTAAATATTTTTATCTACACTAATGTTGTAACATTCTACTTATGTTTCCAATACTTGACTTATAATGACTACTGTTATAGCGCAGACAACAAAACACTCAATTTAAGCAATTTCACATGATGCTATAATATCCACATCGATATCGTAAAATCTCATTATAACATCGCGCGCTCGCTCCTGATTGGCCCTGCGCGCGCAGCTGCGCTCTCATTGGTTAGATTTTAATGGCGCCAAGTTCACTGTGACAATACACGTACGCGTGAATTTAATGTTTCGCAATATGTTTTTTTTTTTTATTAGTGAAGATAAAGTAGTGTATGCAACTGCATATAACACGGGTATTAAAACACTCGTTACTATAATGAAACGAGCGCAACTATTTTAATCATTTGGCTACTCGTGGGTTTGTCAAACGTTGGTTATCACATACCAGTTACTGATAAAAAGTTTGTGAAGTGGACGGATACCGATTTTTTACCCAGTCATTATGCCTATTGCATGCGGGCTATCGGTTTGTTGCAGCCAAATATTTATTTTGCTAACCAAAGTAAATACACAGCGCTCCAGTAAACTATTTCCAGTTTTTATATCATTTTCATTGTTTGAAAACTCATTATGGTTGCACAATGGCAGCCATTAGGACTGGCACTGCTCCAGGGGTGCTACTCATGACAAATACCTAAAGTATTTTTTGTGTCTGGTATACTTACTGCTGCCATCTTTGGGATGGCTCGGCTAAGTATCAGCTCGAGGCCATGGAATCGGTGGACCGGCGTGATGTTCGGCTTATAGGTGACTAAAAGTTAGTTTCAAAAAAACTTCATAGCCTGGAGCAGTGCCGTAGGGTTGCGTGTGAGTCTGTCCATTTTCTCTAGGATTTATTTTTGAAAGTGTGCTTTTGAGCTGCACGACCTTATCCTACCATCCCCTTTTTAACCCCCGACGAAAAAAAGGGGTGTTATAAGTTTGACGTGTCTGTTTATCTGTGTGTCTGTCTGTCTTTCTGTCTGTGACATCATAGCACCCGAACCACCTGAACCGATTTCAGTTTAGTTTTTTTTGTATGGAAGGAGACTTAATCGAGAGTGTTCTTAGCTATGTTTTATAAAAATCGATTGAGCCGTTTAAGAGTTATGGTGGGTTAAAGTGGGGATGGAAGAACCAAAATTCTACAAATGTGCCCAAAATGGTTGTCAATTGAAAGTTTGTTGTCAAATATTTTTGTGTCGGGGGTTTTTTAATTAGGTATATTATTACTACAGGACAAATGTGAAGGAGGGCGCCACATTACCACCCCTACACTGTCAATTTTCCTTCGATACGTACGAAGCGGTTTGACTCAACATTTTTGATTCGTACCGCCAGGGAATGTGACAGTCTTCGTGCTTTCCTGTTTCCTAAGAGATATAATCTAAAGCTTTTCAAGGTCAGAATGAATAGGTATCTTCTAGGTCTGCGTGCTTCATCTTGGACCACAACGTCGCTTACCATCAGGCAAGTTGGTGGTCAAGCGCGGACTTATTAGCGATAAAAAAATTGTCGAATTGATATTCTTTATACCGAATAGCGCAATCAGGTAGTAATATGTTCCAGTTTCCTTGCCATAGTTATAACAATGTATGCAGAGTGCCTCCAGGGGCGCTGCAGTGCTTTCATCACAGTACCCCCCTGAGCACGGACTCCAATATAACCATTGAATGGAGCTGAATTATACCGATTGGAGATATTTGACTGCGGACAGGGGCATGAAGTCGCCGCACAACTAAATAATTATTTCCCTTATAATAAATTGAGTAAGTGGATAAGACCAGTAGTGTAGGCTTCCTACTACAGAAATCTTCGGCTACAACATGTCGAGTTAGTGGAAAATGTAGCCCTACTATGAATAATAAAAAAGAAATACCTAGTTTTAAAGTACCTAGTTTTAAAGTATACCCCGCTCTCACTCCTTTCATTACTCGCAATAACTCTGCTCAATGTTAGATTTTATTAAGATTTATGGTTGACTAATATAGACATAATAAATACCTATTTATTAGCATATACGAACTACTGCGACTTTGCATAATCATGAGGTATCTTAAAATCAAATAAAAATGTTAATTAAACTCATCAAAGCCCTCTCTACAGTTTTCCCTGTCCCATTGTTTAAACTAGCTGTAATTAAAATTGGTGCGATATTAATTCTCACCTGGAAGAGGAACTCCCTCCCCCACCCCTCTCCAATAACGTATGAAAATAGCCTCCTCACTGCAAGTAGGTGTGTAATGTTTCTAGCAAAATTTTACAGCCATGAAAGTATCTGCCCACTAAGTAAGTAAGTTCGTATATGTGTGAGAAGTACTTCTCACACAGTAGCAGAGCGTGGTTAGTATTATAATAGACACAACACAAATATAACAAAGTTATTTATTATATTTTTATGACTTTTCAAAGTAAATTTAACAACACGACAGACTATCAGAAAAACATAAAAGAACACCTTTCACGCCCTGTTCAAATATACTTCACGCTGTCATACCAGCCAGTCTGAACGTAAACAATTGCAAATCTCTTTCTAACAGTATAGGCCGGGTGGCTAGCCCTGGTATCAGAGTTTTTAGGCCGCCTGAAGGCCTCTGACTGGGCTAAATGGTTCAAACAACCGGGACCTACAATTTAACGTGTCATCCGAGCCACGGTAGCGCTCAGGTGGAAAATGCCACCCGGCGTCACCCATCCAAATACTGACCGTGCGGAACGTTGCCACTATAACGTACCTTAAAAGGAAAGCCTTGGTGGTCTAGTGGTAGTGACAACTGCCTTACAATCATGAGGACGAGGGTTTAAATCTCGGTCTTCGTACTAATGAGTTCTTTGGAATTTATGTACGAAATTTCACGTTACTGGCTTTTCGGTTAATGAAAACATCGTGAGGAAGCCTGCATACGTCCGTAGAAGAAATTCCATGGCGTATGTGAATCCACCAAGCCCGCTACCCGCACTGGGCCAGCGTGGAAGAAATGCCCTAATTACCTCTTGTGGGTAAGCCTACGTCCTGCAGTAGACTTCTGGACTTAAAAAGGTTGGTACAGTGTAGTATTCAATAACGTACCTTACCATGACAGTGCTAGAAACGTATCAGGCACGGAAAATCACATTTGCCCGCTACAACCTTCGAGCAAAATCTACAGAGCCACAGACCCTAAGTGAAAATTGTAAAAAAATGTCCGAGGAAAAAAAATGTAACTCCAAGTATTAAGTGCTGTAAGTAACATTTTCTGTAAATAAACAAATTGAAATACCGACTTTAATTATATAAAATAATTCACAATGACCCGTTTTTACGAAATTCGACGTTATGTCACCTAATTAGTGCTTGAAATTAGAAATTTAATTTCAATAATTTCCGTTTGTAAATGTCCTAATTAGACGCAGCACATGAAAAAAAATCAGTCCAATGCGATTCAGACTCGCGCACGAAGGGTTCTGTACCGTATTGGAGCTCCCGTAGCCCATTTCAAGCGGTAGACGCTTGAAATGGGCTACGGGAGCTGCCGTTGCCGTTATTAATATCGAGCAAAAAACGACAAAAAAATCCCGTTTGTATTCCAGCCCATCTTAAACATTTGTTGTACTTATTCTGTTTTTTTCGTATTTGTTGTTATAGCGGCAACAGAAACATCATCTGTAAAAAATTCTACTGTCTAGCTATCACGGTTCGTGAGATACAGCCTGCTGACAGACAGGCGGACCAATGGACGGACAGCGGAGTCTTAGTTCCTAATACGGTCCCGTTTTTACCCTTTGGGTACGGAACCTGATTACGTACGAACCTAAGTACGGAATAATATTAAGTAATTAGGGTGACATTGTAAAATATTTAAGATTATTTGTTTGTGCTGTTTATTTTGTTTTGCTTTGCTGAGTTGTTTGTTTTGTGGTTTTGTTTAATTTTATTTTGGTACTAATAAAATATAACAGTATATTGTCAATTATTGTCTATTGAACCCGAAAGACGAAATACTATTAACATTGTTTTAATCTCTTCATTAGTTATAGTTTTGTAGTAATGTAAACAGTTGTGGGAATACCAACGACGTCTTAGTTTATCTAACTGTACAAAAGTCATGACCCTTTAAAACATATTTAGTGCTTGATAACTTAACGTAGTAGGTAAATATTACAAGATAATTTAGTTTAAAAACAGAAGATAGGCTCATAATTGTGTTGGGTTTGATCTCAGTGGTACAGGAATATCTCACTTTGTAAGTAAATTTTATATTAGATTTGATTGTCAATGCCTTCAGGCGGCCTAAAAACTCTGATACCAGGGCTTTCGAACTTACTTATTTGATTTGATGATTCAACGTTTCTATGCCAGCCTTTTTGATAGTCCACTGCTGAACATAGCCCTAACAACGAGGGGTGATTGGGTCATATCCACCCCGCTGGCCCAGTCCGGGTTGATGGATGTAAACACTACCGAATTTCTTCTGCAGACGTATGCAAGTTGTTTACGATTTTTCATTCACCGAAAAGCCTGTGGTGTGAAATTCCGTACACATAAATTACTCAGTGAAGTAGGCAGCTGGCAGTGGTCTTTTGCATTTGGATCATCTCTAGACTTTTGATCTGCAGATGACCTAATTAAATAAAAAATAAAAATAAAGGTTAATAGGTAAAGACCTATGAATAATTATTTTTCGCAAAAAACAGCATGACCGACTTCACCCGTGTCCAGAATTCGCGAATATTTCGCACGGTTCGATTCGATGTTCCATTTGTCACATTATTGTTGATTTATCAAAAATGGCTCAGCCGATATCAATAAAATTTTAATGGGACCAATTTCGAAGTATATCCTTTCCAATAAAAAAAAGAACTATTGAAATCGGACTACTACGGAAAAGCTATGCGTGGTTATACATAAAAAAATATATATACTGTACTGTACCAGCCTTTTTAATGGTCCACTGAAGGACGTAGGCCTACCCACGAAGGGTGATTGGGCCATATCCACCACGCTGGCCCAGTGCGGGTTGGTGGATTCACATACGCCATGGAATTTCTTCCTTGGACATATGCAGGTTGCCTCACGATGTTTTCCTTCACCGAAAAGCCAGTGGTGTGAAATTCCGTACATAAATTCCAAGGAATTCATTGGTACGGGACCGGGTTTGAACCCACGACCTCACGATTGTAAGGCGGGTGTCATTACCACTAGACCACCACGGCTTTTTATAAAAAAAATATATATATACGCGTCGAATTGAGTACCTCCTCCAGTTGGTTCGTCGGTCAAAAATTGATAACTACCGGACTTCCTAAATTAGTAACTACCGGACATTATTTTATGTAATACCTTACTTCATTTAATTTTAAATGGTATGATATTGATTTTGTTCTTTAGTTTCATGCCGTGAATAGACCGCTTTAAGCATTGTGTTAGGTTGGTAGCACTTGAAAGTTTCTCTATGGATGTGACGTGTTTTCGAGTGTCAATGTCAGTTGTCAAAATCAACTTTGTCATTAAATTGTGGAGAGGTGTTGCTCAAGGTAGATGTCAAAAATGCTTTCAATTCGGTTAATCAAGACGCCTTGTTGGTACAGGTCAAAGAAAAAAATCCCGATATTTTCAATTTTCTTTGGCAATGCTACGGCAAACCCACTAAATTAATTTACAAAAATGATGTTCTGCTATCTTCCGTTGGCTGTCAACAAGGTGACCCTCTCGGACCAGCTATTTTCAGCCTGGCCATTCATCCAATTGTTCAACGTCTCCAATCAAAACTCAACGTTTGGTATCTGGATGACGGGACTTTGGGTGGCGATGCGAACACAGTCCTACGTGATTTGGAAATTCTTATTGACGAGTTTCGATTTCGATGGATTCCTAGAAATTTATGTATCGGAATTCATACCAATGGCTTTTCGGTGAAGGAAAATATCGTGAGGCAACCTGTATACATCTGTGGAAGAAACTTGACTTGTGTGTTTGACTTAAATTATTTGATAAATTTTTGCCACACTGATGGCCTTTTAATTAATTTTTGTTTGTTAGATATTAATTAGTTAAAGAAATCAATGTACCTCTATTATTATTATTTTATTTTTTTAATTTGAATTAATTGTCATTTATAACGTGTATATGATGACGTGTAACTTATTGTTACAAATAAATGAGTATGAGTATGAAATTCGATGGCGTATGTGAATCCACCAAACCACACTGGTCCAGCGTAAATGGTCCAATTACCCTTCATGGGTAGGCCTACGTCCTGCAGTGGACCATTATTAAGGCTGATACAGCTTTTCTTTTTTCGAATTTTCATCCTTTTTTTAACCGACTTCCAAAAAGGAGGAGGTTCTTGTACGTGTGTATGTTTTTTTTTTGTTTGTGTTCATCGATAATTTCGCCAATTTTGACCGGAATCGAAAAATTTTTTTTTAGTTCGAAAGGGTATACTTCCATAGTAGTCCCATTTAAATTCTACAGAAATCGGCTGAGCCGTTTTTGATAAATTAACAATAATGTTAACAATTCGAGCGAAATATCCGAATTTTGTACACGATGAACATCGATAATTTCGCCAATTGTAAACCGAATTGAAAAAATATTTTTTAGTTCAAAAGGGTATACTTTCAAGGTGGTCCCAGTTAAATTCTACAGAAATCGGCTGAGCCGTTTTTGATAAATCAACAATAATGTTAACAATTCGAGCGAAATATTCGAATTGCCATTCTTTTAGAAAAATAATTATTTTTCTCTTTCTATTAGGTCATGCAGTGGTTACTGATCTGCCTGTGTGTGAGTGCGGCGTCGGCGATAGAGTTACTTTGTGATTGGCCGAATTGCTACAAACTCTCGGAATACGAGAATTGGATACAATATAATATTGACGGTAAATACCACCAAATAACCATCATCATCATTATAGCAGCCGTAGGACGTCCACTGTTGGACATAGGCCTCCCTTATGGATTTCTAATCAGCCTGGTTGGAAGCGGCTTGCATCCAGCGCGATCCTGCGGTCTTAACTATGTCTTACTCGTAATTATACAGGGTTATTTCTAACCAATTAGCATCCTCTTAGGCGTTTATTTTGTACATCAAAAGTAACAACTTTTGTTCTGCGACTTTTGAAAAAACACGAAAAAAAAATGTTGTTCCATAGAAAAATATCGTTCACCCGCGACAAAATGTGTGGAACAGCTGTTTTTTTTTTTAGTTTTGACTAAAGTCGCAGAACAAAAATTGTTAGTTTTGATGTACAGAATAAGCCCCTAAAAGGATGCTAATTGATTAGAAATAACTCTGTATAACCAGGCCTTAAGCCAGGCCACCTAGTCGCTGGCTGTCCTATGCCGCGCTTGTCGGTACGTTGTCTCGCTTGGAGAACTTTACAGTCCCATGGCAATCCGTTCTTCTTACTATATGCCCTGCCTACTGCCATTTCAACTTGCAAATCCACTGGGCTATGTCAGTAAGTTTGGTTTGTCTGCGAGTCTCCTCATTCCTTACTGATTCGACCACTAAATAATGTCATTCATTAGTAGACTGTTAGCCGTGGTGGTCTAGAGGCCTTACATTTGTGAGGTCGTGGGTTCAAATCCCGGTCCCGTACCAAGAAGAATGAATTCCTTGGAATTTATATACGGAATTTCAAACCACTGGCTTTTCGGTGAAGGAAAACATTGTGAGGCAACCTGCATACGTCCGTAGAAGAAATACCAGGTTTTTTTTAGTAGTTCACTGTAGGCCTACCCACGAGGAGTGATTGGGCCATAGACACCACGCTGGCCCAGTTCAAGTCGATGGATTTACATACGCCATCAAGTTTCTTCTACGGACGTATGCGGGTTGCCTCACGATGGTTTCCTTCACCAAAAAGCCAGTGGTGTGAAATTCCACACATAAATTCCAAAGAACTCATTAAAACAGGACAAGGATTTGAACGCACTACCTCTCAATTTTTAGGCGGGTATCACTACCACTAAGTCACCACGGCATTGTTCAATTTTTACTTACTTTTTCAGGGCACCGGCTTTACATTAAATATGACGATGGATTTCAAATGCAATGTGCTGATTTGAAGGCGCTTGGGTCGTCAGCGATACCGCGATTCTCGACCGAACTTCGAGTATCAAAGGTAGTACTGGAGAACTGCCTGCCACTGCCAAAACATGCGTCCATAGCTGACATACTCGCAAAACTTAATGTCAGTCTGCAGCCAGTCAATGGAAGAACAGAATTGAAGCTCATAAGTACGTGGACGAGTTTCGCCGCTCACCACTTTACCGGTCTGGAACAGTTAACCAACCTTGAAATTGAAATATACAATCAAGGATCAAAGCCTGCTGATGCCCCACCCGGCTTTCTATCTGAACTGCAAAATTTGCAAGATTTAACGCTAAGAAATGTGGCAATGGAATCTGGGGAGCTGCAGCGTTTACCACGCACGCTGACCACGTTAAATCTTTACTGTGATGATGTGTCATTCGGAAACTCTTTACGTGAAGCGATAGAAGAAGTATCACTGCTACTACCGAACTTAAAGTCGTTTCTTTATACAGATAATGGAGCGACAGTTACTAGAAACGAAACTATTAAAAGGGAAACGATAGAATCTCCTCTTGAAACACTGGTTTGTACTAATTTGCGAGAAGAACGAATCCCACCCTTGCAGCTATGCAACCGATTGCGCAGCTTTAAATTGTGGAACCCTTGCGTGAGGGAGTTTCCCAAACGATTTGTAGCACAATGCCCCCTTCTAGAAGAACTGGAGATTACTTTACCGATGAACCTCTTAAATCTGCCGAAGGAATTTCTAGAAGGTGCAACAGCTCTTAAGAGTTTTACTTTCACTCAGAGCAGGCTAGAAAGTTTACCGTTAGGATTGTTTGAAGGATTACCGAATCTGATCAAATTAGATTTGTCAAGCAATCAACTTTCATTGCTTCAAGCGTAAGTATTTCTCCATCATCATTATTATCAGCCGTAGGAAGTCCATTGCTGGACATAGGCTTCCACATATGAATCTTCAATAAGAACACTTTTGTTTTTAATTTTTTTTATCGCGATTAAGTCCGCGGTTGACCACCAACTCGCCTGATGGTATGCGACGTTGTGGTCGAAGATGAAGCACGCAGATAGATTATATATCTCTTAGGAAACAGGAAAGCAGGAAGACTGATTAATTCCCTAGCGGTACGAATCAGAAATGTTGAGTCAAACCGCTTCGTACGTATCGAAGGAAAATCGACTGTAGGGGTGGTAATGTGGCGTCCTCCTACTTGTCCTGTAGTAAAAAGGGGATGGTAGGATAAGGTCGTGCACACTCTTGGAACTGGCTGGCATCCAACGCTATCTGACGGTCTTGATGAGGTCATCTGTCCATGTCTTGGGAAAACGCTCCCTGCACTTGCCGGTACGCGGTTTCCTTTCGAGAACTTTTTAATCCCATTCCACCATTTTTACAGAAAAATAATTATCCCTGAACATCGTCATCGTATTTTTATGTTATTGTATACAGATTATTAAGTCAGATTATGGTAAATACATTTTTGTACCTACATTTGTACAATTTGATTTTCAACTACGAAAAATATATATTTAGTTTAACTTAACATTATTTTTTTAATAAGTAATTCATTTATTCAATCATACTTATCATTTATATATTCTTTAACCGAATAGTAAGCTTTGCTCAAGAGTAATAGTTTCAATTTACGCTTAAATATGTCTTAGATACATAAAGCCCGATTATAGAGGCGCCAGCGTAAATGTAATAGCAACGTAAAAAGCGTTCTCTCTACCGAATGCCTAAAGTGAAAAAGAAACAGAACTATGCTATTTAGCTAATATAATTACGATGGCACCTCTGTAATCGGGCTTATTTTGCCTTATTTATGTTACAGTAATTTGTTTGAGGGGATTCCGTTGCAGTCTATATGCCTAAGATATAACAATCTGGGTAATAATGATTTGTACGCCCTGGCTCCACTGTCACAGACTCTAAATGAGCTGCAACTCCGTGACAATCTTGCTTTGGTTCCTTGCACTGCCAATGGTAAGTTTTATTCTTTTCAGTCATACTTAGGACGTCTATCATCTTATTCACCATCTAAGTCATCTCATTGACCATCTAAGCTACTGGAGCAGTTATGCCAGCGGCCCAGAGCCACGCTCCGCTACTTCAAGGAGCTGGGCTGGCTCGGGTAGACGCTGGAGGGGGAAATACACAAAACACCCCATGCGGGACGTCAGTGCAGGACTTATCGCCCCCACATCGAATAAGAATAAGGACGTCTATTGCCTGAAAAAAAAAAAAAAAAATCCATTGTTTTTGTACCGCTAGGATATATGTACACTGGCGCTTGTACCTGTTTGTAAAAAATATTTGATAAATAAAGTTATTTTGAAATTGAATTACAGACATAGGCGTTTTCTTCAGATCTCCAATAAGACAGGTCGGTAACGGCTTGCATTCAGCGCGATCCTGGGGTCTCGATGAGATCGTCCGTCCATTTTGCATGTGGAAGTTCTACACTGTGCTTGCCAATACGTGGTCTCCACTCAGAATTTTCAAACCGCATTTGTCATCAATCCTCCGTGCTACGTGTATTGGTAACTTTAATGTACCGAACTGTAACTTTGGTTCTTCTACGGATCTCCTCATTCCTGACTCGATCTCGCAGAGATACTCCAAACATAGTTGGGATTCAACGTTGGGATTCTAATACATAATAATATGAAGTAAATATCGTATATAGAATCAACCATTAATTCGCGTATTGCAGGGATGATACACTCACACACTCAGTTACACTACACACTTCCATTCACATCCATAACAAAAACTAATCAGTAATTTCAAAATTTTAAATTGGCATTGTATTTTATTACTATTTTTTCTTCGATTGTATAATTATGATTTAGTTCCTACTGTTATCCGGCGGAGGGCAGTGCTATTCCAAAACACAGGTTAGTTCCTAGCTTGGATGGTAATGTTTCTCAACTTGCTAAATTACCTACTGTGTTCATGACTAGTGTTAATATTATTGATAAGAAACGTTTGTTAAAGCCAATAAATTTCATTTTCATTTTCATTTTCAACCAACTATGTAATATTATTAATCAAAAAATGCGTTTCTTGGTTTGTTTGTAACTCATTTACGCAGCAGCAACAGAGGGAGGAATCGACTTTATTATTCGCATATAATTCAAAGATCAGAGAGACTTTTTACTTTTTTAGAAGGAGATTGATTATTTTAATCCTGGAAAAATAAAAATGTGCGAAGCCGCGGACAAGAGTTAGTGAGATAATATTTTTGAAGTGAAAACTTCTTTAGAGCATTGTGCACATTTTGGGATGGGTAAAAATTGTCAAACTCACGTCAGGACACGTGACATGATCGAAAACTCGTAAGACGGAGCGAGAGTAGACCGCCGGCGCGGCGTAGAGAGGAAGTAATATCCCCCTCTCCTTCTACCGCGCGGCGAATATGTATGGTTGTTCCTGCTGTTTCGTTTAAGCGGCGCAGGGCGCTTGCGCGAGTGTGCGTGTGTCATGTTGTACTCGTATTTTATTACTACATAAATGATTTAATAGATCCACCCGCTTATTTTCTTTTTGACAGCACCAATAGAACGTAACTGCGTCATGTTACGCAAAAGTTCACTCTTAAATGCGAGGTTTTAAAAATATGACAACTGCCTAAAATTACATAAATTACATAAAATAACAAACGTTTTTAATAATTTACGTTCTATGGCTATCAAATGAGAGCCATAGAACATACCTACATTTTTAAAAACGTTTGTTATTTTATGTAATTTATAAAAAAACTACTGCACTTATGGACTCAATTTTGCGTAACTTTTGCGTAACATGACGCAGTTACGTCCTATTGGTGCTGTCAAAAAGAAAATAAACGGTTGGATCTATTATAGTACTTTATATGTTCAAGTTTTCACTTCTGCCGGCACTCCTGGAGTGCAACCCGTTGTTTTATTATCCGTTTGTTCCACAGATCAATATTCTCCATTTAGACATTTGACGCAGTTGAAGACTCTGGAGCTATCATATAATACTGGCGTCAAGTACATTTGTCGCGATTGGCGCAATGATCTGGTCCATTTGGAAACTTTAGACTTATTCGCGACAGGAATAACAGAATTGAAGGTAAATTAATATTAATATTATTTATTTATTTAAAGTTTTATTATTTATTTAATTTACAGAGTTTCCTACACTAGGTGTATCTCAAACTCAGACCAAATAAATAAATCAAGACAGAATGTTGAGAACAAACAAGTGAGGCCGTCAAAACTACGCCTCACTGTGTACAGGCACAATAACAAACAAAAACACGTACAACGAAACTACGCCTTGGCTCGTCAGTCGAACTATGGCGGCGCAACACCGACTCACTCACCAGATGTATAAAAAATCGGCCTTACTTGTCTGTCCACGACGTTCAGTCTTGTTTATTTTATTTGGTCTGAGATCTCAAATAGTTTTTGTTGGGATTAATAGTTCGACAATTTGTTGCATCCGCAAGATTTGAACCTGCATTAGCTGATTTAAGGATTTCCATCCCGGTTGCTTTACCAATTAGTGTGGATTAGCCTTATAAGTATTTTCACAAAAATATACAGGGTTATTTCCAATCAATTAGCATCCTTTTAGGGGCATATTCTGTACATCAAAAACAACTTTTGTTCTGCGACTTTTGTCAAAACTAAAAAAAAACAGCTGTTTCATTCATTTTGTCGCGGGTGAACGATATTTTTCTATGGAAAAACAAAAATTTTTTTTGAGCTTTTATAAAAGTCGCAGTACAAAAGTTGTTAGTTTTGATGTACAGAATAAGCCCCTAAAAGATGCTAATTGATTAGAAATAACCCTGTATACACTGAAGGTATTGAAAAATATATAGACTGAATACATACACTGTCCATACTGAAGTACATACTGAAGGTTCACATTAAATTCCACAATCTTTTCACTTCAGTTTCATCTCAAGTAACTGAATTGGGAAGCTGATCTAATTAAAAATTAACGCAAAGTACGTATCTGTCTTTTTTAGTCTTTGTGATAAACATTTCAAAAATTTGTCGCGAACACAGGTCTTGAACTTGACTTGACTTTCGTATCACTAGCCCGATGCTTTTCCGACGCCTCTTCCGCCAAATTTTTTGTGAAGTGTTTATCATTTTTTACCAACAACTCTTAAGACAACTATTTGAAATAAATTCAGTGTGGAAAGCACAATAAAATTAAAATTATTTCAAAAATTAACGCATTGTTCAAAATTAAACATTTACAGTATACCGATCTACAATACACAAGAGATGCATCAGTAAAGAACTCCATGGTGTTTTTGAGGTGGGAAACCGAAATAGATTTTTCGGAAGAGGATTACAACAAATCTCTGACGGCGGCACCGAATGGAGCTACTGTGCAATTCGGAAAGATTGGCTCCTTTGAATTTTCTGGTAATTTACCAGCTCCGAAATGCAACTGCGGCAAGTTCTGGTTGCGACGTGCGATGGATGACGCGGGCCATGCTGTGAGGATCACCCGCTACGCCTGCAGCACCGGCTGGTTCCTGGCACATTATTCTCCTGAAGAGATCTGTCCTGAGAAGTGGGCAGAAGTGCTCTGTGAGAGACGAAGATCACAGAAACAAAATTCATGAAGTTATACTTATTGTAGAACTAGCGACCCGCCCCGGCTTCGCACAGGTGTATTATACATATAAACCTTCCTCTTGAATCACTCTATCTATTAAAAATAACCTTTCGTTGAAAAAACTCTATTTATTAAAAAAAATTCGTTGCGGAGTTTTGAAGATATAAGCATACATGTGGACAGACAGCGGGAATGATGTATGGATGACACGAACCGGTAAACATTGAAACATTTTACGGATAAGAAATTATGATTTTAGTTTTATTTTGTCACCTTACTTAATATTATGTATTATCAAACCACCAAAATTACCGACATATCCCATCGGATTGGCAAGTTGAAATGCCAGTGGGCAGGTCACATAGCACGAAGGAATGATGGCCGATGGGGTTGAAAAGATCTCGAGAGGAGACCACGTCCCAGCAAGCTCAGCGTAGGATGTCCTGACCAACTGACTGCCGAATCTTGGGATCCTGGATCGTATTCTCTAATACGTAGTACATTATGATAAAAGTGCGGTAAGTTGAAAATTACAGCCGAGGCGATATTGCTAGCCCGAGCCGTAGGCGAGGGCTATATAGCAGAGGCTGTAATTTTCAAAGCGCACGTATGTCAAACGACGTTTTATAACATAATTATTTACGAGGAAGTTAATAAAACTCTGACTTTCTTAAACGAATAAATCTTTACTTGTCCGCAAATTAGCGATGCGCGCGCATCAACGTTTTTTTTAGGCAAAGGTACAAAAACAGCCAGTATTACTAATAAAGTAAATTAATAGTTTTGTGTTTTTGTTACAGATAAATGGTTGTAATTTATTGTCAAAATTAATTAAATTAGAGAATTAAATGTTTATTTATTATATTTTATCTCCGAAAGTTAATTTTATTCATAAAATATTGACCACTTTTCTGACATAAAAACTCTTTGCTAAGATTTTAAAAAGTATCGTTTCTCGTGCGTTTTACATTACAATAACGCACAAGTGCGTAATGAAATACATTACGATATTGAAATTGGTGTAATTACAGCCATTTTACGAGCAAATATGTTATAAAATCTAATTTATATGTTTGTAGGTATTCAGTACCTACATACGGACCCTATAAAGTCTAATCGTACAAATGGAGGTAGCCGAAGACTTGATCTGTATACCGCTGGTTAAATGGAACTGAAATGCGTCAGCTCACGTGCACTGGATTCTAGACGGGTCTGGGCTGATAGGTGGGAGATTTACCCCAAAAATAAGGGAAATAAATTCATTAACACAGATTTGTTTATTATTATGATCATTGTCAGCTGTAGTACATCCACTGCCGGATATGTGCCTTCCCTATGGATTTCTAATAATCTCGGTTAGAAGCGGTTTGCATCCATTGAGTACTAGCGGTCTCAATTATAATATTATCGTCGATCTACCTTGTTCCCTCGCTGGCACGTGGTCTCGACTCAAGAACTTTACAGGTAGTCATTTTTTTTACTGACTGGCTCTTTACATAGGCTATCCATTTTATGACCATGTGCCCTGCCCACTGCCATTTCAACTTGTTAATTCGCTTGGCTATGTCTGCAATAATCGAAATAGGAAAAAATAAATATTAACAAGTTATTTTAGGATATATTCAAGATTTGATCGGGCAACACTGGTCATTCCGGAGGATTAAGTGCACATTCGCCACTTGCAGTAAGATACATCGTATCGCATTCTCCTGACCCGAAGCCCCCGACTCGACTAGATACAAACACAATATTGTGGAGATATTGTTGTCTTTGTTTTGATGGCTTGAGATAGATTCATAGATGTTACTCAATACTCAATCTATAATTGCAATTTCGTCATCCATCCATCCCTAAGACCAAATAAAAAAAACAAGACAGAACGTCGTGAACAGACAAATGAGGTTGGTTTTTTATACATGTGGTGAGTGAGTGCGTCGGTGTTGCGCCGCCATAGTTCAACTGACAATCCGAGGCGTAGTTTCCTTGTATGTGTATGTGTGAGGTGAGTAATTGTTTCTGTACACGGCGAGGCGTAATTTTGCCGGCCTCACTTGTTTTGTTCACAACATTCTGTCTTGATTTTTTTATTTCGTCTGAGATCCATCCATCAGCCATATGATGTCCACTGTTTGACATAGGCCTCCCCTATGGATCTCCAAAATGACCGGTTGGTGGCTTGCAGCCACTTTGATCCTGCAGTCTTTATGAGGTCTTATTTCCTATTAGTTCAGAAATAGAAACATGAAAAGCAACACAATAATTATTTTATGCAAAAAATAGCACGACCGACTTCAACCGTGGACAGAATTCGCGAATATTTCGCACGGATCGATGTAGCATTTTTCACATTGTTGTAGATTTATCAAAAATGGCTTAGGCGATTTCGATAAAATTTAAATGGGGCCAATTTCATAGTATACTCTTTCCAATAAAAATATATTATCGAAATCAGACAACTACGTAAAAAGTTATGCGTGGTTATACAAAAATAAAAAAACGCGTTGAATTGATTACCTCCTCCGTTTCGTCGGTCAATAAATGGAAAGATAAATTTTCTTTAATTTAACAAAGAACACAGATAACATAGATATCAAACATTAAAACTATAGTGTGTAACAAGAAACGCCGTGTAAATAGAAACAGAAGTTCCATGAAAGCTGAATTCGTATAATAACACGGGCATAGCGCCTACGAGTAGCTTGCCGTGTAATTCGGAAACCCATTCTTGCAATATTAAGCACTAGCTGACCTGGCGACCGTCGTTTCACGCAATATATTTATAAATTACTAGCTTTTGCCCGCGGCTTTGCCCGCATGATATTTCGAGGCCCTACCTCAAATACCACCCTTTATAAAGGAGGTGGAAAATAAAAATACAAAAAAGTTCGATTCGACTTTTGTTCGATTCGACAGTTCTTTTTTGACATTTCTTGGAGCGCACGCTAGAATAGCTCGCAGATGGCAGAATTTTTCCTACTTACTTAACACTCATTGTTATAATATGGAAAATTCACTCAATATCATTTTAATTTATAGCCCATGTGTTATTCTGATATATAAGCTATATAATTGCAAAGTTTCATCACAATCCGTTCAGTAGTTTTTGCGTGAAAGAGTAACAAACATCCATACATCCATCCATCCAACCATCGTTACACAATTTCACGTTTATAATATTAGGATAGCCTATGTGTTATTTTATTGTTCCTATTGCCATGGAGACGATGGGATGTTGGGCTAGTGAGTGAGTAAAAGTATGATTACAGAAATAGGGCGCAGGTTAAGGGAGAAAACCAATGACTTCCGCTCTGGCTCGTACCTGGGTGCAAAGGATGGCCATCGCCATACAGCGGGGTAATGCGGCCAGCATTTTGGGCTCTTTTGCACCAGGTATGATCGCAGATGGGTTTTGAATTTTTTTGTTAAGTTTGACTATTAATTTTTAAATGAATTGTTTCGAATATTATGAATAAAGACTTTCAAGCCTATGTGTTATTCTGATGTATAAAAATTATTATTGCAAAGTTTCATCTCGATCCGTTCAGTAGTTTTAGCGTGAAAGAGTAACAAACATCCATACATACTCACAAATTCGCTCATTCGCGTTTATAATATTAGTAGGATACGTCAGGAGTTGTTTTGGTAATAAACAATTCAAAAATGTGTCAAGACCGCATAAACTTGCACTAAGTGATTAGCGGATTGGCAGTTTCAATTGGCAGTGAGTAGAGCACATAACCTGATTCTGATTACTATTATTAGACAGAGTCGGAAAATTCTCGAATGGAGACAAGCTCCACTGGGCTTTGTCGGTAACCTTGGTTCTTTTTCGGATCTCCTCATATCTGATTCAATTCAATTCACACGTAGTTATTTTTGACGTGATATAACGTCTTATAAATCGGTGAACGCCAGCTGCGTGCACGAAAAAGTGTCACGTTCCGCCTGAGCCTAGCGTGCAAGCGAGACGATAGATAGACAATCTATTTATGTGTTCGGCTTGTTTCAGTTGTTGATTCAGTAATGTTTTCATAATTATTGTCCGTGAACCGACTTTACAGACAACCTCGGTGGCTCAGTGGTTAGTGACCTTGACTCCTGGATCAAAGAGGCGTGGGTTCGATTCCCACCCAGGTCAAATATTTATATGATGAACATAGGTGTTTGCTCTGTATCTGGGTGTTATTTAGGTATTATCTATATAAGTATGTGTTTAAAAATATGTAATTATGTAGTATATCAATCTCTAGCAGCAATATCACAAGCTTTGCTTAGTTTGGGGTCAGAGACCGTATGCAAAGATGTGCCAAAAAAAAACAATTTTAATGTAAAATTGCGTGAATTCGTCGGAAGTACACAAAAACAATACCTTATACTCAAAATGATATTTGATCCACGCCCACGCCATTAATATTAAAAAGTATCGATCGGAGGAAGACAATAACATTTCCAGTCCAAAATACATTCGTTTCTCGGCACCCATTCGGTGACCGAGGTCCATAAATTGTGCCAGTTTTCTACGCAACACACTGTCCCACCCGTGGGATATGTAAGCTATGCGTTGCGATGCTTTTCGAAAGTAGATGAATATTTCAGATTTCTACAAGATTACAAACCAAAAAAAACACCACAATCACATTCCTACGGTAGCTAACAAAAGAACTGATAACATTGAAACGGCTGAATCGATTTTGGTGAAACATAGATAAGAACACTCACGACTAATTCACCTTTCAAACAAAAAAAAGAAGATAAAAATCGGCTTATCCGTTCGGGAGCTATGGTACCACAAACAAACCCACACGATCATCAACGCGTAATTAGCCTAGCTTGGTGAATATGGTCCAATCGCCTTTCGAGGTTGTACTGTACTGTACTGTACCAGCCTTTTTAATAGTCCACTGCAGGACGTAGGCCTACCCGCGAAGGGTGATTGGGCCATTTGCACCACGCTGGCCCAGTGCGGGTTGGTGGATTCACATACGCCATCGAATTTCTTCTACGGACGTATGCAGGTTACCTCACGATGTTTTCCTTCACCGAAAAGCCAGTGGTATGAATATCTGTACGTGACCCCCGGGCATACGATGCGGCGTGAAGCCCTAGGGCTCCAAACTATTCGGCGATCACGTAGCTTAACTGGGTGCTGGGTTGGAGAATAAAGACGAATTTTCTTATTTGAAGTTTACTCGGGAACTGGTAACCGCATACTACATAAAATTCAAAGGAATTATCCTATATTTATACTAAATCGACTATGAATAAATCAGGGCTCTCATTGGCTGGCCAATCACAGCGCGTGTTTTCTTAGCGTCGGTATGGTTGCATGTCGCTCTGTGCATTCATTCATTTGGGATCTTCTCCTCCTGTAATACATAGGAGTCAGGAATCCAGCTTCGAGGCGAACCTCCTTACTGGGGCTGGACGCTACACCACACTGGGTGTAGGGCATTGTAAAGGGAGGGCGCGAGTACCCAATCCCGACCGCGAGGTCGGGCGGCATCTCTCAGCGCCCTCTCCCCGCCATTCTGGCAGACTATCGTCGGCCGTCTTGGCATTGTGGTTCTCGGATTCGGAGTCCTCACAACCTGCAACCGCCGGGTGCAGGCGGCATCTCCTCCTCGTTGAATTGGTGTCGACGTGACGCACGTCGATCCGGTGGCGTACCCGGTCAGGCGAACGCAGCTTCAGATGGTTGAACTCGGGAGTAAACTCGACCAAGTCCAACTGAAGCGCGGAGCAATGCTCTCTCAACCTGCCGGTCTTGTAGCGATGCGGAGATGGGGAGTGGGATCGCTGGCCCGGCTCAAGCGCGCCGCCGCGCGAGCCAGGCACCACGTCTCTAACTGCCCCTTTGGTAGGCGGTCGTCGAGCGCTGTGTCGACGACGATGGTCGAGCGGCGTCAAGCTCACGCGTAAGGCGGAGCGACGCCTACTCTGTAGGTCCTGTGATGTGCCTCTAGGCACAGGTATGCAGTGAAGCGGCGCCGGGGGAGAGGCTCGACCCCGGCCGCCGAGGCAGGCCCGCGTAGTGGCGGAGCCCGAGGGGGGCCGCGCGTCGCATAAGCGACAGCAGCGGCACCAAGGCTGGACGTCGCGACGCTGGGCGTCGCGAGATGAGGGTCAGGTGATGTGGCGCGATGCGCAGGAAAGTCAGGTGGTTGTCAGGTCCGGTAGTGTGCGCCCCGATCAAAGTCGAGGGGCGCGAGGTCTTGATGGTGGTAAGCGGCCCGCATGAGCCCACTCGGTGAGGGGCACACGAGTTGGCGGAGCGGGTCGCGCCGCAGTCGCGTCGGGTCGTCGACTCATCAGGTCGCCGCGCGCGGCGTCGCCGGGCACCAACCGGGAGGCGGCGCGTCAGCGGGCCTGGCGCCAGCACGTCCCTGGTCACGTCTGCGGGGTTGTGGCCTGGACTACGTCGACAGGCCGCTGGAGTGTGCGTCGCTCGATATACGAGCGGCGCGGTGTGCTCGGGGCGCATTACGCGCACTCGCCGATGCGTCAGTCTAAGTCGGCAGGCGCCGGGTGCGCTTGGGCCGAAGAGGGTGGTTTGCTAGGCCGCCCTCTGGTCGTTTTCAGGCATTGTATCGGGGGAGGCGAACCTCGACCCCGATGGTGGCTTCAGATGCGGCGCGTCTCGGTGGTGTCGCCTCGTCCGCGGGCCGGTGGGTTTCCCGCCCGACGGCGTGCACTCCGTCAGGACATGGAGCCATGCAGCCCTCGGTCGAGGCAAGGCAGGCGATGGCGCGCCGGTGCGCCGGGCGAGCGACCGCTCGGGCCCGGCGCTGGTTGTCTTGTCGGGTGTGGGTGGACGACGCGGAGCAAGCTCGACGCGTCGTTAAGTGGTGGCAGTGGTGGAGGGACGCGATGCTCGTTCCGGGACAGGTCGCGCCCGGGCACAACAGCCGGCGGCGTAATCACGCCCCTCATAGGTTATTCCAGGGCGGCCGCGGCTAGGTCGACATTTGCGGGGCAAATGCCAGTTCAGCAGGCGGCCGCAAGCTGGCGCACGGTGCGCACTAATGCGCTCGGTGCATGGGTGCGGCAAGCCAGGGCGGCCCGCTCGACGTCGCTAGCAGACGGAGCGAGGTCGCGGTCGGCGGCGCGCACGTGGACGGCGTGTTTCTGTAGGCGCTCGATCGCTGCGGGGTGGGGGGGGGACCCGCAAGGGCCCGCACCCCCGCCCGTGGTCGCGGTTTACAGAAAGACTGTAGTCTCAAGCGCGTGTTGGGAGCCCGAGCTCTCGACCAAGCACGGCGAGACCGCTCTGTGCGTCCTGCTCGCACTTAAAGAAGTATGACGTTGCCTGACCTTTTAGAGAGCCCCGACCTATTTTACAATTTTTTTTCACTATTTGTTATCACGCACTATCTTATCACATAGCAATGTTGGCGCCGTCCTGCACATTCCTCCCGCCGTGCGACCCCGTCGCATCTGCTGTCGGTGCTGGCTCGGCGCTCTGGATCGGCAGGATCACTAGCTTCCGTACCGGTCGCCGCAGCACGCCGCCTCTCGTTCGTGTGTCGACAGTTCGCACGACGTTGTCAGGGCCGGGATATGTTGCTATAACTCTGCCTCGGATCCATGTGTTACGAGGCAAGTTAGCGTCGACTATAAGTACCAAGTCATTGATGTTGACTGGTGGCCCTCGTCCGTGTGGTTCCCTCCGTTGTTGTAAGTCGGGGAGGTACTCGCGGACCCATCTCGTCCAAAATAAGTCGGCGAGTCGTTGCGCAGCTCGCCAGCTGTGTCTTGATATGGCGTCCTTTTCGTTGAACTCGCCGGGGGTCGGGACGCGCGCCGGACCACCGAGTAGGAAGTGATTCGGGGTCAGGGCGTCTGGGTCATCTGGGCTGACTGATACGTGGGTCAATGGCCGGCTGTTGACTGTGTACTCAGCTTCTAAGAGGAGGGTTGTGAGGACCTCTTCGACTGGGCTTCGTTCGTGAAGTGTTGCTGTTAGTGCGGTTTTGATCGAACGCACCATCCTTTCCCAGGCGCCTCCCATGAATGGGGCACCCGGGGGGATAAAACGCCACGAGATGGTCTTCTTTGCTGCCTCCTCGGCCGTCGCACCGTCGAGCGCCTTTCTGAGTTCTCTGTCTGCTCCTTTTAGGTTGGTCCCATTATCTGACCAGATTTCTGAGGGACAACCTCGGCGTGCGATCATTCTTCTGAGGGCCATGATCGCTGAATCTGTGCTGAGTGAAGCTGCCATCTCTAGGTGGACTGCCCTCGTGGTTAAGCAGGTAAATATGGCGACGTAGCGCTTTTGGCGTGTGCGTCCAACTGTCACGTTCAGTGCGCCGAAGTAATCCACGCCAACAAAGGTAAACGGCCGCCTGTGGTGGGCGAGGCGACACGGTGGTAAGTCACCCGTTCTCGGATACGGCGGTTGTCGGGTCTTCATACGGCAGCTGAAGCATTGTTTCACTATGGTGCGTACCACGGGGCGTAGGCGTAGAATCCAATACTGTTGTCGACACTCGTTCACTGTGGCCTCGATGCCGGAGTGATGAATCTGTTTATGGACGTTATTTATCCATAACTTCACAGTAGGATGATCGCCGTCCAATATTAGGGGGCTCTTCAAAGTTTCTGACGCCTCGACTGCGTTAATGCGGCTTCTTAGTCGTAGCGCGCCGTCAATGTATTCTATACTTAATTGACGAAGTCGACTTTCTTTCTTGATATTTTGTTCTTTTATGATGTTTTCTATCTCTTCTGGAAACGATTCTTGTTGTGAAGAGCGCATAAGTAGCTCTTCGGCTGTTCGTAAAAGTTCGGCTGTCATAGGGTGAAATTTTCTATCTTCTGTCTATGTCTTCCCTATGTGTTTCGGTGCTATCTTATTTTTCTTTTGATTTTTCACCCATTCTGGGTCATTTTCCTTGTTTTTCCTTGTCTTCTTATAGTGTATACTGTGCGTTTTGATTTTACACAGCTGTATAAATTGCAGGACTCGAGCTGTCGCGTACCGCAGTCTTTCCCAGTTGGAAAATCGCGAAGTTGTAGGAAGTCCTTCAGATAGACGTAACTTGTGTTTCTCATCGACTATTATATTGTTAGTTCTCTCCTCGCCCGTATCGGCCGGCGCTGTATTCGTCTGTGAGTTTTCTATCGGCCAATGTTCCATAGATTGATATAGGAACTCGGGCCCTCGGAACCATCTGTGGTTTTTGGTGAAGGATGGTGGCACGTCTCGAGTCGCGCGTCGTCGGCCACGTTCAGTTTGCTCGGGACCCAGCGCCAGTCGTTTACTGTCGAGGCGTCTTCTATAGCGGCTAGTCGATGAGCGACGTACGGCTTGTACGATCTGGACCCGGTTCTTATCCATGTGAGTACTGTTTTGCTGTCCGTCCAGAAGGTCTGTGAGGCGGGTTTTCTTTCATGTTCTTCTATGACCGCTTCTGCTAGGCGCGTTCCCATCACGGCGGCTTGAAGTTCTAGCCGTGGAATCGAAGTGATTTTCAACGGCGCGACCTTGGCTTTCGCGATGATGAGTGACATGTTGACTGTTCCGTCGGGCGCTTCTGTCCTCCAATATAAGGTCGCCGCGTAGGCCGACTCACTGGCATCGACGAAGGCGTGTAGTTGTAGAACGGAGGCGTCGCTGTAGTGTAGGTATTGCCTCGGGATGGTCACGTTCTGCAGATTTCTCAGATGTACGAGCCAGTTTCGCCATTGTTCTGTGAGATCTTCATTGAGCTCGTCGTCCCACGCGGTGCCACGGCGCCACGCCTCTTGTAAGAGCTGCTTCGCACGAACCGTGACGACCGATGCAAGGCCAAGCGGGTCGAAAAGGGACATGACGACCTTCAGGGCTTCTCTCTTGGTTGGCGTCTTGCCTTCTATGAGTTGCGCTGGTATCCTAGCCAAGTCGAGGTTGAAGGCTAGGACATCTGTTTCTGGTTTCCATATGAGGCCCAGTACTCGTTCTGTTCTTTCTTGTTTACTGTAGATTTCTATGTCTTCTGAGGCTTCATTTTCGCCGAGAGCTTGTAGAAGTCGCTGTGAGTTCGACTTCCATTGTTTGAGTTCAAAGTGGGCCTTTATGTGAATGTCTCGGACCGCTGTCGCGATGCGTATGGCGTCTTCTGTACTGTTGAAACTGTCTAGGTAGTCGTCGACGTAATGTTTCTTCTGTATGGCGAGCGCAGCTTCCGGGTGAGTATGTTCATGCTTCTTAGCGTTTAAGTCTTTTACGAATATTGCTGTAGACGGTGAGCTCGATGCGCCGAAGATAAGTGACGTCATTCTGTATTCTTCGGGTGGCTGGTCGTCTCGTCGGTCGTTGCGCCAAAGGTAACGTAGCGCGTCTCTGTCTTCTGTTCTGAGCTTCACTTGCATAAACATTTCTTTGATGTCGGCTGTCACTGCGATACTGTGTTGTCTAAATCGCATGACAACTCCCGGTAGAGACTGTAGCAGATCAGGGCCCTTTAGTAATAGGTCGTTAAGGGCCACCCCTCTAGTTTTCGCGGCGGCGTCGTGGACGACTCGAAGCTTCTCTGGTTTCATCGGGTTTACCACGGCGAAGTGCGGTAAGTACCATGTTCTATTTTCTGTTCTTGACTTCGGGGCGCGTTCTGCGTAGCCCTTGGTGATGAGCGCCTCCATCTGTTCTGTGTACTTTCTCTTCAAGCATGGGTTGCGGTCGAGCTTCTTTTCTATGCCGAGTAGTCGTTTCAAGGCGTTTTCATAGTTGTTAGGTAAAACGACGTCTTCTTTCTTCCAGAGTAGCGAGGTTTGGTATCTTCCTTCTTTTGTGTGGACTGTATTTTCTGTTAAGATACGTAGAGCTTGCTCTTCTGGGTCTGTTTTCGGCTTCTTTGGTGCTAGGCAGAGCGCATCCATGTTGAAGTAATCTCTCATCATCTTTTCTGTGTTTTCTTCTTGTTGTATGACGTCGAAGTCTTCTGTGATATGCGATATGAAGTGTACTGCATGGCCGAGGGTACGTGTGTGGCCCCCGTGCAGCACCCAACCCAGTGGCGTGAGGGATGCCACCGGTTGGTCTCTGCGGCCTCTTCTTGTCTTCGATGCCACTAAAATAATATGCCAGTTATCTTGCCCAATGAGGACACGTGGCTTGGCTTCATCGTATGTGAGAAGCTTGCTGATGTCTCGCAGGTGTTGGCAATCTTCTATAATGTTTCTCGGAACTTCTTGAGTAGATACGCGCAGATTGTTAACTGTTCTCGCTTGTATGCGTTCTTCTTTATTATTCGGTCCTCGTACGATGAAGTCGACTCTTCTTGAAGACGTTTCTGTAGTTTTCAAACTGTTGATGGCTTCTATGCGTAGCGGGTCAATGGGTCCCGTCACGCCGATATTCTCGCATATGCTGTTATCGATGAGTGTCACTGTTGAACCGTCGTCTAAAAGGGCATAGGTATCGACGGTCGCTGTTGGCCCTTTCACCTGGATCGGGATGATCTTCAAGAAAGACTGTTTGCTAGTCGCGGTCCAGGCGGAGTTGATGGCCTCTGTCTGTTGTTTCTCGCCGACCTCTTCTGTTTTCTGTGTTCTCACGAAGTGTAGTAATCTGTTGTGAGTGTATTTGCAGCTATCGATGCCGCAGGTCTTCGGTCGGCAGCTGTGAGTTTTGTTTCTGAAGCGTAGACAACGGAAACATAGACGCTTTTCCTTGGCAATGTCCCATCTCTCGTTCTCGTCGGCCTTCTTGAACTTTTCGCATTCTATTGTGAGGTGGCTCGGACCATCGCAGACGGGGCACTTAGACGACTGTTGTTTCTCGACGACGGAATGCACATTCTGTGCTCTTCTATTCTGTTGAGTGGGCTGTGATTGGGAACCCACTGACTCCGGCTGTGCATATGGGCCACACAGCTCGGCTTCTTTCTTCAAAAACTTCTCGAACTTTATTAAGTCGGGATCTTGTTTGGGCTGTAGCGCTGCGAAGTCGTAATATCTGTAGCGCAGCGTCGGCGTGAGCTTCTCGACCATGATCTTGGTGGCTTCTGGGTTATAGAGATAGTGAATGCAGTTCAGAGCTCGAAGGGTAGACACGGCGTTCGTAACTTTACTTGAGAAAATGCAGATGTCGCGCGGTGACTCGGTGAGGCGAGACAGAGACTTAAGATTGTCTATCTCTGTCGTGGCGATAACTTCAGGCCTTCCAAATCTGGACTGCAGCACTTTCATGACTTCTGTTGACTCGGCGTTACTAATTAGCAGCCCTTCTACTGCTTCCTTTGCTCTTCCCTTTAAGTTTCTTCTTAATCTGTTCAGGTTCTCGATGTTAGTTAAGGTGTCCATCGTCTCGAAGAAAGCGGCTCGGAATGATAGCCACTCTTGATGGTTGCCGCTGAAGAATGGTAGCTCGACGTACTTGGGTTGACGCGCGGCCTTGACGGCGAGTGTGATGGCCGACGCAAGTTCTGAGAAGTCGGGCTGGATGCCGGCTCCCGCCGGTGTTGACGGTACTTGAGGCTGTTCAGGTTTTCGTTCTTCATTATCTTGCTTCTCTGTCGTTGGTGGTGGCTTCTCACTCTGGTTCAACCAAGTATCGACTCGCTCATTGGCTTCTGTCTTCGAATACACGGAGATTTCGTCATCGGAGTCCTCCGCCTCTAGGGCGGCTAAGCGGGCCTCGGCCAGCTTGACTTGTTGGCGGGCGAGCTCTTCTCTGGCTCGCGCTATTTTTGCTGCTCGTACTGAACGCGTAGACCTTGTGGCGGTGACGCGGTTGACTGGTGCGGGCATGTCGGGCGGCTCTGCGCGACACGTTTCTGTCCCGTCTTCTATATTTTCTGTCGGCGGATTCCTATCTGCCGTAATGACGCCTTGCTCGGCAGGTGGCAAGGCGCCCTGTAGAGGGGGTGATGTAATATGCGGCTTCCATGTTGTCGCTGTAGTCCCCGAGGCTTCTTTTGGCATTGCTGTATTTGTAATTCCAGTTGTTGTAGCTGCGCGCGCGGTGGTGGCTGTGTTGCTCGATGAGGCTGCGAGGAGGTCTAAGTTTTCGGTTATTATCACTCGACCTTTTCCTGTAGATCTTGTAACCATCGGCATGGTAAGCGCTGCGCAGTCGCACGGTGTTCTCGTATCCGGCTCGAAGGACCACAATGTACGTGACCCCCGGGCATACGATGCGGCGTGAAGCCCTAGGGCTCCAAACTATTCGGCGATCACGTAGCTTAACTGGGTGCTGGGTTGGAGAATAAAGACGAATTTTCTTATTTGAAGTTTACTCGGGAACTGGTAACCGCATCTATACCAATATTATAAAGAGGAAAGATTTGATTGTTTGTTTGTTTGTTTGTTTGTTTGTTTGCATTGAATAGGCTCCGAAACTACTGAACCGATTTGAAAAATTCTTTGACTGTTGGGAAGCTACACAATCCCCGGATGTTATAGGCTATATTACATTTTCAAAAAAATTAGGGATCCTTGCTAAAACTCCAATAAACTAACTCAAGGTGTAAAAAAAATACCTTATAATTTAAATATTATGTAATCTGAATATGTAAAAAGTATTTAATATTTAACTGTCATAGTCTATTGGTTATTGTTACCCTAGCAACCAAAAATAAGTATGTCACTTCTGTCAAATGTTTGAAATATAAACAGCTAACAGTTTACAGCTTTAAACCTTAGATTATGCTTTAAACACATTGAATTATAAATTTCATTGCTTAGACACATATTCAGCTTTATTTAATTTAACTGTGTAGCTACAGGCCCGTTTCCGTCGTCATAATTCCTGTTCAACAGTTAGCAAATCATTTATGAGGTACAAAGGCAATTTACTTATATTTTCTACCATTTTAAAATGCTCAGAAGATCAAGATCTCAACTTTCTAGACATAGTTCCCAGGCAAGGCGACGGCATCAAAAATACGTCGTAATGAAGAATCTTCATCGGAAACTGAAAATCGTCTTGAAAGCCGGAGAGAATACGCGTCATAATCGCGTGCCAGAGAGTCGATTATCGAGCGTTCCCAGAGGCTTGCCGAACAACATTAGAGAACCTCCCAAGTCTGCGCGCGAGAGTCGAGTACAAAGCGTTCGTAGCGGCTTGAAGAGCAAAATAATAGAGATATTCTAACTCGCACTACGGAATGAATCGAACTCTGAGCATTCCCAACGCGTACGAGATCAGAGAGAAAGACAGAATACGTTAACAACTAGAGTTCGAACTCAAATTTTAGCTCACAGTAGCAGATCAGCATTCAGATACGATCCACAAATAGATTATGCTCAACAGCCTTCCGTCCAAATTGGAACCATGAATAAGATTTGCCCTAAGTGTTATGCAAAAAAATGGGACGATGAACCTAATGGTATATGCTGTGCACTGGTAAAGTTAGTCTCCCCAATATTGAAGAGCCGCCACAACCAATAAAAATCTTTTGCCAAGTAATCATTCACTAGCCGGACATTTTTTAACCAACATACAAAAGTACAATAGTGTCTTCCAGATGACTTCGTTTGGCGCAAAATAAATCTATACCAATATTATAAAGAGGAAAGATTTGATCGTTTGTTTGTTTGCATCGAATAGGCTCCGAAACTACTGAACCGATTTGATAAATTCTTTCACTGTTGGAAAGCTACGTTATCCTTGGCTGCCAAAGGCTATATTATATTTCTTAAATAATTAAGAGATACTAAAACTCCCATGTAACCCAAGGTGTACAAAAATTACCTAAAATATTATTTACATCGCGTGCGCTGCGAAAACTATTGATGATACAATAAAATAATGTACTACGACTTTGTAGAGCTTATCATTATTTACAAAAAGTTTCCCGAGAGAGTATGTCTATCTATTATAGTTAAGCCACAATAAGTGTTCTTTTATTTGAAAATTTTAATTGAAATGCCGTCGCAAGAAAAGGCTCTTTATATCATGGTATAATATTATGTAAACCTTTTTCAAAATAAACTACTTTATATTCAGGAATAATTCAGGACCTTTATATAACTTTTTAAGTTGTTCAATTCAGACATTTCATTCGAAAGATATCATGAGTTTAAAAATGTAAGTACTTATTAGAAAAAAATCGCGTGGTCACCGCTCACCCCGCTCGGCTAGCTAGGCATCACCATATTTTATCTCCGTTATTCCTGTAGGTACCTGTACCTATACCAGCCTTTTTTAATAGTCCACTGCAGGACATAGACCTACCCACGAAGTGTGATTGAGCCAAATCCACCACGCTGGTCCAGTGCGGGTTGGCGAATTCATATAGGGCATCCGGGCATCGAATGTAAATGTAGCGTCTAAAGTGTTTTAAAAAAAAGACTTTCCTTTTACTGCTTACAATTTTGACGAAAGTATAAAGAAGTAATATGAAATAGACATGAAACCGCGACTGCGTTGTAATCTATTGAGAAGCGAGAGAGTCTACCTACGGTCGGGCCATATCCACCACGCTGGCCCAGTGCGGGTTGGTGGATTCCTATAATAATACGTAATCCAGTTCTTTCTACGGACGTAGGTATGCAGGTTGCCACACGATATTTTCATTCACGGAAAAGCCAGTGATGTGAAATTCCGTACCTAAATTCCAAAGAAACTCATTGATACGGGATCGGGATTTGCACCTACCAACTCACGATTTTAAGGTAGGTGTTACTACCACTAGACCACCACGGCTATATACCTCCTCTATCTACAGATTTGGAAAAGCTAACTTAGGCAACCGACATACAAACGATTTATAATTTCTTCAGGGGATATAGCGATAGTGAGTGGAGTGAGTTTCCTGATACATAGTACGTAAAACGAACGATCGATGGGGCTTTAAAGTTCTCGAATGTAGACAATGTATTGGCAAGTGTAGAGAAGGTCTTCACGTGAATCTAAGATCTGGTCGAGACCATCGGAACACGTTGGATGCCAGCGCTTCCATTGGTTCCATCACAGCTTTTTGGGTTAGCAAGTTGAAGAGGCCTTAGGTAGGGCACACAATTCGTAGAAGTAGAACTGATAGACAATATTGTACAAAGTACTCGAATGAAGAAAAGATCAAAAAAACTGTATATTAGAACGTCAACTAACTTACGTTGATAGAATCTAGACGGACTGCGGGCTGCGGGTCTCTAATATTATAACCGTTTAAAAACTCTGAAGCCAGGGATAGCCACCCGACCCATATGAAATTACTTTTATTTAGATAGGCAAAAACTATCTTTACTTTATGTAAAAAGTCGAACAGATTAAGACTACGATTCGATCGATTCTACTGCAAAATTGATTCATTATTGACGGAATGATCGCGTAACATACGAGTACATACAAAATGAAACACACAGTCGAATTGCGAACCTAACTTTTTGGTGGATACATGGATGGACGCTGGATGCAAAATTCTTGCAATGGTTTTATTCGGTGTTATTCAAGATCTAAAAAGTGAGCCCTATATTAAGCAGTGGGTGTTCTATGGAACAAAATATTTGCTTATAATTATGAGACAGTAATATGAAAATGCGCTAAAATAACTGTGTTCATGTGAGTGACATATCTACTTTGCGTGGTAGGTAATTAGGCACAATACTCAGAAAATCTGTCTTCTTTAACCAATCGTACCCGGACGAAGCCGGGGCGGGCCAGCTAGTACTACATAAAATTCAAAGGAATTATCCTATATTTATACTAAATCGACTATGAATAAATCAGGGCTCTCATTGGCTGGCCAATCACAGCGCGTGTTTTCTTAGCGTCGGTATGGTTGCATGTCGCTCTGTGCGTCCTGCTCGCACTTAAAGAAGTATGACGTTGCCTGACCTTTTAGAGAGCCCCGACCTATTTTACAATTTTTTTTCACTATTTGTTATCACGCACTATCTTATCACATAGCAATGTTGGCGCCGTCCTGCACAATATCCGTACATAAATTTTGAAAAAACTCATAGGTACGGGACCAGGATTTGAACCTACGACTTCACGATTGTAAGGCGGGTCAGTACCACTAGACCACCATGGCTTACCAGTTGGCAATGTCAATGTGGAAACACGATTTGTCTATTTGCTATGAATGAATGAATGAACTCTTTATTGTTAACACAGAATACAGAAAAAAAAGACAGAAAGGAAAAAAAAGCAACTTTAAACTAGTGCAATAAAGGGCGGCCTTATTGCATACAGCAATCTCTTTCAGGCTATGATAGGGGTGCTGAACAAGAGTTTGCGCATATGTAGGTATCATCTACGCGCAATTAGCCTAGCTTGGTGAATATGGTCCAATCGCCTTTCGAGGTTGTAAAAGGCCTATGAACTGCTGTTTTCAGAAAAATTTAAAAGTTCTATGACTACTCTGAACCGGGTTTTTAAGGATTCGGATTGGATTCGTTTCGGACGTTCGCAAAACTACTCATAAAAGACAGATGATTCGCAAGACATGAATGAATGAATGAATGATTTATTTGTCTGTAAAACTAGGTGAAATACAAAGGTCTTAAATTATTATTATGCTCTCTAGCTTCTACCTAAATAGGTGTACAGACGTTTACAGAGTATTATATTATTATTAAACAATAGAATTATTAGTAAATTAATGACGACATAGCTTTCCATAACCAGGACAGAGGACAAAAGCGCCTCTTTTGTGCCTCCCCTAATATATTCACGATTGGCCGACAATAAATTTCAACTAAATTAACAGCCCTAAGCAGTTTTCGATGAGATTTAATAGGCTTTCGATGTGTTCTCGCTTTTTTGCGGGAGATAGCCGTTATTTATTGTTTAGCCAAGATTTTTGGTGGTAAAATGATTTTTTTACTATTTTAGAATGCTTAGTTTGAATGAGGTATCTTATCGTTCGTTAGTTTCAGCCATAGGACGTCCGCTGCTGGACATAGGTCTCTCCTATAGATCTTCAATAAGACCGGTAGGAAGCGGCTTGCATCCAGCGCAATTTTCCTTGTGTGACTATTACATTATATTTAACGCCCCTTTACAGCGTTTAAACTTTAATTCATATTATTGAAGTAGGTAGTTATTTATATTTTAATATTTTTTTTTAAATTTAATTTTGTAATTATGTATTGAACAAAAAAACCATGACATTTTCATTTTTTCTTTCTGACATTTTTTAATTTTGTATTCAATTGTAAAGTACATAGCTATTATTTTAATCATTGTTTAAATTCGTTGCTATTATGTATTGTAAAATGACGAGATATATTTTGCGGTACTTTATATTATTGTACAAACTGTTGTATTTATAATTTTAGTATTAAGCTCAATGCATCAATAAACGATTCTAATTCTAATTCATCAACTGACCAGAAATTATAGTTAATCGAAGTTAAGCAAACTTCAGTACGGTCAGTGTTCGGATGGGTGACCGCGGGTGGCATTAACAGCGAGCTTGGAGCGACCTTAAATTGTAGGTCCCGGTTGTCTTAACCATTTAGCCATGTCAGAGACCTTCAGGCGGCTTTAAAACTCTGACACCAGGGCTAGCCACCCGCCCTTTACGAATATAATTTTATACCTAAGTATATATAAGTTTAAAATCAACATCAAAATATGGTGACGAGATTATTTTTAACCCCCGACGAAAAAGAGGGGTGTTATAAGTTTGACGTGTCTGTTTGTCTGTCTGTCTGTCTGTGGCATCATAGCGCCCGAACCACTGAACCGATTTCAGTTTAGTTTTTTTTGGATGAAAGGAGACTTAATCGAGAGTGTTCTTAGCTATGTTTTATAAAAATCGATTGAGCCGTTTAAGAGTTATGGTGGGTTAAAGTGGGGATGGAAGAACCAAAATTCTACAAATGTGCCCAAAATGGTTGTCAATTGAAAGTTTGTTGATAAATATTTTTGTGTCGGGGGTTTTTTAATTAGGCATATTATTTAAATAAAAAATAGTATGACCGACTTCACCCGTTTACTGAATTCGCGAATATTCCGCACGAATCGATGTAGCATTTTTCACATTATGGTTGATTTATCAAAAATGGCTCAGCCGATTTCGATAAAATTTAAATGGGACCAATTTCGAAGTATACTTTTTTATATAGAATTAATAATTATAAATAAATAAATGATTATAAATAAATAATTATAGAATTAATGAAATCTGGCAACTATAAAAAAAGTTATGCGTGGTTATACATAAAAAAAATATAACGCGTCGAATTGAGTACCTCCTCCGGTTCGTCGGTCAAACCTTAGTTTTTGGTTAATGTATTTTTGTACCACAAGTAGTTAAAAACCCAGGCGAAAATCAATTTCAATTAAGTATTGTACACATAATATGTACAGACAAAATATCGTTTCAAACCCGTTGTGATTTTTCATCGAAACTCCATTGTGGAGATCATAGAAGTAATACAAAAGGTAAGAAGAGATGGTATACACAATATTTTGACTAGGTTCTGCATATAACATTTCAAAGTTCGAGAGTAGGGGCTCGTGACGTCACTTCTTTGTAAAAAGTATAGCTTGACATGACGTCACGTGGAACTTCAACAGGCTATACGGCTAGAGCTTTCCCCAGGCAGCTGCAGCAAGATCAATCACAGAACTTGATTTAAAAAAAAATCTAGCTATGTAATTGATTGAACATTAGGCCGCAACTTAGTCCCGCAGCTGTCTAGAGGAAGGTTAATATCATTTTAGCTTTAATTGACAAAAAAAAACACGACTCGCTTATTAAATGCGAAAAGGCCATTTTCTACAAAATTCTAAATCTGTGAGTGTGTTTTTGTTCCATAAAAAAATTGTTGTTTTTTTTCGGAATTCAGTAGATAAAATACGACTCGTATTTGTTTATTGATGGTCTTTTTGCATTTAATCAGCAACAAGTAATTTTTTTTTTTGAGAATCTTACTGATGAAATAATTTCTTAAGTGATGTATAGCCATCAACATGGAATGTATGTCAAGTCGATGGATGTAGCCTGTCATAGAATATATTTTCTACCATACCACATATTTTAGTTCCACCACCTCTTCCTTACAATGTTTATGATACTTTCTGCGATGGACGGCTGATTGGGAATCGTAATTGATTACAATTCACGGCTTAAAACGAATTCAGCGGGAAAAATGATTCATATTCGAATTCGAAGAACTGAAGATCGATAACACTCCCGAACAATACAAAACATAACAAAAATGTTTTGTTTTTATTCCGTATAGGTTTTCGTTTGACTACATACTGCCTGATGTTGAGCAGATATGGGGTCTAAGGTGTAGCACGCTTACCTAAAAGATACCTATTTACTCGGGATTTGAAGACGCCCACGTTGTACTTTAGCGGGAAGAGAGAGCCAGGCAAAGCGTTCCACACTCTGGCTGTTCGTATGAGGAATGTGGACTCGAAACGCTTGGTTCTAACGCGCGGAATGTCCACCATAAAAGGGTGGCGCTTTGGTCGTGTCTGTCTAGCCGTACGAGAGTGGATAGAGCTTAGGCCATGACTTTGTACCGTACCTGAATGTTAGCTTTATTTCTTTTGTAAAATAGATTCTCCGATATTTTTTTCCAACTTCCGAAAAGGACTATGTTCATCTGTATGTCTTTTTTGTGAAAGTACCTATGTTCATCGATATTTTCGCCAATAGGCTTGTTGACTAATAAAATATAATTAGTTAGTTAGTTAGACACGGACAAATATTTCATTAATTTTTATTTTATTTTAAGAAAAAATACGTGTCTAATATTTTTTGATTATTTTATTTTTCTTTTAAAATTTAATCTATTATCAAAAAATATTAGACACGTATTTTTTCTTCTGTCAATTTAACAAAAATTGATGAAGATATAGCCTGTTAAAGTTCCGCGTGACGTCGCTAGTGTATAAATGTAACGCACTAGTGAAGTCACGAGCCCCCACTTCCAAGCACAAGGTAAGTATACCTTTTAACAAGGTTTACCTTTGTCTATATTTGATTGGCAAAAGAAAAAATAAACATCCCATATTTTATTAATAATCTAACTAACGGACTACTTATAACAATGATTTTTGTGTACCCAGTAAACATGCCTATTGTGAGCTGATTTAAAAAAAAAATATTCATAAAGATACTCCCGAGGTGGTCCGATTCTAATTTTATCGAAATCAGCTGAGCTGTTTTTGATAAATCAACAATAATGGATGTCACATCGATTTGTGCAAACCAAGTATTCGAATACTGTATACGGTGGAAGTCGTTGGTGCCATTTTGCCTAAAGTAATTGTTCAAAGGCAAAGAAAGATGTTGTCTTTCGGGCGCATCTTGTTTTAATAACAGTCTACAATTTAGGTACAACAAGTATTATAAAAAAAATATATAGGTTGTGTCGTTTCATTGCTAAGTTCCTTTAGCCACCTTCCAGCTCCATCATCAGATCAGCACCTGTCACTATAATATGTATTGCATTGTCACACAATTTACACATGTATGCAAAATTTCAGTTCAATCGGTAACCGGGAAGTGGATCAAATTTGAATTGCAAGATTTGATTACAGACTAAATAGGAAATAGGACAGGTAAAACTAAATAAAAGCTTGTAAAAAAATAATATATCCTCCGACCTATTATCATATTGCCCGATAAATATGGCGGCCAACAAAAATCTATTTAGAAATTATTTTTTGTTAGAAAGTAAACTAGCATTTTAAAATCCAATCTTTCAGTTAGGTATATTATGAAAAATTATTAGACATGTATGTTTTCTGTTGTCAATTAAACTTAAAATTACTTGGAAAAAGTTACAATAGGCCTAATTATGAAGGCGCTATCGTAAATTTAATAGCAACGTAAAAGTGTTCTTTCTATCGATTGCCTAAAGTGAAAAAGAAACAGAAATAGTCTAATTAGCTATTATAATTACGATGGTGCCTTCATAATTAGGCCTATGTTTATTTTTCTTTCTCTATAACTCTACAAGTTAGAATCCTACAGTACCGCGCAAATTTTTAAAATAAAGTTTTTGACACAGTTAGTTAGTTTTAGTTAGTTGTTGCCACAGAAACGTGGTCTCTCACTATAGGCCTTATTAGTAAGCTTCAAGTAGCCCAACGGGCCATAGAGAGGGCTATGCTCGGAGTTTCTCTGCGAGATCGAATCAGAAATGAGGAGATCCGTAGAAGAACCAAGGTTACCGATATAGCCCAGCGGATTGGCAGGTTGAAGTGGCAATGGGCAGGGCTTATAGCGCGGTGGACTGATGACCAATGGGGTCGAAAAGTCCTCGAGTGGAGACTACGTACCGGCAAGCGCAGCGTAGGACGTCCACGACGGACGACCTCATTAAGACCGCTGGATCGCGCTGGATGCAAGCCGCTACCAACCGGTCTTATTTGAGATCTTTAAGGGAGGCCTATGTCCAGCAGTGGACGTCCTATGGCTGAAAGGAAGGAAGGAAGGAAAGTTTTTTAGGTGGTCTCTAAACTCAGAAAGCTATTTCAAAATCTGACACCAGGGCCAGCCACTAAGCACCGCATTTCCTCTACACAAGATTAATGAGCTATGTGATAAATTCAAACCTTCAACCCAAGATTTCCAAAACCTTTCTGAGCGTCGAGCGTCTTCGAGCGACAGAAAACCTGCGGAGAAATGAGATATCATAATAGTAAGATATTAATATTAAGAATTGAATGTTTGTTTGACTTTACACTAACTTACAAAAGCATTGCTATTCAGCATAGCAGTGCTGCCAGCATGCTGGTCACGCTGCCAGCTGGCAGTAGGCTTGAGCATTTTGATTATCTTTAGACCTTCAAAAGTCTGTAGATGATCCGATTGCTTTTTATGAAGTAGTAGTTTTTGTGTTTTTTGCTTTAGTAAATACAAGCGACCCGCCCCAGTTTCGCACAGGTGTATTATACATATAATCCTTTCTCTTGAATCACTCTATCTATTAAAAAAAAACTGCAGAGTGTTTATTATCGTTGCTTTAAGTGTCTACAAAGTTTAATAACTACTATTTGCCTGAGGTCAAAGAGATCAAAACTGGTGAAAATTAGCCATTCCTCCACTCCTTTACCTTAATAATTGCAAGTAAAGACAAAGATCCCAGCTAGTGTTTATGAGGCATCTCAAAAACAGCCGCGAAAGAACCGCGATCCGTCATGTCTTCTCCAGAAGCGAGACAAAGGCTCCGGGACTACAGCCTTCTATTAACTAGGTACATAAATAACTGGGCTTACGTAGGCAGTTGTAGCAGTAAGGGGAAGTCGGCCAGCTGTGCCTTAAACAGTCACAAAAATAGTTACAAAAACAACCCCAAAAACAGTCACAAAAATAGTGACAAAAACCGTTGCCAAAAGTTATAAAAACAACCACAAAAGCAGTCACCAAAACAGTTGCAAAAATAACTGCAAAAACAGCCACAAAATGTCATGAAAATAGCAAAGGAACAGCCACTAATACAGTCACAATAATTTGAAAAAAAAAATCACAAATCGTCATAAATATAGTCACAAAAACAGTCAATAATAGATAGCGTCGAAAATAGTGTAGGTATTTCAGAATTTCAATAACACCGTCGAAAGAACAGGAAATAACTGTACTGAAGTAGGCAGCTTTAGTAGTAAGGGAAAGTCAGCCAGCTGTGCCTTAAACAGTCACAAAAAAAGTTACAAAAACATCCCCAAAAGCAGTGAAAATAACCGTTGCCAAAAGTTATGAAAACAACCACAAAAACAGTCACTAAAACAGTTGCAAAAATAACTGCAAAAACAGCTACAAAAAGTTATAAAAATAGTTACGAGTAAGAAACAGTCACTAATAAAGTCACAATAATGTAAAACAAAATGTCACAAATCATCCTTACTTCCTTACTATATACTATATATACTATATACTATTATACTATATATACTATATACTATACTATACTATACTATATTACTATATACTATATACTATATTACTATATTACTATATATATATTTATTTATATTTATTAATTTATTATTAATATTATAAATGCGAAAGTAACTCTGTCTGTCTGTCTGTCTGTCGCGCTTTCACGCTAAAACTACTGAACCGATTTGAATGAAATTTGGTACACAGATAGTCTAGAGCCTGAGAAAGGACATAGGCTACTTTTTGATTCGAAAAAATAGTTTTAAAGGGTTGAAAACGGGGGATGAAAACGCATTGGCTAGAATCTTAGAAGAAAAAACTTATATTCTACCATGACAAATGGTAATTTGCATCTTGACTTTCCAAATTACATTCTCTATGCCCAATGCCCATTCAAGGCTGCTCGAGTTGCAAATGTCAAAGTCAATCAATCTTTTCCTGTAAAATTTAGAGAAGGTTACATGTATTTTTTCAGTTTAATTACGTAGTTTTCATTCTAATAGGTATGCCTAGAAAACGCAAATCGAATCTAGCGCGTAGTTCTAGCGGAGCTCGCGTAAAGAAAATTGCTAGAAGCCAAGAGTCTGAAGAGCACACTTAAATGCGTTTGACATTAGATGCCGAGCGCCACGCATCTCAAAGAGCTACTGAGACTCAAGAGCGAAACCAAGCGCGTCGAATTTTAGATGCTGAGCGTCACGCAGTTCAGAGAGCTGCTAAGACTGAAGTTGAAAGTCAAGCGCGGCGACTTTTAGATGCTGAGCATCACGCAGCGCAAAGAACTGCTGAGACTCAAGAGCAAAAAACCAAGCACGTCGAATTTTAGATGCTAATCATTAGACGTTAAGCAAAAAATTGCATAGTTCCTGTAGGACAGGACAAAAACTATCGAAAGCAAAACTGTCGCCACTATCACAATTCAATTCAATTCAATTCTTGTTTATGGCTTCTGTGAAGGTGTTTCACAATTTTGCCAATGTCTTGTATTTCACTGCCACCAAACGTAGAGAATTTGAACGGTTTCAATATGTTGTACTGTATTCATTAAGTACTCTAGTTTTTGGATTTTATACCTTTCACCTCTGAAACAAACACAGTATAATCTATAAACACATAAGACGAACACACACACAACATTTACTTAATTATAATATAATTATTAGTGGTTAATACTATTTACAACTTAATATTATTAATTTTAATATATTTACATAGTATATTTACAAATGGGGTATATACAAGGGGGAGGAGGGATTTGAAAGAGATGGGACGAGGGATTTCTGGGGGGATGGCATCGTATAGGGAGTACTGCATCAAAGGGCAACTAAAAAATATGTGGTCCACGTTTCCTTCATCGAGGCCGCACTCACACTGTGAGTGATCCCTAATCCTGAGTTTGGCCAGGAATACTGGGGTGCAAGCGTGGTTAAGTCGGAGACGGCAAATTACAGATGTGGTTCTTTTATCTATTTTGATATATTTAGCAAACCAGGGTTTATGAGGTATTTCAGGCTGTATGTCTCCATAGAATTTACCTTTATCCAATTTGGAGATTTGCCATTTTTGTGACCAACAATCATGCATCATTGGTTTTAGGATGGTACACATGTCATGGGCGTATATATGAGAATAATCTAATGATCCTGACGTTACAGCATCCTTGGCGCAGGCATCAGCGTGCTCATTGCCGAGTATACCTGGAATCCATGCCAATTCAATGTTGATATTTAATTTGTGACATTCCAATAAGGCTTCTCTTATTTTATGGGTAGTTGGGAATCTAGTTTTCGAACGGAATGGATTGGATAGGATAGATTGGAGGCAGCTCTTAGAGTCTGATAGAATAATAGAGTTATTGAGACCATGTGATTTAACGAACAGGATGGCTTCTAGGATCGCAATTGACTCTCCTGTGAACACTGAAGTAACAGATGGGCCACTATCACAAAGACGCTAAGTGATTAATTCCTCTATGACACTTAACGAAACGTCACATCGAAACGTAATTAGATGACAGGTGACATTGTCTGCAGACTTTTATAAATCACAGGTAGCATGGCAAGGGGACAAATTGTTTTTCCACCATTATTATCTCTTGAAGTGGAAATAAAGTATGGATTGAAAATGACAACTGACATTAAAATTGGATAAAATGTTTTATTCCCTCTGCATGCTACTATACAGGATATCTATATAAGATACTATATGTTACTATGACATTTAATAACAGGCCGTCATTTTGTCTGACATTAAAAATATTTTTAAATCTTCTATCATTAGAGGTTTAACATGTTTCTTTATTCTACCTTTATGGTACAGAATCATCATACTTTAATATTATCAGTCCGAAAAGTTTGTTGGTTTGTTCCTCTTTGACGCAGCAACGGAGCAAAAGATTGAATTGATTTTTGGTATAGATACCTATGGTTTAAAAGACAGAAAATGATAACAGGATACTTTTGTATCCCGAGAAAATTCGTGATTCCCATGGGATAGGACAATAACTGTTTCTCAGCAATGGAGCAACGGATTGACTTGATTTTTGGGGTGGGCATAGTTTGGAAGACGGAAAGTGACATAGGATACTTTCCTTTCCGAAAAAATTGCGGTTCCCGTAGGATAAGACAATAACTTTTTCTCAGCAACGGAGCAACGGATTGCCTTGACTTATTGCATGAATATAGTTCGAAAGACGAAAAGTGACAAAGGCCACTTTATATCCCAAAAACTTTAACAGTTCCCGTAGGATAGGATGAAAAGTAAGCGAGCGGGCCGCGGTAGCAACCGTCTAAGCGCCAGAAATAACCTGTCATTTCATGTTTAGGACGTTCCTACATTTTTCGCACTCCTTCGCGGCACTCAACAGCGCTAGCCCAGACTCGGGCTCCATAACGGAGCTTGCGCTCCCGCCATAATGACGGTGTGTTTCGGAGCACAAGACACATCGTCATCCACCACTCGGGAGTAACCAGCACTGAGCGTCGGACAGCATTCCAACGTCCTGATCCCAGTGCAACGGGTCAGTCATAGTAGCCCAGCGCCTGCCTCTTCAACTGCAGAGGGCAGTGAGAACGGCCATCGCGATACCTACACTTCTCTTCCCCTGCAGCCCCAGTGCGTCTGCCAACAGGTTGACGGCCTAGCGGAAGGTAGGGTAGGTGGCGGCACCCACACAACCAGTTCCATCCCACCGTAGCCCCTAATCCTCGGTTGCAGCGTCGCAAGAGCGGCACTGCAGCCCACCTCAGAAGCAACACTCCTCATAAGGCAGGCAACCTACCGGCCATCCTCTCAGCTGCTTTAGTTAAAAGCGGCTGCACTACGAGCGCCGGCCTCTAAGCTGCCTTGGGGGAAAGACCCAAAGAAGAGGGAGACTTCGAGCGCCGCCTTTTCAGCTGCCTTAGACCTCCCCCGCCACGACAAGGCGGGAATACACAGGGGGGTTGTATATACACTCCAACCGTAACTTAACCAACAAAAGCATTCCTCTAAGGTATTTTGATGTTTGTCGCTTAGGTTAGGTTTCGCAGCCGACATAAACATTAGCCAAAATCAAAATATAACGCGGGCGAAGCCGCGGGTAAAAGCTAGTCTTATATATAATCACAAAAACAGTCAATAATAGATAGTGTCAAAAATAGTGTAGGTATTTCAGAATTTCAAAAACAGCGTCGAAAGAACCGCAATCCGTCATGTCTTCTCCAGACGCGGGACAAAACAGTCTTAAAAATAGTAACCAAAACAGCTTCGAGCAAATATCTACAGAGCCACAGTCCCTAAGTAATAGTATTAAAAAAAACCGAGCGCCGTTTTACACACCGACTTAGATATGTATAGGTACATTAAATAATTCATAATGACCCGTTTTCTCAAATTTTGTCGTTATGACTAAGTAAGTAATAAGTGCTTGTAACCGAGCACTTTGGCATTGCGCGCCGTTGTAGTCAGCTTGCAATCGCCTTACAACTAACTCAAAAGCTTGCCCACTACGTAGCTTGGGCAGGGTTTAGAATCGGACACATAAGTTTGTCCCAATGCGCATATAACAACACAAATCAACTTAATCACTATCCGCCCTCTCACTCATACAATCATAGATTTTCAATTATCGCTCCCGCTCGCCACGTGACCACTTACGTATTCGTTTAGCCGTTTGAATGAATCAATATAGCAGAAATACGTCATCTGTGAAAATTTCAACGTTCTAGCTATCACCGTTCCTGAGATAAAGCCTGGTGACAGACAGAAGGACAGACGGGCGGACAGCGCAGTCTTAGTAATAAGGTCCCGTTTTTACCCTTTCGGTACGGAACCCTAAATACAGTCACATAAATAGTCGAAAATAAGAAACCCACAGAATCATTGGCCAAAGTCCATACTGAATACACATTGCACATTAAGGCTGATAATGGCGAAAATTCGAAACAATAGGGTGCGATTTGGTGCGATTTTGAACCTTATTGTAAAGGGGCAGAGGCGTAAAGCGTCACCATCGTGGGTATAAACCAACCAATTCATCAGCACCAGTGGCTTAATTAGTATACTAGCATTTTCTAAACAAATTTCCAGGCGTTGTTTGGGAAATGGGATGATAGCGCCTCATTTTGAATGTAGGAATAAGTTGGTAGTTCTGTAAATGGAGTGTCGTTGCTTGTCTCTTTTGAGTTAAAGGACTTGTTCTTTTTTGTATGGGACTTTGGCTCAATGATGGGCTCTAAACTATAATAGGGAGAAAAATCAACTTAACTCGATGAGGCATAGTGTTTCTTAATCGAACAGTCAATTAAAAAGCAAACAATTTTTTTGCTTTGCGTTATTGCCATATTAACCGCCATTAAAGTCATCCACCATGTTGTGGATCATGGATGTAAGAAAGGAGTCAATCGGCAACAAGATTCAAAATCTGCAGATTTAAATGTCACGGTTGTCCAAAAAAGTCATCGCCAGATCTGTCAGGTTTGTAATACTTCGAAGTTCATTATAGTAACCATGTCGTAAATAATAAGAATCGAATTGTCTCAAACGCAAAGAAATCACATTGCATTCGTACATTTTAAGCCGAATGAGATAAAACAATGGCAAACCGTAAACAGTATTACCAGTTTCTATTTTATTTGTTCCCAGAAAAATGAGGCGAAATTCTCCAATAACAAATAGTAATATTATGTAGTAGGATGATTTGATACCTAAATTGTGTTTTCGCAATCACTAAGATTGAAAAATATCGTAGCTCATCTCATAAACAATTATGCGTGTTTTCGCGAAAATCCTTAGATATTCGCGACAAAACTATTTATCAAATCACACTACGACACTCATATTTAGCATGAAGATCCTTTTTCATTTTTTAAATAAGAATGCCTCATGATCGATAAAATAATACAAAAAAAATCCCTGCGTTTAAATTCAATTACCAATAGAGTTAAAATTCCCCGTGATTCGGGTGATTTCCTACAAAGCGGCAACGCTGAAATTAACTTTTTCATTCTTAAGGTACACAAGATGGCGGAAAATTCGAACCACGTGTTGCTAGGCCTGCGATAATGATAAATGTTTTGCTTTTTTTCTAAAGCGTTTGGATTTTTTTCAGTATTTTTTCGTGATTCTTCATATTTTTGTCTATAAGTTAAAAGCGAGCCAGGTATGGGCCAGGTTTGAGAACATCACCTTTGGAATGTAGGAAAGATTTTGATATGGCAATTAGAAGTTCATTTTGGCTGTCAAAGCATCTGGACTGGGCTTTAAGGGGGTAACTACCATAAAATATTGAAAAGAGACATTTCAAAAATGTACAGAGCTTAGCAGTGTATAGGGAGAATCATACAAGTTGGCGGATGTAAAGTTATTGGATATTGCGCAAATTGTTTTCTTGCTTGTTTGTTTGTTTGTGTTGCTAACTTCACATCCGCCGAATTGTTTGATTCGAGAATTTGATCAATTCGCATTATTCGCTGTATCATCAACGTAGTAATTTTTACATTATTATTGATTTTTCAAAAATAGCTGAGTTGATTTTGATAAAATTTAAATGGTCGTCACAATCGATTCATAATTGGCAGTGATCGCGTAACATACTTAGGCAAAAAAAGATACTACAAAACAGTGTTTTGTTTTTTAGTTCGCATAATTCAGGTGGCTAGCCCTGGTGTCAGAGTTTTTAGGCCGCCTGAAGGCCTCTAAGTACATGGCTAAACGGTTAAATCAACAGTGGAATTTAGAACCTCCTTTTTTGAAGTCGGTTAAAAATGCGCTAGTGGCACCCTCACTTTCCATAAGCTATAGATAGAAAACATTAAAATTACTTCGAGGAAATCCGGAAAAACTGTTCATAATAAAACACATTATGGACAAAAATTCCCCGACGGAAGTTTTGAAACCGTACTGAAATACGGCGCAAACTTTTTGATATTAAAAAGTTTTTGTTTTTGAAACGCTGCTACCACTGTTTCTCATTGTCTCCGTCACCAGGTATCCACAGTCACTGCTGGACATAGTAGGCCTCCCTTAGACTGGATATTTCTCTATTCAAGGGGACCCTAAAAAGAAGCAGGCCTTTATTCGTTGAGAGGTCCATGAATCATCATCGTCATTATCATCCGTAAGACGTCCACTGTTGGACATAGGCCTCCCTTGTGGATTTCTTTCCCTATGGGTTTCCAATAAGATCAGTTGGAAGCCTACTTTGGCGCCGTCACATCATTCTGAGACTCAGTAGGGCTGGAGCGGCGGCCGATTCGGCGGAGCAGCACAAGCGGCGCAAATATGCTAACCTCGGTAGTGGTTACATATTTGAGCCATTTGGAGTTGAGACATTGGGTCCGTGGGGGCCGGGAGCTCATCTTGTTTTCAAAAGTCTTTCTGAGCGTCTGGTGGACGCGACGCGTGACCAAAATGCTAGTGTTTATTTGGCTCAACGCATAAGCATTGCCATTCAGGGTAGCAATGCAACGCATGCTGGGCACGCTGCCAACTGGCAGTGGGTGCGAGGATTTGGATTATCTTTAGACCTTGAATCAATTGCTTTTAATGTAGTAGTAGTGTATGTAGTTTTAGTATTGCACCTTGTTGGAGTCAATAAAGGCACTTATGCCCGATTAAAAAAAAGTTGGAAGCAGCCAGCATTTCGCGTGTTCCTGCGGTCTTGACTAGATCATCAGTCCATCGTGCCAGGAGTTTTGCGTTGCGCTTACCGGTATTATTTCAGTAAGTAATTTCCTCGCATTTTTTTGAGAAAAGTACTATACAAGCCTTGACCACAACTAGGTATTGGTGGACTCACGTTTGTGTGCCTCTGCTTCGCCTTGGCCCACATCTGCACGCTTCGTCTATGTTTATTTAGGCCTCTGTTGATGGCCGCTGCAGTAATGTACTAGTTAATTAAGAATAAAATTTTCTGTATTTTCTGTATTTTTTTTTTTTTAATAAAGACAATGATACTTTAGAAACATCCTTTGAAACGCCACTTTACAAAACAATACCCTTTATTACAAGCTTTTATTTACTTCACCTGTCCCGTTGTCCGTCTGTCTATAATCAAATCTTGCAAGTTAAATTTGATTCCGGTTTCCGACTGAGCTGAAATTTTGCACACATGTGTAAATTGTGTGACAATGCAATATTATGATGACATAGTGCTGATCTGATGATGGAGCTGGAAGATGGCCAAAGAAACTTTGCAATGAAATGACACAACCTCATCGAGTTTGGGCTCGTTTGAATCGTCCTGACTCCTGACGAGTAGTTTGTCTTTCAATGGTAACCAGGGTCTGGTGATGGAGCTGGAAGGTGGTCCTAGGAACTTGAGTTTCAGCTCGTTTGATTCGTCTTGGCGAATACCTACTTGTTCAGTAAAAGCTTGTTTTTATAAAAAGGTTTTTTTCAATTATTCTTGTTAGAAATATAAGCCGTAGTAGGGGCTTACTTCTCTGACCTCTGCCATTTAGCGAAGCGCAAATAATTTTTATGAATTGTCTGTTTGACGTACTTCTGCTACATTATTAGATATTTGTATTTTTTTCCACCTCTAACACGAGTGTTTTAGGTAATTTTCCTTTTTTCAACCTTACCTTACCTTACCTCCAACATGAGTGTTTTAAGTAAGGCCGGGTGGATGGCCATAGTGTTAGATTTTTGAAGCCACCTGGAGGCCTCTGACACGGCTAAATGGATTAATCAACAACAGTGTAGTTTGTCTTGCAAACTGAGCTATGATAGCGCTAAAAGCATAAATGTTTTAATTAAACACAAAAATATACACTGTACCTACCGTATAAATATTTTATTAGAATCGGCCTAGCCTGGAAACCTTATGATAATTGTGAGTCAATCACCCGATTGACCCATAATTCATAATTCTCAGCTCATCTTTTCTTTGTATTGGAAAATTACTAACCACATACTCCAGCGTCTGTGCTACAATTATTTGATTTTGCTGTACAAAGAGAGTTAGTACAATAGAGATGGGTTAGTTTAAATCTTAGTCTAAGTTAGTAGTTTCGGTGCATTGCGTGAATGCCGCGAGCAAACCGGCGACCCGCAAGCAGCACCCGATCACGAGTGACGCATGTGCCAGCCATCGCTCTCCTCGACCATATTTGAGGGAAGAGAACGACCCGACACATGATGCCGCCGCAAGAAAGAGCCTTCGATAGCGAGAACGAATGCTCAGGGCGTACACGCAATGCTAATTTCTAGAATTACATAGCGTAGTTTAACTAGATGTTTGTCAGCGATTACCAAAGTTAAGCAACGTTCACGGTCAGTCTTCGGATGGGTGAGCATTTACAACTAAGCGCTACCGTGGCTCGGATAACACGTTAAACTGTAGGCCCCGGTTGTATTTAACCGTTTAGCCATGTCAGAGGCCTTCAGGCGCTTAAAAACTCTGACAATAACAACTTACTAACCCATATCCACCAAGCTGACTCAGTTACGGGTTGATGAATTCATATACACCACTGTGGTTCTTCGATGATTTTATTTAGTGTTGTGAAAAATTTTAAATCCTCACAAAATTTCTATGGAATTAATTTCTAAAATACTGGGATTTGAACCCACTCAAGACCTTGAGAAGGTAAAATTCTTTTGACGTGATAGCGTCTTATACCTAAATCGACGAACACCGGCTGCACGCAGGATAAAGTATGACTCATTGTCACGTTCCGCCTGAGCCGAGCGTGGAAGCGAGAGCGCAGAACAAGTGATAGAGAGGCACGGTCGGAACATTCGGCTTCCGTTCGGATTTTTATACAATTTTGAAATCTAATATGAAATTGATGACAATGATGATGATTGATTTGTCATACGTGTGTATAATTGTGTGTTTTGTAGGTACGATTAGACCAACTATCCGCCAAAACTAGTACTTTACCTCATCTCTTATTACAAATCGATCCCTCGGGAGAGCTTAAACGTAATATTCTTGTTATGCAATTACCGCATCCCTAGCAAAGATTAGACAGAGATAGCGTTACAACCATTCTGCTGAGTGCGAAAGAGAGAAAGATGGTGTAGTTTCATATTGTCCTCATCTCAATATTGAGATTAAAAGTGATGCTTCGCTTGGCGCAAATTATTAGAAGGAGTGTTGGCAAAAAAAATGTTTTTAAATAATATCATATTAAACAGGGTTATTTCTATTCAATTAGCATCCTTTAGGGGCTTATTCTGTACATCAAAACTAACTTTTGTTCCGCGACTTTTGTCAAAAGTAAAAAAATAATTGTTATTCCATAGAAAAATATCGTTCACCCGCGGCAAAATGTATGGAACAGCAGATTTTTTTTTTTAGTTCTGACAAAAGTCGTAGAACAAAAGTTGATAGTTTTGATGTACAAAATAAGCCCCTTAAAGGATGCTAATTGATTAGAAATAATCCTGTATATCATTTTAATCAATATTAATCAATTGTAGCGCTCATAGCGTAGTTTGACTAGGTGTTTACTAGCGATCATCGAAGTTAAACAACGTTCAGCACAGTCAGTCTTCGTATGGGTGACCGCGGGTGGCATTTATAACTGAGCGCTACCGACGACAAGTTTAATTTTAGGTCCCGTTGTTTTAGCCATGTCAGAGTCCTTCAATGCTCAATTATAAAGGCGCCATCGTAATTTAAGAGCAACGTAAAAAGTGTTCTCTCTATCGAATGCCTAAAGTGAAAAAGAAACAGAAATATTGTTATAATTACGATGGCGCCTTCCTAATTGGGCCTTGAAGGCCTCTTACATGTCTAAAACAACCAGGACCGCAAAAACGATTAATCATAAGTAAAAAAAGAACTCATTTCACTATGGAAACTAACGCGATTTTCGCACGTAAGTAAAACACAGATGTTACTCACGTTTGATTTTAGTAGGAAACTGCTACTATAGTTTCGATCGCATTTGGCGATCTTTCTCAAGGTTGGAGTACTAGCACGCGGGCTCGTCTCGCATAGCACTGATTTGAGTTTCCTACTAAAATCAAACGTTAGTAACACCTGTGTTTTACTTAATTAAAAATAACTCATTATCAGAACATTCATTTATCGTTATCAAATCGCAGGAATGAAGAGATTTGTGGACTAACCAAAGTTACCGACTTGGCCCAGTATTATGTTTATCAACGGAAAGTTCTTGAATGGAGATCATGTACTGGCAAGCACAGAGTAAGACGACTACCAACAAAATCCATGTTCCATTCAAAATTGTTATTGATTTGTTTATTTCTTAATTTCCTTATGAATTATTATTGTTGTTATTGTGATAATTAGGTGTGTAATTGATATTTTATGATTATTTCAAGTTAGCCAATGACGTTTCGAAAGTGTGTATTTGTACCTAATTGAAATAAATATGATTGAATAAAATTGAATTGAGACTGCAGGATAACGCTAGATCTTCGAACCGATCTTATTGGAAATTCATAGTGGAGGTCTATGTCCAGCAGTAGATTATTTTTAATTTACTCGAAAAGAAGAAGAAGAAGAAGATATCGATATACTTCTTATCCAATAGATTTGTTACTCACATTTCTGAGGGAACGGTAGTGTCCCCGCCAAGACAAGCCAAGCAAAGCGAAGCGCAAGAGCCTACCTCGAACCCACGCCTCTTTGATCCCGTAGTCAGGGTCACTAACCACTGAGCCACCGTGGCAGTCTGTATTTTCTCGAAGGGGTTCCCGATTTTTTAATGAAACCGCCAAGCCGCATTTATTCACTAAAATGTAGAGTGTGTAAAGTTAGAGCTTGTAGAGTTAAAGCGTGTAGAAGCTTGGCTCTGCATAAGATCTGATAACTTATTGATAACGTGAAGTGTAGTCTCGTCTTGCAAACATTTTACATGAAAATGTTTTTTTTTGGGATTATCATTTCAATATAAAAGATTTCGCTGTCAATGAAATGTTTTTGCTGACAGTACTGAGTCAGAGTTCACTTCAGTGAAACGGAGCTGCAGGCGACGTTTTGCGCACCCTACCTCTGACACAGACACCTTTTTATGTGAAAAGTAGTAGAAGATACTCGATGCTGGAAAAGACTGTTCTTCTGTTCTGTTCTTTTGCGTGTGTACCTACGTGTGTTGTGTCTGTGTGTGCGCGTGTAAGTGCGTGCGTGGAGTTATGCTTTAACGTCATGGGAGCCCCCCTTAAATATTTTTTTTGTATTTATTGTTATAGTTTTAGCTATCATGGTTCATGAGATACAACCTGGTGAATGACAGACAGACAGACGGACGGATAGCGGAGTCTTGGTAATAGGCTCCCGTTTTTACCCTTTGGGTACGGTCTTTACCCTAAAAAGAAAAAGGTTCTTGTGGGTTTTAGTTAAAATGTAGCGCAAGCTCTAGTATGTATGTGTATGTACTTAACCTATACTTATGTTCGAATCTCATAAGGATTGTATTGTCTGTGTCCGAATTTTACTATTTCATTCTTTCAATCGTTCTCTCTTTCTTTCTCATTGTCAATAACCAGCAAAGGGCAAAGACGTACTTCGATATACGAACAGACTTAGCTGTTCAGGTGAGCAAAATTGGAACTACAAAATTTCTACGTTATTACGTTACTAGCGACGCCGTCAACTGAACAGCTAAGTTGGTGGTACTGTATATACAACGAAGCCTCTAGATGGAACATCTAGTAACTTTAAATCCGTGTTTCATTCGCGTAGATACCTAGACTAGACTAGATACCTATCTTATTATGAAACATAACTACTGCGCTACTGCACCTGATGGTAAAATTAAACAGAAATTTTCACAAGTTCGCAAGGAATACATTCAAAATGAAATTAGCTGAAGCATATTTCATATTTCATTTAATAGTTGAAGGATTTTGGCACCACATTACATTTTGAGTTCCAGACATATTGTCGATTTCTTTTTCATGATAGAGCTACTTTTGGCCACCAACTCGCCTGATGGAAAACGAAGTTGTAGCCGAAGATGGAGCATGTAGACCTAGAAGATACCTATTTACTCTGCATTTGGATTATCTTTAGACCTTCTAGGGTCTGTGGATGATCCAATGCTTTTCATGTAGAAGTAGTGTAGGTAGTTTTAGCATATAAATTAGTATTGTATTTTGATTCACTCTTGCGTTAAAGACATCTAGATTGTAATTGTCGGGAAAAAATGACGGAGGTGGGGTATTCCAATCCCTAGCGGTCCGCATTATGAAGGAAGAAGCGAATAGCTAAGTACGAGCAGGCAGGTGGTATGTCGACTATGTATGTAGGGATGGTATTTACGCGATTTCCGGTTTGTCCTGTTGTGGAAAGGAAATGGAGGTATTAGGTCGTGGAGTTCGAGCACACACTCGCCGAAATGCTTTTAGGTATTTTTTTCAATTAATCATTTATAAATACTATTCTTTATTTACAACCACAATTAAAGATAAACACAAAAATAAAAACTTAAATAACCTATCTAAACTAAAATATCCTATCTAAACTAAAATATCTTATATCTAAAGTACACTAATTAAAAAAAAAATTAGATACTGTTTAAACCTATAAAATGTTTAAACAGTCTCTAATCTCAGGCAACGTGCCTAAAATGCTGGCCGCATTGCCTCGCTGAATTGCGAGGCTGACTTTCTGACCAAAATACAGGCCAGTATTCTGGTCACGTGTGCTTTCTTTTAATCTCCCCGACAAATCTTTGAAAATCTCTAGAGCACCCGGCCCCCACGGTCCAAGTGTCTCTACCCCAAATGGCACAAATGAATATCCTCTGTCGAGAGATGAATATTTGCGCCGTTTGAGGGATTCTGCCGCAATAGCCGCACCGCTAGGCTGCCTTGATGTCTCTAGAAGATGTGACGGTGCCAGTGTATCGACACAAGTAGCATCCCACACCAGGGGCCGTCCCATCTTCCAGGGAATCAAGGTCATTCCATCGGGCCTTAATTATTAATTTTTCATTCTTCCATCATTTATTAATTTTTGACACATATGTTAATGTGGTTTCTTACCAGTGTTACTACCAATCTTACTACCAGTAGTAATAACGGTAAATTAATTATCGTTGTTACTACTGCAGTTGAAAGTTGGTAGAACAGTAAAAATTAATTACCCGTGCTACTACCGTAAAATTAAAATGGTACAGTATCACATGATCCATAGACTCCTGAACTAGTCTAAGACTGTGTTTCAGGAGCCAATGGCTTCTCTATAGTAACAATTTTATAAATTATGTCAAAACAAATCGTGTTTTTACTAAACTGTTAAAACAACTACCAAACATAATTTGCCAAACTAAAAATTGCCAAAATCGCTACTTTACGCATGTGTTCCAAGATTTTCAGTTTGGATGCGACAAGCTCCTTGATTAGCCACACGAGTTACAATTGTGCCTGAAAATCGAGCCCGATTCCGCAGTGGATGCGTACCTTTCTTCTCCCCCATGCCGGCCCGCACGGTCGCGCGCGAGCAGGCTCCCGTGTGCCGCGCGCAACGCCACCTCAACACTCTCCTATCCACACAAGCTCACGTCGACATTTGCGCCGACAAACACGCAACATTTATACAAAGTTTACAAAATGTACTGTGAAAATTTTTCTATGTTACAGTAATTTGTATAATATTTGTAATTTTTAAATATAGATTTCATATTTCGATTTTATTTTCCTATTAAATGCAAATAAGTAATTAGGTTTATGCAGTTAGCCAAATAAAATGTAAATATAATAAGTTTTTTAGAATTATAATTCTAATTATATAGTTTTAGAATATCATTATTATTGTATCAAATTTTGACATTGTTTATTAAGTGTGACATTGTATATGAATTTTGTAATGCATGAAGCTAGATTGTAACTTAATTTTGACCAATGTATACCTATACTTACACTATCGCATTGGAATTTCTGTAATGGTATTTGTAATTGTGACAAATAAATAAATTAAATAAATGAATAAATTTAGTATGGAACAACTGATTTTTTTTTCTCGAATTCCGGGTTGGCCCCATGGTAAAAGTTGTTGGTAAAGATGGTATTTATTATCCCCTCTTGGCTTAGTACAGGGTATGGAGATAACCCTGTATGACGGACTCCGCTATCCTAGGATAACAGAACATGAACGCTACGTTTTCACCGGTTGCAACAGAATCGAAGGACTGCTGTCAAAGCGTTTCGAGCTACTGGAGCTATGTAGCAGTGCAACACGAAAATCAGGATGTTCGGAAATTATATTGACCTTCGTAGCAAAGGAGCATTCAGTACAGTAACAAGTATGTCTTGTTGATGTGTCTGTCGGTCGGCGAATTTGAAACACAAAAAAAGAAATGATTTTAATTTTTATAGTGCATCCCACACTAGGTTTATCTCAAAGAGTTACTTTTTATGATAAACATTTCAAAAATTCGTCGCGGATGCAGGATTCGAACCTTGCGTCTTCGGATCACTAGCCCGACGCTCTGGACCACTACCTCTGGACTATCACAGGTGGCGCCGCCAACGCTATAAGTTGGTTAAAATGATAAACACTTCACAAAATTCGTCGCGAGTCAGTATAGCGGGTTAGCTCAGTGGTCCAGAGCGTCGGGCTAGTGATCCGAAGACGCAAGGTTCGAATCCTGCATCCGCGACGAATTTTTGAAATGTTTATCATAAAAAGTAACTCTTGGCAAAAAAAGAAATTATGTGGCTTTTGAAAGCTATTATTACATTGTTACAGACAGACATACAGACCAACAGAGCGATAGGTATTTTTTATTTCAAGGTTGATCTGCAGCACCAGTACCCAAATAGTTCCGTACTAATAGTTAGTCCGCATATGTATTACTAGCTTTTGCCCGCGGCTTCGCCCGCGTTTTTTGATTTTTGTGGTATCCCACAGGAACCTTTTATTTTTTCGGTATTAAACGTAGCCTATGTCACTTTCCAACCTTTGAACTATATCCATATCGAAAATTAAGTGCATCCGTTACTCCGTTGCTGCGTGAAAGCGTAACAAACAATCTTACATTCACATTTATAATATTAGTAGGGATTATTAATACGTAGGTAGCTTCGAAATTCTTTGAACTCCATCAAGTAACTCATCCGTCCTAATATATGTATTATAAATTCGAAATTGTGTTAGTTTTCGTTTGTTACTCTTTGTTACAGCTGCAACAGGGAGGGACCAAATTGACTTTTTGCATGCATTTAGTAGAGTCTAAGAGTGTCACATTTTATCCCGGGAACAAAAGCTAGTCTTAGTTGTTAAAAATTAAGCTGAGTCACAGACTCAGTTTATTTTTTTTAGTAATTTCGTGAAGTGTCATGTTATCTCAATACTAAGTGCAACGCAAATAAATCACGGTTAAGTCCAAGTGGATGGATCCGCAGTTTCGACTCATTAGTCCGCCAGTTAGCTTAGCTCTACTTAACTGCATTTTGCAGTACATTAGCTCTGATAGGAAAAAAAACGAGACATACTACTGATAAAGGACGAGAAACAAAGAAATTGCTTAAAGCGATAAGGCTGCCAATTAGAAACCTACCGTCTTACCAGATTGTTTTATTTTTGTCCTTCGGTTTTAGGGTTCCGTATAAACGGGACCCTATTACTAAGTCTCCGATGTTCGTCTGTCCGTCTGTCTGTCTGTCTGTCTCCAGGCAGTATCTCATGAACCGAGATAGCTAGACAGCTTAAATTTTCGCAGATAATGTATTTCTGTTGCCGCTTTAACAACAAATACTAAAAACTGAATTAAATAAATATTTAAGGAGGGTCCCATGCAACAAACGTGATTTTTCAGGAATTTTTTGCTCCCTATTAATAACGGGAGAGAGAATGGGGTTAAGGAGGCCCGAACACGGTACGGAACCTTTCGTGCGCGAACGCGACTCGCACTTGGCTATTTCTTATTATTTATATTATTATATTATTTTATTTATCATACCTAGAGAATATCATATTTTTGTAGCATTCACGAGCAACTTGTCCGTTGCATTCTATAAATTCATCATTTTCAGCAAGGATAAATATACTTTACTTAACATATTTCATAAAACTGTGTAGTACTATGAAATTACTAATTTTATTATAGGTAAACTAACCCGGTAAGCTGACCCGGTGAACTTCGTCTCACCATCTGTCAACTGTCAATAACAACTTTTACATGCAGGAGCATTTGGTTTGGGAAAATGAAATGAATATTTTTATTACTTTTCTCGCAACTGTTATCAATTTTCTCGCAGTTTAAGTTCACAAATATTTCAAGATCAAAATTAGCTGAATTGGTTCAGCCTTTCTCGAGTCTTAGCGAGACTAACAATCACGATTCATTTTATATAAGATTCTTATTGTCTAGTAAGTACTTACTTACTGTTTATACGGGAGCCACACATTGGACGGTGTATTGCGTCCAAATCAATTCGTAGCTTGGCTACGTACCGTAACTTGGCTACGAATTGATTAGCCAATTATTATTATTGTTCGGTTTGCGTCCAACATTGGAGTGTTGGAACAGAGACTATAGTTCTAGGGTTCCGTACCCAAAAGGTAAAAACGGGACCCTATTACTAAGACTCCGCTGTCCATCTGTCTGTCTGTCCGTCTGTCTGTCACCAGGCATCTCATGAACCGTTATAGCCAGAAAACTGAAATTTTCACAGATGATGTATTTCGGTTGCCGCTATAACAACAAATACTAAAAACAGAATAAAAAATAATGTTTAAGGGGGGTTTCCATATAACAAACCTGAATTTAGCCGTTTTTCGCTCGATAAGAGAGGTAGATGCTTGAAATATTCACAGAATATTTAGCTACAACTTCACTTGAACAATAAAAGAAGTGAAGTGATAGAGTGAAGTGGCGAAAGGAAACGTGCTGTGCCGACCCCACCTAGTGGGATAAGGGCAAGAAGATGATGATTCACTAGAACAATAAATAATTAATTCAAAGAGTTATTTTTATGATAACTATTTCAAAAGTACGTCACGGATGCAGGACTCGAACCTTGCGTCTTCGGATCACTAGCCCCACGCTCTGACCACTGAGCTAGCTAATCCGCAGATGGTCAGAGCGTCGGGCTCGTGATCCGAAGACGCAAGGTTCGAGTCCTGCATCCGCGACGTATTTTTGAAATGTTTATCTTAAAAATAACTCTTTGAGATAAACCTAGTGTGGGATGCACTATAAAATTAAAACCATTTCATTAATTAAATTCAAATAAAATAAATGTTTAAGAGGGCTTCCATACAGTACGGAACCCTTCGTGTGCGAGTCCGACTCGATTACTTAGCCTTAGCCAACAAAGCCAATGTGTGGCCCCAATTTTAAGCGGAACCTTCAATACTGCGTTCCGTTGCGTCCAGTACATCAGTCATTACGCCCCAGATATTGAGCTAACTGGGAAAGCTAACTGGGACGAAACTGGTGACAGCTCTGGCACACAGACTGACTCGATGTTTACTTACTATAGATAAACAGGGTTACTGGTAATCAATTAGCATCCGTTTAGGGGCTTATTCTGTACGTCAAAGCTAACAACTTGTGTTCAATAACTTTTATCAAATCTCAAAAAAAAACTGCTGTTCTATAGAAAACATCGTTTATCCTCGACAAAATGTATGGAACAGCTGTTTTTTTTAGTTTTGACAGAGTCACAGAACAAAAATTTTGTAGTTTTAATCGGAGAACTACAAGTATCATTCTTCTTTTACTTCTTTTCAGCCATAGGACGTCTACTGCTGGACATAGGCCTCCCCTAACGATCTCCAATAAGACCGGTTGGTAGCGGCTTGCATCCAGCGTGATACTGCAGTCTTGATGAGGTCATCCGTCCAACTTGTGGGTGGACGTCCTACGCTGTGCTTGCCTGTACGTGAAATCCATTCAAAAACTTTACGAACCCTTCGGTCATCAGTCCTCCGTGCTACGTGCCGTGCAGACGGACGGACAGCGGAGTCTTAGTAATAGGGTCCCGTTTTTACATTTTGGGTACAGAACCCTGAAAACTTCACATTTATTAAGATACTTTGAAGCTCTAAAATTCAAATAATGCCGATTCAAACTACAAGGATGTTTTACCCAAACTACATCCATGCCTAACTTTAAAGTTTTAGCTTTAACTTCCTGACAAATGGCAGTTATCCGGGGAATCGGTGAAAATTTCAGAATGGCGGCAAAAATATAATATTGGAGGAAGATATCGGGCGATTACGTCAAAATAAATCGATTCCAGCTCTGTGCCGGTTAAAACTGCACAATTTTTACAATTGACGCGCTACTATTGGCTCGGAAGTCACTTGTGCCAATGTCTCCAACATATGTATTTGTTGCTATAATATTTTTATCATAAAATATAATTATTTTGCTCACCTAGAACATTTATAGCAATTCATTTATCTAGAGAAGTTTTATAATAATTACTTTTCGCCAAAAACGGCATAACTGACTTCCACCTGTACAGAATTTGAATAACTCGCACGAATCGATGCATTAGCCGTGTAGTAAGGTTTACATTATTGTTGAATTTTCAAAAACGGCATAGCTGATTTCGTTCAAATTTAAATGGGACCATCTCAGGAGTATATACCCTTTTGAAATAAAACAGAGTTTTTTAAAGTTTTTCACAGTCCACAATTGGCGAAAATGTCGATACATACATAAAAATACATACAGACGAACATAGTAGGTACTGGAAGTCGGTAAAAATACAGCGAGGTTGGTAGTATTAATTTAAACTTAACCTTAAATAGATGCGTTGACAATATTTATTATTATCAAAGGAACTGGAGGATACAATACAATATTACTTTATTGTACACCAAAAAACAGCTTAAATAACAAAGTAAGTACATAATTTTCTTAAAATTAAGTGGTACAAGGGCGGCCTTATCGCTTTATATCGAGGATATGTAGGTACCAAGAATAATTATTTATTATGATTTAGTATGAGGACTGTAATACAAAAAAATAAGGTGCCACACAAATTTATAAACCCTACTTCTATAAAGTAGGTACTAAGAGTCGCGTCGAGTAATGTACATAATAATGTTTTATGTCGTTAAAACTTTCAATTTACTGCCGGGTATCATGCTTTTAAATTCGTCATTTTGCATCCGAGAAAAGGATCCAAAGTTGTAATAGTTTTCTATTTCTTGAAGACTACGTCCTCTGATTTCAGGAACGTACCTCCAAATCAACAAAGCACAACAAACACACACAGTTGCATACACCAGATACGTGCCCCACATGTCCAAATACAGAAACATGTAAGGAGCAGACTTCAGAAATGTGGTATGAAATACGCCAGTATTTATTAGCATTAGTGCCCCTCCGAAGCCTCTGTTTTTTACTGGCATGAATGTTGACGCTACAGAGAATGCCAAGCCTATTATCCCTGCACTACTGAACATCATAAACCCGACTAAGCAGCACACGCTAGCCAAAGACTCTCTTGACCACAATCCCACACTTTGAAAATAAGAAAATCCACCCAAAGTCATCAGAAATGCCGCAGCGCAGAAACTGCAGCACAATATAATAGATTTCTTACTAAAATAGCTATCTAAAACAATCCCAATGCACATTCCTATACACAAAGTAAAATTCAATGTAAAAGCGCCATAGACAGAAATCTTCTCGTTACTGGAAGCCTTTTGAAACAACTCTATAGAGTATATTAACATGACAATGTTTCCGCTTCCGTGGATCAGAAATTGTAGGACACTGATGTGCATCGCAGGGCTATAAAAGTCTCTGCTAGTCATCTTCTCCCAAAAATCTTGAAGAGATTCTACACCAAACGCGAAATTGTTTTCCGTTTGCATGGTCATCAGTTCGTTCAGCTCTTTCTTCGAAGTTTCGTCAGATCCTCTCAACCAGACGAAAATCGTTTCACATTTAGCAAAGTCTCCTTTGTAAGCCAACCAATAAGGTGACTCAGGTATGGTGCACGCAACTATCACACTTAAAATCAATGGAACAAGCATGATGATGCTGATGGTTTTCCAATGGCAATACTGAACTAACAACCCGTCTGCTGCCATGCCCACTGTTTCTACTATGAACAAAATCATGACGAAAGTGTCCCGGTATTTAGGGGATATCATTTCTGTGATGGTGAGGCAGCTGACAATGAGAAGGCTGCTAGTTCCGAAACCATGGAGAGATTCGGCGGCTAATAAAACAGCAGCGCTGGTAGCAAAGCAAGCTAGGAGCCAGCCAGCGATCGTGACGATGCAGGTTGCGAGGAATACGAATTTCCTGCCTTGCCATTGCATCAGACTGGGCATGAAGATGCTTGGTATGCTTGCTAAGCCGTGTATAGATCCTGAAACATAAAACACTGTTTAGTTTTGTTTTGCACTTTAGACAAAGTATTAACCCATCATCATTAACTGTAGTTAATATTTACCCATCCATGTTGCGATTTCAAAGTCTAGTTTAATGGGCGAGTGTTCGGACTTCAGCTGGTGAAGCAGCACCATCGGGAAGCACAAGGCACCTCCTGCTGGTAAAATTGCCAGAAACGTGGGCAGGGCTACGTATAACTGAAATGAGACAATAGGCCCAATTATAAAGGCACGGTTGAGGCATTTTTGGTGAAATTAATTATTTTTATGTCAGTAAAACGTAATAATAAACCGAATACATTCAATACAGATTATGCCACTTTTTGCGAAAAATAAATAATAATACTGTACCAATCGCACCTGTTTCAGAAGTAGCCAAAATTTCATCGCGTCGACTTCCGTTGTGTAATTTGTTTTATGTAATTTATTTTTTAAAATTTCCTATATGACCTATCGCAGATGTATAATTTGATTTTTTGTTAATTTTTTATTTATTATTGATTGTTAATGTTTATAATTAAGAATTTTTGCCTTGTATGACTGACATGTTATAAATGGCCAATATATGATCTGAATCTGAATTTCACAGCAGCATAATTTCAAGATTTACGTAGGTACCTATCTATTAATTGCCCATTCAGTTTCATTTTCTCACGGAGTTTCCTTGTCACATGTGCGTATTAAGTATTAATAATGACTAAGACAGTTGATGCGAATGGTAGGGCAAATATCTACAGAGCCACAATCCCTAAGTGAAAGTAGTAAAGAAATGTCCGAACGCCGTCATACTTACCTACTTAGATATAGGTATATAATAAACTAGACGACCCGCCCCGGCTTCGCACAGGTGTATTATACATATAAACCTTCCTCTTGAATCACTCTATCCATTAAAAAAACCGCATCAAAATCCGTTGCGTAGTTTTAAAGATTTAAGCATACAGACAAACAAACAGACAAAAATAGCGACTTTATTTTATACTATGTAAGGATAATTTACAATGACTAATTTTCTAGAATCTCGACATTATGTCACCTAATTAGTGCTTGTAAGCGAGCACTTTGGCATCGCGCGGCGTTGTAGTCTGCCCCACTACGTAGCTTGGGCAAAGTTATGGCTCGGACACTTTTTTTGCTCCATTGTGACTCTAGAGATACTGCTCGATGGGTTTCGCACACTTAATCTCGAAAATACTGATATGACAAACTAGTATGACCACAAGGAAACACCCGAAATATTCTCCAAATGATCAAATTACCTATCGGGTGGCTGATGTGGCCGTGGAGTTCTCGAACGGAGACTACATACCGGCAGGCGCAGCTTATGAAGTCTACCGTCTAGTTAGGACAAGTTAAGAGTCAGTCATAAAGTCGTAAGTGTAGTCGTAAGTATACAGGGTTATTGGTAATCAATTAGCATCCTTTTAGGGGCTTATTCTGTACATCAAAGTTAACAACGTCTGTTCAACGACTTTTATTAAAATCTTTAAAAAAATATTGCTGTTCCATAGAAAAATATCGTTTACCCTCAACAAAATGTATGGAAAAGCATTTTTTTTATATTTGATAAAAGTCGCAGAACTAAAGTTGTTAGTTTTGATGTACAGAATAAGCCGCTAAAAAGATGCTTTTGTCAAACTCAAAAAAAAATCAGCTGTTTCATACTTTTGTCGAGGGTGAACGATATTTTTCAATGGAACAACAACTTTTTTTTGAGAATTAATAAAAGTCGTAGAACAAAAGTTGTTAGTTTTGATGTACAAAACAAGCCCCTAAAAGGATGCTAATTGATTAGAAATAACCCTGTATATTTTTGTTATGAAATAGATTTCAAATTTGTACTTGCGACACCCTAACAGGATAATAGGTATGCAACATGATGCATAATGACGTATTTTATATACCTATATTGTAAGTAATTTACTGTAAGAATAAAGAATTATTATGCAATCCCTACTCGGATTTTTCATATTTTTATCTACACTAATGTTGTAACATTCTACTTATGTTTCCAATATTTGACTTATAATGACTACTGTTATAGCACAGACAACAAAACACTCAATTTAAGCAATTTCAAATGATGTTATAATATCCACATCGATATCGTAAAATCTCATTATAACATCGATAAAACGCGACCAATTAACCTGGCGAGCCTTATGTCAAAATCCTCAAACAAGTTGTATAAAATTTTGATATTAGGCTGGCTTTTGAAAACAGTTGGGCCATACTGAAAGTAATCTTATTTTTGCCCTTCAGGCATCCAACTTCACTTGTTTATGATAAAGCAAATGTTCTAAATATTAGAAAAATCTTTATTTTTGAAAGTGTACGTCGATACCACAAACGTACTGTCCCCTTTTTGAACGATAGTGGTACATCTAGAAGAGTAGAACGATGTCCAGTCCCCAGCATAAAAACTAGGTTCAAACAAAGAAAATATGAAGTTATTGTTCCACTTTTGTATAATAAAATAAACAAAACGCATAAAATTAGAAAACACAGCAACAATGAGGTGAAGAAAATTGTATTTTCATGGCTCAGTATTTATGACTACGATGGGATTGAAGATATGTTATCTGACTTTTACATAAGTTAAATATACTCACGCACACACACACACACACACATACACACACACACATGTGTAACGCTGCAAACCTTGACTCTCATGAGATCTCGAGTATTGCAGCGTTACACACACACACACACACACACTATACACACACAAACTCACACACACACACACGTACATGTTTGTTGACAAAAATGAATGTTTTGAGTTGTAAAATTGTGTAGCTCGTATTAAGTATGTACATGTGTAATTTATGCTTTATAGTATACATATATATATATTTCTTACATGTTTCGAATATTATCTAAATTGTTTTTCTAAATTTAATAATCTAAATTGTTTTTCTAAATTTTTTACTTTTGTTTGTATAACTTTTTGTTGCTATATTTTAATACGGGAGAAGCCATTGGCTCTGAGATACAGTTATTAACTAGTTCAGAGTCAATGGACAAGTAAATATGGTTAAAAGTGTTTTAAGGCAAATAAAGTTATTTTGTATTTTGTATTTTTGTATTTGTAAACGTGAAAACTTCGTCGAAACTACTAAACTTACATACACAAAACTCTTTGGTAAGATCTTGTGCCAATGAAATAAAAAAAAAACAGCGCGCGCTCGCTCCTGATTGACCAATGAGAGCGCAGCTGCGCGCGCAGTCATTGGTTAGATTTTAATGGCGCCAAGTTCACTGTGACAATACACGTACGCGTGAATTTAATGTTTCGCAATATGTTTTTATTTTTTATTTTTATTAGTGAAGATAAAGTAGTGTATGCAACTGCATATAACACGGGTATTAAAACACTCGTTACTATTATCACACTCGTGTTTTAATACCCTTCATTATATGACAGTTGCATAAACTACTATTATTATATAGATTTTTAAGGAAAATATGATGTAGGTAAGTACCTACATTTTATTTATTACATCGTCCGTTAGTTCGTTTCAGCAATAAAACGTTCCACTAGATTTAGGCCTCCCCAAATGACATAACAAAACTAACAAGAAAAGATGTAATAAGCCGAAGCCTGAAATGGAGTGATTCACTTCATCATTATGAACATCTTTTTAGAGTTCCGTACCCAAAGGGTAAAAACGGGACCCTATTACTAAGACTTCGATGTCCGTCTGTCTGTCTGTCATCGGGCTGTATCTCATGAACCGTGATAGCTAGGCAGCTTAAATTTTCACAGATGATGTATTTCTGTTGCCGCTATAACAACAAATACTAAAAACAGAATTAAATTAATATTTAAGGGGTGCTCCCATACAATAAACATGATTTTTAGGAGTTTTTTACTCGCTATTAATAATGGCAAGAGGAATAGGGCTCCCATACGTACGGTACCCTCCGAGTGCGAGTCCGACTCGCACTTGGCCAATTTTTTATTTTTTCTTCCTGATTTCTACCCTAAGGTTGCCTGGAAGAAATCACTTTCAGTGATAAGCCACTGGTTGCTCCATAATTATGTACCTAAACATCTGTCTTCTGTATTATGTAGTATAAATGCAAACTGTGAACCAATAAATAGTGTATCTATCTATCTAACTTTACTATGCGTCGGACCCGGAATACAAGAAATAATTATTTTTCGCAAAAAATGGTAAAACTGCCTTCCATCGTGTACAAAATTTGAATGTTTCGCTCGAATTGTATACATTATGGTTGATTTTTCAAAAACGGCTCAGCCTATTTCTGTAACATTTTAAAATGGGACCACCCCGGAAGTATACCCATTCGAACTAAAAAAGAATTTTTCGATTCGGTTCACAATTTTATATCGCGTGACTATGCAATAATATTGTACCATGGCGCTGATCTGATGATGAAGTTGGAAGGTGGCCAAAGGAACTCCTGTATATACCAATCAAGATGGACCCGTCGTGTTTATGCTCGTCTTACCTGTCTTGGCTAGCACTCTGCTGCGACATGATATCCCAGCCATGATATGCCAGGATCTCAAAAGCGTGTATTTTTTAATAGTACATTGTGATATAAGTGCGGTAAGTTGTCAAAGCGCACGTATGTCATATGACGTTTTATAACATATTTGCGAGGAAATTAATAAAACTCTGACTTTCATAAACGAATAAATCTTTACCTGTCCACAAATTAGCGATGCGCGCGCATCAACGTTTTTTTAAGGCAAAGGTACAAAAATATCCAGTATTACTAATAAAGTAAATTAATATTTTTGTGTTTATGTTACAGATAAATGGTTGTAATTTATTGTCAAAATTAATTAAATTAAAGAATGAAATGTTTATTGTACGTTTATCTCCCAAAGTTAATTTTATTCATAAATATTGACCACTTTTCTGACATCAAAACTCTTTGCTAAGATTTTAAAAAGTATCGTTCACTCGTGCGTTTTACATTACAATAACGCACAAGTGCGTAATGAAATATATTACGATATTGAAATTGGTGTAATTACAGCCACTTTACGAGCAAATATGTTATAAAAGTTATTTTTATAGTAATTTAATATAGCTTGCTAATCCTCCGGGCTAAGTACTGATAGCGCGCGAGTTGAATGCAGAGCTTAGGAATGCGAATGTCTCCCCCCGCTATCCGCACGCCCAACCCGCCCAGGCGCGTGAGGTGGGGCGTGCGGATAGCGGGGGGAGATGCTCCCGCTCTTTACCTCAGACCCCGACTGCATTCAACTCGCGCGCTATCTGTAAGTAAGTTCGTATAGGTCGGGTGGCAAGCCCTGGTGTCATCTAATTCGATCTCGCAGAGAGACTCGGCGCATAGCATGATCTGCTACAAATGATTACATTCATGAGTTCGAGAAGCAGTAGTAGCCCAGAAGGACAATATTAATGGCGTAGCACGAACTGTTGCCAGCGATCATAACTCAAACGTTCAAAATCGGCGCTCGTTTGATAAAACTCGCGATCCGGCGATGTGGCTCTTTTGTTGCCTTCCAGCTTTGGGGATTTGTATCTCGCTGAGATCAAAATAAAATTATAACTTTAAATGTTAGAAACAACTTACAGATATTTATTTCACTTTCTATATTTTTAACACGCTTTTATTAGGTCGACCTGTATGTAACTATGTAATAGAATCTAAGGTAACTAATTTTATCTACACTAGTGTTGTAACATTCTACTTATGTTTCAAATACTTGACTTATAATGACTACTGTTATAGCGCAGACAACAAAACACTCAATTTAAGCAATTTCACATGATGTTATAATATCCACATCGATATCGTAAAATCTCATTATAACATCGCGCGCTCACTCTTGATTGGCCCTGCGCGCGCAGCTGCGCTCTCATTGGTTAGATTTTAATGGCGCCAAGTTCACTGTGACAATACACGTACGCATGAATTTAATGTTTCGCAATAAGTTTTTTTTTTTAATTTTTATTTTTATTAGTGAAGATAAAGTAGTGTATGCAACTGCATATAACACGGGTTCTGCATATAAAACTTCATTATATGACAGTTGCATAAACTACTATAACCATCTTCCAAGGGTCGTAGCGTAATGAAAATTGGCAGCTGTATGTAGGTAGTTCTGATGACAACACAATAATATGGTAATGTCGAACTGATCTGATGATGGAGCCGGAAGATATAAACTGGAATTTCATGATGGAAAATCGTATCATAGCTGTTTTGTATTTCTTAGAAAAGTCTTGTAATTAACGTCAGGTTTCAAGGTCTGATGAGCGTGTTTATTTAAACTACTTTTATTTTAATACAACTGAGTATTAACATTAATAGAACAACAACTGAGACATTTTGTAAACTAAAACTTGCAATTCGACGATGTTTTTGTTGCCCGGTTCCAGCTTTGGGGATTTGTATCTCGATGAATTAAAAATAAAAATACAACCATTCCATTGGAAAGAACCATCTATCTAGATACTTTTGTAATTAAATTTTTACTGTAGGTATGTTTTTTTAAATCTTTTTTTTTTTATTCGATTAGTTTGTAGTAAAGTAGATTTGTACCAAATGTAGAATAGATACAATACTGAAATTCTTGGTTAGCTTGAATAGTAATTTGATCATTATTTTATTTTAATTTATTTCATGTACGAATTTGTGTATATACCTAAGATACCTACTCGTAAGTACTTATTTCTAGTTAAGATACAACATCTTATAATATTGCACGCCCGTGATGGGTCCACTATTGGAACTGTAATATTAATTTATAAGAACATTGTACATAGTGTTGCAATAAACGTTTTCTGATTTCTGATTTCTGATGCCATTACCTACTTAGAATTTTATTGACACCTTTTATGAATGTATTTTAATCGACTTAAAAAATGAGTTTCTCCATTTTGTCTGTAGCCTCTGTAGGTACAGTAGTCCAACTATCCGAACTCCGACTATCCGAATCGCCGATTATCCGAATAACTTTCAGAAAAAAAATTGTCCAAAAAAAGTCTAAGTGCGCTATTATTCTTCCCCCCGCGAAGCCAGTGTTTGCGCGTTCGCTCACTATTGTCCTTCCCTCCGCGAAGTCAGTGTAGGCACAACACGTGGTATGAGTCCCCACTCCAGTTCCGGCGCATAAACGTAGCTTTTTTTCTCTCCAATGGCAATTTTTTTAAAAAAAAACTTTTTTAATAATTTATTTTTGAAGGGAATATTTAACTAAATATTCTGTGAATATTTGAAGCATTTATCTGTCACCGTTATTAATAACGTGCGAAAACGGCTCAAAAATCAGGTTTATTGTATGGGAGCCCTTAATTTTTTTTTTTTTGTTTTTAGTAGGTATTTGTTGTTTTAGCGGCAACAGAAATACATCATCTTTGAAAATTTCAACATTCTAGCTATCACGGTTCATGAGATACAGCCTGGCGACAGACGGACAGACAGCGGAGTCTTAGTAATAGGTTCCCGTTTTTACCCTTTGGGTACGGAACCCTAAAAAGCATCGTCAAAATTGTTTTATAAATTAGCGGAACAATCGCGTTACACGTATAAGAAAATACAAAGTCCAATTGAGTCCTCTTCTCCTGTTTTGCAAAAGTTGGTCCGTATGATGAGTACATAACAATAAGTAAGTTCGTATAGGCCGGGTGGCTAGCCCTGGCGTCAGAGTTTTTAGTCCGCCTGAAGGTCTCAGTGATTTCTTAATAAGTACAAAAATACGTCTTAATAACTGTTTAAATTAAAAATTTAAAAAACCCCCGACACATTGACAACCATTTTGGTCACATTTGTAGAATTTTGGTTCTTCCATCCGCACTTTAACCCACCATAACTCTTAAACGGCTTAATCGATTTTTATAAAACATAGCTAAGAACACTCTCGATTAAGTCTCCTTTCATCCAAAAAAAACTAAACTGAAATCGGTTCAGTGGTTCGGGCGCTATGATGCCACAGATAGACAGACAGACAAACAGACACGTCAAACTTATAACACCCCTCTTTTGCGTCGGGGGTTAAAAAGCACCCTATAAATGTTGTTTTTAAACTTTCGTGATTTGAACACATTATTATTATACACTACGGGACTAATCGCGCACTCAAATTACGAGATAAATAATATCATTCTACCCGTGACCACGACCGATGCAACTCGGTCGAAACGTCGGGATGATGAGGTATTTATTTATCTCGTAATTTTAGTGCACGATTAGTGTATACCTAATAACAACACCCTGTAAATGTAGATATAGGTCTCTGCATTTTTCAAAACAGGACCTTGCGGGTACTTATGTGACTTTTGTCTGTGTCGTTAAAACGAGAGAAGGCGTGAGACGTGGCTAGTAAAATATTCAGTCGTGTTCACCAAATTGATCACCTACATTTTACGTGAGAGAGCGCCGAGATTTTTTGCTAAAACACAAGTGATAAACAACCCTTTTAAGTGTAGTAACCCCTTTTTTGTGCAAACTAGAGGATCTCTTCGGTTTTGCTCGTGAAAATATCGACTATTTTTACCGACTTTCCAAAAAGGAGGTACTATGTTCGTCTGTCTATATTTCGTTTTGTGTATGATCATCGATATGTTCGCCAATTTTTAACCGTTTTAGTTATAGTACATTATGATATAAGTGCGGTAAGATGAAAATTACAGCCGAGGCAATATTGCTGTAAGTAAGCAGAGGCTGTAATTTTCAAAGCGCACGTATGTCATACGACGTTTTATAACATATTTGCGAGGAAATTAATAAAACTCTGACTTTGAGTGAAAGTAGCATCATGCGGAGTGAAAGTCGTGCATCAGTCGAAGCATCGTGCGTTTTACATTACATTACCGCACAAGTGCCGTAATGTCTCTCACTCTCTTGAGTGAAAGTAGGAGAAACGATACCACAGAGTTCTGCAGTCGGTGGCGGCGTGCGTTTTACATTACAATAAAGCACAAGTGCGTAATGAAATACATTACGATATTGAAATTGGTGTAATGACAGCCACTTTACGAGCATATATGTTATAAAAACTTTTTTCGTTCGAAAGGGTGAATTTATGTACGGAACTTCACATCACAGGCTTTTCGGTAAAGGAAAACATCGTGATACAACCTGCATACGTCCGTAAAAGAATATGTGAATCTACCAACCCGTACAGGGCCAGCGTAGTGGATATGGCCCAATCACCCTTGGTGGGTTGTCCCACGTTCTGCAGTGGATTATTAAAAGGCTAGTACAGTACAGAAGAAAATCAACATCCAGAATCAACAATCTGAAAGTCGGGTCGGAACAGTAACGTCCTCTGGTGGATCGATTACGGTGCACGCATCGATTGCCGCATCGGCCGACTAGTCGTGGAGGGCAGCGGGATGACGATTGCCGGCCAGCTACCGCCCCAGACGATTGCCGGCCAGCTACCGCCCCATTACATTGCTATCGCACCTCTCGAAGCTATTCGAGCGTTTGCTGCTGCGAAGAATGCGTCCCCACTTCACACCCAGGGAGGAGCAATTCGGGTTTCGCGCACGACACTCCACAACGCTCCAGCTGACGAGGGTGCTCCACCATCTAGCACTCGAGCTTAACCTGGGGAGACGGTCCGTCGCCGTGTTCCTGGATATTGAGAAGGCCTTCGACGGGGTGTGGCACGAGGGCCTCATATTCAAGTTGATGAACAGCACGATGCCGCCTGCGCTAGTTCGAATCGCGGCATCCTCCCTGGCTGATCGAGACTTCTTCGTGTCCGTCGAGAACATTCACTCCGGGAAGAGGAAGATCGAAGCAGGCGTTCCACAGGGTAGCTGTACAGCACCGTATTACTACGCAGCCTACACCGACGACATCCCGGTCCTGGAGGACCTAGCACCAGGGGAACGGGGTGTGATGTTAGCCCTCTTCGCCGATGACAGTGCTTATGTCGCTTCCTCGAGAAGAGCCACAGTAGCCGCGAACAGAATTCAACGGGTCCTAAATATTCTGCCAGAATGGCTCGACAAGTGGCGGATGGCTGTCAACGTGGGCAAGACGGCCGCGCTGCTTGTCGGGAGTACCAGAAGATCAACATACCCCAGACCACTGCAACTTAGAGGAGAGGACGTTTCATGGGAAAAGACCGTCAAGTACCTGGGCGTCACCATAGACCCGCTCCTAAGCATGCGCTCGCAGACCACAAACGCTGTCCACCAGGCGAAGGCTGCTAGAGCGCTGCTGCGACCGGTTCTCTGCTCCAAGTTGCCACTGCATACCAAAATGGGCATATACAAGACGTATATCAGGACCCGATTGACTTACGCAGCACCGGCTTGGTACCCACTGTGTAACAAAACCCAGAGGAAGCGACTCCAGGTGGTACAGAACACTAGCCTGAGAATGATCTCGGGAGCTGGCTGGTTCGTTCGGAACGACGTACTAGCTCAGGATTTGAAAGACGAATCGGTGAGGGAGTTCGTGGTCCGGTTGGCGCGCGGGATGTACGATCGCGCAGACAACGGACCACACCCTCACCTACAGAACATCGCTCCGCTTCATGCTCGTCCACCCGACGTAAACGAACGAACCTGGCGCTCTCTCCCTCGAGATCTTCTTCTAGAAGAACGCGAAGAGGAAGTAGGCGACCCTGAATGAGGCCCTCAGTAAGAAAACTCAGACATCAACGCCATGACGGCCCACAAAGCCGTGACGGCCAACAGGCTGTGAGGGGCTTGAGGAACCAATCGCCCTCGCGGGAGTGTCGGACGCTCGCCTCTCCCACAAAGCCAACCCACCCTACCTTCCGTTCCCAAGCTAGTCCCCCCCTTTTTCCTTCCCGCTCCCAAATCCTGCTAACCATTTTTACAGGCTCATCAAGCCTAGAAGGCCACCAGCCAATCGGCTGAGAGGGTGCTGGAGGCACCACTCGCCCTCGCGGGTGAGTTGGACGCTCGCATCCTCCGACAAATGCCCTGCGGGCAGTGTTCCCGCAGCGTCCAGCCGCAGTAAAGAGGGATTCCTCGGGGCTGCAACCTCGCTCCCAGCAACAAGGAGCAAGATGATCCCACGAAGAGGGCAGCGGGATCCGAGGCACGGTTTGTCGCTGGCCGACCGCAGATAGTAGGGGGCCCAAGTAGTGAGCTAGCCACTCATGAAAGGCTGCCCCGCCATCTGTCGAAAAATCCCAGGGATGCGCCATCGTGCCGGTTGGCGACCGGACGAGAGGGCCCGATGGACATCCTTGGGGGGGCTCGGGCGTCCCCGCGGTCTCCAGGCTAGTCTACCATAGATGTGTGTTGTTTGTGCGTTGTACCACTGGATCTGCAGAGTGACGTCTCGTTCCACTACCGACTTTCTACCTACTTTACTCCGCAAATAACCATGAGAAACAGTAGAAGCAAAAGAACGTGTACACAGCGGCAGCACTCCCTCTCACTTAAAGTGCACCTGTGCAATATTCGGGGCCTGCACTCCAATCTCACACCTGTCCATCATCATCTTGAGACAGATCGACCCCACCTATTGTTTCTCACGGAGACGCAGATTGCTGGTCCAACCGACGTGTCGTATCTTTCCTACCCAGGGTATTCCCTGGAGCACCGTTTCAAACCACGTGCGGGTGTATGCGTGTACGCCCGGGATGACATTTGCTTTCTGCGCCTTCGTAGGTTTGAATACCCCTCTTTCTCAGTGCTCTGGGCTTTGGCGGACACTGGCCTAGAGAAAATTATCTACGCTTGTGTATACCGATCACATAGCGGGGACCAGGAGACAACCAGACTCACTGAATACCTCAGTGAGGCGGCGGATGCTGCTCAACTCAGTTACCCTTCAGCCCAATTAGTGATCCTGGGGGACTTTAATGGCCACCACAAGGAGTGGCTACACCCATACCTAGACACTAACCATGCTGGGCTTGAGACGCGCAAGCTTGCCTTGACACTAGATCTTACCCAGCTGGTTCAAGGCGCCACACGGGTACCTGACGTTGACTCGCACACAGCCTACTGCTTGGACCTTCTGCTAACCACCGATCCAGACCGTTATTCAGTGGCGATTTCCTCACCGTTAGGTTCATCTGACCACTGTCTAGTGAAATCTGTATCCGTCTACTCCCCATCAGACCCCAGCCCCAAAGGGTCACGGCGAGTGTGGCGGTACAAGTTAGCGGATTGGGATGAGATGCGGTGTTTTTTTGCATCTTACCCTTGGCAGTCTGTTTGCTTCTCTTCCGATGATCCTTCTACGTGCGCGGATGCCGTGACAGATGTGCTTCGTACCGCCATGGAATACTTCATCCCATTTTCGGACGTGCCTCTGTCTAGCAAAGCTCGGCCCTGGTTTGGACCTGAATGTGGACGCGCCGAAGCGCAAAAGCATCAGGCGTACCTGGCTTGGGCCGATGCTCGAAACCGTAAGTCGAGGGACATTCGTCTGAGGAAGAAAGCATAAAATAGGGCTGCTAAGTCCTGTAAAAAGGTTATGCGGAAGGCTAGCTTTGATCACAATAAGCTTGCTTCTTACCCTGCGGGTAGTAAGGCATTCTGGTCCCTAGCTAAATCGGTTGAAGCGAACTTCTGCTGCCCCTCACTGCCTCCGTTGCTGAAACCCAATGGTTCGCTGGCCCATACCGCGGTTGAGAAACCAAATTTATTTGCATCTCAATTTGCTGAGTCTTCGCGTCTGGACCCCGGTAGTGCGAGACCTCCAACTTTGCCAAATTGTGGCTCTGTAATGAGTGATATACATATCCGGCAAAAGGAGGTTCTCAAGGTTCTCCGCAGTCTTGATGTGAACAAGGCCAGTGGCCCTGATGGTATTCCGGCCATTGTATTGAGGACTTGTGCGCCTGAGTTGTCGCCTGTGTTGACTCGCCTCTTTCGCCTATCTCTGAAGACAGGTCAAGTGCCCAAATCTTGGAAGCTTGCTAACGTGCAGCCTGTACCCAAAAAAGGTAGCCGTGCCGACCCTGCCAATTACAGACCGATTTCGATCACGTCCATACTTTGCAAGAGTATGGAACGTGTCCTTAACAACAGGCTCCTGGCGTACCTGGAAGCGAATGACCTACTCAGTGACCATCAGTACGGCTTTCGCCGAAACCGGTCTACTGGGGACCTTCTGGCGTACGCCACACACATCTGGAGTGAGATCATCGAAAAGCACGGGGAGGCGCTGGCTGTCTCCTTGGACATCTCCAAAGGTTTTGACAGGGTCTGGCATGAGAGCCTAATTAGCAAGCTTCCATCTTACGGCCTGCCTGCTGATTTCTGCGCATGGATATCAGATTTCTTGAGGAATTGGTCGATACGAGTGGTCGTAGATGGCTGCTCGTCAGATCATATGGCTATCAATGCCGGGGTACCTCAGGGGTCAGTGCTCTCTGCGACCCTCTTCCTACTGCATATCAACGATCTGCTAAAGCCCGGAATCTTTGGGTACGCAGACGACAGTACAGTCGTGGAGAGCTACACATCCGATGCGAGAACCAGCGGGCCACAGATCGAGTCTCACAGAGAGGCTTTGGTCGAGCGGCTCAACTTGAGTCTGGAGGCGGTTTCTGACTGGGGTGATGCTAACCTGGTCAAGTTTAATGCCACGAAGACTCAAGCCTGTCTGTTTTCGGCCAAAAAGAGACCCTTCCAATTGTCTCCCGCTTTCCGTGGTGTCTCCGTTCCGGTAACTGACAGCTTGGAACTATTAGGCGTTTCACTCTCATCGACTCTTAACTTTGGCTCTTACATAGAGTCAAAGGCCCAATTAGCTTCCAAAAAACTTGGTGTTCTCTCTAAGGTGAGACGGTATTTCACACCTGAGCAACTGCTTAGTCTGTATAAAGCTCAAGTCAGGTCGTGCATGGAATACTGCTCTCACCTTTGGGATGGCTCCGCCAAATATCAACTGGAGGCTCTGGAGTCGATTGAGAGGCGAGCCAAGAGGCTGATCGACAACGACACTCTGACTATGTCGCAGCTGCAAAGTCTCGAGCATCGACGTAAGGTAGCGTGTTTATCGGCCTTTTACCGGATCCACTTCGGAGAGTGCGCCCAGGAGTTGCACAATCTGGTCCCACCTGCCCCTTTCTTCTATTCCTTAACATGGAGCAACATAAATCTGGATGTAACTAGATGTGCCCGATCGGGCGAACACTCGCTAGTAAATTATACTACGTCACAGCCGTGGATGGTAGAAAATGGAAGATACGCATTTCGTCTTTACGAATGTACGCATGGGACCACCATAAACTATTATTCATACAATGAGACTTTCGATTGTCCTCATTGAAGTAATCATCAGCAGGTTTTGTGAGAAAAAGATGTACCTAGCTGGCAAATGAAAACAGAATTTTCAAGACCTAAAATAGCCTAGAATTTTAACCGAACTACTTTTTTTGCTCTAGATACTTAATTCCGTCTCCGACCAGGGGCCTTATTGTGTACTTGCTCTGACATTCAGCTTCGCTTTTTCTCCTGCTCGCGCCAGCTACTCACGTCACGAGAGCGAGAGGGAAGAAAAGCGAAGCTGAACGTCAGAGCGCTTACACAGTAAGGCCCCAGCACAGTCACGTGCCATGCACGGAGCGTTTGGCACCGGAAACATCAAAACATATTCACAACAACTATTAACGTTCGTTGATGATGTTGTAGTGAGCGTAGTAGAGCGTACCGTGTTTGATTTTCGAGCTTGATACGTTTGTAGCGACTAACTTCGCTACATGCGGCGCCACCACACGCGCCTCGAGGAACTAACGTCAGCCAATCACAAGCCGAGGGCTGCATCGCGCAAACGAAATATTCAGCGACGCGCGACGGCCGAACCATATCAAATTCAATTCAAATTCAAATTAATTTATTGACATTAAAACAAATAATACATGATGACAATGAGCCTCAGATCTCCAAACTAAGCATAGCTTGTATTTCGGAGATCTGTACTCCCTTAACAAGACTTATTGAAATACAATATATAACGTTAATAAATTAGTGCTTATTCAAGTAATTACAATATAATATTGGTAAATTTAATAGTACACAGCAATCAATATTGATATTATCAAGTCCTAACGTTACACTATACACTATCAGATAGCTAGCTAGCTCGCTCGGTGGAGTACCCCTTTGTGAGCAGTTCTCCTATCGTACAAGTAGCGGCACGTACGTAAGTACGCTGAGGGTATTAGAAGAAATGGATTATATGTATTAGAAGAAACCTTGCAAGTAATTCGACTGCTGTGGTCGCCCGTCCGAGTACGGCCGAGCGGGCCGAAGCCAAGCCACGACTAAGCGAGTGACATTACCTTCAAAGTATTTTTTACTTTCAAGTGTTGGGGTTAGATACCTGGTCCACATACTTGCAAGCAAATACCTGGTGACATTACCTGGTCAAGTAAATACGCACCTTCCCTACTGTGTAAGGGATGGCTGCGCATGTTGACCGTCATACTAAACTCATGCGCAGCCATCCCCTCCACACTTCGCTCAACGCTAGACTCATATGCCGCGGCCTGTATCATCATTTTCTGCACATGGACGAGATCTACAGTCCAACACGTCCAAATACAAACGTTCATAGTATGGTACCTTAAAATTTCTGAGGCGACGCCAACTGTACCCGTAGCTTTTAATTTGTAGACTTATCTAGCAGTACTAATAAATCCAAGGCACATATTAGAGCTACGTATCTAGACGTAACAGGGCACAGTTTATCACAGGTCGGCGGGGCGGGTTAGGGTGCGAACTGCGAACATAGACATTCCTCATTCAGAGTCGAAATCACATGAGAATCAGCTGTACTGTACTGTACTGTACCAGCCTTTTTAATATTCCACTGCAGGACGTAGGCCTACCCACGAAGGGTGATTGGTGGATACACATACGCCATCGAGTTTCTTCTACGGACGTATGCAGGTTGCCTCACGATGTTTTCCTTCACCGAAAAGCCAGTGGTGTGAAATTCCGTACATAAATTCCAAGGAATTCATTGGTACGGGACCGGGTTTAAACCCACGACCTCACGATTGTAAGGCGGGTGTCATAACCACTAGACCACCACGGCTACTTTCCTCGAATTCCGGGTTGGTGCCATAGTAACAGGTGTTCATTGTCTGTTGTTGTGTCTGAATCACGTTCTTTCGGCTTAGTGCACCAGTTCCGAATAACCCTGTAGAAGTCGCGTCGCGCAGTATGTAGGCCTATGTCTATCTGTTGACGCTCTACAGCTGATACCTACGATAATTATGTATACCTAGTATGTAATTTGCAATGCCCGAAAAGGGGAGACTAAGTTTGTAAGTGCAATTTTTTTAAAAAGACCTTCGTAACACTTAGTGGCAAATAAATGAATATGAATATGAATTCTTACGTTTCCTTCACTAACAGCATAACTTTGCAATTTGAACCCACACCCATTACATAAAGCCTGAACATATCAATCACTGCGCTATAACAGCCTTACCTGCCAATAAGTGTCCTGGCCTAAGCCTTATTTCTTTTAATACAAAGGTAGTATTACCATAGGGGCTATCATCAAAATTTCATGTCCGTAGTGCCACAGTGCACTAAAAACAGTAAGTTAGGTATTTTTAAACGATATTAAACGGGACTCACTCACGTGTTCGTATAGTCATAACACGACTATAGTGCATTGCGAGACGGCTCCGCGTGTTAGCACTCGCCAACTTGAGAAAGGTCGCCGAACGCGATCGAAACTATAGTCGTGTTATGACTATACGAACACGTGAGTGAGTCCCGTTTAATATCGTTTAAAATATGTGATAACCACGTAAATTTCCATAGTAAAATAGTTAGGTATTTTCATAGAAATATTTTTTTCACTATGGAAACTAACGTGGTTTTCGCACATTTTTTAATATACGAAAAGAGCCGAAACCAACAACATTTAATTTTTTTTTTTTAAATTAATATTTATTAACCACAGACTCCAGGGTCTGTGCCCTTTGTTTACTAATATTTACAATTATTAGGTTATACTATACAAAGAGTGTTAGTAGGTACGAGTACTTGAAATAGCCTAAGTTAGTCAATGCACTGCGTGAATGCCACGAGCAGACCGGCGACCCGCAACCAACAATTTTTAATTTAAAATTGAAACAATTTATATCTTCGAACTGTTTTTATTCTTTAGAGGAATACTTTGAATTTAATAGCTTCAAAAAATTATAACAGGATCTTAGTATACTAACAAGAATGAGATGTATATTTATACAACGATCAGCTGCCCAATAGATTTACGTAAGTTCAAATTATTTCGAAACTTTATATAGCGTCCTAGTTTGCAATGCCCGAAAAGGGCGACTAAAGGTGGGCATACACGATGCGATGATTTGATCAAATTTTCGCTTCATGCCAACTGGGAGTTCATTCAGTTAATTCAAAGGTAGGAATTGGTAGTTAACGATTTGTACTACTACCTGAAGCTGGGCGAACAGAACGCGCTGATCGCATCAATTCATCAGATCAGTCCAGTGGCGGCCAAATATAGGTAGTTAACTATAGCTGGTTAGTAGTTATTGAGGAAACAAAATGGTACACCTCCTACCTTTGAATTAATTGAATGAGCTCTCAGTTGGAATGAAGAGAAAATTTGATCAAATCATCGCATCGTGTATGCCCACCTTAAGTTTGTAAGTGCAATTTTTTAATATAAGACCTTTGTAACACTTAGTGGCAAATAAATGAATATGAATATTATAATTATTTTTCGCCAAAATGGCATAACCGACTTCAACTGTGCACAGAATTCGAATAGTTCCCACGGGTTGATGTAGTGCCTAATTATACACTACTAGCTTTTACCCGCGGCTTCGCCCGCGTTATATTTTGATTTTGGCTAATGTTTATGTCGGCTGCGAAACCTAACCTAAGCGACAAACATCAAAATACCTTAGAGGAATGCTTTTGTTGGTTATGTTACGGTTGGAGTGTATGTATAATCCTTACTAATATTATAAATGCGAAAGTAACTCTGTCTGTCTGTCTGTCTGTCGCGCTTTCACGCTAAAACTACTGCACCGATTTGAATAAAATTTGGTACACAGATAGTCTAGAGCCTGAGAAAGGACATAGGCTACTTTTTGATTCGAAAAAATAGTTTTAAAGGGTTGAAAAGGGGGGATGAAAACGCATTGGCTAGAATCTTAGAAGAAAAAACTTATTTTCTACCATGACAAATGGTAATTTGCATCTTGACTTTCCAAATTACATTCTCTATGCCCAATGCCTATTCAAGGCTGCTCAAGTTGCAAATGTCAAAGTCAATCAATCTTTTCCTGTAAAATTTAGAGAAGGTTACATGTATTTTTTCAGTTTAATTACGTAGTTTTCATTCTAATAGGTATGCCTACAAAACGCAAATCGAATCTAGCGCGTAGTTTTAGAGGAGCTCGCGTAAAGAAAATTGCTAGAAGCCAAGAGTCTGAAGAGCACACTTAAACGCATTTGACATTAGATGCCGAGCGCCACGCATCTCAAAGAGCTGCTGAGACTCAAGAGCAAAACCAAGCGCGTCGAATTTTAGATGCTGAGCGTCACGCAGCTCAGAGAGCTGCTGAGACTGAAGTTGAAAGTCAAGCGCGGCGACTTTTAGATGCTGAGCATCACGCAGCGCAAAGAACTGCTAAGACTCAAGAGCAAAAAAACAAGCGCGTCGAATTTTAGATGCTGAGCGTCACGCAGCTCAGAGAGCTGCTGAGACTTAAGGAGAAAGTCAAGCGCGGCAACTTTTAGATGCCGAGCATCACGCAGCGCAAAGAACTGCTGAGACTCAAGAGCAAAAAAACAAGCGCGTCGAATTTTAGATGCTGGGCGTCACGCAGCTCAGAGAGCTGCTGAGACTTAAGGAGAAAGTCAAGCGCGGCAACTTTTAGATGCCGAGCATCACGCAGCGCAAAGAACTGCTGAGACTCAAGAGCAAAACCAAGCGCGTCGAATTTTAGATGCGTTAGACGTTAAGCAAAAAATTGCATAGTTCCTGTAGGACAGGACAAAAACTATCGAAAGCAAAACTGTCGCCACTATCACAAAGACGCTAAGTGATTAATTCCTCTATGACACTTAACGAAACGTCACAGCGAAACGTAATTAGATGACAGGTGACATTGTCTGCAGACTTTTATAAATCACAGGTAGCATGGCAAGGGGACAAATTGTTTTTCCACAATTATATCCCCTTGAAGAGAAAAAAAGTTTGGATTGAAAATGACAACTGACATTAAAATTGGATAAAATGTTTTTTTCCCTCTGCATGCCACATGTTACTATGACGTTTAATACCAGGCCGTCATTTTGTCTGCCATTAAAAATATTTTTAAATCTACTATCATTAGAGGTTTAACATGTTTCTTTATTCTACCTTTATGGTACAGAATCATCATACCTACTTTAATATTATCAATCCGAAAAGTTTGTTGGTTTGTTCCTCTTTTACGCAGCAACGGAGCAAAAGATTGACTTGATTTTTGGTATGGATACCTATGGTTTAAAAGACAGAAAGTGATAGTAGGATACTTTTTTATCCCGAGAAAATTCGTGATTCCCATGGGATAGGACAATAACTGTTTCTCAGCATAGAGCAACGGATTGACTTGATTTTTGGGGTGGGCATAGTTTGGAAGACGGAAAGTGACATAGAATACTTTCCATTTCGAAAAAATTGCGGTTCCCGTAGGATAAGACTATAACTTTTTCTCAGCAACGGAGCAACGGATTGCCTTGACTTATTGCATGAATATAGTTTGAAAGACGAAAAGTGACAAAAGACACTTTTTATCCCAAAAACTTTAACAGTTCCCGTAGGATAGGATGAAAAGTAAGCGAGCGGGCCACGGTAGCAGCCATCTAAGCGCCAGAAATAACCTGTCATTTCAAGTTTAGGACGTTCCTACATTTTTCGCACTCCTTCGCGGCACTCAACAGCGCTAGCCCAGACTCGGACTCCATAACGGAGCTTGCGCTCCCGCCATAATGACGGTGTGTTTCGGAGCACAAGACACATCGTCATCCACCACTCGGGACTAACCAGCACTGAGCGTCGGACAGCATTCCAACGCCCTGATCCCAGTGCAACGGGTTATTTATAGTAGCCCAGCGCCTGTCTCTTCAACTGCAGAGGGCAGTGAGAACGGCCATCGCGATACCGACACTTCTCTTCCCCTGCAGCCCTACTGCGTCTGCCAACAGGTTAACGGCCTAGCGGAAGGTAGGGTAGGTGGCGGCACCCACACAACCAGTTCCATCCCACCGCAGCCCCTAATCCTCGGCTGCAGCGTCGCAAGAGCGGCACTGCAGCCCACCTCAGAAGCAACACTCCTCATAAGGCAGGCAACCTACCGGCCATCCACTCAGCTGCTTTAGAAGCGGCTGAACAACGAGTGCCGGCCTCTAAGCTGCCTTGGGGGAAAGACCCAAAGAAGAGGGAGACTTCGAGCGCCGCCTTTTCAGCTGCCTTAGACCTCCCCCGCCACGAAAAGGCGGGAATACACAGGGGGGTTGTATATACAATTATACATACACTCCAACCGTAACATAACCAACAAAAGCATTCCTCTAAGGTATTTTGATGTTTGTCGCTTAGGTTAGGTTTCGCAGCCGACATAAACATTAGCCAAAATCAAAATATAACGCGGGCGAAGCCGCGGGTAAAAGCTAGTTGTATATACAACCCCCCTGTGTATTCCCGCCTTTTCGTGGCGGGGGAGGTCTAAGGCAGCTGAAAAGGCGGCGCTCGAAGTCTCCCTCTTCTTTGGGTCTTTCCCCCAAGGCAGCTTAGAGGCCGGCACTCGTTGTTCAGCCGCTTCTAAAGCAGCTGAGTGGATGGCCGGTAGGTTGCCTGCCTTATGAGGAGTGTTGCTTCTGAGGTGGGCTGCAGTGCCGCTCTTGCGACGCTGCAGCCGAGGATTAGGGGCTGCGGTGGGATGGAACTGGTTGTGTGGGTGCCGCCACCTACCCTACCTTCCGCTAGGCCGTTAACCTGTTGGCAGACGCAGTAGGGCTGCAGGGGAAGAGAAGTGTCGGTATCGCGATGGCCGTTCTCACTGCCCTCTGCAGTTGAAGAGACAGGCGCTGGGCTACTATAAATAACCCGTTGCACTGGGATCAGGGCGTTGGAATGCTGTCCGACGCTCAGTGCTGGTTAGTCCCGAGTGGTGGATGACGATGTGTCTTGTGCTCCGAAACACACCGTCATTATGGCGGGAGCGCAAGCTCCGTTATGGAGTCCGAGTCTGGGCTAGCGCTGTTGAGTGCCGCGAAGGAGTGCGAAAAATGTAGGAACGTCCTAAACTTGAAATGACAGGTTATTTCTGGCGCTTAGATGGCTGCTACCGTGGCCCGCTCGCTTACTTTTCATCCTATCCTACGGGAACTGTTAAAGTTTTTGGGATAAAAAGTGTCTTTTGTCACTTTTCGTCTTTCAAACTATATTCATGCAATAAGTCAAGGCAATCCGTTGCTCCGTTGCTGAGAAAAAGTTATAGTCTTATCCTACGGGAACCGCAATTTTTTCGAAATGGAAAGTATTCTATGTCACTTTCCGTCTTCCAAACTATGCCCACCCCAAAAATCAAGTCAATCCGTTGCTCTATGCTGAGAAACAGTTATTGTCCTATCCCATGGGAATCACGAATTTTCTCGGGATAAAAAAGTATCCTACTATCACTTTCTGTCTTTTAAACCATAGGTATCCATACCAAAAATCAAGTCAATCTTTTGCTCCGTTGCTGCGTAAAAGAGGAACAAACCAACAAACTTTTCGGATTGATAATATTAAAGTAGGTATGATGATTCTGTACCATAAAGGTAGAATAAAGAAACATGTTAAACCTCTAATGATAGTAGATTTAAAAATATTTTTAATGGCAGACAAAATGACGGCCTGGTATTAAACGTCATAGTAACATGTGGCATGCAGAGGGAAAAAAACATTTTATCCAATTTTAATGTCAGTTGTCATTTTCAATCCAAACTTTTTTTCTCTTCAAGGGGATATAATTGTGGAAAAACAATTTGTCCCCTTGCCATGCTACCTGTGATTTATAAAAGTCTGCAGACAATGTCACCTGTCATCTAATTACGTTTCGCTGTGACGTTTCGTTAAGTGTCATAGAGGAATTAATCACTTAGCGTCTTTGTGATAGTGGCGACAGTTTTGCTTTCGATAGTTTTTGTCCTGTCCTACAGGAACTATGCAATTTTTTGCTTAACGTCTAACGCATCTAAAATTCGACGCGCTTGGTTTTGCTCTTGAGTCTCAGCAGTTCTTTGCGCTGCGTGATGCTCGGCATCTAAAAGTTGCCGCGCTTGACTTTCTCCTTAAGTCTCAGCAGCTCTCTGAGCTGCGTGACGCCCAGCATCTAAAATTCGACGCGCTTGTTTTTTTGCTCTTGAGTCTCAGCAGTTCTTTGCGCTGCGTGATGCTCGGCATCTAAAAGTTGCCGCGCTTGACTTTCTCCTTAAGTCTCAGCAGCTCTCTGAGCTGCGTGACGCTCAGCATCTAAAATTCGACGCGCTTGTTTTTTTGCTCTTGAGTCTTAGCAGTTCTTTGCGCTGCGTGATGCTCAGCATCTAAAAGTCGCCGCGCTTGACTTTCAACTTCAGTCTCAGCAGCTCTCTGAGCTGCGTGACGCTCAGCATCTAAAATTCGACGCGCTTGGTTTTGCTCTTGAGTCTCAGCAGCTCTTTGAGATGCGTGGCGCTCGGCATCTAATGTCAAATGCGTTTAAGTGTGCTCTTCAGACTCTTGGCTTCTAGCAATTTTCTTTACGCGAGCTCCTCTAAAACTACGCGCTAGATTCGATTTGCGTTTTGTAGGCATACCTATTAGAATGAAAACTACGTAATTAAACTGAAAAAATACATGTAACCTTCTCTAAATTTTACAGGAAAAGATTGATTGACTTTGACATTTGCAACTTGAGCAGCCTTGAATAGGCATTGGGCATAGAGAATGTAATTTGGAAAGTCAAGATGCAAATTACCATTTGTCATGGTAGAAAATAAGTTTTTTCTTCTAAGATTCTAGCCAATGCGTTTTCATCCCCCCTTTTCAACCCTTTAAAACTATTTTTTCGAATCAAAAAGTAGCCTATGTCCTTTCTCAGGCTCTAGACTATCTGTGTACCAAATTTTATTCAAATCGGTGCAGTAGTTTTAGCGTGAAAGCGCGACAGACAGACAGACAGACAGAGTTACTTTCGCATTTATAATATTATAGTATATAGTATATAGTATATAGTATATAGTATATAGTATATAGTATATAGTAAATAGTAAATAGTAAATATAGTAAATAGTAAATAGTAAATAGTAAATAGTAATATAGTAAATAGTAAATAGTAAATATAGTAAATAGTAAATAGTAAATAGTAAATAGTAAATAGTAATAGTAAATAGTAAATAGTAATATAGTAAAATAGTAAATAGTAAATAGTAATATAGTAATAGTAATATAGTAAATAGTAAATAGTAAATAGTAAATAGTAAATAGTAAATAGTAAATAGTAAGGATAAGGATAAGGATTGTTGATTTTTCAAAAACGACTCAGCTTATATCAATCATATTTAAATGGAGTCAACTTTGAGCTCTGAAGTAAATATATTATGTAGCCGTTATTATCTACTATAAATAATCGGCCAAGTGCGAGTCGGACTCGCGCACGAAGGGTTCCGTACCGTATTCCTCTTGCCATTATTAATAGCGAGCAAAAAACTACTAAAAATCACGCTTGTTGTATGAGAGCCCCCTTAAATATTTATTTTATTCTATTTTTAGTATTTGTCGTTATAGCGGCAACAGATATACATCATCTGTGAAAATATCAGCTGCCTAGATATCACTGTTCATGAGATACAGCCTGGTGACAGACAGACAGACGGACATCGAAGTCTTAGTAATAGGGTCCCGTTTTTACCCTTTGGGTACGGAACCCTAAAAAAAGATCATCAAAATTGGTTCATAACTTGGCCATTACCGTGACTTGGCGGAGTGATCGCGTAACATACATTTATTTTTTTCTAAAAATGGTATGATCGACTTCAACCGTGTAGCGAATATTTCGCACGGATCGATGTAGCATGTCTCACATAATTGTTGATTTATCAAAAATGGCTCAGCCGATTTCGATAAAATTTTAATCGGACCAATTTCAATTTCTTTCTAATAAAAAAATGATTATGGAAGTTGGACTACTAAGTAAAAAATTATGCGTGGTTATAGATAAAAAATATATACGCGTCGAATTGAGTACGTCCTCCGTTTCGTAGATCAAAAAAAATATATAACAACAGTCAAATTGCGAGCCTCTTTTTTTGATTCCGGTTAAAATAATGCTATAGGTATTATTGCTGCAATTTATAATCTATCTTGCTGAATATAAACCTGACTTTCTGTATTTAAACAGCTCTAGCTTTTAACCTCTTTGCGAGATCGAATCACGAATGAGGAGATCTGCAGACAAACCAAAGTTACCGACATAGCCCAGCTGATTAGAAAGTTAAAATAGCAGTGAGCAGGGTACAGTTCGAAAACGGGATAGCCTAGCGAGGACTACTGAGAACATCCATGTTGCTATTTTCGGTAGTTCTCGAATAGTGTACGTCTACGTACCAGCAAGCGCTGCGTAGGACGTCCACCGACTAGGAACGCTAGTTTCACATGAAGCGGACAGGAATAAAAAATAAATAAATACTTTGAGGTATTTTTATGAGTATACAGGGTTATTTTTATTCAATAAGCATCCTTTTAGGGGCTTATTCTGTACATTAAAACTAACAACTTTTGTTCTGCAACTTAAGTCAAAACTCAAAAATAAAACAGCTGTTCCATACATTTTGTCGCGCGTGAACAATATTTTTCTATGGAAAATCATTTTTTTTTTTTTGAGTTTTGACTAAAGTCGCAGAAGAAAAGTTGTTAGTTTTAATGTACAGAATAAGCCCCTAAGAGATGCTAATTGATTAGAAATAACCCTGTATATAGGTACCTCCGTACCAAATTTCATAACGTACTAAACACACATAGTTTTATATCAAAAACCTTAATATAAAAAACCCGCACTTTAAATCAAGAAAATTATTCTTCTGTAGCAATTTCCCTGTGGTCCGCTCGTCCAGTAGCCATTCTGCCAACGCACCTTCACTTTTACGAGGGTGTAAATGCGGATCTATCACGGGACCTGCGCCCAGCCCTGAGTACGGCCCTGCGCTAGATTACTGTAATCTACAGTCATCAGATTACCAATCGTAAAAGTCTATCGCAAGTCGTATCAATCGTGGAGCTTTGTGTCATTTTTAGAGTTCCGTACCCAAAGGGTAAAACGGGACCCTATTACTAAGACTCCGCTGTCCGTCCGTCTGTCCGTCTGTCTGTCAGTCAGTCTCCTGGCTGTATCTCATAGGTTTATGAGATACAGCCGATCCATTTAAAATATTTAAGAGAAAAATTAAAATAACTTTAAAAATTTCAGTTTTCTGCTATCATGGTTGTGATAGCTAGAAAGCTGATTTTTTTTCAGACGATGTCTTTTTGTTGCTGCTATAAGAACAAATACTAATAATCGGCCAAGTACGAGTCGGACTCGCGCACTGAGGGTTCCGTACTGTATGGGAGACCCCTTAAATATTTATTTTAATTTTATTATTTATTATTGAAGGGAATATAAAACTAAATATTCTGTGAAAATTTCAAGCATATACCAGGTACCATTATTAATTTAAAGCGAAAAACGTCTAAAAGTTCAGGTTTGTTGTATGGGAGCCCCCTTAAATATTTATTTTATTTTGTTTTTAATATTTGTTGTTATAGCGGCAACCGAAATACATCATCTGTGAAAATTTCAGCTGCCTAGGTGACAGACAGACAGACAGACAGCCGGACAGACGGACAGACGGACATCGAAGTCTTAGTAATAGGGTCCCGTTTTTCCCTACGGGTACGGAACCCTAAAAAAGAATAAAATATATATTTAAGGGATGCTCCCATTCAACAAACATGAATTTTTCTGTTTTTCACTCGATATCAATAATAGTGACAGGAACATGCTTCAAATATTCACAAAATAAAAAGTTGTATATTTCTTTCAAAAATAAATAACTAAATAAAAATAAAATGTAATTTTAAGGGGGGCTTCCATACGGTACGGAACCCTTCGTGCGCGATAATTTTCATAAGATCGGTGTTTAAAAATGAATCTGTCCGTTAGTTGTATTATTTCAAAATATTGGGCACATGTTTTTAAATATGAATATGTTTTGCTTAGTCCCACTTAATACTTGAAACGAGAATCATTTTCAGTTTTTAGTCATTCTCCTTTCGAAATTGATGGAAATGGTCACTACCAGTACCTAACCCTAATCTTGATTTCGATTTTTGGGACCATTAATTAGAGAAATACCCTGAATATTCGTCATTATGTGCAAACTTTTACCATGGGACCAGCTCCGAAAACGCAAAAGAAAAATCAGCTGTCTCATCATACATTTTGTCGTAAATCGATGAACTATTCGAATTTTGTACACGATGGAAGTCGGTTTTGCCGTTTTTTTGCGAAAAATAATTTATTGAGATCTAGTTTATACACATTTGTTAAGTGCGCTTATCAAAGAGGATACCTACACATAGTCGCAACACACTTCGGTGTTGCAACGTATGAAGCAAGCCAGTAGGGTAAACGGCCCAATACTCGTGAATTTCTGAACTTCGGTGACTTTGCAGCTCTGTCATGCTGAAGGTAATTAACTTTGAGGTCTGAAAATTTTTGGAGAGGTCATACACTTATCATTCTGTACGTGGAATATATTATTATTATAATATAATAACAATAAGATCGATATAAATATTAAAATAGTAAAAAAGACCCATATGTCCCAATGCCCGTCACGTTTGAGGTAATTATCGTCAAAGTGACCCAAAAGTCGTGATTTTTTTTTACTGAATTTGAACCTTATTCGCTATTAAATAGAGTCTAATTATTTTGTCCTCTAAATGTAATTTGTAAAATAATAAAACGCAATATATTGTTTTATTCTTTAATCAGGTATCTTGAATCAACAAAAAAATAATTATTTCAAAATTTACTTTGAGTAAAATACGTAAGGAATACGTTAGATCAGTCCCTTGTCTTATATCCAACAATAATCCGGTTGTTAGGCACATGCGATACAATAAATAAACATTTTTACTAAAACAACATTGTCATAATTATTTATATTAAAAACAGCTAAAAAAACTGTACGGTAGCGACACTCAAAAAAAATCTGAGATCTGGTGATCAATAATATGAAACGTTATCACCCAATGAGTAAGCTCATTGTGGGAGGGGTAATATTGTTTTTATTGCACATAAATTATTTATAGGTTCTTAGAATACATAGTCTTGATTCTACGCGGATAGTCTATTCTTTATTGCAATGCTTCTCTAAGTGCCCGCAAAAATCAGTTTATAAAACTCAAAAATGTACCTAAATCTTTATAATCTTAAACATAATAAATTAAATATATAATTCAACAGTCTTTTGCTACTATGGCCTATGACTTTTGTTTTACAAAACCTTAGGTTTCAGTTTCACTTTTATCATATTAAAAAATGTGGATTTCTTTTTTTCAAATGCTCTTCTTCTTCTTTTGTCAACACAGTAGGCGGTCCTATTGAGCAGTCGACCGAACTTCTGCCATTAATTTTATCAATCAAAGTCAATCTTGGTACGTCAAATTCTTTTGCAGCAGAAGAAGGAGGTATGCTGAAGTCGCGCCCTACTGAGGTCAACCATGATAAATATGTTCAGGCCCGAAATCGCTGCAATAAGGTGTGTAGGGATGCAATGCGTCGCTATGTTCATGCATCAGATGATGATGGGAATCCAGCTAAAGTCTGGAAATTTCTCAAGTCTGTGGGAATTGGCAAATCTCTCAATCAGACACTTCTGCTAACAATATTGACCTTAATGCCTTAAATTTATATTTCTCATCAGCTCCCATTATGTCGGATGTTGATAAAAGCTATACTCTACGTTATCTTGCTGCCATTACTCCTCCCGACTTTCCTCCTTTTGAGTTCAATCGTTTCACTGAATGTGATGTTAGGAGGATTCTAATGTCGATATCATCCAACGTGGTTGGCGGTGACAATGTGAGCCGGAACATCCTTTTGCCTATTTTAGACATCATCCTTCCTATCCTGTGTACCATTTTTAATAATTCCATCTCTTGTGGAATATTTCCTACAGCCTGGAAAGATGCACAGATTATACCACTACCAAAACAATCCAATCCCAAATCCTTTTCCAAATACCGACCTATCTCTATCCTTCCATTCTTATCCAAAGTTCTGGAGCGTCTTGTCCACAGACAGATGAACGATACCTTAATAGACATGATCTCCACAATCCTTTCCAATCTGGTTTCCGTCCTGGGCATAGCACTGTGTCTGCGCTCATTAAGATCACCGTCGAAATACGCTTGGGTATGGATGACGGTAAGCTTACTGTTCTAACCCAGTTAGACTTCAGTGATGCTCTCAACACCGTTGACTACGACATTTTATTAGTATTATTGCGCTCTTCTAACATGTCTCCATCAGCAATCGACTGACTTCACAGTTATCTGTACGGACGCCGGCAGCGGGTTCGCCTTGGAGATACTTTTTCTTCCTGGTGTGACACTACTACTGGTGTGCCACATCTCCTCTTCTTTTTGCTTTTTTCATTAATTCTATATCGCAACGGCTTACTTCTTCCCCTCATCTTTATGCAGACGATCTCCAAATTTATTCGCAAGCTCGGCTAGATGATCTAGATTCAGCGATAGCTGCTATAAATTCTGATCTCTACCAAGTAACAGAGTGGAGCAGATGATTTGGCTTGAAGATCAACCCCGCAAAGTCACAAGTCATCATAGTTGGCAGCTCTTATAATATTACAAGATAAATACAAGATAATATTACAAGAATCGACTGGTCCGAAATTCCTTGCGTAGAGTTCGATGGAGTCACTTTGCCATATAATAAATCTGTGAAAAACCTCGGTGTCATGTTTGATCGTACGCTATGCTGGGATATTCATATTAAAACAATCAGCTGCAAGTTGTTTGCTGCTGGTAGCTCTCTTAGACGGCTCCAAAACTTCCTACCTACTGCTACTAAAGTTGCGCTCGTACAATCTCTTCTTCTTCCTATTTTAGATTACGATGACGCCAGCTTTTTATATCTCACTGAAGTCCAACTTGATAAGCTTGAGCGTCTCCAAAATTATTGCATTAGGTTTATATTTGGGTTACGCAAATATGCCCGCGTCTCTCATTTTCGTACTAAGCTCAAGTGGCTTCCAATTCGTTTTCGTCGAAATGCTCATATCCTTAATCTCCTTGATAATATCCTCTTCAATCCTTCTACTTCATGCTATCTTAAAGACTCTTTTTCCTTCTGGCAAGATGCATATTCCCTTCCCATCCGATCCAAGGATAACCTTTCCCATAAGACCCCTACCGCACGGTGTGAAACTTTTTACGGACGGTCTTTTGCCTTTCAGGCAGTCCAGTTATGGAATGCCTTGCCCGTTACTGTCAGAAAAGCTTAATCACTCAACGTATTTAAAGATCAGGTTAAAAATCTGCTGAAATTGTCAATTCTTTAACTATTTAACTGTTGTTGTTGTTATTTATGTTGTTTTATGTAATTAGTATATTGTAATGTATTAATTTATTATTTAGTCATAGGTTTCTTTTATAATTTTTATATGTATTGTTTTCTTTAATTTTAGGTATTTTAAGTATTTATATCAATTTTATTAGTATGTATGTTTATGATGTATAATCAAACTTATATTTTTAACTAATGCGCACCCTGTCTATTTTTATACGCTTTCTGTCTTCTCCATCCTAAGGTTGTCTGGCAGAGATCGCTATCAGCGATAAGGCCGCCCATTGTTACACTGTTTATTAGGGTTCCGTACCCAAAGGGAAAAACGGGACCCTATTACTAAGACTTCGATGTGTTCTGTCCGTCTGTCTGTCTGTCACCGGGCTGTATCTCATGAACCATGATACCTAGGCAGCTGAAATTTTCACAGATGATGTATTTCGGTTGCCGCTATAACAACAAATAATAAAAATAATAATAAAAACAAAATAAAATAAATATTTAAGGGAGCTCCCATACAACAAACCTGAATTTTTAGACATTTTTCGCTCTATATTAATAATGATACCAGGTAGATGCTTGAAATTTTCACAGAATATTTAGTTTTATATTCCCATCAATAATAAAAATAAAATAAATATTAAAGGGGGGCTCTCATACAGTATGGAACCCTCCGTGTGCAAGTCCGACTCGTAGGTACTTGGCCGATTATGTATCTTTGTTTCTTCTTTTTGTTTATTTCTTGGTGTGCAATTAAGAGTTTATCTATCTATGCCTTTTGCCACAGCTTCCATAGCCTTTATCATAGCCTCTGTTGTGTATTTTCTCTCGGCCATGATGATCTGTAAATTTTCATTCAAGCAAACTGATGTAATTAAATGTTGCCAATCAATGCTTAGGTATAAATTGCACATAAATTAAGAAACATCATAAATTAGTCTGATGCACATAACACTGTCATGAGAAACTTTTAGAGAAAACACGTGTGTCAGGTAGGGTTGATTTGTCCGGGTTCTGGACTCTAAAATCCGGGATTTTCACGCGACTTACACGCTACGGGCATCCTTTTTTCTGGGTTAAACTAGAAAACTAAAAATCTTATAACACAATAGGCGCGCGCATTTTGTAAACGTCAGTATAATTATTCATATCTAGATCAAAAATAGCTTATTAAATTATAAATTATCTTATGCATATTTTTGACACTGAGCCATAAAAAAATGTATCTTATGTCGTCTCTATTAAAGTTTAATTTTAAAAAAATAACGACATAAGGTGCACCTTTCAAAGTGAATATCAAGTGTGTCCCGATAGCCGTTAATTTATTAATTATTATGACGAGCATTGGGACAAATCGGAGTTACGGCGCACCATTACCTGACACACGTAATTAAAAAATCTATGATTAAAGAAAGCACAATTTTATAGGTTATAATGTTAGAATATTAATCAAGCTTTAATCTCATTATAATTTCGCTTACAAAAACGAACAACTGATCCAGTAAACATTGAATCGAACACGGCAAGTCAGTCGTCAGGTTCAGGAGCTAAACTTTGCAAAAAACACAAAATTTCGGAGTGCTGCACTTTAGATAAACACTGCGCCTAGGCCATAACAGATATGACTAAGAGTTTCCATTGAAATTGAAGCTAATATTACCGAGAATTTGTTGCCATAAAAAGTTTTGATGTAAGTTTAGGTATAATTTAGTAAAAGTCTTTTTATTTAATTTTAACGGGCATTGGGACATTGTCGACTTTGTGTACACTTACCCTATGGAGCAAGCCTTGTAAGTACTTTGAGTTTTATAAAGACTGCCGAGATACTCGTAATGGAGATCCGTATAATTGTCCAATGGTCCAATCTGAGTATCCTACTAGAATCTTAGTGACGCTGATGGAGCTCTATATTTATCGAAAAAAACCGTGTTCAATAGAGTTATTTCCAACACACGTCATAAGAACGGTCATAGGTTACTTTTAAGCCTAAGGACTCACGGAGCGATTTATAAGTTCCCGCAGCTTCTTCACAATACAGATATGTATAGTATACCTTAGTATAAAATTAAAGCAGATCTCACACTACGTTTTACGCCCGCGGTGTGCGCGGTTGTTTGCGGCTCCCGTTCGTGCAGGCCGCGGTCAACCGCAGCCTCGGCGGTATGCAACCGCACGCGCTGACGACGACCGCGTAACTGCACAAATACCTATGGGATACATGGAAGGAGCCTTCCCGAGCGGCGAATGTTTCTAAGACTACCTAACACTGTGCCCTGCGCACCCAGGATAAGTACGCGAGAAGGTGACTAATCCTTCCACCACAATGGTTGATCTAAAGGCCCTTCCAGGGCCGACCAAAACGGACCTTTTCAGGACCCAAACAGCTATTTTCAGGGCCCAACATCAAATAGTCCTTCTCAGGACCAACCAACACAAGACCTCAGTTCTCCTCAGAATATGTAAATATAAATAATCTTAAAAGAAAACTACACAACTTAGCTAATGAAACGAAATGATGATGATGATTCAATTCATCATTTTTTTCAGACACACATGCATCCATAACTTATATGTAAAATAAAAATGTCAAAATTAAATTTAAAATTAAAATGTACCTATTATCAATTCATATAATTTACACGTCATAATAACAAAGAAAAACAACATTTCGAAATCAAAATTATAACTGGTGCGTACAGCACTAGGTATTTTCCCTGAGTTTGAATTCGCGCCTTATGCGCTTCGTAATGTCATGCGACCACACATAGACAAACTTATTTTCTGAGTATGGTGTTGGTAGTATGACCACAAACCTAGAGGAGTTCGTTATGTTGTGTTGGCAACACTTCCACGTCCGACACCGTGAAGGACGGACGCGTCCCTGTTGTGAGCTGAGTATCTACGAGAGCAGAGGTTTTCTTCCCGCATCCGCGCACGCGCTGGTTTTAGTGTTTCTGGAGTAACATTTGTTGATGAAGAAAACCCTCGACCTATGGAATTTGTGAGCAAGCGAGGCGACAAAAAACCACACACAGACCCGAGAAGAAGGAACAGCTACCTCAGCACGAGGAGCCTCAAGGTGAGTGGCTGTCTCCACACCATAAGTTTGATCCGTTCGAGCCGGATTCTGTGTTTTTCTGTGTGATGGTCGTAGATTATCCCTATTTTTCCCATATTTTTAAAGAGTTCTCATACCGCCATTAGAAAAAAAAATACCCACTTATTTCGAGTAAACTTTCATATTTTCAACGTATGTTTGCATACAACGTGTATTGTCGTTGCGATCTTACAAATCCCGACAATCTTTGAGTTTTTTGAGTTAAAATTGAGTGTGTAATTGAGTTTTAGAGTTTTAATCTTGGTTTTCCCATTTTGCGTTGCGCCGTTACGACCCGCAAAATGGCGGAACAAGATATTTTCGAGCGAGAAATAAAACTCGATGAGGTCAAACGCATCTTACAGTATTTTGAGATAGATGAGAATCAATTCAGAATTAGAGCGAGAGATATCCAACAAATTCACAATAGTTTTTTCAAACTTCAATCTAAAATTGAGAGGTCATTATTGAAATTGCAAACCTTTGATCGAGACGAGCAACTGCGTATTAGAAATCAATTTAATGATTGCTACTACGCAATTCAAGGGCATTTAGACGAGATAAAGAGAAAAGAGGATGAGGGCAGACGTATGAGCAAAGCATTGTTTCATAGTTCCATGCAATCTAATCATTGTCACAAACTACCTACCCTGCCATTGCCATCATTTTCTGGGGAATCCACGGAGTGGACCTCATATTATGATTTATTTCGATCAATCGTGCATAACAATGATAACAACACCGAGTCTGAGAAGTTTAGGTATTTACTCCTGACCTTGAAAAATGAGCCATTCAATCTGATCAAATCGATACCTGTCACGGATGAGAATTATTCAATCGCGTTAGACGTTTTACAATCGAGATATTCGAACAAACGAGCTATTGCATCCAAACATCTTGATCGCATTTTTGATATCGAGTCATGTTCCGAGAAAAACACAACCACAGGTCTGCGTAAAATGCTAAATGTCTATCAAGAAAACATTAAGGCGTTAGAAGTGATGAATTTTCCCGTTTCAGAGTGGAGTTTCTTGTTGTTGCATATTTTACTGCGTAAAATACCTGTTTCCATTCGTAAACGTTTCGAGTTGTCATTGAGAAAACCTACTGAGGTACCTAGTGTAGGATTGTTGATTGATTTCTTAGAAAAGGATTTGATTGCGAGCGAGATCGTCGAATCCGACGATAAAAAACATGAAATTGCGGGTAGTTCGAGACGCGGCGACTCGCCACGCATCGCAACTCGAGCATTGAGTGTGAGTTTCTCTAATACTGATAAGACCCCGAGTTCAAGCGAGTTTCGACCTTCACAGTCTGAGAATAAAGACAACAATTGTGTTTGCTGTAATGGTCAACATTCGTTGTCGAAATGTAGCAAATATATGAGTTGGTCCCCTAATGAACGTTACGCATTCATTAAAACTCGAAATGTTTGTTTCAATTGCTTAGGTACGTCTCACACTGTGTCACAGTGTACGTCAAAGTTTCTTTGCAGAACCTGTTCTAAAAATCATCATAGTTCGATATGTTTCAAAACAAAGGGCGATTTTTCAAGAGACAACAAGCCGGTTTCCTCATCAGTTGCTGAACATTCCATTGAATCCCCGCTACTACGAGATGCGGTTACGTCGACTGCAGCAACACAAATCGATTGCGCGTCATCCATCGCGCGTTCTGTTCGAACGAGAACTGTGTTACTCGCTACTATGCTAGTCGATGTATGTGTAGGTGCTGAGAAAATCTCAACTGTGCGTTGCATGGTTGATAGCGGGTCACAGGCAACTTTCATGACTGAAAGCTGCGCGAGTAAATTAGGACTCAAACGTCGTTATGCGAAAACTCCAATCTATGGTCTAGGAGATAATGAGCCGATTCGTCCCAGAGGAGTTGTTTCGTTCAATATTACCCCGAGAAATGAGATGCAGCCGTCAATACCTATTGACGCGTTAATCTTACCGAAACTGACGCATTCGTGCATGCCGAGTGTTCAAATACCTGCTTCGGGTTGGTCCCATATTAAAAACTTGAAGTTGGCTGATCCTACGTTTTATTCACCCCAGCCCATTGACATGATTTTAGGAGCTGATGTGTTAGCACAAGTGTTGCTAGGTCACGTGATTTCTGGAGGTCCTGAGCTACCGATTGCCATGAATAGCGTGTTTGGCTACGTGTTGTTAGGAAACGTAGCATACGATTCTTCGAGTTCTTTGCCCGTTCAAGCTTGTTTCACTTCAGTCTCCGATGATAGTGATTTGAAAAAATTCTGGGAGCTCGAGTCCGTACCGGAAGTGAAACTACTCACACCGGAAGAGCGATTATGCGAGTCTATTTTCGACGAGTCACAGTCTCGTGACGTCACGGGAAGGTACTCAGTGGCCTTGCCTCGCAAGCCTGATGCCCCACCGCTCGGTGAGTCACGTGACATTGCACTCGCGCGTTTTCACAAACTTGAACATCGTTTAGAGCGGAACCCGAGTTTAAAGTCCGCGTATCATGCATGTTTACAGGAGTATTTAGATTCAAATTTTATGGAGCCTGTGTCTGAGCCTCCCACGTTAGGGAGTACTTACTACATTCCACATCATTGCGTAATTAAAGAGTCTTCTACGACTACTCGAGTTCGTGTCGTATTTGATGCTGGATGTGCGAGTTCTAATGGGACGTCATTGAACGACATTCTTTTGACGGGTCCGAAGCTTCATCAGGATATTGTTGACATCCTTTTGAAATTTCGAGTGCATAGTGTCGCGCTTTTAGCCGATATTAGGCAAATGTATTTGAACATAAATGTTCGAGAATCAGATCGTGACCTTCAAAGAATTTTATGGCGGACTTCGCCGAGTGAGCCCATTCGAGATTATCGTTTGCGTACGGTGACTTTTGGAGTTTCGTCGTCGCCGTACCTAGCACTTCGTACTATGCGACAGTTGGCCCTAGACGAAGCTGAGACATTCCCCCTTGCGTCCAAGGTGTTATTGGACCAAGTATTTGTCGATGATGTGTGTTGTACTGTGAGTGACGAAGAGAGGGCACTCGTATTGCAACAAGAGTTGATAGGTATTTGCAAGTCAGCCGGTTTCGAGTTACACAAGTGGCACAGCAACTCGCCCGCATTACTAGCGGCAGTTCAGGCGCCACTTCTTCATGGTGAGCGGCAGGAGGAGGTGCCTTTTGCCCCTAGGGAGAGAGACACTCAAACTAAAGTGTTAGGGCTTCAGTGGAATCCTCAAACAGACAGCTTTACGTTTGATGTGCGAGTCATATCGGACATTGTTACTAAGAGAACAATTCTTTCTCAAATCGCGCGGACTTATGATCCCGTTGGGTACCTTTCTTCAATCACAATTTACATGAAAATTATTTTATCTCTTTTGTTCATACGAGGCGTCACGTGGGACGAGAGACCCCCGATGGATATTGTGAATTCGTGGACAACCTTCGTTCAAGAGCTACCACTTTTATCCAAAGTTTCAATACCTCGCCAGGTATTTTTCCCATCGAGCAGTGTTCAACTTCATGGTTTCTGTGACGCCAGTGAGCGCGCCATGGCAGGATGCGTTTATGCGCGCCTTGTTGATGACGTCACGAAACAAGTGAAAACATTTCTTATTCTCGCCAAAACGCGCGTCGCGCCAGTATCACAGCGTCTGTCCATTCCTCGCCTCGAGCTCATGGCAGCCGTGATATTGTCCAAACTTATCGAGAAAATGCAAAATACCTATCGCGATCGCGTTAGGATTGATGAGACATACGTGTGGTCGGATTCGTCGGTAGTACTGGCGTGGCTTCGATCACCGCCCTATGAGTGGAAAACATTTGTTTCGAATCGCACGAGTGAGATTCTCACGAGACTTCCAGATTGTCAATTTAGGTACGTTCCCTCGGCCCTAAACCCGAGCGATGCCCCCTCCCGAGGACAAATGCCTTCGACATTCCTAGAGAACGATGAGACGTGGTTTTATGGCCCTCAGTGGCTACGCGAAGAACCTAGTTCCTGGCCACAGCCTAAAATCATCCCTGGTACTAATGAGGAAAAACGCGCTACGCCAGTCGCGTCATTTCCCATTATTCAAGCGAAAGAGGTTGAGTTTATTGATAGATATTCGAGTTTAGGTAAACTTGTCCGAGTTACATCTTACATTTTTCGGTTTTATACCATTTTAAAATCGCGAGTTAAAAACGAGAAAACATCGTATACAAATTACATTACAGTCCACGAGTATAACTTTGCCCTAAATAGATTAATTTATTTAGTGCAACATCAAGTCTTTCACGACGACTTTAAAACCATTTCAAAGGGTCAACGACCTTCGAATCAGCTGAAGCGACTCGATCCTTTTATTGACGAGTTAGAATATTTGCGAGTAGGCGGACGCTTACACAAATCGTTGCTGCCTTACGAGTCAAAGCATCAATTGATTTTACCTAAGAGACATCCCTTAACGAGTTTGATTATTGACGAGGCCCATGTCATGTACCTACATGCCGGCACTCAGACCGTTCAATACCTACTTATGCGTAAGTATTGGATTTTATCGAGTCGAGACATAATACGCAAACGAATTTTCCTTTGCGTACGTTGTTTTCGAGTGCGGCCGGTCCCGTCGCGTCCCGCTATGGCGCCACTGCCCGCCGCTCGTGTGCAGCCGCATCGTATCTTCCAGATTTCTTCTGTGGACTACGCGGGCCCGTTCTATGTCCGAGCTAATAAAGTGAGAAACGCGAAAGTCATTAAAGCTTGGTTAGCAATTTTTGTTGATGTTTCTGTGAAATGTTCGCATTTGGAGTTAGTGTCTGATTGTACAACTGAAAGTTTTCTAGCAGCCCTACGGCGATTCACATCCCGCAGAGGCCTAATTACCGATTTATATTCTGATTGTGCTAAGAACTTTGTTGGGTGCAACAATTATTTGCGAGAACTGTACGAGTTTTTGAGGAAAGATTCCGTGCAAGCAGAATTGAACGCTAAGTCGTTGCAACAAGGCATCACTTGGCATTTTCAGCCAGCAAATTCTCCTCATATGGGAGGTCTTCACGAGTCTTGGGTTAAGAGTGTTAAGAGACATTTATACCGAGTAGTAGGCACACGAGTATTGACCTACGATGAGATGCACACTTTACTGTGTCAGATTGAAGCCGTAATCAATTCACGGCCTCTCTGTGTTTTGAGCGCAGACGCAGCGGATCCGCTGCCGCTCACCCCGGCTCACTTCCTTATAGGCGGTCCGTTAACCGCACTTCCTGAGATTCCCCTGACGGACTCGAACCCCGACCGACTTACAAGATGGAACTGGGTCCAGCAGTGCGTACACCACTTTTGGTTACGTTTTTCTCGAGAACATTTGCACGAAATCTCCCAACGAAGCAAGTGGCATTCTGATATAGGTTCTCCTATACGTGTAGGCGATATTGTTGTTATGTGCGATGATAACCTTCCCCCACTTAGGTGGAAGTTGGCTCGTGTACACGCCCTTCATCCAGGTACCGATAACAAGGTACGAGTTGTAACGTTGCAAGCCGGTACAACATTTTACAAGCGTGCCGTCGCAAGGGTTTGCAAACTTCCAACAGAGTAGAAGATGTCCAGAGTGCAAGTTATTATTTTAGTTTTTTTTGTAGAGTAGAGAATGCACAGAGTGTTAGTTAAGTTTTCTTATGAGTTGCTAATAATTTGAGTTAGAGTTTAGAATCCCTTACGGATACCTAATTAGTAAATTAAAAGAAGTTAGTTCTTTTAAGGTGAGCGGTATGGTGCGTACAGCACTAGGTATTTTCCCTGAGTTTGAATTCGCGCCTTATGCGCTTCGTAATGTCATGCGACCACACATAGACAAACTTATTTTCTGAGTATGGTGTTGGTAGTATGACCACAAACCTAGAGGAGTTCGTTATGTTGTGTTGGCAACACTTCCACGTCCGACACCGTGAAGGACGGACGCGTCCCTGTTGTGAGCTGAGTATCTACGAGAGCAGAGGTTTTCTTCCCGCATCCGCGCACGCGCTGGTTTTAGTGTTTCTGGAGTAACATTTGTTGATGAAGAAAACCCTCGACCTATGGAATTTGTGAGCAAGCGAGGCGACAAAAAACCACACACAGACCCGAGAAGAAGGAACAGCTACCTCAGCACGAGGAGCCTCAAGGTGAGTGGCTGTCTCCACACCAATAACTAACAAATCAAATAACCCACCCTTGATGGCCCCCGGTGCAAAGGTGCCAATAAAGCTAGCAGCGTTACCGCGCTGAATAGCGATAGACATCCTTTGCAAATTTAAAGTAATCAGCACAATTTAACATTTCATAAATTTAAAACAAATAACATTTAAAGTTTTTCGGCCATCGTTACACGCATCCATTTATTCTGGATGGGGCAGTCTTCCCGGGAGGTAATTATCTGCAGAATACCATTGCAGCTGCCTCGCTCTCGCCGTTGTAAGGAAGCTGCTTTCTTACGAATCATCGCATGGAAGTCGTCCGTGCGTGCCTCCGCGAACATCGTTGATGCACTACAATTGCGAGGCAACCGCATTAGCACTCTGAAGGTGTCGTTATACTGAACCCACAGGTCACTGGCAGCCCGACGAGTGTGATTCATCCATAAGCTACTCGAGTAGAAGGATTGACATTGATGATGATGATGACGCCGTGGTGGTCAAGTGGTAAGCCGTGGTGGTCTAGTGGTAAGCCGTGGTGGTCTAGTGGTAAGCCGTGGTGATCTAGTGGTAAGCCGTGGTGGACTAGTGGTAAGCCATGGTGGTCTAGTGGTAATGACACTCGCCTTACATTCGTAGGGTCGTGGGTTCAAATCCCGGTCCCGTATCAATGAATTCCTTGGAATTTATGTACGGAACTTCACACCACTGGCTTTTCCGTGAAGGTAAACATCGTGAGGCAACCTGCATACGTCCGTAGAAGAAATTCGATGGCGTATCCATCAACCCACACTGGACCAGCGTGGTGGATAATAGCCCAAGCACCCTTCGTGGGTAGGCCTACGTCCTGCAGTGGACTATTAAAAAGGCTGATACAGATGACCGGTCCCGTGAGTATAGAAATAATACCGCGATTTCACCACGGCGCCGGGCACGGGAAAACACCGCTCCGTTCTTATCCTTTTTGAAAAAAAATCCGACAAAATAATTTTATTGTAAATGTGAAAAAAAAGTCCCGCGACGCTGCTGGTATGAAACATAAAAGCTTGTAAAACAGGTAGGTGGGTAATTCATGGCCTCTTTTTCAAAGGAAATAAGGCCTGATTAAAACACGTACCCGTCGGGTTTCATCTCGTTCATATTTTCGTACAGGTATGCAGTCAGGTGGGGTCTGGGGGGTCATCATTTTTTATTTAATCAAAACACTTCACACTGTAAAGAATCTCAATACTCAGTCATTTATTGCAACATATTTACGGCACAAAAACGTGATAAGCTCTAAGTAGCCCGACGAGCTTTGGAGAAAAGTTGAGTCAAACTGCTTCGTACGTATCGAAGGAAATTAAATGATTATTATTTATAGAATAAATGAGCATGAAACTCGCCTTGAGTACGTCCAGGTAACCGTATTTATACCCATCGCATATAAAGGCAGGTCAAAAGATAAACAAGTGAATAGGTTGGCGCTGACAACCGAACAATTTGATGGTCAATCGCGAATTCATATAAAAAAACTTGTTGGGTTCAGAAACAACAAATAAAATGCATTTATTTTAGAGATTTTATAACGATAGCACCAGTCATAAATTAAATTATAATTTAAGTTTTTTAAAATACGTAATCGCATAGACATACAGGTCGCGTCATATAAGTCTAGAGCTGAGAGAAGTGTGGAGGGGGTGGCTGCGCATGAGTTTAGTATGGCGGTCAACATGCGCAGCCATCCCCTCCACAGTACCCTCAGCGCTAGACTTACGTGCCGCTACTAGTAATTGCTCGTCAGCAGAGTTTAAAATAATAATCTAGTAAATAATGAAGATCTCGCCCCCGGTGGTAAGTACGTCCACGTCCCCGTATTTTGTACACATCGGATATAAAGGCAGGTCAAAAGTTAATCAATGTTTTATCCCTGGATGAGGAGTTTGTGCGTCGAAGCCGCGCTTGGCTTGAGGTATAAGAGACAGCGATTAGCGAAACCGTCGTATGAACAATCAAAAGTAAATAACAGCATAGAAAAGCTGCCAGCATGCTGGACAAGCAGTCAACTGACAATTAGCGAGAATTTTTAAATAATTACTATTAAATTAAATTAATAATCTATGTATTGGCCTAGGCCAACAAAAGTGGTGTCAAAAATCCGTACATAAATTCCAAAAAGGTCATTGGAACGAGACCAGAATTTGAAAGCTCGACCTCACAATTCCATTACAAGCCGGTTTCCGAAAAGGCTACATAACCATAATAATATACCTTCCACATTCATACAGCTAAATATTCAGAAGGCCGAAGAGTAGGTATAACCTGCCTATTTGCTTAGCGTTTGTAGACCATGAAAAAGTTTTAGATTCGGTCCGTATTTACTAGTGGTACATCGACGCGTTTAAGTTCAGAGGCAACATTTTGAATTTAATTTTAAGTAACTTTTATGTATCATTTGCGCGAATTTTGTTAAGGTTTCTTTTGGTAAATAAATATACTTATTCTTATTCTATTAAAAAAAAAAAAAAAAAAATAGCTAGCCACCCGGCCTATACGAACTTACTTACTTTTTTTTACTGCTACTGAAGCATGGTTGACGATAAAAAATCGTTATTTGCGCGTTACGCTTATGACTTGCACCACTCGTGTAGCAAGCGATGCGTCGCGCAATCTCAATATTGCGACAATGTGGGACGATGCCTACGTAAGCATCTATAGCCGGTGTTTTTTATTTTCGTCGGCAAACGTGCCTTTACCCTAGCTAAAAGGGTAAAAAGCCTCATTTCAACTACATCATAATAAGGATGTTTACTAGGTAGGTATAATAGTAGTTTATGCAACTGTCATATAATGAAGGGTATTAAAACACGACATAATAGTTGCATACACTACTTTATCTTCACTAATAAAAATAAAAACATATTGCGAAACATTAAATTCACGCGTACGTGTATTGTCACAGTGAACTTGGCGCCATTAAAATCTAACCAATGAGAGCGCAGCTGCGCGCGCAGGGCCAATCAGGAGCGAGCGCGCGATGTTATAATGAGATTTTACGATATCGATGTGGATATTATAACATCATGTGAAATTGCTTAAATTGAGTGTTTTGTTGTCTGCGCTATAACAGTAGTCATTATAAGTCAAGTATTGGAAACATAAGTAGAATGTTACAACATTAGTGTAGATACAAATAATTATTTTAATTAATCCCATTACCTAGATTAAAATAAAATGTTGGACACATATTTTTTATTTTGTCAATTAAACAATCAGTGACAAAGACAAACCTTGTCAAAGTCTGAGAGTGGGGGGTCGTGACGTCACTAGCCGGTACATTTGATAGCGGTTAGTGACGTCACGCGGAATTTTAACGGGCGAAATCTTCATAATTTTTTGTTAAATTAACAAAAGAAAAAATACGTGTCTAATATTTTTTGACAATCTATTTGACGGACCAATTTATATTTTTTTAGTTAACAAGCCTTTTATAAACAGCAGTTCTCCGAAAAGTAGACCTGCGACACTTTTCTTTAACTGAATCTTATTCTTTCATCTCCTTTTCACAACAGAACAAGCCGGAAGTCCCTTAAATACTTACCATCCCTACATAGCTGACGTAGATACCACCAGCTCGTACCTACTAAGCAATTCGCTTCTTCCTTATCCTTACATAGTATAAAATAAAGTCGCTATTTTTTGTTTGTTTGTCTGTATGCTTAAATCTTTAAAACTACGCAACGGATTTTGATGCGGTTTTTTTTTAATAGATAGAGTGATTCAAGAGGAAGGTTTATATGTATAATACACCTGTGCGAAGCCGGGGCGGGTCGTCTAGTCCTTCATAATGCGGACCGCCAGGGATTGGAATGCCCTGCCTCCGTCATTGTTTCCTGACAATTACAATTTGGATATCTTCAAGTCAAGAGTGAATAGGTATCTTCTAGGTCTACATACTCCATCTTCGGCTGCAACTTCGCTTTCCATCATTTTCGAGGTGGTGACCAAATTTAGCCCAATTATGCAAAAAAAACTTAATAAGCCTATAAGCCCGATTACAGAGGCGCCAGCCTAAATTTAATAGCAACGTAAAAAGCGTTCTCTCTATCGAATGCCTAAAGAGAAAAAGAAACAGGGCTATGCTATTTAGCTATTTTAATTACGCTGGCGCCTCTGTAATCGGTCTTATTATCTCAACTCGCTCTTAACCAATTTGGTTCATACTCGTAAATCTTGTTATCTCGTTAGGACTTAGATGCTTAACAATCTTGCTAATATTATTTAAATCGGCTGATAAATGTAGCTACAGCAAATTTCCTTCCTTTTTCAGGGAAACACCCCAATAAGGTAATTGCTAACGACCAGAAGCTGTGTACCGAGTTTCGTCAAGATTGGTTAAAAAATGCGACTTGTAAAGGAGAATCAACATCCAGACATAAACAAAATTGTCGAGTTAAAACTGAGACTCTATCTCAATTCGGTCGCTCGATCAAATATTACGATTCGTTTGATGCGATGTGCCCGGTACTTACGATGCGGAAATGTGAACGCCTACCTTTTTTTGTGTGTGCATATCGTAGGCCTGAGACCTTCGAGCAAATATCTATAGAGTCATAATCGTGCAAAAAGTGTCCGAGCCAAAACCCTGCCCAAGCTACGTAGTGGGCAGGCTTTTCAGTTAGCCGTATGGCGATTGCAAGCCGACTACAACGCGATGCCAAAGTGCTCCGTTACAAGCACTAATTAGATGGCATAACGTCGATGGAAAACGATGGAAAACGAGTCATTGTGAATTATATAATGTAAATATCTAAGTCGGTATGTATGACGGCGCTCGTATATTTTTTTACTACTTTCACTTAGGGACTGTGGCTCTGTAGATATTTGCTCGAAGGGCCTAAGACATGCAAAAACACACATCAAAGTATATATACTATACCGCTCTTTTTTTCATAGTTCATCTTTAAACAAAAGCGTGCTCTGGGTAGGCTAGAAGGCGTAGTGGTCTAGTAGTAGTAACACTCGTCTAGAATTCCTGAGGTCGCAGGTTCAAATCCTGGTCCTATACCAATAAGTTTTTTGAAACTTATGTAGGGATTTTCACACCACTGGCTCTTCGGTGAATGAAAACATCGTCAGGCAACCAGCACACATAGAAGAAATTCGATTGCGTATGTGAATCCACGAACCCGAACTGGGCCAGTGTGGTGGATATGGTCCAATAACCCTTCGTGGGAAAGCCTGTTCAGTAGTAAATTATCAAAAAGGCCGGTACAGTACAGACAGACAGACAGACAAAAGTCTTTATTCATCACCACAAACAATAATTAAACAATATGTACACACTAAGGACTAAACATGATTATAAATTGGCGGCCTTATCACCCATGGCGATTTCTTCCAGGCAACCATGCACGAATATTAACTAACGAGAACAAGAAATAGTGGCCTAAACTAGAGACAATATTAACATAGCAAACACCTGGTTGTTCAAAAAAATACTACTTAGATCTAAACTGATAAACTAAAAATAATAAACTAAAAATACTTATTTAAATATTAACTACATACTAATATACCTACATATATACGTTATAATGCAATACATATATCTACATATACTTACATACGTTATAAAATAGTAGCTAAGTATAGGAAAATTTAGCATAATGATTTCAGATAGTGAGCTTTAACAAGTTGTTTGAAAACATTCAAGGAAGGAACAGTACAATACTTTGAGCGCACTACTGTATCTTTGAGTCTGAGGTTAAAACTATTCATCATAAAAATCAGTTTCTAAATCATCTCGAAATCAATATTTTCGTAGAGCTCGTGTTTAATCGTCTAGTAAAGTTATTAACTTATCTAAATATTCCAAAACGATCAAATCCATTTTGGCGCAGTTTATCATCATTTCGCTTGTTTTGATAAATTAACTCAGCTCAAGGTTTAAAATTTAAAAAGTTTCTCCAAGTTATGTTATTCATTAATCTTTAGGTTAAGGAGAAATTAATGGGTTTTACAAAATATTACATTATTTTTTTTTAACCTATACTTTCCCACTCCTGGGCAGAGGTCTCCCCCATTTCCTTCCAGGACTCGCGATCCATCGCAACTTCCTGCCAACCCCTCTCGAATGAGTCAAGATCGTCACGCCAGCGCTTCTTGGGCCTTCCCTGACTGCGTCGTCCGTCAGGCACCCACTCCGTGGCGATCCTGGCCCATGGATCGGGGTGCATCCGCGCCACATGTCCCGCCCAGTCCCACTTTAGTTTGGCGGCTTTTCGGCCGACGTCAACTACCCCTGTCATAGAACGCAGTGTGCTGTTGCGGACTCTATCAATTCTTTTGATACCAAGCACGCTGCGTTCCATTGCTCTTTGGCAGACCCCAAGTTTGGACCTTTGTGAATCGGTCAATGACCAAGTCTGGGCACCATAGGTTAGGACGGGTAAGATGCACATGTCGATTAATTAAAATATTATATTAGTATAGGCAAAATGAAATTGCAAGTGGTAATGAAAACATTATTAGTATAAATCCGATATAAAAATACTTGCCCAATATTTTTGAAGTGAAACTTGTAATGCGACTTCCAACAAGGTTGCGTTAAACGTTTAACGCTCCCATGGACGGGGTATGAAAGCACTGTTGCGTCGAAGTTTCACTTCTTCCGCGCGGAGGGACTCCACATGCATTTTTTTATGGTTTCACTTACTAACTTAATCCGTTAGTAAAACCATAAAAAAATATCAGGCAAGTATTTTTTTTTGTCAAGCATACAGATACTGGCAAAGATTTAATGCATCACAGTTCGGGAGTGGGGACTCATGACGTCATTTCTATGTTAAAAGGATAGCTATTAGGCGTGAAGTCATACTAGGCTTTAACGAATTTACTTTTTGACGTACGAAACTCTCAAAATTGAAATAAAATATTCTGCTTTACCACAAAAGATTTAAACACGCTTTAAACACGGTTTAACCGTGCAATTTGTACTGCTACAAATTGTCTAAAGCGTGCGTAAAACTTTTGTAATAAGAGGGCATATTTTTAACTATAATATAAAATATTTAAACGAGTTGACTGTACAAATTATGATTCTATTCAATTCAATTCTTTATTGATATAAAACTAAGTAACATGACAGTGTTTAATACTAAAGCGTTACTTATTCCTAATTTAATTTACCTAAGCTAGTATTAGGTATATAATTTCAAACCATATGTCGTTCACAACATACGTATAGTACCTAACTACCTACTAAACGGAGCTAAGCCATTTTAGGTGAAACCTGCCAGACCAGGTAGGTCGTATAAAGGAGGATTAGAGCCGCCATTCCGAGGGTGCGTCGCAGTCTAAATTGTCTCGTAAAATAAAACCTCGCGAAATGCGTCGCGCATGTGAGATGTGGTCAGCGGAGCGCGTTCACATTATCCTCAAAATTCCTGGGCGTTTCTCCAAACCAGACGCCTTACTGTGTAAGCGCTCTGAAGTTCAGCTTCGCTTTTCCTCCCGCTCGCCCTCGTGGCGTGAGTGACTGGCGCGAGCAGGAGAACAAGCGAAGCCAAACGTCAGAGCGCTTACACAGTAAGGCCCCAGGGCTGTCCAATCAAACCGCGGGCCGCATTCGGCCGCGGCTTGTTTTCATGCGGCCCGCGACTCTCGTTTTATTCAGAAAATAGTTTTGGACATAAATAGTTTCGATAATAGAATTCTTAGTCAAAACATACAATCAATATTTGCTATCATTATTTTTGCAACATTCTATTCGCATAGCGATTTTCAGTAAAAAATTACTTTTTTTTTAAGTATTTTTTTATAGATTGAGTTACCAACTTAACTGATTTCCTAAATCTAGCAGATATGGGTACATTGAGAACGGGAAAAAAAATTCTAACGACTCATGGGATATTTAACGAAAACAAAAACTAGGTACATATTTTCATCCGAAAATGTCTATTTAATTTTCTTTACTTGAAAACTGAAAATATTTTTGAAAATATTTTCTGCGGCCCTCCAGCTTTTGTTATACATTTGATTGGCCCTCGAAGGTGTGTAGTTTGGACAGCCCTGCTCTAGATGACGAACATAGGAAATAATCATGTCACTATCACTATCTGTAAAAATTATCATACCACTATCACTATCTATCTAGGTACTTAGATCCACTACACATTTGAATGCATTGTGGTTTTCAGCCGTAGCGTAGCGCGTAGACGTCTAGCACTAGCGCTACGGGAGGCGTAGACGACGCTACCGACGGCGTAGATGACGCTACGGACAGTGTAGAGGATGCTACGATTACCTTAATTTGAACCAAAGCTTGAAAACCCGGTCTTTAGGCTTCCTTCTAATTGAGGTTAATTTTAAGGGTTTTGTTTAATACAGTTCGCAGATCAATTGAACGGAATAAACCGGTTTAGAACAGTACTTTACACCCGCGCGCTACTTCACGCCTTCAACGGGCCACGTGACGCGAGGGCAAGGAGCAAGTCAGCGCACTTACTACGACGCCTCTTTTTACGGTTACGCTCCGAACGAAAAAATCAGAGAAACTAGTTATTACCGTTTTAATTCTGGTAAATTTTAAACCGGTTTCAAGCCTTGTCACTAACCTCAAAAGAGAAATATGTTTTAGGTATTATATACCATATAAGTATGATTTGTTTTTAATTTTTGCTCCCATTCTAGTTTTGTCAAGTATGTTGTAAAGTACAATGGACACATACTTAACTTTTAACCTTCAAATGGAGGCTATGAAAGAAGACAGTTTTATGCTAGTTTGACAAAAACTAGTATCTATTCTGTGACTTTCTCGGTCTGGTCGAGTGAACAAGGACAGGTGGCAATTTATTTATACCACCCACGTAACGGGGCATATTAAGGTATTACGTTAAAGGTCATGTCATGTCAAAAAAACTTTTTTATTCAGAAATCATAAACAAACGAGAAATATACATAGCATAAAGCCGTGGTGGCCTAGAGGTAGTGACACCCGCCTTATAATCGCAAGGTCGTGGGTTCAAATCTCTGTCCTATTTCAATGAGTTCTTTGGAATTTATGTACGGAATTTCACACCACTAGCTCTGCGGTAAAGGAAAACATCGTGAGGCAACCTGCACACGTCCGTAGAAGAAATTCGATGGCGTATGTGAATCTACCAACCCGCACTGAGCCAGCGTGGTGTATATGGCCCAATCACCTTTCGTGGGTAGGCCTACGTCCTGCTGTGGACTATTAAAAAGGCTGTTACAGAATCTTTCAAGGATCTCCTCATTTCTGATTCGATCTCGCAGACGCAGAGAAAATAGAGTAAATCTGAGAATAGGTCGTAGACTATTTTCATACATCAGCTCTAAGTAGCCCATGAAAGCGTATCCGAACTATAAAGAGCGCTATGCCCCGAATCTCTCTGCGAGATCTGCGAATCAATAATAGATTTGAAGACGAACCAAAGATACTGACGATTGGCAAGCCTATATCTCGACTCGCTTTTGACCGATTTTGTTCATACTTGCAAGTCTTGTTAGCATTTTATTACTAAACAATCTTACCAAATACCATAGAGGAAGTATACTATTAGCCAAATATTATCAAATTCAGCACATAAATAATGTGACAGGGTTTCCCCCCTTTTTGAGGGAAATACCTCGACTCAAATATCTCGATAATACGCTCGACTCCCGACTCTCGATAATCAAAATTCGTGGTTTAAGAATATTTATTAATCTCAAAAAGAATTTACAAAAATTCACTTAAAAAATTCGCCGCCGAGATTCGTTGAAAAAATGCGACCTGTAAACGAAATTCAACGTCCGAACAGATTAAAGCGAAATTGCCGTGTTAAAACGAAGAACTTCGCTCTGCTGCGGTCAATTATATGGTCAGATATTGTATCCGACTTAACAAAGCCAAAACAAAAGTCTCAAAGTTCCCGGCACTTGATTGGACGAGCTAACGAACTTAAAAAAAGAGAAACGTACCCTCCTTTTGATTGTTGGAAAAGTGCGAAAAGGGAAAAACTTTGGAACGAGTGGGAATTATACATGCGTAGCATAGGACGAACTACTAACGAACCAGCTGATTTGATAAGTTTTTTTCTTGGTGTTTCAGCCAGTTCTAAGCAATTCTGATCCTTTGATACTAAGTACTAGACTACTTTTAATTTCAGAAAAATAAAAGGTTCCTACGGGATAGCACAAAAGTCAAAGAAAATATAACATAGGCAATCTAAAATGTAATGACCGACCAAGTGCGGGTTGGTCTCGCGCACGAAGGGTTCTGTAGCGTATGGGAGCCCCCCGCAATATAATTTTTTAAAAGTTATTTATTTTTGAACCACCACTTAATTTTCTGTTAATATTTCAAGCATCACCGGTTGCCGTTATAATATCGAGCAAAAAAATCACGGTACTTGTATGGGAGCCCCCCTTAAATATTTAATTTATTTTAAATCAATTATTTGTTTTTGAAGTGCATATTTAACTAAATACGAGTATTCTGTGAATATTTCAAGCATCTACCTGTCACCGTTATTAATATCGAGCGAAAAACGGCTAAAATTTCGGTTTTGTTGTATGGGTTTTGTGTTTTTAGTATTTGTTATAGCGGTAACAGAAATAGGTACATCATCTGTGAATATTTCAACGTTCTAGCTATCACGGTTCATCAGATACAGTCTGGTGACAGACAGACGGACAGACAGAGTCGGAGTCTTAGTAATAGGGTACCGTTTTTACCCTTTGGGTACGGAACCCTATAAACGTAGTGTCACAGTGCTTATTATCGAACTCCTCCGGAACAACGGCTCGCCCGTTCAATGTTTTTTTTTGTGTAGGTCTGAGAATCATCATCACCCAGATGACGTCCACTGCTGGACATAGGCCTCCCCTCTAGATCTCCAATAAAACCGGTTGGAAGCAGCTTGTATCCAGCGCGATCCTGCTGTCTTAATGAGATCATCTATATATGTCGTAGGTGGATGTCATACGATGCGCTTGCCGGAACGTGGTCTCCACTCGAGTACTTTTCGACCCCAACCGTCGTCAGTCCTCCGAACTGTATGCCCTGCCCACTGCCATTCCAATTTGCCAATCCCCTGGGCTATTTTGCTAACGAGTAACGGTTCCCGAGATTGAATCAGCATTGAGATCGGTAGAATTAGGTTCTTCTTCTAGAAATTAGATCTATAGAAGAAATTCGATGGCGTATGTGTATCCACCAACCCGCACTGGGCCAGCGTGGTGGATATGGCCCAATCACCCTCGTGGGTAGGCCTACGTTCTGCAGTGGACTATTAAAAAGGCTGGTACAGGTTCTTCTAAGGATCTCCTCATTTCTGATTCGATCTCGCTGACTCGAACAGAAATAAGTAGAGAAAATCTGAGAATAGGTCGTAGACTATTTTTATACCCCTAGGTCTAGGTGATAAAGGTGGGCCTTCTCCAGATTTTTTATGAGTACGACAAAACATTTGCCGGGACAGCTGCTAGTGTATTACGTGAACTTCCTTACATAGTATAAAATAAAGTCGCTATTTTTGTCTGACTGTATGCTTAAATCTTTAAAACTACGCAACGGATTTTGATGCGGTTTTTTTTAATGGATAGAGTGATTCAAGAGGAAGGTTTATATGTATAATACACCTGTGCGAAGCCGGGGCGGGTCGTCTAGTTTAGTATAATAAAGGCCAAATCCATAGATGAATGAAGGTCTCGCTTTGCTCCGACAGACTCTAGATATCGACGTCGCGTCTCCTCTGACGCTCGCTTCATTCTGAGATGAATGAAGCGAGACCTTCATTCATCTATGGGCCAAATCGTATATCATCGTAGACAGAGAAATCAATTGACTGCGGAACGCGGTAGTCTCTTTCTCTCAAAGAAAGAAACAGTATAATATGAGATAGTCATAAAAGAAAAAGATAACGCTACACTATTTCTGTTCCGTAGTGCCGTGTCCAGTATTTTCGAGGTCAAGACAAGTAAAGGTCTTCCTGATTGGTTGATATTCTACAACTTTTCTAAACAAACGTGAAAATGCATATTTATGGGAACACTGTATTCTATAAGTTGTTATAACTATATATGATCTTTTATCTCATGTTGGACACGCTAACCAGCATTCTATAGTTTCAATTTTCTAAGTATATCATTCCTTCTTGGCGGCCATTTTCTTAGCTATAAGCTGCGCAAACCCCAATCGTCGCGCAGCTGTTGTAGACATGTGATCTTCAGCAGGATTGGGTTTTTGTGCAGATTGTAGCTTACATCGCAGCCGCCAATAATTTTATATTTTAATTTTATATTTATTAAGTTTTATTTCAATTGTAATCTTGAAATATATGTATTTTGTTGGACATTCACAAGTATACACTATGTGTATCTATGTTGAAAAATAAATGAATTGAAAAATTGAATTGAATTGAATTGCCAAGAAGTTTGATTCGGCCTATATGTTTTGTGCCGACTCGAGTCTAATAAGTATATGTCGGATCCATAAAAAGGCACCGCATCAGTTATGTTTCTTTAATGTGGTAATGTTTTATACCACTGACCCAACAATGCTTCAGTGTGGCGTGGCGTGGGTTTAGCGGGCGAGGAAATAAAGGCGACGTCACGAACAATCAGTTTATTTCACAGAAGATTACGTATGATTACAATTATAGAGAACTTTAAGCGAAGGACATGGCGTTCCGCAGCGTAACGCACGCTGCCACCATTCTATCAAGAATCACCAGACTTGAAACGTTCTAATCTTAGTTTTTCACAACTTCTTCCGAACAAGCTCTATTTACAACTCCCACAACCACAACTGACATCTGACATGTCACCTCCCATTTTCCCGCCCATCGGCCGATCATGCGATGTCAGTGTCACTTAAAACCTCCTTAGAATCAATCAGCAGCGTTTCCTTAGAATCAATCAGCAGCAAGCGTTACCCCAGGAATGTTGCCACTTCCATTCCTAGTCCTTCGAAATTATACTAAGTGGCACTATTTAAAATTAAACTTAAAGCTATTGTCCCGTTATATATATTATGTTAGAGTCTAGAGTAGTTATGAAGAGCAAAGCCGACCCGAAATAGACTAAAAATTGCAAAAATTCGACCAATATTAAAAAAACAAGGACAATCCACTGATGTTAGCCAATACAGACCTATAGCACTACTGCCCACTACATCAAAAATCTTCGAACGCGCTATATCTAACCAACTATATTCATTTTTAGAAAAATATAAACTACTAGACAAAAATCAATATGGGTATCGGAAAAAATCATCTACTACCCTAGCTATTTACAACCTACAAAAACATATACTTCAAAATATGAAAGATAAACACCACACTATCGGATTACTTATGGATATGAAAAAAGCTTATGACAGAGTTTCACATCCAATACTGCTAAAAAAATTATACGAAATTGGAATTAGAGGAAAACCTTTAAATTGGTTACGATCTTATCTTCTTAACAGAAGGCAATTTACGCAAATAGACCATCATTCAAAACATCATCCAATAAAACAAGTTATAGACTCAGATACAATAACAATCAACTCTTCAATACCACAAGGTAGCGTGTTAGGCTGCATTCTTTTTTTAATATACATTAATGACCTGCCAAAAATAGTAAACTCTCCTTGCATATTATTTGCTGATGACGTAACAATACTTTTTAAATGTCCTTCTGATAATGACGCTTCATTACATTACTTAAAAGAAACCTTAACTACCATAGAAGCCTGGATTTCAGCCCATAATTTAGAAATAAACAAAAACAAAACAAAAATAATTCAATTCCACCCGTACCAAAAGAAACCATTAAATCTAAAAAATATGTTAAAAGAAATCAATCTAACCGAAACACGAGAAGCAAACCTGTTAGGAATAAATATAGATTCAAATTTAAATTGGCAGGGACATATTAAAAAAATTGGGTCAAAAATGTCACAATTTCATTATGCTTTGTCAGTGTTAAAATCAAACACCAATATAAAAACTGCCCTAAGTGCCTACTACGCATACGCATACGCCTGGTTGAAATATGGGGTACTAATTTGGGGCAACAGCACAGACATTACCGACTTATTTATTATGCAAAAGAAATGTATACGTATTCTGATGAACATCCGCCCGCGCGCCCATTGTACGCCACATTTTATACAACTGAAAATATTAACCTTACCTAGCATATACATTCTTGAATCAGCAATGTTTGTTAAAAAATATCCTGATCACTTTACAATCTCCGAAAATTCGCGACAAAAAAACAAAATAATAGCACCAGAGCCAAAATTGGAACTTGTAAGGAGAAGTTCTGAATACATGATGATAAAAATTTTTAATAAGCTACCTGAATATTTACGAAAAGAATCAAACCAACGAAAATTCTATAAAAATCTAAAAAAAATGCTAATCCAAAAGTGCTACTACAGTATAGAAGATTTCTTGAATGACAAAAATGTTTCAGTCTCGCGGAAAGTATGTAATGATGATAAGTAGTGGGTATTGTTATTATGTAAGCTAATAATACTCAGTAATTGTATACTTGCAACGCCCTTACAGGGTTTAATATGTAACTAGTGCTAAGTGAGCAAATTTTTGCATGTTAAATGGCAAGGTTTGAAATAAATAAAGAATAAAGAATAAAGAAACAGCTACTGTTACCGCGATAGTGGACTGTAAAGCGAAATGTACATTCACGCAATAGGTAAAATTAGCTACAATCAATATTGTACTTACCAAATAATATCCGAGCCGCCGCCGCTGACCACTCACAAAATCACCGAGAAAGATCGTTGTGAAGCTCTGATGCGAATACCGGAGGAGTGTCGTCTGGCGGGGGTCACCTGACAGGAGACACTGACAGCCCGGCGTCGGCGGCGCTTTGGTATTGGTGCAGAACAATAATGGTTGCAGCAAATTTAACCAGCGTGTACTGTGTAATTTAATTAGCGTGTACAGCTACTACTACACTGGATCGGCTTAAATCGTTTTGTGCCGGCCGCTCGGCCTAGCGAAAGCCGTTCGGCACGTTCCAAATGATTCATCTATACATATTCGGCATTGCCACCCGTCATTGCCGATCGTGCCGAATCGAATAATTATATGGGTACAGGCCGAATCATACAAGTCGGCGGATGTGAAGTTAGCTACAAGCTGCACAGTATCCAACCAACGCGCAGTTTTATGTGAGCTTCAGTCAGGATTGGATATTGCGCAGTTTGTAGCTAACTTCACATCCGCCGACTTGTTTTGGCCGATAGCAACCCTGAAAATTCAGTTAGTATCGTAAGCTATAAATAAAAAACTTCACTACATTAAAATACTTTAATTTCAAGCGTCCGCTTTATTTATTAATAATTAATTTAATATTAAATACCTAACGTTTTGTGTTCGTCAATAAATACAAGATCGTTTGATCAGATAATTAAAACTATCAAATAAGTACTTACTAAAAAAAAAATAGGAAAAAAAAACAGTTCAACAAAATGAGCTCATATTGTACTGCTGTCAATATTATTACTGCCTTCCAAAAAGGAGGTACTATGTTCGTCTGTACATGTATTTTTTTTTTTTTTTTTTTTGCGTAGGTTCATCGATATTTTCGACAATTGCGAACGGACTTAAAAAAAACTTTATTAACACAATTAGAAACCAAAACAGTGGCCAGTTTGTGCACAAGAGACCACCAACTAAAAACTAAAATCAGTTGATGCACTTTCATGCATATACTAGCCACTAATTTGGTTTTAAGGTGTATGTAACACGTAAACGTTACCTAATTATGGCTGCAAATGAATTTCCGTAATTTAAAATAGGTAGTTTATCTGTGTAAAGCTTTGGTCTGGTGATCATGACGCACAACGCTGCGGTATGCGGTATGCGATGCCGGACACTCAATTATATGAAAAACGTCGAGAATGTTCTCTTGTTCCGTCGCAGTATGCGTCAGCGGCGAAGGGCAAGCGCGGTGGAGTGGGGAGGTGTACTCCCGCACAGCGCGGCGTCGTTCTCGTTCTGACGCTGCGGTGTGTGGGTGTGCGTCACGGGTTGACATTATGGATTTTGGTAGCTGCGGCAAAATCAACTGACCACCTCTCCGCTGGGACGGTAAATGCTGCGTCGTGACGCTGCGTTGGGGCGCATACCGCAGCGTTGTGCGTCATGATCACCAGACCAAAGCTTAAGGCAAAGAACCCAAAAAGAGACAATCAGCCTTAATGCCTTTTCGCAAAAGTTCCATGGATATAAAAAGGACCATGGATGTAGGAATAAGAGAGAATCGGGAGTAAGGTTAGAAAGTTAACTCCAAATAGTAGCTAGAAAAGGTTAGAACAAAATCCTAGACATTTGGAGAGTAGTAAAAGTAATATTCATGGATTCAGATAACGAACTAGTCCCGATCCCCTTTTTTACATTCATTGTTTCGGCGAAAGACTATCGAGAAAATTAAAATTAACTGATTTACAATTATAATTTTAAGTCATAACATAATCAATTATTTAAATAATGTGAGAATTTTTCACCGAATTGTCGAAATATGTCAAAAAAATATTCGCTGCATTTTGAGTAGTCGGGTTAAATTAGTATGATAAAGATATAACAAGAGCTAAAAATGGTTTGATTGTCAAAATACTCGTCTCGTTATTGATTGACTTAACATTTCAGCAATGAAATAAATAATCACAGTTAAATTTGCTAGATCACAATTTTAAGTAAGGGAACGACCATTAACTACGTGAAACTCAAAAGAAGGGGGAGGTGTTTGGATTTTTTTAATGCAAAATGGAGCTACATTTGGCCACCAGCTCGCCTGATGGAAATCGAAGTTGTAGCCGAAGATGGAGTATGTAGACCTAGAAGATAACTATTCACTCTTGTCTTGAAGATAATTATCCAGATTGCAACTGTCAGGAAACAATGACGAAGGCAGGGCATTCCAATACAAAAATGTCATAAAATATAACGAGGGGTAGATTTAATCAGATTTCAAGTTTGTTTTTTGTTGAACCCTTTTTTGCCAATAAAAATAAACAACCTGTAAAATCTAAAATTTCACCACTTGGGGAAAGGGGGTCAAATTTGAAAAAAAGTATCACGTAATTGATGGACGATACCTAAGACTCAGACTAAACCATTAAAATGAACAAAATTGTTACTATTTAGTTGATCAACGATGTCTAAAACTGAACAGACTGATTTAGATCTTAAAACTGTGCACCAACTTATCTTTTCATGTGGCTTAATAAAGATACCAATCATTTATTAACCGATAGCATTTAATTTGCGTTACAAATGCGATCGTAACGCCGTCTCAAATTTCCAAATAAGTTGGTCACACTAACACAATGTCTACAAATTTTAATTCAAAAATACAAAACTATTTAAATAAGTGTTAATTATAAATAACTGATTAGATTACTATTAAACTAACATAGTATTACGAATTATTTTAACTATTTACAAAACACGTTTCACTCATAAACTCTGTATAAGAAAATCGATACTACAGGGTTATCTGCTTGCCCTGTACTATGTCGAAAGGGGGAGACTAAGACCATCATCATGAACTACTTTTACTATTAGCCCAACCAAGAATTCGAGCAAAAATCAGCTGTTCCATACAAAATGACAAGTCAGATCGACAAAATAAATAAATAAATACTAGGGGATATCTTACACACTGTCTCTGACCCCAAACTAAGCAAAGCTTGTGATATGGCTGCCAGAGACTGATATACTACATATACATATTTTTAATAACATACTTATATAGACAGTACCTAAATAACACCCAGATACAGAGCAAACACTTATATTTGCCCTGGGTGGGGATCGAACCCACGCCTCTTTGGTCCAGAAGTCAGGGTCACTAACCACTGAGCCACCGAGGCAGTCAAAATGTACAGAAATGACAGTTGTTTTTTTTTTCGCGGATTCCAGGTTGGCCCCATAGTAAAAGTTGTTCACAATGATTGTCTGAATCACCTCCTATCGGCTTAGTACACCAGTTCTGGATAACCCTGTATAAAATGCCCCATTTTTGCACTTATAAAAAGTGCAAAGCGAAAAAACGAGAAGCACGTAGCTAAAACATGCCTATAAGGACGTTATTGAATAATATTAAAGTTAGTTACTCATTTTTTTATTGCTTACGAAACTTTTTACACATATCTAGACAGAAAATGGCAGCAAAGCGGAATTTACAGTTTTCGCGTTTTAGTGCAATTATCAATAGATATAAATCGTTAGACTGGCATAAAACTTGAATCTATTTTGCTAAAGATGTGTGTGAGAGCACACTCTTTGTCAGGATGGACGAATGTTAGATTTCGTTTTTTTTACAAACCTTATACAAGCACACTAGAGAGATTAGATTTCGTGTATTTTTTTATAAATATCCCATTATGGAAGCTAAATAAATAAATATGAATAGTTATACGCCGAATCATACAAGTCGGCGGATGTGAAGTTAGCTCCAATCCTGACTGTGTGAACTTTCACATAATAAAGCTGCGCGTTGGGTTTCGCACAGCATTTAGCTAACTTCACATCCGCCGACTTGTATGATTCGGCGTATAACTATTGTTTAGGGGTCAACTTATTTGCCGGTTCCTATACATGCCATAGTATGAGTTTGCATACTATTATAGGCCGAACCATATAAGTCAGCAGACGTGAAGTTAGCTACTATTAGCTAGTATTACTTGTACGATTCGGCACAAACTATATTGTCAATCCAAAGTAAAATGTGTTCTTACCACCTTAAAACTAATATTTGAGTAACACGCTACCTCTCTGTCTATCTCGCATAATTGTACATTTAGCTGTCTCTCTCTAGAGTAAGCTAGCTTCACAAACTTAGATCTATATAGTATTGTAATAAAGCGCGTACATATTATACAAGGTTAAAAACATTATATAACATGTTATAAAACATTGTTAAATAACATGTTTTAGTTATGTGAACATAAAACCAGTTGTCTCTTATTTATCATGGCGTTATAAGAGTAATTATTGAAGACTGTCATTTTTGTCTCATTCCTTTGTCATATTTTGTTTCGTATTCTACTAATATTACAAACACGAAAGTTTGTATGTACAACCCGGTCACAATATCTGTGCACCTGACCTCGTGACGGAATTGATTAGAGATTATTACAGATTCAGTATTATCTATATATTTTTACCAATTCTGTATCGGCAACGAAGATGCTAACCGTACTGTAGCACCGGGGAGTGCGCGGAGAGGTGACAGGGGAAGCGGGAGAGGCGCCGCATTCCAGCGAGGTGCACAGATATTCTGACCGGGTTGTATGGATTTTTGTTCTTTTTTCACGCAAAAACAAGCTAAACGGATTGAGATGAAACTTTGCAATAGTAATGTTTATCAAAAACATCAAACATCAAAATAACACATAGGCTATAATTTATTAAGATATTTCGCGAAACGAAGTTCGCCGGTTTTCGCTAGTTGAGTAATAAAGATATATTGAAATGCAAGTTTATGTATATATTTACGTAATATGTTTATATTTATTTATAAGTTATTTATTTATTTCATACATCCTTATTACTCAAATATATTATAAAAAACATAGCACATAGGAATAAGCAAAATATGTCAACCCTAAATAATCCTTACATAGTATAAAATAAAGTCGCTATTTTCGTTTGTTTGTTTGTTTGTCTGTATGCTTAAATCTTTAAAACTACGCAACGGATTTTGATGCGGTTTTTTTTAATGGATAGAGTGATTCAAGAGGAAGGTTTATATGTATTAAAATTCCCGAAATTCCCACGGGAACGGGCACAACGCGGGTAAAACCGCGGGGCGCTGCTAGTCACTAATAAAACAAAGTTATAGAACACGTTACTTAATCTGTACGCACACATAGATTATTAAATATTTCATGGATTAAGTAGTCATAATCAATTAGTCACATTTTGCCTCTCACTCTAACTCCTTCAACTTTACGTATATCGCCGTCTCGTTCTAACTTCACAAATCTTTAGCTAGCTTCACAATAATAACTGAGCGCTACCGTGGCTCGGATGACACGTCAAATCGTAGGCCCCGGTTGTATTAACGGCCTTCAGGCGGCTTAAAAACTCTGACACCAGGGCTATCCAGGCCTATACCAACTTATACAATATTAAACCTAAATAGTATAGTAACAGAGTAGAGATTTGAGTAACACTCATATGAGTCCGTGCCTTTTTTTGTACTCCTCTAAATTGAGAGATCTTTTCGGTCCCGTCTCTTTAACTTTTGTCGTCACTTGCTTCGGTTGAGAGCTTGTTACTTCTGGAAATAAAATAAAAATATCATATTAGTATAATATATTAGTTTTTACTGTACTGTACTGTATCAGCTATATTACGTAGATAGTTCTCTATGCTTATATATTGTTTAGATTATGAATTCATATTTGATTCCTATATTGTGTAGACTATTAGAATTTCTTTATTTGATTTCCTATATTGCTTAGATTATATTTGTGTTCCTACATAGCTTAGACCAAAGTTCTTATATTGTTTAGACCAAAGTTACTATATTGATTAGACTATTTCATAAGTTTTATACATTGTTTAGATTATTAGAATGTATAGATATTTGAATTCCTATTTGCTTAGATTATAAGTAACGATAAGATAAGATAAGTAACGCAATGGTTATAACTGTAATGTTATTTTTCTATAAGCAAATAAATAAAATAAAATAAAAATAAAAAATCAGCCTTTTTAATACTTCGTGGGTAGGTTAAAAATGATAAACACTTTCACAAATTCGACGCAAAGTCAGGACTGCGAATAAGCTCAGTTGGGAGAGTGTTGGACTAGTGATCCGAAGACGCAGGTTCGAATATATGCTCATAAAAATATACAATGCTCACCTACCCACTTAAAAGACGAACTTGATGAAAAATATTTTTATAAAAATATCAAAAAATTTTAATAAACAAATGTTTTTACAGTTTAGAAGACTACCTCACTGATAAAATTAAATAATAACAACATTTAGTAATATGCTCAAGAATCTATGTCAAACTACTCAGTTCTATCTATATTATGTTCTATTGAAATTGTGTATTATGTAGAATTATACTATGAATAGTTATTTAAGAAAAAAAAGATTAGCTTAGTAAGTAATTTTTAAGATAATCACCTACCCAATATTATTTTTTGCTATACCCTACTAGGCAAATATATATATTATGCAAATAAAAGAAAGTTTTATATTTGAACCTTTTGGGGTCGAAACTTTAGGACCGTGGGGACCGGGAGCAAAAAATATTTACAAAGATCTTTCATTACGCCTGCGGGCTTAGCATACGGACCATAAAATTATACTATCGACGTGTCAGAACGTGACAGAGTTATAATGAAGCATATATCTGTCACCTTTGCACAAGTCGATAAACTCTTGTCGTGGTCTTGTATGCTAAGCACACTGGTCGACGCAACACGTGACCAAAATGCTGGCCTCTATTTTGCCCAAAGGATCAGTATTGCTATCCAACGTGGTAATGGGGCCAGCATTTTGGGAACTGTGCCCGCTGGTAGTGGGCTTTTCGATTAGGGTTTTCATCGTCATTTTATTTTTTAATTTGTTTAGGTTTGTACATATGTATCATAGTAGTTGTAATATCTATAATCAAACCGCTAAACTCAGACATCGCCTGCGCGGGTACAAGGGCGCGGGGGTAGACGACAAAGAGGACTGAGACAGGTGCGGGCGCCGGGGACCCGCTGCCCGCGCCTGTCTCAGTCCCCTGTGTCGTCTCCCCCGGCGCCCCTGTACCGCGCAGGCGATGTCTGAGTTTAACGGTTTGACTATAGTTAAGTTTATGAAATGTTTTATAAGTTTTGCTCAACCTATTTACATGCAAATAAATAAATTCAATTCAATTCGAGTCCTGCATTCGCGACGAATTTTTGTAATGTTTATCACAAAAATAATAGAAATACTGACTAGGTATGGGCAGGTCCAGTTCGATGTTGATATCGAAGTCGTGCAGCGAGTACATGCTGGAGGTGTCGGTGGGCGCGGCGCGCGCGCCTCCTTGTGATGCCGACTCCGACGGATGTTGCTGCAAATACACACACAAATCCTTACATAGTATTTACATAGTCCTTACATAGTATAAAATAAAGTCGCTATTTTCGTTTGTTTGTTTATTTGTTTGTCTGTATGCTTAAATCTTTAAAACTACGCAACAGATTTTGATGCGGTTTTTTTTAATGGATAGAGTGATTCAAGAGGAAGGTTTATATGTATAATACACCTGTGCGAAGCCGGGGCGGGTCGTCTAGTATAAAATAAAGTCGCTATTTTTGTCTGTTTGTCTGTATGCTTAAATCTTTAAAACTACGCAACGGATTTTGATGCTGTTTTTTTTAATGGATAGAGTGATTCAAAAGGAAGGTTTATATGTATAATACACCTGTGCGAAGCCGGGGCGGGTCGTCTAGTATAATACAAAACATTTAAAAAGGACATAAATTGTAAATAATCAGCCAAGTACGAGTCAGACTCACGCACGGAGGGTTCCGTACTGTATGGAAGCCCCCCTTAAATATTTATTTTATTTCAATTTTATTACTTATTATTAAAGTGATTATACAACTAAATATTCTGTGAAAATTTCAAGCATCTACCTGTTACCATTATTAATATAGAGCGTAAAACGGCTAAAAAAACAGGTTTGTTGTATGGGAGCCCCCCTTAATTATTAATTTTAATGTAATTAGTATTTGTTGTTATAGCGGCAACAGAAATACATCATCTGTGAAAATTTCAGCTTTCTAGCTATAACGATTCATGAGATACAGCCTGGAGACAGACAGACAGACGGACAGCGGAGTCTTAGTAATATGATCTCGTTTTTACCCTTTGGGTACGGACTAAAAAGACTAAAAAAAAACAGCTGTGGTTTATGGGAAAACTATCGTATTGATCGAGCGAACGAAGTAAGAGAGAGTAGCGCTTTATATCAGCCGATTTTGAAAATGTATGGCAAAATCGTGTATCATGAAATAAAATATGGGGATTTGACAATACTTTGCATGAATATAAATAAATAATAATAAATATAAGGGGACATCTTACACATGGTCTCTGACACCAAACTAAGCAAAGCTTGTGATATGGCTGCCAGAGACTGATATACTACTTATACATATTTTAAATACATACTTATATAGATAGTACCTAAATAACACCCAGACACAGAGCAAACATCTATGTTTATCACACAAATGTTTGCCCTGGGTGGGAATCCAACCCACTCTTTGACCCAGAAGTCAGGGTCACTAACCACTGAGCCACCGAGGCAGTCAATTTTCACTAGTACTATTTTGCCCCATTTGAAAAGAAACAGAGAAGCCACTGACCAGTCTTTCCTTCTCCTGTATTTGTTTGGCGAGTAGCGCCTCTTCGTCTTTCAGTTTTTGCTCCTCCGCCGCGGCCGCCTCGTTTTGCAATAATTGCTGCAAAAAAAAGTCAAAAATCATTTTAAAATCGAAAAAAGAACTGATATTTCAGTAAGTAATGACTTGGTTGCCTAGAAGATATCGCTTTAAGCGATAAGGCCGCTAGTTATAAACCTATTTGCATTGTTTTGTCCCTGTTAACTGTTTTTCAAGTAATGATTGTTTGTTTGACTCGTATATGAGTAAAATGTAGCTCGTAGAATGATTATATATTAAAAAAAATCTATTCAAAAATGTAAAATTAGAACAATATAGATACGAAACTCCTACGTCATTGCTTTATCAAACAAATCGCTTATTCAATCATAATAAAGAGCAGATTTTTTATGTAGCCAAATCCTACTAATCCTGTACTAATATTTTAAACGTGAAAGTTTGTAAGGATGGATGGATGGATGTTTGTTACTCTTTCACGCAAAAACTACTGAACGGATTGAGATGAAACTTTGCAATTATATAGCTTATATATCAGAATAACACATAGGCTATAAATTAAAATTATATTGCGTGAATTTTCCATATTATAACAATAAGTGTTAAGTAATTAGGAAAAATTCTGCCATCTGCGAGCCATATTCTAGCGTGCGCTCCAAGAAATGTCAAAAAACAACTGTTGAATCGAACAAATATCAAATCGATTTTTTTTGTTTTTTTATTTTCCACCTCCTTTATTAAGGGTGGTAAGGCAGGGCCTCGAAATATCATGCGGGATCATTTTTTTTCTATTATTGTGAGCGTATTTTTTTTGTTGCGTGAAAGATTTAACAAGCCAACAAGCGCACTTTCGCATTTATAATATTAAAAGTAAGGATATGTGCAACATACCTGAGTCCTGTTGGACTGCGACTTGAAGTTCATGACTGGTTTGGTGTGCCGCCGAGTGAACGGGTCATCAGTTTTCTTGCCTTTCATCGCTTTCACCTGTGCAATAAATAAAAAAAATAGTAAAGTAAGTAAGTTTGTATAGGCCGGGTGGCTAGCCCTGGTGTCAGAGTTTTTAGGCCGCCTGAAGGCCTCTGACATGGCTAAACGGTTAAAACAACCGGGGCCTACAATTTAACGTGTCATCCGAGCCACGGTAGCGCTCAGTTGGAAAATGCCACCCGCGGTCTCCCATCCAAGTACTGACCGTGCGGAAAGTTGCTTAATTTCGGGGATCTCTGACAATCACCTAGTCAAACTACGCTACGAGCGCTACAAAAAAAAATAGTCAAAATGGAAGAATTAATGAAACAAAAATTATCAAAAGGGAACGGCTATTTTTGTATTGTCCTGTGGCAACAATACAAAACAACTTTGAGATAAGACAAGGTATTTTATGCCCACAGAGATACCAGAGAGATAGCGCTGTATTATTTTGGATTATGTATTGAAAATCTTACCTAGAACTGTCAAACATGAATTGTAATTTGACAAGAATTTCACGCTATCCGGAGAAAAAACTTATTAACAGCTACTGAATCGAGATTTTTTTCATGTCTCTTTCTAACTCATGTCATTTTAATTAAGGCATCTCCTTCAGATTTTCAGTTAAAAATACGTCTAATTTGTATGTAGGTATCTACATGCGTGAATAATGATAAATATGTTTATAAATAGTATTAAGGTACTGATTGTTCGGGTTATGTTGATTAGAATCGAACATAAATGATAGTTTGTTTTATTCATTCTAAAAGGCACTTTCAAGATAGTGTAAACGCAAATGTGACTATTCCAAAATAATGTGATACAATAATAATGGTAGGTAGATGAAAAAGGAATACAAAATAATTTTGAATAGAACACCATTAAACAAACAGCGGGCCGACCGCCGATGGCATAGCAATCGTAGTAGCAATAGTTTATGACGTCATTTTAGCCATTTGGCACCGCCGATGTGACGATAGCTATCAATTGCTTTGCGCCGATTGCGAAAGCAATCGTTGAATGAACAACTTTAAAAAAATGTACTATCGACAGCTAAATTTCGTACCGCCCAAATATTCAAGATGGCGTAATTGCTTTCATTGACAGCTATTAGCTATTCAATGAAAACAATCACCACGAACCAACCGTTTTCATAAAGGCTTTGGTATTTTTTGGATAATTACTTGGCTATTATCGATTTTGTGATGTTATTTATGTAATTCAGTATTCATTAATTCAGCATCACATGTTATAGATACTGCTTGTGTTTAATTTTTCTGTTTTATGTGAGAAATGGCGCGAATGCTGTTGCTGGTTGAAGCTGAAGAAGAAAGGCTGAGAAAGATGCTGACTCTACGGAGGAGACAGCTGCGAGAAGAAAGCGAGCCCATGCAGCTGCCGGAGAGGACGTTTATCCAAAATTTTCGCCTTTCGAAGAACGATTTTTTGCAAATTTGTGATGATGTAATTCCTCTTTTGCATTCTTCACAGAGGACAACGGCTATTAGGCCGGAGATCAAGGTGTTTATGAATTCAGTGCAACTTACATGATGTGTTAAATAGTGCTAATTACAAACATTTACCCACTGTACTGTTTTACAGATATTGGCGGCATTACAATTTTATGCTAGTGGTAGCTACCAAAAATCTGTAGGCAATGACTTCAGCTTAGGATTGTCACAGACATCTGTGTCTGATTGTCTTGCGGAAGTAACAGAGGCATTGAATCATCCTCAGATCTGGAGGAAGTATGTAACTTTCCCAAAAACGTCAGCTGAACGTCGTGAAGTTGCAAGAAGGTAAATAATTATTATATATGGATGTATTAATTACCTCGATTCAGTTTCTCATTTATTTTCTAACAAAAGCTCTGACTTGTTCTAGGTTCAATGACCAATTTGGATTTCCTGGTGTTCTAGGCTGTATTGATGGCACCCATATTGCTATAATTCGGCCTAGTGAACACGAAGAAGGATATTACAACAGGAAAATGTACCACTCACTGAATGTGCTAGTGGTAAGAAATACATAATACCTTGGTCGAATAGGTCTTTACAGTGACGGAGATAGTAAATTAAATCAATGTATTCAATTTACAGATATGTGATGCTAATTTACGCATCTTACATGTTGATTCATCATATGGTGGATCAAGTCATGACTCCCATGTATGGAATTGTTGTCCGGTGAAATCTGGGATACAAAGACTCCATGAGATGGGCGAGACCTACTGGTTTTTGGGTAAGTGTGGAACCTGACAAATTCAGTATTAATAAACTCATGTTTGCTAATATATATACCTAATGCCTATGACATACTTATACTAGCTATCACTGGTTACAGACAGAGGAGTCCTCTAACCTAACAACAAGTATTTTAAAAATGTTAAATTATTACAGGTGATTCTGGCTATGCACAAAGGCCATGGATGATGACGCCCATTCGTAATGCTGAAGCAGGAAGTGCAGAAGAGCATTATACTAACAAACAAATCAGCACAAGGAATGTGGTGGAGAGATGTTTTGGTGTCTTGAAGTCACGTTTTCGGTGCCTATTGGCACATCGGACACTGCACTATACCCCTGAGAAGGCAGGGAAAATTGTAAATGCATGTGTGGTTCTTCACAACCTCATTTGCGAGTCGCGCATGGAGATCGACGAGGAGGCTATGCGCCTTGACCGCGAGCGTCAGCCAGAGCATTCTCTGGCCACACTCGACCAAAGACGTCCATGCGCAGTGAGGCAACAACTTGTAGACAGGCTATGGAATGCTCACATGCGCAACCATTGAAGTCATAGGTTAGTAAAGTAGAATTTATCTTAGTATTGTTATAAAATCTTAGTAAAAGTAGTTAATAAAGCAGCTACATTACATTCATAATGTATATTTGTATACATATAATAACTATCCTACTAAGTCGTCCTAGTATAGTATGGTTTCATAATTTTATAGGACGGTGATCCAGCCAGTGGAGCTGAAGCCAGGATCGGAGCCGGGAGCCAGGTGCGGAGCCGGGAGCGGAGCAGAAGACCTATGTAGGGGTGTTAGTTAGTACTGCCTCGGTGGCTCAGTGGTTAGTGACCCTGACTTCTGGGTCAAAGAGGCGTGGGTTCGATCCCCACCCAGGGCAAACATTTGTGTGATGAACATAGGTGGTTGCTCTGTATCTGGGTGTTATTTAGGTATTATCTGTATAATAAAGTATGTATTTATGTTTACCTTTCCATAAGCTGTTTGTTTATTTAATCAAATGTTAAATTAGTTGAAATTAAAGAATTTATGTAAAATTAAAGATCTATATTAAATGTAAATTTATATAACTAAATTACACTTCAAATACAAAGATATTTTAGGTTTTAAAGTAGATATTAATTGTTATTATGCACCTTTCCTACAGCTGTAAGTTGTATAATGTTAAATTCTGTGTAATAAAAAATGTTTGATCTGTGTATTAGAGGTATTTGAAATAAAACAAATCCCAAGAAATGAATGTATAAAAGTTAAAATGTATTAGAAATAAAGAATCAGTGGACTTAAGATTGTTTACTTATTCACTAGTTAAGTATATAAAATATTGCACATTTGAATATAATAGGCATAATAAATTAATGACAACCTTTAGTTGGGAGACTACATTGACTGATAAAGCATCAAGAAATAATAGAATATATACAACCACTTTCACACTCATAGCTTTTCAGTCAAAAGTTTTCTATTATTTAAATGCCGAGAGCGAGGCGGCGCTGGCCGCGGCTGCGGGCGGGCGCGCGCGCCGCTCCTGGCCGAGCTGGTGCTGCGCGCCGTCGCGCCTAGCCGAGCTGGTGCCGCGCGCCGCCGCGCCTGGCCGAGCTGGTGCCGCGCGCCGTCGCGCCTGGCCGAGCTGGTGCCGCGCGCCGTCGCGCCTGGCCGAGCTGGTACCGCGCGCCGCCGCGCCTGGCCGAGCTGGTGCCGCGCGCCGCCGCGCCTGGCCGAGCTGGTGCCGCGCGCCGCCGCGCCTGGCCGAGCTGGTGCCGCGCGCCGCCGCGCCTGGCCGAGCTGGTGCCGCGCGCCGTCGCGCCTGGCCGAGCTGGTGCCGCGCGCCGTCGCGCCTGGCCGAGCTGGTACCGCGCGCCGCCGCGCCTGGCCGAGCTGGTGCCGCGCGCCGCCGCGCCTGGCCGAGCTGGTGCCGCGCGCCGCCGCGCCTGGCCGAGCTGGTGCCGCGCGCCGCCGCGCCTGGCCGAGCTGGTGCCGCGCGCCGTCGCGCCTGGCCGAGCTGGTGCCGCGCGCCGCCGCGCCTGGCCGAGCTGGTGCCGCGCGCCGCCGCGCCTGGCCGAGCTGGTGCCGCGCGCCGCCGCGCCTGGCCGAGCTGGTGCCGCGCGCCGTCGCGCCTGGCCGAGCTGGTGCCGCGCGCCGCCGCGCCTGGCCGAGCTGGCTTTTTTTTTTTTTTTTTTTTTTTTTTTTTTACCAGGGGAAATCTTTTATAGATACCACCACACCTCGAGGGCAGGTGGGTGGTTATGTGGGAGTCCTGCCGACTGGACAGTATACCCACCAAAACCCCTGGGTGTTCCACCACTGCGCCTGGTGTCGGGGCTACGGGCAGCCCGCGCTGCTGGCGGACGCGCTGCGCTCGGGCGGCGACCACTCGGACGCGCACGCCGAGTGCCTGGCGCACGCCGCGCTCGCCGCCCTCGTGGTGGATCTGTAATAGCAATTGATTTTATGTTAGAATATTTTTAAATAATTCAAAAGTTTTCTATTATTTAAATTTTTGTTGAACATTTACCTAGTATTGTTATAAAATGAGGAAAATGTTAATTAATTGAACTTCTGCTGCTGCTCTAAAAGTGACCAATGAAAACGATGGTCTTCTTCAAGCCGCTCTGCATCTAAAGTCAGTTGCATCTCCTCTCCAATCCCATCTGAAAATAGACAAATTAAATTATGTGTATTTGAGGTATTTCAAATTAAATAAATCCCAAGAAATTTATAAGAGTAAAAATATATTAGAAACAAAAGAATCTGTGGACTGACTCGTAGCTACCGCTATAGCATTAATCACTGATGGGCATAAGTCTCTTCTCTCAGGGTGTTAGAAGTCAGAATACAGACAAGCAGATGCTTGTCTGTATTCTGACTTACTTATCAGTCATGATATCTATCATGATATGATATCTATCATGACTGATCACTGCTGGGCATAGGTCCCTTCTATTACTCATCCAAAGGCCGCTCAAAGCGGACTGCTTGGACGAGTTCTTTTAAAGCAGAGAGTAGTTCTGTTTGGAACTTCTGCTGCTGCTCTAAAAGTGAGCGATGAAAATGACGGTCTTCTTCTAGCCGCTCTGCATCTAAGGCCAGCCGCCTCTCCTCCAAGTCCAGCGCCCACTGTGGTGGACCTGTAACAGCAATTTGTTTAATGTTAGAATACATATTATCAAATTCAAATTCATTATCTTAAAGTCAAAAGTTTTCTAGTATTTAAATTTTTTTCGAACATTTCCCTTATATTATGACAATACTAGGTTTTACCTAGTATTAAGTAAAGGAAAATAAATAAAAACTCGACACTTACCCATACGTCTGCTTTTCTCCATTGGAGAAAACTCCTCAGTTTTTGCAGATGCAGTGTGTTTTCTCTTTGCTGAAATCAAATTGAGATTTTAATATTGTTCCACCTTATATCATCATAATTATTTGTTACACCTTCATGTTCACATGGCTGAACCGATTAGATTAAAATAGCTTAAGAATTTTAAATGGGACAACAGAAAGTGGAAGGATTCTACTTGAACTTACATACATCCCAAATTAATTAGTTGCACTTACAAGGATATGGAGAATGAACATTTTGTGAGGTGGAGGGTTCATTTATCAATGGTATTTCTGGGCAGACCTCCAGAGATGTTTGCAGTGGCTGAGCTTCATAAGGCTCCACCACTACAGGAGGCTCTACCACTGGCTCATCCAATCCCATCTGAAAGTAGACAAATTAAATTAATATTATATCTATACCATCTATACCAATATTATAAAGAGGAAAGATTTGATTGTTTGTTTGTTTGCATTGAATAGGCTCCGAAACTACTGAACCGATTTGAAAAATTCTTTCACTGTTGGGAAGCTACACAATCCCCGGATGTCATAGGCTATATTACATTTTCGAAAAAATTAGGGATCCTTGCTAAAACTTCAATAACGTAACTCAAGGTGTAAAAAAATTACCTAATAATTTAAATATTATGTAATGAGAATATAAAAGTATGTGATATTTAACTATCATGGTCTATGCTTATTGTTACCCTAGCAACCAAAAATAAGTGTGTCACTTCTGTCAAATGTTTGAAATATAAACAGCTAACAGTTTACAGCTTGAATTATAAATTTCAACACATATTCAGCATTATTTAATTTGACTGTGTAGCTGCAGGCCCGCAGGCAGGCACACAATTCCTAGAAGTCGAACTGATGGCTAATATTTTACAAAGTACTCGAATGAAGAAAATGTCAAAATCAAGTGTATATTAGAACATCAACTAAATTACGTTGATAGAATATATGTTAAGCAGTGGGTGTTCTGAGGAGAAAATATTTGCTTATATGATACTGTAATATGAAAACGCGCTAAAATAACTGTGTTCATGTGAGTGACATATCTACATTACGTGGTAGGTAAATAGGCACATCACTCATAAAATCTGTCTTTTTTAACCAATCGTACCCGGGCGAAGCACGGGCGGGCCAGCTAGTGTATATATAATATTACAATTTGTATGTAGTGTTACTCAAGTTAATCCACCATAAAGAGTAGCCTATGTGCTAACCCAAAGGTAAGTTATTTACATATCCAATTTCATCAAAATCCATTGTAATGTGAGTAGGATGTTATTGAAACAGTTTGAAATATAGATATCATTTTCACTCTCAATCTGCATACCATTAGTGTGATATAAACAATTCTGTATAACCAAATGGTTATAATATTATGAAAATGGTTTGCTTGTTATCATGCATGCAATTGAAAGAAAAAAAAGTATACATTAAATGAATAAATAAATAAATGAAACATACATCCACCTCATGCCGAACAGACGCAATTCCAACAACATTTTGGACACCAATAAGGCTTAAAACCCGCTCTTCAATTGGAGTCAAAATGTTGCCGTTAGGAGGTCCTCCACCAGTCCCATGGCCGTGTTGGAGGATTAGAGACCCCTTCCTCCGCACCTTATATTTAAGGTCGTTCCAGTACTAGACAGCAATGAATAAAGCGTTAGTTAAGCCTGTGCATAAATGTATACCAAAGCGCAGAAAACAAAAATTTAAGGTTAAGAACACAAAAAATAACACATGCCACACTCAATCACAGGACTAGGTGCACCACTCAATGATTAAGTCGAGGCATTTATGTTTATCCCTTTTGCGTAACAACTAAATGCAGTGGGCCTAATTTGAGACATGACTTAGGTACCTGTCGCCATTCCTTCCACGTTTTAGAAGCGCCGCTGCCCAAGGCATTTAGCCGCGAGGCTAGCTCTTCCCACAGCTTGTGGGACGCAGTTTTAGCTTGGGCACAATTCAGCTGGCAGTTCTTAGCCTGTTTTGGGTGGAGCTCCATCCAAGCCAAAAGTTCCTCCAACTGGGCTTCACTAATTCTCCGTTGCGCCGGCATTCTGAAATAGCTCACAAATAAAAATATAGGTTGCTGTTCTCTGTAGATATACCTGCATTCGATTCGGAAAGTGATCTTATTATAATCACTTACACAATTTGATATCAAAAACGTAATATTATACAACAGTGTTGCCAACTGCACTATCGTCTCTGTAGCTAGATCTTTTGTAAAAGTTGACAGATTCCCACAAAAGTATGTATTCGTAGAAATTGTTGTTACAAGGATCTTAGTACAATTTCTAAAGTACAACACAATTAGCCAATATAGCATTAGAAAATTAGTGCTATTTCTAATCAGATGTTATGAATATAAAAACGATCATTATTATCATTTTTATAGACATCTCTTTATTTTGTCTCTGTAATTATTACAGAAATAAAAGAGGAAAACAATATATTAAATATGAAATTTCTTAAAGTAAGAAGTCCTAATATTATCTAGTTAGGTTCTTTAGTCAGTTAATTTTTCTCATTACAATAGTTATGACACAAATTGATGACTAGTGAACTCAAACGGTTAAAATAATAACTACGCAGAATCTATGGGTGAATAAACGACCTACGACAATAGACAAAAGTTGAAAAAATAATTGGCCAAGTACGAGTCGGACTCGCGCACGGTGGGTTCCGTACTGTATGGGAGCCCCCATTAAATATAAATTTTATTTTAATTTTATTATTTACTATTGAAGTGAATATACAACTAAATATTCTGTGAAAAATTCAAGCATCTACCTGTTACCATTATTAATATAGAGCGAAAAACGACTAAAAAATCAGGTTTGTTGTATGGGAGACCCCTTAATTAATTTATTTTATTCTGTTTTTAGTATTTGTTGTTATAGAGGCAACAGAAATACATCATCTTTGAAAATTTCAGCTTTATAGCTATAGCGGTTCATGAGATACAGCTTGGAGACAGACAGACGGACAACGGAGTCTTAGTAATAGGGTCCCGTTTTTACCCTTTGGGTACGGAACCCTAAAAATTAACAAAGTGTGGACGAAGTCGATGTATTGAAAAATGGCTAAAAAAAAGTGGTTAGATTTTTTTGCTACAATTTTTAAAAATTGTAGCTGACAGGCGTGCAAAAATAGCTAGATCTAGCTATAAAATAGCTAAGTTGGCATCAGTGGCTAGAGGGCGCTTTGTACAATAAACGTCAAAGATATTGACGTCTATGTTTCCCTCCAAATAAAGGTCAAAATGTGAAAAATGTCAATGCGTTTCATTTATGCAAATATGCCATGGTGTTAAAAAAAATCCCATTCGCATGTTTGATACTTTGATTATAAGTTCATAGAAGAAATTCATTTGAAATATTATTTTCTTATCCTTAATATTTTTTTAATCATATTATTGAGTAAATAACAAATAAACAAACATTCTGCAAATCAATTGTAATTAGCGGAAACAAAACGCAGAATGTGTTAGAGCACAGATTACAAAAACACAGGTTATCTGTGAAAGCTAATAGCAATTCTTACCAAAGCAATTACTTCTATGTTGGGCGGTGCCAAAAAGCTATTGCAATTAGTAGCTAATTGCAATAGCAATGGCAATAGCAATCGCGATAGCTTCGATATCGGCGGTCGGCCCGCAGGATAGTATAGACGCACGTGTGGCCATTCAAAAAATTCGATACAAAAACAATGTTACTTATTTCCACAAAATACAATAAAAAAAGTTTGAATAGAACACGATCCGAAAGCAACGGTAGTTAGTTCCACGACATTTAGGAATGGGTCATAAAGTGCAGATGTTTCATTACCCTCAACTCTCGCTTATAGAGGTTCAGACAAGTAGTACTCTCAGTTATAGAGGTCCATGAGGGAAAAACGACTCTCTCTTATAGAGGTTTTGGTCTCTCACTTATAGAGGTATTTGAGGGGTAAAATGACGGGACCTGGCAATTACTCTCACTTATAGAGATTTCTCACTTATCCAGTTCTCAGTTAGCCAGGTTTGACTGTATATATACACAATATGTCAATAGTTTTCGAGTTATGAAGGGGTCAAAAGTGGCTCGAAATGGTTCGTGTAATATTAAACACGTCGCGTCGCCAGTTCCTTTTTCTTAGACTTGGCTGGACACGCACGGATACTTGATAGTGATGGAAACAAGTCGCTTAAAATCAATCCTATTGGAAAACTACAATGGAGGCCTATGTTCTAGAATAATAAGGGTCTCACCTCTTCCATAATAGCTTTTTCAGCGGTCTCGACGTTGAGTTTCCGGTTCCGGTTGTTGATGTACGAGATGCTTTGTATAGAGGAGGTCCTCGTTTTGTCTAGTTGGCTCGCGCGGTCTTCTAGTTCTTGGATTTTGGCGTTCAGATCTAGCACTTGTTCTTCGTCACCTCTGTGAAAGAAAAATATTTTATTTTTAATCTTATTTGATTTCGCACAGGTGTATTATTATACATATAACCTTCCTCATGAAACACTCTTATCTATTAAAAAAAATATTTTCGCTCCTATTTCTGTTGGGAGTTCGGTTCTTGAAGTCGTTGACTCGTACGTCTACCTAGGACAAGTAGTCCAGTTAGGTAGGTCCGACTTCAAGAAAGAGGCCAATCGCCGAATCCAACTCGGCTGGGCAGCGTTCGGAAAATCGCGTAACGTCTTCTCGTCCGACATACCTCAGTGCCTCAAGTCGAAAGTGTTCTACCAGTGTGTGTTGCCAGTGATGACTTAGGGCACTGAAACGTGGTCTCTTACTATGGGCCTTATTAATAAGCTCCAAGTAGCCCAAAGAACTATGGAGAGGGCTATGCTCGGAGTCTCTCTGCGAGATCAAATCAGGAATTAAGAGATTTTACTTAAGTAAAACACAGGTGTTACTCACGTTTGATTTTAGTAGGAAACTGCTACTATAGTTTCGATCGCATTTGGCGATCTTTCTCAAGGTTGGAGTACTGGCTCGCGGGCTCGTCTCGCATAGCACTGATAGTACTCGCATAGTGCTATGCGAGACGAGCCCGCGTGCTAGTACTCCAACCTTGAGAAAGATCGCCAAATGCGATGCGAGTGAAAGGAATGAGGAGATTCGCAGATGAACCAAAGTTACTGACATAGCCCAGCAGATTGGCAAGTTAAAATGGCAATGGGCAGGGCACATAGCGCGGAGGACTGATGACCGATGGGGTTGTAAAGTTCTTGAGTGGAGACCACGTACCGGCAAGCTGTGGGTAGGACGTCTACCCACAAGGTGGACGGATGACCTCATTCAGAGCGCAGGATCCCTCTGGATGCAAGCCGCTTCCAACCGGTCTTATTGAAGATCGATAGAGGAGGCCTGTGTCCAGCAGTGGACGTCCTATGGCTGATGGATGGACATTTATGTGTGTGTAATAGGGTATTTTACTATGAACGAGAAAAAATCTGTAAATTTATTTTTGAAATAGCTTAGGCAAAAAGCAATCGGAAAATGTTAGTTTTAGATCATAAAATAATTCCGTTTTTTATATCTGTATTCCGTTTTTTACTGTGTGTGTCTGTGTTTTTTGTCTGTCTTTCAACCGGTCTTATTGGAGATCCATAGGGGCCTATGTTCAGCAGTGGACATCCTATGGCTGATGGCAAGATGGATGGAGGTCACTGGCGGACACCGGAAGATATTTTATCGTAAAATATTTTAGGGTAAAATAAATGTGAACACAAACGTGCCAAAGGGTAGGAGTTTTAATATTATAGATAAGTTTACCTCAACTGCGCCACGTCCCTTTCCTTCATGAGCTGAGTTTTCTTCATGGCGTAGTTTGTGGGATGCGACCGGAACCTGTCCTTCTCTGCTACTATTTTTTCTACGTCTTCTTCCTGACAAATTTACTCAATTATAAGTATTTTATGTAATGAAGTAGCAAACGAGCTTACAACAGCCCTAGCAAGGCAAAGAGATTAAATATTGTTATATTAGACAAGAAAGAGAACCGAAATACCCTAAGATAGAATTTATTTAAAACGCAATCACAGTAAAATGGTACAAAATCGCACAGAAACTGCTATGAAACCAACGTAACATAAAACTGTTATAACATGAAAGAGTAACAAATAACCACACTTTCGGATAGTTTATAATTCATTCATTTTGTGGCTAGACTTATTTTTTATGTTTATTTTTGTTTTTGAATTTTAATATTAATCGTTTATAATATTAGTAAGGATATAGATTTATTAGAAACGTACCTTAAATTCGTACATGAGCGCGTCTTTGACCTCCAATATCTTGGACCTGACAAAGTCCATAGTGGGAGGTTTCTTGTTCGCGTCTTTTATAGCTTTGTACCATTTCTGGAACTCGCCGTCTGTGAATTCCTGAGAACAAACGAAATTATACAACATTAATCAACGAATAATAATAAATAATTAATTAATTCAAAAAAGGAGGTTCAACATTCGTATGTGAATCCTTACATATTATAAAATAAAGTCGCTATTTTCGTTTGTTTGTTTGTCTGTATGCTTAAATCTTTAAAACTACGCAACGGATTATGATGCGGTTTTTTTTAATGGATAGAGTGATTCAAGAGGAAGGTTTATATGTATAATACACCTGTGCGAAGCCGGGCGGGTCGTCTAGTTATTTATAAATAATATATTCAATTATAAATAAATAAATATTAGGGGACATCTTACACACGGTCTCTGACCCCAAACTAAGCAAGGCTTGTGATATGGCTGCCAGAAATTGATATACTACATAGACATATTTTAAATACATATTTAGATGGATACGAGGACTGCATTAAAAGTATCGGGAATGGAATATTTCCACTGTTCCTGTCAAATTAAAATCCTTTTAATTGAAAACTCCTTGGTTTTAAAAATCGAATACCATAAAGCGTTTCGAATCCTCATTCCTCATACGAACAGCCAGAATGTGGAACGCTTTGCCTGGGTCTGTCTTCCCGCTAAAGTACAATGTGGGCGTCTTCAAATCCCGAGTAAATAGGTATCTTCTAGGTAAGCGTGCTACAACCTAGACCGCATATCTGCTTAACAACAGGCAGTATGAGGTCAAACGCAAACCTATTCAGAATATTAAAAAAAAAAAAAAAAAAACCATTTATTTATTTAAAAAAAGATTCTCGGTCTTGCAACAAGGTTTTGTCAAACTTGTTTAGTCGTTGACAAAATGGAATTGAAAAAAAACTCGAGAAAATTCAAGAGCGATGATTTATTATGACTTTCGAAGTGATTTAACACAAAAACAGTGTGTTGACCGGATGATTTCTGCATTTGGCGATGAAGCCCCATCCAAAACAATTTATTTTTATTCCCACAATTTATCGCTGGTTTGCTGAATTTCAACGTGGACGTGTCAAGCTCAGTGATGATCCCCGTCAAGGTCGTCCAAAAACTGCAGTCACCCAAGAAAACGTTGATGCTGTGCGTAAGCTGATTGAGGAAGATCGACATGTGACATACCGCGAAATTCAGGCAACTTTAGACATTGGCATGAGTCAAATACAAATAATCTTGCATGAACAATTAGGTGTAAAAAAGTTGTTTTCCCGATGGATACCGCATTCGCTCTGTGAAGAGCAAAAAGCGGCTCGCGTTACTTGGTGCGTCAGAACTCTCGAAAGATTCCACGCAGGATCCTCAAATGCTGTATACAACATCGTATCAGGTGACGAATCCTGGATATACGCGTACGAACCCGAAACAAAAAACCAGTCACGAGTTTGGGTGTTCGAAAATGAGTTAAAGCCAACAAAAATTGTTCGTTCACGGAGTGTTGCAAAAAAAATGATAGCCACGTTTGTCTCCAAAACCGGCCATGTTGTGACTATTCCTCTTGAGGGACAAAGAACGGTAAATGCAGAATGGTATGCTAACATTTGTTTGCCACATGTCGTTTCTGAACTCCGTACAGAGAACTGCAACCGCCCCATCATCCTCCATCACGAAAATGCGAGTTCCCACACCGCGCACAGAACAAAAGAGTTTTTAGAGCAAGAAAACATAGAATTATTAGACCATCCGCCGTACAGCCCCGACCTAAGCCCTAATGATTTCTATACTTTCCCTAAAATAAAGAATAAATTGCGTGGTGAGAGATTTTCATCACCAGCACGAGTAGCACGGCAAAGGGAGAAAACCATTTTATCCACTTATAAATGTCAGTTGTCATTGTCAATCCATACTTTATTTCCTCTCCGAGAGGATATAATGGTGAAAAGACTATTTGTCCCTTTGCCATGCTTCCCGTGCTGAAGAAGCTGTGGACGCCTACAAAACGGCCATTTTGGAGACCCCAACTTCCGAATGGGTTGGTTTCTTCAATGATTGGTTCCATCGTATGTAAAAATGTGTCAAATTTCGCGGAGAATACTTGGAAAAGCAATTAATACATTTTTAAATAGTAATGTTGTGTCACTTCCTTGATTCCCGAAATTTTCGGTGCCTCCCTCGTAGTACCTAAATAACAACCAGACACAGAGCAAACGCCTATGTTCATCACATAAATGCTGACCCTGGGTGGAGATCGAACCCACGATTCTTTGGTTTAGAAGTCAGGATCACTAACCACTGAGCCACCGAGGCAGTTAATTATCCAAAAATAGTATTATTCTAATTTTGTACATCATTTGAGTCAGTTATGCTTTTTTGTGGCTAAAAAATAAAATTATCTTGTAACTTATCCATTCTAAGACATTTTACCTATCACTTACAATTCTCAGTCAACATCAGGTATACATATTTTTCTGCATAAAATTAGTTTCCATACTCTTAGAATCTGTGTCTTTTGTCTTTTACTTTTTTTCTGTGGAAGATTACTTATCTATATAGGGTTATTCCTACAATTAGCATCCCTTTAGGGGCTTCTTCTGTACATCAAAACTAACAGTTTTTGTTCTGCGACTTTTGTCAGAACATTTTGTCGCGAGTGAACGATATTTTTCTATGGAAAAACAATTTTTTTTTTGAGTTTTGACTAAAGTCGCAGAACAAAAGTTGTTAGTTTTGATGTACAGAATAAGCCCCTAAAAGGATGGTAATCGATTAGAAATAACCCTGTATATAAAAATTAGTCGTGGTTGTTATTCTCGCTAAAACTCGAGAACGGCTGAACCGATTTGGCTAATTAGGTCTGAAAAATCCGTGAAAGAAATTTAAACGGTGAGAAAATTTACAACAGTTTCAATAAAAATAATTTAATTTCTTATACAAAATGTTCCTGCATGTAAAAAGTTGTCATTGACAGCTATCCGATCATTATCATCATCATCCACAGCCTTCTTTATCCCACTGCTGGAAATAGGCCTCTCTCTTACTGTACATCGGTCCTGTGCCAATCGTGTCCAGGTTCGACCCGATGGTGAGATGAAGTTCACCGGGTCAGCTAGTTATATAACTATGTTTTTGACTTAAGTAAGTAAGTTCGTATAGGCCGGGTGGCTAGCCCTGTGTCCTTAGCATACAAGACCACGACAAGAGTTTATCGATGTGTGCAAAGGTGACAGATATATGCTTCATCATAACTCTGTCACGTTCTGACACGTCGATAGTATAATTTTATGGTCCTTATGCTAAGCCCGCTGGTATCAGAGTTTTTAGGCCGCCCGAAGGCCTCTGACATGGCTAAACGGTTAAAACAACCGGGGCCTACAATTTAACGTGTCATCCGATCCACGGTAGCGCTCAGTTGGAAAATGCCACCCGCGGTCACCCATCCAAATACTGACCGTGCGGAACGTTGCTTAATTTCGGTGATCGCTGACAAACACCTTGACTTGAGTCTACCCGTGACCACGATCGACGCAACTCGGTCGAAACGTCGGGATGATGAGGTATTTATTTATCTCGTAATTTTAGTGTGCGATAGAGTCCCGTAGTACATAATAATAATATGTTTATTACCTGATTGCTGACGAATTCAAGTCTGAACACCCTGTCCTGAGTGCCGTGCCTCAGTTTGAGGCCCTTGTTAGTCCGCGTGCCTCCCAAGTTGTACACTTTGGCTGTTTCGTACACGTCGATGATTTCTGCTACCTGTGGACAAAATAAACATTTTTATTACAATTGTTTTACCAACCACTGTCCAACCATCCATGCATACATAAATCTTTTAAATTGTAGGCACCGGTTGTTTTAACCGCTTAACCATGTCAGAGGCCTTCAGGTGGCTTAAAAATTTTGCTAGCCACCCGGCCTTTACGAACTTATTTACCATCCATCAGTCGCACGATGTCCACCGCTGGACATAGGTCTACACTGTAAATGTACATTTGAGTACAATATTTCCAGTAAGAAGCGGCTTTCTTTTTTTATTCTTTTTTTACTAATATAATTAATGCATTCGCAATTTTTTTTTTTCAGTACAAATACGTTTATTATACGCCTATTATAGTAAGGTTATAAATTATAATATAACCTTATTATAGCAAATGTACCTACATTTGACATTAAGCCCGATTACAGAGGCGCCAGCGTAAATTTAATAGCAACGTAAAAAGCGTTTTCTCTATCGAATGCCTAAAGTGAAAAAGAAACAGAACTATGCTATTTAGCTAATATAATTACGATGGCGCCTCTGTAATCGGGCTTATAGTAGGGTTATAATAACAACCTGAAAATAAAATAATATTTAGTTAAATTACCTCTCAACAACCGCCACTGGTGGTCGTTGGCACTAAAAATATTATTTGGTGCTAATGACCACCACTAGGGGACGTTTTAGTGGCGGTCGTCGTTACGCATAGAATAGAATATCTTTTATTGTCATAGTATATCATTTACACATTCTTACTTAATTAAATAAAAACATATAAATAAATGGTTCTACCATGGACTCGTCATAACAATTACAGTAGTCTTATTTACTCTTATCTACCCTCACAAAAAGAAAAAATATAGCTTGGATTACAACAGAGAACGACAACAGCAATAAATATAAACCAAAATATAAGTTTAAACTTCCATAATTGCTTAATTAGAAAATAGATTTGATAATAATATACCTATATTGTTAACTTTTAGGAATTGTCAGACATTCATAACAATTATGTAGGTAGAATGTTACATGAATTAACTATATAAAAATAAAATCAAAATTACTCAGCTGTACAGAGGCATCGTTAAATTATAATCACAATAAAATAATAGTAATAAAATTCAGTCCGTCAAAACGGGTATGCATTAATTATAACTAATACACAAAATAATTATTTTTCGCAAAAAATAGCATGACCGACTTCACCCGTGAACAGAATTCGCTAATATTTCGCACGGATTGATGTAGCATTTTCCACATTATTGATGATTTATCAAAAACGGCTCAGCCGATTTCGATAAAATTTAGATGGGACCAATTTCAAAGTATACTCTATCCAATAAAAAAAATAATTGAAATCGGACTACTATTAAAAAAGTTAGGCGTGGTTACACATTAAAAAAAAACAAAAAAAATATACACGTCGAATTGAGTACCTCCTCCGGTGGTTCGTCGGTCAAAAATAGTAATAAAGTCACCTAAGTCACTATAGTAAGTACCTAAGGAGTAATTTAGCTGTAAAGGAGCATATACCGCTACGTATAGGCTGAATCAAAACTTCTTAACGGTTCTTATTCGCTACAATCTGCGCGAATACCAATCCAGACTGAAGCTCACTTAGACCAAAAAAAATTAAAAATGTATTCGTATTCTGGCCAATATTAAAACTCCCGACATTACCAAAAAGAACTTCCATAAACCATATTTTATATAACTTAAAATTATTAAATTTGTCATAAAGCACCCTGACTATTTTAACAAAGCGTCTGATAAATCGCTCAAAATTAGATCACAATACAGACATAAACTCGTGGGATCAAAGTCCAACTTAGAAATGCATAGTTCCAGCCCGCATTCTATGGCTATAAAAATATATAATAAACTGCCAAATAATCTAAAAGATATCGAAAATGGAAAACTGTTTTATAAAACAACTAAAAATTATTCTATTATCCAAATGCTATTTTACATTAGACAAATTTTTTAACGATAATCTAGAAAACATAATAATAAATCGTTCCAATCCGAATCATACGATTAATAAAATTTCCATACCCTTATAGGGTCATATGTATAACTATACAAAACATGTCAACTAAGAACCGCATTTAAATTTCATAATATGAAATTAATCATTTATTGCAAATTGCATATGAAATTTTCACAGATGGTGTATTTTTGTTGCCGCTATAACAACAAATACTAAAAATATAATAAAATTAATATTTGTTTTTTTGCAGTTTTTGCTCGCTATTAATAAGGGCAAGAGGATTGGGGCTCCCATACGGTACGGAACCCTTCGTGCGCGAGTCCAACTCGCACTTGGCCGATTTTATTAATGATTTGTTCAGAGTGTATTGGTGTATATGTTACAGCCAAAGTAATAAATCTGGATATTATATATACTGTCTAGCCATTATACATAATATCTACTAAATTTAGATAAAGTGATAATTGACACAAAATTAATCACAGTAACTAGCTATTTTATATAATATCTTCGAAGAGTTGGATAATGTAATAAAACAAACTCTTAATAAGGACAGCTTGTCTCTGGCGCTTCGCCGGCCGCTGCCGCGGCACGCTCGCTTCGCTCGCTCGGCTCGCGCGTTGTTGTCACTGTTCAAACCTAACCTAACCTAGTGATAGTTTTCCTTGGACTCTTGATCTGCCTACTAGGTTAGGTTAGGTTAGGTTTGAACAGTGACAACAACGCGCGAGCCGAGCGAGCGAAGCGAGCGTGCCGCGGCAGCGGCCGGCGAAGCGCCAGAGACAATCTGTCCTTATTACGAGTTTGTTTTATTACATTATCCAAGTCTTCGAAGATATTATATAAAATAGCTAGTTAATGTGATTAATTTTGTGTCAATTATCACTTTATCTAAATTGAGTAGATATTATACATAATGACCAGTCATTATGTATAATAACTATTTAATCACTATGACTGTAACATATACACAACAGCGCACATCTAAATCAACCACGGCCACATTTTCAAGAGTATATCTTAAGAGCTTATTCGAGGATTAGTTAGATTTGACTCACCCTGTATACTGGATTGCCGTTGTTATTCCCAATGCCGATGCGCACGAAGCACCCTGTAACCACGCGCGCAAAGAACGGCAGATGTACTAAACGCTCCAATTTAAACCTGAAACAACATAGTAATTATACAGGCCGAATCATGCAAGTCGGCGGATGTGAAGTTAGCTAAAAGCTGCGCAATATCCAATCAACGCGCAGGTTTATGCGAGCTTCAGTCAGGATTGGATATTGCGCAGCTTGTAGCTAACTTCACGTCCGCCAACTTGTAGGATTCAGCCTGTAACTTGAGCGATCCTTTCAAATCAAAATTTGCTTTATTCTTTAAACATATGGAAATGCGCTTAGATCGTCTTTTTTACAAAGGTTTTCGATAACATACTATAATTATAATAGGTAGGTGCAAAGAAGGATGCAGCGAATGGACCTGTCGTTTTTTTTTTTTTGCAAGTAGGTAGAAAACAAAACATCATTTATAATAATGATATGTGCTTCAAAAATTTAGTGATTTTTTGCTGTTTTCATATCACTAATTAAAATTAATATTAGACCACCAGAAAAATTACAATGATTTTTTATTGTTTTAACATTATAGATTACATACATAAGAAGTGGCGGTATGACCTTAAATGCTTTAGCCTGTCCAAAAATGGGCACATTATTTAAAAAAAATCACTATTTTATTACTGTTGCTGTCAAAAAAAAAGGAAATGTCAAATTCAGTCGATCAGATGATGTATTCAGTATTGCCAGATTTCGTTTTCGGTATTCCGACTTAGCAATTTTTTGGAGGGGTTGATATAATTATTTTCTTTTTCAACAGTTGGTACATGCTCCTTCCTTAACTCGTTTTAAGTGTTTCAACTAGTAATTTTACGAACTGAGGTGTCTTTTTACATATTTTATAGAAACATACATTTTTGTACTAAAAGATTATCAAAAAGAAAGAATACTTATATTTTTAGGTTTCACTCACTTTACTACTAACAAAAAGCTGCAGTTGAAATTATCCGAGATATTCCTGATTATTTTGATATTACTCGTAATAATCCTTAAAGGTGCTATTCGAATCTCGGCAGCAGGCTACAGCTACAAACAGCACTTGCAGCAGCTGCACAACTGAGGGGTTAATCCAGGTTTACACGTAAATTGAAATCCGAAGTTCGAATAGCAGCAAGTTGTGGTTCTTATACTATTGCTAATGAAGTGGATGAATACCGAAATTCATTATCATTCATTTTTTCGTAGTACCAGTCGTCGTAGTTACCATTTAGCGCTTCTGGCGCGTTTTTGACGTGCTGATAGCGAATTTTTGCCAAAAGGAGTTGGCAGCACTGCTATGGTCTATAATTCTATAAATCAAAGTATAGCTAAATCAATATAGCTTGAAAATTGTTTTCGGTTTTTCTTATTTTAACTTCATTTTTAAACAAACTTGTACATATCAGAACAGTTTTAGAAGCGTCATAAATTACTCTGGTGAAGACAACATTTTTATAAATGAGCTTGGGAGAAACTGAGTGTATTCGTACACAACAGGTATTCGTATGTATGAGCTGTCGACATCCTTCTTTACTTATTCACCAAATTACTAATAACAATTTAAATAATTACATGAAATAATTTACTACAAATTAGAACACCCTAACTTAAAATATTTTATTTACAGTTATTGTTATTACTCATTAAATTAATTTAATTTATCTAAACATAAATGACGATAAATTAATAGAACGTCTAAATTATAAGACAAAATGACAAAACCTATACCGTCTTACCACAAAAGTTTTACGCACGCTTTAGACAATGTTTGACAGTACAAATTTCACGGCTAAACAGTGTTTAAAGCGTGTTTAAATCTTTAGTGTCTCTTAATATAGAACATGCATAACATTTGAAACAGTGGCATTTTTCAACTGAGCGCTACCGTGGCTCGGATGACACATTAAATTGTAGGTCCCGGTTGTTTTAACCGTTTAGCCACGTCAGAGGCCTTCAGGTGGCCTAAAAACTTGCACAATTTTGACCTAACCTAATATAGAGCAAGATTATTGGTGTTATTTTGATGTACAATTATTTAGATGCATTACCTCCGTAATATGTATTACAAACCTGCTTAGTCTAAGTTTGTTGATCTGATCTTTGGAGTCAGCATATCTGACTTCCACTTCTTCCCTCTTTCTTTCCTTCTCCTCTTCTTCCGCCGAGGAAGAGGAACTGGTGGAGCTGCGACGACCTGGACGAAACAAACTGCGTTAAAAGATACTCAATAAGCCATGTTTTTTTCTAATATCATATTAGTAATTCTCCGAACATTAGACCTCACGGCCTTCGAGCAAATATCTACAGAGCCACAGTCCCTAAGTGAAAGTAGTAAAAAAATGTCCGAGCGCCGTCACACATACCGACATAAATTTACATTAAATAATTCACAATGACCCGTTTTCTCGAATCTCGACGTTATGTCATGTAATTAGTGCTTGTAACCGAGCACTATGGCATCGCGCGGCGTTGTAGTCGGCTTGCAATCGCCTTACGACTAACAAAAAAAGCCTGCCCACTACGTAGCTTGGGCAGGGTTTTGGCTCTGACACTTTTTTTGCACGATTGTGACTCTATAGATATTTTCTCGAAGGTCTTAGGCCTAAGATATGCACACACGATAAAAGGTAGACGTTCACATTTCCGCATCGTAAGTACCGGGCGCATCGCATCAATCGAATCGTAATATTTGATCGAGCGACCGAATTGAGAAAGAGTCTCATTCCCTAACGACCTTCGAGCATAAATATTTGCTCGAATCTGGAATCAGACGTACCTGTAGACTTGTTATCGTCCGAGTCTGAGCCAGAGTCGTCCGAGTAGATGTCTGAAGCTTTCAGTTTGACGCTCTGTTTGCTTGTTCCGCCTATCATTTCTGCATCCGCATCCTGTAAAACAAAAACATTTGGTTAAATGTTGAAAAGCCCTCGACGTTATAGGCCGAATCATAGATGTAGGCGGATGTGAAATTAGCTACAAACTATGCAATATAATATGTATTTTTATAACTAATTATTTTTTAAGCAGAGGTGGTCTAATGCTTGTAACGCTGGCCTGTCATTCTTGAGGTCGTGGGTTCAATCTCGGTCCCATACCAGTGAGTTTCTTTGGACCTTATTTACGGAATTTCACACCACTGGCTTTTCGGTGAAGAAAACATCGTGAGGCAACCTGCATACGACCGTAGAAGAAATTCGATGACGTGTGTGAATCCACCAACCCGCACTGGGCCAGCGTGGTGGGTATGGCCCAATTACCCTTCGTGGGTAGTCCTACGTTCTGCAGTGGACTATTAAAAAGGCTGATACAGTACAGTATTTTTTTTAAGTGTTTGTTTCTATGCTATTTAAATTTTCTATCCGTGCTTGGTTGCCTGGAGGAAGTTGCTTAAAGCGATACGGCCGCCAATTATAGAGACCTATTGTTTTGTTTTTGTCCTTATAATCTGTTTTCTTATGTAATGTCTAATAAAGGGTTGTCGTTTGTTTGTTGATCCAATCAATGCGCAGCTTTAAGTAAGCTTCGGTCACGATTGGATATTGCACAACTTGTAGCTAACTTCACATCCACCGACTTGTATCATTCGGCTTATAATAAGTTATATCTCTATCTTGCATTTATTATTACAATATCCGCGTTCCTGTTGTTATCACGTTGATCCTGCATCTGTTTCTTTAATTCTGAAGTGAAACTTGTAATACGACTTTCAACAAGGTTGCGTTAAACATTTAACGCTACCATGAAAGCACTGTTGCGTCGAAGTTTCACTTCTTCCGCGCGGAGGGACTCCACGTCCACGTCTTTTTTGTTTGGTCCGAATTACACTTACGTCACTTTCTTATACCGAACTTTTTTGTACCAAAACATATTGTTTCTTTCTTTTTTAACGCTTTTGTTATTATAGTGCGGCCGTTCAGAGAATGCGTTCCTGACACGTCATCTTGAAAAAATGTTTTTAACGGCAAGTTTTACAAAAAAGTTCAATGGAAACAAAAGATGCGAAATTTTATTTTCTACAATAATGATTTTAATGTTTTTTGCCCTTAAGTACATAGTTTCCGAGATATCGGCCAAAAACATTTTTTCAAGATGACGTGTCAGGAACGCATTCTCTGAACGGCCGAACTATAATTTATATTTCTTACTAGCTACGCCCCGTGGTGTTACCCGCGTTAGCTTGAGATTAAAAGATTTTTTTTCTAAAATAAACGTAGCCTAATTTACTCCTTATTACATCAACTACCTGCCAATAAAAGTCCCGTCAAAATCGGTGAAGCCTTTTCAGAGATTTGCCGGAACAAACAGACAGACAGACAAAAATTGTAAAAAATGTTATTATGGTGTATGTACCGTATATATAATCATATGCATGTAGTAAAAAACGGGTTTTTCAATGAAATGAAATGAAATGATATTTATTTCACAAAAAATAGAGTACAATCAACGTGTTATTTGTAGTATTTGTCCAATCTATTTTGCCATTCCTTGGCATGTGAAATATACAATAATGTCTTAATAATGAAATATACAAATCAAGTGTCCAATAAACTAAAATAATAAAAAAAAAGAAAACATATGCAAAAAAAAATGTTCAATAATGTCACAATATTCAAATTTATAAATCAAAAATTGTCAATAATGTCATAATATTCCATTATAGAATGTTAAGTTACACTAATATAGAATTATATTCGTACAATTACGAGTATCTCGATCTAATATTATATTAATCGTTATTTACGTTTTACAAAAAATTCTGTTAAGGTGGTTGCTTGCGGTTAGCTAGGCACATCAGTGCCAATAGATGGCGCTGATGGTCTAATTTGACGTATTTTATTTTTTTATAAATGAAAATGTACATATTATTTCATGGTAATATATTTGCCGGTAATAATGAATTATTTGCTATTTTCTCAGCTATATTTCAGTTGTGTTTTCGTTTTTTAAAGTACTGAATTTGTACCGGGCAATATTGCGGGCCGCGGCAGACTACTCACTCACACAAAGACAAGGCTCTTGTTGTGTTCGAACGTGGTTCCAACTATGCGCTAATTTCGACGCACTTTCCATTGCATAGTTTGGACCAGTGGTTAGGAGTCCCGGTATTTGATCCCGCGATATCGACTTCAAATCGTGCTTAGCATGTTTCTTTTTGCGATGTTTTTTGTCTTCTAAATGAAAATCAAATACTGTTACGTAGTAAGCACATAATTTGATAACGACAGGACCGACTTGTAATTTTTTTCTCCATGATATCGTTTCATTTGCGCACGAATTCGTTTGCGATTTTTCCTGGGACCAGAGTATTGGTGGTTTTTAGGGTTCCGTACCCAAAGGGAAAAACGGGACCCTAATACTAAGACGTCGATGTCCGTCTGTCCGTCTGTCTGTCTGTCTGTCCGTCTGTCACCGGGCTGTATCTCATGAACCATGATATAGCTATCATGAATACACAAGTAGCAATACAATTGTACTTATTCAACTCTTACGCAGCGGATTCACCGACGAGTAACTTTGGTTCCAGCGGGGATTTTCTGAAGGTACTAAAAATCCTTCCTGCTAGGTACTTTTTTAGGGTTCCTTACCCAAAGGGTAAATCGGGACCTTATTACTAAGACTTCGATGTCCGTCTGTCCGTCTGTCTGTCTGTCACCGGGCTGTATCTCATGAACCATGATAGCTAGGCAACTGAAATTTTCACAGATGATGTATTTCTGTTGCCGCTATGACAACAAATACTAAAAACAAAATAAAATAAATATTTAAGGGCTCCCATACAACAAACCTGATTTTTTTAGACGTTTTTCGATCTATATTAACAATGGTAACAGGTACATGCTTGAAATTTTCACAGAATATTTAGTTTTATATTCACTTCAATACCAATAATAAATAATAAAATTAAATAAAATAAATATTTAAGGGGGCTCCCATACAGTACGGAACCCTCCGTGCGCGAGTCCGACTCGTACTTGGCCGATTATTGTAATCTTTTTGCGAAGTACGTGGTGCCATGGTTTATTTTGGGTGACTGATTGCATGTATAAAACACCGATAAAATCTTTATAGAATGGCACTCTGATATAGGTATCATACAAACAAAACACTGAAAACAAGAATACAAGAAAAACCGAATCGTTGTAAACGCGCGTACGTACGCAATCAGTGCTGCCAACGCCATGAGTTGAAATTATCCATGAAAATTTTCGTATTTTCAAATAATGTTTTTCTTCTATCTTCCAAGCTTTCATTCCATAAAATCTAAGTAGGAGTATATTACCATTAAAAAAATTACCAAATCAGTTCAGATGTTCCCAAATGATGCGCTTACCAACGAACATTACTTGACGATTGACGTTTGTAAAAAAAAATGATAAATTGTCTGTTGTAGGTATATTTTAATAATATTTACATAATAGTATTATAATTATTTATTGTTTGTAATATATTTTCCCTATAATTTATCAAAATTCTAATACTGGCAATACATTGTCCAATATTTTTCAATAGATGATTTTTGAGCTGAGCGAATTATGAGAAGACCGAAGACAGAAGAGCGGCAACAGCGCGTGACCCGCCTATGCCACGAGCTGGCAACGTCGCGCGTCGTCGCCGTACAATTACTATTATGTATTCTGTGCCGCTACTAAACAACTATAAATTGTAATGTAGGCACCGTACGACACTATCTGTGTTCACTCACACATTGACAAAATTGAACTAAAATTCGATGTTATTTCTACTATTAATCTACTGTTTTCATCAACTAAAGATGAAATGCCGCAAATAAAGACCAATTTAAAAGCCAACTATAGTCATTTCAGTGTAAAATTATACTCTCATCGCCCATGAATAGTCAAATAGATTAGTATGAAAATCGAACCACCTTAAGCTGTAAAAACACTTTTCTGCTAACCACAACTTAAGTTTTTTACGAAACTTACCATATGGCAATTCTTTTATTACTATTGGTAACTGGTTTTACACGGTGATACACATAGCATAACTGTTCTTTTGGTACAATGTCAGTCTAGGAGGGCGTTCAAAAACTAGTCTTTTTCCATATTTTGTACTTCTTGGGTATTTGTCATTAGCTGTACGGAATAATTTTGGGTGTTTACGAACAAATATAGCTATTTCAAAAATATACATGCATGTCAGTGTTAATATGCCAAGATTTTTAAAAATAGGTCTACAAGACTCGTATGGTCGAATCCCTACAATAGCACGTATACATTTTTTTTGAGCTAGAAAAACTTTTTGTATGTGGGTGGAATTACCCCAAAGAAGTAGACCATACCGCAAAACGGAGCTTACATAGCCATGGTATGCTAATAAAACTGTCTCTCGTGATGACGTTTTCCGGAGATTATTCAGAACATGTACAAACCTATTTACCCTAGTGCATACATTTTTTACATGGTCTTTCCAGTTTATATATTGGTCTAAAGTAATACCCAAAAAAACTACATTACTAGCTTTATTCAGTGCAGTATTTTTATATCGCAGTTGTCTTGTGGAGGATTTTGATCCGTACGTCAGAAATTCTATATAATTTGTCTTAGTCAAATTAACATTAAGATTATTCTTATCCATCCAGTCAATAATTAATTCAATAGTATTATTAATTTCCATGTCAAAGTTAGTATTATTTTTGTCATTTGTCAGTAAAACGCAAACGTCATCAGCAAATAATGTACATCTATGGTTTGTTATGTCAGGCAGGTCATTTATCAGCGATACAAATTGCAACGGCCCAACCACACTACCCTGTGGAATTCCGCATTTGTTTACCTGGTATGTAGATCGCTTTTGACATACCTCATTCTCTTCTGTCAGTCCTGCAACTTCTACACATTGTTCTCTACCAGATACATAAGTTTTTATCCACTCCCATGCCGGACCTCGTACACCATAGTCATCCATTTTTTCGAGAAGTAATTGGTGTGAAACATAGTCAAACGCTTTAGACATATCGAAAAAATATATGTTACAAACAGACACTCAAATTTTATTTATATGTACAGATGTAGAAATTAATTTATATAAAAGTACTTACGGTATCTTCGTCCTTGTCCTTGTCCCGCTGGTCCTGCATCCGTTTCCGCTGTTTGTGCTCGGTGCGAGTCGCCCGCGCGTCTCGCTGCGCTCGGAGCGCCGCCATCGCGTTCTGTCGTCGATCGTCCACGTTACGTTTACGTTCCGTTTTCGATCCGAATGGCGGGGAGGCTGCTCGGTCCGCTTCTGTTAGAAATAATAAGTAAAATTAAATTAAAAACTCCCCGACACAAAATAAACTCTATTTCTTGTATTTCTAAATACTAATCTATACTAACGACTTCGACTGCCTCGGTGGCTCAGTGGTCAGTGATCCTGACTTCTGGGTCAAAGAGGCGTGGGTTCGATCCCCACCCAGGGCAAGTATTTGTGTGATGAACATAGGTGTTTGCTCTGTGTCTGGGTGTTATTTAGGTACTATCTATATAAGTATGTATTTAAAATATGTAAATGAAGTATATCAGTCTCTGACAGCCATATCACAAGCTATGCTTAGTTTGGGGTCAGAGACCGTGTGTAAGATGTCCCCTAATATTTTTTTTTTTTTTTAATATAATAAAAAAGTAAAGTTTATGAGGTTGTAGGGGTAATCTCTGGATCTACTGAACCGATTTTGAAAATTCTGTTACCAATAGACAGCCATTATTTGCGAGTGTCATAGGCTATAAAGTAAGCGCGGGCGAAGTCGCGGGCAAGGGCTAGTTTATAATAAAAGTGCCCGGTGAAATAATTTAAAAAGAATTCTAAGCTAAAATTCTCTTAGTACCGAAGTTAGTCCATGGTTAAACTAGGGGTCTCGCAGGTTTATCTTTAGTACCTTATTTAGTACGTGGTTTAGTGATAAACTTCGTTTTAAAATGACGTTTTTGTTAGTTCATGGTTTAAGTTCGGTACTAAAGTTAAAACGTGTTTTGGAATAAGACTGTATGTCCTGTCAATTTAATTGATACGGTAATACGGTACGGTAGTCAGATCCCTTCATCAACTAGAAAAGAGCTGATCTTCAAACGGCTGAACAGATTTTCATGAAACATGGCTAAGAACACTCGGGATAAAATTATCTATGACGCGAAAAAAACTAAACTCAAATCGGTTCATCCGTTTGGGAGCTACGATGCCACAGACAGATACACAGATACGATAAACTTATAACACCCCTCTCTTTGTCGGGGGTTAAAAAAAGATCAGCCAAGTGCGAGTTGGACTCGCGCACGACAGGTTCCGTACCGTGTTGGAGCCTCTTTAGCCCCATTCCTCTTGCCGTTTTAATAACCAGCAAAAATCACGTTTGTTGTATTGGAGCCCCCTTAAATATTTATTTTATTCTGTTTTTAGTATTTGTTGTTATAGCGGCAACAGAAATGCATCATCTGGGAAAATTTCAGCTGTTTAGCTATCACGGTTCATGAGATACAGCCCGGTGACAGACAGACGGACATCGGAGTCTTAGTAATAGGGTCCCGTTTTTACCCTTTAGGTACGGAACCCTAAAATGGTTATCTGTAAAGTAGTTCATGTAGGCCAAAAAGCTGCTGAACTCAAATGGGATTGGGCGGGTCGTGTGGTTCGTATGCACCCCGAGAGATGAGCCAAGATCGTCACACATAGTATGTATGTAATAGGAAGAACCATACAAGTCGGCGGATGTGAAGTTAGCTATAGACAAACCGCTAAACTCAGACTTCGCCTGCGCGGGTACGGGGGCGCGGGGGTAGACGACAAAGAGGACTGAGACAGGTGCGGGCGCCGGGGACCCGCTGCCCGCGCCTGTCTCAGTCCCCTGTGTCGTCTCCCCCGGCGCCCCTGTACCGCGCAGGCAAAGTCTGAGTTTAGCGGTTTGACTATACATGCTACACAATATCCAATCAATGCGCAGCTTTATGTGAGCTTCAGTCAGGATTTGATATTACGTATCTTGTAGCTAATTTTACATCCGCCGACTTGTATGATTCGGCCTATGCCGGAAGGCAGACGCAGGCAGCGAATGCCTAAAAAACGCTGACGTGACGATCTTGACACTTTCCAGGAAGGTTTGTGATCAATAGCAGGTAAAAGATTTAAATTACAAATATATGTCTAAAAATAAAATAATCGGCCAAGTACGAGTCGGACTCGCGCACGGAGGGTTCCGTACTGTATGGGAGCCCCCCTTAGATATTTATTTTAATTTTATTATTTATTATTGAAGGGAATATAAAACTAAATGTTCTGTGAAAATTTCATTCAGCATCTACCTGGTACCATTATTAATATAGAGCGAAAAACGTCTAAAATTCAGGTTTGTTGTATGGGAGCCCCCCTTAAATATTTATTTTATTTTGTTTTTATTTGTTGTTGTAGCGGCAACCGGAATACATCATCTGTGAAAATTTCAGCTCCCTAGCTATCATGGTTCATGAGATACAGCCCGGTGACACACGGACAGACAGACGGACAGACGGACATCGAAGTCTTAGAAATAGGGTCCCGTTTTTCCCTTTGGGTACGGAACCCTAAAAACAGAACTGAGCCGTGGTGGTCTAGTGGTTGTACAGCTGGCCTGTCATTCTTGAGGTCGTGGGTTCAATCCCTGTTCTGTACCAATGAGTTTCTTTGGAACTTATGTACGGAATTTCACACCACTGGCTTTTCGGTGAAGGAAAACATCGTGAGGCAACCTGCATACGTCCGTAGAAGAAATTCGATGGCGGGTGTGAATCCACCAACCCGCACTGGGCCAGCGTGGTGGATATGGCCCAATGTCCCTTGGTGGGTAGGCCTATTATTAAAAAGGCTGGTACAGTACAAAAAAACCTTGTTTTATGTGACATGAAAACTTTTGTCTAGCTATTCTTAGAATAGGGATTTGTTGACTGAAAGTTTCTAATTATTTGGCTACAGAACGCGATCAATGGTAAGATGTCGGGGAGACCTTTGCCCAGAAGTGGGACAGCATAGGTTTTCTATTTCTTTCTAATCCATTAATTTTTAAATAGCTGACCCGGCGAACTTCGTTTCACGCAATCTCTTTATAAATTATAGCCTACTAGCAGCGCCCCGCGGTTTTACCCGCGTTGTGCCCGTTCCCGTGGGAATTTCGGGAATTTTTATACATATAAACCTTCCTCTTGAATCACTCTATCCATTAAAAAAAACCGCATCAAAATCCGTTGCGTAGTTTTAAAGATTTAAGCATACAGACAAACAAACAAACAAACAAACGAAAATAGAGACTTTATTTTATACTATGTAAGGATGTGATATTCTGATGTATAAGCATTACTATAGCAAAGTTTCAGCTCAATCCGTTCAGTAGTTTTTGCGTGAAATAGGAACAAACATCCATACGTACTAACTTTCGCGTTTATAATATTAGTAGGACTATTACACACTTATTATCTACTAATTAATACGAGTAAGGGTAATATAAATATTATACTGATTAGAATCTTTCTAATCATCTTTCTATTAGACTTATTTCTATTTAGGTAATAGAAAGTACTTAATAATTAATATTAATCGGAGACAGGATACAACCAATTTGTTGCGCCTGAGCAATCCAGTCCAATGTTTATTTAATGTTTTTGTTCCTATATTGTTTAATAGCCTTAGGTAATTAGAAAGCCGTGGTAGTCTAGTGGTAATGACATCCACCTTACATTCCTGAGGATGTGGGTTCAAATCCCGGTCTCGTACTAATAAATTCTTTGGAATTTATGTACGGACTTTCACACCACTGGCTTTTCGGTGAAGGAAAACATCGTGAGGCAACCTGCATACGACCGTAGAAGAAATTCGATGGCGTATGTGAATCCACCAACTCGCACTGGGCCAGCGTGATGGATATGGCCCAATCACTATACTGGGTCTACGTCCTGCAGTGGACTATTGAAAGTGTTTCAAAATAACAAGCTCGATACAGAAGGATACTTTCAAAGCATTCTTCTATTTTTTAATTTTAGTTTTCTTGTGACAATCCATTGTAAATCTGAGCTGCTAAGATTAGAATAGAGAATAGAGCTTTATGCTATTTTGCCAGTGTTGGCAACTCCAAAAAAGAAAAGAAAAACAGTAGATTTTTTTCTTATCCAAACAATTATTTACTTTTTATTAGTTACTAAGACTCACATGATTGTAATATCCTTACATAGTATAAAATAAAGTCGCTATTTTCGTTTGTTTGTTTGTCTATATGCTTAAATCTTTAAAACTACGCAACGGATTTTGATGCGGTTTTTTTTAATGGATAGAGTGATTCAAGAGGAAGGTTTATATGTATAAAATTTCCCGAAATTCCCACGGGAACGGGCACAACGCGGGAAAAACCGCGGGGCGCTGCTAGTATAAAATAAAGTCGCTATTTTCGTTTGTTTGTTTGTTTGTCTGTATGCTTAAATCTTTAAAACTACGCAACGGATTTTGATGCGGTTTTTTTTAATGGATAGAGTGATTCAAGAGGAAGGTTTATATGTATAAAAATTCCCGAAATTCCCACGGGAACGGGCACAACGCGGGTAAAACCGCGGGGCGCTGCTAGTTAGGTTTAACTGAGGATAACAAGAAGAAGTAGAATTATTTTCAGCTCATGCTTTCTCTTTCAAATATTTTCCATATCAAATCCAAGATTGACCCATTTTTTTCATTTTTGGCTTGGCATATGGGCGCATTTAGCCATTGTCATGTAACATGAATGTGAAAAAGCGTATAAGAACTTGCACACGACGTCTAAATCACAATTGAATTAATGTTATGGACATAGGTATTTTGGTAATGTGACAAAACATACAGCGCTTTTCTTCTTTTACAGGGTTATTTCTAATCAATTAGCATCCTTTCAGGGGCTTATTCTGTACATCAAAACTAACAACTCTTTTGTTCTACTTTCGGTATTTCGGCTTTTGCGCAGCGTTCTGAGCATAACTTCCCATCCGCCGATTTGTGTGGCGCTTAGTATACAATAAAAGGAACAACCGTGAAGTACCTGCATCTTTGCTGTCGTCGAGTATTTCCCCGGGGCTGGGCGGTGTGGGCTCCTTCTCTTTCTCTGGCTCCGATGGCTTTTCTGGCTCAGGCTCTGTAAGCGGAGAAATAAGGGTGGACTTAGACAGTAGCCTTAATGTACGTGTATCATACTAATTCAATCGATCAATGCTAAAGAGAAACGTAAAGGTCTCTTAGAGTCTTAGTTTACATGTTGCAAAAAAACCCTGTTATTTGGGATCCAAAAAAACAGAATTACTTTAAAAAAAATCTAAAATACGATGTTTGGTGTACTATTATATATATGTATAACGCGCTCGCGGCGGCGGCGGACCGACGCGGCTTGTATTACACTCACCGTGTTCGCGTTCCCGCTCCCGGTCGTGTTCGCGCTCGCGCTTGTGTCCGCGCTCGCGGCGGCGGCGGACCGACGCGGCTTGTATTACACTCACCGTGTTCGCGTTCCCGCTCCCGGTCGTGTTCGCGCTCGCGCTTGTGTCCGCGCTCGCGGCGGCGGCGGCGCTGTTCGCGGCGGCGCGCGAGAGACGCGGGTGAAGCGCTGCGTTCCGCCGCAGACCGTCGCGCCAGACGTAACTTGCGTTCTATTTCCCATCTGAAAACCACCCATAAGATGTATTTCCTCAGTGATATAGCGTGGATTTTCGGTGCCCGAAAATGAAGAAAATCATAAACGTAGTTTAACGAGTCATTGAAATAACTACGACGTAATCTGTGTTGTTTACGCGTGGACGTGTGGTATCTATGATTGTTGTTCTCGCCAGTTCATAATCGTGCATGGTCGCCTGGAAGAAATCGCCATGGGTGATAAGGCCGCCAGTTTATAATCATATTTAGTCTTAAGTGTGTACATAGTGTTTAATTTTTGTTTGTGGTTATAAATAATGAGTTTTGTCGGTCAGCCTGTCATGTTGTTTACTTTGTTAATAAAATAGCGACTTAATAGTCGCTATTTTATATTATTATTTTATTCGGAAAATGTCGCGATTATTTCAGAGAATTCGAGGCGACTTTGTGTCTACTATAAATAGGCCGGTCGGCCCTTGGCCAGGCAGTATCTTGTTTACCTTCGACGCGAAATCATCAAGTGATCAGTGAATAGCTTGAGTGAATATCAGTGCAAGTGTGAAGTGTTTTCGTTCGAATAAAATGTGTCGTGTGTTTTGTGATTTTATGCAATAAAGTGCAGGGTGAATAATCGGTGTTTCAACTTATTATCCAAGAACCCATCTCGTAACATTGCGATTGGCCCAGAAAAAAGATGTCTTTCTTATCCCCTAAAGCGCACAGTGCCATCTAGCGGAAAGTGAGGTGCCACTTGGCGCGGCCCCTCGCGATTTTTTTTCGCATTTCCGCCGCGACCTACTAAAATCGCGATTTTATTTCTATTATTTCTATATTTGTCTTTCTAGCTACCTATCTGTATATGTTAAAGCGGTATGACACGATCCCGTCAACTCTTATTAGATTATAAACAAAAGACGCCGCGCGTGCCCAGATTTTGGTCGCCTGGGCGCAGTGCCACTTTCTAACAAAATTTTCCCGCCCAGATTCTAGTCGCGTGCCACCGAAGGGGTTAAATTGTTTGATTTTGAGCCATAGGAGGGTCGCTAAAAAGTTATACACATAAAGGGGTCGCGTATTTAAAAAGATTGACAAACTTTAAATAAAATATCAAGGAAATACAATGCTCCTAATAATGCATCACTGTTCTCACTTACCTAGTTTTCATCATGTCTCTGCGTTCGATACGTTTGAATATCTCTTGCTCCCTCTCTTTCTCACTCATGGCAGCCAGTCTAGCCCTATCCTCTTCATCGCCCATAAGGTTCTCGTCATAGCTGTAACAATAAATATTTTATCAATTCTTCCTTACTATAGACACTGAATTTTAAAGCATAATCACCTTTTTGGGTGTTTGTGTATTCACTTCTTCTTCTTCCTTCTTCTTTTCAGCCATAGGACGTCCACTGCTGGATGTTGCAGCTCGATGGAATGTTTTAGATAAGTATAGCGTGATTAACTAGTTCGTGATTTAGATGTTTTACGTGACTTAGATAAATCACAATGTGTAGATATAATTTAGTATATAAGCTGTTGTTATTCGATAATAAGGTAGAATATAGTGAGATCGAGAAACAGACTAGTAGACACTAGTCTGTTTCTATTTTAATTCCTATTGGCGCCCCGGCAAACTGGACATAGGCCTCCCCTAAAGACCTCCAATAAGATCTTACTCACACTTAGATCTTCTAAACTACACAATAAATCGCAATGCGGTTTCCAATGACTATTAGATTAGATATGAGCTTCAAGTAGCACAACAAGCTATGGAGAGGGCTATGCTCGAAGTATCTCTGCAAGATCAAATCAGAAATGAAGTGATCCGTAGAGGAACCAAATATACTGACATAGCCTAACGGATTGGCAAGTTGAAATGGCAATGAGCAGGGCACATAGCGCGGAGGACTGATGACCATGGGGTCGAAAAGTTCTCGAGTGGAGACCACGTACCGGCAAGCGCAGCGTAGGACGTCCGTCCACAAGGTGGACGGATGACCTCATTAAGACCGCAGGATCGCGCTGGCTGCAAGTCCAACCGGTCTTATTGGAGATCCAAAGAGGAGGCCTATGTCCAGCAGTATGGCTGATGTCGTCCTATGGCTGATGGATCAGTGAAATGAAGATGATATGAAGTTCACTGGGTCAGCTAGTTTATTATAAAGAGATATCCTTACCCATCGTCGAATTCTTCTTCCGAATCGATGGAGTCATTGTCTGAAGAGTGTGATGATACTTCACCTGAAAATTATAATACAATTCTAATGGTCTTCTGAGTTTCAAAAGGATACAGACAAATTGAGAACCTTCTCTTTTTGGGAAGTCTAATAAGACACTATTTTATAAGAAACTTTTCCTTCAGTACATACAAAGCGGTTTGACTCAACATTTCTAATTCATACTGCCTGGGAATGGAACAGTCTTCCTGCTTTCCTGTTTCCCAAGAGATCTAATCTAAAGCTTTTCAAGGTCAGAGTGAATAGGTATCTTCTAGGTCTGCGTGCTTCATCTTCGACCACAACGTCGCTTACCATTAGGCGAGTTGGTGGGAAAGCGCATTCTTATTCGCGTTAAAAAAAAAAAATATTTATCTGCACATGTTTTAGAAAAAACTTGTACATATTGTATCTATTTTGTACTAGCTTAGGCTTAGATACAATTAATCATTATCATCATGGATATGTATGGCAGATGTGTACTATTAACAGTCAAGAAGCAGGAATTGAGACCATCATTATAAACAACTTTATAAAAGGCCAACCCAGGATACGAGACTAAATCTTCTGTTTCATATAATTATTTTATTCATTACATGTTACAATTTACGTAGGGAACAGCTAATTTCTTTCTCAAATTCAAAGTTGACCCAATAATAAAAGTGGTTCAAAATGATAATCTACACCATATTTTTAAAGTGAAAGTTTTATGACTGCCTCGGTGGCTCAGCGGTTAGTGACCCAACTACTGGGTCAAAGAGGCGTGGGTTCGATCCCCACCCAGGGCAAATATTTATATGATGAACATTGGTGTTTGCTCTGTGTCTGTGTGTTATTTAGTTACTATCTATATCAGTATGTATTTAAAAATATGTATAAGTAGTATATCAGTCTCTGGCAGCCATATCACAAGCTTTGCTTAGTTTGGGGTCAGAGGCCGTGTGTAAGATGTCCCCTAATATTTATTTATTTTATTACATCGCCTCAAAATTTTTCGTTCATCTATCGCATGTCGCGTGACGGTCGGCCGCGGAGTGGGGGTAAAGTGAAATGCGCTCGACAGAGCAGCCGAGGCCAATATGGCGGCGCCTATGGTTCGCATCAGCTGACCGTGTAGTGTATATGTTACAGCCAAAGTAATAAATCTGGATATTATAAATACTGTCTAGCCATTATTTATAATATCTACTCAATTTAGATAAAGTGATAATTGACACAAAATTAATCACATTAACTAGCTATTTTATATAATATCTTCGAAGACTTGGAGGTTTGAACAGTGACAACAACGCGCGAGCCGAGCGAGCGAAGCGAGCGTGCCGCGGCAGCGGCCGGCGAAGCGCCATTGACAATCTGTCCTTATTACGAGTTTGTTTTATTACATTATCCAAGTCTTCGAAGATATTATATAAAATAGCTAGTTGATGTGATTAATTTTGTGTCAATTATCACTTTATCTAAATTGAGTAGATATTATACATAATGACCAGTCATTATGTATAACAACTATTTAATCACTATGACTGTAACATATACACTATTACTCATTTGTGCCAGGATGTTTCACTTTTACCGTGGTTTCATAAAACCACATGGACTTTTTTTTTGCATAGTACATACTTTCTGAATAGAAAGTATGTACTATGTAGCCCTATAGCCTTATTTTTTTAATTGTAATACCTACTCTACATATGTACAGACCGAATGAAACGTCTCGGCGGATGTGAAGTTAGCTATACTAAGCGCTACACAAATCGGCGGACGGGAAGTTATGCGCAGAACGCTGCGCAAAAGCCGAAATATAGATATGCGCGGGAGCCAGAGAGACGAGACACCGGGGCACACCCGCCCGCCAACCTCATGCCTCCCGCGCGTTCCCTACGCCCGTGCTCATATACGCCACGCGGAGTCGGCATTGTGCACACATGTGCAATAATTAGCGAATCACGGCTAACTTCTCATCCGCCGACTTGTGTGGCGCTTAGTATACAAGCTGCGCAATATCCAATCCTGACTGAAGCTCACTTAACAGCTGTGAGAGTTTTTTTTTAGCTCTTTGAGTTTCGTCGAGATGTTCGATTCAGCCTATAACAAAGAGCATGAACCTTTGCCGTCTTACCACAAAAGTTTTACGCACGCTTTAGACAATGTTTACCAGTACAAATTTGCATGGTTAAACAGTGTTTAAAGTGTGTCTAAATCTTTTGTGCCAACCACAATTATTGCGAATAAAACTTTTTTGACTTTTTTTTGGCGGTTGGTGTCTAACCTAAAAATTTTAAAAAGCTAGTTTTACCTTCTTCTGGTTCACTATATGTGTCCTTCTTTTTAGATCCAGCACTATCTGTACTTTTCCTCTGCTCTGGTTTTTTTGGCTCCGGTTTTTTCGTCTCTTTCTGTTTCTCTGCATCGGACTGATCTGTTGAACCTTTCCTACTTTGCGCCTTTTTGGACCCTTCACTCGCGTCACTGTCCGAGTCTGATGAGGATGATGATGATTTGGCTGAAAATAGACAAGTTATATGTATCACTTTTGGGTTACATTGAAATACTTGTAATTTAGGAAAAATCTAAATAGTATTAGTAATTCCCTCAGACCATATAAAAAATTCAAGACAGAACGTCGTGAACAGAAGTGAGGCCGGTTTTTTATACGTGCGATGAGTGCGTCAGTGTTGCGCCGCCATAGTTCGACTGACGAGCCAAGGCGTAGTTTCCTTGTACGTGTAATTGTGTCTGTACACGACGAGACGTAGTTTTGCCGGCCTCAATTGTTTGTTCATAACATTCTTTCTTGATTTTTTATTTGGTCTGAGGTTGTTCCATATATTTAACTTAGAACTTTTTATGAAACAGCTGATTTTTGTTGCGATTTTGCGAGTGGACCCCATAATAATAAGCTGAACTTATTGATTAATACATACACTTCTATCATAGGCAGTGCTGGTAGGCCTCATTACTGGCCACTGCAACTTAAATAGTCACTTGTATAAACTGGGAGCCACTGACAGCTCACTTTGACGTGGCTGTTTGCAGCAGAACATAACTGTAGAGCATTTTCTGTGGTATTGCAAAGCCACAGAAGATACTAGAATAGCTAACAGATAGCATGATGCTTCTGCACTATCATCAACTTTGTCATCTACATCGCCACCATCCTATTCACCATCTAAGCTACTGGAGCAGTTATACCAGCGGCCCAGAGACATGTTACGTTACTTTAAGGAGCTGGGCTGGCTCGGGTAGACGCTGGAGGGGGAAATGCACAAAACACCCCATGCGGGACGTCAGTGCAGGATTTATCGCCCCCACTTAAAATAAGAATTAGGCAGCGATCACAGCATAGTTTGACTAGGTGTTTGTCAGCAATCACCAAACTAAGCAATGTTTGACATGGTCTTAAGATGGTTCAACTTAGCACTAAGTACTGTGGCTAGGATGACACGTTATATTGTAGGTTCCGATAGTTTTAAATTTTTAGCCATGTAGGAGGCATTCAGGTGACTTAAAAACTCTTATGAATGAATATTTTGAATATTTTACAAACAGTCATAGTATAAAACAAAGTTGCTTCCCTGTCTGTTTGTTGTAACTATGTAATGGAATCTAAGGTAACTAATTAAACCATCTTCCAAGGGTCGTAGCGTAATGAAAATTCGCAGCTGTATGTAGTTCTGATGACAATACAATAGTATGGTACTGTCGAACTGATCTGATGATGGAGCCGGAAGATATGAACTGGAACTTTATGATGGAAAATCGTATATCATGTCTCGTCATAGCTGTTTTGGATTTCTTAGAATAGTCTTCTAATGAACTTTGACCACAATTAGGTTTCAAGGTATGATAATAAAGCCGGAAGACAGGCACTGGCATTCCATGATGGAATATCATATCATAGTCATGTTTGCACTTGTGAGAAAGGCCACGTAATGGACTTTGAACACGATCAGGTTATAGCATGTTTTTTTAGTGTTATTAATTTGTTTTACTAGATAAAGTTATTCAAGAGGAAGGTTTATATGTATAATACACCTGTGCGAAGCCAGGGCGGGTCGCTAGTTAACAATAAAACAATAAAAGACCACTCACAATTGTTCTTCTTATCATCATCGTCCCAATCTGATTCGCTGTCTGAAGATTTGCCTTTGGATTTTGTAGGTGGAGGAGATTCACTGGATTTCTTCTTTTTCTTGGCTAAATTTAAAAATTGCTGCAACACAAATATTACTTTATATTTTAGTTACATTTATCGGCGAATCAAAGTTGTTGGCAGCTTTGAAGGCGGTGTCGGCTACAAGCTCAATCCTACAATCCTAACTGAAGCTCACTTAACAGCTGTATACTGTACCAGCCTTTTCATAGTCCACTGCAGGGTGTAGGCCTACCCACAAAAGGTGATTGAGCCATATCCACCAAGCTGGCCCAGTCCGTATTGGTGGATTCAAATACGCCATCGATGTTCTTGTACTAACATTATGCAGATTACCTCACGATGTGTCTTTCACCAAAAAGCCAGTGGTGTAAAATTCCATATGTAAATTCTGAAAAACTCATTGGTACGGGACTGGGTTTTGAACCCACGACCTCACGATTATATGGTCAATGTCATTACCATTAGACCACCACGGCTATAGCTGACAGCTGTGTGAGGATTGGATTTTGTGCAGCTTGTAGCTACCTCCAGCCGCCAAAGGTTTGATTTGACCTATATACAAAATATTTAAGGAAACAGTTCTTAAGACTAAAAAAATCACTGGCTTAAATGAGAATTACATTACATGGTATCGAATCATACAAGTTGGCAGAAGTGAAGTTGGCTACAAGCTGCACAATATACAATCATGCTGAAGCTCACATAAAGCTGCGTTGATTGGGTTTCACACAACTTGTAGCTAAGTTCACATCCACCAACTTGTATGATTCGGCCTATAAACCGGGATCCTTATTCTGGTTTTGTTTTATTTCATGAATAACAACTTCTACCGAGCTAGTGTGCACGCCATGAATTATTTAGTTTGTAGTAGAATGAGACAGCGTTTTGGCAAAGTATATAACTGTCACTTATTCACACATTGAAACAAGTTCTTTTCGTCGTTTTTTGTGGTCACATGCTTAATAGCCATGTCTAGGGTCCATGCCTGTTAACTTCAATTTACTTTATTATTTGCTTTGCTGTTAACAATAGGGGTTAGTTAATACATTAGGAGTTGAATACTGAGTTAGGAAATAAAAATATGAAGAATGATCTAGCCATTGATTGAGTTTCGCACAGCTCATAGCTAACTTCACATCTGCCCACTTGTTCATACAAGTGGGGTCGGTCTAGCTCTCCAAAATTTCTTTTAACTGTTTGGCCAACAACATTGTGACCTTCCAGAACACAGAAACGGTAAATAGGTCAAGATCAATACAAAGAAATGTATGTTTTGATGGTAAAAGATAGGCATACCTTGCAGAATTGATGTATTATAATGTTTCATAGTAACTTTAGACATAGTTACTGACTTTTTAGTATCAACACTATATTATTCTGTGGTTGGTACAGAAAAATCACTTCAATCAATAGTGATCAATTTGCACATGACAGAGCTGTATAGACTGAAGATAATAAGATGTTTACAACACCAAAGCCAAGAATTGGAGTCAAGAATTATATAATCCACAGAAAATGTTGCAGCAACAAAGAAATTTAAGTGTCTACAACAATTTGTATAGGAATGTTTTGGCATGCTCTCTAGAGAATTCCATCATAATAAATAGTGTGCGATATCAAATAATTGGGACGAATTAGGACGTTATATTTAAATACAGCTCTTTTTACATGAGTCATGCTTTGGAGGCCTGCATAGGGCGTGTAACGGACGAATCACGATTCAATAAAAATGTCAACACTATCGACATAATTTCCACAAAACTTAAATGTTGCGCTAATATACAAACCACGTATTACTTAGAGAAAGTTTGTAGCACTAACGCTAGGCAGCATTTGATTCATCTTTATCAATATACGCATCGGAAATACAAGGAATGTAGAAAGACATGAACCTTGTCTAACCTATGATATTTAGCAAAATCTTCACTTACCGAGTCCAAATCGGAGCACTCGCTGCTAGAATCTGAGTCGATGAGGGGTTTATTCTTTCGTTTAGCCATTTTTGGAACTGTGGCAAATGCGTAAATGCTACGAATTTGCGTTGCGTACGTCTACTTGCTTAAATTCACAAGCTTTTCTCAAATAAGCGATGCGACACGAATGAATGAAACGAACGAAATCAAATCAACAACTGTCAATCTGTGAATATAGAATAGATAGCGAAACGAAATTGTTTGTCTATGGGACCCATGGAGCAAGGCATGAAGTTTTAGGAAAACTTCGTGGAGCAAGGTATGTTATTAGAGTTCTCAATTGCGTATAGGGTGTGAGAAAAAAGATGTGCTATACACACTTAGATAGCTATATACACGTGGTTCTGATTTTATCATAACTATTTAGACCAGATAATAGTAATAATCGGCCAAGTGCGAGTCGGACTCGCGCATTAAGGGTTCCGTACCGTATGAGAGCCCCATTCCTCTTGCCATTATTAATAGCGAAAAAATCACGTTTGTTGTATTTGTTTTGTTTGTATTGTGGGAGCCCCCCTTAAATATTTATTTTATTATATTTTTAGTATTTTTTGTTATAGCGGCAACAGATATACATCATCTGTGAAAATTTCAGCTGCCTAGCTATCACGGTTCATGAGATATAGCTCGGTGACAGACAGACAGACGGACAAACGGACATCGAAGTCTTAGTAATAGGGTCCCGTTTTTACCCTTTGGGTACGGAACCCTAAAAACCTGCATATTACTAACTAACTTTTACCCGCGGCTTCGCCCGCGTTATATTTTAATTTTGGCTAATGTTTATGTCGGCTGCGAAACCTAACCTAAGCGACAAACATCAAAATACCTTAGAGGAATGCTTTTGTTGGTTATGTTACGGTTGGAGTGTATGTATATACAACCCCCCTGTGTATTCCCGCCTTTTCGTGGCAGGGGAGGTCTAAGGCAGCTGAAAAGGCGGCGCTCGAAGTCTCCCTCTTCTTTGGGTCTTTCCCCCAAGGCAGCTTAGAGGCCGGCACTCGTTGTTCAGCCGCTTCTAAAGCAGCTGAGTGGATGGCCGGTAGGTTGCCTGCCTTATGAGGAGTGTTGCTTCTGAGGTGGGCTGCAGTGCCGCTCTTGCGACGCTGCAGCCGAGGATTAGGGGCTGCGGTGGGATGGAACTGGTTGTGTGGGTGCCGCCACCTACCCTACCTTCCGCTAGGCCGTTAACCTGTTGGCAGACGCAGTGGGGCTGCAGGGGAAGAGAAGTGTCGGTATCGCGATGGCCGTTCTCACTGCCCTCTGCAGTTGAAGAGACAGGCGCTGGGCTACTATAACTAACCCGTTGCACTGGGATCTGGGCGTTGAAATGCTGTCCGACGCTCAGTGCTGGTTAGTCCCGAGTGGTGGATGACGATGTGTCTTGTGCTCCGAAACACACCGTCATTATGGCGGGAGCGCAAGCTCCGTTATGGAGCCCGAGTCTGGGCTAGCGCTGTTGAGTGCCGCGAAGGAGTGCGAAAAATGTAGGAACGTCCTAAACTTGAAATGACAGGTTATTTCTGGCGCTTAGACGGCTGCTACCGTGGCCCGCTCGCTTACTTTTCATCCTATCCTACGGGAACTGTTAAAGTTATTGGGATAAAAAGTGTCTTTTGTCTTTTCGTCTTTCAAACTATATTCATGCAATAAGTCAAGGCAATCCGTTGCTCCGTTGCTGAGAAAAAGTTATAGTCTTATCCTACGGGAACCGCAATTTTTTCGAAATGGAAAGTATTCTATGTCACTTTCCGTCTTCCAAACTATGCCCACCCCAAAAATCAAGTCAATCCGTTGCTCTATTGCTGAGAAACAGTTATTGTCCTATCCCATGGGAATCACGAATTTTCTCGGGATAAAAAAGTATCCTACTATCATTTTCTGTCTTTTAAACCATAGGTATCCATACCAAAAATCAAGTCAATCTTTTGCTCCGTTGCTGCGTAAAAGAGGAACAAACCAACAAACTTTTCGGATTGATAATATTAAAGTAGGTATGATGATTCTGTACCATAAAGGTAGAATAAAGAAACATGTTAAACCTCTAATGATAGTAGATTTAAAAATATTTTTAATGGCAGACAAAATGACGGCCTGGTATTAAACGTCATAGTGAGATGTGGCATGCAGAGGGAAAAAAACATTTTATCCAATTTTAATGTCAGTTGTCATTTTCAATCCATACTTTTTTTCTCTTCAAGGGGATATAATGGTGGAAAAACAATTTGTCCCCTTGCCATGCTACCTGTGATTTATAAAAGTCTGCAGACAATGTCACCTGTCATCTAATTACGTTTCGCTGTGACGTTTCGTTAAGTGTCATAGAGGAATTAATCACTTAGCGTCTTTGTGATAGTGGCGACAGTTTTGCTTTCGATAGTTTTTTAGACATCTAGAAAACTTGGTACCCATTCGTCATTTAGAGTTTTGTTACTACAATTACTGTTAATCCTTTTAAATTTTTTAACATAATTCCATATTCTAGTAACTGGTGTCATTCTGTTGAAAGAAGTACACAATTCATGCCATGATTTTCCCCATTCCTCAATTAATTTCTTTTTCTTTTTAGCATCAAGACGCTTGTAATTAATAAAATTGGAAATTGTTGGAGAGTGATGATATGTCTTAAGAGCTTCTTTCGACTTTTGAACTGCATCCTCACATAGTGTGTTCCACCATGGAGCTGGTTTTCTCAGAATTTTTGGAGTGTGATTAGATTTCTGCTTAGGAATACATTCATCTCTGATTTGATACAAGATATTTATAAAACTATTGTATAATTCATCTAGATCTGTATTTTCCAAATCTAATTGCGAAAAGCAGGTTTCAGATAAAGTTTTAAATTTAGACCAGTCTGATTTGTTGTACAAATATTTTTCTTCTACAGGACGAACATCATACACCGATGGCTTCACATTTACATCCAGTAGAGTCGGAAAATGATAACTACCCATTGCATCATCATGGACTTGCCATTCACAGAGAGGAGCTAACGAGCAACTTACTAAGGCTAAATCAATTGCTGAAGAATTCTTGTTTGGATATTTAATTGTAGTATGATTACCATCATTTAAAACACACAAGTCAAACTCATCTATGAGATTGTACAAAGAATTACCTCTACTATTATTTTTTAGACAACCAAATAAAATGTGATGGGCATTGAAATCTCCCATTATGAGACATGGCTTAGGAGTTTCAGTGAATACTTTTTTTAATTTATTAGTATTAAATTTAGTAAATTCGCTGTTTGGGGGACAATAAATACACAACACATGTAATTTACCTAATGATGTATCAAGTGCAATGCAAATGTTCTGAATTGATTCGTAATATGAGGTATGAACAACTTCATATTTAAAATTTTGTTTAATTAATATAGCTACCCCATTATGTTCGTTTACAGACAGTTTGTGAATCAAATTATAGGATGGAAAATTTGGAATTTTACTGTTTTTCTTAAGCCACGTTTCATTTAGTAAACATATATCTACATTTTGTTCAGTTAAAAACTTTAACAATAGCGTTTTTTTACTATGTAAACTTTGAATATTGAATTGTGCTATACGAATATATGTGTCCATATAATGAAATTAAATTAAATTAAATTTGACAACAAAATTTCTTTAATTCTTTTATTTGTAATGGGTTCATTCTTGCTATTTGCAAGGGCAACAACGGACTTCACAAGGGCATTTATAATTACATCGTTATCAACAATTTCTTTGGCATTGAGATCTTGGAAGGTTTTTTGTCTTGGCTTTGGTGTTAGAGCTGGGAAGGATGTTCTATCAGAGATTTGTGGCAGACTTACCACATTGGCATAAGACATTTTTTGTTGTTGTTTAATTTTCTTCTCTTCTATTTTTTTCTGCTTAACAGGGCAGTCTTTCGACACGGCAAGGTGAGGGCCAGAACAATTGACACACATTATTTCTTCCACATCACATTCCTTGTAGGAGTGCCGTCCTGCACAGGATGAACACATCTGCTCTGCTCTGCAGTTCTTAGCTGAGTGGTTGAATCGGAGGCAACGGTAGCATTGCATGAGTGGTGGAAAGTATTTATGAACCTGGTATCTGAATAGCTTGATGTATACATACTGAGGTAATGTGGTGGCTGCAAAAGTGACAGCCACTGTTCCAAGAGGAGTCAAATTTCCGTCTACTTTTCGCATAAAGCGTTTGATTGAGACAACATCAGCATCACAAGTAATATTTTTGTAAATTTCTTCATTAGACATTGTCAGCGGAATATGCCTGATGACTCCTATAACTTCAGTCATGTAAGCAGGAATGAAAGCTTTCAGCTTATATCTGTTCAGGAAGCTATCCATCTTTAAAAAATTGTTAGCTGGAGCTGGCTTTTTGAAAGTGACGCCAACCTTATAAGCATTTATTCGGTGGACACCTACAATGCCTTTAACATTTTCAATGAAAAGATTTGTCAATATTATGGGGTTTTTATTACCAACCTTTTCTTCTTCTGTGGATTCAACGTAAACCACGCAGTCCCCACTGTGATTTTCGGGGAATAGCCTCTTGTAGAGGGGCTTATGAAATACTTTGTAGCCATCATTGTTCGTTGAGGATTTTGCAAGTTTTCTCTTCTTTCTCTCTGCTGTAATGACGGGGTCCTCCCCGTCACTAGCAACGCTCATGACGTTATTGTTGCGCCGCAACACCCAACACAAATCTCAGAGAATTGCAAAATTAAAATTTATGAATAATTGAATATTAAAAAACGCCCGCTTCTTTCGACTTCCCGCCAAAAAGTCGTGGTGCATAGAGTGGTTTTCTGTGTTACCAGGTCTGGTCAGTTCGATTTCTCCAATTAATTAGCCATTTAATAATGCAACAAAACCGTACAGGTTATATTTTATGTCATATTTTGTACTAGTAAAAAAAAAGTATTTTAATTAATTTAATTATTTTATTTTATTTCAGAAACATTGCACACTCTAATAAATTGTCAAAAAATTTGAAATAGCGAGACAGTCTCTATAATGACAATATATCATTATCATCGTGGAATCATCTTGCTCCTAGGTGCTGGGAGTGAGGTTGCAGCCTCGAGGATTTCCTCTTTTTCTCAACTTGAGGGGCATCAAGTTGTACCTAGTAGAGTATGTGCAAAACGAGAACCGTCGTCGTGGCGTTACGTCATTGAACTATGATACATAAACATCATTGCGTTACGTGAACTAGCAATAAGATTATATAGATTCAGCAGCCACAGTAGCGACTAGGTATATTTGGTCAATATCGTTTCAATCGTTTTTCAATATTTCTTAGAAATGCGCCTGCTAGAAATTAATAGCGCTAAGTAGCTATTCATTTCTATCAGGTAATTTTTAGTAACGTGATTAAATAATTTTTACCTAATAAAGACCAAAAGTATAGGGTTTACATACCTACCTATTTTGATGCACATTTTTGTACATTTATTTATATGCATTATGCGCGTGAGATAACTGATATTTAAGAAAAACGGTTCCATTGTTAGTAGGTAATTTATTTAAGGCACACTAATCAAAGAAATAACGAAACGTGATTAAAATATTATTTACCTTACATAGACCAAAACTGTAAGTGTTATTTAGGTTTACAATTTCTGTTCAATTATTTGGATGCTTTACCTACGTGAAAAAACTGATATTTGGAGTATGGTCCGGCCAGGGATCATACTCCCTGGCCACCACCTTCATTGACGATTACTCTAAAAGTGCTTATGTACAAATTTTAATATTTATGCACAGTACAAATTATGTACATTTTTTCCATTATATATTTTATGAATATAACGAGGTGGTCCAGTCAGGGAGTATGACACGACTTATCGCCCCCACATCGAATAAGAATAAGAAGGCTAAGCTAATACTTATTAGAAGAAGCAAATTGAAGATAATGAAGGAAACAACACCATCAGTTTTAAATGTTTTATTAAGACTGACAACTTAAAACTAAGATAAATATGTATCGTCAATTCATCACACTGTAGTCAGAGGACAGGCAAGCCTTGAAGAGAAGGCTATTAAAACCTTAGAAATAATTCCATTTAAACAACATAATCAAAACATGTATCTATGCTATAGCTTAAGAATTCACTTAACAAAATTATGTTAAACGCAATTATTTTGGTAGTAGGTAATTAAAATCAAAAATGTTTCATGATACTTAACGATAATAAATAATATTAACATACCTACATAACAACATGTCCTTGCAACTGCGTATAGTAGCGAAAGATGGTTTCTGAGTTTTATAAAGAAAAAATACATTGCCCAATTCAGTTTATTGATTTTAGGATTATCTGTATAGATTGCGAGGCATCAACATCAAGCATACTGCCCAACATTACCTATAACACTCAAGTACAGTGTTTTGTCGACCTCTCAAAAGCTTTTGATCTTGATTACTGTATTTTTTTAATGAAAACTAGTAAATACATGTTTGAGGATACCGGTTAAGATTCCTCATATTCACTTTCAGTAGTGTGCAACTAAAGAAAAAAAAATGGCACACACTCTAGTCATATGTAATGTCGGTTTGAACGCGGAGTTATTCAAGGACGCATTATGTCTCCAACATGATTTATGGTATGTGTTGTAGACGTGGGCACAAGCATGTAATAGAATATTGTATACGAATATGTCAAGTATTGTTCAAATTAATTTCTTAAATATATTTTAGATAAAATCTAATTATTTCTTCTTAAGATTTGAACATTAATCTTCTCACCAACACACACAGATAGAATCGTACAGTCAATACTTATTATAGTTCTGAATTCTAAGAATATATCCAATAAAGAAATATACGCTTTTAAAGAAATTTCTCATTTAATTTGACAAAGGTGACGAACGAAGATTCTTTTAAAACATTACTCCAGTACAATTAGCATCCTGTTAGGGGATTATTATGTACATCCAAACTAACAACGTTTGTTCTGTGACTTTATTAAAAACTCAAAAAAAAAAATATTTTCCTTAGAAAAATATCGTTCACCCGCGACAAAATGTATGGAACAACTGTTTTTTTGACACTGAGTTTTGACAAATTACGTTGCAGAACAAAAATTGTTAGTTTTGATGTACAGAATAACTCCCAAAAGGATGCTAATTGATTAGAAATAACCCTGTATACAGTTTGTTTTGAATTTTGATGTCTAAAGGAAGAGAAAATAATAGATATATGACAATGATGCGTTATTTAATGTGTACAAAATCAGAAACGTGGATCCACCAAGCTGCTTTTCCACTACAGGTGGCATATCTTGATGAGCGGTGTGCGAGAAAATAGTCCACCAATACTATCACTTCACTGCAGTAGTGGTGTTGAATTTTCGTGTAATGTTACATAGAAACTAGAAATAGAAAAACTTCTAACAGGAGGTTTTTCACCAGGGGCGTAGCTACCGCCGTATCTGCCGTATAAATTATACGGGGCCCCGGGCGACGGGGGCCCCCGCAAATAAAAAAAAAACTGCTTTAAATAATTTTACAGCTACAAATTATTTAATAAATCAGTTTGCCGAAAAAAAAGGCAAAGAGCGTGTATATCTAATTTGAATTGTTTGTTAAAAATTTGGAAAAAAGACAAATAGCTAATTATGATGAATAAATATTTCTTTTAATTTTATGCAAACATTTATTTTCTTTTGTGAGAAATCTTTACCCTTCATAAAGGGCCCCAAACAAATTTCTATACGGGGCCAAGGCACGCTATGCTATAATAATAATAAAACGTTTATTTCAAGTAACTAAGACTCATACATAAAAATCACACATTATTGGCAGGTAGTCACTTTGCATTACGATAAAATCTATGTCTTTCACCAAGTCGTTTGCGTCACTACACTTCAGCTGTGACATGATTCTATAGATGGGTTTTTTTCCTCATTGGGACAACTTTTCCTTACACACTACTCAATCTCCGATGTCGTCCGTTAAGGAGTCAAGCTGCTTGGAACCACTGCACAAGAATTCTACTGGTTGTATGACGTCATGCTCGAGCCACCAATAGAATCACTTCACATCCGATGTGAGGTGACTCTATTGGTGGATTTTTTGTGTGACGTAACTCCATTGGTGGATTCTTTATAGATGTTTTACTCAATTGGTAGATTTTTTGTGTGACGTCATTCTATTGGTAGAATTTGTGTGACCCAATAGAATGGTGAAATTTTCTTACACATCGCTCATCCACATTAACAAACCAAACTTGGCGGGTGTGATATTAGCTCCAAGTTGCGCAAAACCCAATCCTGACTGAAGCTCACTTATTTGCTACGCGATTGGGTTTCACGCAGTCCCTAGCCAACTTCACAATGAATGCTACACTAGTGGCTAAGACAGCGAAGAGTGGTGGTACTGTAAATGCGCGAGGGGATGTTCATACAAAGGGTAGAGGGGGGCGGGAGGTGCGTGGGGGGCGCTCGCTGCGTCGCTGTCGTCGTCTGTTGAAGAGTCCAGCTGCTTGTCGCCGGTGCCGCCGCTGGAAGGAAAGAAAATTATTTGGTTAGAGAGATAGGTCTTAACGAGTTATTTTTATGATTAACATTTCAAAAAATCGTCGCGAATGCAGGAGTCGAACCTGCATCTTCGTAACACTAGCCCAACGCTCTCCCAACTGAGCTAATTCGCAGTCCTGACTCTGCGTCGAATTTGTGAAGGCGGCGCCACCTGTGATACCCATATCAGACAGGCTATCACTCAATAATAATTGAAGTTATAAGAACTTCTGAATATTGACGAGAGATGACAAGATAGGTCTTATTGGAGATCCATAGGGGAGGCCTGTGTCTAACAGTAGTCGTCATATGGCTGATGGATGGATAGAGATAAGAAATAGCAATCACAGAAACCTCGTCCGTTCCGTTTGATGCAATCAAGGATTTTTGAAGAGAAAAACTGCTTTAGCGGCTTTGTGCACTTTTTGGGATGGGTAAAAAATGTTCTCGCGTCAGGACACGTGACCTCATCGAAAATTCGTAAGACGGCGCAGGGCGCTTGCGCGAGTGTGCGTGTGTCATATTGTGTTTTACCACATAAATGATAGTACCTACTTTAACAGCTGTTCCATATATTTTGTCGAGGGTGAACGATATTATTCTATGGAAAAACAACTTTTTTTTAGATTTGGCAAAAGTCGTTGAACAAAAGTTGTTAGTTTTGATGTACAGAATAATCCCCTGAAAGGATGCTAATTGATTAGAAATAACCCTGTATAATTTTATCCTTGCACACTTTATCTAGGTACTATGCTAACCTTATATTGGTACTTTTGCTCACAATCCCAATATAAAGAACATCAACAACCTAGCCCCCAACATTTTATAACTCACGAACAAAATAAAAACGGATTAATATTTAGTGTCTCGGCGAGCATTTTGAAATATCATCAATGACAGGCGCCCTCCCAGCCGGCGAAACCCGACACCACGGCTTGTCGCTATGGACGCGTCACTTCTGGCTTGTTCGAGAAAGTGCGTCTCTCTCGCTCTTATTCACTTCTAATTCTGTGTTTCTCTCACTCCTGTAAAATAAGTTCAAGCTAGGCTAGGGACTATAGGACTTCCACTGCTGGACATTGGCGTCCCCTATAGATCTCTAAACGGCTCCAATCTCTTAGTGCGAGCCTGATTCGGATCTCGGTTTTTGCTCTCGCCAGTTCATCCATCCATCCATCAGCCACAGGACGTCCACTGCTGGACATAGGCCTACCCTATAGATCTCCAATAAGACCGGTTGGTAGCGGATTGCATCCAGCGCGATCCTGCGGTCTTAATGAGGTCATCCGTCCACCTTGTGGGTGGACGCTGCGCTTGTCCGTACGTATGACTATATGACTATTTATGTTTCTATGACTGAGATGATGATTAGCCTTAAAACAGTAGTGTGCATACCTACTAGTAACTATAAACTAAATAGTAATTTGAAATATTAACAACGACAAGCCGGCCCTCCCAGTTAGTGGTAACCATCGAGTAATAAATGAATAGAGGTGATGAAGTGAGAGTGACCTCTACAATGCGTCCATATATTTGACTCGGACTCGGACTTATTTTTTTTGGTCTGCCTCGGGTGACTCAGTGGTTAGTGAACCTGACTGCTGGGTCAAAGAGGTGTGGGTTCGATCCCCACCCAGGGCAAGCATTTATGTGATGAACTTATGAATTTAGGTGTTTGCTCTGTGTCTAGGTGTTATTTAGGTACTATCTATATAAGTATGTATTTTAAAATATTTATATGTAGTATATCAGCTTGCTTAGTTTGGGGTCAGAGACCGGGTGTAAGATGTCCCCAAATATACTCGTATGTACATGTATTTGACTCAGACTAGGACCAAGACCGAGTCAGAGTATGGACTTATCATATACAGTAATCTAAGGTCAACACTTATTAGCCAGTAAACCAAAATCAAGCCAATCATAGTAAAGGTACGTGGTATTATTATATATTCTTTGGTAAAGGTTAAATATGGTTACCAAACCTTAATAAAGCTCGTATTTATGCCAAAATCCTAACTTTTTTCAGTAAAAAAGAGAATTTTTTTTATAAAAATAGTTTATCAAATCTTACTACGACATATCCACTGATATTGAAGCAAGCTGAAGCAATAGCGATTGATTGTTTGACATAATTTATTAGTACTACATTCGAAATTCAAAAATATTGCTACCGTAAAGCCATGTATTCCTGAGCAACATTATTAGCTACTAATTATGCCTGTAAATGTAACCCAGGGGTTTTATAATTGAACTTCGAACGGGCTCGAACGTAAGCATACGAGCATTTGGATTATCTTTAGACCTTCAAGGGTCTGTGGATGATCCAATGCTTTTTGTGTAGTCGTAGAGTAGGTAGTTTTAGCATACCCGGCCCCTTGCCCTGATGCCGGGGCACTAGAATACGGCATCGGTATCCCCTGCCTGTAGTAAGAGCCTACTAAAAGGGGACCCTGGGCTCGTGGGTGGACAGAGTTGGGGCTCTGACCATCCACTCAAGCGGGCCCAAGGAGGACGGCAGCGTGTGTGGCAACGCTGTCGTAAAGGACGGTACAAGCCTGGTTTAATCACCAGGCGAGTAGTCGCGTAAAGTGCTGGGAGCACCGGTGTGTTCCTTTGGAGATCCCGGAGCTCCCAAGAAGGCACAAAGGCTGGCCACCGAGGCGGTTTTAGTGGGTACAATCCCACATAACCCTACTGCACCCCAATGCAGTTAAGGCATCTTTAGAAGATTTACCCCTCGTAAAAAAAGGTAGTTTTAACATATAAATTAGTATTGTATTTAGTTGTAGGTAATAAAGGCACTTTTGCCCATAAAAAAATAAACAAAAAAAAGTGTCCGAAACTTTGACAGATAGTATGGAGAATCCGCGAAGTTTCGCATATTTTAATCACCAGGCGAGTAGTCGTGTAAAGTGCTGGGAGCAGCGGTGTGTTCCTTTGGAGATCCCGGAGCTCCTAAGAAGGCACAAAGGCTGGCCACCGAGGCGGTTTTAGTGGGTACAATCCCACATAACCCTACTGCACCCCAATGCAGTTAAGGCATCTTTAGAAGATTTACCCCTCGTAAAAAAAGGTAGTTTTAACATATAAATTAGTATTGTATTTAGTTGTAGGTAATAAAGGCACTTTTGCCCATAAAAAAATAAACAAAAAAAAGTGTCCGAAACTTTGACAGATAGTATGGAGAATCCGCGAAGTTTCGCATATTCCCTAGCCGTTCAAAGTTCAATATTATAGATCCTCGCAGGCCTACTGTAGGTACACTTGTACAGTTTGGCCAGAGCGGAACTGGTGCACCTCAGTGCGTACCTATTATTTGGTGTCTGCAACAATAGGCCCAATTATGAAGGCACCATCGTAATTGAAATTTCTAATTAGACTATTTCTGTTTCTTTTTTACTTTAGGCATTCGATAGAGAGAACACTGTTTACGTTGCTATTATGTTTACGATGGCGCCTTCATAATTAGGCCTATTGTCTATTCACCCGCTCCTCATATCGGAGGTGTACGTCGATGGTGGTAACATAACACCTCAGACTTGTCGCCCGAGGCCGGGGGACTTGTTTAGTAAGTAGAAACAAAGCGAGGGATGTCCGATAATTCGATGATTATAATGTTGTTTTATGTTTATGTATCCCTAGTAGAGTTTTGGAGAAACGACCACCCGAACACTCTTTATGATAATGTCATACCTTTATATTAAATGTCTTGTATCGAGGTTCCACGGAATACATAAAGATTGTTACTCAAACCCAAAACAGATATTTAAGATTATCAAGTAGAAATAGCAGTGAGCGCAAGGCACATAGCGCGGAAGACTGATGACCGATGGGGTCGAAAAGTCTGGAGACCACGTACTGACAAGCGCAGCGTAGGACACTACGTCAACCCACAAGGTGGACGCATGACCTCATTAAGACCGCAGGATCGCGCTGGATGCAAGCCGCTTCCAACCGGTCTTATTGGAGATCCATAGGGGAGGCCGAGGATAACTAGCCTTGGTGGTCTAGCGGTAGTGACACCCGCCTTACATTCCATGAGGTCGTGGGTTCAAATTCCGGTCCCGTACCAATGACTTCTTTAGAATTTATGTACGGAATTCCATATCACTGACTTTTCGGTGAAGGAAAACATCGTGAGGCAACCTGCATAATTCCGTAGAAGAAATTCGATGGCGTATGTGAATCTACCAACCCGCACTGGGACAGCGTGGTGGATATGGCCCAATCACCCTTCGTGGGTAGGCCTACGTCCTGTAGTGGACTATTAAAAAAAGGTACAGGGTAGGCCCACAGTACAACTTTCTTTCTCTCTCTTCTGTGGGGAGGCCTATGTCCAGCAGTAGACGTCCTATGGCTGATGGATGGATGGACATATAAAAAAAACATACAGATGAATTGAGAACCTTTTTTGAAGTCGGTTAAAAATTAGAACATTTTCCTGTTTGGTAGTCGGTAAGTATAATTTAAAATTGAGTCAGTCAGTGTCACAATTTACATACCTATTGAGGTTGGGTTGATGGGTATAATCAGTATCACCGTGACAGCGTGGGATCTGGACACATGCTGATTCCATTTTAACATTTTAATAAGAATGGACTAATCAAACCAATTTATATTAATAATTCATTAATGAGCTCCCCTTGAGAGATGACTCAATAATTTCAATAATTAAACAAATCAGGGAGATTGTACAGTTATCGAAATATATTTTTAAAATAATAATTAATAATAATTAATTGTATTTTAATTTTAAAATACCTAATTACAACGAAAATTGGGTAGTTTTAATTTGTCGATGTGTAGGTACCTGTACGTACTCGATGCTCTAATGGAAGATTTTTAACCCTCGACGAACAAAGAGAGGGGTGTTAAAATTCAAAAGAATACAAACAAATTAACACTTTTATAACCTCGACAAAATGTATGGAACATGCGATTTCAAAGTTAGTTCCACAGTGAAAATTTTTCGTATCATACAGGATTATCTGCTTTTACTTACTGCTATAACTTAGTAAGTACATCGGTTACGGATAACCCTTTATAACGAGTATAGTGATACAAGTAAATAAATATAGTACACTGATATCCTATATCTACTTATATGTTAGTGTAAGTACTTTATTGTATAATTATATGTAGAACCATTATCTAAATACCTAGGTTCTGTTCTCAAATATCGCGGATATACACAAACTAAGCATGTCGAATTAAAAAAAAACTCTTTTTGTAATCGGTCAAAAAATACGAATTTTAAAGAGTAAAAGGAATGACGCGAAATAAATTCAATTACACTAAAATAAGAGTGTGATTCTCGAAATCATAACTGTCCAGTTAATAACCTCGTTTTTAACACATCCCATCGTTAAAATAATAATCGTTAGAACCGTAAAAATAAAAATAACATTCATTAAAATAATAAAAAATAATAACAATGCCGAGTGCGTCCCTGTATGCTTTTAGGACGCAGATGTGCCGGTGTCGGGTTACCTATCTCCGTCTCTTCCGCACGTATAACGCTGTATCTTTCGCACGCGTAACGCTATCCTTATCGCGCGTGTAGCGCTGTCTCTTTCACGTGTACTCATTGGAAGTTCTCCAAATAGACCAAATACAGTCTTTAAAAAGGAAGAGATGTTTTGTCGTTGTTTTAAAGTTTTTTTTTAGTTATTTTGTTTCATTAGTTTCCTTTTGCTAAGGGATTTGCAATATTACACTGAATTCTACCATCTTCGACCGACATTTGATTTCAATTTTCATCATCATCATTAAAATGTAGACTCCGGTTGCATTAACCGTTTAGACATGTCAGAGGCCTTTGAAGCCCGATTACAGAGGCGCCATCGTAATTATATTAGCTAAATACCATAGTTCTGTTTCTCTTTCACTTTAGGCACTCGATAGAGAGAACGCTTTTTACGTTGCTATTAAATTTTACGCTGGCGCCTCTGTCATCGGGCTTTAATTAGGCGGGTTACAAAACTTTGTCTCCAAGCTATCCCTGGTGTCAGAGTTTTTTAAGCCGCTGTATTTCACACACCAAAACAGCTGGTTCGTACCAAAAGTTCATCAACTCTTAACAAAACTATAGTTTTAACTTTTAGTTTTGCTAGTAGAACGGTACAGAATGACAAAAGGAACAGCTGATATTTTTTGTGCTATTCCGAGTGTCCCATAGTAAAACTAGCTCATAAATGTAAGGTTTCTATGCGAAGGCTACTCTATCTCATTCCAACATGTACTTAATATTTGCGAGTACCTATTTCTCTTTCCTTCATATTGTTTACATTATGGTAAAATACCTCTTTTTTCTATAGCTTAATTGCAGGGCTTAGATAATTTGGGCAGCATAGCATTGGAACCATTAGACGGAGTAGACGGCAGTCGTGCCTGTTCTACAAAAGGCATATAATGCTTTAGTTAATTACGCAACGGTCTAAATGGTAGAGTTATGTAACTCATATACTCATGTATAAAATGGAATATACACATCATGTATGAAAAATACTGGACGTCGTTTGATTACCCTGACCTTAGGATAAAATAAAGTAGCTCATAATGAACTACATTTACAACTATGGGACACCCGGAAAACTGAAACATGTCCATCGCGAGTAATCTGAACTGTCTAGATTTTAGATCTAGTATAGACGACTCTACTTAGTAAACTTTGATGGATACGAGTCGCTTCCAACTGGTCTTATTAGATATTCATAGGGAAGGCCTATGTCCAGCAGTGGACGTCCTGTGGCTGAAACGACAATGACGAGGATGTCAGTTTATGTACTACTTACTACAAGATTATTTTTTGCAAAAAATAGCATGACCGACTTCACTCGTGTGCAGAATTCGCGAATATTTCGCACGGTTCGATGTAGCATTTTTCATATTATCGTTGATTTATCAAAAATGGCTCAGCCGATTTTGATATAATTTAAATGGGACTAATTTCGAAGTATACTCTTTCTAATAAAAAAAGAATTATTAAAATCGGACAACTATGAAAAAAGTTATGCGTGGTTATACCTACATAAAAAACAATGTACAGTGTTATTTCCAATCAATTAGCATCCTTTTCGGGCTAATTCTATCAACTTTTGTTCTGCGACTTTGGTCAAAACTCCTCCGGTTCGTCGGTCAAAACGAAACCGTGACATACACATCAAACTTATAACATCTTTTGCATCGGAGGTTAAAAAGGTACCAAGTTAAAAACAAGTAGACAGGGGCGCACTCGTTTGCGTAGCCATTTGGCTGGCTTCGAAGTTCGAACGTAACCTGATACGGATACGGGGGACCTGGATACAGGGATGCCTCAAGGAAGAACCCAGAAATCAATCTATTTTTAACCGACTTCCAATTTTTTTTTGTGTTTGTTCATCGATAATTTCGCCAATCGAATCAGAGATCGAATCAGAAATGAGGAGATACGTAGAAGAACCAAAGTTACCGACATAGCCCAACGGATTAGCAACTTGAAATGGCAATGGGCAGGGCACATAGCGCGGAGGACTGATGACCGGTGGAGTCGAAAAGTTCTCGAGTGGAGACCACGTACCGGCAAGCGCAGCGTAGGACGTCCACCCACAAGGTGGACGGATGACCTCATTAAGACCGCAGGATCACGCTGGATGCAAGCCGCTTTCAACCGGTCTTATTGGAGATCCATAGGGGAGGCCTATGTCCAGCAGTGGACGTCCTTTGGCTGATGGATGGATGGATGGAATTTCGCCAATTGTGAACCGAAGCGAAAAAATCTTATTTAGTTTGAAAGGGTATACCCCTGAGGTGGTCCCATTTAAATTTTACAGAAATCGGCTGAGCAGTTCTTGAAAAATCAACAATAATGTAAACAATTCTTTACTTTATTCATTTATGCAAGATATACGTACAATACATTTTACAATTAGTACTTAGCATAGCGAGCGAAATATCCGAATTTTGTACACGATGGAAGGCGGTTTTACCATTTTTAGCGAAAAATAATCATTTTCAGAATCATTTCATCATTTTATTCAAATTGTGCTAGTCGTGTATTACGTTTTATTTCATCTAATAACAAAAAATTGTTTTGTCAGATTACAAAACAAAAATATTTTTATTATTTCATAAGACGTAATAAATAATTCATCATTTGACTGGTTTCGTACGTAACCTGATACGCTATACGGAGGGACCTGGATACAGGGATGCCTCAAGGTTCAACCGAGAAACCAATATTTATATAAAATGTTCTTTTTGTGATAAACATTTTAAAAATTGACGCGCTTGCAGGATTTGATTAAAATTTATATAACCTGCATCCTCTCTCCCAAGTAGCATTCGGGGTTCTATATAAGATGTCTAGTCGTTCACATGTACTCCACAAGCTGTGCAAGTCAGCTGTATAAGAGCTGTATAGCTTGCTATAACGCTCTTATAGAACCAGTTTGGGCACAAATTAGACAGCCTTAAGTTCACTATGGTTGTACATTAGCAGTATAATAGCATTATAATAGCAGTTTAAGTAGTAACATCGGACTTAAGGCTGACTTGCGGCACTATATGGGACGCAGTGTGATCCATACAATGTACATGAGCGTAATAAAGAGTAACACGTGGCTAAATACACAGCCTTCACAGTTAAAAAATCCGACAAAAGTACTCCAGTGCTACCTAAAATTCACGTGTGCCCTAAATTATTTCTTCATTTTATAATTTTATTCACAATTTAATTGTTTATGGTTTTGTGTGTGCCATCCAAAAACTTAATAACTCCGGCGGATATTTGGATAAAAATTTATGATACCACGCGGTAATGTACCTGTTTCAAAGACTTAATAATGTTAATTGCCATGGGAATGCAACTTTATCGTGAAATGTATACAAATTTACAGCTAAAATATTCACGCGCTTCTGTTAAAACGCGATATTCATTTTAAAATATTTAAAACTGGCTGAGAGGAAATCTACAATTTTCAGTTTTTGATATTATCTTGGCATTATGATTATACTACGGTATTTAATTATAACATGAAACCAAAACTCAATCACTCTATCTGCGTATTTTGTGATAAATCTGCACGATAATTTTTGAGATTTATTATTTGATAAATTTTAGGTTAGAACAAAATGGTGGAAATGAAAGCAAATAAGAGTAGTACTTGTGGACAAATAAACTGCTATTGATGTTAATGGACAACACATATAGTCCTTTTTACAGCCTACAGTGCACATGCGAACCATTTAAACACTTCTGTACAGATAGTAAAAAAGGTTGTTTTAATGATCACAAACAAGTCCTACTACAGCTACTAGCTGTATAACAGTCTAAAACAAGTAAACATAACAGCCTTTGGCTTTATAAATGACCACGTGTGTTCTATTAAAATGCTAGCTCAACAACATCGTACAAGTAGGCCGTTAAACAGCGGTTGCCGTATCTCTACCCTCCTATAATGCTCTTAGTCAGACGGCTGACTAAAGGATAATTGTTAGAGTATTATAACACCAACAAACATATAAAAGTATAACTCTACACTCCTATAAGTCCCTTAGACAGGTGTAGGTGTAAATATTCGCAATAATGCAGCTTATACATCACGAGTGAACTGTAATAATGCTTCAAGTACACCTGGGAACTAAATGTGTACTCTTAAATGGAGTAAAATGCTACTTGGGCTGGGATTCATGTTTCAAGATGCAGGTTCAACTCCTGCGAGCGTGTCAATTTTTGAAATGTTTATCACAAAAAGAACATTTTCTATAAACCTAGTGTGTGAAGCACGATAAAATCATCTAATATTTATATAACTTCTCGTCGTACATTGTGTTAAAAGTAAGTAAGTGCGTATAGGCCGGGTGGCTAGCCCTGGTGTCAGAGTTTTTAGGCCGCCTAAAGGCCTCTGACATGGCTAAACGGTTGAAACAACCGGGCCCTGCAATTTAACGTGTCATCCGAGCCACGGTAGCGCTCAGTTGGAAAATGCCACCCGCGGTCACCCATCCAAATACTGACCGTGCGGAACGTTGCTTAATTTGGGTGATCGCTGACAAACACCTAGTCAAACTAAGGCTTGGTTGCACCATGTTACTTTAGCAATGACAAACATGTTAAAGTAATGGTTAGGGAAAACAATGTGTTGCACTATTTGACAATTTGTAAGTAAGTTCTAGTGGTGGCTAGCCCTGGCCGTCTAAGATGCGACCCACGAGAACGATTTTATTTCGAGTAAAATAGCAATATTTCGTTATGTCTACCTCCTCTAACATGACAACGTACTTAATTCGTCTATTTTTACTCTGTGATGAAGAATCCTCGCGAACGATTTATGTACTTGTGGCACTTTTGTCGACAAACTCTAACATGTGCATGCGAAATTAGCCGAGTTTTGACATTTCACCACGATTACTTTCTCGTCAAACTTTTTGAGGACGAAATACTATGAAATAGGTAAAAGAAACTAAAATTAACAATTAGCGTTGCTGAATTGTGGAGGATTAGCCAAATTGCGGGGAGTTATCTCCATTAGAGATTGTTGTGGAGATAGATATTTTGTTGTACCGATTTTGCGAGGTAGTTTTGGTAAAGCCAGGCTCCATGCGGAGAATATCCCTAGATTTCAAATGCAATTTAGTAAACTATCAATTTGGATGGGGGATCGGGATAATTTTTGACCTAATATGGAGAATTTTACTTAGTTTATTGAACTCCATCTTCTTTTTTTAGGCGATTTAAATGAAAGCTTGTTTTTAACAAGGATATTTTTTTACTTTCATTTACTTTTTATAAAAAATTACATGACATTCTAGTTATGACAATTTGAGAAAAACCATAAAAACGTGATTCAGATAAAATATTATTTGCATTATATCGCATGTACTTCTTTTTTGTATTTTCGATAGTAAAAGAGGGCAATAGAGGTACGGTTAATTGAAATCAGTGGTATTTTTATTTATTAAAGAGGACGTTTGAGTTACTTAATCCGTAATCAATAAATACATAATTAGGTCTGTCAACATTGGCTTATTGACTGTTCACGTTCAGTCCGTTCACAGTTATTTTATCTCTTACATATCTAACTACATTTTACTGTCTCTGTTTAGTCATTGTGAACCATCACAGGTTAGATAGAGATAGCACAAATGTCAGAGGTAAAATAACTGTGAACGAACTGTAGTTACGTTTCAAAACTATATTTTAAATCACAGATTCAAAATTACTAGAATCCACTGTGGCAGTCGCGTCTGCTGCCCATGTGGGGAATCCTGCCTCCATTTGGGATTGGTGTAAGGATTGATTGAATGTGGGGAATACGAAAAATCCAAAGAAAAAAAACACACGCGCAGTGACAGAATTCGCACGCTGGGACGCCCCCTAGGACCATAAGATTGCGATTTCAGCGTCGCGAAAAGCAAAACTTGCGTTAAATGTGCTTAAAGTTACCTGTTTCAGTCATATAAACTCTGAGTGGGGAATCGGAATATTTTATGTCACCAACTTGGGGAATTTGAATTTAATTTTTGGGGAATTGTGCTCATGTCACAGACTTCCAATACAGAAGGCTCATGTCCATAACTCCCCAAAAATAAAAGACAAATTCCCCAAGTTCGGGACAAAAAAAATAAAAATAAATAAATAGCATCAGCGCGTTGAAATGTTGCCATTTAAGGACCTCTCTTATATTATTTTAATTTGATTTGACATTAAAATTCTTATTTTGGTGATAATTCTCACCAAAATAATATAATAGTTTTTCTTCTTTACCTTGTTGATCAATTGAAATTTTTTCAAACAAAAATCTGGCAAAAGCCATTGGGAATCGAGATATTTTGTTTTCTTTTTGAGTTGTGCTGTATTAAAATCAATGGATCTCTTTCAGATTATCTCGAGAGACCACACTATCCCTTTTGGAACCTCTGTGTTTTGAATGAACTAAATCAGTGTTGCTTAATTGCAAAATGATATATCCAAAGTAGGTTTTCACAGGGCGACACTAGTTTTTCGTGACCATAGATCACGATTCTATGACAAGAATTTACTTCACACGAATTGGTATTTCGGACGTAATACTTTCGTCAGGTCGTATGCTAAGCCAGCTGGTGTCAGAGTTTTTAGGCCGCCTGAAGGCCTCTGACATGGCTAAACGGTTGACAATTTGTAAGATGACGTCATAACTTTAACTGTAACCGTAACCGCCCACGATTCACTGGTTGATGTTATTGTTAACGTTAATTGTCTGTCAGAATTGTATAGTCCTGATAACTTTAACTATTCCAAGGAATACGCTGGTGCAACACATTTCGCAGTCACTGTTTAAGTCAGCGTTATTGTTATTGTTAAATTTGAAAATAATCTTAACTAAGTATAACTACCAATTTGGTGCAACCGAGCCTAAGTACGCTACGAGTGCTGTTTATGGTTACGATTTACAATATTGTTTTAGTATAGTTTATGTAGTTGGTAGTAAGAAATATTAAGAAAATATCCATATGTTGACCGAAAACAGTTTTACCAATCTTCAACTTTTTTTTTATTCTGCATAGGTTTGCGTTTGACCACATACTGCCTGATGTTGAGCAGATAAGCGGTCTAAGTTGTAGCACACTTACCTAGAAGATACCTATTTACTCGGGATTTGAAGCATAAACTAACACCTCAGAACCTTCTGTTTGGGTAACTTTTTAAAACTTTGGGCGATGCTTTAGAAAATTGTACATAAATATGTAAATAGCTTGTAAATAAATTGGCAGTGGGCTTGAGCATTTGGACTATCTTTAGACCTTCAAGGCTCTGTGGATGATCCAATGTTTTTATGTAGTAGTAGTGTAGGTAGTTTTAGCATATAAAGTAGTGTTGTATTTTGTTGTACTTTTGTCCGTAAAAAAACTAAGTAAATAGCTTTATTTATAAAATTATGTGTCGAAGGTTTTAAAGCAGAAAGCCAAATATGTGATTTTATTTCATGTCGGTGTTAGCTCTGCACCCTGTATATTAATTTCACATCTATTAAAATACAATTGTGGCATCTACTTCAGCAACATGAACATTTTTAGGGTTCCGTACCTCAAAAGGAAAAAAACGGAACCCTTATAGGATCACTTTGTTGTCCGTCTGTCCGTCTGTCAAGACCCTTTTTCTCAGGAACGCGTGGAGGTATGAAGCTGAAATTTATATCAATTACTCAGGTCTACTGTCCCTTGAAGCTGTGAATCAAACTTCTAAGCCAACGCAATCAAAAGATACAGCCGTTTATGCCGCAAATTTTGAAACTCGCAAGTACTCGCAAGGGAATCAAAACCTAAAGGGTACTTCCAGTCGACCTAGAATCTTGAAATTTGGCATGAAGCAACGTTTTATAGCACACATAAAGGAAAAATTCCGAAAACCTTAAATTTTTAGTTACATTACAAAATATATATTTTTTAATAAATATAAACTTATTACTTTTTTTGTCGTAATGAACGAACTTTGTAAACCTTGCAGGTTTGTACGGAACCCTCGGTGCGCGAGTCCGACTCGCACTTGGCCGGTTTTATTTTATTTGAAGTGTTTTAAACAGATGTAGTATATGAAACTTCTGTTCTTTACCTCTAACTTCAGAAACCTGTTTCAATAACAATTTTTCCAATAGAACGTCTCTACATTTTTGACATCGCCTCTTCGAGCAAATATCTACAGAGCCACAGTCCCTAAGTAAAAGAGTAAAAAATGTCCGAGCGCCGTCATACATACCGACTTAGATATTTACATTAAATAAAAAATTCACAATGACCCGTTTTCCTATATCGACGTTATATCACCTAATTAGTGCTTGTAACATTGTAACTGAGCAATTTGGCATCGCGCGGCGTAGTAGTCGGCTTACAATCGCCTTACGACTAACTAAAAAGCCCGTCCACTACGTAGCTTGGGCAGAATTTCGTCTCGGACACTTTTTTGCACGATTGTGACTCCATTGATATTTGCTCGAAGCATCGCCTGCATCAATTCAACAACTCGTGAACAACATTATAAATATTTTTATCTACACTAATGTTGTAACATTCTACTTATGTTTCCAATACTTGACTTATAATGACTACTGTTATAGCGCAGACGACAAAACACTCAATTTAAGCAATTTCACATGATGTAATAATATCCACATCGATATCGTAAAATCTCATTATAACATCGCGCGCTCGCTCCTGATTGGCACTGCGCGCGCAGCTGCGCTCTCATTGGTTAGATTTTAATGGCGCCAAGTTCACTGTGACAATACACGTACGCGTGAATTTAATGTTTCGCAATATGTTTTTTATTTTTTATTTTTATTAGTGAAGATAAAGTAGTGTATGCAACTGCATATAACACGGGTATTAAAACACTCGTTACTATTATGAACTCACACTCGTGTTTTAATCCTTCATTATATGACAGTTGCATAAACTACAATTTTCGGTCTGAAGGGGTTTTTAAGAAACATCTACCTAAAAGACTTCAGAAACCTTTTGTTTCGACAACTCTATGACCAATTCTACTACTATTATGCATGTGTCTACATTTGTGACGTTAGTTAAAACTGTGGCACCTAGATCAACCTAGATTTTTGTTTCAAAGGTGCCTGCAATCCCAAAAACTAACCATTCCATAAAATCGTCCGCCTGCACCCGAATGTTTTTTTTTTTTTTTTTATACTAGGTTTAAACTGCTCCAATTACATCTTAACGCGTTAATTAGCCGAACGCTTAACGTCGTTGGCCTCATCCACGTAACGGCTTAATTAATGCGCTGATTCACGTGTTAAGGATTCAGGCGGAGCAGTAGCATAATATCATTACAGTAAATAAATTGAAATTATTTCAAACATCGGTCTCTACATGTAAATTTATTATTTTTTAATTGGCTTTAGATTTAATAATAAAAAAGAAATATATTTCCCAAATTTTTTTATTGGCTGTAGATTTAATAAACAACTACCTACTAATACATAATATAAATCTATCTATCTATCTATATATATATAAAAAGGAATCGTTAGTAGGTTGTTAGTCTCGCTAAAACTCAAGAACGGCTGAACCGATTTGGCAAATTTTGGTCTTGAAATATTTGTGGAAGTTAAGGGAAGGTTTAAACGGTGAGAAATTTTATAACAGTTGCGAGAAAAATAACAACAACATGGATTTCATTTTCCCATACAAAATTTTCCGGCATGTACAAAATGTCATTGACACTTGACAGATGGTGAGATGAAGTTCACCGGGACCGCTAGTACTAATATATAAATGCGGAGAGAGAAAACAACCGAATTGAATGCTTAATTTGAATGGAATTTCATATTTCTGTTTAAGGCCAAGCAACGTCAAAAGATAAGATCTGAAAATATGAGATTCCTATTTATTAAAGAACATAATAGGAAAAATAATAATTCATTTAGTTGAGGAGTGAAACAATGTCGGTCTGTCCCTCGATGACCAGTGTGCTTAGCATACAAGACCACGACAAGAGTTTATCGTCGTGTGCAAGGGTGACAGATATATGCTTCATCATAACTCTGTCACGCTCTGACACGTCGATAGGATAATTTTATGGTCCTTATGCTAAGCCCGCTGGGGACAGACAAGATTTTTTTCTTCCATTTTGTCCCCCGGGGGACAGATCCGGGGGACAGGCTGGAAAAATCCCTTAAAAGGATGCTAATTGATTAGAAATAACCCGATTTGTTTGTTTGTCCGTGTGTAAATTGTATTCCATGGAAAAAAAATTGATTGAGAAATTATTTCAAGAATCAGTCTGTCCCTTTGTTTTATCATGGCGCCTACTACAGTCTACAATAAAGCTACACCGACCGAACCGAAGACTTCAAACAATTTCCAAAGAGCAAAGAAAAAGATCAAAAAAGTCTAAATAAAAAATCGGCCAAGTACGAGTCGGACTCGCGCACGGAGGGTTCCGTACTGTATGGGACCCCCTTCCATTTTTATTTTCTTTTAATTTTATTATGTATTATTAAAGTGAATTTACAACTGAATATTCTGTGAAAATTTCAAGCATCTACTTATATAAACATAGAGCGAAAAACGGCAAAAATATCAGGTTTGTTGTGTGGGCCCCTTAATTATTAATTTTATTCTGTTTTTAGGATTTGTTGTTATGGCGGCAACAGAAATACATCTGTGAAAATTTCAGCTTTCTAGCTATAACGGTTCATGAGATACAGCCTGGAGACAGACCTATAGACGGACAGACGGACAGCGGAGTCTTAGTAATAGGGTCCCGTTTTTACCCTTTGCGTACGGAACCCTAGAAACCGTCCGCCTCTCTGGCGTCCGTCAAAAGCCACTGTTAATCCGTTTGCCCACCCGACTGATACCTCATGGATTGATTCCGCTTCACCGGCCGACCTCCTTCAAAACTCCTACCTACTTTTTCTATTTCTACATTTTTTTACATTTTTATAGCGAATATCCGCGTTTGACCAAAATTGTGGTCGAAAATTAAGCACGCAGACAATTGAAATTATATTAAAAGACTAGCTGACCCGGTGAACTTCATATCACCTTAGCGCCACCGGCGACAAATACTGTAAACATTCACAGGTAGGAACATTTTGTATGGGAAAATTAATTTCCAGTTTTTATTATTTTTCACGCTACTTATAAAAAAAATCTCATCGAGCTTCCACGGATATTTCAAAATCTAAATTAGCCATATCGGTCCCGCCGTTCTCGAGTTTTAGCGAGACTAACAACCACGATTCATTTTTATATTTAAGAAGAAGAAGATAATTGAAATTTAAAGAAATAGTAATATTACTTTGACTGTGACGTTTAAACATGTCATCCAAGCCAAAGCATCGCTCCGTTGTAAATGCCACCCGCAATCACCGACCCAAGAACCATTCTAGCCATAGGATGTTCACTGCTGGACATAGGTCTCCCGTATAGATCGCCAATAATACCGGTCGGTAGAGGCTTGTATCCAGCGCAATCATAGTTAGACCTTAATTCCTCAAACTAAATATAAAAAAATGCTAACCTAGAAGAACTAATAAAATACTTATACAATATCCTTACCTGTCTTTGTGTTCAGCTTGTCTGTCCCTTTGCCGTCGGTTCTTGAACCAATTTGAAACCTGCAAAGATAGTTACATTATTTTATTGTAATATATAAGTATATATATCTATGACTGTTGAATAATGACACTAAGATTAGGTATATGAGGTTTATCTCTCCCAAAATGCAGCCCTAATAAATTAAATTAGAGTCACATTTGTGTTCCTGGTCTTTTGTACCTTAGGTGTGAAAATTCTGTCATTCCACCATTCTTTTGAAAAAAATCCTGGCAGCTCTATATCAGCAAATTGGGTGAAACTAAAATATTAATTATTAAATAAGTTAAATTAGGTACATTAACGCAAAGACAACTACAAAGGATTGATTTTTAACCCCCGACGCAAAAGAGGGGTGTTATAAGTTTGACGTGTCTGTTTGTCTGTCTGTCTGTCTGTGGCATCATAGCGCCCGAACCACTGAACCGATTTCAGTTTAGTTTTTTTTCGATGAAAGGAGACTTAATCGAGAGTGTTCTTAGCTATGTTTTATAAAAATTGATTGAGCCGTTTAAGAGTTATGGTGGGTTAAAGTGGGGATGGAAGAACCAAAATTCTACAAATGTGCCCAAAATAGTCCTTTTTCTAGGTAGGTTTTTGTGTCGGGGGTTTTCTAAATATTTAATTTAAGTTTTTTATGTAGTTTTAGTCTATGTAAGTAGTTTTGTATTTTGTTGTAGTTAATAAAGACACTTATACATAGGCCCCAAAAAAAAGTCTAGACAGAATTACTAGACAAAAAACAAACTAAGAAAAATATAAAAATAACGTCGAATTATCGGCCAAGTACGAGTCGGACTCGCGCACGGAGGGTTCCGTACTGTATGGGAGACCCCCTTAAATATTTATTTTATTTTTATTTTATTATTTATTATTGAAGTGAATATAAAACTAAATATTCTGTGAACATTTCAAGCATCTACCTGTTACCATTATTAATATAGGGTGAAAAACGTCTAAAAATTCAGGTTTGTTGTATGGGAGCCCCCCTTAAATATTTATTTTATTTTCTTTTTAGTATTTGTTGTTATAGCGGCAACAGAAATACATCATCTGTGAAATTTTCAGCTGCCTAGCTATCATGGTTCATGAGATACAGCCCGGTGACAGACGCACAGACAGAGAGATGGACAGACGGACATCGAAGTCTTAGTAATAGGGCCCCGTTTTTCCCTTTGGGTACGGAACCCTAAAAAGGGCCTATCTTGTTTGATGATGATCATCATCATATGCCGGCCGGCAAGCACTGCTATAGGGCGAATCATACAAGTCGGCGGATGTGAAGTTAGCTACAAGCTGCGCAACATCCAATCAACGCGCAGCTTTATGTGAGCTTCAGTCAGGATTGGATATTGCATAGTGGATTCCTAACCGGACTAATCATGATCGGATGATTTTGAGAAGTACCTACGCATTTGTTGAATTAGCCATTTTGAACATAAATACACCTTAGATAAGTTACAATTTGTATCTACATTAGGCATGATGACTGGGTAAAAAAAATCATAATTATAATTAGTCCGTGAGTTAGATTATCAAAAAATATTGGACACGTATTTTTTCTTTTGTCAATCAAACAACAAATGACAAAGATAAACCTTGTCAAAGTTTGGGAGTGGGGGTCGTGACGTCACCTCTCTATCACAGAAGTCTATACATTTGCAAGGCACTTGTGACGTCACGTGGAACTTTAACGGGCTATACCTTCATAGGATTTTGTTTAATTGACAAAAAAAATACGTGTCTAATATTTTATCACCGACGAAACGGAGGAGGTACTTAATTTGTCGCGTATATTGTTTTGTACAACCACGCATAACTTTTTACGTAGTTGTCCGATTTTGATAATTATTTTTTTCATTGAAAAAAGTATTCTCACTTCGAAATTGGTCCCATTTAAATTTAACCGTAATCGGCTGAGCCATTTTTGATAAATCAACAATAATGTGAAAAATGCTACATAGATCCGTGTGAAATATTCGCGAATTCTGTACACGGTTGAAGTCGGTCGTGCTATTTTTTGCAAAAAATAATTATTGATAGTCTATCTGACGGACTAATTATACTTTTTTAGTGATCATGCCCATTGAACAGCCAGGTAAAATAGGTAAACATCTAAGTGTATCTAAGCAATATCTATGATCTAACCACCACAATGTAACCGAGTTTTTTCTCGTGTAACAGTATCCTCGCGAGGTAGAGGAAGCGGCGCGGGCGGTGTCGGGTGCCGCCGCAGGCTTCATGCCTCGCTTCACACGAAAGTGGAAAAAACATGACAGATACGACCGTAACTATCATTTATTTTTAAATACAAAAATAAGGCTTGACAAATTAAAATTAACATTAAATAATCAGCCAAGTATATGCTAAGAGAAAAGAAAGAAAAATGGACAAGACTAATAACTGAATTGTGTCCACTGGATAGTAAAAGAAAAAGAGGTAGACAAATCAAGAGGTGGGAAGAGGGCCTCAAAAATATAGCGGGCCCAACGTGAACACGTGCGGGAAATGACAGAGAAAATGGGAAATCTTTGGAGGAGGACTTTGTCGGAAGACAAGTTGTACAGGATTAGGAATAAAAATGAAATAAATTAACTAAAAAATATAATTATATTATGTCTGGGAATAGGGGCTTGTGACGTCATTTCTCTGTCAAAGTCTATACATTTGTAGACTCGTCGTGATGTGACGCGGAACTTTAACGAGCTAGATATATCTTCATCGATTTTTGTATAACTGACTAAATAAATATTCGTCTAATATTTTGATAGAGTCTGACCAACGAAAGCTGTCCAAGAAAAAAGGCGGGAATTTAAAAAAATCAAGAGCTGTTAGCTTGTTTTCTAGTACCGCTCAGCTGATCTCCATGAAATTTAGCATGCAGATAGTTTATAGAACTACGTGCATGCTAAATTTCATGGAGATCAGCTGAGCGGTACTAGAAAACAAGCTAACAGCTCTTGATTTTTTAAAATTCCCGCCTTTTTTCTTGGACAGCTGTCGTTGGCCAGACTCTAATCTATCTGACCTATAGATATAATTAGAAGTACAGTGAGTGACTTGAACGGTGGTGAGGCTAGTAGTCTCGACGAGCTCCCTCTTCTGTCGCGACGCACTGATCTTTACTCTTTGAGGATATGATGCCCTAGTCCAAACAGCCAATAACGGTACGTGGAGCCATTATTTAGAGTAGAGAACCTGTTTTCTTACATTTAAATAAATGCGTAATCAAATTTCATGACGGTTGTGAAGACTCTTCCCATCCAGACTCTCCACGAGGCTACACGAGGGAACACGTGTCGCCTCGTCTTCCCTCGCCTCGCCTCGCTGTCGCTCCACTTGGCGTGGATGGCTATTGGCTACTTACTCATGCCTCCTCCGCTTGTCAAGACTCGTGCCGAGAGCTTCCCGCGCGGCTTGCGAGAGTCTAGATTGAGCGTTAAGTGAGCTTTAGCCTGGATTGGGTTTCGCTCTGCTTAGCTAACATCACAGCCGCCAAGAAGCGTGATTCAGCCTATAGTATATTATGTAGTTGGTAGTTGACCTGTACAGTGGTGAGGCCGGTAGTCTCGGCGAGCTCTCTCTTCTCCCGCGGCGAGGGGTACGGGTTGTGCAGGTACCAGTCGCGCAGCACGGATCTTGACTTTTCCTGGAGGACAAACAGTGAAACAGTGCTTTATTGCGTTTGTATGAAATAGCAGCCCATGAAACATGTGGGTACATGTGGACGAAACTAGTGTTAGCCAGGGAGTGATATGACCTTCTTAAATAAACTTCCTCGTCGCTAGAATCACACATTTTAGGCTTTTAACTTGTTTTCAAGTTTCTTGTTTTAAACATAAGGCTTTAAATAGCTCTATGGGTTTTAACAATATGACGAGTAAAATGGCGCGCGCAAAGCTAATAAAATAATCGGCCAAGTACGAGTCGGACTCGCGCACGGAGGGTTCCGTACCTACTGTATGGGAGCCCCCCATAAATATTTATTTGATTTTAATTTTATTATTGAAGGAAATATAAAATTAAATATTCTGTGAAAATTTCAAGCATCAACCATTATACCATTATTAATATAGAGCGAAAAACGTCTAAAAATTCAGGTTTGTTGTATGGGAGCCCCCCTTAAATATTTATTTTATTTTGTTTTAGTATTTGTTGTTATAGCGGCAACCGAAATACATCATCTGTGAAAATTTCAGCTGCCTAGCTATCATGGTTTATGAGATACAGCCCGGTGACAGACGGACAGACAGACAAACGGACGGACAGACGGACATCGAAGTCTTAGTAATAGGGTCCCGTTTTTCTCTTTGGGTACGGAACCCTAAAAAAAAGTACACCAAGAAGGTTCCGAGTCTGAGTTCTTAACAAATTAAAAAGTTGAATGATAAATTCGGCACCATGGAGATAGAAGTAAATAGGTTTAATGATGTTTTGAATTCACGCGGTCATATCCGAAGACTGAACGTGCTGCACGTTGATTAACTTCGATGGTCGTTAACCTTGGAGGAACCAAGTCAAACTACGCTTTGAGCTATATGTAGAGGGATTCTCTCACCTTGAAGCAGTATGAAGTTTCTTCACCATCCCAGATAGTCCTGGGTAGAGGGAATTTGCGGCGCACGCGGTATTTACCCACGGCACCCAGCGGCCGGCCGCGGAGCCGCTCTGCCTCCATGTAGTGAGCTGCAAACAACACTTCCATTGAATAAAGCAGATTTTGAGAAGGAAATATGAATGCCAGAATCGCTAAAGTTCAATATAGATTTTATGGGCTGGTTGTGTCTGTCCTATAACTAGATAACTGACTGATTGAATAGGAATGTTTGCCCTGGGTGGGGATCGAACCCACGCCTCTTTGACCCAGAAGTCAGGGTCACTAACCACTGAGCCACCGCGACAGTCCATAATGAATGCCCTACTACTGTAACTACCTAATTCACGGACTGCATGTGTAATTTTTGTTTATTTTCTCATACCTTTTAGCCATAGACTCTGTAGCTTGGCGTGGTTATGCGCGCTAAAGCTGTGCGACTCCAGCAGCCTGTACAGCTCCTTGAAGTTTCCTCTGTGGAAGGCCACCATGGCCTTGGCTTTGAGCACCGACTCGTGCGCGTGGAGCCGCTCACACGCTGGTAGGGACCAGAGGAACCGGCCTAGCCGCTCGATGTTGCCCGCTTGTTGCAGGACCTGATGACAAAAGTAGAGTCAGTTTACCGTGAAACCTCTGATCTAGACACGCGGCAGCGTGTCCAGCCAAAGTGTTCTACAGAAACCTGGCGACGCAGCGGCCGTGTGTAATATTACACGAACCATTTGGAGCTACCTTTGACCTAACTCAAAAACTAGTTAGCTTACATACATGAAATTTGGCACATTTACTAAAATCGTTTAGCTTATTAAGAATCCAAAATTTCATGAATTTTGCTCAATCAGTTATTGATATATTAAAGTTTAAAAACTCGTGTTTCATTGACTGATTCACTCACTGATTCACTCACTGACTCACTGACTTATAGATCAAAAACCTAAACCACTTCCATATGACCTAGAATCTTGATTATATTTTTGATGAGATTAGAATAACTGTTTCTCGACAAAAATTGCATAACTGACTTTAACCGTGTACAGAATTCGAATAGTTCACACGAATCGTATCATCAATGTAGTAATTGACATTGTTCACATGTTTATTTTTGAATGATTGGGCAAAGATTAAGATTTAATCTTGTTGTATTTTTTTTTTGAGTTTTAAATAATACTTGCGATAAAATTATAATTTTAACTAGTTGTCTTTTTACGGTTGTAAAAAGAAGACAATTTTATTTCGAGATTGTTATTATTATTCAAGATGCTATTATTATTACTATGTTTAATGACTTATAACAAAATGTTATCAATAAATTGTATATGATTATAATTTTCACATTATTGTTGATTTTTCAAAAACGGCTTAGCCGATTTCGATAAAATTTAAATGGAATTACTTCTGAAGTACGATCTACCGAACGAAAAAGGAATCACTCATTAAAAATTGGCGGAGTAATCGCGTTACATATAACCCGGTCAGAATATCTGTGCACCTCGCTGGAATGCGGCGCCTCTCCCGCTTCCCCTGTCTCCTCTCCGCGCACTCCCCGGTGCGACAGTACGGTTAGCATCTTCGTTGCCGATACACGTCCCGAGAATAATTATTTACGTCCGGACGGTATACTAGACGTCCGGTAACGTATATACGTCCCGATAATTCGATATGACGTCACGAAGTCAGGTGCACAGATATTGTGACCGGGTTGTAATTACATATCTACATATTAAGTCTAATTAAGAACTTCCCTTTCTGAAGTCGGTTAAAAAATAGAACTAAAAGCCAGAAAAGAGCACTATGATATAATAAGATGCGAGCTGCATTATGAGCCGAAGCTATAGTCATCCGAGCGCTATATTAGTAGGTAGTTATTGTATAGGTATATGTATAGGATAACTTTACAAGTCCGTATTTTCACACTTATCTTTTAATATAGATATATCAACGACGATCATTATTTAAAAAAGTTTAATATAAAATTAATGAATAATTAATCAATTTAAGTATGTGTAATTTCAATTTTATCATTTTTTTTGTATTCGATGATTTATTATGGGTGTTTAATTTTTGGAAATACACGAGTTATCATTTAAATAATCGTTACGGTGTTTAGTAATTTGATTTGAAAGTTTTTATTTTTGTACCATCCACAAAGCTACTTTGTATATACAAACTACATACTATATAGTAGGTGTACCGGTCGTGGCCACTGACCCGGTTTTGGCCATTTAGTCACAAAATGATTGCAAAAATGATAATTATAAACAATGTAATGCCATAAATATTGTTTGTGTGAATCTAAATGTTTGAAAATTTCTTTATTAATGTTATTTTAACATGAAATTGTCTTTTTAATCCTTAAAAATCCAAGTGGCCACAAATGGTAGTAGATGGCCACAACCGGTGCATCTACCCTACCTAAATATAAATACAGGATAGAGTGCAAAAGTGAAAACAAAAAATGGCATATTTGCACATCTGTCTTTCACAAGCGTTTTGTTGATTTTGACCACCCTGGCAGGGGTTAATTTACTTCAGTTTCTGGTTATTTAAAACCGGTCGTTTGTTTTCGGTTATTACTAACCCATTTCTTGGATTTTTAATACAAAAACTATCCGACTACACGTAAAAATAAATGTCACTAAACATTTGTGTTGCACGCAGAATTCCGTGCCACTTTTCGAAGTATTACAGCGTAGAACGTACACCGACTAGGATTTCTGATCTAATCAAGACCAAAGGATCACGTTGGATGCAAGCCGCATCCAACCAGTCTTATTGGAAATCCATAAAGGAGGCCTAACTCCAGCAATATGCATCCTTAGGCTGATAATGATGATGTACTAAATGTGATCTCAAAGCAGCGAAGATGTTCAAAAAGCACCGACTAGGATTTCTGATCTAATCAAGACCGTAGGATCACGCTGGATGCAAGCCGCATCCAACCAGTCTTATTGGAAATCCATAAGGGAGGCCTAACTCCAGCAATATGCATCCTTAGGCTGATAATGATGATGTACTAAGTGTGATCTCAAAGCAGCGAAGATGTTCAAAAAGCACCGACTAGGATTTCTGATCTAATCAAGACTGTAGGATCACGCTGGATGCAAGCCGCATCCAACCAGTCTTATTGGAAATCCATAAGGGAGGCCTAACTCCAGCAATATGCATCCTTAAGCTGATAATGATGATGTACTAAGTGTGATCTCAAAGCAGCGAAGATGTTCAAAAAGCACCGACTAGGATTTCTGATCTAATCAAGACCGTAGGATCACGCTGGATGCAAGCCGCATCCAACCAGTCTTATTGGAAATCCATAAGGGAGGCCTAACTCCAGCAATATGCATCCTTAGGCTGATAATGATGATGTACTAAGTGTGATCTCAAAACAGCGAAGATGTTCAAAAAGTCCTATCCGTCATCGCACCAAAACAATATAAGACTAACAAAAATAGCATAACCGACTTCAACCATGTAGGTAGGTACAGAACTCGAATAGTTCGCATGAATCAATTTATCATCGATGTAGTCATTTTCACATTATTGTTGATTTTTCAAAAACGACTCAGCTGATTTCGACAAAAAAAATCAAATTGGACCACTTCTGATCAACCAAACAAAAAAATAATAATCAAAATAAATAACTAATTGGCGGATTAATTGCGAAACATACGAAAAAAAAACATAACAGTCAAATAAAGAACCTCCTTTTCTGAAGCCGGTTAAAAATAATCATCACGATAACGAGATAAATAATTACAGCTGACCGCACCATCAGAACAATTACGGTATTATCAATAACAATGCAATGCTCTCTAGAGTCAGCAAATTACAGGTAACAGATACCCTACCGATGTAGGGTCACGGTAATGGTATATCACAGTGTTGTGGCTCGGCCCTGTCCTTGAAATATATACCTACAGCCCCGCGTGGCTACGCATAACGTAACAGGCGCTAGGGCTGCCCGCCTTCAGTATTTTAATCTACTTACTTACTTTTTACCTACGTTAGTTTATTTCTAGTTTCTATCTATTATGATGTAAAAATATTATATTTATTAAAAAAAAAAAATTCGTTGTGAATGAAAAAGGAAACGTTCAGCAAAAATATAAATATGTATTGAGTTTTTTTATGTTTTTAGGGTTCGCAGTAAAACGAGGAACCCTAAAAACATAAATCGAACGCTTACAGACATATAAGTCTAGCGCTGAGCGAAGTGTGGAGGGGGTGGCTGCGCATGAGTTTAGTATAGCGGTCAACATGCGCAGCCATCCCCTCCACAGTATCCTCAACGCTAGACTTACGTGCCGCTACTTGTACAAATCCACACGTTCGTTCGTCACTACGGCGCGCCGCGACTGACCAGCATACCAAGAGCATACTAAACCGTTTGTATGAAGACGGAATACTGTTAGATATCATTATCGTGGTAGGGCCTTGGACACCGACATTCTTGACGCTAAATAGATGCGTGGAAGCTGGGTGCCTTTGAGTTAGAATTATTAGGCTGTGTAAAGGTATCTGCTCTAAGCACGATTAAAATAACCGGGACTCACAATCCATGTGTCATCTGAGATAGCACTCAGTCATAAAAAGGGGATTTTCGTTCCACCATTCCACCATTTTTTCAATTCGGTGATTGTGAAATAACAGCAAGTGTGATTGACCCAGACACTTCCCAGACAGTTATTTTAATTTTTGATGAGGTTGTGAATTAACCCATCAAATTAAAAATAAAATTAAGAAATAAATACTATGTTATCATCGTTATTAATACTAACCCCTCAAACATCATTAAAAAAAGACATTAAAACTAGATAAATAATTACAGTCGACCGCTCCATCAGAACAATTACGGCATTATCAATAACAATGCCGTGCACCCTACAGTTTGCGAGTTACCGGTAACCGATACCCTACCGATGTAGGGTGGGAGAGGGAAGCTAGGGGGAAGGGATTATCTTTAATTCGTAGGTATTTTAAAGTTTCTTCGACTTTACTTTAAAAAATATTGCTTATGTTCTTCTTCTATTCTTTTATATACCGAATTCGAATTCGAAATTCTTTTGTAGCGCTCGTAGCGTAGTTTGATTAGGTGTTTGTCAGCGATCACCGAAATTAAGCAACGTTCCGCACGGTCAGTATTTGGATGGGTGACCGCGGGTGGCATTTTCCAACTGAGCGCTACCGTGGCTCGGATGACACGTTAAATTGTAGGTCCCGGTTGTTTTAACCGTTTAGCCAAGTCAGAGGCCTTCAGGCGGCCTAAAAACTCTGACACTTTTTACATAAAAAAAATATTAAAGACAATAGGGCTAGCCAACCGGCCTATACGAACTTACTATAGGCCGAACTACAACGCCAATTTTATCGGGATCGGCTGAGCCATTTTTGATAAATCAACAATAATGTGAAAAATGCTACATCGATCTGTGCGAAATATTCGCGAATTCTGTACACGAGTGAAGTCGGTCATGCTATTTTTTGCAAAAAATAATTATTTCAAAATGGATGCCTTGTTTACTACTTTATTATTTAAATTATTGTGACTTTTCGTGATGAAGTCTAAGTATTCGTGATTTCCGTGGTAAAGCTTTCGTGACTAAGATTTTTCGTTACAAAGTCTATTCGTGGAAAAGTTTACGTGACAAAGATTTTTCGTGATAGTCGTTCGTGAAAAAGTTTTCGCGGAATTTCCTTTTCGAATCGTTATGTTAGCTACAAGATGTCCAAAACATAATCCTGAAAGCTGCGTGAGGATTGCGTTTCGCGCATCTAGTATAAGCAGCTAAGAAGTTTGGTTCTGCTGAGTAATGTGACATGTGGTGAAGAAAAAAGTATGTTAGTGACGCAAATAAGCTCAGAAGAATTACAAGTAATAGAAGTATTAGTAAATTTTACTCAAATAAAAACTATGGTACAGCTGTCTTATTCATATCTGGTTACGCAGAATACGCGAGAGTGAGTGGAACAAAAAAAACGCAATGTCTGTCGCATACATCAAAATCACCAGTTGGAATGTCAAAATGGTTAAAAATTTGGTTAAACTTAGTCTTTTGTCTTTTTCGGAAATTTGAACCCTCTAGTTCTAGTAAGAAGGTTCAAATCTCTGATCATTTTACCTTCCTACTTTTTCCCTTTTTGAATTTGGACAGCCGTGACAGCTCTTCGCTAGTTTGTGAAACCCTTCAAAATTACGTAAGTTCGGGTGTATATGCGTCTTTTTCTAACACCTTTTTTTCATATTTAAAATGGACGACCGTCTGCGTCGGATCGGATAAAGTGATGTATAAATCTTTCTATTTTAGTACAGTTTCTATTAGGGTAAGTGTACACAAAGTCGACAATGTCCCAATGCCCGTTAAAATTAAATAAAAAGACTTTTACTAAATTATACCTAAATTTACATCAAAACTTTTTATGGCAACAAATTCTCGGTAATATTAGCTTCAATTTCAATGGAAACTATTAGTCATATCTGTTATGGCCTAGGCACAGTGTTTATCTAAAGTGCAGCACTCCGAAATTTTGTGTTTTTTGCAAAGTTTAGCTCCTGAACCTGACGACTGACTTGCCGTGTTCGATTCAATGTTTACTGGATCAGTTGTTAGTTTTTGTAAGCGAAATTATAATGAGATTAAAGCTTGATTAATATTCTAACATTATAACCTATAAAATTGTGCTTTCTTTAATCGTAGATTTTTTAATTACGTGTGTCAGGTAATGGTGCGCCGTAACTCCGATTTGTCCCAATGCTCGTCATAATAATTAATAAATTAACGGCTATCGGGACACACTTGATATTCACTTTGAAAGGTGCACCTTATGTCGTTATTTTTTTAAAATTAAACTTTAATCGAGACGACATAAGGTACATTTTTTTATGGCTCAGTGTCAAAAATATGCATAAGATAATTTATAATTTAATAAGCTATTTTTGATCTAGATATGAATAATTAGGTATACTGACGTTTACAAAATGCGCGCGCCTATTGTGTTTTAATGCATTTTGTCGGAATATTTTTGTCCTATCATCTATCAAGCTTTTCGTTTGTATTTCGGTACTTGCCGGTTACGTATAAAGCAAGTTTTGTGTTAAAATAGGACGCGCAAATCTTTTCTAAGTCTTAGGATTTAGGCCGTAGGTCCGAATGTTTGCTGCTGGATACAGATTTCCAATACCAAAACCAGTCGGAAGTAGATTTCATCTAGTGTATTCCTGCGGAAGCAGTTTGATTCTGGTCTGTTCTTACAGTTATAATCAGAGCACCGTACCTACTCGTAGGTACATTCGTCAGAGCCACCTTGTGATCAACGTTCGACGTAATAAGATTTTTAGTTTTCTAGTTTAACCCAGAAAAAAGGATGCCCGTAGCTCATACATATCATGATCTGACACTAGGGATGCCAACTCTAAAATTCGGCAACCAGGTCAAGTCGCGTGAAAATCCCGGATTTTAGAGTCCAGAACCCGGACAAATCAACCCTACCTGACACACGTGTTTTCTCTAAAAGTTTCTCATGACAGTGTTATGTGCATCAGACTAATTTATGATGTTTCTTAATTTATGTGCAATTTATACCTAAGCATTGATTGACAACATTTAATTACATCAGTTTGCTTGAATGAAAATTTACAGATCATCATGGCCGAGAGAAAATACACAACAGAGGCTATGATAAAGGCTATGGAAGCTGTTGCAAAAGGCATAGATAGATAAACTCTTAATTGCACACCAAGAAATAAACAAAAAGAAGAAACAAAGATACATAATCGGCCAAGTACGAGTCGGACTTGCACACGGAGGGTTCCATACTGTATGGGAGCCCCCCTTTAATATTTTGTTTATTTTTATTATTTATTATTGATGGAAATATAAAACTAAATATTCTGTGAAAATTTCAAGCATCTACCTGGTATCATTATTAATATAGAGCGAAAAATGTCTAAAAATTCAGGTTTGTTGTATGGGAGCCCCCTTAAATATTTATTTTATTTTGTTTTTAGTATTTGTTGTTATAGCGGCAACCGAAATACATCATCTGTGAAAATTTCAGCTGCCTAGCTATCATGGTTCATGAGATACAGCCCGGTGACAGACAGACAGACGGACAGAACACATCGAAGTCTTAGTAATAGGGTCCCGTTTTTCCCTTTGGGTACGGAACCCTAATAAACAGTGTAACAATGGGCGGCCTTATCGCTGATAGCGATCTCTGCCAGACAACCTTAGGATGGAGAAGACAGAAAGCGTATAAAAATGGACAGGGCGCGCATTAGTTAAAAATATAAGTTTGATTATACATCATAAACATACATACTAATAAAATTGATATAAATACTTAAAATACCTCAAATTAAAGACAACAATACATATAAAAAATTATTTTATTTTATTTTATTTATTTACAGGCCAACAGCACAAAAATAAAATTAAACTTAATTATACAGATGAATATAAATAGCCAATAACAGGCCTAATCTTAAATTTAATTAAGAAAAGAAAAAACAAGTCGAGTATACCACATACAATACTACATATCTACGTCTTAGTGTTTAAGTACAAATATCTATGAATATACAATAAAACCACAATACATATTATAAATAACATTAAACAACTAACTATTAGAATAAACGTCTAAACTAAACACTAAACAACTAATTATTAGAATAAAATCAGAAAAATCGTCCAACTATTAGAATAAATATTTATATAAACAGAGAGAGAAGAATGCATAAGGAAAAAAACATAAATATTGAAAATATATGTACCTACTAGATATACAAGTTACTGAAAAGATTAACAAACATCATAAAGTAGTAAATTATAAAAGAAACCTATGACTAAATAATAAAATAATACATTACAATATACTAATTACATAAAACAACATAAATAACAACAACAACAGTTAAATAGTTAAAGAATTGACAATTTCAGCAGGTTTTTAACCTGATCTTTAAATACGTTGAGTGATTAAGCTTTTCTGACAGTAACGGGCAAGGCATTCTATAACTGGACTGCCTGAAAGGCAAAAAACCGTCCGTAAAAAGTTTCACACCGTGCGGTAGGGATATTATGGGAAAGGTTATCCTTGGATCGGATGGGAAGGGAATATGCATCTTGCCAGAAGGAAAAAGAGTCTATAAGATAGCATGAAGTAGAAGGATTGAAGAGGATATTATCAAGGAGATTAAGGATATGAGCATTCCGACGAAGACGAATTGGAAGCCACTTGAGCTTAGTACAAAAATGAGAGACGCGGTCATATTTGCGTAACCCAAATAATAAAATAAACTTAATGCAATAATTTTGGAGACGCTCAAGCTTATCAAGTTGGACTTCAGTGAGATCTAAAAAGCTGGCGTCATCTTAATCTAAAATAGGAAGAAGAAGAGACTGTACGAGCGCAACTTTAGTAGCAGTAGGTAGGAAGTTTTGGAGCCGTCTAAGAGAGCTACCAGCAGCAAACAACTTGCAGCTGATTGTTTTAATATGAATATCCCAGCATAGCGTACGATCAAACATGACACCGAGGTTTTTCACAGATTTATTATATGGCAAAGTGACTCCATCGAACTCTACGCAAGGAATTTCGGACCAGTCGATTCTTGTTATCTTGTATTTATCTTGTAATATTATAAGAGCTGCTAATTATGATGACTTGTGACTTTGCGGGGTTGATCTTCAAGCCAAATGATCTGCTCCACTCTGTTACTTGGTAGAGATCAGAATTTATAGCAGCTATCGCTGAATCTAGATCATCTAGCCGAGCTTGCGAATAAATTTGGAGATCGTCTGCATAAAGATGAGGGGAAGAAGTAAGCCGTTGCGATATAGAATTAATGAAAAAAGCAAAAAGAAGAGGAGATAGCACGCCGCCTTGTGGCACACCAGCAGTAGTGTCACACCAGGAAGAAAAAGTATCTCCAAAGCGAACCCGCTGCCGGCGTCCGTACAGATAACTGTGAAGTCAGTCGATTGCTGATGGAGACATGTTAGAAGAGCGCAATAATACTAATAAAATGTCGTAGTCAACGGTGTTGAAAGCATCGCTGAAGTCTAACAGGGTTAGAACAGTAAGCTTACCGTCATCCATACCCAAGCGTATGTCGTCGGTGATCTTAATGAGCGCAGACACAGTGCTATGCCCAGGACGGAAACCAGATTGGAAAGGATTGTGGAGATCATGTCTATTAAGGTAATCGTTCATCTGTCTATGGACAAGACGCTCCAGAACTTTGGATAAGAATGGAAGATTAGAGATAGGTCGGTATTTGGAAAAGGATTTGGGATTGGATTGTTTTGGTAGTGGTATAATCTGCGCATCTTTCCAGGCTGTAGGAAATATTCCACAAGAGATGGAATTATTTAAAATGGTACACAGGATAGGAAGGATGATGTCTAAAATAGGCAAAAGGATGTTCAGTCTCACATTGTCACCGCCAACCGCGTTGGAGGATATCGACATTAGAATCCTCCTAACATCACATTTAGTGAAACGATTGAACTCAAAAGGAGGAAAGTCGGGAGGAGTAATGGCAGCAAGATAACGTAGAGTATAGCTTTTATCAACATCCGACATAATGGGAGCTGATGAGAAAAATTTAAGGCATTAAGGTCAATATTGTTAGCAGAAGTGTCTGATTGAGAGATTTGCCAATTCCCACAGGCTTGAGAAATTTCCAGACTTTAGCTGGATTCCCATCATCATCTGATGCATGAACATAGCGACGCATTGCATCCCTACACACCTTATTGCAGCGATTTCGGGCCTGAACATATTTATCATGGTTGACCTCAGTAGGGCGCGACTTCAGCATACCTCCTTCTTCTGCTGCAAAAGAATTTGACGTACCAAGATTGACTTTGATTGATAAAATTAATGGCAGAAGTTCGGTCGACTGCTCAATAGGACCGCCTACTGTGTTGACAAAAGAAGAAGAAGAGCATTTGAAAAAAAGAAATCCACATTTTTTAATATGATAAAAGTGAAACTGAAACCTAAGGTTTTGTAAAACAAAAGTCATAGGCCATAGTAGCAAAAGACTGTTGAATTATATATTTAATTTATCATGTTTAAGATTATAAAGATTTAGGTACATATTTGAGTTTTATAAACTGATTTTCGCGGGCACTTAGAGAAGCATTGCAATAAAGAATAGACTATCCGCGTAGAATCAAGACTATGTGTTCTAAGAACCTATAAATAATTGATGTGCAATAAAAACAATATTACCCCTCTCACAATGAGCTTACTCATTGGGTGATAACGTTTCATATTATTGATCACCAGATCTCAGATTTTTTTTGAGTGTCGCTACCATACAGTTTTTTTAACTGTTTTTAATATAAATAATTATGACAATGTTGTTTTAGTAAAAATGTTTATTTATTGTCACATGTGCCTAACAACCGGATTATTGTTGGATATAAGACAAGGGACTGATCTAACGTATTCCTTACGTATTTTACTCAAAGTAAATTTTGAAATAATTATTTTTTTGTTGATTATAGATACCTGATTAAATAATAAAACAATATATTGCGTTTTATTATTTTACAAATTACATTTAGAGGACAAAATAATTAGACTCTATTTAATAGCGAATAAGGTTCAAATTCAGTAAAAAAAATCACGACTTTTGGGTCACTTTGACGATAATTACCTCAAACGTGACGGGCATTGGGACATATGGGTCTTTTTTACTATTTTAATGTTTATATCGATCTTATTGTTATTATATTATAATAATAATATATTCTACGTACAGAATGATAAGTGTATGACCTCTCCAAAAATTTTCAGACCTCAAAGTTAATTACCTTCAGCATGACAGAGCTGCAAAGTCACCGAAGTTCAGAAATTCACGAGTATTGGGCCGTTTACCCTACTATTCTCATTCTATGCAAATAAGTACCTATGCAAGGTGTTCAAGTTCTTTGCCCTGATGCCGGGGCACTAGAATACGGCATCGGTATCCTCTGCCTGTAGTAAGAGCCTACTAAAAGGAGACCTCTGGGCTCGTGGGTGGCCAGAGTTGGGGCACTGGCCATCGCCAGGAGGACGACAGCGTGTGTGGAAACGTTATCGTAGAGGACCTCACAAGCCTGGTTCTAGTACCTGCCGAGTAGACAGAGTGCTAGGAGCACCGGTGCGTTCCTTTAGGAGATCCCGGAGCTCCCAAGAGGGCACAAAGGCTGGCCACCCACAAGATCAAAGGAAGATCTCATTAAGACTGCAGGATCGTATCAGGTGCTGGATGCAAGCCGTTTCCAACCGGTCTTATTGGAGATATACAGGGTTATTTCTAGTCAATTAGCATCCTCTTAGGGGCTTATTCTGTACCTACATCAAAACTAACAACTTTTGTTCTACGACTTTAGTCAAAACTCAAAAAAAAATTTGATTTTCCATAGAAAAATATCGTTCACCCTCGACAAAATGTATGGAACAGCTGATTTTTTTTTTTAGTATTGGCAAAAGTTGCAGTACAAAAGTTGTTAGTTTTGATGTACAGAATAAGCCCCTAAAAGCATGCTAATTGATTAGAAATAACCCTGTATAGGGGAGGCCTATGCCTAGGTCTTGCAATCCGGATATCCGAAAATTGGGGATATCCGTTAAATTTCCTATCCGGAAAGATTCCTAAAAACTATCCGCATTTTTCGGGTATTTCGGATACTTATAAATTTTGGATGTCCTATGACTGAAATAATGACGACGAAGCCGCGGGTAAAAACTAACTTTTTATATGGATGCAAGCCGCTTCCAACCGGTCTTATTGGAGACCCATAAGGGAGGCCTATGTCCAGCAGTGGACTTCTTATGTTATGGCTGATGGATGGATGGTATATGAAGTTGTATGCAGCACCGCGCACTTGTCCGCTCCGCACGACCTGCATTTCCGTCAAATGCTGTAGACCACAGACTACTAGAGTAGTACTGTAGACGTTTGCAACTGTTGCGGTTCAGACTGGTCAGTAGCGAGAGCGAGAAATAGTTGACCAGAACAGAGTTTGAAATGATAAATAGTTTTTGCCTTCCACTAAGAAAGAGTTTTTTAAATAATTTGATTTCGCCTTCCACTGACAACGAGGTCAACTAGGCAAAGCGGGAAGCGGGAAATGAACGACTACTCCGTTCATTTTCTGCCTTGGCACGCAAGGGACGAACCAAACCGGAGGAGGTACTCAATTGGACGCGTATTTTTTTTTTTTTTTTTTATGTGTAACCATGCATAACTTTTTTCCTAGTATTATCCGATATTTTCCGATATTTATATTTTCCGATTTCAATAATTCTTTTTTTATTAGAAAAAGTTTACTTCGAAATTGGTCCCATTAAATTTTTTTTGAAATCGGCTGCGCCATTTTTATAAATCAACAATAATGTGAAAAATGGAACATCGATCCGTGCGAAATATTCGCGAATTCTGTACACGGGTGAAGTCGGTCACACTATTTTTTGCGAAAAATAATTATTTCAATGTTATTTAAGTTTGTGCAATTAAATTCTACACTAAGGGTATGAACAACATTTACTATGGGGCCAATCCGAAATTCGAGAAAAAGTCATCTGTCTTATTGATTTCATCGGTTCCGAGTTGCAATTTCGTATGGAGCAGCTGATTTCTTTTCCCGAATTCCGGGTTGGACCTTTAGTAAAGGTTTGTTATAATGATGGCCTTAATCAGCTCTTTTCCGCTTAGTACAGGGCGAGCAGATAACCCTGTATATTCCTGCAAAAAATCTATTCGTTGTTACGTTGACGAATAGTGTAAGAAACAAACTAACAAATACTTTCAGATTTATAATAGATATCAGTAGGTATAGACCCCATTCACCATCAGGTCAAATGGATGACATCCACTCGATGTTACGAGTTTGCGACTTCGTCGTTAGAAATGGCGACTTTTCATTGGTACAGCGAGCGTTTTAGCGTCAAAAATAGTTTAGCAACTTGTCTGATTACCTTCAAACTAAATCATTTTTATGTAAATAGTATTTCTGGCTACTCTGGCATTATCTCCAATCAATGTTTCTGTAAATAATAAGTAAGTTCGTATAGGCCGGGTGGCTAGCCCTGGTGTCAGAGTTTTTAGGCCGCCTGAAGGCCTCTAACTTGGCTAAACGGTTAAAACAACCGGGACCTACAATTTAACGTGTCATCCGAGCCACGGTAGCGCTCAGTTGGAAAATGCCACCCGCGGTCACCCATCTAAATACTGACCGTGCGGAACGTTGTTGTAAATAATGAAGTCTAAATTTAAATTCACTAAATTGGCAACATTAGCCACATTCATTTGGATGTCATCCATTTTAGGGGCCTAGTAAAGATGACTGCGTGCGTCTTCTGCAGAGCGGATAGGTGTGCGCTCAGCTTTAATCGAAGTGCGATAGGAAGGAGGAAAGTAAACAAGGTTGCCATGACGACGGCCCCCACAGTGTCCGGTTACAGTGGGGCGGAGCGCCTAGGCTCCGGTAGACATACCTACTTATTGTATATCTACCTGTTTGTAGATGGAAAACTTGTTTGGGAGGTTTCCGTGCGTAAGCCAGCGAATATATAATTATCAATAGGTATTTTTGTACAGCCGAACCAAACTTAATGGCGCATGGCATCTGTGAGGTTAGCTGCAAGCTGTGCAAATGGTGAGTGGGCCATATCCACCACGCTGCTGGCCCAGTGCGGGTTGGTAGATTCAGATATACCTACGCTATTGACCATATTCTTGGGGTTTTATTTTTTCGCATGATGGATGAAAAGAAACGTGGTCTCTCACTATGGGGCTTATTAGTAAGCTTCAAGTAGCCCAACGAGTTATGGAGAGGGCTATGCTCGGAGTCTCTCTGCGAGATCGAATCAGAAATGAGGAGATCCGTAGAAGAACCAAAGTTACCGACATAGCCCAACGGATCGGCAAGTTGAAATGGCAATGGGCAGGGCACATAGCGCGGAGGACTGATGACCGATGGGGTCGGAAAGTTCTCGAGTGGAGACCATGTACCGGCAAGCGCAGCGTAGGACGTCCACCCACAAGGTGGACGGAGACCGCGGGATCGCGCTGGATGCAAGCCGCTTCCAACCGGTCTTATTGGAGATCCATAGGGGAGGCCTATGTCCAGCAGTGGACTTCTTATGGCTAATGGATGGATGGATGAAAAGTAGAGTTTGCACCACTAGAACCAAGTCTGTCTTCGTCTTGGGCGACTTGAACACCTAGCTTCACTCAGGACTCTAAATAATTTCCCTCGCTTCGCTAAGGAATTATTAAAACACACTCGCTGCGCTCGGGAGTTAACTATAGAGTCCCTCGCTAGGCTCAGGGTCCAATTGTCGCCCGTGACGTAACACACCGCTTGGTTTTCTTAGTACATAATCGACTATACAATACAATACAACAACATATTATTGACACCAACAAGAAAACATAACAAAATAAACAAAGACAGAAAATGGCACAAAAGGCGGTCTTCTCCCTAAAAGCTAAATTTCTTCCAGACAACCTCTCTTGAATGCAAGGAAACGTAAAGACGACAAGGACGATGTAAACGTAAAAAAATTAAATAATGAAAGAAAGTTTCTACAAATTCCTAATCAACAATAAAATAAACTACATAATAATAGCCATACACAAATATTTCTAATTATACATACGTACAATAAAAATAAACATACTTAAATGCATAAATATATATTACAAATAAATTAATGATCGGCCAAGTACGAGTCGGACTCGCGCACGGAGGGTTCTGTACTATATGGGAGCCCCCCTTAAATATTTATTTTATTTTAATTTTATTATTTATTATTAAAGTGAATATAAAACTAAATATTCTGTGAAAATTTCAAGCATCTACATGTTACCATTATTAATATAGAGCGAAAAACGTCTAAAAAATCAGGTTTGTTGTATAAGAGCCCCCCTTAAATATTTATTTTATTTTTAGTATTTGTTGTTATAGCGGCAACAGAAATACATCATCTGTGAAAATTTCAGCTGACTAGCTAGCATGGTTCATGACATACAGCCCGGTGACAGACAGACGGACAGACGGACATCGAAGTCTTAATAATAGGGTCCCGTTTTTCCCTTTGGGTACGGAACCCTAAAAACGAGGAGTGATATGAGTATCAGTCAGAGAGAGCTTTATGTGAGGTGTAGAAAATAAATAACAGCGCGAGGTGCAGTCCGGCGCCGACTACTAGTTTGTGTTGCAAATTGCAAGTAAAAAGACGGGAAGCGACTAGTCCCTAACAAACGAATGTTTATTAAATTGTTGTTACAAGTTATGCAGAATATGTTATTTTAAGTGTGCATAGCTGAGCGTGCTAAAACTAATCTCGCTCGGATTATGTTTCTGAGAATCTGGTTGTGAAAACATGTGTTGCAACATTGTGGGCAAAGGCAGTTTTATAGTACTAGCTTCTACCGCGGCTTTGCCCTAGTAGATTAGTCAGATATTTCTCCTTATCACGCTTATCATCGTCACTTTCATGGCCCCCTTTCAATTTGATTATAAGAATTATTTTTATGAAAAAAAACTGCTTGATATCCCGATTAAGTTCTTACAAATACTTACTATAAATTAAAAAATTGGCCAAGTGCGAGTCGGACTCGCGCACGAAGGGTTCCGTACCGTATGGGAGCCCCGCCGTTATTAATAGCGAGCAAAAATCTCCTAAAAATCACGTTTGTTGTATGGGCACCCCTTAAATGTTTATTTTATTCAGTTTTTAGTATTTGTTGTTATAGCGGCAACGGAAACAAATCATCTGTGAAAATTACAGCTGCCTAGCTATAATGGTTTTTGAGATATAGCCCGGTGACAGACAGACAGACGGACATCGAAGTCTTAGTAATAGGGTCCCGTTTTTACCCTTTGGGTACGGAACCCTAAAAAATCTGTCTTTTCGCTATCTCTGTCTAGTCATTTTACATCATCAAAGGTTAGACATAGATAGCAACAAATGTCAGAGATAAAATAACTGAACGGGCTGTAATTATTATTGTAAAATTTAAGCATACCACACACGATCAGACAAAACTGCTAAAAGGGTACTCACCTCACATACACACGCGACCTGCTCCTGCGTGAAGCCAAAACTCGGCAGGGGGGCGTCTCTAGGGGGGCTGGCCTCCCGCTGGCCCCATTCTGGCCCCCCCAACATATCCAGATGCTCGTCCCCAGCCACTTTGGCACCACTATTTAACACTATTTTAACAACACTTCAATCCGTCCCGTCAAAAGTTCACTCGCGAAATGATGCGCCGTGAAGAGCGAGCTTTACGTGAACTTTTTAATATTTGAACTTGGAACTGTATTCGCGCTAATGTTCAGCCTCGCATCAGATTTAATTTTCGAACTGCGAAGTGAGACTTTTATTTTTAATTTCCGAGATAATGGTAACGGTAAATGAAATCGAGTTCCTATTTGCGCACTGTTGTGTGTTTTTAATTTTTTTCTCAATATTTAAGGCAGTTAAACAAACGGTCGAAGACAGCAGTCCCAAAAATGTAAACAAAAGCGATCAGCTTTTAAAATCGGTGATTACTTATTTGGGCACAGTTTTGGGAATCGATTTTCGTTTGTTTATTGGAGTGAGTCGTTTTACTTTTGTTTTTTTTTTTTACTTTTTCTTTTTTAGCCAGTCCCTGTCTGGTTGACAGTTCATTTTGACAGTACGCTATAACTTTTGAGTTTATATCGATGTGTGGTATTATTTGCACTTTATTGGTTTTCTCTTCTTTTTCATTTTAATCACTGAGGAATTCTTCTTATGGTTTGACCTGCAACAAAGAAAATTGAATTTAATAACTTTATAGCGCTATTTATTTTCTTGATAGACAAAGAGCGCACTATAGCAGGCTATGACGTCACCGCCCGTAAGTGTCATACATTCGCCATACTATGCCATGCTTTGTGTGAAAGGGACAAGGCATCCCCTCTTTATCCCTACCAAGATCTTTACAAGCTTATATCTCTGGACTTGATTAGCCAATTTTTATTATATTTCCAATTTTATTTTAAGAGTCGTAATTATAATTAATTGCAGAATTCACAAATTCTAATAAATACTTTAAATTAATTAAATCCCATACAACTACCCTACTCGTATTTTTGAAAACAAGAGATTTAATTAATATACGTATTAAGCTCTGTTGATAATTATTTTTCACAAAATATGGCAAAACTGCCTTCCATCGCGTACAAAACTCGATTATTTCGCCAGAATTGTTTAAATTATTGTCGATTTATTCTAAAATGGCCCGGCCGATTTCTGTAAAATTTAAATGGGACTATCTCGGGAGTATATTTCGAACTAAAAGAGAATTTTTCGATTCGGTTCACAATTGGCGAAATTATCGATGAACATACAAAAAAAATACATACACACGAACATAGAACCTCCTCCTTTTTGGAAGTCGGTTAAATAGGGCGTAATGTCATGTGTAGGTAAGTAAGCCTTGGCAAGATATGTGTGATTGTAGCCTAACGACAATTTTTCTCGATAATGTTGCAAAAATTAAGATTACCATGCAAATGACCTGCATAGCAGGCGACCTCATTGTTTTGATGAGCAAGTAATTATCTCGAGAAATACAGAAATACAGAAATTTTTATTTGCATCAAAAATAAGAGGTACAATACATAACGACAAAACAAATGATAAACACAAAAAACAACAGTATTTTACCTAGTATTTCTGTCACAAAACTGGTCCCAACTCAGCGTAATGCTGGTTGCACTTACGAGCAACCAGCGCTGATATTCTGTTGGAACCAGCAAGTGACATTACGACCGATAAAAATGCGCGGACAGAAACAAAAAAAAAATAACAAACAGAACAAAGAAAAGAAACAAACAAAGTCTAAACAAATGACAAATTATACATAGTAAGATATATAAATATAAATGAAAAATTCAGACAACAACGAATAATAGAAATAAAACCTCGCCAGACCTATTGGCATACGCGCTCCACGCGCTGAAATATTTTCATTATATTAAATAATTAAATATTGATATATATTTGAAATAAATATACTTATAAACAGCACTTTTAAATAACACTGGTGTCAGTTTTCAGGCTTTCCTCACTTTTTAGATGGACAAGAAGAAAACTTTTAAGTTTACACCTAAAACGATGAATACTTTGCAGGTTCCTAATGGGTGGTGGTATATTGTTCCAGCATTTCGTTGCTGCATATCTGAAGCTGCCCCTAAACACAGTTTTGCTATGGCGCTCTGTTCTGAGCAAAGACAACTTCTGACATGCACGTACTGAGTGAGGATTGCGACCTTTCTTCCATGATAACTTATCAAATAGATACGCGGCTAACTTTAAATACAGGCTACATCATTATTTGCACAGAGATATTACAACCAGAGGGATAATGAGGTCGATTGAGATAATCGGAAGGAGATATATTGATTTGATATAAACATAAATATTGGACATCTTACATACGGTCTCTACCCCAAACTAAGCAAAGCTTGTGAAATGGCTGCCAGAGACATAATATACCTACACATTTTTAAATCCATACTTATATAGTGAGTACCTAAATTATACTCAGACACCGAGCAAACACTTATGTTCATCACATAAATGCTTGCCCTAGGTGGGGATCGAACCCACGCCTCTATGATCCAGAAGTCAGGTTCACTAACCATTGAGCCACCGAGGCAGTCAATATGGCATGTAATTCCAATCCTACTAATATTATAAACGCGAAAGTTTGTAAGTATGTATGGATGTTTGTTACTCTTTCACGCAATAACTACTGAACGGATTTAGATGAAACTTTGCAATAATACTGTTTATACATCAGAATAACACATATGCTATGGTTTATAAAAATATTGCGTGAAACGAAGTTCTCAGGGTCACCTAGTACCTAAGTAATAATGTAGTTGAAAAAAATGAAAGTGAAAGTATTTTATTTAACACAAACATATAAGAAAGAATTACACACATGCTACATATAATAAAAACAATATTACTTATGTTTATGACAGTTACATACAAACAAAACGTAGTACCTACCGTGATTTCCACACTAGGCTAGGCCTGTGTCACGGTAATAGATATCATTACCGTGCCTGTGTCGCGGAAATCTAATATGAATTTTCTATTAGATTTGGAACCTCTTATGTTGACATTTTTTCTTTGCGTTTAAATTTCTGAATAATATATTCTGAATAATGCTGAGTTAGAAAGAGACATGAAAAAGACGTGTGGCACTCGGGGACTGCCGCGGTAAAGCTATTGCATAGCATACCTATACACCTATATATACTTTCTCATAAACAGCTGCTTATGTATTCGTCCGATTTCGGAGCAGCTCGTCTCGATTCGTGCGAGTTTCGTAGAGTCGTACAATACGTCTAATCGCACACAACGCCGTGTCGAAGACTGCCGAACTGAAACGACGTTAGACGATGCATGGCCTTCAAGCCACACCTCCTTGCCCGTCGGAGTGGGGAGCGTGAGGTTTTTTCGTTACGGAATTTCTGGATTCGGTCCCCGCGCTCAAGGCCCGCGATAGAAGCTATGCAATAGCTTAAAAATATATCGATTCAGTGGCTATTGCCTTGTTTTTGTTCCAATAATGTCAAATAACAGTTCATATTTGACAGTTTTGACAGCTTTGGGCAAGATTTTCCATACTTTTTTGTGGTTGAGATATGCCTCAAGCGAGTAGTATAGTATTTCTATGTCTACTGTCATTCACCATCTTCCACCATAAATCTCTCTTGTCTATTCTATTCCCATATCTTAGGGTTATCAGATAAAACAAACGTGAAGGTATGCTCGGTAACGTTATGGAATATTGATGATGGCAGCCCCAGATTTGGGGCCCAGATTGCTTATGATTTAACACCTTGAAGAACTGTGGGTACCTAAAATTGGCTTTGTAAGGGAAACTAACACAAGGACCTGCAAAAGGCCCTTCTATAGGATTCATTTCGGTGAGTGTGCATCTGATCAACACGACCTTATCCTACTATCACCTTTTTACTACAGGACAAGTAAAAAGACGCCACATTACCACCCCTACACTGTCGATTCTCCGTCGATACGTACGAAGCGGTTTGACTCAATTTGTGATTCGTACCGCCAGGGAATGGAATAGTCTTCCTGCTTTCCTGTTTCCTGAGAGATATAATCTAAGGCTTTTCAAGATCAGATTGAATAGGTACGAGTATCTTCTAGGTCTGCGTGCTTTATCTTACTTAGACCACAACATCGCTTACTATCAGGCGAGTTGGTGGTCAAGCACGGACTTATTCGCGATAAAAAAATGGGGGCTCAGACTTAGTCCAGTAGTCAGAAAAATTTGTTAAAGTATGGTAAACAAATGCGCAGAATAAAACAGTCACATTTAATGCTTCATTATTTTGGATTTTCATATTTTCCAATTAGATTTGTAAGATCCAATTACGTTTGTAGATTATTCAAGACCGCGCATTGAGTTTGTGCAAAAAAAAAAACCGTCGTGGCGTTACGGTGAACTAACAATAAGATTTCAATCAGCAGCCAAGGTACCGACTACTTGATAGACACGAGTACTGATGAAAACCGAATTGGTGTCTACCGAGTATACACTTTGAGTTGTACTAGCAATGACAGAGCAGTGTTGTCAACGTAACAAAATTAGTAAAATGGCACACGGGCGACCTCACCTACGACGATTCTCTTTTTGCACAAACTCTATCTCACAAGCATTGTCATAATAATAAGATCACGAAAATATGAAATTACTTTTAATGGAGATTGTTATAAAAGAAAATAATAGGAAAATCATTTTCTAAAACAAACTGCCTCGGTGGCTCAGTCGACTGCCTCGGTGGCTCAGTGGTTAGTGACCCTGACTTCTGGGTCAAAGAGGCGTGGGTTCGATCCCCACCCAGGGCAAACATTTGTGTGATGAACATAGGTGTTTGCTCTGTGCCTGCGTGTTATTTAGGTATTATCTATATAAGTATGTATTTAAAATATGTATAAATGTAGTATACCAGTCTCTGGCAGCCATATCACAAGCTATGCTTAGTTTGGGGTCAGAGGCCGTGTGGAAGATGTCCCCTAATTTTTATTTATTTATTTAAATAAGGAAAATAATTAAATACTGTAGATACAAGGTAAGGGAACAAACAGGTACTTCCCCAGGCAGTTACCTATGTTTTGCCGTCAAAGTTTCGGTATCAACTTCTACTTGAGCTAATTTTAATCGCAATTAGTTTAATAAGTCTAATTTATTTCGGTAATCGCACACAAAGAATTCCGTACTGTACTGGAGCCCCCCTTAAATATTTATTGTATTTTAATTTAATAATTAATCATTGAAGTAAACATGCAATTAAATATTCTATGAATATTTCAAAAAGTGTGTAATAATTGATTAAAGGGATTTGTAGACCTTTAGTCCAAAAATCCCCTGCGGCATTGCGGAAGGGGATTTGTGGACAAAAAGTCCAAAAATCCCCTTACGCAAAACCGCAGGGGATTTATGGACAAACATTCCATTTATCCCCTGCGCAGGGGATCTTGTGGAATAAGCCCTACCTGTTACCGTTATTAATATCGAACGAAAAACGGCCAAAATCAGGTTTGTTGTATGGGAGCCCCCTTAAATATTTATTTTATTTTTAGTATTTGTTGTTATAGCGGCAACAGATATAAAGCATCTGTGAAAATTTCAACTGTCTAGCTATAACGGTTCATGAGATACAGCCTGGTGACAGACAGACGGACAGACGGACAGACGGGCAGACGGACGGACGGACGGACAGTGAAGTCTTAGTAATAGGGTCCCGTTTTTACCCTTTGGGTACGGAACCCTAAAAACCGGTTGAGCAGAACAAAAATGTTCATTTAATTCCTGGTTGTGGAACAGCTGAATATCGCCCGTGCAGACGGAGCCAAACCCAAACATTCCCTAGCAAAACGGGTAAGGCCTGGAATGCTCAGTATTTTAAGTAATTATTATCACCCACACGATCACACTTGATCCCCGTCCTGATGCATGGCGTCGATTGGCCGCTAGTGATGGGACACAGTCGATATTTCAGTTTATCGATATGATCAAATAAATGACACCTTAATGTGGGTCCTGGTTGTTTTAACCATTTAGCCATGACAGAGGCCTTCAGACGGCTTAAAAATTCTGACGTCATGGCTAGCCACCCTGCCTATACGAACTTAGATACTTATTATATATTATATATTTCGGTATATCGACTATCGATAGAAAAATTAACTTGATGTAGTAGTAATAACTGATAGAGTAGTGATTGTTGGACATTAAGATCATGGACCACAGGCAGGTTGTAGTTTCATTTCAACTCTAAATATTTTAGTTGTTTTTTTTTGTCAATAAATGAATTTTAGAGCAAAGTAAAATGCAAAACAAACATGATGAATAGGTTGTGCCAGTTTTACAATATCTGAACGTTTTTCTTAATAGGAAGGTATTTGCCACTGGAAATCATAGACTCATAACTAAGCGCCTAGTCTATAAATAATTAGAAAATTATACAGATAACTACACACGCGATGTTTTTATAATATGTCAACAATAGTTTTGCCGCATATGGCGGTCTCCATCAAGATGGAGTATATAATCAAATGGAGTATATAATGGAGTGTATATTCAAACTTCTTGGCAGCTGTGAGCGAGCAAAATAAATATCTATAGAGTCACAATCGTGCAAAAAAGCGTCCGAGCCAAAACCCTGCCCATGCTACGTAGTGGGCAGGCTTTTTAGTTAATATGAAGTCATTTTAATAGGTAACATTTGACAGTTAATTTATGCAAAGAAAAATAAACCTTACACTAAAGGAATAAAACTCCAAGCCGTCTTCGAGAACACTTATCGGTCGTCGTCAATATTGTTTTCATGAGTTTTATTCCTTTAGTGTAAGGATATTTTTTTTTTTTTGCATAAATTAACTGTCAAATGTTACCTATTAAAATGACTCCACTGTAGTCGCAAGGCGTTTGCAGGCCGACTACAATGCCGCGAGATGCCAAAGTGCTCGGTTACATGCACTACTTAGGTGACAATATAACGTCGAGTTTCGAGAAAATGGGTAATTGTGAAATTGTGAAAGATTTAATGTAAATATCTAAGTCGGTATGTACCTATGACGGTGCTCGGATATTTTTTACTACTTTCACTTAGGGACTGTAGATATTTGCTCGAAGATTGCAGTCTGTAAACTGTAAAAAAATACGTCTCAATGATCAAAAATCAGCCCAACGGGTTGGCAAGTTGAAATGGCAATGGGCAGGGCACATAGCGCGGAGGACTGATGACCGATGGGGTCGGAAAGTTCTCGAGTGGAGACCACGTACCGGCAAGCGCAGCGTAGGACGTCCACCCACAAGGGGGACGGATGACCTCATTAAAACCGCAGGATCGCGCTGGATGCAAGCCGCTTCCAACCGGTCTTATTGGAGATCCATAGGGGAGGCCTATGTCCAGCAGAGGACTTCTTATGGCTGATGGATGGATGGATGGAACTGCTATAGTAAACAGTACTCACAGTGCAATGAATTCCCATTCATTTAAAATCTATAATTACCATCGAGGTAAAATTCTCAATGTCTACATTAATAATAATAATTAATTAATTAATAATTAATAATAATAATAGACAACAATAATATGACTTCCCAACAATTCCATCTGTAACAACTAAATACAAACTATAGAGCGCAAAAAGAGAAGCGTCGCAGGTGAGGTCGCACGTGTGCCTTTTTAATATTTTTTTTACGTTGACAACACTACTCTGTCATTGCTAGTACAACTTAAAGAGTTTGATACTTAGTAGACACCAATTCGGTTTTCATCAGTACTCCCGTCAACAAAGTATAGTCGGTACTTTGGCTGCTGATTAAATTCTTATCGTTAGTTCACCGTAACGCCACGACGGTTCTCTTTTTACACATACTCTAGTCATTGAAGAAAATAGCCAGGGTTTCTTGTTTACAATGTTAGTTTGGCTCGTTCCCAAATGGGTCTCATTTCGTCAACTGGAGAAGTGAGCAAAACTCAGCACAGGAATTAGTCAAATATTTTAAAAAAGAGGGTCAACGACCATCCTACGATTGCGACTTTTTAAGCTGATAAAAATAAACTTTTTTGTAACTTCTTGGCGAAAATAAAACTGTAAAATTACCAACATTACGAGCTAATAAAGATTAATAAGTGTTAATGATTATAGCTTTTATAGCTAATGATTATTACTCGTAGTTTCCAGAGTTTTCGTCCGTAATCATAAATCTTTTAAACATAAAAATGTAGTATAATACGATTTATTAGTTTCAAAGTAATTATTCATGAAATCTAATATTTTTATATGTCCTACGTATTAAGGTAGAACATTGCTGTCGCTCTCTTTATGTTTTGTACTAGAATTTGTGCAATTATTCATTATAATCTGTGTTATGATTCCAACAACTTTACTATTACTGATATCAATTATAAATAATAATTTTCTGTTCCTAAAAACAATAACGACAAATTTCATTGATGCAACGCATCGATAAACAATTTCATCGACAAGTTCATCATCAACTTTATTACTGTTGCAAAGCTCCTTTACTGCTAAAGAAATCTATCTACAAAGTATAATGGACAAATATTTTATTGACATCTTATTCACAAAAATTTTATCGACAATATTTATCGATAAACAATCTCATCCACGGTAATCCAAAATGTATCGATAAACAAATTTCATCGATACGTGTTTCGATAAGCAAATTAATGATCGGTAACCAATTTTATCGACAACATCCCAGCCGCGGCGCCCCACGTGGGGTTCGATCGTTATCGTTGCCATTTTACAGCTCGCCATCACAGGTGCGGCGGGCTCGCTATCACTGAATGATAACGGGTGTGTTCTCTATTATATTGGTACTATGCCCATTTTCTGCTAAATAAATCTATAGGTACTACCTACATTTTTCTATCGATAAAAGAGTCATTGACAACTACCATCGACAGTAAGCCCGATTACAGAGGCGCCGGCGTAAATTTAATTGCAACGTAAAAATCGTTCTCTCTTTCGAATGCCTAAAGTAAAAAGAAACAGAACTATGCTATTTAGCCAATATGATTACGATGGCGCCTCTGTAATCGGGCTTAGTATCTATTTAACGATGAGCAATTTCATCGACTCTCCTTTTATCGATAAACATTTTCATCGACAAGTATAACATCGATATTTAAGTATATGGACAACGTATATCAACAAATGTATTTTTATCGATATCGATAACCAATTCCATCGACAGCATCCCAGCTGCGGCGCCCCACGTGGCGTTTTGGATCGTTATCATTGGAGCCAGCTGTAAAATGGTAGATTTATCGGCGCTCGCCATCACAGGCGCGGCGGGCTCGCTATCACTGCATGTTAACGGGTGTGTTCTCCTTTGTATTAGCATTAAAATTGATACTGAGTTTATTACACACCCGTACACAGGGTAGCCGTGGTGGTCTATTGGTAGTGACACCCGCCTTACAATCTTGAGGACGTGGGTTCAAATCTCGGTCCCGTACCAATGAGTTCTTCGGAATTTATGTACGGAATTTAACGCCGCTGGCTTTTCGGTGAAGGAAAACCTCGTGAGGCAACCTGCACACGTCAGTAGAAGAAATTCTATGGCGTATGTGAATCCATCAAAGCTTGATGGAAAAAGCTTTGATAAGCTTGATTGAATCCATCAACTCGCACTGGGCCAGCGTGATGGATATGGTCCAATCACCCTTCGTGGATAGGCCTAGGTCCTGCAGTGGACTGTTAAAAAGGCTGAAATAGTAGTACACTGGGTATATTCCAAATCATAAAAGTCGGCGGATGTGAAGTTAGCTACAAGCTGCGTAATATCCAATTCTAACTGAAGTTCACATAAAGCTGCGAGTTGATTGGGTTTTAACGCAGCTTGTAGCTAACTTCACTTGTATGCTTCGGCCTATAGCTAAACATTTAACTGATTGAACCAGCAACTGACCAATCCAGCTAATCTATATCAATATTATAAAGAGGAAAGATTTGATTGTCTGTTTGTTTGTATCGAATAGGCTCCGAAACTACTGAACCTATTTGAAAAATTATTTCGCTGTTGGAAAGCTATGCCCTGTGTAATAGGGCCTATTCTGTGAGCTATGCTATCTCCGGTGAACATAGGCTATATTATTATTATTTTTTAAATTTGGGATCCTTACTAAGTATTTCGAAAAGAGATGCATACCTACCCGCATTTTTATGCTTATCTAAATTTCATTTCTGTTCTACTCAATTGTGTAATGTAATGTGTAGGTATCTAGGTGTAAATCTTTTAAACAATCTCTTGTTTGGAATTCTGAATGGTCATTCAAGGTCATAGCTATTTCAATAGACTAAGTAAAAACTGTTTTCGGTGTTTACATGCGTACACCTCAGCGTGTTTGTGAAATTCTAATTGTAAACATCATTTGGGTACCCAAGATACAGGCCTAGCCTAGTTTGGGGTCCACTGTTTTCCAGTAGGTACTGAAACACAAATTTAGGGTACGCCTTCGTAATTGTCTACATTGTAACACAAATCAACGGAATATATAATGATCGAGGATATTTTATTTAATAGTGGTAGTACTGTACTGTTTTTGTTTTTTTTTTTTTGGAAATAAACAATTTATAAACAATTTATTTGTTTTTTTCAGCCAATCGTCCCGGGCAAAGCCAGGACGGGCAGCTAGTAGGAGATGAAACTGAACAGGTCCATAGTAAATATTGTTCATAATGATGATCTTAATCCTCCTTTCGGTATTAGTACAGACAGGGTAAGGGTATTCAGATAACACTGTAGATTTTCACTACATAGTATAAAACAAAGTCGCTTCCCGCTGTCTGTCCCCATGTATGCTTATATCTTTAAAACTACGCAACGGATTTTGATGCGGTTTTTTAATAGATAGAGTGATTCAAGAAGAAGGTTTATATGTATAATACACCTATGCGAAGCCGGGGCGGGTCGCTAGTCTATAATAATAATAAAAACGCGATAAAAAATAAGAACGATTGGAAGTGGCTTGCATCCAGCGTAACCCAACGGTTGATTAGAGCATCCGGTAATACTATATAGGTACTACTACTATACCAGCCTGTTTAATAGTTCAATGCAGGACATAGGACTACCCAGCAGGACATGGGACTACCCAGGGAGGGTGATTGAGCTTATCCACCACGCTGGCCCAAAATATGCTCCTGTGCTAAAGTCATTATTAAAAGTTGTGCGGAAGTTACCAATTACCCTGTATAATATTAGTTTAACAAATCTAATAAAACTTAAATTAAAAATTTAAAAAACCCCCGACAAAATAAAAAAAATCTGATAAAATATCTTATCTTTCATTTGACAACCATTTTGGGCACATTTGTAGAATTTTAGTTCTTCCATCCCCACTTTAACCCACCATAACTCTTAAACGGCTCAATCGATTTTTATAAAACATAGCTAAGAACACTCTCGACTAAGTCTCCTTTCATCCAAAAAAAACTAAACTGAAATCGGTTCAGTGGTTCGGGCGCTATGATGCCACAGACAGACAGACAGACACACAGACAGACAAACAGACACGTCAAACTTATAACACCCCTCTTTTGCGTCGGGGGTTAAAAACTATTCAAAAACAAAAACAAAACATGTTTAAATTGATGACCAATTTCGAGTGTCACGGGTAGGGACCCTGGCAAGTCGCGCAGAGTAGAATAAGCCTGATGATGGAACCTCACATGATTATTCGTGTTCATCTTCGAGCAAATATCTACAGAGCCATAGTCCCATTTATGGAAGTAGTAAAAACTATTGCTATTTTAATAACTAGTGCTACATTGAGTTCTAGGTGATAAGTTAATATAAGTTAATTTTCAGTGCTAGATCCGTCCATCAGCCATACGACGTCCACTGCTGGACATAGGTTCCTATGGATCTCCAATAAGACCGGTTAGAAACGGTTTGCATCCAGCGTGAACCTGCTGTCTTAATGAGGTCATCCGTCCACCTTGTGGTGCACCCTGGGTGCTAGACTTCATCCATCCATGAGCCGCAAGACGTCCACAGCTGGACTTAGGCCTCCCCTATGGATTTCCAATAAGTCCGGAAGCGGCCTGCATCCAGTGCGTTATTATATCGTCAGTCCACCTAGTCGGTGGTCGTCCTACGCTGCGCTTGCGCGTGGTCTCTATTCGATAACTTTACTGCCCCATCAGCCATCCGTTCTCCGAACGATGTGCCCTGCCCACTGCCACTTTAATTTGCTTATCCGCATTATCTTGGGTGTTAAACTTGCGAAAATATAATGCAAGTGCTACGAGTAGGTATGCTAGTTGCATTGTTCGACATTAGTTGATTGTATGCAGATGCGAAAAAATTTGTTGCGTATCATGCTGCGTAACAAAGTTCGTACGTTAGTTTGTTCTACGCGGCTGAATAATACACGAACTAAATAGCGATGTGGGGACCCCGGGTTAGGCCTATTCGAGCCTGGCGCGACCCAATCCCAGATCTTATCAAGCACCATAAAATAATACTTTTACCATCCCATCGCAGCGTGTAACTAATTAATGACCTTGTCTCGATTTTACACTGAAACTTACGACCCCGTGCCACCATAAACTCTGGAGAAAACATTAAAAACATAAGAAACACGTGTACGGAGCATAATTTTATTGATTTTTTTTTTAATTAATTGGCTAATAAAGAGTTGGGTTTGTTGGTTTTATTCATTATTTTCACTTTTTTGGGAAGTTCTTTCGAGTTTTAATGAGATGAATATTGATATGGCGTACGGTGCTTATGATTAATCGATTGTGATTTGGTGATGTGTGGCGGAAAAATATAAATGTGTAATTGAAACTGATATTTAAATACCTGTGACGGCCTACTCTGATGACTTAAATTATGCATTTATTAAAATAAATATTATATTTACTTCATATGTATTTTACTTCATGTTACCTTGTTTTAATTTTATAAGAGCTATGATTTTATGCACAATTATTAAGGAAGGTATATTGCATAACCGATGAAAGATTAATATATTTCCGTTATTTTGACATCCTTTAAATTAAATTGCGTTTTATTTTATTTATTAGGTACATATTTATAACAATGTTTGTCATTTTTTTTGCTTTAGAAGTTTGATGAAAGAAATTATAGCATTTAAGTAGTAAATTTATTAATCCAAATTTAATTTACTTATTACGAGTAATAAAAAAATAAACATACAAAATTATAACGCTCCATTTTGCATGTTTTTCTTTATTTTATATTTATAGTTTATTATTCACCAAAATAAGCCAGAGCCAAGTTCTCCGAAATCAGTCAATAAGCATTTGTCCAGCTCTGCAAATTTTTGCAGCGATCAGAAACACATTCAAAAATGTTGGTGTGAAGTTAAAACTTTATCAGTAACACAAAATCACATTAGCAATGCTTGCGTACTCATTTAATAACTTCAAATTAAAATAAGTATGTATGTAATAAGTATCTGGAAAGTCCAGAAATATATCCCGATTTTTTAGCTGTTAGACACTTGAAAGCTGGTTTACAAAAATCCAACATTAAATTTTATATTAATATCAAACTCTACTCTATACTGTGGTGTTAGAGTCATTTTACTTACAGATCTACCATCTCATTTCTGTAAAACAACGAAGGAGCCACGGTTTTATTTTATAAGCTAAACCAAAAGTTTCCCATTGATGAAGTTAGTTCCTTCTTTCTGTCACCTGTTTAAATAAGTTGGTCGTTCTGTACGTGAGCGTTTTAGGAGCCATACGTATAATAAACAATATCGTTTTTTTCTTAATTCAGAGTTATGTCAAGCAAGATGGTTATCAGGGAGATGGCTCGAGGCAATTGATTTGTTTTATTTTGGTTTAGTTCTTTCAACTTTTGTTTAAATTTGGGGAATGTAGAGATTTTATCTCAGTTTTTTCGAATACTGGTGTTAATTTTGAGGTTTTGACGTGTTAGTAAATTATACGGTAGGTAAATAAAAAGTCATTTCTTTTTCACTTTAAGTAATTGAGTTGAGATGGTTTTCAAATATTTATAAATAAATTATAGCACTAGAATACGGCATCGGTATCCCCTGCCTGTAGTAAGAGCCTACTAAAAGGGGACCCTGGGCTCGTGGATGGACAGAGTTGGGGCTCTGGCCATCCACTCAACCGGGCCCGAGGAGGACGGCAGCGTGTGTGGCAACGCTGTCGTAAAAGACGGTACAAGCCTGGTTTAATCACCAGGCGAGTAGTCGTGTAAAGTGCTAAAGTGGGGTACAATCCCACATAACCCTTCTGCACCCCAATGCAGTTAGGGCATCTTTAGAAGATTTCCCCCTCGTTAAAAAAAAGGTAAATAAAAAGTAATGTCTTTTTCACTTCAAGTAATTTGGTTGAGATGGTTTTCAATTTTTTAAATGATAGATTTAAAACTATACAACTGACATTAATACAATACTACATTGTATGTATGTTACAAAAAATGTAAACTAAAAAAATAGGCCAAGTCTTGTAGATGGGGTAAGTACCACGCTGACCTCACAAGCAAAAGAGCGGTAAATTACTTCTTTATTAATTACCTAAGTAATTTTAAGGACAGTAATTTTTGCAAGCTATGACATAAGCGCAAAATCAGATATCTATTGTTTTTAAATAAAGCCAGAAATCTTATAATTTTTTTAATTTTCCCGAAATTCACCATTATTATCTAGAATTGGCGTATATACCTACCTACCAAGCCGAAACATGATTCAGATCATCATTACGATCAATTTTTACCATAGAGCAAACCAGGAATTTAAAAAAAAAACTGTTATTTCATCCATGTTGTCGATTCGGAGTTTAAATTTGGCTTGGAACAGCTGATTTGTGTTTTTTGAATTTCATATCCGGCCCATACAAAAATCACCCTGTTTTGACTTAGTACATGGAAACCTTATACAGGGTTATTTCTAATCAATTAGCATCCTTTTACGGGCTTATTCTGTACATCAAAACTAACAACTTTTGTTGAAAACTCAACAAAATGTTTTGTTGTTCCATAGAAAAATATCGTTCACCCGCGACAAAATGTATGGAACAGCAGATTTTTTTCGAGTTTCGACAAAAGTCGCAGAACAAAAGTTGTTAGTTTTGATGTACAGAATTAGCCCCTAAAAGGATGCTAATTGATTAGAAATAACCCTGTTTAAACGATACAGATACACAGGTTTTGATACCGCTCTTGGGCCTGTAGGATCAGCATGTTTTGTACTTCCTAGTTATATTTTCTACTTGTAAAAATATACGAGTATATGGTACGTGACGATAGCCGTCAAATGCCTGCTCGTCAATTTAGTGAGTCGTATGTAAAAAAATGTTTATATAGGTTAGGCGACACGGCTGCCCACTCAGTCCTAAACTAACAATAAAATGGGATTAAACAAAAAATAGGCCTCATATATTAAGAATATCCATTAAACAGAACGAAGAAAACAGATGGTGATAGTTGAAAGATTTATTAAAATAAACGCTCGGATTTTTACTCTCTTGTTCATTTGATTTGATGCAAATACCTTGATACTCGTATATTACCGATGTACCTAAATAAGTTACATTGATAGATAGCTGTTTTTTAAATGTATATTTGTGTTGGTATTACACAAATATATAGAAAAAAAACAGATTAAAACTATAACAAGTAGGTATACAAGTGGCGGCTTTATCGCTCTCCCAGGCAACCTTTGGATGGACGAGAAATAATTATAAAACAAGTAAAGAAAGGGATTACATAAAATAATAATATATGGAATGTTCGGTTATACAATATTATTTTATAACATATTTGCTCGTAAAGTGGCTATAATTACACCAATTTCAATATCGTAATATTATTACGCACTTGTACGTTATTGTAATGTAAAACGCACGAGTGAACGATACTTTTTAAAATCTTAGCAAAGAGTTTTATGTCAGAAAAGTGGTCAATATTTTATGAATAAAATTAACTTTGGAAGATAAAATATAATAAATAAACATTTAATTCTTTAATTTATTTAATTTTGACAATAAATTACAACCATTTATCTGTAACAAAAACACAAAAATATTAATTTACTTTATTTGTAATACTGGCTGTTTTTATATCTTTGCCTAAAAAACGTTGAAGCGCGCGCATCGCTAATTTGTGGACAAGTAAAGATTTATTCGTATAAGAAAGTCAGAGTTTTATTAATTTCCTCGCAAATATGTTGTAAAACGTCGTATGTCATACGTGCGCTTTTAAATTACAGCCTCTGCTTCCTTATAGCCCTCGCCTACTATTAGCACTGGTGAAGTGCTAACCTTAGAATACAAAGGTGTTTTGAAATCTAGAGTCGGTAATTTTAATTTTTAGTACACAGAGGTACACAGTATACACTAAATATTATAAAGAAACTTTTTTTTTCTTTTTAATTGACTTCCAAAAAGGGGGACGATCTACGTTCGTCTATTTTTTTTTTGTGTATGTTCATCAACATTTTTGCCAATTGTGAAGCGATTTGAAAAAATATTTTTTAGTTCATTAGGGTACTCCCGAAGTAAGTAGTTCCATATTTATCGAAACGGCGGTGCCGTTTTCGAAAAATCAACAATAATGTTTGTTGTTTATTTAAATGTTTATAGGGTTATATACCCTATAAACAGTCAGTCATTTATTTTATACATGAAACTAACAAAATCAAATAGGTAGGTACTTATGTTAGACCTGATTAGATATTTGCGTTTTTTTTTGTTTTTTTCTTGGGTTTAATTTTTGTGACGAAACTTTATTGTTTGTTATTAATATATCAGATTTATTGCAGTTAAATTAATTTTAACTTTTTAGATTATTTTTTGGACCTATGTGTAAAATCAGTCACGGAAGTAATTTTCTTCCCATATTTCTGATAATTCCCTAAAGAGAACTGAGGATACAGAAAATCGATATCAAAATCCAATTAGGTAATTAAGAGCAGGCCGGATGGTATTTTGTTATCCTTACATAGTATATAAAATAAAGTCGCTATTTTCGTTTGTTTGTTTGTTTGGTTGTCTGTATGCTTAAATCTTTAAAACTACGCAACGGATTTTGATGCAGTTTTTTTTAATGGATAGAGTGATTCAAGAGGAAGGTTTATATGTATAAAAATTCCCGAAATTCCCACGGGAACGGGCACAACGCGGGTAAAACCGCGGGGCGCTGCTAGTATAAAATATCTCGTAATTTTTTTATAGATTGAGTTTTTTTTTTGTCGTGAGAAATAAAATAAAATAAGTAGATTTAACCACAACTCAATAATAACAATAGGTATTAAAAAAAACCGTGGTGGTCTAGTTGTATTGACACCGACCTTACCATCGTGAGGTCGTTGGGTTCAAATCCCGGCCAATGAGTTTTTCGGAATTTACGTACGGAATTTAACACCACTGGTTTTTCGGTGAAGGAAAACATAGTGAAGCAACCTGCATAATTATGTTCGTATATTCGATTCGATGGCGCATGTGAATCCACCAATCCGCATTGGGCCAGCGTGGTGGATATGGCCCAATCACCTTTCGTGGGTAGGCCTACGTCCTGCAGTGGACTATTAAAAAGGTTAGTACAGTACAGTACAATATTTTTAATAAGTTTTAGGTAGAGATTTGTAATAAAATAATCATCTCTTAATTTAAATGCAGCTCTGACTAAATTTTACTTTAGTTTTATAGTATTTTAAGCATGAAAAGTAAAGAAGTGTTGTTTTATTTAATAATATTTAACAAAGACCTCGCAGATCATAAAGCCATCGAATCATGGTAGCGCTCAAAATCTTAAACAAAAAAACGGTTTTATCCGCATTTAAAACTAGAAATGCCGTCGGATATTATAAAATAGGGAAGACGTCCAGACTCCCGTCATCCCGTCGCATACTCACCAGTCCAATGCTAAATTAAGACACACACATCACACCAACGAGCTTTAACAAGCTAAATTCTATAAATAATACGGCACCAGCGACTAAACGCAAACTATTTGCGTCCAATCAAAATCCACAGTCCCCAAATTCAAACCTGGCACTGGCACATTACACATAAATATAAAATAAACTACAACACTGACCGCGAAGAAATTCGAAATTTAAAAAATATGGCCAAGTCCAAGCGCGTGCACACGACTTGGCAGCTAAAATGGAACTGGATTGACTTGAACTTCCGTTCGGCTTTCTGATTGGTCAATGCAAATTGAGGCGAGGGATTCGACCAATCGAGAACCTTTTTGGGTTTGATGGGTAACGCCTATAATTGGTAGACGTGTTAGTTCGCCATTTTTCAGCGTTGAACAATTGGGTTTGTTAGTATGTGGAATGCGGTGCGTCGAGCGATTTCTGAAAACGTCGGTAAAAATACTCAACCCACTTTTATATGAGGAGCAGCTGACTGTGGTAAATCATAACACTGCACGAAAACACTGTGACGTAACCGGTACGAGATAGTACTTTTGTTTTATAATTTTAAAATCTATTTGATGTTATAGATCTAGATCCCACGACACAGGTCGCCCTAGTGTATTATTAGTATCTAGGTAGTATACAGCTTGTTTTATGTTAACTTTTAAAACAATTAACATTCTATTGATCATTTATTTATTTACAAGCAATTTTTTTAGTAAGTTTTGATTGTATATTTTAGTCTCTTTAACCAAATAAATGAACTTATCTTGGGTCTATAAAAGGAAATATTTGAAAACCAAAAATATTTAAAATAAACCAAATTTTAATATTTTAAATGACAATCAGATGGGCGTTTCTCTCTTCATATCTAGTTAGGTACGTACCAGTAAGAATTGCAGATAAATTATGCTAAATGGTATTTTATTTAGTAAAAAATAAATAATATGTAAGTAATTGATGTATGATAAAGCTACTTACGTACCAGCGAGTATTGGAAACAAACTACGCAAAATGGTATCTTTTTAATAAAAAAATAAATAATTTTTGTATGGTAAAGCTATGTATGTTGTGGATACACTATTTTCATACCGTTTCCAAATTTAATAATGCTTGATAGAGACTGCTGAACTTCATCATCACTATCAGCCGCAAAACGTCCACTGTTGGACATACCTAAGCCTCCCCTATGGATTTCGATGTTGGAAGCGGCCTGCGTCAAGCGCGTTCCTGCGGTCGTTGGTCCACCTAGTCGGCGGACGTCTTACGCTGCGCTTGCCGGTGCGTGGTCTCCATTCGAGAACATTACTGCCCCATCGGCCATCAGTTCTTCGAGCTATGTGCTCTGCCCCCATTTCAACTTACTAATCCTTTAGGCTGTCTACTGCTGAACTTAACAAAAATCAAAATCACTGTTGAGTATAACAAGATTTTAACATGTTCAGCATTTAGATAAACTCTGTTGTTCCAACACAATCAATTTATGTGACCTTAAAAGTACCCACTTAAGGTACCTTCTAGGTAAGTATTCGTAAGTTTTCTGAGAAACATTTTTTACAAAGCACTTTATACAGTAGGTACGTAATGACTAATGAGTCAAACACTTAGCTCAATTACGTTGCGTTACTTGGCAGTTTTTTTTACTAGGTCAATATTTTGTGGGTCAGTAGAATTACTGAATTTGCTAAAATAATTTAACTGTAATTAAATACTGCATCATCTGTTTTTATGTACAGTTAGGTAAATTATTTGTTGTCGAAGCGAGATTAAAACAATATAAATTCAAGCTTATGAATAGCATCGGAATTGGCGCCATTATCGCTAAAAGCAATCTCTACCAACTCCAAGCAACCTTTGGACGAAAGTGAATTCACACTGGAATGTCAATGGATGGACTATTTAATATTTTTTATTAACTAAATATTATGATTATTGTTATTATGAAGCCGCGGTGGTCTAGAGGTAGTGACACCCAAGGCGGGTGTCACAATCGTGAGGTCGTGGGTTCAAATCGCGGTCCCGTACCAAGGAGTTCTTTAGAATTTATGTACGGAATTTCACACCACTGGCTTTTCGGTGAAGGAAAACATCGTGAGGCAACCTGCATATGTCCGTAGAAGAAAATCGATGGCGTATGTGAATCCACCAACCCGCACTGGGCCAGCGTGGTAGATATGGCCCGATTACCCTTCGTGGGTAGGCCTACGTCCTGCAGTGGACTATTAAAAAAGGCTGGTACAGTACAGTAAATATTATTATTATTCGATAAGATACGAATATCTATTTACCTATTTTTATCCAAGACACAATACATGGATAAAAATAGGTAAATAGATACTCACCTATACCAATTGCAGTTCAACAAATCAAAATATTTTATTTATGGTCACTCTGTCCAAAATTGTAAAATGTTCATTGTGTTTGGCAAGTTTTGCTAGACTTATATTTTGTATTTCATTTTAATAAGTTTCTATAGTTTTTTAATTAAATAAAGATTTTAAGTTGATAAGCCGAACAGTCACATTTCAATTTCATTAACGAAGTAGAAACTTTAGAGTTTTTTTTTAAACTCTATTCTACTTCTCTCTCGTACCATTTACTCATTCAATACAAACCTCAAAAAAGTTCGAGATGATGACTACAGCGAATATGAACGAAACCAGAAGGACTTTCTAGACGAATGATATGCGCCGTGTGTTTAAAAGGGAACAATTTAAATCCTTACCGAGTTGTACTTTGCGACCCTAAGAATAAGTACCAAACAAAATGTAATGCTTGCCGAAATGGATAATTGCTCACCAAATATTGTTTCACTATACCTAACGAGCCATGGAGAGGGCTATGCTCGGAGTTTCTCTGCGCGATCGAATCAGAAATGAGGAGATCCGTAGAAGAACCAAGGTTACCGACATAGCCCAGCTGATTGGCAGGTTGAAGTGGCAATGTGCAGGGCACATAGCACGGAGGACTGATGACCGATGGGGTCGAAAAGTCTTCGAGTGGAGACCACGTACCGGCAAGCGCAGCGTAGGACGTCCACCCACAAGGTGGACGGACGACCTCATTAAGACCGCAGGATCGCGCTGGATGCAAGCCGCTACCAACCGGTCTTATTGGAGATCTTTAGGGGAGGCCTATGTCTAGCAGTGGACGTCCTATGGCTGAAAGGAAGGAAGGAGAAAGGATACCTAACTGTAATATTTCGATAGGTAGGTAGGTATATTTAGTTTTTTTTATAAAAGCTTAGAAAACCTTCTTTTCATAGAAAACACAATATTTTCGGTAGATTGTTGAATTACGTTGAGTTTTATAATAGCCTGAAAAGCTGGCTATTTAGAAAAGAAAAGTTCTTACATTTTCAATTAGTTAGGTAAAACAATAAGCAGTAATACTATTATTTAGGACACCTGGTGAGAAAACTATACCATCAACCGTCACATTTTTTTACCCCAGTAATACATTAGTAGGCAAAAGAAAAGTGAAAATACGGGAAATACAAAATATATACATTATATTGTTAGTGACAATGAAATATATTTCGTCTGAAATGTTGGTCTAAAATGAAACTTAAACGGAGTTTAAACAGTTTTATGACATGCAAAAAAATAAAATAGCTTCACTTCTTTAATACTTTTGGAAACACAATTTGGTGAGCACTTATCTATTTTGGCAGGGATTTAGAATTTGTTGGAAGCGAATTAGAGTTTTTCTGGTAGACGTTTAAACACAAGCCTTTTTAAAATCAACATTGTCAATAATTTAATTTCGATTTGAAAGACAAAAAACGCGCTACGAACTCATTTTCTACAGCATTTTAAGCGTAGTTTTACTTTCATAAGTTTATTCGTAATTATTATTAACAACTTAATTTTAGTTTTTAGAGTAGCATACGAAAACAAATAGCTACACCTCATAGTTTATACAGTTTGTTGCTTCACATTTTGAACGCGAAAGTCTTTCTGACTTTTTCCGTGCTCGAAGGGCGAATTGTTAGTTTTTCGTAAATTTTTTTCTTGTAAGAACATTCCGCAACAAAGCGTAGATGTTTATCTCCCATATCTTGTTACAATCACTACAATGGAATAATAGTATGGACGTATTGAAAGGTTGAGAGCCCCTGACTACTGGAAGTAGTTTAAAGAAAAAAATGTTTGTTTTATTAAAAATATGTGAAGGTTCCGTACAAAATTAAGAAAATTGTGGATATAAAATAAAATCTTAAAATTGATTTGTCAGATACATAGATCTAGGTAGAGCCACTACAACAATAAGGTAGGTAATAGAATTGAAGGACTAAATTAAATTTTATGACACATGCAAGTGTAAGCCATATTTCATTTTATTATAATTACTTACAGCATCCTAATAAATCATAATAAAAACTGAAAAATGTCTATGATAGCCAGGAGCGTAGCTAACGCCGTTTCAGCCGTATCAATGATACGGGCCCCCTGGATTACAGTGGCCCTAACGTGTGTAAGCAAATGTTAGTAAAATGTTATCCACATGGTCACTACAGAGTTCTAGAAATGGCAAAAAAAAAAACGCGTTTTTTTTCATTTGGCATTTAACGAACCATCATCCATCAGCCGTAATACGTCCACTGCTGGACATAGGCCTCCCCTATAGATTTCCAATAATTATCCTGCGATCTTTATTATATCGTCAGTCCACCTAGTCGGTGGACGTCCTACGCTGCGCTTGCTGGTCCGTGGTCTCTATTCGAGAACTTTACTGCCCCATCGGCCATCCATTATTATTAGTAAATTTAATTTAACGAACAACAACGTCGAATTGTAGCAAATGAATAGCTTATACTCAGATTTACTGCTGATTGGTGACAATATGATATCAATAAAACCCTTCAACTCTATTAGTAAGGGAGTAATTGCATCGATATTGCTGTAACTGCACTAAATTGGGATCGTTTTGCTTTTACTCGATCTTATTCCACACTAGCGACCCGCCCCGGCTTCGCACAGGTGTATTATACATATAACCCTTCCTCTTGAATCACTCTATCTATTAAAAAACCGCATCAAAATTTGTTGCGTAGTTTTAAAGATATAAGCATACATGGGGACAGTGGCGTAGCGTGCCTTGGCGGGGCCCCGTATAAAAATTTGTTTGCGGGCCCTTATGAAAGGTAATGATTTCTTACAAAAGAAAAAAAAGGTTTGCATAAAATTAAAAGAAATATTTATTCATCATTATCTGTCACTTTTTCCAAAATTTTAATTAAATGTACACTCTCCTTGCCATTTTTTTGCAAACTGATTTATTAAATCATTTATAGCTGATCATGACTTAAGTTTTTCTAAAGCTTTTCTAATTTTATTGATACATATTTGCTTACGCACGTCGGGGCCCCTGCGGCCCGGGGCCCCGTATAATTGATACGGCAGATACGGCGGTAGCTACGCCCCTGCATGGGGACAGACAGCGGGAAGCGACTTTGTTTTATACTATGTAGTGATAGTGAAGTCACGGTAATTATAGATATCATTACCGTGGTGAAGTCATGCGTGCTATTTCTCACAGTTACTCTACTTCTACAGCGTTTAGTGCTATAATCTGGGTCCTTTTCGCGTTGTGTAAACGAACGTTGACTCGACGTTTATACGACTAATTACGATTTTTTTAAAGAACTAGTCATTAAAAAAATAACTGCCTCGGTGGCTCAATGGCTACTGGCTAGTGACCCTAACTTCTGGGTCAAAGAAGCGTGGGTTCGATCCCCACCCAGGGCAAGTATTTACTTATGTGATGAACATAGACATGAACATAGTGTTTGCTCTGTGTTTGGGTGTTATTTAGTTACTATCTATGTAATAAGTATGTATTTAAAAATTTGTATATGTAGTTTATCAGTCTCTGTCAGCCATATCACAAGTTTTGTTTAGTTTGGAGTCAGAGACCGTGTGTAAATTGTCCCCAAATAAATTAATTTATCTATTTTATTTATAGCTATTGCATCAGCACAAGACCATTGAATTCAGACAGTTTTGTGCGCTCCTCTTTACCCAAAATTTATCCAGTCTGATTAAAAAATTAAAAAAACGAATGAAACATTTTTTTATTTAGTAAAATATGCTACGTTTCAATTGTACACTTTAGAAGAGTCCATGGGACCCCAAAAACCCTCATCTGAAGCTGTCCGCCGCCAAACACAGGCACAATGGCGCTTATATCTCCACAATGGCCGCACAAAGCCCCCAAACAAGCGTGTAATGACCGTATTCAATGCACTTAAATACACCAGGGAAGGCTGTCAAACTTTTGAAAGAGCTTTTTTTATTTAAATAAAATTAATCTACATCTTTATAAGCATATTTAACAGACTTCCAAAAAGGAGGAGGTTCTATGTTCGAGTGTAGATATGTATTTTTTTTTGTGTATGTTAATCGATAATTTCGCCAATTGTGAACCGAATCGAAAAATTATTTTTTAGTTCGAAAGGGTATACTCCCGAGGTGGTCCTATTTAAATTTTACAGAAATCGGCTGATCAATTTTAAAAAAATCAACAATAATGTAAACAACTCGATCGAAATATTTGAATTTCTACACGATGGAAGGCGGTTTTGCCATTTTTTGCGAAAAATAATTATTGACAATGACATACAATATTCAAAAACCGGCCAAGTGCGAGTCGGACTCGCGCACCGAGGGTTCCGTACAAACCTGCAAGGTTTACAAAGTTCGTTCATTACGACAAAAAAAGTTATAAGTTTATATTTATTAAAAAATATATATTTTGTAATGTAACTAAAAATTTAAGGTTTTCGGAATTTTTCCTTTATGTGTGCTATAAAACGTTGCTTCATGCCAAATTTCAAGATTCTAGGTCGACTGGAAGTACCCTTTAGGTTTTGATTCCCTTGCGAGTACTTGCGAGTTTCAAAATTTGCGGCATAAACGGCTGTATCTTTTGATTGCGTTGGCTTAGAAGTTTGATTTTTTCACAGCTTCAAGGGACAGTAGACCTGAGTAATTGATATAAATTTCAGCTTCATACCTCCACGCGTTCCTGAGAAAAAGGGTCTTGACAGACGGACAGACGGACAACAAAGTGATCCTATAAGGGTTCCGTTTTTTCCTTTTGAGGTACGGAACCCTAAAAAAACTTGATGTCACAATACTGATCAGAAAAGCAAAGCAATTTAAAAATCATAACTTTTTATGAGATATACATTAATTAGAACAATTAGTAGAATATGACTGAATAATAATACTTACTCGATGCATTGAAAAGTAAACTTTTTGTAAATAGATATAGATTTCATATTTCAATCTATTAACTTATAACTTAGTTAACCGGTCCATTTAAATTATCACTCAATTTTCACATTATAATAAATATTAGAATATTAGAATTATTATAAGGTCTAATAAAATAATATTAACAAATTATACACTTTATAGACGTTCGACATCATAGTTATTTAAATTTTACAAATGTTAACAAACAAATGGTTGAGAAGCTCTGAGGTTTACGATCTTATAAAATCTTACCAAAATCAACTTTATCTCAAGAAGAATAAGAACTATTTTACTATTGACTTTTTTTCGGTATTTTAAAAAGGTGTTTTTATTAATAAAGATGAAAGAATAAAAACGAAATGAGCAAACGGAACGCATTTTTTATAACGACAATTTAAGTTACTTATTTAATTTTCTTGTAAAACTTATGGATATTATTTTCTTTTCTTAACATGTTCATTTACCTAGATTATACTATTTTCGCGATTGCCTTATTTATGTTAACAATAGTAATAAACAGATGGATAGGTATATGTTTTTAAATTGTTAGAAAAATCTTTAATTTTTTCGGACTAAAAATGGTCATTTTCTTGCTAAAAAGTCTTTATCTATAACTGACTGTTTATTGCATATTAATTTGCATTAATAAAACACATAATATTTAAGCTATATACGAGTATAACCTACTTAAACAAAAAAGAAAAGAAAAAATAATTCTAAAACTTAAACTAAAAAAAACACAAAATGAAATAAAACCTACGCCCCTCGGTAAAGGGGAAAAGGCCGCGCCACACAGGTTTGCAGATGTGAAGTTAGCTACAAGCTGCGCAATGACCAATCCTGACTGAAGCTCACATAAAGCAGTAAGTACGTTGATTGGCTATTACGCAGCTTGTAGTTTACATCACAACCGCCAACTTGTGTGGCGCGGCCTATAACTGACTTAAAATAATCACAAGATCCAAGTCAACAATTCGAACTTTCGAACTTTGAAGAATTTAGCAGAGGGCAATGTAGCAATGCGGAAGCGTGCCCGTAGCCCCGACACCAGGCGCAGTGGTGGATCACCCAGGGGTTTTGGTGGGTATACCACCGACTACCGATGGAGACTCCCGCATAACCACCCGCCTGCCCTCGAGGCGTGGTGGGATCCATAAATGATTTCCCCTGTAAAAAAAGGCAATGTCGCGTCCTGTTGCAAATGAAGGGTGACCGGGCCATATCCACCACGCTGGCCCAGTGCCGGTTGGTGGATAAGCAGTAAGTATATCGAATTTCAAGAGAGATAACTATCTTTTTTTGGTATCCATGGCAGTATTGTTTGTACATGTGGTCCGACAGTCATTCATAAACTTAAGCAAACATGCGGAGTATGCGGCGGTGTCTTTCTAACGACTTCATAGAGCTACACACTTGCCGACCACTGGTTCTCAAATGCAAGAGAACTATGTTTGGAGCTTCGAGCAAATATCTACAGAACCACAGTCCCTAAGTGAAAGTAGTAAAAATATGTCCGAGCGCCGTCATACATACCGACTTAGATATCATAAAACCCGTTTTTTGAATATCGACGTTATGTCACCTTATTAGTGCTTGTAAACTTGTAACCGAGCACTTTGGCTTCGCGCGGCGTTGTTGTCGGCTTGCAATCGCGTTAACTAAAAAGCCTGCCCACTATACCTATTTGCTCGAATGTTTGGAATCTCTCTGCGAAATAGAATCAGAAATGAGGAGATCCGTATTAGAAGAAACAAAGTTACCATACAACCACAGTGCATTGGCATTTAATCTAAGTACTATAAACTTTATTATAATATCTAGTGTTATTTTATTCATTGTTAAAATGACTTTTGTATTTTACTATGGAAACTTTTGTATTATAACAATAAACTAAAATAATCGGCCAAGTGTGTGTCGAAATCGCGCACGAAGGGTTCCGTACTGAATAGGAGCCCCCCTTAAATATTTATTTTATTTTAATTTAATACCTAATTAATTATTGAAGTAAACATACAATTAAATATTCTGTGAATATTTCAAGCGTCTACCTATCGAGCGAAAAACGGCTAAAAATCAGGTTTGTTGTATGGGAGCCCCCCTTAAATATTTATTTTATTTTGTTTTAGTATTTGTTGTTATAGCGGCAACAGAAATACATTATCTGTGAAAATTTCTTCTTTCTACCTATAACAGTTCATGAAATACAACCTGGTGACAGACAGACAGACGGACAACGGAGTCTTAGTAATAAGGTCCCCATTTTACCCTTTGTATACCCAACTGGGACTTAATTTTGGGACTAATGTTTTTTTTTTTTTGTCAAAAAGATTTAAAGTGGAGACTATAACATGTACGAAAAAATTCGTCTCTGGTACCGGCAAGTGCGGCGTAGGACGTCCACCCACAAGGTGGACGGACGACCTCATTAAGACCGCAGGATCGCGCTGGATGCAAACCGCTACCAACCGGTCTTATTGGAGATCTTTAGGGGAGGCCTATGTCCTGCAGTGGACGTCCTATGGCTGAAAAGTCGACGACGAACGACTACCGGCAAGTGCAGCGTAGGACGTCCACCTATAAGGTGGAGACTCATTAAGACCGCAGGTACGCTGGATGCAAGCCGCTTCCAACCGATCTTATAGGAAAGCTTTAAGTCCTGTGGCTAATCTGTTGATGACGATGAAAGTTGTCATTTTCGACTGACGAAACGGAGGAGGTACTCAATTCAACGCGTATATATTTTCATGTATAACCACGCATAAACTGTTACATAGTGATCCGATTTTGATAATTCTTTTTTGATTGGATAGAATATACTTCGAAATTGGTTCCATTTAAATTTTATCGAAATCGGCTGAGCCATTTTTGATAAATCAACAATAATGTGAAAAATGCTACATCGATCCGTGCGAAATATTCGCGAATTCTGTACACGGTTAAGTCGGTCATGCCATTTTTTGCGAAAAATAATTAATGGCGTGATAACGTCTTATAAATCAATAAACGCCGGCTGCACGCACGAAAAAGAACCCAGCGTGCAAGTGAGAGCGCGGAACAAGCGAAAGAGAAGCACGATCGTTCTAAGCGATTAGCTTATTTCTTAACACGTTATCACGTAAAATTATCGTACGTAAACCCACTTTACGGACGAACAATGTTATTAAAGAAAATAAAAATAGGAGACTTGGAGATAAATAAGATAAACTTTCTAATAACTTCGCTCTCTAGCTCCAAAATACAAGCATTCAGTTTAGTTTGTCCTATACTGTGCGAGCCATTGCAGGACGTAGGCCTACCCACGAAGGGTGATTGGGCCATAACCACCACGCTGGCCCTGTGCAGGTTGTTGGATTCACATACGCCATCGAATTTCATCTACGTACGTAAGTATATATGCAGGTTGCCTCACGATGTTTTCCTTCACCGAAAAGCCAGTGATGTGAAATTCCGTACATTAATTCCGAATAACTCATTGGTACGGGACCGGGATTTGAACCCACGACATCACGATTGTAATGCCGGTGTCATTACCACTAGACCACCACGGCTTAATTAGTAATCTTAGTTTACGGCTCACTGATATCTTTATCATCTAGAATACAAAATCTATGTAACTATAAGGTATAAAATATATTGTTAGATGTAATTTATGTATTCTAAAGTTGTAACGTAATATATTTCGAATTAAATCTTTGAAATCTTATGAAAAAAAAATTAAACTGAGATTTCTATAACTTATTATTTTGATTTTTCACTAACACAAAAACACATAACTAAAGAACGAGAGCGTAAATAAAATCGTACATCAATAACAATTAAATGATAAAATGTGGAGTACGCCCTTCACAAGTCAAGACTCCATGGCAAGAGTGGGTACACGTGCGCAGAGGGGTCCCGTACAATTTATTCCGTGAATTTTAGTGAACGCATTTTTTTTGTTTTTAGGGTCCGTACCCAAAGGGTAAAAACGGGACCCTATTACTAAGACTCCGCTGTCCGTCTGTGCGTCTGTCTGTCTGTCCGTCTCCAGGCTGTATCTCATGAACCGTTATAGCTAGAAAGCTGAAATTTTCACAGATGATGTATTTCTGTTGCCGCTATAACAACAAATACTAAAAACAAAATAAAATTAATAATTAAGGGGGGCTCCCATACAACAAACCTGTTTTTTAGCCGTTTTTCGCTCGATATTTACTTATAATGGTAACAGGTATGTAGACGCTTGAAAATTTCACAAAATATTTAGTTGTATATTAACTTCAATAATAAATAATAAAATTAAATATAATAAATATTTAAGGGGGGCTCCCATACAGTACGGAACCCTCCGTGCACGAGTCCAACTCGTACTTGGCCGATTTTTGAACTTTGCACAACTTGGGTGACTTGGTCGTATACGGAACTTGTTTGGAGTATTCGCAATCTCCATTGACAATATAGAGCGATTTCATACAATCTGTCAAAGTTCCGTATATGTTCCGAGGCGTACGAAATTGAAAAATAGGGCCCCTGTACTGTAGCCGTCTTTGTAATGACCTAATTCTGAACACATGACCCACGAGCGACCACCGATAAACAAAAAAACCTTTTTTTGACCGATGAAACGGAGGAGGTACTCAATTCGACGCGTATATATTTTTTAATGTATAACCACGCACAACTTTTTACGTAGTTGTCCGATTACGATAATTCTTTTTCTATTCGAAAGTATACTGTATACTTCGAAATTGGTCTCATTTAAATTTTATCAAAATCGGCTGAGCCATTTTCAATAAATCAGCAATATAATATGAAAAATATTAAAAAATATTAAAAATATTACATCAATCCGAGAGAAATGTTCGCGAATTCTGAACACGGTTAACCCTTAACCACCTACCACCTATTTATGTCACACAACCACCTACCATGCATCTCTGAGATGCGGAAGTAAAATCACTCTATTTGAAAAATTTCGCAATGTAAGGGTTACTTTTAAATTATAAACAGTTTTAGGCACATATTTTACTCTTTATTACACAATAAATGGCACATAAAAATCAACAATATCTATTACTTATTTCAAAAGTTCCAAACAACACGTATTTTAGACTTATAAACTAAGTTATTTGGAAAATGAGATCTAAAAAAAATATTATACATTATAGAAATGTTTCTATACTTTTTTTTAACTAAACAATAATCAAGAGAGCTTAGACAATTAAAAAAAAAATATTTTCATCAATATTTTAACAAAATTGCAGAACCTAAAGGTAGAGTTTTTCACGACAGTGAACGCACAGCTTATTTGAGCATTCCAGGCAAATTGGTGTTTTGCATTCAAAACACATGTATTGTGTTAGGCGTCTTTTTTTGGGGCCGCAAGTTCCACAGTTTTTTCGAGTCGTCAACCTTTCTTCAGCACTGCAGCTACCACTTGGAATTGCTGGTGGAGTAGTTTCTCCGTGACGGTGAAGGATGCGCCCAAGAGCGATTTTGATATCTCGCTGCACTTTCACGTTGCTTTCACGCCGCTGCATGTGTGGTCTTGTGAGCTGTTCCGCCAGTCTCTTTATAAACTTGAACCGGCTTTCAGCTTTTTGTCCTTCAGTTCGACCAGATAAGCTGACAATGTAGCAGTTTGAAGCTGAAATGTCGAGCAATCTATAAAAGACTGCTAACGGCCATCTGCGAGTGCGACGTCCTGTGGAGTAATTGGAGCATCTTTGCATTTTAAACGATATTAAACGGGACTCACTCACGTGTTCGTATAGTCATAACACGACTATAGTTTCGATCGCGTTCGGCGACCTTTCTCAAGTTGGCGAGTGCTAACACGCGGAGCCGTCTCGCAATGCACCCCATGCATGTATTTATTTGCCAACTTGAGAAAGGTCGCCGAACGCGATCGAAACTATAGTCGTGTTATGACTATACGAACACGTGAGTGAGTCCCGTTTAATATCGTTTAAAATGTGTGAAAACCACGTAAATTTCCATAATAAAATGGAGCATCTTTGGTCTAGCAAATCCACTCCGATTTTGGTTTGATTATAGAAAAGTATTATTTCCGGTTTTTTGGTAGGTTCATCAACACTGGGCATGTGGTGCATACTTGATAGAGTGATTACGGCTTTATTTGGTTTTGGCACATATGATGATATGGTGATATCTTTCGTGAATCCAAAAACTGTTGAATCAACATTTCGGTGACGACTTGGCAAGAATTCCGGAGGTATTTCTCTTTGATTTTTCCTCAGTGTTCCTACACCCGTGAGGTTTTTTTTCTTTAGTGACTCTAGCAGCTTAATAGATGTATACCAATTGTCAGTTGTTATGTTTCTGTTAGATCCCTCAATTGGTGGTATAAGGCGCATAACAGCTTGAGTCGGTTTCTTCAGCTGATGATAGTCGCTGGATAAAGTCATACCATCAGAATCTTTACCTTGGTATATATAAGCGTTCAGCAAATATCCAGATCGGGCATCTGTAAGGCACTGAATTTTTATACCATATTTTGCTGGTTTCTTTGGCATGTACATTTTGAACCTGCATCTTCCTCGAAATGCTAGTAACATTTCATCAATACATGCATAACTACCAATCGCATACACAGCTTGACATTGATCAATGAAAGAACCAAAGAGCTCTGCAATAGGCGCGGTTGCATCGTTTTCACGACGTGTGCCTCTGGTTACAGCATCATCAAATCGAATTGTTTTCAGCATCACTTCGAACCTGTTCTTGCTCATGATACAGCGATATATTTCTCTTCCAGTTCCGTCACTGCTGTACCATGATGTATAGTGTTCATGATTTTCTTTGAAGATAGCTGTATAAAACAGGAGCCCTATAAATGCCTTCAATTCCGTGAGGTCTGTATCTTGAACACATGTTTTATTTTCGTAATTTGGTCTGATTTCTTTTATTTTCACATTAGTGTAATGCACAATTTTATCAAGCATTTCGTCAGTAAAATATTGCTGCCAAATATCTACTGGAGAAGACGAAGTATTGAGCTTGCTCTGATATGCTGCCTTTATACCTTCTTTTTCTAGTAAAATATTGTGTTGTAATGTTCTCGACCGTAAAGATGGTGGGGCAGATGACCAACGGAAGCGATTCTTTCCAAAATAATTCTTTTTCCTTGGTCTCGATCGCATATGTGATAATGGTTCATCATCTCCTGATGAAAATTCTTGCTCTTCGGGCAAAACCAACAATGGTGAATTATTTTGAGGGAGTATGTTGTCATTATTTTCTACTGCAGTAAAATCTTCGCATTCTGAATCGGATTCGCCAATGTTTTCTAAGACATGTTGTATTCCAACATCTGACTCCACATCACTGCATTCATCATTTGGTATGTCTTCCGAGTCTGAAAGTTCTTGTGCCAACCACTGCTCTATAATAGCGTCATTACAAGTCATTTTTAACTAAAACAATAAAAAAAACATATTTATGAAAAAGTTACGTAACCGCCTACCATGCATCTCTCAGATGCGCGGCTACAGTATTTTACTCACCAAGGACAAACGCGCTGACCACCGACCTTGACGAGCGCTTGCGCGGCACTGAGGGACGCGGGGAAAAGGTACATGAACGACCAAGCTTATACGATACTCGTGCGCAAAAATATTCTAGATTGAACATCCGCATGCATCTGTGAGATGTATGGTAGGTGGTTAAGGGTTAAAATCGGTCTTGCTACTTTTTGCAAAAAATAATTATTTAATTTAGTAAGTATAGGTCTTCGTTTGAGTATAATACTGTCTGGTGTTAAACAGATATGCGGTCTAGGGTGTAGCACGCTTACCTAGAAGATACCTTTCTATTTAGGTACTCGAGATTTGAAGACACCTAAGTTGAACTTAAGGTACCTAGCGAAAGACAGACTCAAGCAAAGCGTTCCACATTCTGGCTGTTGGTTTGAGAAATGTGGATTGGAAAGGCTTGGTTCTGACGCGCGTGATGTCCACCATAAAAGGGTGGCGCTTTGGTCGCGTTTGTAGGGTCACTATGCGAAGGCTACTCTATCTCATTCCAACATGTAATGTTTGCGAGTATTTCTCTTTCCTTCACACAGTTTACATTATGGTAAAATACCTCTTTGTTCTATAGCTTAATCGCAGGGCTTAGATAATTTGGGCAGCATAGTATTGGAACTACTAGACGGAGTAGACGGCGCTCGTGCCTGTTCTACAAAAGGCATATAATATTTTAAGTAATTACACAACGGTTTAAATGGCAGAGTTATGTACTTAACTCATAATAATATACTCATCATGTGAAAATGGAAAATGTATTTAACTCATTTACTCATGTATAAAACAGAAAATATACATCATGTATGGAAAATACTGGACGTCGTTTGATTACCCTGACCTAATGATAAAACGTTTGTCTAGCCGTACGATAGGAGAAAGAGGCGGCCAATGCCTACTCTAGCAAAACCTCCAATATACGAAGCCAAAACTAAAAGACGATTCCCTATTTCACTCCGATACCCCAATAAAGACCAGCGCAACAAACCCAATTATAAATTATAACAGACCATCATGGCTTTTAGATCATTACTCAGCATATTGTTATCACCCCGCGGGGAGCACCCCATTATTACTACTGTTGTTTAATCTATACCACAGTTACCGGCACCCTTACCCTCTTTCATCCCTTACAGGGGTGTAGGTATACGTAACATACCGGATGGTAACTTACGCACCTTTGAAAAAAAGATGTAAATCTTTGTTTCAATAAAATCTTTAGTGTACCTGTACTGTACTGTACCAGCCTTTTTTAATAGTCCACTGCAGGACGTAGGCCTACCCACGAAGGGTGATTGGGCCTTATCCACCACGCTGGCCCAGTGCGGATTGGTGGATTCACATACGCCATCGAATTTCTTCCACGGACGTATGCAGGTTGCCTCACGATGTTTTCCTTCACCGAAAAGCCAGTGGTGCGAAATTCCGTACATAAGTGCCAAAGAAACTCATTGGTACGGGACCGGGATTTGAACCCACGACCTCAAGAATGACAGGCCAGCGTTACAACCACTAGACCACCACGACATATATTGATAATATTTTATTAACCGACTTCCAAAAATGAGGAGGTTCTAAGTTCGTCTGTATGTATTTCTTTTTGTGTAGGTATGTTCATCGATAATTATGCCAATTGTGAACCGAATACAAAAAAATTTTTTAGTTCGAAAGGGTACCTTTACTCCCGAGGTGTTTCCATTTAAATTTTATAGAAATCGGCTGTGCTGTTTTTGAAATATCTACAATAATGTAAACAATTCAAGCATTCGAACTTTGTACACGATGGAAAGCGATTTTCCCATTTTTTGCGAAAAATTATTATTGATTTCAAAATACATTTATAAGATACTAGCAGCGCCCCGCGGTTTTACCCGCGTTGTGCCCGTTCCCGTGGGAATTTCGAAATTTTTATACATATAAACCTTCCTCTTGAATCACTCTATCCATTAAAAAAAACCGCAACAAAATCCGTTGCGTAGTTTTAAAGATTTAAGCATACAGACAAACAAATAAAAAAACGAAAATAGCGACTTTATTTAAACTATGTAAGGAGGACAAGTCAATATAAACCAATCACAATTGTTATTACGAGTATAATAATTATAATAAGTGAGTGAGTGAGTGGCGACACCGCGAACCCTGATTCCCTGGGGCTAAATGAGACCTCTGACTCCTCTCTTGCCTTAACTGGCCGGCTTGGAGTGGAAATCGCAAGAGCTAAGAACCTAAGCTCCAGGGTGGAAGTGTTAGAAGGCATAACGCCGCTAGTAGTAATGGGCCCCCCATTATGGCTGCCGAAAGTTAGCGCCGTAGGGGCAACATTGGCGTGGACGGCTTAGTTAGGGTGTCGAGAGGTGTGCTGCGCGTTCACTAAGAGCCTCTCGACACCCGAAGCCGTCCACGCCAATGTTGCCCCTCCGGCGACAGCTTTCGGCAGCCTTCGGGGCCCATTTAGTGCCTCTGTACTGGAATTTCAATTCGATTCCAGATTTGACATTAGCTACTGTCATTTTTGACAGTATGTACTGTCAAAAACTGTCAAAAATGACAGTAGCTAATGTCAAATCTGGAATCGAATTAAAATTCCGAGTATAATAGCAGTAGTCCGGTTATTAGTCCGATTGACCGAACTACTGAAACTTTTCAGTTGCAATAAGTACCTAGTTCGGTTTTAACTAAGCACCGGACTACCTGTTTCGCTTTAAAGCAACAGTTAGTAAGTAGGCAAATATAAACTAATCGTATCTAATCAGCCTATTTATTGTATACTATTGACATTGGATGATTTTATTATTTTGTTACAAATTCATATTTGGTAATTTATTAACTATGCAATTTTTGACATAAAATGTAAGTTTTGATATTGTGGCATTGTTCAGATTTATATTTAATGATTTTCATTTTGTTTTTACAATTTAATAATTTATTTAACTTCGCTATTTTTTGTTTTAATTTTAAGTAGGTAATTGTAATTTTAAGATAATTATGCATTGCTTTAGCAAAGCTGAAATTTTAAGGATTAATAATATTGTTATAACTACAATTGTAATTGATTTGGATTGACTTGTATCTGTATTTTGATACCAATAAAATAATATGAATATGAATATTCGCGTTTTTCTAAATATAATATTCGATGTTTTTCACGGTTTTCTTCAATTTGAGCTTTAAGTTGAAGTAAGTACTTACATCATCATTATCATTCCCGTCTTAATGATTTAATCTAGAAAACGTAGGTTTTTTTTATTTACTGACCTATCACCACGATTGATTTTATAACAAAAAAACAAAAAATTGTGATTATCAACAATCATCATCAATAACAATCTATGTACAGTGAGTGAAAGAGATGAATCGAACGACAGTGATGGATAGACATAAGGCTTTCGAGGTGGGCGGAGCTTACATCGTAGCAGCCTCCAGCCACCCACCTGTTACTCAAAATAGTAATGTTTTATTCAAATTATTGTGGAATGAAGCCGTGGAGGTCTAGTGGTAATAATACCTGCCTAATTGTCGTGGGTTCAAACCCGGTCCCGTACCAATGAATTCCTTGGAATGTGTGTATGGAATTCCACATCAATGGCTTTTCAGTGAAGGAAAACATCGTGAGGCAACCTGCCTATGTCCAAGGAAGAAATTCCATGGCGTAGGTATGTAAATCCACCAACCCGCACTGGGCCAGCGTGGTGGATATGGCCTAATCACCCTTCGTGAGTAGGCCTACGTCCTGCAGTGGTCTATTAAAAAGGCTGGTACAGTACATTGTGCAATGAATATTATTATAGACTAGCGACCCGCCCCGGCTTCGCACAGGTGTTTTATACAAATAAATCTTCCTCCTGAATCACTCTATCTATTAAAAAAACCGCATCAAAATCCGTTGCGTGGTTTTAAAGATATAATAAGCATACATGGGGACAGACAGCGGGAAGCGACTTTGTTTTATACTAGGTATGTAGTAATTCAGTGCCGTGGTGGTCTAGTGATGGAATATTTGCCTTAGGATCGTGAGGTAGTTGATTCTAACCTCCGATACCGTACCATGATAGCATCATTTCTTCTTTGATCCAGGGGCGTAGCTACCGCCGTTTCAACCGTATCAAAGATACGGGGCCCCCGGGCTACAGGGGCCCCTAACGTGTGAAACTGACTGTCTGTCATACTTACGTTTCTAAAGAGTTTTCACTTCAGAGGGGTTAGTCCAGAATCACACGTAAATTAAAACTACAGCTGTTTCCGTATGGCTCTATACATTTTTGTACAGCGCCCCTGGCGGAAACGAGGAAGAACTAACCAAAATATATGGAGTCACACGCGAACGCGAAAGTTTAAGTAAACTACGCAAAACCCGAGTGTCAAGTGGGAGTTTTTCAAATTAAATCGAATTACTTTTACGTCACGTTGACCGAGCGCGCCGAGCACACACGCGAGCACCTTGACACACACGCTTGACTAAGCCAATCACAGGCAACGCCTGTGTTCGATCGGTTTGGCGCTCGTTACATTACCGTAGATAAAACTCACACTGACCTATCTAGACACGCAGCAGCGTGTCCAGCCGAAGTGTTCTACAGAAACCTGGCGACGCAGCGGCCGTGTGTAATATTACACGAACCATTTGGTATCTAGACACGCCGCAGCGTGTCCAGCCAAAGTGTTCTACAGAAAACTGGCGACGCAGCGGCCGTGTGTAATATTACACGAACCATTTGGTATCTAGACACGCCGCAGCGTGTCCAGCCAAAGTGTTCTACAGAAACCTGGCGACGCAGCGGCCGTGTGTAATATTACACGAACCATTTGGTATCTAGACACGCCGCAGCGTGTCCAGCCAAAGTGTTCTACAGAAAACTGGCGACGCAGCGGCCGTGTGTAATATTACACGAACCATTTGGTATCTAGACACGCCGCAGCGTGTCCAGCCAAAGTGTTCTACAGAAAACTGGCGACGCAGCGGCCGTGTGTAATATTACACGAACCATTTGGTATCTAGACACGCCGCAGCGTGTCCAGCCAAAGTGTTCTACAGAAACCTGGCGACGCAGCGGCCGTGTGTAATATTACACGAACCATTTGGTATCTAGACACGCCGCAGCGTGTCCAGCCAAAGTGTTCTACAGAAAACTGGCGACGCAGCGGCCGTGTGTAATATTACACGAACCATTTGGTATCTAGACACGCCGCAGCGTGTCCAGCCAAAGTGTTCTACAGAAACCTGGCGACGCAGCGGCCGTGTGTAATATTACACGAACCATTTGGTATCTAGACACGCCGCAGCGTGTCCAGCCAAAGTGTTCTACAGAAAACTGGCGACGCAGCGGCCGTGTGTAATATTACACGAACCATTTGGTATCTAGACACGCCGCAGCGTGTCCAGCCAAAGTGTTCTACAGAAAACTGGCGACGCAGCGGCCGTGTGTAATATTACACGAACCATTTGGTATCTAGACACGCCGCAGCGTGTCCAGCCAAAGTGTTCTACAGAAACCTGGCGACGCAGCGGCCGTGTGTAATATTACACGAACCATTTGGTATCTAGACACGCCGCAGCGTGTCCAGCCAAAGTGTTCTACAGAAAACTGGCGACGCAGCGGCCGTGTGTAATATTACACGAACCATTTGGTATCTAGACACGCCGCAGCGTGTCCAGCCAAAGTGTTCTACAGAAACCTGGCGACGCAGCGGCCGTGTGTAATATTACACGAACCATTTGGTATCTAGACACGCCGCAGCGTGTCCAGCCAAAGTGTTCTACAGAAAACTGGCGACGCAGCGGCCGTGTGTAATATTACACGAACCATTTGGTATCTAGACACGCCGCAGCGTGTCCAGCCAAAGTGTTCTACAGAAACCTGGCGACGCAGCGGCCGTGTGTAATATTACACGAACCATTTGGTATCTAGACACGCCGCAGCGTGTCCAGCCAAAGTGTTCTACAGAAAACTGGCGACGCAGCGGCCGTGTGTAATATTACACGAACCATTTGGTATCTAGACACGCCGCAGCGTGTCCAGCCAAAGTGTTCTACAGAAACCTGGCGACGCAGCGGCCGTGTGTAATATTACACGAACCATTTGGTATCTAGACACGCCGCAGCGTGTCCAGCCAAAGTGTTCTACAGAAAACTGGCGACGCAGCGGCCGTGTGTAATATTACACGAACCATTTGGTATCTAGACACGCCGCAGCGTGTCCAGCCAAAGTGTTCTACAGAAAACTGGCGACGCAGCGGCCGTGTGTAATATTACACGAACCATTTGGTATCTAGACACGCCGCAGCGTGTCCAGCCAAAGTGTTCTACAGAAAACTGGCGACGCAGCGGCCGTGTGTAATATTACACGAACCATTTGGTATCTAGACACGCCGCAGCGTGTCCAGCCAAAGTGTTCTACAGAAAACTGGCGACGCAGCGGCCGTGTGTAATATTACACGAACCATTTGGTATCTAGACACGCCGCAGCGTGTCCAGCCAAAGTGTTCTACAGAAAACTGGCGACGCAGCGGCCGTGTGTAATATTACACGAACCATTTGGTATCTAGACACGCCGCAGCGTGTCCAGCCAAAGTGTTCTACAGAAAACTGGCGACGCAGCGGCCGTGTGTAATATTACACGAACCATTTGGTATCTAGACACGCCGCAGCGTGTCCAGCCAAAGTGTTCTACAGAAAACTGGCGACGCAGCGGCCGTGTGTAATATTACACGAACCATTTGGTATCTAGACACGCCGCAGCGTGTCCAGCCAAAGTGTTCTACAGAAAACTGGCGACGCAGCGGCCGTGTGTAATATTACACGAACCATTTGGTATCTAGACACGCCGCAGCGTGTCCAGCCAAAGTGTTCTACAGAAAACTGGCGACGCAGCGGCCGTGTGTAATATTACACGAACCATTTGGTATCTAGACACGCCGCAGCGTGTCCAGCCAAAGTGTTCTACAGAAAACTGGCGACGCAGCGGCCGTGTGTAATATTACACGAACCATTTGGTATCTAGACACGCCGCAGCGTGTCCAGCCAAAGTGTTCTACAGAAAACTGGCGACGCAGCGGCCGTGTGTAATATTACACGAACCATTTGGTATCTAGACACGCCGCAGCGTGTCCAGCCAAAGTGTTCTACAGAAAACTGGCGACGCAGCGGCCGTGTGTAATATTACACGAACCATTTGGTATCTAGACACGCCGCAGCGTGTCCAGCCAAAGTGTTCTACAGAAAACTGGCGACGCAGCGGCCGTGTGTAATATTACACGAACCATTTGGTATCTAGACACGCCGCAGCGTGTCCAGCCAAAGTGTTCTACAGAAAACTGGCGACGCAGCGGCCGTGTGTAATATTACACGAACCATTTGGTATCTAGACACGCCGCAGCGTGTCCAGCCAAAGTGTTCTACAGAAAACTGGCGACGCAGCGGCCGTGTGTAATATTACACGAACCATTTGGTATCTAGACACGCCGCAGCGTGTCCAGCCAAAGTGTTCTACAGAAAACTGGCGACGCAGCGGCCGTGTGTAATATTACACGAACCATTTGGTATCTAGACACGCCGCAGCGTGTCCAGCCAAAGTGTTCTACAGAAAACTGGCGACGCAGCGGCCGTGTGTAATATTACACGAACCATTTGGTATCTAGACACGCCGCAGCGTGTCCAGCCAAAGTGTTCTACAGAAAACTGGCGACGCAGCGGCCGTGTGTAATATTACACGAACCATTTGGTATCTAGACACGCCGCAGCGTGTCCAGCCAAAGTGTTCTACAGAAACCTGGCGACGCAGCGGCCGTGTGTAATATTACACGAACCATTTGGAGCTACTTTTGACCCCCTCACAACTCAAAAACTATTTAGCCTACATACATGAAATTTGGCACATTTACTAAAGTCTTATCAAGAATCCAAAATTTCATAAATTTTGCTCAGTCAGTTATTGATATATTAACGTTTAAAAACTCTTGTTTCATTGACTGATTCACTCACTGACTCACCTAACCCACTAAAACCTAACCCACTTCCAGATGACGTAGAATCTTGATATTTGGCACCAAGGTAGACTATCGGGCATAAATAAAGGAAAAAAATCTAAAAACTGAAAATTATTGATAATTAGTACTATTAACAAAGTAATTGTAAAATTTACCTAACCAATACTACAAAAAATGGCGGTAGCGTCGCGAGGCACTGAGATTTTCGATAGATGAACCATGCCATTTGTGATAGTAATATAATAAATACTAGATAACTTTTCCAGAGATAAGTGTACTATGATAATCATGATGTAACTAATAATTATTTCTGAACAAAAAGTTATGATATCTTATCAAAAACATAAATGTGAAATGGGAGCCAAAGTGTCGCCACCAAAAGAATTGAAATCTAATACGGGGGCCAAGTGTTCTGTAGAAAATCCTAAAGTTTAAGCTACAAGAATATAGCCGTAGCCGTATTAGCCGTGGGGTGCCGGCAGAGTAGAATAGCACCCCCCTCTTGTACCAGGTGTCGCAAGAGCCGACTGAGGTACTACGGAACCGACAGATGGCGGTATATCCATCCAAAACAGCGTAGCTCAAGTGCAACAGGGCGGGGATGGGCAGCAGCATCCCCGTCGCGAGAGCTACGCACTGCGATTGCCAACACGCCTGCCCAGCGCGGCAATTACGGGCAAAACCCCCCAAAATGATAAACAAAAATAAGACCAGGCCCCCAGTCCCCGGCAGCTCCGCTATTCCTGGCTCCGGCAGCGGCCTTGGTAACGGCGGAGCACGGGGTGCTAAGAATCGCCGGAAGAGATCCGGCTGCCACCCCACCCGACAACTGGCCCTGGCAACATATAACGTGCGCACTATGAGGACTGACGAGAAGATTGCGGAACTGGAAGAAGAGTTGAGTAGGTTGCGATGGGATATTTTGGGGTTGTCTGAAGTCCGTAGAGAGGGCGAGGACACGATAACCCTGAAATCCGGCAACCTACTTTTACCGGGAAGGTGACCAACGGTCCCAAGGTGGTGTCGGCTTTCTCGTTCACAAGTCTCTCGTTAACAACATCATCACCATTGAAAGTGTGTCGAGCAGGGTTGTATACCTAATACTCAGAATATCTAAACGATATTCGTTGAAGGTCATTCAGGTATACGCACCGACCTCGTCACACCCAGATGATGAAGTGGAGGCTATGTATGAGGACGTAAGTCGGGCCATACATACGTCTAAGACCCGCTTCACGGTTGTTATGGGAGATTTCAACGCAAAGTTGGGCAAAAAAAGCGATGATGAGTTGAGAGTGGGGCAATTTGGATATGGGCAACGGAACCCCAGGGGCCAGAGGCTGGCAGATTTTCTGGAGAAAGAGGGACTCTTCATGATGAACTCTTTCTTTCAGAAGCTACCACACAGGAAATGGACCTGGATGAGCCCCGATGGTTCTACGAGAAATTATATAGACTTCATCATGACTAGCGAGAAACGGATATTCAACGATGTCTCCGTGATCCACAGGATAAAAACCGGTAGTGATCACAGAATTGTGCGAGGCAAATTGAATATTAACGTTAAACTCGAAAGGTCCCGCCTGATGAAATCTACGCTCCGACCTACTCATGCTCATATACAAAACCCCGAGAACTTTCAGCTCGAGCTCTCAAATCGCTTTGCTTGCCTGGAGAACTTTGCGTCGGTGGACGAGATCAATAACGGGCTCGTAGAAACTGTCCAAACGGTGGGTTCTAAGTTCTTTAGACCCCGATGTTCTGATAGACCTCAGAAATTTTCCGATCATACTCTAAATCTCATGGCCGAACGACGCTTGCTAAGACTGCAGTCTTCCGATGATGCAAAGTCATACAGGCGGCTCAATAGACAAATTTCAAAATCAGTGCGGTGCGACATTCGTCTCTTTAATACCAAACATATTAAGGAGACGATAGAGCGGAACAAAGGCTCCAAAGTGTTCGCAAGGCATTTGTCTATTGGGCAAAGCCAGCTGACAAAGCTGAAGAGAGAAGATGGCAGTACAGCGTCGACCAAGGCAGAGGTATTGGAGGAGATCGAAAAGTTCTACGGACAGCTATACGCCTCGGTAGCAAAGCCTGTAAACAGCGCGGCTAAAGACCCAAGAGCCAAGCTGACCCGACACTTCACCGAAGACATCCCGGACATCAGCCTGTACGAGATTAGAATGGCCCTGAGGGTCATTCTTTTGGTCAGAGTTTTCAAGCGGCTTTACTTAAAAATCATAGAAATTTTAAAGTCAGCGAGCCAGTTTTTTTTTCGCGCAAAGCTTAAAACCTATCTAAACTGGGATACTGATTATTATTCAATTATATTCATAAATAAATATGATAAAAAAATGAAATACCCCCATTCTTTGATTTTCGTGGAGTGTCCCAATCCCCGATCTGATCACTTAGTGAATTATATATTTTAAACTAAACGATACATCGTTACCAAAAAAAACACACTAGGTCCTAAAAAGTTTAAAATACTATAAAAAATTAGACCATAGTTCTGAAAGAACTACATTGCCTGAAAAAAAATTAAATGTAACTGTCCCAAGGTAGTTCCTGATTTGCGTGGATTATTATAATTTCACTAGCACATCTCTAAATTCGCGACCTGATGTTGCATAATCCTACTTCAAGTTAACAACTAATTGCGCTCCGACTGCTGGGCAGAGTACTTGTGTGATGGTGCGTCGAGTTTAAAAAAAATAGAGGTAAGAACATTGTTGCGTGGGCTTGGTTTCTCAAAACTTTGATTTGCGTGATTTAATTATCTCCAGTGTCTGTGAATTTATTTATTTAGTAAAATATTGTAGCGAACAAATATAAAGTAACGTAACTTATAATGAAAACACAGTTTATTTGTTTAAATGGTTTTTGTATATTTTTAGCATAAAGGATTTATTTTGATTTTCATGGCCGTGATTTGCGTGGTTTACGTGGTAGTTTTGACCCACGCAAATCAATTTTTGCCCATGCAAATAAAACCACTTTGAGTTTTGTATTAGTTATGAATGATAATATTTTATATTACTTAAGTTAAATGTAACTTAGTTTAAATCAAACTTATAATGTCACGTTCTGTGGGTTTCTGACTTAACTGGCAGATAATTCCATATACCATTAAGTTCGCGTTGTCACATTAATCGTGCATATATAAATAAGTAAAACAATTGAAAATAGCTTTAGATTAGATACCTATATTTAAGTTTAGTAAAATTATAATGGATTATCAACATTTTAGACCAAAAATGCCATTAACAAGATAAGAAAAAATAGAAAGAAAAAAGTTATCCGAGTGAAGAAGAGAGAGGCTTAAACTTAATGAAGAGTTCAAAGCGAAAAGCCGAACGAGATATTATGAAACGAAAACCGAAGGAAAAATACTTATATTCATGACTTAAACCGCCACGAGCAAAAAGCAAAACGAAAGAAATGTAGAATAAATTTCCGAAAATATAACCTAAAGAAAAAAATCAAGCTAAACGTTGCCTTGTTGAGAAACTCATACAAGTACCAGAAACTCATTACAAAGAAAACCGTGATCCATTGGAAGAAACTCTTACTCCATTGCTATTGTCACGTGCTGATTCACCAGTACCATCAACTTCTGACCGCATAGTTCGTTTAGCAGCGGGTCAGCTAGTAATAAATAATGTTGGACTGATACCACTAAAAACGTTATCTGCTTTAGAAACCAACTATTTTTGTTATTTTTAAGATGTTTCTTTTAATTTTTCATTTTTGTAATTTCTTTAATAAATAATGTTGGACTGATACTACTAAATACGATTTTTGCCTTAGTAACCCACCTATTTTTTACCTTATCATAACATAATAACTTATTTTCAATATGAAGGAACAGTAAGTAACTCATCTGAGAAAGTCAATTTAAAATTATCATTTTCGTGGGGTGTTTTATGATTTGCGTGGCCTCCATTTTTTTAACCTCGATTATCTCTGTAAGTATATCGCTCTATGAGGTGCCTCTTCTATATAATATATTACTTTTACATATATTTTAAGATTCTGACAAGGATTTGAAAATAAAATTGAATTAGAAAATTGCCACGAAAATCACCAAATAATGCCTTACTCGAAGAAGTACCCCTGAACCAACTTAAGAACAACAAGGCGCCGGGTGACGACGGAATCACTTCAGAGCTTCTGAAAGCGGGTGGTAAACCGGTACTTAAAGTCCTTCAGAAGCTTTTCAACACCGTCGTCCTCGAGGGCATAACGCCAGAAGCATGGAACAGAAGCGTGGTGGTGCTATTCTTTAAAAAAGGTGACAACACCTTATTAAAGAATTACAGACCCATCTCGCTTCTGAGCCATGTTTATAAGTTGTTTTCAAGAGTCATTACGAATCGTCTCGAACGCAGGCTTGATGACTTCCAGCCTTCCGAACAAGCCGGATTCCAAAAAGGCTTTAGTACCATGGACCACATACATAAGCTGCGGCAGGTTATACAGAAGACTGAGGAGTATAACCAGCCACTCTGCTTAGCGTTTGTGGACTATGAGAAAGCCTTTGATTCGGTCGAGACATGGGCTGTGCTTGAGTCTCTTCAACGATGCCGTATGGACTATCGGTATATCGAAGTGTTGAAGTGTTTGTATAATAACGCCACTATGTCGGTCCGAGTACAGGAAGAGAGCTCCAAGGCGATCCCTTTGAAGAGAGGCGTAAGACAGGGAGATGTTATATCTCCGAAACTGTTTACTGCTACTCTGGAGAACGCCTTTAAGCTCCTGGAATGGAAAGGATTCGGCATCAACATCAATGGCGAATACCTCACTCACCTTCGGTTTGCCGACGATATCGTAGTCATGGCAAAGTCGATGGAGGAACTCAGTACGATGCTCGAAGGCCTCAATCGAGTATCTCAACAGGTGGGTCTTAAAATGGACATGGACAACACAAAGGTCATGTGTAATTCCCATGTTGTACCCACCCCTATTTCAGTTGGGAACTCGGTTCTTGAAGTCGTCGACTCGTACGTCTACCTAGGACAAGTGTTCCAGTTAGGTAGGTCCGACTTCAAGAAAGAGGCCAATCGCCGAATCCAACTCGGCTGGGCAGCGTTCGGAAAATTGCGTAACGTTTTCTCGTCCGACATACCTCAGTGCCTCAAGTCGAAAGTTTTCGACCAGTGTGTGTTGCCAGTGATGACTTACGGCACAGAAACGTGGTCTCTCACTATGGGCCTTATTAGTAAGCTTCAAGTAGCCCAACGAGCCATGGAGAGGGCTATGCTCGGAGTTTCTCTGCGCGATCGAATCAGAAATGAGGAGATCCGTAGAAGAACCAAGGTTACCGACATAGCCCAGCGGATTGGCAGGTTGAAGTGGCAATGGGCAGGGCACATAGCGCGGAGGACTGATCACCGATGGGGTCGAAAAGTCCTCGAGTGGAGACCACGTACCGGCAAGCGCAGCGTAGGACGTCCACCCACAAGGTGGACGGACGACCTCATTAAGACCGCAGGATCGCGCTGGATGCAAGCCGCTACCACCCGGTCTTATTGGAGATCTTTAGAGGAGGCCTATGTTCAGCAGTGGACGTCCTATGGCTGAAAGGAAGGAAGGAAGTACTTTTATACCAATCCTATTGCGAAAAGAAAAAATACGTGTCTAATATTTTTTGATAATCTAACTGTTTTTTTCCCAGTCATCATGCCTATCGTATAAAAAAGTACTTATTTATATTATTATAATGTTGATTTATTATGTAAAATTATTTTTATTGGATTTTGAAATGATTATTATTGACTTTGTAATATGATCATTTTTTATTTTATTTATACTGATTTTTTTATTTCCAAATATTGTACCTAATTCATAGAATTATTTACCTACATAATATTTGGCTTGTAAAATTATTTTTATCAATAAATATGACTATGACTATTATAAAGAGAAAAGATTTGATTGTTTGTTTGCATCGAATAGGCTCCGAAACTACTGAACCGATTTGAAAAATTATTTTACCTACTGTTGGAAAGCTACACTTTCTCCGGATGACGTAGGCTATATTATATTTTCAAAAAAATTAGGCATTTTTACTAAACGTGGCAGGTACGAGTATGCACAATACTTATAAAATCTGTCTTCTTCAGCTAATCATACCCGGGCAAACCCGGGGCGGGCAGCTAGTGTTACAATAAGTATACATAAACCCCAGTAGGTACCTTCTAGTGCCGGGTACCATTTGGTACCAAAATTACAGTAAATTGGTACAATATTTGCATTTATATGAGTTCGAGCGCAGCCTGCCACCAAAACGAGGATGAGTAAGCGCCCTCGCGTATCGTGTAGACTGTAGAGGTCTAGAAAAGATACAGGGTTATTTCTAATCAATTAGCATCCTTTTAGGGGCTTATTCCGTCAAAACTAACAACTATTGTTCTACGACTTTTATTAATTCTCAAAAAAAGTTGTTGTTCCATAGAAAAATATCGTTCACCCTCTACAAAATGTTTGAAACAGCTAATTTTTTTTAGTTTTGACAAAAGTAGCAGAACAAAAATGGTTAGTTTTGATGTACAGAATAAGCCCCTAAAAGGATGCTAATTGAATAGAAATAACCCTGTATATTATCTAGACTAGACTAGCTATGCATTTCTTTAGCGGTACGTGATAATATACCTATAGGTACCTACTCGTTCAGATGAACAGCTACTATAATATGGGGCCAACCCAAAATTCGAAAAAAGAATCAGACCTTCCATTCAAAATTACCACTCCACCCATCCATTGCTGGACATAGGCCTCCCCTATAGATCTTCAATAAGACCGGTTGGTAGCGGCTTGCATCCAGCACGACCCTGCGGTCTTAATGAGGTCATCCGATATTGTGGGTGGACGTCCTACGCTGCTCTTGCCGATACGTGGTCTCCCCTCGAGAACTTTTCGACCCCATCAGTCATCACTCCTCCGCGCTATGTGCCCTGCCCATTGCCAATTCGCTGGGCTATGTCTGTAACTTTGGTTCTTCTACGTATCTCCTCATTCCTGGCATAGGCATAGCCCTCTCCATAGCTCGTTATGCTACGAGTACTTGGAGCTTATTAATAAGGCCACGTAAGAGACCACGTTTCAGTGCCATAAGTCATCACTAAGAAGTCGCACAACAAAAGTTGTTAGTTTGATGAACAGAATAAGCCCCTAAAAGGATGCTAATAATAATTGATTACCAGTACCTAACACTGTATAGGCTGAATCAAACTTCGAGACGTCTGTAAAAATAGCTACAAAGATATAAGTCACTTGAGAATATAAACTGATTAAAACAACCAATAGTTATTTAAACAACGAAATTACAAAACAGACGGCGTCGTGTGTGGTAATTACCAATATTAGGTATGGTTATCTATAGTAGTCTGTGGGTATGGTCCTACAACATGATGTTACAATTATACAATAAATTAAATATAGAACGACTCCTGCAGAGAAGTCAAACGAGCTCGTGACGTTGATCTCGTTGTATCGACAATTTAACAAATTCAATGAATATAGAATTTATTGTACCACCTCTAGTACACAGGTCGAAGCAATAAACGTATTTTATCTTTATCTTTATCATTTATGTTATCATAGAGTGTAGCTGTGGTGGTATAGTTGTTGTAACGCTGGCCTGTCATTCTTGAGGTCGCGGGTTCAATCCCGGTCCCGTACCTACGAGATGAGTTTATTTGGAACATAATTATGTAAGTACGGAATTTCACACTACTGGCTTTTCGGTGAAGGAAAACATCGTGAGGCAACCTGCATACGTCCGTAGAAGAAATTCGACGGCGTGTGTGAATCCACCAGCCCGCACTGGGCCAGCATGGTGGATATTGCCCAATCACCCTTCGTGGGTAGGCCTGCGTCCTGCAGTGGACTATTAAAAAGGCTGGTACAGAATATCATATTGGTACATTAGAAACATTAAAACACATAAACAAGAAATTGGAAATTGACCGTGAAATTGGTAAGTATATAACATGTAAGTAGGTATAATGTACTTATATGTTTGTAGCCAATTCGGAAATATCAATTTAGATATTCAATTCAATTCAATTCAATTCGTTTATTTACAAAAAATGTAACTTACAGCACTTAATACTAGGCGTTACATTTTTTATGCTTAAAGACTACGAATAAAAATATTACATAAAAATAGAATAGAATATACAAACATGAAATAAAATTAATAGGAATAACAACGTATTATTATAATTTATTTAAACCTACCTACCGTTAAATGTTAGGAATAAAATTTGAGATCATAATTTGACTTCTTCGCAATATGAAAGAATATTTTTAGCAATGGTTGTCCATTCGTCGGCAAAGATGTCTACTAGCGGGTGGGAGGCGCTGAGGGCGTTAAGGTGGTGGTGTGCACGACAGATGGGGGACTGCTGGCGCGCGACAGTGCGCGCGGGTGCCGGTGAGAATAGAGGAAGACGCGCACCGAGCACTGCATGAGTTCCGTTCCGAAATTTGGTTCGCTGTTCGGGCACATAGGCGAGTGACTTCGCAGAGTAAGTCAGGGCAGTCTAGTTTTGCATGAAATATTCTGTGGACCGTTTGTAGGTTGTCGTATAGTCTTCTTGTTTCTAGTGAATTGAAACCTAATGTCCCCTGTAGGTAGCTAGTTGGATACATAGATATATGAATTTATTTACATTAGATATATGAATTTATGCGCATACTCAGCATAAGTATACATATATTGTGTAAGTGTATGGTTTTTTAGTGTACTTTAAGAAAGAACATTACGATAGTTTTGTAATAATAGGTACATAACATTTATTATATTTTTTCCGTGTGCCCGCCAAAAAACCCTGTGTACGTATGTTAGGAATGCGTTCCTTTTACAAGTTTATTGTCGAACGCATGTTTTTAGCGTCGCAACTGGCACTTTTAAAAATTTGGCGGTGTCATGTATTACCCTACGTTTCAAACATGTACCACATTACTTCACTATCACCATGTACATAGTAAAAAACAAAGTCGCTTCCCTGTCTGTCTGTCCCTATATCTGTTTTGTTATTATCTTTAGAACTACGCAACGGATTTTGATACGTTTTTTAGATAGAGTGATTTAAGAGGAAGGTTTATATGAATAAAATACACCTGAGCAAAGCCGGGGCGGGTCGCTAGTTACATAAAAAGTTTTAATGGCTCGATTATACTGACAAATTGATTGCAATGCCAAGCAAGATTCTGCAATGAAAAAAAACACCTGTGACGTCATTCGTCCTTCAAATTCATAGACAGCAATTTTTCTATAGTATATTCTGACATATTTAAGTAACTTGTATACTGGTAGCATAATTTAAAAATCATGTCCATTGTCTATGGTCGATAGTGAGTACGATTACGCGTCGAGTAAATGAGTCGATAAAAAATCGAATAAAGTTACACGTTGTTCACAAGTTAAATTGAAAATAATTATCTTGTTAGTGCGTCTTTTGTTATTACGCCAAAAACCAGTTTGTCATCTAATTATACTAATAAATATTATAGTCAAGTCATACTTAGCTAGTTACTAGGGTGGGTAAATAAAACAGAAGCATCGCGTTAGTGCCTGTTTAGCTAATCAGTAATCACACAAACACTTACGCCAAAAACTGGTTTGTTACCAGGTACATGATACTGTATTAAACTTGAAATGTCGAATTTATCAAAAAATAGACAATTTATATCCATAATAATAAATCTATTTTTGTAATATAATGGAATGACTGTGAAAATAGTATTCACACTAAAAGCAATAAGTATTATGTTCTATTCATACAATGACATGATGATGCAACATAATTTATTGTACATGAATTTAGTGACTTTAGGTGAGTCATGCATAGTTGATGTCATATTTTATTACAGTGTTACATAATTTTCAGATGTATTTTCATTATCTACTATAACTTGTACAGATGCAACGATTCGATTTTTATATAAATCGATGATTTATTCGATTAAAGTCTTTACCGATGCCATTTCACGTGATTACGTCACTTCACTCGGCCCAAGCTTGCGAGCGAGTGGAGATGTGGAGGCGAGACTCGTATTCAATCAATTGAAATATATTCAATATATCTTAATTTCAACATCAACAGTTATTCGCATTATTACATTAAACACAAAAGTAAGTATATCGTGGAGTGGTTGTGCCAGTTTCCCATATTGCGCGGCCGCCCGCGATGTTTGGTTCCCTGTGAAGTGCTATACAAATGCATAATATAACCTATCTACGCTTTGCATAAATCTATGATGCCGTAGCCTTGTAATTGGTGCAGCGGCAGCAAACGTAGCAGCTAACAAGGCGCTAACCTAACGCTAACGTGATTACGGCAAAAGTGGAAACGTCATCAGTGAAATAGGCATCGAGAGGTGTTTTGCCGCGCTTTGTGTTCGTGTTTATTGACGCGTCGGTTGCATTATTGCAGGCATATAATGCCGGCGGCACGCGCTGCGAAACGTACGGCAGAGTCGTCGAAAGAAGAAGTTAAGAAAAATAAGAAGAAACGTGGAGGTGAGCATGTAGCGCTTCGCTGCAATTTGTTTTCTTTACGTTTCTGTCCGACGTCAATGACCTGTCAAATGTGATGGCGGGAAAGCGACGCTGGGCATAACTTCGCCTTATTTGTTCGTTTTACAATAATAACTGTACTTGAATTAGCAGTTTAGCGTGTCGACGGAATATTCAAGATAGTATTTACCATTCTAAATGCTTTTGGTTATGTAATAGTTGGTTTTTAAGTGGAATTTTTTGAGGTTATTGAAGTGTATCGGCGGAACACGGGTACGAGACGTTTCGCGTGTTTATCGTTTCATTATACAGGGTAGGAGGTCATTTCCGTAAATAAAAATGACTAAACGTTCTTGAACTACACCTACAAAGCCATTTTGAATGTAGATTGCAAACATTTTGTAGGTATTTGTGGTGACTAAGTTTTGCATTACCTAATGAGGATACTTGGAGGTTGAAAATAAGGTCCTTGGTGATAAGTGATGGAAAAATACCGTAATCACTGAAGCTGTTATGTATTTATAGTACTTTTTATGTATAAAATAGCCATCTCATTGACAACATGTTATGTTGTATTGTAAAGATAACACAGTTTCGAAGTTGATAAGGGTGATTATAATGGTTTGTATTACATATATCAAGCGCAAATTCTGCCAATGTCAGTCATGAATACAATCATACATTTTTGTTGTATCTATTGTAAAATTTTATAGACATTTGACTTATAATCTAATTAGAATGAAATAAGAAAGTTTGGCCACATACCCCAAATGGTGATAGCGAGGAAAAGTGAGATGTGTTAACCCCAGTACTGAATTAAACGATATCCTTTTACAAAATATTTTTTCAAAAAGGAAAAAACAACTGCATCATAATACAGTAGAGCCTCAATTAACCAGACTAATGCATGTCGTTGATCATTCAGATAATTGAATGTATGAAAAAGCTGCTTTTCTTATTATCTTAGCTAACTTACAATCAGTTTCTCTCACTTTTAATGAATCAATAATATTTATTTTATCCTTGAGCCACTTGGTTATTCTTCAAAATTTTTAAGTTCAGAAATCGCGCAGTGACATTGTGCAGCGGAGTACACTTAGCAACAAAACCAATAACAATTAAATAAGAGCAGGTCAAGTGTGGGTTAGAGAACTTTTGACATAACCGTCTATGTATGGACACAACTTAAAAAATTGACCATGGTTTGCAGTCCAGATAATCGCAAATCTGTATATCTGAGGGCCGGATAATCGAGGTTGCACTGTAGTTTTACTTAGGAATTGTGACACCATATGTATCAATACACATTTGTTTCTATAGAATCTTGTTTTAAAAGTCTGCTCTTTTGACCTCTACTACAAAAAAGACAAAAAGGTGTTACAATACATTAAAACAAGATTTTTATTGAGAAAGAGCCATTTATGTATATTTCTCAATGACAACTCTATAGTTCAATTTTTATCTCCGTGCAGGCTGGGTTGTAAAACGTGGGAGCAGTGCAGAGGGATGGCCCAGTATGTCACTCTCTCTCCCACTCATTATTTCTCGATGTGGGTTTTTAAAATTATATTTGTGAAGTAGGTTCATAGAGTTTTAGCAACACATTTTTTGTAAGACAAGTGTCAATATAATTTTCAAGTTAGTACAATATGAGTTTTGCTCCACAGCAGCCGTCCATATCGAGATACCGACGGCCCCCAAGAAGAGGGGGCGAGTGTTCGCATGCGGACAAGGAGATGTCGGCCAACTCGGCCTCAAAGATGTAGAGGAGACAAATAAGTAAGTTTATCTTGAACTTTGACGCGCGGGCCTTTCCCGCACTCAGGCTGCAGAAGAGGGCAGCCTTTTGTGCGTGAGTCAGGTGCCTAGTTGAGCCACCCGATGTCCCCGAGGAAGGCCAGCAGCTCGTTGGAGGCGCAGGCCTCCCGGAGAGCCCTCGGTTTTTTAAGTTTATCTTACTAAACAAATGTTGTTATAGGCCGAATCAAACTCCTTGGCGGTTGTGAAGCTAGCCACGAGCTGCACAAAACCCAATTCTGACTAAGCTCACATAAAAGCTGCGTGAGGATGGGTTTTGCTCAGTTTGTAGCTAACTTCACAGCCACCAAGAAGATTGATTTGGCCTATACACATGAGACAAATTTTAAACAGCTACGAAATAAAGATTTTATCATATATGTAGGTTTTTATTTTTAAGTTAATATTTTTTTTTAATTTTGGTCATCTTTACACAGAATAATAATAATATCATTCAGAAAATAATAAACCATTCCAATACAAACAATAAAATTGACTAATTTACAAAACAAGTCACTAACCACACATGTATACTTAGCACCACACAAATCGGCGGATGGGAAGTTAGCTACAAACTGATTGACTCGATTTTCGGTGTGGACTTGGACATAGTATGAAAGACGGAAAGTGACATGGGCTTCATTTTGTCCAGAAAAAAAAAACTTTGGGATAGGATAGCACAAAAGTCAAAACATCACGCTTGCGAAGCCGCGGGCAAAAACTATCTCACTATAAAAATTTCTCTAATATTTCAATAACTACAAAACTGAGCATCAAATCAAAATGCATTGTCTGTGTTAAATGTAGTAATTTGATTTCAGATTCAAGCATGTAACCGCGCTGGGCGGTAACATAGTGGCGGTGTGTGCGGGCGGCATGCACACTGTCGCCCTCGACAGCTCCGGCAAGGTGAGATATTAAGCTGGACTGTGCTGTACAGAGAGCAGCATGGGCGTAGCCAGCCATGGGCTCAGGGTGGGGCAGCAGTCTAAAATAATATGTAACTAGCGAACTATACCTGCGGTCTTACTCCGGTTAATGTTTTCTTACAAAAAGGTCACACCCTATAGCACCCTGTATCTATATTATTATATATTATAATTTTTTGATGTGTATCTTTTAAATTTTTGATACCAATAAATAATATGAATATGAATATACATGGAAAAATGTAAGCAGTTTAGTCTTCTTGACATGAGTAAAATAGATAACTCCATTGTCGATATTCATCAAGTTTCATTCAAGTTTTTACGCGAAAATTTGTCATTTTTTTCAGTAATTTCAAATGAATAATGACCAAAGAGACCTACCTAGTATCTATTCAACATCCACGAGCACTGCTAGCTCGAAAATATGCCATTTTTTTCAGAATTTTCAAAAGTAGTATACGCAAACATACTACCGCAGTGACATTATGCGCGAGCGCAGCAAGCGCGGATAAAACACGATTTTTTGTTTTCAGTAACTTCAAAAAGCTCTATTGAATGGATGCTCTATCTATTCTATGAAATGCTCTACTGCCTACTGCGCTATAATATGTATAATACGCGAGTATACAGAGTGTGAAAATTTATCAGTTACAATAATTTCAAAAGGTATGCACAACGCGGGACAACCTACTGCTATTATTCGCGAGCGTAGCGAGCGCAATAATTTTAAGGACTTTTCAGTAACTTCAAAAAAGATATGAGGAAAATAGAGCCCACTGCTGCTATTATCTATCTAGGTATGTTATAAACTTTCCAAGTTTGCATTTGAAAAATCAAAATGTAGGATGTTGATCAAAGCAACCTGTCTGATCAAAGCTAAGTCTGACCAAAGAACAACATGGTAAACATTACATAACCATGACCCCCCATTGCCTTTTGAGCAATGAGCTCGAAATTTTTTGATGTTTAGTCAGTAAAAGTTATATTTAAAAGTGACATCAGATTTGAGCAAAGAAAACAGAACATTTAACAAACGAAAATTTTTCCGTTTATCTTTCAACAAAGAGTCGATCTTAAGTGAAGAAAAAGCTGAAAGATCGACATGGGCCCAGCCGAGCTAGTATGCGCGCCACGAATTATTTCGTTCGTAGTGTCAGAACGAGACAGTGTTATGGCAAAGTATATAACTGTCACTTTTTCACACGTCGAAATGAGTTTTTTTCGTCGCTTTTCGTGGTCGCATGCTACAGGCTACATGCTACACTATACAAATTATTGTCCATTATTGTATCAGGTTTGGACATACGGCTGCAACGATGAGGGAGCCCTAGGGCGCAACACCACAGGCGACAAGGACGAGGGTACTCCAAAGAAAGTGACCCTGCCTGCCAAGGCAGTGGCTATATCTGCCGGAGACTCCCACTCTGCAGCGTTACTGGAAAAAGGAGACGTCTACGCTTGGGGCTCGTTCAGAGTGAGTAAATACACCATGAAGATTGGTATTACGGCTCAGATAACTGACTCAATTCAAGCGTTCCACATTCTGGCTGTTCATATGGTATTTGTAATAATTAAGAATAACCAAGTGATATAACAATAGTAATCATCACATCGTCTGCAATAGAGTTGTCTACAATTGGAATAGGTTACCTGAGGATGTAATCTCAGCAAGAACTATAAACTTAAGAATACTGAGACTGGACCTTTGGATAAAGAAGGAAAAAAAAAATCTGACCGATAAATACTAATTTTATTCGATTCTGCTTGATATAGGCACATCAGTATACACTGCTCGAATAAATAAATAAAATAAATAAACAACTTGGGTGTGCGGACGAGCTAAATGTTGAGCGACATTGTCGCGGGACAGTCACGGAAATTTCCCGCGGAATGTCTTGCGACTTTGTCCCAAGACAGAAAAACTGACTCAAGTCAAGCGTTCCACATTCTGGCTGTTCATATGGTATCACTAAATGGTATAAAACAAAATCGCTTCCCGCTGTCTGTCCCATTGTATGCTTATATCTTTAAAACTACGCAACGGATTTTGATGCGGTTTTTTTAAATAGTTAGATCGATTCAAGATGAAGGTTTATGTGCATAATACACCTGTGCGAAGCCGGGGCGAGTCGCTAGTTTGTAATAATGAAGAATAACCAAGTGATATAACAATAGTAATGTTTTGGTTCACAGGACTCTCACGGCAGCATGGGGCTGGTGGTGCGGGGAAGGGAGGGCGTAGCGTGTCGCGAGCCCGTGCAGGTGCCGATAGGGGAGACTGGTGTCGGTATCGCCTCGGGGAGCGACCATCTTGTTGTACTGACGGTGAGTGGATTATAATCACTTAAGGATCAAAATATAGCAATCATTCATCTCAGAGTTATTGGAAATCAATTAGCATTGAATTACATTACAACATACATTATGTTTATTAAATTACAATAAAACATAATTGTAATATGTAGTAATATAATAATGTATGTTTCAGTCGTCAGGCGGCGTGTACACGATGGGTTGCGGCGAGCAGGGACAGCTGGGCCGGCTGCCGCAGCGCTCTTCCTCTAGGGAGGCTCGACAGGGATTCAGTAAGTATAGGCAATATACAGGGTGTACCTGAACTCTACGTCAAGCCGGAAATGCTGGAACATCCTGTATACAGGGTTATTCCTAATCAATTAGCATCCTTTTAGGGGCTTATTCTGTACATCAAAACTAACAACTTTTGTTCGGAGACTTTTGTCAGAACTAAAAAAAAAAAACAGCTGTTCCATACATTTTGTCATGGGTGAACAACTTTTTTTTGAGAATTGTTAAAAGTCGTAGAACAAAAGTTGTTAGTTTTTATGTACAGAATAAGCCCCTAAATGGATGCAAATTGATTAGAAATAACCCTGTATACCTTCAATATTGCTGGGTGGAAATGGCTTGCCTTGTCCACAGACTAATGGGGTTTGTAAAATTTTTCGAGTGAACACTACTCTGGCAAGCACAGCATGCAAGCGCAGCATAGGACATGCTGTGCTTGCCAGAGTAGTGTTTACCCCATTAGTCAGTGTTATGTGCTCTGCCCACTACCATATCAACTTGTCTTGTTTATAATACGATTAATAGGTATGAGGACTGCAAAAAAAAAATTATTGTTATTATTAGTCCTTGAGTTAGATTATCAAACACACGTATATATTTTTTTGTCAATCAAACAACAAATACAAAGATAAACCTTGTCAAAGGTTGGGAGTGGGGTCGTGACGTCACCTCTCTTACAGAAGTTTATACATTTGTATGGCACTAGTGACGTCACGCGGAACTTTGACAGACTATATCTTCATCAATTTTTGTTCAATTGTCAAAAGAAAAAATACGTGTTTAATATTTGTTGGTAGTATCATGCCTATTATACTCGTAATCCATTGTAGTAAGTATAACCTTTCCATTTATATTTATATTACATATTACATTGTTATTAGAATTACTAAAGCCAAGATTAACTGTTATAGCATGTTATTTTTATTGTACAGCGCATTGCCGTGGATAATCTGCAGTTTGTATTTAAATTGTACTCATATAATGAAGGTAGGTATGGTGTGGTCAATGGTGAACAACCATAAAAACCTTAACAGTGAACCTAACTTACACAATTAAAATTTACTATAAACTACTAACCAAACAAAACTTATACAAAAATAAACATTATAACACTGTTAATATTTGAAAAAACTTAAAATTAAAAACTACATAAACCGAAACAGTACTTAATTAAATACTTACTTAATTAGTTTCGAAATATTTTTGAAATTTAAATAACTTAACATAACATTAACATTACATTACATTTGCGAAATATATTTATTTATTTATATTCCAGGTGCCCTACTTGAGCCCGGGAAGGTGACGTTGAAGCAAGGCGCGTCAGCCGTGTGGGCGGGCTACCACGCCACGTTCGTGCTCGACGGCAGGCACGAGAAGGTGTTCGCTTTCGGGCTCAACAACTACGGACAACTCGGTGAGCCATCTGCAGTAACTCCTCACTTGTCCGATGCTTAAGGATTTCTTCTCTATTAAGTATCCAACAAAAACATTTTCATGTCAAATGTAGCCAAGACTAAATCACAGTTCCCACTATCAAAAAGTTGTCAGATCTCACGTAAAGCCAAGCTTCTAGCTCTACACGCCTTATTCTACAAGTCCTTACGCCACAAACTCTACAGCTTAGTAGTAGCTATAAGTCAGTCAGTGAGTCAGAGAACCAGTCAATGAAACCCCGTTTTTTAATCGTTAATATTTAATTAATTGTTAGAGTAAAATTAATGAAATTTTGTATTTCGAGCCACTTTTGACCCCTTCATAATTCGAAAACTATTTAACCTAAATATATGAAATTTAGCATATTTATTAAATATTTATTTAGCTTATTCTGGGGTATCGTAATATTCAATTATGGCAACGTCAAAAAAAATTCAACTATTCGCCAACGCTACTGAATAGAATTGTTTGCTTGAAACACTAGCTCTAGGTGCTGATAAAAGGTAACCAAGCACTTTGGCATCGCGCGGCGTTGTAGTCGGCTTGCAATTGCCTTACGACTAACTAAAAAGCCTGCCCACTACATGGCTTGGGCAGAGTTTTGGTTCGGACACTTTTTCTGCATGATTGTGAATCTCTAGATATTTGCTCGAATGTGATTATAGATAAAATTCCTATCGATTAACGCTCCATTATACACATTAACCCCTAATGTGGATGAAAATCTTCTTAATTAAGAGGATTTTCATCCACATTAACCCCTTTTTAAATACGCTAAGTACATCTGTATCCGCATTAATTTTATGCGGATGCGGATGCAGATATCGAAATCGATGCAGAAGTTCCGCAATTGCGGATTCGGATGCGAATATTCGCATCATCCCTGCTAGTGTAACAAAACACCTGGTTCAACTACGTTGTAATAAGTTTTTACTACTTTTAAAATTAACATAATTATTATTTTTATTTAATCTCAGGTATAACGGGCGAAAAACGCAAGACGGCGCTATACGCGCCGGTAGAGTGCGACGCGTTCACACGAAGGGAGACCACGTGGCGTAGCGTAGCGCCCGGACAACATCACAGCCTCGCGCTAAACGACGCCGGGCAGGTGCACGCCGTTGGACGCTGCGAGTACGGCAGGTACGTCAAATAACTGGACATAGGCCTCCCCCATTTCTGATTCGATCTCACAGAGACTCGTAGCATAGCCCTCTCCATAGCTGGTTAGGCTACTTGGAGCTTGTAAATAAGGCCCAGAGTAAGCATAAGAGAACACATTTCAGTGTCATAAGTCATTCGAACAATTTCGACTTGAAGTACTGAGGTATGTCGGATGAAAATACTGAAAAAACAACAGCATCACAGTTTGCGTTAGATGACGTCGGCCGGAAAATCGACAGGTGCGTCTTTTTTTATACAGGGTTTTTATTCAGAAGCAAGGAGGTGTTTCAGACCATCATTATGAACAACTTTTATAATAATTTATTTATTCAAAATTTTTTTTTAAGAAATAGGCTATTTAACTACTTTTTGGAATTTTTTTTTGGTTTTAAATTATTCCTTAGGACATAATAAGCACACCACATTTATATTTCCGAGACATCTACTGTATTTACTATGAAAATCAGTGTTAAAGAATAGATTTTCAAGATCCCGTCAAAAACGACATTCTGTAATGGCGCTGGTCTGTGACGTCACACGCTAGAAAATACTAGTAAATACGCTAGTTCATGTCCAAAAATTGACAAAAGATACTTTAGAAGTAACTTACAGATCCAACTGACACAGACACTACGAAAACCCAAAACACAACTTACACAAACAACAGTCAATCGAGAAAATTTCGCTTTCTAGCATGTGACGTCACCAGAGTTACCGCCCATCATAGAGCGTTTTCGTTACAGTTAAAATATCGTATTTTATTTTGTGCAATATGCTAAAATGAAACATATTTTAGTTTAAATAAAGTGAATTATTGTTGTCTCTTTCAAGCTATTATCTGTAAGGATTGCCACAATCAATAGTATATTTTCAATGTTGTCAAATAGCCTATTGCTCTGATAAATTAAATCATGTGTATGTTTGTTTGTAGGCTCGGGCTGGGCGAGGGCGCGGGGGACGCAGAAGGGCTGGAGCCAGTGCCCAAACTGCAGGGCAAGAGATGCGTCGCCATCGCCGCCGGGACCTGCAACTCCTTCGCCGTCGCCGACAACGGTCAGTTTTTATGGTTCCCTACCCAAATGGTAAAAACGGGACCCTATTACCAGTGCCGTAAATAGGGCGGTGCCACCGGTACCGTGGTGGGCATAGGCCCTGGGGAGCGCAAGAATGGCCAGACCAGGCAGGACTATTATTAGCATTATAACCTTTTTAGGGTTCCGTGCCCAAAGGGTAAAAATGGGACCCTATTACTAAGACTCCAATGTCAGTTTGTCTCTGTCACCAAACTGTATCTCATGATCCTTGATAGTTAGACAACTGAAATTTTCACAGATTTTGTATTCCTGTTGCCGCTATAGCAACAAATACTACTTGTAAAAACAGAATAAAATAAATATTTAAGGGTTAAGATTTTTAGGAGTTTTTTTGCTCGCTATTAATAAATAACGGCAAGAGGAATGGGGCTAAGGGAGCTCCGGCACGGTACGGAACCCTTCGTGCGCGAGTCCGACTTGCACTTGGCCGATTTTATTTTTTTGACGACGGAGGAGAAATCTTTTACAGATACCCAATTGCATATTGGGGTGCAACTTATGTGGTCTTAAACACTAAAACCCCTTCAGTACTGTACCAGCATTTTTTAATAGTCCACTGCAGGGCTTAGGCCTACCCACGAAGGGTGATTGGGTCATATCCACCACGCTGGCCCAGTGCGGGTTGGTGGATTCACATACGCCATCGAATTTCTTCTACGGACGTATGCGGGTTGCCTCACGATGTTTTCCTTCAACGAAAAGCCAGTGGTGTGAAATTCCGTACATAAATTCCAAAGAACTCATTGGTACGGGACCGAGAATTTGAACCCACGACCTCACGATTGTAAGGCGGGTGTCACTACCTCTAGACCACCATAGCTTCTTCCCCCTTCTTTCTTAAACCCCTTCGGTGGGCGTCATTTATTCTTTTTGGACTACACTTGTATCTCCGTTGGAACACACCAGTTCCATCTATCTAGCAGAGTTGGGAGCAGTTAACTACTATTTTGTAATCAGGTTACTAACTACGACTAAAATTAGTTAACTACATCATGTAACTTAACTACATTGCATCAAAATTGATTAACCACATGATTGCCTCGGTGGCTCAGTGTCAGATTGCGTAAGTTAGCAATTGTATCCGTACAAATATTACGCTGATTAAATGCTAAGAGGCCACAAATAAAAAAAAATGTTTATTGAATTCCATAATATGACATGAAATATGATTCTTTTTATAGAAGAAAAAGACACAATTTAGTTATTTTTTTTTTTTTGAAAATAGCCCTTTTGCATTTAATCAGCGATTAACTCAAAATAGAACTGAGCATAGTGACTCAAATGACTTGATTTAATAAATAAATATTTTAGGGACATCTTACACACGGTCTCTGACCCCAAACTAAGCAAAGCTTGTGATATGGCTGCCAGAGACTGATATACTACATATACTTATTTTTAAATACATACTTATATAGATAGTACCTAAATAACACCCAGACACAGAGCAAACACCTATGTTCATCACACAAATGTTTGCCCTGGGTGGAGATCGAACCCACGCCTCTTTGACCCAGAAGTCAGGGTCTAGTGACCCTGACTTCTGGGTCAAAGAGGCCACTGAGCCACCGAGGCAGTCGCGATTCTAATGTTTGTGTGTAGTATGGATAATGAATAATAAAATGTTATTTTGCAGGCGAAGTGTGGGCGTGGGGCATGGGCAGCGAGGGTCAGCTGGGCACCGGGAGCAGCGCCGACGCTGCGGAGCCTGCGCCCTGCGTGCTCGAGGCTCTGGATCACTGCCCGCGCGCCGTGGCCGCCGGCGGGCAGCACACGGTCATACTGACGGTAAGGTCACTAGCACCGGGAGCGTGTGCGAGTCTCTACAGGAGCACTGCCCGCGCGCCGTGGCCGCCGGCGGGCAGCACACGGTCATACTGACGGTAAGGTCACTAGCACCGGGAGCGTGTGCGAGTCTCTACAGGAGCACTGCCCGCGCGCCGTGGCCGCCGGCGGGCAGCACACGGTCATACTGACGGTAAGGTCACTAGCACCGGGAGCGTGTGCGAGTCTCTACAGGAGCACTGCCCGCGCGCCGTGGCCGCCGGCGGGCAGCACACGGTCATACTGACGGTAAGGTCACTAGCACCGGGAGCGTGTGCGAGTCTCTACAGGATCACTGCCCGCGCGCCGTGGCCGCCGGCGGGCAGCACACGGTCATACTGACGGTAAGGTCACTAGCACCGGGAGCGTGTGCGAGTCTCTACCTACAAGATCACTGCCCGCGCGCCGTCTGTACAGTAAGGCGGTCAGTACGATACTGAAACGAGCCACGCTGAAATTATTGAATTTTATGAATTTTACTATGAAATTTAATTTCTTACAACTTTTTCTCCAGTTCTGGATAACCCTGTATAGGTATCCTCTTTAATAAGCGAAGCCAACATTTACTCGTTTTAAAATCTCATTTATATTCGCAGGAGGACACAAACCCCGGTGAAGAAGAAACAGCAGAAGAGAAGACCGAGGCAAGCGAGGAAAAAGAAGAAGAAGAAGAAGAGAAGGAGCCGCGTGCCAAGCGGCGGAAGGAGCAAGCACAGCAGCAAGAAGAGGTCTCTTCCACGTCCAAGGACGCTAAACCACAGGTATTAATTTATAACAAAAGTAAAATAACAAACAAACCCGTCCTTCGAAGAGAAAAAAAATTAAAATAAAGTCGGTTTTCGGAAGATAATTTTACGTGATAACGTCATATGCGTCACAAGCCGAACGCTTAGGCCGACCGTGCCTCTCTATCGCTTGTTCCGCGCTCTCGCTTGCTCGCTGTGCTGAGACGGAACGTGACAATAAGTCATGCGTGCAGTCGGCGTTCATCGATTTATAAGACGTTATATCACGTCAAAAAAAACGGAATATAATGGTAAACAAACCTGTCTTCAATATTTTCTCATGGAAATCTCACAATTTAAATTTAATTAAAATTGATTTATTTCAGGAAATTTGACCCCATTTTCACATACAATAAAATAATAACACACACACTAGACAGTTAATTTGCCCTAATGCACACTACACTGCTATTTACACTTTAAATCAGGATATTTTCACTTCGAATTTTAACTTCGAAGAGACTAAGCGAGAGCTCGCCGAAAAACTTCAAAAAATGGTTTAGGCGAGAAATGCCCAATTGCAACAATGGCATATGGTTCTAAGAATGCCCAATTTTACGAATGGCTAATTCTAAGAATGCCTAATTCTCAAAATGGCAAAACAATTTAAATTGGGAATTTTATGAAAGAAAAACTTTTTATGTAGGGATGTAACGATACATAATTTTACCGATACTATACCGATTATTATAGTAAATAATCGGCGATATCGGTGGCTTAGTGGAAATAGAAAAAAAAACAAATAAAAATGAAGTTTTCTTTATTAAGCTACCAAGTACCTACCTACCAATATTTATCAGAGTCTTCACCTAGAGAAGGTTGAAAACCAAATTGTCAAATCAATATTTAAATGAAATAAATAATCAAAATAATCAAGAAATCAAAGCGCTATTTAAGAAAGTAATCCTTATCCTTACATAGTATAAAATAAAGTCGCTATTTTTGTCTGTTTGTTTGTCTGTATGCTTAAATCTTTAAAACTACGCAACGGATTTTGATGCGGTTTTTTTAATGGATAGAGTGATTCAAGAGGAAGGTTTATATGTATAATACACCTGTGCGAAGCCGGGACGGGTCGTCTAGTTATTAATAAACAAAGTGGTCGATTGGTCGTGTCATCACTCGCCACACGCGCGTTTTTCGTTTCGCGCGCTTCCCAAACTCTTGAAATCAGTTGTTGTGTAGTATAATCAGCGACACCGATATATCGGCCGATGTATCGGTATCGGAATCGTTACATCTCTAATTTTATATACAAAATCACAACGAAAAAAAATCGGCTGTGCCACACATTTTGTTGATTTTTTCTGTTTTTTTTTTATGTCATTGTTAACTTTTTCGCGAATTTGGTTTAGAGTTGGTACCATAGTGAATGTTATTCTTTTTATTGTACTAAACTCGCCCTTTAGAGGTTGTAATTGTTAGCTACCGGTCATCCTATATTGAAAATGTACGTATTTTTATGTAAAATTCTTAATTTAATTTATTTTGCCATTATGAGAATTAGGCATTCTTTGAATTAGCCATTGTGAAAATTGGGTATTCACAGAGTTGGGTATTCTCGGGCTACTTGGGCATTATGAGAATTGGGCATTCCTCGCCTAAACCGTCCAATGAACTTATCTAAATTCTAGGGCATTCTTTTATACACGTTTCGTTACACACACACACACACATTCATCAGCATAGGACGTATACTGCTGAACACAGGCTTACAAAGCCCGGTTAGAAGCGGCTTGCATTCAGCGCATTCCTACGGTCTTAATTTTATAGTTGCTGTACGTCCTACACTGCACTTGCCGGTACGTGGTCTCCATTCGAGAACTTTAAGTACCCATCGGCCATTAATTTTTCGAACTATATGGCCTGCCCAAGGCCATTTCAATAGACATGATAACTGGGTATAAAAATCATTGTTATAATTAATCCGTCAGTTAGATTACCAAAAAATATTGGACACGTATTTTTTCTTTTGTCAATATCACAACAAACGACAAAGATAAACCGCGTCGAAGTTTGGGAGTGGGGGTCGTGACGTCACCTCTCTCACAGAAGTCTATACATTTGTATGGCACTAGTGACGTCACTCGGAACTTTAACGGGCTATATCTTCATCAATTTTTGTTTTATTGACAAAAGAAAAAATACGTGTCTAATATTTTTTGATAGTTTATCTGACGGACTAATTATATTTTTTAGTCATTATGCCTATTGCTAATTCGTTGCCGGTAACTTTAGTCACGGTAATAGTATCTAACAGTATTCCGTCATCATACAAACGGTCGGAACGCGAATCATGCTCGTACCTACGCGTCTCGGAGTTCGGTCACAGCCCGGACACTCCGCGATTTTTCATACAAAATCTGCTGTCTTACGCACACCTACACAGTACTTACTCACAGATACGACACATACGCACGGTCGCTACACGCGCATTTGTGTGCGGAACGTCTATGGCTGTCAGCGATCACCACATCGTGACGTCATGCCGCGTGAGTGAGACAGTTGCGTACTTAATTTGCAAAAATGAATATTAATGTAGTGCTTAAAATAGTATAACAATTACTTAATTTGGAAGCATTTTAACAAGAAGTAACCGATCTACTTCTTTTGTAAGATAATATCAAGAGGAAGTTACCAAATAATGTAAAATAAGTTCCTATTATTTATCCTTAGGGAAACATTAAAATTTCTTGTTTTGTTACGTATCATTGATATTCAACCATACACAGTACAAGTCTTCCCTATTGTCACAGTCTAGGTAGTTTTTATTAGAAAATTCACCGGCCTGTGCAGCCCGCGCGCAGAGTGCACGATGCGGTACGTAGACGCGGGGTGGAAGTGAGGAAGACTCAAACGGGGGGGGGGTAACGAGTGGCCGTTCTATACGTAGTATTATTATATATTCTTTGGTTCGGTACACAACGGTCGCAGGGGCGCGCCGCGGTGACGACTGAACGTGTACTATGTATCAGCCGCGCGTGCGATTTACCTACCAGGTGGATAGCCCTAGCGCGTGTTACGTACTGCGTAGCTACGTGGGGCTGTGAGTATTTATTTCAAGGTCAGAGGGCTAAGTGGGAGTTGCTCGCTCGAACTCGATCGCGTTAACGTTTGATGTGATTTATGGATTGATGATTGATGGAAATGGCACAGCGCCATCTTGTGTCACGTACAGAAAACTGAATAGCTAAGTGTGAATATTTTTTAACCCCCGACGCAAAAGAGGGGTGTTATAAGTTTGACGTGTCTGTTTGTCTGTGGCATCTTAGCGCCCGAACCACTGAACCGATTTCAGTTTAGTTTTTTTTTGGATGAAAGGAGACTTAATCGAGAGTGTTCTTAGCTATGTTTTATAAAAATCGATTGAGCCGTTTAAGAGTTATGGTGGGTTAAAGTGGGGATGGAAGAACCAAAATTCTACAAATGTGCCCAATATGGTTGTCAATGTGTCGGGGGTTTTTTAAATTTATATTAGTTATTACGGTATTGTAATGAGCGCCAAACCGATCCAACACAAGCGCGGCAACGTCAGTGATTGGCTAACTCAAGCGTGTGTGTCAATGTGCTCGCGTGTGTGCTCGGCGCGCTCGGTCAACGCGACGTGAAAGTAATTCGATTTGATTTGCAAAACTCCCACTTGACACTCGGGGCCGAGTCACTACTGTTAGATACCGTCACCGCGCTTTAGTTCGTCTGCGGATCTCGTCATTCGTCATATACCTACGGTGACGATCAAAACGTACGTCCACCTCGTCGGAGGACGTCCTACGAACTCTTCTACGTTCTATAATATTATCACAAGTATATTGATACAGTCACGAACGAGTAGCACCGAGAAGGAGCCCGCGCCATCGACGTCGAAACCAGCTCGACGTAAAAGGCAATACATCCATAGGTCACCCCCTACCCCAGTAATATATTGAGAGTATTTTAAACTAAAACTACGTGATATTTATATGTGTAAGGTGATGGTACGGTTTACCCAAAATATATCACATTTCTTCTTCTTTTTATTTTACGTTATGGCGTCGCATTGTTGTGCATTTGCCAGTGTCAAGTGTAAAGTTTTAATAATTTTTTAAAATATTTTGTGAAAATAGTGAGTCGTAGTCAAGTCATAGTCCAATTAAGTCACGGTCAAGTCCAAAATAGTCCAAGTCATACCTCGGTAAAGCTGTGGAGACTTTACTGGAGGCTTCCATGGAGTTTTGGTAACAACACGGAACAACATGATACGTCGCATTATATCACTTGCCTGTAGCGCTCGTAGCGTAGTTTGACTAGGTGATTGTCAGCGATCACCGAAGTTAAGCAACGTTCCGCACGGTCAGTACTTGGATGGGTGACCGCGGGTGGCATTTTCCAACTGAGCGCTACCGTGGCTCGGACGACACGTTAAATTGTAGGCCCCGGTTGTTTTAACCGTTTAGCGATGTCAGAGGCCTTCAGGCGGCTTAAAAACTACACCACACCAGGGCTAGCCACCCGGCCTATACGAATTACGAACTTACTTGCCTACACTCAAGCACGTGAATCAGCTCATAAATCAACGAAATGCCACAATTTTTCACTAATTATCACTGATAAAAACACAAGTTTAACAAAATAATACAATGCGGCGACATGATTTTTCCGAGTTCCCGCCAAATCTCCTTGTACACTTCTGTAAAAAAAAAAGTTTTCCTCATTATCATTTCTGTTAAAACAGTAAAGGTGTATGTACACTAAAGGCCGCTGCATACGTAACGAGATAATACCTCGTTCGAGACGGGAACGTGTTTTTAATGCATACGTACCGTAACAGTGATTCGGATCTAACTGTTGTGAAGAAGGAAAGGTAGATTTTTAATTTCGAAAATTGGCTTTAATTGCTATTGTTCTAAATGACGAAGTAGTTAAAAACGTCCAACACTAGTTTTCTCTCCGGAACGAACGGAGTGACCGTGCATACGTAGCGGAAACACGGACGGGACGGGGCACGTGCCGGACGGGACGTGTTAAACATCGTTGGCGACGATATTTTTCCCGCCCCGTCAGTGCCACGTTCCCGTCCCGTCCGTGTCTCCGTGACATATGCGCTTCCATATACATTTTGTATGAAACGATCTTTCTAAAATTTCCCGTTCCGTCCCGTCCGTGAAAAAACCCGTCACGTATGCAGCGGCCTTAAAACGTACCATACCATAATCGAGCTAGGAACGTATGAGGCACGGAAAACTACATGATACTGTATGCCCCTTGAAAATGTGAAGAATTTGTCCCAATAAACAGTATTCCTAAACTTAAAATTCTGTAGAAAATTGGGAGGGATTTCTACTAGAAATTTCTTAGCAATCTCAGTAGTTGAAAAATCGGGATAAAATCAACTGGTCAAATGTATAGTCAAACCGCTAAACTCAGACTTCGCCTGCGCGGTACAGGGGCGCCGGGGGAGACGACACAGGGGACTGAGACAGGCGCGGGCAGCGGGTCCCCGGCGCCCGCACCTGTCTCAGTCCTCTTTGTCGTCTACCCCCGCGCCCCCGTACCCGCGCAGGCGAAGTCTGAGTTTAGCGGTTTGACTATAGATAATATAATTTATTTTCGCGTTTTCAACTAGTATCCTAGGAAAAGATATTCAAAATGATGAGTACAATGATTAAATATCATTGTACTGTTTATTATATACTATGGGACTAATCGCGCACTTAAATTATGAGATTAAAATACCTCATCATCCCGACGCACGGGTAGACCCGTGACCACGATCTATGCAACTCGGTCGAAACGTCGGGATGATGAGGTATTTAATTTATCTCGTAATTTTAGTGCGCGATTAGTCCCGTAATATAATAATAATGTGTTCAAATCGCGAAAGTTTAAAAATAACATCATTATACTCGAAATGATTTTAATTTTATAGTGCATCCCACACTAGGTTTATCTCAAAGAGTTACTTTTTATGATAAACATTTCAAAAATTCGTCGCGGATGCAGGAACCTTGCGTCTTCGGATCACTAGCCCGACGCTCTGGACCACTGAGCTAACCCGCTGTACTGACTCCGCGCCGAATTTTGTGAAGTGTTTATCATTTTAACCAACTTATAGCGTTGGCGGCGCCACCTGTGATACCTGTATCAGACAGGTTATCACTCAATTAAAGTTATAAGAACTTCTGTATTGACGAGAGATGGCGCACTGCTAATCAATGAAATGATTTTAATTTTATAGTGCATCCCAAATTTAATTAATAAATGGAATTTTTGAAATGTTTATTATAAAAAGTAACTCTTTGATCATTATACTCATCATTTTGTACATAGTAGGTACATAGCAATCTTGTAAATACAGGGTTATTTCTAATCAATTAGCATCCTTTTAGGGGCTTATTCTGTACATCAAAACCAACAACTTTTGCTCCGCGACTTTTGCCAAAACTCAAAAAAAATGTTGTTCCATAGAAAAATATTGTTCACCCGCGACAAAATGTATGGAACAGCTTATTTTTTTTTTGAGTTCTGACAAAAGTCGCAGAACAAAAGTTGTTAGTTTTGATGCACAGAATAAGCCTCTAAAAGGATGCTAATTGATTAGAAATAACCCTGTATAAGTAATCCATAGAAAAATATAATCACAAAATAAAATCAAACTGAGAATTGTTCTCTTTTTTGGAAGTCGACTGAAGGCAATAAAATAGTAATGCGATATGTTTTGGGTAAAACATTATGTAGTTGTAGTTATTTATTTCTATTTTAGTTGTTGTTTAGTTTATTTTTATTCCGAATATCTTTACTTATTTATGTTGAAAAAGGACGGGTATATATGTTTTAAAGAGGAATGGAAAAGGAGAATGATATTTGTAATAATTTGTCCGTCCGTATTTATTTATTTTGTAGTTACCTATTTGTATTTTAGTTATTTACGTTTAGTTGATTTTTATTTCGAATTTCTTTAGTTATGTTGAAAAAGGACAGCGGTATACAGGGTTATCTGCTTTCCCTGTACTAGGCTGAAAGGGGGTTAATAAGATCATTATTATAAACAACTTTTAGTATGGGGCCAACCCTGTATTTGAGAAAAGAAATCAGCTGTTCCATACAAAAATGCATCTCGGAGTTGACAAAATGTATGAAACAGCTGTTTTTTTTTCTCTAACACCTAAACAAAAAAATATGTACAAAAAAAAATTAGTAAAAGTTGTTCAAATTGTCTGAATCACCCCCTTTCTGGTTAGTACCCTAGTTCCGGATAACCCTATATGTCTTAAAGAGGAATGGAAAAGAGAATGTGATATTTGTAATAATTTGTCCGTCCAATAGGTTAATTTTTTTGTTTGTGTTGTCCTGGGGGTATTCTAAAGTGCTCGAGATTTTGTCTCTCTTACTCTAGTCTCTTTTAATGAGAGAAATATAGTAATATTAGATTTTGTTTTTTTTTAAAGTGAAACTTCTAATGCGACTTCCAACAAGGTTACGTTAAACGTTTAACGCTACCATGGAGGAGGTATGAAAGCACTGTTGCGTCAAAGTTTCACTTATTCCGCGCGGAGTGACTCCACTTGCATTTTTTTTAACTCTAGCTGTCCGCCCTAGCTTCGCTCGGGTATAGGCCGAACCAAACTTTTTTGCTGCCATTTCTCTATCTCTATCTCTCTTACAGTAAGAAAAATGAGAGATAATACCAACAAATTGGTTTACCTTAAAACTTTGTGCATCAGAATAGTTTATTAGAGACAATCTCGAGAATACTAGAATACCTCGGTAGTTTATTTATTGTATTTTTAGTTATTATGCATTTTATTTTGGTATCAGAGGCCTTAGTACGACTTTGTGTAGTAAACGAAAACCATAATCGTTTTCGTATGCTTCCATACATTTTTGTTGTATGCTGTACAAAAATGTATGAAGCCACACGAAAGCTACTACTAGGTATAAAAGTCGAGTCAAAGTCAACTTTTTAACTGTTTTATGTTATTTGCCAATACTTGAGCTAAAAATCCAAAGTCACTTCTGTTTTGAACGAAGATCTTATTTCTTGACGAGTTTTTATAAGTAGTATTTTTTAATGTATTACAATATACACTAGCGACCCGCCCCGGCTTCGCACAGGTGTATTATACATATAAACCTTCCTCTTAAATCACTCTATCTATTAAAAAAACCGCATCAAAATCCGTTGTGTAGTTTTAAAGATATAAGCATACATGGGGACAGACAGCGGGAAGCGACTTGGTTTTATACTATGTAGTGATTAAACATATTTTAACCAATACTACTTATAAAAACTCGTCGAGAAATGAGATCTTCGTTCAAAACAGAGGTGACTTTGGTTTTTTTTTCTATCGAGCGAATTTATTCCTTGTACGTAGATTTGCTTTGCCAACAGAAGATATGCTCCAGAATAACATATACAGGGTTATTTCTAATCAATTAGCATCCTTTTAGGGGCTTATTCTGTACATCAAAACTAACAACTTTTGTTCAGCGACTTTTGTCAAAACTCAAAAAAATATCAGCTGTTCCATACATTTTGTCGAGGGTGAACGATATTATTCTATGAAACAAAAACTTTTTTTTTGAGAATTAATAAAAGTTGTAGAACAAAATTTGTTAGTTTTGATGTACAGAAGAAGCCCCTAAAGGGATGCTAATTGATTAGAAATAACCCTGTATTTTTTTTGAAATGTTTTTGTTTCTAAAATCTTGATACTGGACATTTTAAACACGACCGCCCCTTAAGTTTGGTTCGGCCTATAGTTTTCGTTTACGTTTAAACTCATACTAACCCCTCGAAACGTAATAGATATGAAGGTAGTTAGTCTTAACACATCTATTTAAAAGTAAACTAATATGTTTCTATTTTGTTTGCAGAAAGTAAACGGTGACGAGAATAAAGATATCGCAATGGAGGTAGATGAAACTGGTGAGTTTTGTACATAATGTTTTAGCTCGATTAGGCAAGGGATTTTCCTTCGATACGTACGAAGCGGTTTGACTCAACATTTCAGATTCGTACCGCCAGGGAATGGAACAGTCTTCCTGCTTTCATGTTTCCTAAGAGATATAATCTAAAGCTTTTCAAGGTCAGAGTGAATAGGTATCTTCTAGGTCTGCGTGCTTCTTGCCCTGGTGCCGGGGCACGAGAATACGGCATCGGTATCCCCTGCCTGTAGTAAGAGCCTACTAAAAGGGGACCCATGGGCTCGTGGGTGGTCAGAGTTGGGGCTCTGGCCATCCACTCAAACGGGCCCGAGGAGGACGACAGCGTGTGTGGCAACGCTGTCGTAGAGGACCGCACAAGCCTGGCCCTACTGCCAGGCGAGTAGGCACACAGTGCTGGGAGCACCGGTGCGTTCCTTTTGGAGATCCCGGAGCTCCCAAGAAGGCACGAAGGCTGGCCACCGAGGGGGTTTTAGTGGGTACAATCCCACATAACCCTACTGCACCCCAATGCAGTTTGGGCATCTTCAGAAGATTTCCACCTCGTAAAAAAAAAAAAAGGTCTGCGTGCTTCATCTTCGACCACAACGTCGCTTACCATCAGGCGAGATGGTGGTCAAGCTCGAACTTATTCGCGTTAAAAGGCCTTATAGGCCGGATGGAGCTCTGTTGTCAGAGTTTTTAAGCCGCCCGAAGGCCTCTGACATGGCTAAATGGTTAAAACAACCGGGGCCTACAATTTAACGTGTCATCCTAGCCACGGTTGCGCTCTGATGTAAATACCACCCGCGGTCACCCATCTAAAGACTGACCTTGCCGAAAGTCACTTAATTTCGATGATCCCTAATAGGCCCCTTTCACAATCACGCCAAATGGATGACATCTGAATGGCTAATGTTGCCAATTTAGTGTATTTAAGTTTAGACTTCATTTTTTACGGAAACTTTGTTTGAAGATATAGGTAGCCAGAAATACTATGTGCATAAAGAAAAATCCACAGATGATTTAGTTTGAAGATAATCAGACAAGTTGCCAAACAATTTTTGACGCTAAAGCGCTCGCTATACCTATGAAAAGTCGCCATTTCTAACGACGAAGTCGCAAACTCGTAACATCGAATGGAGGTCATCCATTTGGACTGATGGTGAATGGGGCCTATTACGAACACCTAAAGCCCGATTACAGAGGCGCCAGCGTAATTATATTAGCTAAATAGCATAGTTCTGTTTCTTTTTCACTTTAGGCATTCGATAGAGAGGACGCTTTTTACGTTGCTATTAAATTTACGCTGGCGCCTCTGTAATCGGGCTTTTAGTCAAACTACGCTATGAGCTAAGCTCGATTGTTGTCTTTGTATAAGTTTATGATACCTGCCGGTATTTACTACAGGGCAAGCAGACAATATTAAGTATTGGAATTGTTATCAAAATGTTTCTTTTTTCATGCAGATAATAATCAACAAACAAAAGAAAAGAAAGAAGACCAACCTGCCTCGAAAGAAACAAAAACTGAAGAAAAAATGGACGCAGAGACTGTACCCGAGACAAAAGCAGACGACTCCAGCCAAGGGACATCGGATAGCGAGACCAAGTCACAAGACAGCCAAGACTCCAACAAGACTCAAGACTCAACCAAGACTCAAGACTCCACTAAGACTCAAGACTCAACTAAAACACAAGACTTGACTAAAAACCAAGAGTCAGATAGCCAAGATTCAAAGGACGTGGAGATGACAGAAAAAGCTGAAGTCAACGGAACGGATGACAGTGAAAAGATTGAAGCCAAAACCGTTGAAGGCTTGCAAACTCCTTTGACGACTAATGCATGATGGTAGAATTACCGATGTAGGTAAATTTGAATTTTATTACCAACACAAACGGTGCATATTTGTAGCTCTCGACTTGAAATTAAATTGGGGAATGTTAATTTTGTAAAAACAGGCGAAAATTTAGAGGGGGGGGGGGGGGGGTTATGGTTGATACTACGCAGTAGTGATTACAAAAGCTTTCGGTTTTAGGTTGGTCCCATAGTAAAAGATGATCTCCCAGTAATAACTACGCACGCATTATGTAGGCCGTGCCACACAAGTTGGCGGATGTGAAGTTAGCTACAAGCTGCGCAACATCCAATCCTGACTGAAGCTCACATAAAGCTGCGCGTTGATTGGATATTACGCAATTTAAAGCTAACTTCACATCCGCCAACTTGTGTGGCGCGGTCTATAGTATATATATATAATTATATAGCAGAACGCACCATCTTGGTTTCTGTACTACAGATGCGCAGAACGCCTCATTTTTGATTTATGTATATGGCACGAACTGTACTTTTAAGAGTTGCAGCGAAAGTGAGACAGATAGATTGTAAAGTTTGCGAGATGGAGCGAGATGCAAAATCCACCGTTTGTGGTGGTCTTATTGTCAAGATACCTTCGGAATTTTGTTTGTTACTGTTACTGTGAAATATACAGCATTATGATAATTTAAAAATCATTTTTACATTAATTTATTGAGGACATTTTACCAATATTTTGCGGTTGAAATTTGATAGTGCAATAAATCAATCAAAATGATATGATCAATTAAACTTTTTAATGGTCAGGACTTATTGCATGTTGACTAGGCTGATTGAGATCCTCGAATGGAGACTAGAGCGTCTAGCGTAGCGTATGACGTCTAAGGTGGAAATACCTGATGGTTGTAGGAGAACAGCTGTTCCAGACAAAAAATAATGATTTTTGAAGCGTCTGTTTTCGGTTCCAAATTAAGAGTTGTTCCACATAAAAATTAATTAACTCTTAAAATCGCGATTTCACAGTTGATCCCATAGTAAAAGTTGTTTATTGAGCAAAGTAATACAACATCCTACTAATATTATAAACGCGAAAGTTTGTATGTACAGCTTGGAGCTCTTCACATCCGCCGACTTGTATGATTCGGCCTATAATACCTGTGTTATTTATATACTACAAGTCGATTCTATATACATATATATTCTAAGATATTGTATTCATCATAATAGCATTTACTACGGGACCAACCCAGAAATAGCGAAAATAAATCAGCTGTTAGTTACATTTTGTTAGGAGTCAATTATTTAAATGGAGCACCTGTTTTTTGTGATTACGGTGTTGGTTTCATAGTAAAAGTTGGTCGTAATTAGTGATACTCTAGATCATTGTCGTCTAAAGAAACAGTAAAAAAATATTGACACAAAAATCAAAAATGGCGAAAACGGTCCGTAATTTCTAGTGTAGGTTATGCTTGGTGCTATCTCCGCCTATTAAGATCGGCCTGCGTCAAAATTGATAGGCAATGTACAGTTTTTCAAAATAACTAGTATGCACGATTATTTCAATAAATAATCTATAGTATCCCGTTCTTAAAAACCATATTTATTACACAGATTTTGAAAATAGAGATCAAATCGGACGATTTAAACTCTAAGTGGGATGACGTCACCATGCGGCATTCCATAGTAGCTCATCAGTAATCTGTGGCGCCGTCAGCTGGCTATTGGCTGTCGCGTGCTTGGTGGTGCGTTGTGACGTCATCAAACGCAACGCTATTGGTCAGATTGTTCCGATCAATTTTTAATTGAAAACTATTTTTTTTTTAGTTACGCCAACGACGTGTCAAAGCGGGTAGGGCATACAAGTTTAAATACACACATGATTTTCGCCAAATTATTACTAACCACAAGTTTTCAAGAATGGTTTTAAAGTAAATACCCTGCATTTTTACAGCTTTTTCTTTCTTTTTAAGTTTTGTTGATTTATCAATATCATATCAGGTTTTTTATGCTGTTAGACGGAAAGTAGCTACAAATTTATCTGCATTTTTGACCGGCATTTTTATGGACTCCTCAAAACTCGATTCTATGTCTGAATATTTTCGTAAAGCTAGTGTTTTTATAATTTCAATATACAAGTTTATAAAGTGCCCTTGCGTACAAGAAATTAACAATGCTATACATATTTTATTAAGAAGAATCTTTGAAAATTGAAGAAATAAAAACATAATTTTATAGACGAAATTATTACTTAACTGGGCAAAGTTAACTTGTATAAAAGTACCTATGCGGACGTGTCGCATATCGTAATATAGTTTTTATTGAGGTTGCTAGATGTAATGTTAATGAAATAAGTAATATTAATAAATAATTAAACGTATGAGTGTTAGACTGGTACAAAATGAACATTTTGGGCGTAAAATAGTATTTCTTGTAAACATTACGTTGATATCTTTTTTTTTGTTTTATAGTGAAAATGAAGCTGATTCCCGTGTCCATTCATTAAAAAAACCTTAGTCATATAGTTGTCTTTTACTAATAGGAAAACAAAAGTGAGAAAGCGAAAATTCTTTGTGCTCTATATTTTCAGCTGCGAAGAGAATCGTACATTTGCGCTACTTAAATAAATATTAGGGGACATCTTACACACGGTCTCTGACCCCAAACTAAACAAAGCTTGTGATATGACTTAATAAACTCCGGTCTCGTTGAAATATGTATATAAACAGTAAAAATTGGTATCATAAGAAAGATAATTTAATTACCTACAAAAGGCTTTTATAAAGACGATAATTTAATCATTCAGGCTTGCCTTCAAAAAAATCGTTCATGACATTTTAAATGTAATAAAATAATTTATAAAAAAAAAAGTCTCTTCTGGTTATCAGGTGGGTGACGATCGATCTTCAGCGGCTATAAAACCTCTGTGCAAGGTCTTATCTAGTACAGCACGGGAAGCATGGCAAAGGGACAAATTGTCTTTCCACCATTATATCCCCTCGAAGAGGAAATATGAATGTATGGATTGACAATGACAACTGACATTTAGAGTGGATAAAATGGTTTTCTCCCTTTGCTGTGCTACCCGTGCTGGAGAGGCTAACATAGTCACAAAACTGCTAGAAGAATAACATTGTACTGTGTAATCTCTTTCTATCATCTCAACAAGCGTGCTACACCCTAGACCGCAGATCTGCTTAACATCAGGCATTATGTAGTCAAACGCAAACCTATACGAAATATAAAAAAACAACTATATGAAAAATTGAGCATTGTCAGCTATCTCTGTCTTGTATTCCTATTATAGTAAAGGACGGCAATATAACTTAGTGAAATCACACGGAATTGAGCTGAATAGTTTTCGTGCATGATTGTAAAGTACAAGAGTACATACTATATTCTTTCATACGACCTTATATTATATATTGTTATAATAAATGAGGAATTATAATGTTTTGTGTTTTCCTAATAAAATTGTAGTGTAATTTTTTTGTGTTTTTCATTTTATTTATTCATATAAACTAGTGCTAACTTCTATGATTCCGTGTAGAGGATGCCACCCAAACACATGATTACAAATAAGACCCAGAATAGATATAGGTATACTAAGCGCCACACAAATCGGCGGATGGGAAGTTATGCGCAGAACGCTGTGCAAAAGCTTGTATAAAATCACCCAAATATTTGCCCGACCGAGAATCGTACCCCAGTGAATATCATCATTTCATCCATAGAACCTCCTATCGCTTTTGGCGAGGAATGCTCAATTCTATCAATGGCATATGGTTCTAAGAATGCCTAATTCTCGCAATGGCTAATTCTAAGAATGTCCAATTCTAAAACAAAATAATTTAAATTGGGAATGTTACAAAAAAAACGTACTTTACACACAAGGTCTCTAAATAATCTGGTAAGTAACCTTTCAAAGGTAAGGTTAGTACATCATAGTGAACAACATTTACTATGGAGCCAACCAAACCAGATTCCGCGTAAAAATCGACTGTCTCATACTTACATTTAGTTGATTATCAATGGACTTTTCCCGCGAATTTGGCTTCGGTTGATCCCATACATAGTAAAAGTCATTCTTCTGAATGTACTAAACTCGCCCTTGAAAGGTTCTTACCGTTACCTACCGGTCACCATGTGTAGAAAATTTACATTTTTATATAAAATTCTTATTTTAATTATTTTGAAAATTAGGCATTCCTAGAATTAGCCAATATTGGGCATTCCTCGCCTAAACCGTCCTTTGCTGGGTAGATCTCCAAAACACCGGTCGGAAGCGGTTTGCATTTAGTGTAATTATACTGATAATTATAAATAAGGTCATAAATTCATAATTTATGTCCACATTGCGGATGGAAATGCTACGCTGGCTGCGGGGCAATTCTGTCAACCGATCTGGTTACAAAGGTGACACGTTCTTGAACCTCTCTCGTTTTTCTGACAGTTTTGAGCTGTCGGAACTGTCAGAAAAACGAGAGAGGTTCAAGAACGTATCACTTCAGTAAAGAGATCGGCTAACAGAATTGTCCCGCTGTTCTTGCCACAACGTAGCCTCCTCTCGAAATATTTTCAATCAATCATTTATTGCATCATATGTAGCATAATTTACAGGCAGGTCTTAAAAAACATGTTTAGTTTCTATAAGTTATACCTATGACCCTATTAGGGTATAGCAATATTGTGCGGAGCGATTTATTTGTTTCAATTTGCTATTTTATGATCGTCCAATAGATATTCGTTTAATGTATAGTAGCATTTCGTGATAAGAAAGGTGAAGTTTCGATGATTTAAATAAAAAAAATATTCATTGATATGGTTTATTACCAATTTCACAAATCTAGAACATTTTGGAATACAAATACGCTACATGAGCCTTGAGCTAGTTACACGTTACAAATACAAAATCTTAAGCTATGCAGTACGAGACCTAACATGTTGCCATTACCCTCTTGGGTAATCGAGTAAAACTTATACAACATTCATAACAAGACAAATGTACTGTATTTTATGAGAAACTCATTCAAATGCTTTAGAGTGCAATCATTCCTTTGGTAGTGCTTTCTCATTCCTATTTTAAGAACTCAACGCTTCAGGAATAACGTGTGAATAACGGTAGGTACTATTATTATAGAAACTTTTATTTAACACGGCCGTATTCTCGCATGCTAGAAATGTCTCATATCTTTTTTTCAAATAGAAAAAGGGATCGCGATTTTCGAACGCGCCAGAATCAAGACCCTAGTTAGTTAATCCTTACTAATATTATAAATCCGAAAAGTTTGTTGGTTTGTTGGTTTGTTACTCCATCACGCACCAACGGAGCAACGGATTGACTTGATTTTTGGCATGGACATAGTTTAAAAGGCGGAAGGAGCTTTAGGATACTTTTTATCCCGAAAAATTGCATAGTTCCTGTAGGACAGGACAAAAACCATCGAAAGCGAAACTGTCGCCACTATCACAAAGACGCTAAGTGATTAATTCCTCTATGACGCTAATATGGACTAACGAAACGTCACAGCCAAACGTAATTTGATGACAGGTGACATTGTCTGCAGACTTTTATAAATCACAAGTAGCATGGCAAGGGGACAAATTGTTTTTCTACCATTATATCCCCTTGAAGAGGAAATAAAGTATGGATTGAAAATGACAACTGACATTAAAATTGGATAAAATGTTATTTTACCTCTGCATGCTACATGTTACTATGACGTTTAATACCAGGCCGTCATTTTGTCTGACATTTAAAACATTTTTAAATCTTCTATCATTAGAGGTTTAACATGTTTCTTTATTCTACCTTTATGGTATACATCATACTTTAATATTATCAATCCGAAAAGTTTGTTGGTTTGTTCCTCTTTGACGCAGCAACGGAGCAAAAGATTGACCTGACCTTTGGTTTAAAAGACAAAGTGATATTAGGATACTTTTTTATCTCGAGAAAATTCGTGATTCCCATGGGATAGGACAATAACTGTTTCTCAGCAATGGAGCAACGGATTGACTTGATATTTGGGGTGGGTATAGTTTGGAAGACGGAAAGTGACATAGGATACTTTCCATCGCGAAAAAATTGTGGTTCCCGTAGGACTTAACAATAAATTTTTCTCAGCAACGGAGCAACTTGCCTTGGCTTATTGCATGAATATAGTTTGAAAGACGAAAAGTGACATAATAGGCCACTTTTTATCGCAAAAACTTTAACAGTTCCCGTAGGATAGGATAAAAACTAAGTGAGCGGGGTGCGGTAGCAGCCGTCTAAGCGCCAGAAATAACCTGTCATGGCAAGTTTAGGACGTTCCTACATTTTTTACACTCCTACGCGGCACTCAACAGAGCTAGCCCAGACTCGGGCTCCATAACGGAGCTTGCGCTCTCGCCATAATGACGGAGTGTTTCGGAGCACAAGACACATCGTCATCCACCACTCTGGACTAACCAGTACTGAACGTCAGACAGCATTCCAACGCCCTGGTCCCAGTGCAGCGGGTCAGTCATAGTAGCCCAGCGCCTGCCTCTTCAACTGCAGAGGGCAGTGAGAACGGCCATCGCGATACCGACACCTCTCTTCCCCTGCAGCCCCACTGCGTCTGCCAACACGTTGACGGCCTAGCGGAAGGTAGGGTAGGTGGCGGCACCCACACCACCAGTTCCATATATCCCTCCGCGGCCCCTAATCCGCGGCTGTCATATCAGAGTCCAGGAAGCAGCCTTGCTTTATGAAACTGAGAAGGGTTATTCCCAGCAAATAACTGGAGATAGAGAGACAGAAAAGAAGCCACACCCAGCGCAGCAGGAGGAGCTGGAGTTCATATGCCTGGCAGACGGAGCAGCACTAGAGCAAAATCTTAACCGAGAAATTAACATATTTACAGACGGCAGCAAAGTTAAAGGGAAAGTTGGGGCGGCATTATCCATTTGGGATGATGCCACTGAGATCAGTACCCGCAAGCTGAAATTGGCCGATTGGTGCTCCGTGTACCAGGCCGAGTTATTGACACTTCTTGAGGCTACCGAAAAAGCAAAAATCTTTTGTGACTCCAGGTCTGTACTGGAAACGGTAGTTGGCGTATCTTCCCTCCATCCCTTAGCAGTAAATTCAAAGCTAACATAAAGTTGCTACACGCACAAAATAAAATAGTGAAACTTTATTGGATTAAAGCACACGCGGGGATGGAGGGAAATGAGAGAGCGGACCAGCTAGCAAAGGAAGCAGCACTGCACTCGAAGTGCAGACCTATTTACGATTACTGCCCCGTTTCATTCGTCAAGCGAGAAATCCGAAAGGACTCTCTTGACGAGTGGAACCGGCGTTATCAGGATGACCACACAGCGGCGGCAACCAAAACATATTTTCCGGATGCAAGGGCGGCATACAAGATCGTAAGAGAAATAGCACCAGTGGGAATCATAACTCAAGTGCTGACGGGCCATGGTGGGTTTTCCCAATACTTACATCGATTTAAGTTGAGGGAAAGCCCATCGTGCATCTGTGAACCCACAAAAGAGGAGACTCATGTACAGTGGCACATAATCTTGGAATGCCCAGTTTATGGAAAGCAGAGATTTTATTTAGAACAAAAAATTGGAATTAATCTAACACGTAAAAACCTTAGAAACAAATGTATCGATTTTTGCACAAATATTTGTAAAAAAGCAATAATTAGGAACAAGTAGGTATAAACTTTGCTGTACCATTGTAATGTTTATTATAACTGCAAACAGCCAAAAACATTGAAATATAGGTATAGTTTTTATTCATTTGTAATTAAGACCCCTGACCCTTGCATATACACTCCAACCTTGCATTCCTAGGTATTTTGATATTTGTCGGTTAGGTTATTAGGTTTCGCAGCCGACATAAACATAAGCCAAAATCAAAATATAACGCGGGCGAAGCCGCGGGTAAAAGCTAGTTATATGTATTTTGATAACTGGCATTTAAAAAGGCCATACAAAAATATCACATACGATTCAACATTCCCAACAAGCTTACATACATATTCATTTAATCCATTCAAAACGAAAACCAGAATGTCGAGAAATTCGAGGAAGAATTTCCATCTCTCTCGTAAAGCAGTACGAAGGACAGAGACAGATAATCTCTCAACAAACACTGGTCATAGAGATTACAGAAAATTAATTAAATTTCTGTTTTCAAAACAGAAATAAAAAACTAGTTAGAGAATTGCTCTTTTTTCCCAGCCTGACGAAACTCCGAAGGAAAAGTCGCTTCCAATCCAATGTATGGGATGGGTTCAAAATGTTTCTGTCATTTTCTATTCATTCGTGACATTGACAAAAAGAATGAACATTTTTTTCATTCATCGTTCGCTGAGACTGATATTGATGTGATATTGACATATTGTCATTTTGAATTTGTTTTGGATTTATTCGTGGTAGGTTATTTTTACTGATTTTAAATGACTATCATATTATTTTTCCCTCAAAAATGGTTTTGGTAGCTAATACAGTGATTATTTAGTGTATGTTATTGTTTTTACAGTTTAAAACAATCAAAATGTCGTATAAAACGTGTGAAATGTGCGGTGTTAGAGACCAAAGAGAAAACGGGCAAAAAAGATGTTTCATGGCGAAATTTCCCATAGATGAAGATAGGTAAGTGAAATATCTCAGAAATACACACAATTTCTATTAATTCTGCACATATTATGCAAAATATTTACTGAAAAACTTATATCGCTTGAGTACCTACCCAACATGTTAGTGCGGTTCCATGTTGTTATCGATATTTAGGCCAGGGTCGATAATTTATACAACCAAAAAAAATAATAGTAGGATGAAACCCATTAGAAAAGGAGGGGAAACACACACTAGTAAAATCCTACTAATATTATAAACGCGAAAGTTTGTGAGGATGGATGGATAGATGGATGTTTGTTACTCTTTCATGCAAAAACTACTGAACGGATTGAGATGAAACTTTGCAATAATATAGCTTATATATCAGAATAACACATATGCTATCAATTATAATGATATATTGCGTATGCGGGCAAAGCCGTAATAAAAACTAGTGAAGAATATTATTTACTATTGAATTGATGATTGCATATCATGAATAATCAAAAAGTTTGTAATACCGCTAACTTAATAATTTTAATAATGTTCCAACCATATAACATCAAGTCTTATAATTTGCAGCGCCTTCACCTCTCGACGCGCAGCCACAATTTTCACAAAGTAGTGTGGAGGGAAACATTAGAAAACGCAAGCGGGAAAATAGTCCAGGTAAAGTAATATTCATGTTGCTTATACATGCTTTAATAAGTATTATTAAGAAGACGAGATTAGTGTTATATCACCATTCTTGAGATACAGCCTGGGGAAAGACGGTCAGACAGACAGACGGACAGCGGAGTCTTAGTAATAGGGTCCCGTTTCCGTATGCTGTCCGCGAGCTGAGTGGACAATTATGGCTTAGTTTCTTTGTACGAAGGGTGGGTGGGGCATCATTGAAACAAACGAAAGCATTTAAACATCTCACGTTTTATTGTGTATTTCTGTATATGATAAATATATAATAAAAGTATATAATATATATATACAATTTTTTTAATTAAAATTTACTAACCACAGACTTCAGGGTCTGTGCCTTTTGTTAACTAAGATTTACTAATATAATATATTTATTATATAGGTTTTTAGTAACGTTTAGTGGTTTTTTATCTTTGAATATTTATTTTGGTAAGAATCAATTAGTACCCCCGGTTAAAGTTGTACCACCCCTAGATTCAAACTGTACCCCAGAGGGTACCTACAAGATTAACCATTCGCCGTTTTTTAAAAAATAACCATTCGCCGTTTTTTAAAAAAACGGCGAATGGTTAATCTTGAAAAAAACTCCATCCCAAATTCATCTGAACTTAAAACAAAATATGTCATGTCGTATGAATTATGAATATATAACATACCTGATGAATACTATGAGTGCACCAGTATAACGTATCAAGAAAAGCAACGACATGTTTGCAAAAAATTGGTGGTTCAATAATACCCCACTCACCCTATACATGTGTGTAATTGCGTCTGTACACGCCGAAGCCTAGTTTTGCCGGCCTAATTAAATTGTACTATTAAGCTAAGATAATTTAATTGTAATATTTCAACAGAAACCCCAAACTCTACTTCAAAGTTAACGACGCCAAGAAAAAAGAAGTTGCTCAAAAGGCTGAAAAAGACCAAGCAAGACCTGAAAATTCTCCAAAAAAAAATTAATAACATAGATAAAATATCATCTCCATTTTTAAAACATTTTATCAGAGCCACAATTATTATGGATATAATTTAAGAGTAAATACTATTGTAAAATATAGTCTCTTGCATAATCTGCATAATATTCTAAGTCCCAAATGTCTGTCAACAATAAATATTAAAATTTTAATAATTCCGTAATGTTTTTTGTAAATAAAGAATTTAATAAAAATAATATGTGTATTTATTCCATATCTCACAATAAGCGAAACATTCAATTCACAGGAGCCTAAAAACAATGAATAATGTATAGAGTGTATAGGTAGTAAAAAGAAATCACCATGAGAACCTCCTATTTTTGAAATCGGCTAAATATCGATAAAAATCAACCAGTTTCAATAGCACATCCCTATCAATTTTAATTATCGGTATGTTGGCACAATCTGACAGAACGAACGAGTTTTGTTATGTTGGTGCGAATGATTAGGAGCCTCGGAAAATCAGTTCAAATCTATGGAAGTCCCGACTCTTACTATTACATTCTCTTTGTTTTTTCCAGCTTTATGGCTTCTAAATCCTAATTGACACGACATATAAAAAAATGAAAATAAATTATACTGAAAAAAGAATATGACGTCGATTTGCACTGTGAACCAAATCCAACTTTTATTTTTATTTTGGAGCAGATTACAACTCCCAAAAACGAAATTTATTTATTATAGTATAATAGTTAATTTTTATTAAAAGTAAATCAAGAAAATATTCTATTTACTAAAATATTATATTAAAAAACTGTCCTATCATATTTTATTAGAACCTGTTTAATATATTTTAGTGACTTCTTCGCGTCATCATGAATTACTTTTACTAAGAGGCTAACCTGGAATGCGACAAAAAAAATGTATCATATAATTTCTTAATTCTGATGTGCGATTTTGTACAGAACATCTCAGATATAATTTTCTGTCGAATTCCGAGTTGGCCCCATACTAAAATTTGTAGAATCAACATCATATTTTTACTTCAGTTACGGTAATGGTACCTATACAGTATTGGGACTCGGCGCTGTCCTTGAAATAAATATCTACAGCCCCGCGTGACCACGCAGTACGTGGCACGCGCTAGGGCAGCCTGCTTCGTTCGTCTCTACGGTGCGTCCTTGCGACCAGTGGCGTAACTATACCATCAGAGGCCCGTGGCAAATTCTTTAGATGGGGCCCCCAATTGTCGTGTTGTAATTTAATTGCAATAAACCACGTAAGTATATCCAACACGATTATCAGATAAAGATTTAACTTGGAGCGCGAATTTTTTTTTGATATTTTATTCAGTAAAGGGAAAATTTGAGGCTGATATGAGATGCGACTAAAACATTTCTATTTGTACGAAGGAATATTGGATTTTTTTTTCAAAATGTTATGTTATTTCTGAGCTCATGACCTTTTGGGTCGGGGGCCCGCGGTATTTTGCCAGCTCTGCCACCTTATAGTTACGCCACTGCTTGTACCGAGTGTGTACCGAACTCCGAAACGAGTAGGTATGTTTCGCGTTCCGACCGTTTGTATGAAGACGGAATACTGCATAGATACCATTAGACCATTACCATGCGCTTGACCAAATCATACAGTAGGTATGGTAAAGCCTCAAATCTATTTTTAAAGTGTCACAATTACAAAGCAAGTGGGATAAAGAAAGAAAATACTTAGAACAGTTGCATACCTATCACATACAACATATACAAGAATAATAGATTAACTATAAAATACACTCAGGGGCATCATTTTTGACTTTCGTACGACTCGGACGTATACGAATCAATAGGTGATCAAATTTGAAAAATAGAACCAATTGCATGGAGACAGCTAGGACGTATGCGTAATTTTACGGATTCTCCATACAATCTGTTAGTTCCGTATACGTCCAAGGCTTTCGAAGTTTAAAAATAGAACCCCAGGTCAGATGCCATCTCTTTCTATTCTATTTTCCTTTTATATTAGACCAAATCAAACTTGTAGGCGGCTGTGAAGTTAGCCAGTGGCGTAGCTAGGTAACCAAGGGCCCTGGGGCAAATAAAAAATGGGACCCTACTGCTATCTAAGCTGGTTAGGTTTTATCAAGTAAAAATATTAAATATACAAAAACTTTAAAATGCTAAGCTCCTTTATCATCAGCTCTTTCTCGTGCACTGCAGGGCACGTAATAAAAATATTAAACAGTGTATTAATTTGAGGGCCCCCTGAGCTTGAGGGCCCCTGGGCGCTGCCCCGCCCTGCCCCTGGGTAGCTACGCCACTGAAGCTGCGCGGAACCCAATCCTTCCAAAGCTGTTATGTGAGCGAGTACTAAGAATACAACCCTAAAATGAGAATTACCAGCAATATGACGAATGCTTATATTTAAAGTTTTACATCCATAATTAAGTAACTGTATTAGCCAATGTTGTTATTTTGTTGATTTTTAATTATAAATTAAAAAAAACTGATTTAATTATTTTTTTCATTTAGTCCTGTAGCAGTGTGACTGGTTAAAAAAAAACTAATAAAAAAGTTCCCATCCCATCGAGTAACAGTGTAAATGAAAATGAAATTTATTGGCTTTAACAAACGATTCTTTTCAATAATATTAACACTATCATGAACACAGTAGGTAATTTAACAAGTTGAGAAACATTGCCATCCAAGCTAGGAACAAACCTGTGTTTTGGAATAGCAATGCCCTCCGCCGGATAACAGTAGGAACTAAATCATAATAATACAATCGGAGAAAAAAATAGTAATAAAATACAAATTGGTTGGGATTTTTTTCTTCAAAATTTCCCATCGAGTAACAGGCGATGTTAGGATGTTACTCATAAACATTTGAGGGTGTTACTCGTTGGGAACATATTCTTCAGTCAGGATTGGGTTATTCGCAGCTAGTAGCTAACATCACAAACTCTGCCTATAACATAGGACCAAGCATGAAATCGAGAAATTAGAAAAAAAAGCAATGTTCCTTACTTTTTGTGCAATCATAAAACTTATATGAAATACATAGTTGATTATTATTGCTATTTCAAGATAGGTCCCATAGTAAATGTTATTTATAACGATAAGAATATTACCTTGGATAAGTACAGGCCGAATTATACAAGTCGGCGGATGTGAAGTTAGCTACAAGCTGCGCAATATCCAATCCTGTCTGAAGCTCACATAAAGCTGCGCGTTGATTGGATATTACGCAGCTTGTAGCTAACTTCACATTCGCCAACTTGTATGATTCGGCCTATTTATGCCGCTTGACTAGCCCTGGCGTAAGTTTCTAATCAAAAACAGTTTAAAACAACTGGGGCTTACAGTTCACCGTCATCCGAGCCACGGTAGCGCTCAGTTGTAAATGCCGCCCGCGGTCACATCCGAAGATTGATTGTATGCGTGAAAGAGATAGCTCTAACCGACAGCGCAAAAACAGAATTAGGTAAGTTATAACAAGAAACAAAAGATACAATATTTTTAATATTCCTCAGAACATTTCAAATGTTTATTTGCGAATTGGTAGTTTCAAAAATAGCCCTTACCACTTTTGAATTAAGTATTACAACTGTTCTTTAATATTCGAATAAAATACATTCAAGTAAGTATAGTTAGGTATATCTAGTAGGTATTCACTCGTCGATAGCTTCGTCTGCGTCTAAAAAAAAGACAAAATAATAAACAATTATTTTCATAAAAAATGCGTAAATAATTAATTATTAGGGGACATCTTACACACGGTATCTGACCCCAAACTAAGCAAAGCTTGTGATATGGCTGCCAGAGACTGATTTACTACATATACTTATTTTAAATAGATACTTGTATAAATAGTACCTAAATAACACCCAGACACAGAGCAAACACCTATGTTCATCACACAAATGTTTGCCCTGGGTGGGGATCGAACCCACGCCTCTTTGACCCAGAAGTCAGGGTCACTAACCAATGAGCCACCGAGGCAGTCAAATGGAATGTAATGTGGAATAATCGTAATACCAAGATAAAAAAAATCGGCCTAGTGCGAGTCAGACTCGCGCACGAAGGGTTCCGTAACGTGTTGGAGCCCCTTTCAACCCAATTTCTCTTGTCGTAATAATAGCGAGCAAAAAAACACGTTTCTTGAATGGGAGCCTACCTTAAACATTTATTTTAATTTAAAGTGAATATTTAATTAAATAGTACCTAAATAACACCCAGACACAGAGCAAACACCTATGTTCATCACATAAATGCTTGCCCTGGGTGGGGATCGAACTAAAATTCAGATTTGTTATACAACAAATCTGAATTTTTAGCCGTTTTTCGGTCGTTATTATAACGGTGACAGGTATATAATATGCTTGAAATATACACAGAATTTTTAATTAAATATTCACTTTAAATTAAAATAAATGTTTAAGGTGGGCTCCCATTCAAGAAACGTGTTTTTTTGCTCGCTATTATTACGGCAAGAGAAATTGGGTTGAAAGGGGCTCCAACACGTTACGGAACCCTTCGTGCGCGAGTCTGACTCGCACTAGGCCGATTTTTTTATCTTGGTATTACGATTATTCCACATTACATTCCATTTGACTGCCTCGGTGGCTCAGTGGTTAGTGACCCTGACTTCTGGATCAAAGAGGTGTGGGTTCGATCCCCACCCAGGGCAAGCATTTATGTGATGAACATAGGTGTTTGCTCTGTGTCTGGGTGTTATTTAGGTACTATTTATACAAGTATCTATTTAAAATAAGTATATGTAGTATATCAGTCTCCTCCTCCTATATAGGAGCCCCCCTTAAATAGTACCTATTAGTATTTGTTGTTATAAGCGGCAATAGAAAATACATCATCTGTGAAAATTTCAATGTTCTAGTTATCACCATTCATGAGATACAGCCTGGTGACAGACAGACAGACAGACGGACAGCGGAGTCTTAGTTATAATATGGTCCCGTTTTAACCCTTTGGGTAAGGAACCCTAAAAATGAGAAAAATCAATAACTTGAACCATAACTTTAGGTACTGTATAATACACAGTCCGTATTTTATAATTTATAAAAGCTAGTGGTGGCTAAGTGGTGGTCTAGTGGTAATGACACCCGCCTTACAATCGTGAGGTCGTGGGTTCAAATCCCGGTCCTGTACCAATGAGTTCTTCGGAATTTACGTACGGAATTTCACACCACTGGCTTTTCGGTGAAGGAAAACATCGTGAGGCAACCTGCATACGTCAGTAGAAGAAATTTGATGGCGTATGTGAATCCACCAACCCGCACTGGACCAGCGTGGTTTACAGTAGGTAGTTTTATTTACTCTTATCTACCCTCACAAAAAGAAAAAATATAGATTGGATAACATCAGAGAACCACAACAGCAATAAATATAAACCAAAATATAAGTTTCAACTTCGCCTCATTAGACAATAGATTTGATAATAATATAATTGTTAACTTTTAGTTTTTTATGGTACAATCACCCTTCGTGGGTAGGCCTATGTCCTGGAGTGGATTATTAAAAAGGCTGGTACAGTACCTTCATATTGGTGCGTCCCGTTGGCGTTTTCTAGACGCATGTGCCGGAGCCTCGCGGCCGCTTCCTCGGGGGACGCGCTCTCCTCCGCGTCCTCGAACGAATCCTCATCACCTGGAACCATCAACATCAATTACAGCTCGCGCTATATTCTATTCGTTACAACAACATATTTGCTAAAATGAATATGCTTTTTTAGGGTTCCGTACCCAAAGGGAAAAACGGGACCCTATTACTAAGACTTCGAAGTCCGCCTGTCTGTCTGTCTGTCACCGGGCTGTATCTCATAAACCATGATAGCTAGGCAGCTGAAATTTTCACAGATTATGTATTTCTGTTGCCGCTATAACAACAAATACTAAAAAGAAAATAAAATAAATTTTTAAGGGGGGCTCCCATACAATAAACCTGAATTTTTAGACGTTTTTCGCTCTATATTAATAATGGTAACCGGTAGATGCTTGAAATTTTCACAGAATATTTAGTTTTATATTCACTTCAATTATAAATAATAAAATTAAAATAAGTATTTAAGGGGAGCTCCCATACAGTACGGAACCCTCCGTGCGGGAGTCCGACTCGTACTTGGCCGATTATTTTATTATGTTTGCACGCTGTTGCTCCAACAATAACTATAATTATTGTTTTTTTTTTTAATATTTGCACGAGACATCACCTGCCGATCCCTCCGGAAGACCAGCGCTGGTTGGTCCACAACCAGCATATGCTGAGGCGGGACCGGGTTGTGACGAAAATAAAATTAAGTAATGACATTGTAAAATATTTAAGATTAATTGATTGTGCTGTTTATTTTGTTTTGTTCTGTTGTTATTTTTAAACTTTCGCGATTTGAATTCATTATCATACTACTACACGGGACTTGTTCTGTTGTATTGTTGGTTTTGTGGTTTTGTTTATTTTTGTCCTAATAAATAACTGTCTATTCAATAGACAGTTATTTATTATGTTTAGGAGGCGGGCTGGCTCAGTTGGTAAGAGCGTCGGGCTAGTGATCCGAAGGGGCAGGTTCAAATCCTGCGTTCGCTTCAGATTTTTGAAATGCTTATCACAAAGATAACTCTTTGAGATAAAATCTAGTGTGGAAAGCACTCTAAAATTAAAATCATTTCATAAAAGTTGTTAGTTTTGATGTACAGAATAAGCCTCTAAAAGGATGCTAATTAATTAGAAATAACCCTGTATATTGGGTTGTGGGTTTATGACCTGATGAAGAATGAGCTCCAAGATGTGGTACCTTCGTCGATGTCCTCGCCATTCAAATAGGCCTCGTTTTTAGGAAGCATCTGACCCTGGTTCATGGCCTCTATAAGACCTGATGATGAAGAATGAGCTTGTATGGTGTGGTTACCTTCATCGAATTCCTCCCCGTTCATATAGACCTTATCTTCAGGGTCCTGGCTCATGACCTGATGATGAAGAAGAAGCCCTAAGGTGAGGTGCCTTCGCCGATGTCCTCGCCATTCCAATAGACCTCGTTTTCAGGAAGCGCTTAACACTGGTTCATGGCCTGATGAAGACCTGGTGATGATGAAGAATCCCTAAGGAGTGTAAGTACCTTCGTTGACGTCCTCCCCGTCCATGTAGGCCTTATCTTCAGGAAACCCTTAGCCCTGGCTCATGACCTGAAGAAGACCTGATGATGAAGAAGTAACCCTAAGGATTAGTACCTTCGTCGACGTCCTCCCCGTCCATGTAGGCCTCGTCTTCAGGGTCTGGATGGAGCGCCTGCCCCTGGTTCATGGCCTGGTACATGGCCGGCAGGTCACCTTCATTTGGTGGCACGAACCTGACAATAAATATAGGTGTTACCGTTATAACAAGATTTTAGACGTCTTCCCTAGTTAGATCTACATTAACTACAATACCTTTGTTACAACGCGTTTACCCTAATTATATCCCGAAACGAGTCAGTTAAAACAATGATCGGTAAATTGTGTTTTGAGACTCCGAGTGGGCTCTCCCACCAAAAACTCAACAGTCTGCCCTGAGTGTCGCTGCGCCAGGCTCGGTCTTCATTACGCTACGGAGGTCGCCGCGACCTCCCCCCTTCGCTACACTCGGCCTCGCCTGGCTTGCTCCACTCAGGACCTCCTTTCGACTTCTGGCTCCCGCTTTTTAGGGCGTTTGCTACGTTAAGCGTGCGCACGCGACGGGGGTACCCGTCGCGTGCGCACGCTTGCCTCGCGTGTATGTATCACTACATAGTATAAAACAAAGTCGCTTCCCGCTGTCTGTCCCCATGAATGCTTATATCTTTAAAACTACGCAACGGATTTTGATGCGGTTTTTATTAATTGATAGAGTGATTCAAGAGGAAGGTTTATATGTATAATACACCTGTGCGAAGCCGGGGCGGGTCGCTAGTTGAAAGATAAATTGGAGCAGCGCTCTTTGGCGCGGACGCGTGCGATGGGTTTGTACACGGGTTTGTCCGGAGCGGGCGCCCGCTTAACGTAGCGAACGCCCTTATAAAAATGTTGTCAAGTTCGTGTCGAGACACTCGTATGATAGACTTCCGTAGATGGTGACGATTATTATGATAATGATAAAAACCAATTTTTATGACGTCATTAGAAGGTTAACTACTAGTTAAACGTAATTGGCTAAGAAATGTTTCTAAGGTCAATGACCTCTGTAGACGTCTTTAATAATTAATTTTATTTTATAACTCAATAAATTACAATTCCACAGTGCTCAAAATAATTTTCAGGGAGGTTTTCAAGTTTTTAGTATGGTCTATAAACCCAGAAAGTTACAAGATTACATGATGTATGCTTTAGAAATTAAGAGCGTCTCCTAGTGACGAAGAAATTGAGAAATAGGTATTTGGAATAAACTATTGCCGTCGCGATGCGCCCAAGCCAGGGAGCTTCAATGTGTGTGGTGATGAAATTGTATTTGTGTGCGTACTGCGCACGAACTGGCTCCGCACCCCGCCCGCGCCTCAAAGAACCAGCGTGGCTGACCGATACTTTATTTTGAATTGTAGCAAAATATGATATTACGTAGAGTGCGCACAAGATAACTCTGTGCGCGAGTCGTGGCGCCACGTACGTTATATCACTAGCATTCTGAATTTCCGGGCAGCATAGAATTTGTTCCTGATTTAGGCCGTACGTAGAGCTATCTTACGCGTATCCTACGTATAATCTGGTTCTAGTAGGTATGGCAGAAAGCAAACAAAAATAATCCTGCCAATGATTATTTATTTTTCTGCCATTAGGAAGCTACATTATTTGTGATATAGGTTATTTTTCTTTATAGGCTTATTTATTTTCTTTCAAATCATTTTATTATTGTTTGACAAAAACATAATATGTACCCAACTAACATCATATCATATACATTGATCTTGAACCCAAAGCAGGGAGTAAAAGTAGCAATTTGGCTATTTAATTTCTGTAGGCGTTGCAGTTTACATTATATATCTTGACTGAAATTACTTCTTTCTGATTTTAAGTTAATTATTTTTTATGGAAATATCTTACATAGTTCTTCTACAGACTAAAATAAATATGGACTCGCGCTTGAAAGGGTTCGTACCGTATGGTAGCCAATTATGTATTTCAATTCAATCATTTGTTTTTTTAAATTGAAATATTCAAAATTCAAAAAAATCAAAATTACTTTATTTCAGGCTATTACCCATATAAAACAAAAATAATAATTACAGTCAATGGTTGTTAATGGTTATATTATTTAATACTCTGAGAATATTTCAAGCGTCTACCTGTTGTGATTATTAATAATTATCGCGCAAAAACTCACATCTGTTGTACGGTGTGAATAAATATTTATTTTATTCTATTTTTTGACCGATGAAACGGAGGAGGTACGCAATTCGACGCGTATATTCTTTTTTTATTGGAAAGGGTATACGTCGAAGTTGGTCCCATTTAAATTTTATTGAAATCGGCTGAGCCATTTTTCATAAATCAACAATAATGTGAAAATGCTACATCGATTTGCGCGAATTTTGTACACAGTTGAAGTCGATATTTATTTCATTCTATTTTTAGTAAGTATTTGTTGTTATAATGGAAACAGAAAAACATCATCTGTGCAAAATTTAACTGTTTAGCTGTTACGGTTCATGAGATAGGTACAGCCTAGTGACCAACAGACAGACGGACAGAGGAGTCTTAGTAATAGGGTTTCGTTATATTACTGTATACCTGTACATCTAAAACTTCTTGCCTTTTAAATGGTACCTACCATATTTTCATTCCGCTATTAGTCCCATAATATAAAAAAATAATAGAGTATTCAATAAAACAGATGCAAGGTTTACTGTTTAGAGAACTGCTTGTCACACCTTGGTTCTACTTTGAACACATTAAAAAAAATTAAACAATTAGCAAATTAAAGCAGCAGTGGTAGGACACACACCATAGTAGGTAATACAGGATAGAACATCTTCAAAGTAGGTAGATATGAAGTGATTAAAGCATTTAAAGCACTTCTAATTGAACTTTTCAGCTCTCTCCAAACTCAGTGGATTGGCAAGTTAAACTGACAGAGGGCAAGGCACATAGTTCAATGAACGGATAGCCAATGGGGCTGTTTTCTCTCGAATGAATCTCACGTATAATCCGCGCCACACAAGTCGGCGGATGGAAAGTTAGGCGCAGAACGCTGCGCAAAAGGCAAAATATAGGTATGCGCGGGAGCCAGAAAGGGGCACACCCGACAGCCAAACTCATGCCTCCCGCGCGATCCCTGCGCCCGTGAACTCCACTAGGCCACGCGGCGTTGTCATGGTGCACATATGCACAATAATTAGCGCATCACAGCGAAGTGTGCCTCGCATCTGTTTAATTGAATTGAGAATTCAATTAAACAGATCAGATGCTAGGCTTACTGTTTGGAGAACTGCTTGTCATACTTTGGTTCTACTTTAAATACTTACGTTTAAAAATAGTTAAAACAATTAGCAAAATAAAGCAGAAGTGGGTAGGGCACACACCATAGAAATACAGGACAGAATATTCACAAAATAGGTAGAGAGTAGAGACAAACTGATTTAAACACTTCTAAGTATTTGAACTTTTCAGCAAAATCAGTGGATTGGCAAGTTAAAATGACAGAGGGCAAGGCACATAGTTCAATGGACGGATAGCCAATGGGGCTGTTTTCTCGAATGGATCTCACCTACAATCCGCGCCACACAAGTCGGCGGATGAAAAGTTAGGCAAATGCTGTGCAAAAGGCAAAATATAGGTATGCGCAGGGGCCAGAGAGAACCATGCACAGTTCTAGGCTTCTAGCCCAAATTCTATGGCTATAAAAATATTTAGTAAATTGCCAAATAATTTAAAAGATATCGAAAGAGAAAACTGTTTCATAAAACAATTAAAATTTATCCTATTATCCAAATACATTAGACGATTTTTTTAACGATAATCTAGAAAACGTAATAATAAATCGTTCTAATACAAATAATAAAATTGTCATACCCTTATAGGGTCATATGTATGACTATACAAAACATGTTAACTAAGAACCGCATGTAAATTTCATATGTTGCAATAAATGAATTGAGTTTGAGAGACAAGACGCCGAGGCACACCCGCCCGCCAACCTCATGCCTCCCGCGTGCACGCCTGTGCTTACCACTACGCCACGCGGCGTCGGCATTGTGCACACATGCGCAATAATTAGCGAATTACGGCGAAGTGTCATCTGCGGCTAACATCTCATCCGCCGACTTGTGTGGCGCTACCTATACTGACAAGCGCAGCATAGAACTTATTTATTTTATTGGATCTAGATTTATTTATTTTGTTGTGTTTGTAATGTGACTGATTATGTGTTTTTTAATTATTTAATGTTGAGTCTTTGATACTTGAATAATTTAATAGAACGTTTTTCGCTTAGGTAGGTGGACTAAGGATAATTAAATATTTAAATATTTATACGTTAGGTACAGTTATTACACGATTTTAGAGAGCACGTGATTTTCCTGATTAGAACCATTATTTCGCTTTAGGCGCAGAATTCTAATAATGGCACATAGTTCTAAGAAAGCTCAATTTTAAAAATGCCCAATTCTCACAATGGCAAAATATATAATAATAAGGTGATTTTTGAAAATGAAAATGTGTGTATTCTATTTGAAATTATTTTGCCATATTGAGAATTGACCATTCTGTGCTTTAGTTAAAGCACCACCTCTTTAGGGCAAAGTTAATAGGTTTAAAAAGAACAACTTTTACTATGGGAGCAACCAACTAAAACTAACTAACTGGCGATAAAAGCTGTTCTATACACTTTGTCCATTATCAACGGACTTTTTCTATGGTATAGTTGATATTTCTCGCGGATGCGGCTCTGGTCGCTCCCATAGTAAAAGTTATGATGTACTTAACTCGCCAAAGGAGGTTGTTTTAGGTACCGGTGAGCCCTTATATGTATTCAAAATGTGTGATTTTTTAGATAATTCATCAAAATTATGTTGCAATTTTGAGAATTGGGCCTTCATAGAATTATTCTTTCGTACAATTGAGCATTCCCGGATTACTTAGGCATTATGCGAATTGGTTGTTCTGTTATTCGGTTATTCGCCTAACTCATTTAGATGTCTGCGGATACAACACGTTATTCTGTATAATCGCTGCAATATGTTGCAGCAACTAAACGCCTATATTCCATACATAAAATCTTTTCTTCATAAGTAACAAACATGCAACAGTCAAATCACAAGATTGGAAAAAATAACTAATATTTTTAATAAACATCGATATCGATGGACATCACTAGAGCATCGACAAAAATATCGACTATTACTACATCCCTAGTGCTTGTGTACGTATAGGATTGAACCTCCCTTACCTCGACCCTACCCCCGCATCGTGCGATAGGGACAATTGCAGCTCAGAGCGATTTATACCTACAAAAAACTTGGCGAGACAACGTTTCGTATTACGCTGTTTTCTTCTTCAAAAACTATTTTAATCAAGTATTTTTTTATGTCAAAATTTAAAAAAAATATGTGTTCATGATTCTGTCATTTTATATTTTGTTAGATATTATTTAGTCTCTTGTGGTAGGTCTCTAAAGACGTCGGTAATAATGGTGATTTTTTTTGTGATTTTGAAGGGTCATATTTTGCCTGGTAATTAATTTATCAAGAAAAAGAAAAGATAGAGTAGTCTAAACAGCTAAATTTAATTTTATGACAAAGAATTGAAGCTCTATAAGTATTTTCAAGGAAGAAAACAGCGTAATACGTTTGTATGGAAAATTACAGATCACCCGGGCTCTTAAAGAGGACACACACACACACTTACTTTTCAACTGGCGACCTATCCCTACTAATATTATAAATTTGAATGTAAGTTTGTTTGTTCAGCTATAACGCAGTAACGGAGCAACGGATAGAAGTGATTTTTGAAGAATGAAGAAGCCGTAGGCAAAAGCTTGTTGATGATTTATGGCCTATTTAGTGAAATTTCATTAAATTTAATGAAATTTCATTAAATGGGCCATAAATCGTAAACGGTAAGTTTTACATAAAAGTTTACTGAAAACAAAAGATGCTTAATTTTATTCTCTACGATAATGGTCTCCGTGACTTTTGCCCTAAAGTGCATAGTTTCCAAGATATCGGCCAAAAACGTTTTTTCAAGATGGCGCTTGAAGCTCCACCTGGATCTATCAGCATTTTGTGATTTTATGCTCAGTAAGTGATCCTAAGCCTTATAAAAAACAAAAATTGGATCGGAAATTTAGTGCAAAGTTAAATTCTTTTTTTCCTGTACTAGTAAGGATAATATCTACCTCAGTTGTGTGATGGGCGAGTTGTCTCCGTCGAAGTCGTCATCATCATCGTCGTCAGCCGGCGCGTCGCCCGCCGCGGGCTGCAGCTGCGGCAACCTGACAATATCACATTATTATTCAAATGAGCTAACCCAGCAAACTACATCTGTCTCTCAGTTTCGTTGTGATTTTGTCAGGGGGCTTGAAATCCATATCATCTTTGATATAAATAAATAAAATAAAATAAATAAATATGAGGGGACATCTTACACACGGTCTCTGACCCCAAACTAAGCAAAGCTGAAGCATATGGCTGCCAGAGACTGATATCCTTACATAGTATAAAATAAAGTCGCTATTTTCGTTTGTTTATTTATTTGTTTGTTTGTTTGTCTGTATGCTTAAATCTTTGAAACTACGCAACGGATTTTGATGCGGTTTTTTTTAATGGATAGAGTGATTCAAGAGGAAGGTTTATATGTATAAAAATTCCCGAAATTCCCACGGGAACGGGCACAACGCGGGTAAAACCGCGGGGCGCCGCTAGTACTACATATACATATGAAATGAAAACTGCGGTTACAGACATTACAGTAATACTCAGACTTATGCTACCCAATTTTACGCAAATTCGGAGATATAGGCCGCGTCACAAAAGTTGGCGGAAATGAAGTTAGCTACAAGTGCTATATCCAATCCTGACTGAAGCTCATACAAAGCCGAGCGTTGATTGGACATTTTTTTACTACTTTCACTTAGGGACTGTGACTCTGTAGATATTTGCTCAAAGGATACTAGTTTAAAATAGATATAAGTAAAGATACCTGAGTTCATAATTAAGCACCATGTAGAGCGCCGGGGAAGGCTCGCGCTGCACGGCATGCAGAGAGATGTGAGGGTACGACAGCGTCAGGGTAGGAGCCGCGCCGCCCGCCGGCAGCTGCCCGCCGCCCCATACCACCTCCCTGAAACACCATGCACCATCACCATCTATCCAAGATAACCCTAGTGTGGCAGGTTGCCTCAAGATGTTTTCCATCACTGAAAAGCCCGTGGTGTTTAATTCCATAGACAAGTTCTGAAAAACTCATTGGTACGGGACCGGGAACCCACAACCTCATGATTGCATGGCGGGTGTCACTACACTTGCTAGACCACCATGGCCAATAATATTTATTTTTGGTTTTGTAAAAAAACTACCAAAAATTTTAAAAGAGCCTCCGTTAAATGTTGCCAGTATTGTCAAGCTAGAGCAAAATGTACGAGGATGTATGAATACAATTTATAACTTTGTACTGAGACAGTGAAAATGTTAAGTAAGTTCATATAGATTGGGTTGCTAGCCCTGGTGTCAGAGTTTTTTAGGCTTCCTGAAGGCCTCTGACGTAGCTAGACAGTTAAAACAACCGGGCCTACATTTTAACGTGTCATCTGAGCCACGGTGGCACTCAGTCGTAAATGCCACTCGTTATCACCCATCTGAAGACTGACTATACTGAATGTTGCTTAACTTCGATCAATGGCTAACAAACATGTAGTCAAACTACGCTATATTACATTAATCCCTTGTAAAAATATGAAATTATCTGTGGAAAATGATAGACAATAACAGGTTGTTGTAACCCAAACTGTCATTTACACAAGATAGCTCTCTATGTTGATACTGCTAATGCTACTGTTTGCAAGGCTCAGGAGATAAGTAAAAGATCTGAACTCCTTGAAGAAGTTATACTACAAGAAAGGAGTTATAAAATAACTAAGTCTTATAATATTAATTTCAATTTAAAAACACAATAAGTTACTGTTTTCACACAAAGGACACTAAGTTGTGATATTACACAACACTCTTTGACTACTCATAACTGGTCCCAGGAAAACTTATCCCATGGCTTACACAATAGTTATGATTCAAATAACTGCAACACCATGATCATAATCATCTCATTAGTAGTCAAATAGTACATGAACACACTAAATATCATACGTATCCAAGTGAAAAACATTATGCATAAGTTTGATCTGAGCACATTTCCTATTAGCCTTATTATACAAATTCTAAGGCCCAGAGTAAAATTAACAAGAAATACTTACTGTTCAGTGATGTATAAAGTAGCTGTGCCTAGTTCCTGATCATTTACCAGTAGTTTCGTCCCAGATGTTTGGAATAAAATGCCTGTTGCCGGCGCAGAAAACGTCGATGAAACTACAACCATTTTTACTACAATGAACACAACTTTAGGACCACAGATGGTTTAATTGTGCGTTAATTAGTACTTTTCAGTGTTTACTAAAACTATATAAAGCGAGGAATAGAGAAAATTGCGACAAAAACAGAATAAATTGCGAAACGCGCACGCTGAACAAAAATTATTATTTGTTAGTGCGTTTCGTTTTCATATGGACGCGGTTATTTTGGTTAGCAGTATGATAAATAAAGTTTTCGTACTATAAATCCAAGATGAAGATAATATGGAGGTTATTTAATTATAAGAATTATTTTTACGCCAAAGTATACTCTTATCATAGCTTTTATAAGTTAAATACTCCTTCAAGTATCGTTGTTATAAATCTTGATTTCTTGTTATAATCATCTAAAATACGTGAAACAAAACGCAGTGACCGGAAATGACGATGGTAATTGCCAATAAATTGAACAATATTTTTATTTAGTTTCTTCCATTTCTACCATAAACTTTTATTTTTATTGTGGCAAAGAAAAGAAGAATCACAAATAGACGGGACTTTTTGGCGGGAAGTCGAAAGAAGCGGGCGTTTTTAATATTCAATTATTCATAAATTTTAATTTTGCAATTCTCTGAGATTTGTGTTGGGTGTTGCGGCGCAACAATAACGTCATGAGCGTTGCTAGTGACGGGGAGGACCCCGTCATTACAGCAGAGAGAAAGAAGAGAAAACTTGCAAAATCCTCAACGAACAATGATGGCTACAAAGTATTTCAGAAGCCCCTCTACAAGAGGCTATTCCCCGAAAATCACAGTGGGGACTGCGTGGTTTACGTTGAATCCACAGAAGAAGAAAAGGTTGGTAATAAAAACCCCATAATATTGACAAATCTTTTCATTGAAAATGTTAAAGGCATTGTAGGTGTCCACCGAATAAATGCTTATAAGGTTGGCGTCACTTTCAAAAAGCCAGCTCCAGCTAACAATTTTTTAAAGATGGATAGCTTCCTGAACAGATATAAGCTAAAAGCTTTCATTCCTGCTTACATGACTGAAGTTATAGGAGTCATCAGGCATATTCCGCTGACAATGTCTAATGAAGAAATTTACAAAAATATTACTTGTGATGCTGATGTTGTCTCAATCAAACGCTTTATGCGAAAAGTAGACGGAAATTTGACTCCTCTTGGAACAGTAGCTGTCACTTTTGCAGCCACCACATTACCTCAGTATGTATACATCAAGCTATTCAGATACCAGGTTCATAAATACTTTCCACCACTCATGCAATGCTACCGTTGCCTCCGATTCAACCACTCAGCTAAGAACTGCAGAGCAGAGCAGATGTGTTCATCCTGTGCAGGACGGCACTCCTACAAGGAATGTGATGTGGAAGAAATAATGTGTGTCAATTGTTCTGGCCCTCACCTTGCCGTGTCGAAAGACTGCCCTGTTAAGCAGAAAAAAATAGAAGAGAAGAAAATTAAACAACAACAAAAAATGTCTTATGCCAATGCGGTAAGTCTGCCACAAATCTCTGATAGAACATCCTTCCCAGCTCTAACACCAAAGCCGAGACAAAAAACCTTCCAAAATCTCAATGCCAAAGAAATTGTTGATAACGATGTAATTATAAATGCCCTTGTGAAGTCCGTTGTTGCCCTTGCAAATAGCAAGAATGAACCCATTACAAATAAAAGAATTAAAGAAATTTTGTTGTCAAATTTAATTTAATTTAATTTCATTATATGGACACATATATTCGTATAGCACAATTCAATATTCAAAGTTTACATAGTAAAAAAACGCTATTGTTAAAGTTTTTAACTGAACAAAATGTAGATATATGTTTACTAAATGAAACGTGGCTTAAGAAAAACAGTAAAATTCCAAATTTTCCATCCTATAATTTGATTCACAAACTGTCTGTAAACGAACATAATGGGGTAGCTATATTAATTAAACAAAATTTTAAATATGAAGTTGTTCATACCTCATATTACGAATCAATTCAGAACATTTGCATTGCACTTGATACATCATTAGGTAAATTACATGTGTTGTGTATTTATTGTCCCCCAAACAGCGAATTTACTAAATTTAATACTAATAAATTAAAAAAAGTATTCACTGAAACTCCTAAGCCATGTCTCATAATGGGAGATTTCAATGCCCATCACATTTTATTTGGTTGTCTAAAAAATAATAGTAGAGGTAATTCTTTGTACAATCTCATAGATGAGTTTGACTTGTGTGTTTTAAATGATGGTAATCATACTACAATTAAATATCCAAACAAGAATTCTTCAGCAATTGATTTAGCCTTAGTAAGTTGCTCGTTAGCTCCTCTCTGTGAATGGCAAGTCCATGATGATGCAATGGGTAGTTATCATTTTCCGACTCTACTGGATGTAAATGTGAAGCCATCGGTGTATGATGTTCGTCCTGTAGAAGAAAAATATTTGTACAACAAATCAGACTGGTCTAAATTTAAAACTTTATCTGAAACCTGCTTTTCGCAATTAGATTTGGAAAATACAGATCTAGATGAATTATACAATAGTTTTATAAATATCTTGTATCAAATCAGAGATGAATGTATTCCTAAGCAGAAATCTAATCACACTCCAAAAATTCTGAGAAAACCAAATGGTGGAACACACTATGTGAGGATGCAGTTCAAAAGTCGAAAGAAGCTCTTAAGACATATCATCACTCTCCAACAATTTCCAATTTTATTAATTACAAGCGTCTTGATGCTAAAAAGAAAAAGATATTAATTGAGGAACGGGGAAAATCATGGCATGAATTGTGTACTTCTTTCAACAGAATGACACCAGTTACTAGAATATGGAATAATGTTAAAAAATTTAAAAGGATTAACAGTAATTGTAGTAACAAAACTCTAAATGACGAATGGGTACCAAGTTTTCTAGAAAAATTAGCAGATTCAACATCAACCGATTTTACCACTTTAAATATTTTAGACAGGTCTGACAATAGCGTTTCCTTCTTAAATGAGCCTTATACACTGAATGAGCTTCGCATTTCTTTAGATAGTCGTAGGGATACTACACCAGGTATGGATAACATTCCATATAAACTTATTAAAAATTTACATTCAAATGCTCTGAACATTTTATTGGCAATTTATAACAGACTTTGGAATGCATCAGTTATTCCTGAATCTTGGAAGACTCAATGTGTAATACCAATTTTAAAACCTAATAAGCCTGCAAATAATCCGTCATCGTACAGACCCATATCTTTGTCATCCTGTCTGGGTAAACTTTTTGAAAACATGTTAAAATTACGTTTAGATTATTTTGTTGAAACCAACTCTAAAATACCTAACACACAATTTGGATTCAGAAAGGGTAAAAGTTGCTCTGAAAGTTTTGTATCATTAATCTCAACATTAAAAAAAGCAAAGCTCAGCCACTCTAATGTGATCTGCGTCTTTCTTGATGTAAAAGGTGCTTTCGATAATGTCAACATTAAGAGCCTTCTTCTAGTTTTGAATGAGTTAGGTCTGCCAACAAAATTATTGAAATGGATATTTAATTTTCTGAATAACAGAACCTTGTATGTTAAATTTAATAATAAGCTACATGGACCAAAATCCGTCAGTAAAGGAACTATGCAAGGAGCTATCTTATCTTCTCTCTTGTATATTCTATATACATCTCAAATTTTAAAGTATGTTAACACATCACATGTTAAGATTTTACAATTTGCCGATGACTTACTTTTATACTCTGAAAGTCAAAATTTAAATATGGCTGTAAATCACTTGAATTCTGCACTGCTGCAGCTACACCATTATTACAACAATGTATTAAAATTAGATATTAGTTCTGATAAAAGTTCTGTTATTGTTTTTAGTAAAGATCCTTTTGCACAATCTTTTGTTAAAATTAAATACAATAATGAAATCATTCCTGTAAGTAATCAACATAAATTTTTAGGAGTAATAATAGATAACAAGTTAAAATTTGAAGAGCATATTAAGTATATCTGCAGCAATGCAATGAAAAGTATTAATGTTTTAAGATGTTTAGCTGGTACTTTTTGGGGCTCTGATCCTAAAACCTTGATCATGCTGTATAAAAGTATAGTAAGAAGTCATTTTGATTATAGTAGTTTAGCTTATATGAATGCAAGTAGCACCTTATTACGAAAACTCGATGTAATACAAAATATGGCTTTAAGAATTATTAGCGGAGCTATGCGTTCCACTCCTATTAATTCTATGGAAATTGAAAACTGTATACCTCCATTAATCCTGAGACGTTTACTTTTGGCTGATAGATTCTGTTTGAAAGAGTTGACTTCCAATAATGTTATAGTGCTGAATAATGTTTTATGTCATCCACAGATATCACAATCAGTTGAAACATCTAGCTTATCAGCCACATCTCTTGTTTCGGGAGTTTTGCCTGAAATCACAACAATAATGTCATTTTCAAAAAATATCAGTAAAAACATTTGTTCTCATGATATCTGGCCAACATATAAATGTCCATATAATGCCTTGATTAATTGCTTAAGTATAGATTGTCATTTAGATGTAATAAATAACAAATTTGATTTTCTAGAATTTATAGAGAATAAACCAGACTTTTATATTTTATATACAGATGGTTCTAAAAGTGATGAAGGGGTTAAAGCCGCATATTATGATCCACAAATGAATAAAACCCACTGTATAAAGTTAGATAATAATTGCAGTGTGTTTACTGCAGAAGCGTATGCAATTTTAACCGCTTTAACATTTGTAAATAACTCTGTAAAAAATGTAAATATACTAATAGTAAGTGATTCTAAAAGTGTTCTGTCTGTTTTAAACAACAGTAATTTCTCATATAAGTTAAATTATATTATATATAGTATTAGAGAACTTATAGAAATGATTAGTAAATCAAAACATGTAGAATTGGTATGGGTTCCTTCACATTGTGGCATCCATGGCAATGAAACAGTAGATTTGGCTACTCGGCAAGAGCATGATCTAGATCACACAGATATATTAAAAGTACCTTTCACAGATTACTATTGTGCAATTAATAAGGATTTACTCAGAATTTGGAAAGAATATTGGCACGTTACAACAGAATATAAGGGAAGGTGGTATGCAGAAATACAGAAAGACTTACCTACTACTCCTTGGTACAACAAATTTGAATATTGTGGCAGAAAGTTTATAACAGTTATAAATCGCCTGAGATTTGGACATTGCTTGGTTCCAGCTCATTTACACAAAATTAATATAGTCCCAGAAGATAACTGTACGTATTGTTCCCGACCGCATGCTGATATAAACCATATAATTTTTCAATGTCCCCAATTCCATTTACAACGATTAATTTTAGCCAGTGACATTAGTGACATAGCAGCTCGTAACTCAATTAGTGTTCCCCGCCGTATTGAGGATTTACTAAAAAGTGAAGTTTTTTACAAACCTATTTATAAGTATATTTTAAATACTGTTGAAAAGATTTAGTTAAGTTTAATTTTTTATTTCTCTTCTATGTTTGTAAATTTTTTATTATTTAAGACTTCGACTGAAGGACTCTGTATCCATGGTCATGAATAAATTATTTAAAAAAAAAAATTCACAAATAGACGGGACTTTTTGGCGGGAAGTCGAAAGAAGCGGGCGTTTTTAATATTCAATTATTCATAAATTTTAATTTTGCAATTCTCTGAGATTTGTGTTGGGTGTTGCGGCGCAACAATAACGTCATGAGCGTTGCTAGTGACGGGGAGGACCCCGTCATTACAGCAGAGAGAAAGAAGAGAAAACTTGCAAAATCCTCAACGAACAATGATGGCTACAAAGTATTTCAGAAGCCCCTCTACAAGAGGCTATTCCCCGAAAATCACAGTGGGGACTGCGTGGTTTACGTTGAATCCACAGAAGAAGAAAAGGTTGGTAATAAAAACCCCATAATATTGACAAATCTTTTCATTGAAAATGTTAAAGGCATTGTAGGTGTCCACCGAATAAATGCTTATAAGGTTGGCGTCACTTTCAAAAAGCCAGCTCCAGCTAACAATTTTTTAAAGATGGATAGCTTCCTGAACAGATATAAGCTAAAAGCTTTCATTCCTGCTTACATGACTGAAGTTATAGGAGTCATCAGGCATATTCCGCTGACAATGTCTAATGAAGAAATTTACAAAAATATTACTTGTGATGCTGATGTTGTCTCAATCAAACGCTTTATGCGAAAAGTAGACGGAAATTTGACTCCTCTTGGAACAGTAGCTGTCACTTTTGCAGCCACCACATTACCTCAGTATGTATACATCAAGCTATTCAGATACCAGGTTCATAAATACTTTCCACCACTCATGCAATGCTACCGTTGCCTCCGATTCAACCACTCAGCTAAGAACTGCAGAGCAGAGCAGATGTGTTCATCCTGTGCAGGACGGCACTCCTACAAGGAATGTGATGTGGAAGAAATAATGTGTGTCAATTGTTCTGGCCCTCACCTTGCCGTGTCGAAAGACTGCCCTGTTAAGCAGAAAAAAATAGAAGAGAAGAAAATTAAACAACAACAAAAAATGTCTTATGCCAATGCGGTAAGTCTGCCACAAATCTCTGATAGAACATCCTTCCCAGCTCTAACACCAAAGCCGAGACAAAAAACCTTCCAAGATCTCAATGCCAAAGAAATTGTTGATAACGATGTAATTATAAATGCCCTTGTGAAGTCCGTTGTTGCCCTTGCAAATAGCAAGAATGAACCCATTACAAATAAAAGAATTAAAGAAATTTTGTTGTCAAATTTAATTTAATTTAATTTCATTATATGGACACATATATTCGTATAGCACAATTCAATATTCAAAGTTTACATAGTAAAAAAACGCTATTGTTAAAGTTTTTAACTGAACAAAATGTAGATATATGTTTACTAAATGAAACGTGGCTTAAGAAAAACAGTAAAATTCCAAATTTTCCATCCTATAATTTGATTCACAAACTGTCTGTAAACGAACATAATGGGGTAGCTATATTAATTAAACAAAATTTTAAATATGAAGTTGTTCATACCTCATATTACGAATCAATTCAGAACATTTGCATTGCACTTGATACATCATTAGGTAAATTACATGTGTTGTGTATTTATTGTCCCCCAAACAGCGAATTTACTAAATTTAATACTAATAAATTAAAAAAAGTATTCACTGAAACTCCTAAGCCATGTCTCATAATGGGAGATTTCAATGCCCATCACATTTTATTTGGTTGTCTAAAAAATAATAGTAGAGGTAATTCTTTGTACAATCTCATAGATGAGTTTGACTTGTGTGTTTTAAATGATGGTAATCATACTACAATTAAATATCCAAACAAGAATTCTTCAGCAATTGATTTAGCCTTAGTAAGTTGCTCGTTAGCTCCTCTCTGTGAATGGCAAGTCCATGATGATGCAATGGGTAGTTATCATTTTCCGACTCTACTGGATGTAAATGTGAAGCCATCGGTGTATGATGTTCGTCCTGTAGAAGAAAAATATTTGTACAACAAATCAGACTGGTCTAAATTTAAAACTTTATCTGAAACCTGCTTTTCGCAATTAGATTTGGAAAATACAGATCTAGATGAATTATACAATAGTTTTATAAATATCTTGTATCAAATCAGAGATGAATGTATTCCTAAGCAGAAATCTAATCACACTCCAAAAATTCTGAGAAAACCAGCTCCATGGTGGAACACACTATGTGAGGATGCAGTTCAAAAGTCGAAAGAAGCTCTTAAGACATATCATCACTCTCCAACAATTTCCAATTTTATTAATTACAAGCGTCTTGATGCTAAAAAGAAAAAGATATTAATTGAGGAACGGGGAAAATCATGGCATGAATTGTGTACTTCTTTCAACAGAATGACACCAGTTACTAGAATATGGAATAATGTTAAAAAATTTAAAAGGATTAACAGTAATTGTAGTAACAAAACTCTAAATGACGAATGGGTACCAAGTTTTCTAGAAAAATTAGCAGATTCAACATCAACCGATTTTACCACTTTAAATATTTTAGACAGGTCTGACAATAGCGTTTCCTTCTTAAATGAGCCTTATACACTGAATGAGCTTCGCATTTCTTTAGATAGTCGTAGGGATACTACACCAGGTATGGATAACATTCCATATAAACTTATTAAAAATTTACATTCAAATGCTCTGAACATTTTATTGGCAATTTATAACAGACTTTGGAATGCATCAGTTATTCCTGAATCTTGGAAGACTCAATGTGTAATACCAATTTTAAAACCTAATAAGCCTGCAAATAATCCGTCATCGTACAGACCCATATCTTTGTCATCCTGTCTGGGTAAACTTTTTGAAAACATGTTAAAATTACGTTTAGATTATTTTGTTGAAACCAACTCTAAAATACCTAACACACAATTTGGATTCAGAAAGGGTAAAAGTTGCTCTGAAAGTTTTGTATCATTAATCTCAACATTAAAAAAAGCAAAGCTCAGCCACTCTAATGTGATCTGCGTCTTTCTTGATGTAAAAGGTGCTTTCGATAATGTCAACATTAAGAGCCTTCTTCTAGTTTTGAATGAGTTAGGTCTGCCAACAAAATTATTGAAATGGATATTTAATTTTCTGAATAACAGAACCTTGTATGTTAAATTTAATAATAAGCTACATGGACCAAAATCCGTCAGTAAAGGAACTATGCAAGGAGCTATCTTATCTTCTCTCTTGTATATTCTATATACATCTCAAATTTTAAAGTATGTTAACACATCACATGTTAAGATTTTACAATTTGCCGATGACTTACTTTTATACTCTGAAAGTCAAAATTTAAATATGGCTGTAAATCACTTGAATTCTGCACTGCTGCAGCTACACCATTATTACAACAATGTATTAAAATTAGATATTAGTTCTGATAAAAGTTCTGTTATTGTTTTTAGTAAAGATCCTTTTGCACAATCTTTTGTTAAAATTAAATACAATAATGAAATCATTCCTGTAAGTAATCAACATAAATTTTTAGGAGTAATAATAGATAACAAGTTAAAATTTGAAGAGCATATTAAGTATATCTGCAGCAATGCAATGAAAAGTATTAATGTTTTAAGATGTTTAGCTGGTACTTTTTGGGGCTCTGATCCTAAAACCTTGATCATGCTGTATAAAAGTATAGTAAGAAGTCATTTTGATTATAGTAGTTTAGCTTATATGAATGCAAGTAGCACCTTATTACGAAAACTCGATGTAATACAAAATATGGCTTTAAGAATTATTAGCGGAGCTATGCGTTCCACTCCTATTAATTCTATGGAAATTGAAAACTGTATACCTCCATTAATCCTGAGACGTTTACTTTTGGCTGATAGATTCTGTTTGAAAGAGTTGACTTCCAATAATGTTATAGTGCTGAATAATGTTTTATGTCATCCACAGATATCACAATCAGTTGAAACATCTAGCTTATCAGCCACATCTCTTGTTTCGGGAGTTTTGCCTGAAATCACAACAATAATGTCATTTTTAAAAAATATCAGTAAAAACATTTGTTCTCATGATATCTGGCCAACATATAAATGTCCATATAATGCCTTGATTAATTGCTTAAGTATAGATTGTCATTTAGATGTAATAAATAACAAATTTGATTTTCTAGAATTTATAGAGAATAAACCAGACTTTTATATTTTATATACAGATGGTTCTAAAAGTGATGAAGGGGTTAAAGCCGCATATTATGATCCACAAATGAATAAAACCCACTGTATAAAGTTAGATAATAATTGCAGTGTGTTTACTGCAGAAGCGTATGCAATTTTAACCGCTTTAACATTTGTAAATAACTCTGTAAAAAATGTAAATATACTAATAGTAAGTGATTCTAAAAGTGTTCTGTCTGTTTTGAACAACAGTAATTTCTCATATAAGTTAAATTATATTATATATAGTATTAGAGAACTTATAGAAATGATTAGTAAATCAAAACATGTAGAATTGGTATGGGTTCCTTCACATTGTGGCATCCATGGCAATGAAACAGTAGATTTGGCTACTCGGCAAGAGCATGATCTAGATCACACAGATATATTAAAAGTACCTTTCACAGATTACTATTGTGCAATTAATAAGGATTTACTCAGAATTTGGAAAGAATATTGGCACGTTACAACAGAATATAAGGGAAGGTGGTATGCAGAAATACAGAAAGACTTACCTACTACTCCTTGGTACAACAAATTTGAATATTGTGGCAGAAAGTTTATAACAGTTATAAATCGCCTGAGATTTGGACATTGCTTGGTTCCAACTCATTTACACAGAATTAATATAGTCCCAGAAGATAACTGTACGTATTGTTTCCGACCGCATGCTGATATAAACCATATAATTTTTCAATGTCCCCAATTCCATTTACAACGATTAGTTTTAGCCAGTGACATTAGTGACATAGCAGCTCGTAACTCAATTAGTGTTCCCCGCCGTATTGAGGATTTACTAAAAAGTGAAGTTTTTTACAAACCTATTTATAAGTATATTTTAAATACTGTTGAAAAGATTTAGTTAAGTTTAATTTTTTATTTCTCTTCTATGTTTGTAAATTTTTTATTATTTAAGACTTCGACTGAAGGACTCTGTATCCATGGTCATGAATAAATTATTTAAAAAAAAAAAAATCACAAATAGACGTTGATAAACGTTTATGCTATGCTAGATTTAAATTATGGTGTGGTTTTGCAAGACTATGCAAAGAGCTGGTGATAATTTCCTAATTTAAAACTACTATTAAAAATGAATAATTGTATTAAAATGTATCATTAACATGATATCATTAACATTTAACATTATGACGTTGATTAACATTTCATTTTGACTTTGACATGTTGAGGTCAATGACCCTTAAAAATGTTGGTCGATGAGATTCCGTCCGATCTGATTTCGTCGTCGGTTTTTCTTTTAATTTTGCGCATTTTACAGAACTCTCGAAGAAATTTATAAAATAAAATAGTGAATATGAGAACTTTAGTTGTGATTGTGTTGCCGTGCTTCAACATAGATGCTGCAAGTAGAAGTTTTTGAAGAATTTCTCCACACCTTGTAAGCGACTTGTTTGTTAATCTTTGTTTTATCCCCATGAAATCGTATTTATTTGTAGCTTTACTAAAGTAAAGTAAAATTAAAATAGGAAAAAATTATTATCTTTGACAACATACAGTAGAATACAATAGATTTTTCTCATTCTTCTAAGACAATACAATACCAACTACAATATAAAAACTTCAGTATATCCACACCAAGCCTAGCCTGTGGTCCCACACTAGGCTCTAGGCCCATGTTGTGGGAACCTATATAGGTACCGAGAATCAAGCCAACTTAAGTGGAGGTGTCCAATTGAATACATTAAATTGGTTAAAATTTAAAAATGTAAAATGTGAACTTCGTTTCACGGAATATCTTTATAAATTATAGCCTATGTGTTATTATGATGTATCAGCACTATTATTGCAAAGTTTCATCTCAATCCATCCAGTAGTTTTTGCGTGAAAGAGTAACAAACAAACTCACAAACTTTTGCATTTATAATATTAGTAGGATTATCCTGACCAAACATAAAAACAGTAACCATTTAAAAGAAAGAGCTATGGGCTGGGATATAATTTACAAAATGCTTACAAATGCGCTGTTTGGTTGAATGTGTGTGTAAGTGAGTGTGCGTGTGTGTATTAGTAATAACATATCACATAATTAATTAGCTTCGACATCACTAGTCTTATACTCATTGAACAAAAAATTTCTATTAGAAAAAGGTGACCACAACTTGACATCAATAATGTTTTTCAGACGTAGTGTAAGATGAAGTTTTGTCCAAATGAGGGAATTCTATGTTATTTTATGTACTTTTTTTATTATTTATTGCTTCAATAACTGTTCTGTTGAACAAGCTGTTTGTGTTGGAAGCTGCTTCCAAGCTATGAAACTAATTAGAAACCTATAAGGCAGGTTGTTTTAGCAGTAGATGTCCAAAGCTTCAAGACATTCATATCAGCCACAATTAGGACCTAAGGCATGGCTATATTTATTTATTTATAGGCGAGCAGTGTATACTTTTTTTTTTAATTCTAGTCGAAAGTCCATGCCAGCCCCATTGTACCCTTATTACATATTATAGACACACACATATTAATGATATGCCTATATCAAGCAGAGTCGAATTTAATTAGTATTTATCTGTCAAGTATTTTTTTTCCTTCTTTATCTAAAGGTCCAGTCTGTTCTTAAATGTGTTTATAGTTCAGAACCCTAAAACATATAGCCTAAATGCAAGAAATGAGGGAGTGAGGTGTCATGTGAAAGAGATTCATTAGGCGGAGGGCCTTAGCAGCCAGGTCTTCCCAGCCCGGTGAACCAAGAGGAACCCGAGGTGGGGCCGGCCTCTCCGGGTCTTGGGCCTGGACAAGCCCGTGCGAAGGCTGGCCGGTGGGTCGGCTTGCCGACTGAGGTGGGCTGCGGTGTCGCGCTTGTCGTGATGCCGCGACCGAGCCCATTGAGGCGGGGGCGGCGACGGGTGGGACGGGCGGTGAGGAAGCCGCTGCCTATCCTACCTGCCGGCGGCCCTAACGGGTGCCGCCAACGTGTTGGCGGAGACGGTGGGGCTGCAGGGGATGAGGAGTGTCGGTATCGCGATGGCCGCTCTCCGTATCCTCTGCAGCGGTAGTGGCAGGCGCGGGGCCACTTTAATTGACCCGTTGCATCGGGACCAGGGCTGTCGGACATGGGTGCTGTCTGACGCCCAGTGCTGGTTGGTCCCAGGTGGTGGATGACGATGTGTCTGGTGTTCGGCACATCGTCATTCTGGCGGGAGCCGAAGCTCCGTGGTGGGGCCCGAGTTGGGCCAGCGCTGTCGGGTGCCGCGGAGGAGTGCGTAAGCGTGCCAGTAGCCCCGACACCAAGCGCAGTCGCGGAACACCCTGACGTTTTGGTGGGTATACTCCCACATAACTATAACTAATAATAAATAAAAAAAAAATAAATAACCACCCGCCTGCCCCGAGGTGAGATGGTATCTTTAAAAGATTTCCGCAGGTAAAATAAGGGTTCTGTAGTAAAACAAGGAACCCTCAAAACTTACTTGTGTCCGTCCGTCCGTCCTAAAGTTACAAAGCCTTATAAGTTCCACATTTATGAACCAAATTGCATGAAAGGACACATCCACAAAATATATGGAGGCTGGTATAATAATTATCTAAAAAAATCTAACCACAACATGCGTTACATCTCGAGAAAGTACATCTTTTTCTGAGTCTATTACATCAGTTATGCTAAAAAAGAGCTCACTTTAAAATTAATTTTAGTTTTTAAGGATAAATATATATGTAAGTATATTTAACAGAATGAGTCGACTGTTTCTGGTAACTCTGATTAAGCAACCTTGAAGTAAGTAGCTAAAACAAAAGCATTTGAAATCAATTTGACCCAATTCTTAATGTTTTTTTTTTGAAATATTGCTCTAACAACTTTTATGAATTCTAATCTATACACCTATACACATAAATAAAATTATAGTGTCTGTTTGTAACATTGAAATAACCGTTTTTTACTACATGTATATGAATAAATAAAAGGTACATACATACACCAAAATAACCATTTTACAATTTTTGTCTGTCTGTCTGTCTGTCTGTTTGTTCCAGCTAATCTCTGAAATGGCTGGACCGATTATTATTACCGATTTTGACGGGACTTTTATTGGCTGGTAGCTGATGTAATAAGGAGTAACTTAGACTACGTTTATTTTAGAAAAAATATTTTTATCTCGATCTAACGCGGGTAACACCGCGGGGCGCAGCTAGTTTTAGAAAAAGACTAGACGACCCGCCCCGGCTTCGCACAGGTGTATTATACATATAAACCTTCCTCTTGAATCACTCTATCCATTAAAAAAACCGCATCAAAATCCGTTGCGTAGTTTTAAAGATTTAAGCATACAGACAAACAAACAGACAAAAATAGCGACTTTATTTTATACTATGTAAGGATGACATAAATATGGATGAATCAGGTAATAATGCAAGTATGCTGCGCATGGGTTTAGTATGGCCACGGTAATGAATGGCGGTCACTTTGCGCTTCCATCCCCTCCACATTACCCTCAGCGCTAATTTACGTGCCGCTGCCTGTATTATTTACACGTAAAGTGGGGTTGACAATTTTTTTTCAACCTTCGTCATGGTGGTGACCCTTCATCTCGATTTTCATTTTTCAGCAGCACGCAAACGCTGTGACGTTTAATTATCCTGCATAATACGTATTTCTCCATCTAAAGAGTACGTGTTTTCGTCTTAAGTCAATTAATACGTAAACTTAAATACTAAACTGAAATTAACAAACATGTTTATTAAGTTTGATATGAGCTTACGTGCTAGCTAAACTATTCGTAATCTTATATTGCAATGTACGGCTAGGATATACCTAATTTACCTACACTAGTGTTTGTACTTTTTCTTGTAACTTTTATGTTAAATATAGACTTTTTGCAATTGAATTGATTTGTGACGTTGAGATAGAGTGTGCGGATCTATCTGATGCCCACTTGCTGGTTTGGTCCCGAGTGGAGGATGACGATGTGTCTGGTGTTCCGACACATCGTCAACGACGCGGAGTGGAGCGCAAACTCCGAGGTGGATCCCGACCTGGGGCTGACGCTGTCGGGGCGGCGGAAGAGTGCGAAAGCGTGCGCTGTGGTGACTGGTGGTCGCCTTTAAGTGCATAGTTTCCGAGATATCGGCCAAAAACGTTTTTCAAGATGGCGCTCGCTCCACCTGGATCTGTCAGCATTTTATTATTTTTTGCTCAGTAAGTAATCCTAGACATTATTAAAAAAATAATTTGGATCGGAAATTTAGTGCAAAGTGGACCAAAAAAACGTCTATTTTTCCTGTAGTAATACGACAGGGTGACAATAGTGATGTATTGAAGTAAAACTTGTAATGCAACTTCCAACAAAGTTGCGTTAAACGTTTAACGCTACCATGGAGGGGGTATGAAAGCACTGCTGCGTCGAAGTTTCACTTCTTCCTCGCGGAGGGACTCCACTTGCATTTTTTAATGTAAATTATTATTTAGTACCTGTACATTACGGCCTTTGTGATAGTCCACCACAGAACAGGCTTACCCACGAAGGGTGATTGGGCCATATCCACCACGCTGGCCCAGTGCGGGTTGGTGGATTCACATACGTCATCGAATTTCTACAACATACATATGCAGGTGGCCTCACGATGTTTTCCTTCACCGAACAGCCAGTGGTGTGAAAGTCCGTACATAAGTTCCAAAGAACTCATTGGTGCGGGACCGGGATTTGAACCCACCACCTCACGAATGATAGGCGAGTGCTAGATACTACCACTACTATAGATCACCATAACTGTAAACTCAAAGAAGTCCTAGGAATGATTTGTACAAAACTTGGGACTTATATTGCCTCAAATAGCTAAACAATAATTTTTTTCGCAAAAAATGGTAAAGCCGCCTATCGTCGTGTACAAAATTCGAATATTTCGCTCGAATTGTTTACATTATTCTTGACTTATCAAAAACGGCTCAGCCGATTTCTGTAAAATTTAAATGGGACCACCTCGGTAGTAGGTATACCCTTTCGAACTGAAAAAATAATTTTTCGATTCGGTTCACAATTGGCGAAATTATCGATGAACATACACAAAAAAACATACAGACGAACATAGAACCTCCTCCTTTTTGGAAGTCGGTTAAAACATGTATAACACTCCATTTTAGTCAGAGATCAAAATAATGAACGGCGATTGTGAAACACCTCTGAATCCAATAAACAAGAATTAAATATTGAACAAGAAAAATAAAATCGGCCAAGTGCGAGTCGGACTCGCGCATCTACATGCGCCCCCTTAGCCCGGTTATTAATAGCGAGCAAAAATCTCCTAAAAAAATCACGTTTGCTGTATGGGAGCCCCCCTTAAATAGTTTTTTATTCTGTTTTTAGTATTTGTTGTTATAGCGGCAACAGAAATACGTCTTCTGTGAAAATTTCAGCTGTCTAGCTATAATACCACATAGCCTGGTGACAGACAGACAGACGGACATCGGAGTCTTAGTAATAGGTTCTCGTTTATTACCCTTTGGGTACGGAACTCTAGTAAAATAACATTTGAATTGAACGTATATTTTTCATATAACATAACATAAATGCGGCTCATAATTAAGTTTTATTGTAATTTTACATTTATGTAGGTAAATAACAATCTCCAAAATCCAAACGAAAGCGGAAATAAAATAATCGGCCAAGTACGAGTCGGACTCGCGCACGGAGGGTTCCGTACTGTATGGGAGCCCCCCTTAAATATTTATTTTATTTAAATTTTATTATTTACTAGACGACCCGCCCCGGCTTCGCACAGGTGTATTATACATATAAACCTTCCTCTTGAATCACTCTATCCATTAAAAAAAACCGCATCAAAATCCGTTGCGTAGTTTTAAAGATTTAAGCATACAGACAAACAAACAGACAATAATAGCGACTTTATTTTATACTATGTAAGGATTATTGAAGGGAATATAAAACTAAATATTCTGTGAAAATTTCAAGCATCTACCTGGTACCATTATTAATACAGAGCGAAAAACGTTTAAAAATTCAGGTTTGTTGTATGGGAGCCCTCCTTAAATATTTTTTTATTTTGTTTTTAGGATTTGTTGTTATAGCGGCAACCGAAATACATCATCTGTGAAAATTTCAGCTGCCTAGCTATCATGGTTCATGAGATACAGCCCGGTGACAGACGGACAGACGGACATCGAAGTCTTAGTAATAGGGTCCCGTTTTTCCCTTTGGGTACGGAACCCTAAAAATACTTACCGCGCTACGTTACGTTTTATCGATCAAGCAAGATGCTCGATATATGAGAACAACACTGAAATAGTAATGAAATAAAGAAATTATACCTACAGTGCGACATAAAAGACTTGAAAATAAATGAGGTCGCCACTATCGCTTTCTTAGCATAGTTTGCATTATTTTTTGCATAATGATACTGTTTTCCTGTTCACAATCTACAAAATAACACAAAACGAGAAAAATGCTAGGATGTTCACTATGATTGACTGCTCAGGTGGTGGTTCCAGCAAAAGTGATAATTTAGTTCCCGAATAATTAATTTCATCTATTTTGTGTCGCACTGTAAATAAATTCTCCAATTGTTGCATTTTTCGCTAAAAAAATCTATGATAAATTATTTTATCTGGAACCAATATTTAACCGACGAGACGAAGGAGGTTATCACGCGTGAATGCGTATCTTTTTAGGGTACCGTACCCAAAGGGTAAAAATGGGACCCTATTACTAAGACTCCGCTGTCAATCTGTCACCAGGCTGTATCTCATGAACCGTGTTAGCTAGAACGTTGAAATTTTCACAGATGACGTATTTCTGTTGCCGCTTTAACCCTTAATAAGGCGCGAGCCAGTAGGCTAGTTAGAGAAGAAGTTGAAATTGATTTAGGGTAAGTTGATACTCTAGAATATGAAAAATTAAAAAAAAGGGGGGGTTTTCATGGGGGGAGTACCTTTTTTTTGGGTGGGGAATAATATCCCTTTGCCCGATTAGGTTTACGCATTAGGTTTTTGGGTGGGAAATAATATCCCTTTGCCCGATTAGGTTTTGTACTTTTAGCCTCAGTTTCATTATTTCCATATACAAGCACTAGCCCGTGGCTTGGTTTGTATTTTTTGTAAAATTATAAAAAAATTAAGTAAACTAAAAAAAAGGGTCTTGTCATATTGTTACTTATATAAAATTTTCTGTTTTGCCTTATTTTATGTAGACCCCTGAAATAAATTTGTAAACTAGAAGATTAAAACAATTTAGAAAGTTCTTCAAGACGCTTTTCAATAACAGCATCTTGATCTTGACGTCCATCCAGCACATCCGCCGGGCTGCTCAAAGGGGCTGTTTGATAGTAAGCATCATCGTCAGTCTATATCCGACAAATCTGACAGATTTTCTAGCACTTCTTCTATATATCTCTTATTCATTACACTTCTTCTCTTACTCATGGTTAACAATCCTAATAGGAAAAGAAAAAATGAAGGTAAAGAAAAAAGCGTGCGACAGAGAAAGAAAAGGGGAAACTTGCATGTGCCGTTAAAACGAATAAATAAAAGAAATAAACAGGTGAGATGAATAATAAATGCAAGAGCTTGCCACCAAAAAAAAATGTTCTGAAAACCATCCGCAAAAACATAAAACAAAATAAATTCAAACGAAGTCGGGTGCAGTAGCTAGTTAGCCATAAAAAAAATCATGACCTTATCGGGCAAGGGGAAATAATTTCCCACCTATAAATTTGCATTTTTTGAGGTTATGGTTTGTTACATTGCTTTGGAAAACACATAAAACAGCTTCAGAATAGACCTTTTACCAGATATAGCAATCAAATTGTACTTACAGGATTTTTTGTAGAACAAAAACTCGTTTTTACTTCGGATCGTCACAAAAATCAACGCTCGTTTACTCGAAATTCTGCCACTGACACTTTGACATAAAAAAAAAATAAGTCAAGGGTTGCCATGAAGCAAAAAGTGTTGACAGGTAAAGAAAAAAAAGTCCAAAAAATGTGTGGTGTCTTTCATTCGTTCACTGCAAATAATTTGTCGATAATATTTTACTTTAAAAATAAAACATCGTGGTGGGAAATAATTTCCCCTTGCCTTATTAAGGGTTAACAACAAATACTAAAAACAGAAAAAATATTGAAAGGGGGCTCCCATACCACAAACCTTTATGTTTCGCTCGATATTAATAACGGTGACAGGTAGATGCTAGAAATATTCACACATTGTTAAATATTAACTAGGTTTAGGTTTAAAGATATTTATTATTATAAAGACAAACAGTTTGTCACTTACATGATAACATAATTACAAAATATTTTACAATTTTAGTCGTACCTATTATTATCAAAATAAATTAACTAATTGAACATATTACAACATAATACAGACTTACTTCACACTTCTTTTCTTTTAGTTATAACTTCGAAAACAAATAATTAAATTTAAAAAAATACATATTTAAGGGGGGATGTACAAAATAAGCCCCTAAAAGGATGCTAATGGATTAGAAATAACCCTGTATACACACGTTAACACGTTGAACACCGCACCGGTTCGGACCGATATATATCTATAGTGAAATATACATATTTGTAAATGTAATGTAGGTACAATGTAATTGTATACATTTTACAATAAATATACATTTTATTTCTATGTGAAAATTATTGTAGGTACCACATTAAAATATTTGAATTTAGTGATAATATAAAATAATCAATAAACACAATTAATCGTATCCTACTAATATTATAAATGCGAAAGTTTGTATGTATGGATGTTTGTTCCTCTTTCACGCAAAAACTACTGAACGGATTGAGATGAAACTTTGCAATAATATAATGCTTATACAACGGAATAACACATAGGGTATAATTTATAAACATATTGCGTGAAACGAAGTTCGCCGGGTCGGCTAGTTATTAATAATTACCTCTCTCTACCTTATTTTTGTTTGACCACTAAAATGCAATGTTCTTGAATAACTTCACTGTCACCATTGCTACTTTTTATTTCGCTTATAATATTCTCGAATATTTATTTTTTTACTTATCAATCGACAGATGTTATTTATAGCATTGTTAAAAAAAAAACAACGGGTTGCACTCCGGGAGTGCCGGCAGAAGTGAAAACTTGCTCCCTCCGCTTTACGAATTTTCGATCATGTCCTGACGCGAGTTTAACATTTTTACTCATCCCAAAAAGTGCAGAATGCCGTTAAAGAAGTTTTCACTTCAATAATTATTACATTATTTCTGTTTAACCCATAAAACGCAACGTTTTCAATAGCGTCACCGTAGCCGTTATGACTTTTTATCTCGCTTATTTGTATCGTCGAATACTTTTTGCTATTATCAGAGGCGCGTGAATACATATCACCTTGACGGCTTAATTAGAATATACCTAGCTTGTTTTCATCCAACAATACAACGTCTTAAATATTTTTAACTTACGAAATGATGGACGGGAGTTGTTATTTTAATATGTCAGTATGTGTGGCAGGATAAAAACAATTGCACCGTATCGACCGGCAAACAGATAAATTGCTGTTGCATCTTATTTATTTATTAGAGATATCGCGGCCGGTCGCACCTATTCGTTCCGCCGCCATGTTGCCGCAGCGCATGTCGCCGGCTCGCCAGTTACGCGCCAACTCTGATACGCGGCTCCCGCTACAACCGCGCGCGGTTAAAATCATCCGCACGTTCCAAACTCGAAAATTATTCAATTTTTTTCCCCCAACATGGTCCGGACGAAAGACGGGGACGGTGTCAAATCGAGCATGATTATAGCGGAAGTCAAAAAGAGACCTTGCTTATTTGATACGAACGATAGCAGTTACGGTGACAGAAGCGAAAAGTCGCGCTGTTGGGAGGAAGTTTGCGACAGCGTCGTACCTGGATGGAGCGCGCTCACACCGACCGAGAAGTTTACCGCTGGTACGTGATCCGGCGAAATTTGAAATCTATAACTCGCACCGGCTGCATACTAGACGCGACGTCTATCTAATTTGGTCGGGTTGCAATTGTCGCGTTCGTATTGCGTGTTCTTTGTTCGCAGTTTGCTTTCGAAATTGTACTTTGAGTGTTCGAAATTCAAATCGCTTACGTTCAGCTTCAGACTAATTTTATGAAGACACGTTTCTGTTCATTATCGCGTTATTATATTTGCATGTCCGCCATTTTGTTGCGGTTATTGTGTACGATAATTTATTTACCTAAGTAATCTTTTGTTTCTTTTTATTTTTTACGTCGATGTAACCAGTTTCTGCCTATTCAGAGATAATAACAATATTGTTGCGTTGCTATTTTTAGGTATTTACACGTCACTTGGCGATGTTTTCTTACCTACTGATAATGTTATGTAGTAAATTTAAAATAGGTATTTAAAATATATTATATTTTATTACGTGGGTAAGCTACGGGAAGTTTAAATAATGATATTTTTGTAATGCAGTCATGTATCCGCATAGATACATTAATATTTTTAGTTAGTCGTCGTTAAGGATAATTAGTATAATCACCGTACTTAAAGTATTATCGAAATTTTGAATAATAAATACCACTTACTTAATTACTTTAAATAACTTTGAATTAGGGCGTGTACCTATTACACGAAGAAAAATATTGCATCACCGCTAAATGCGTACTGAGCTGTCGACGGCCATTGTCGACTTGCTATTATTTTATAAATTTAAAAATAAAATAGCATTACAGTTGAGAATAAAATTTAAAATTGTTTAGAAAGTTTGGTTAAATAACAATTAAAAAAGAACGTTTTTATTTAACTGTTACGTAATAGTAAAGACAATAAGACTTTTTATCTAAATTATCCATTTCTTAACTCAATTCCAACACAAAAAAGCATAATAGATAAAATTTGCAAGTAAAAAAACTCAAGCGGAAAAGTTTTTTTTACGTATGCGCAATTTTATCGAGGTCAAAAATGTTACAAGTTAGTTTTATTTTCGTTTCAATATGTTATAATAATTATTGTCAAATGTTTAAATAATTGGGTAAAGTTGCACGGATAATACTTTATAGCCATAAATAACTAATGAATGCAGTACAAGTGTGTCATTTCGGTATGTGCTTAGTCTCACGTCGCGTCGCCGGCTGGCGTAGCGTCCATTTTATGATGAAGGTTTAGTGAATCGGTGAGGAAACTAAGTACAATAATGTAGTTCTAATAACTGTTTACAAAAATTTCTTGTGTAAGTATTATGTTATTTAGATAGTTTTGAGGTATGTTTATAATTATGACGTATCTATTCGGAGACACCTATTTTATTGACAGATTGAAGGTGACCCTGGATGCGTCATTATGAATTACCAAAACTATTTTTTTCTGAGATGACTCGGCCACTTCGTCGTATATTTTGACCTACCAACTGAAGCGTCACTTCTTTGTGTTGGCGAAATTTTCCCTAACCCGTTTTGACGTTTTTTTTAGTTAAAAAAAACAAGCATATATTTGGAAATATTTTATTGAAGGTGACACTAGATGTGTTATTACGAAAACTATTTTTTTCTAAAATGATTACTCAGTCGCTTCTTCGTATTTGTTTTGAAGTATTGTTTTTCTGTTATGTTGGGGGTTTAATAATAAGAATTCTTGTAATATTTTTCATATTTGTTTTAAAGTATGTTTTTTTAATGTAGAGAACATAGTTACGAAAATTCCCTAACCCGTTTTGACTTTTTTAATTAAACGAGCAATTATTTTGGAATATTTTATTGGCAGATTGAAGGTGACACTAGATGTGTTATTACGAAAACATTTTTTTTTAACATAATTACTCAGGCATTTCTTCGTATTTGTTATGAAGTATGTTTTTCTGTTATGTAGGGGGTTTAATAATAAGAATTCTCATGATATTTTTCATATTTGTTTTGAAGTACATATGTTTTTTTTTATGTAGGGAACATAGTTAAAACGTAACCTGATTTGTTTCACATTCCGTATCGCTTAGCGTTGTTAAATTACATACGTACTTACACAAAAATGCAGTTGAATCGACAACCTTTTCCTTTTTAGGAGTCAGTTGATAAAATAACTTGGTGGTAATAAAAATAACATTTTTTATCGTAAGTAACAGCGGACGAGAAGTACTCGACGATTTGTCTTTTTAACCGACTTCCAAAAAGGAGGAGGTTCTATGTTCGTGTGTATGTTTTTTTTTGTGTATGTTCATCGATAATTTCGCCAATTGTGAACCGAATCGAAAAATTCTTTTTTAGTTCGAAAGAGTATACTCCCGAGGTGGTCCCATTTAAATTTTACAGAAATCGGCTGAGCCGTTTTGGATAAAACCAACATTAATATAAGCAATTGGAGCGAAATATCCGAATTTTGTATACGATGAACATCGATAATTTCGCCGATTATGAACCAAATGGAAAAAATTTTTTTTAGTTCGAAAGGGTATACTCCAAAGGTGGTCCCATTAAAATTTTACAGAAATGGGCTGAGCCGTTTTTGATAAATCAACAATAATGTAAACAATTCGAGCGAAACATTCGAATTTTGTACACGATGGAAGGCGATTTTGCCATTTTTTGCGAAAAATATTTATCGTGAAGGGTTATTGAAATCCGATGACAGTATTACAATACTATGCTGCTCACAGATATATCGAATAAAATTACAAATATGATTGATAAACTATTTATAGTACTACATGTAATTATACTACGATAAGAATAATCTAATATTTAAAAAAATCTCGTATCACGGTGTTTGTTATCGAACTTCTACTCGTCTGAGTTGACCGATTTTTATCAGTTTTTTATTTAATCCCATAGTAAGTACAAAATATACTTAATAATATTTGTACTAATAGAATATCTTAATAAATAATTCAAAAGATCTAATGAAAGAAAAAAAATTAAAAAAAACAATTTATTTCATAACTCTACAACTACCCAGAGATTGATCCTAGAGGGTTTGTCATAAAATGTACAGAATAATATGTACTACTATTATTTTCTAATTAATTCATTAAAAGATCTAAGGAAGGCCAAAAAAAATAAAAAAATTAATTAATTAAAAACTCGATGACTACCCAGGAAGTGGTCCTAAAAAGTTGGTTCCAAATTATAAAATGATCAGAAAAACATATGCTAGGTACCTACTACTATTTCTTAATTAGCCAGCACTTTAAGATTTAGCCCAAAATTAAAAATGTCCTTTTTTCTCGAATTTTGGGTTGGCCTCATAGTAAAAGTTGTTCATAACGATGGTCTTAATCGCCTTCTTTTGGCTATAAGGTAAACAGATATGTTTAATATACATTTGGCTATAGAGTAAAAATATATAGCCAAATGTAACCCTGTATAATCTATGAGATGCATTGAAATCATACATCATTGATTGAAATAGTCTAACTTGATAATTTCAACAAATACGGTAATAACACGAAATAAATATCCTTAAAGATCGATCCGCTAGTTTTTCTAACAATCATTACCAACCGTCGAAATATGAATAGTCGTGTTCAAGGTTACTGGAGAAAAATACATGCGGCAAGTTATCGCGGCTTGTGCGGCGGCGGCGGAAAACGTGAGAGGCCGGTGCTAATAATTATACTCGTAGCTTGATGTACTTGACTATTAAATATACAATATACATTTTTTTAACGCAAATAAGTCCGCGTTTGACCACCAACTCGCCTGATGGGTAGTATTATTATATATTCTTTGCTGATGGTAAGCGACGTTGTGGTCGTCCATCACATCCTGTAGTATAGACGTTGAAACAAAATAACGTTTGGAAATGAAAAAAATAATTTGTAATAGGTTCAGTCTCAAAATAAATCGTAATCGTAGTCCATTTTGTTCAATTTAATTCTAATCAGTAATAAATATACTGGTTTATATGTTCGTTTGTATGTTTTTTTTGTGTATGTTTATATATATGTATGTTTTCGCCAATTGTGAACCGATTTAAAAAAACATAGTTTTTTTTTTATTTAAAATTTTAAAACATTAATTTAAATAAATTCCTATTAAAACTAAATGTATGCAATAACTTATGACATCTAAGCATAAATGAATAAAACGATCTCGGAAAGCAGTAAAAAAGTAATAAAATCTATGAAAATTACACGTATTCATTGTGAATTGAATTATACATTAAAATTCTGACAATCGTGTATTAATGAATAAATAAATTATTCTAAAATTGTCTGAGATACCTATGAACTGTAAAGTCACCAGCTAATAACAATTTGTGATTTTATTTGATTATAGATTTAAGCGACCTAAGAAATAAAGAATTAAAGAAAGATTTTTTATATTTCACCGTAGGTCCAGACTTATCGCAAACAATGAGCTTAAAAAATCGGCATTATTAAATGTCAAAGAAACAATAGCGATATAGTTTTACAAAACAAATAATATTCAGGTAAGAATGGTACAAGGTCATAGCCCAAGCTCCATAAATTTTTGCAATATCTCTTTAGATATTTAGATAAAGTTTTTCTTTTATAAGTTGATCGCTGTAAGCGCTTTCCTAAAAAAACGCAAATCTTTACTTAATTTTAATGTTTTTTTTCACCGTGCGAAGCTGTCACTAGAAGATTTATATATTTAATTCAGTCAACGAATAAGGCAGGAAGAAAGAATTAAACTATTAATATACAATTCATAAAAACCCACGCGTTTTGTGCTCAAATAGCTAATATCCTCATTTATTTATCAAAACTTAATCATGCAGAGTAACTTACAAATTGTTAACCCGTGACTCATGTCAGGGTTTTTGGCAACACCCACCCACGTACTTGCCACGAAACCAGATTAGCCTTCTCGTAATACGTATTAGTCATTAAATAGAACAAAAATGTAAAAGCCTTTCACAAAGAAACTCGAACATATTTTATACCGATCGACTAAACAATGTTGCAGACGCCATTTTATATACGCGACAGACTTATCAGAAATTCTGAATAAAGAAGACACGGTAGCGTTTTTAGGGTTCCGTACCCAAAGGGAAAAACGGGACCCTATTACTAAGACTTCGATGTCCGTCTGTCCGTCTGTCACCGGGCTGTATCTCATGAACCATGATAGCTAGGCAGCTGACATTTTCACAGATGATGTATTTCTGTTGCCGCTATAACAACAAATATTAAAAAAAAAAAAAAAAAAAATTAAAGGGGGGCCCCATACAACAAACGTGATTTTTAGGAGTTTTTTGTTCGCTATTAATAACGGCAAGAGGAATGGGGCTCCAATACGGTACGGAACCCTTTGTGCGCGAGTCCGACTCGTACTTGGCCGATTTTTTTAAAATCATGCTGTTTTGTAAAATGTTTCGTTTTACTATTTATCTGCCTGTACAGTGCGACACAAAAGAGAAGAAACTAATTATTCGGGTACTAAATTATCACTTTGCTGGAACCACAATCTGAGCTGTTAATGATTGTTGACATCCTAGCATTTTTCTCGTTTTGTTTTATTTTGTGGAATGTGAACAGGAAATCAGTTACTATCACTGTAAAAAAAATAATGCAAAATATGCCAATAAAGCGATAGTGGCGACCTAATTTATTTTCAAGTCTTTTATGTCGCACTGTTATTTTGCGACTATAATATTAAATTCTCAACAATGGAGCCACTGTTGTTTTTACTCATAATTAATAAATGTTTAGTTTTACAATTGCCTAGCTATTACAATAATAATCGTAAATTCTCATCAAGGAGCCACTGTAGCATTTTAATAAAATGATCATTTAAAATGTTTAGTTTCGTAATATATCCGCCCGTGCATATTAATTTTGCTCGATGCGCCAGTCGACGTGTTAACTCGCGGCAGTGACTGTTACGTAAGCTGCGACTGTCGCGTTGAAACGTAAAGATGAGACTAGTGGTGATGTTAATTAATAAATTGTTTTATTTTTAGTTGATCACAGCTGTCTGTACTTCTGTAGTACTTTGCATAGAGTAGGTATGCAAAGTACTACAGACAGCTACATACAGCTGCACATAATACATACACATACAGGGTTATTTGCATACCCTGTTCTAAGCTAAAAGAGGGTGATTAAAACCATCATTATGAACAATTTTAACTATGGGCCCAACACAAAATTCAAATAATTATATTATTAAATTAGTCTTATTTTTGATATGTATAGCTGGAAAACCAGTGCAAATAGGGGGGAGGGCGCTGTAAGAAACACAGGCTCCGGCCTAGTTCGGCAACAGATACCTTTTATAATTTTGTGTTCAATTATTCTAGCTTAACTAAGATGCAATATGTAAACATTATTTTGGTCGAATAAATTCAAATAAAAATAATAAAAAATAAATTCAAATAAAAATAAAAATAATAAATAACAATAACAAGTGCTATTGAAAATCACATTTAAGGTACTTTAAAAAAGTTTAATACTATTTTTTCGTAAAAATAAATAAGTTTGAGTTTTTTTTTTAAAATATTTTCATAGTAAAAGTTGTTTATAATGGAGAGTATATATAAACAGGGTCATCCAGAACTGGTGTACTAAGCCAAAAGGAGGTAGGTAATACAGACTATCATTGGGAACAACTTTTACTATGGGGCCGACCCGAAATTCGAGAAAAAAATAACAGCTGTTTCATATATTTTGTCGATTCCGAGATACAGTTTTGTATGGAACAGTTGATTTTAATATATGCTCGAATTTTGTATTGGCCCCATAGTAAAAGTAGTTCATAATGATTGTCTGAATCACCTCCTTTCGGCTAAGTACATTAGTTCTGGATAACCTTGTATATAGGCCGCGCCACACAAGTTGGCGGATGTAAAGTTAGCTACAAGCTGTACAAAATCCAATCCTGACTGAATCTCCCATAAAGCCGCACGTTGATTGGCTATTGCGCAGCTTGTAGCTAACTTCACATCCGCCGACTTGTGTGGCGCGGCCTATGACTAACATTAGCTAAAGAAAATGTATGAAACAGTAGATTTCGAAGGCTCCTTCTTGCGGCGGCGTTGTGTGTCGGGTCGTTCTCCTCCCTCAAATATGGTCGAGGAGAGCGATGGCTGGCACATGCGTCACACTCGTGATCGGGTGCCGCATGCCGGTCGCCGGTTTCCTCGCAGCATTCACGCAATGCACTCAAACTACTAACTTAGACTAAGATTCAAACTAACCTCTCTCTATAGTACAGTCGAATTCTTTAAAATATAACTACTCAACAAAGAGCACAGACCCTGGAGTCTGTGGGTCAAAAATTTAAATTAAAAAAAAAAGCATTAGATTTTTTTTCTTGAATTCCGGGTTGGCTCCATAGTAAAAGTAGTTCATAACGATTGTCTGAATCACCTCCTTTCAGCTTAGTACACTAGTTCTGGATAACCCTGTATAACTAGTATAAGCTAAAGATCGATTTCGCACGCTTTAGACAATGTTTAAAAGTACAAATTGCACGTTTGTTGCACAAATTGCACAAACAGTGTTTAAAGCATGTTTAAATCTTTTGTGGTAAGGCGGCGAGAGTTCGTATTCTCACTAATGAAATATGCACCAATGGCTTATCTTAATGCCACAGAATAGTTGACAGTAAAAACTAGCGTATATGTACAGTATCAGTAATAGTACTAACTGATAGGGCAATATGACAGCTGTAGGGTACTTAATGTTAAGGCTATGGTCACATAGAATGCGTATCGGAAGCAGAACGCACTTGTCTACGTTAATACTTATGTGTACCAAGCGTATAAGTACGTAAAGTTTTAAAGTGTACGTTTAAGCATCATATGAAAATGTGTTTGCCAATGCCTTAGTTTAGTAGTTATTTTGAATAGAATCTACCATAGTATCACAGTGATGTGATAATTTTCTTCCTTTCTTTGGCTTATTTTCATTTTGCTTGGCTGGACTAGCTCAGTATTGTTTTTTTTTTCAATCCACGTGACGTCACCTGCCGGCTCCACCGGAAGACCAGCGCTGGTTGGTTCCTAACCAGCATACGCTGAGGTGGAGCTGGTTTGTGACAGAAATATAGACTGAATTACTTTTGCATAGTTACTAAGTTTTAATATTTATTATGTTGTACTATATGTTATGTGTTTTGTTCTGTATTTTTGTCACAATAAAAAGCTGTCTATGTCTATAAAGTTAATAGCAGTATAGCAAGCATCTTATAAATACGTACTAGAAGTCAAGAAATTTTGAAACAGTAATTTTTAAGCTTGCCACATGTTACCTTATTGTAATTAATGTTTAAGTAAGTTCGTATAGGCCGCGTGGCTAGTCCTGGTGTCAGAGTTTTTAGGCCGCTTGAAGGCCTCCGACTTGGCTAATCGGTTAAAACAACCGGGCCCTACAATTTAACGTGTCATCCGAGCCACGGTAGCGCTCAGTTGGAAAATGCCACCCTCGGTCACCCATCCAAATACTGACCGTGCGGAACGTTGCTTAATTTCGGTGATCGCTGACAAACACTTAATCAAACTACGCTTTGAGCGCTACCTTAATGTTTATAATTAAATGATTAAATTAATTAAATAATTTTAATTAATGTTTATAAATAAATGACGCGTAAATTGTCATTTTACAAATAAATACCTATGACCTATGGTTGGTGTCACGTCGTACGAGAAATTTTTGAAGAAAAATACAATTCTGAAATAGTCTGATCTTGACGGAGTTACCGCATAACATAAACACCGCAATCACAGGAATAAAGAAGTATGAAATACGGCAATTTCTAAAATTTTGCCTCAAACTTGGCGATATCTTATCCAAAACACGGCAGTGACTTCTTTTTACAAGCTTTTATTTAGTTTCACCTGTCCCGTTGTCTGTCTGTCGGTCTGTAATCAAATCTTGAAGTTAATTTTGATCCACTTCCCGGTTACCGATTGAGCTGAAATTTTGCATACATGTGTAAATCGCGTGACAATGCAATATTATGATGACATGGTGCTGAACTGATGATGGAGCTGGAAGGTGGCCAAAGGAACTTAGCAATGAAACGACACACGATCATCGAGTTTGGGCTCATTCGAATAGTCTTGGCGAGTAGTTTGTCTTTCAATGGTAACCAGGGTCTGATGATGGAGCTGGAAGGTGGTCATAGGAACTCTACCGGGTGGCTGGTAAATAATTAGCTTCTTTGTCTCGCTCGTTCCGCGCTCTCGCTTGCACTTGCAGCCGGCTCTATCGAATTATAAGACGTTGTCACGTCAAAAAAGGTTTTTTTTAACATAATACTTGTATAATAAATGGCAACCCTGCGGCGCAACCGTATAATGCCTAAGCCGCTTTCTATGTGGCGCACCCTTTACATACCATACACGTCTGATAAGTAATTATTTCCCTATCAGCCCGTAATAACGTAGAATCAGGCGAATAACGGCCGGCCGCTATCATAACAGATAGCCTGATAGGAGCTCGGTATTTATTTATGTACGTAAATATCTGATTGATAAAGGCCTAAAGGGATTTACATGTGCAATTGTTAAGCCTACTGAACTTTGGGGGGGTCACCAACTCAATTATTATTGAAAATAATAGTACTTTTACGAATTTGTTTACTATACAATTTTAAATGAATGATTTTTCTGTGCAATCGATTTTTTTTGCTGAAACTTACAACAGGGATGTGTAATTTTCAATCACACACAAACAAACAGATTATGTTTTAAAAATTAAAAAAAAAATGTGGATTACGGCGTATAAACAGACAGACACACAAAAAAACTACTGATGAAATAAATTGTGTAGGCCGGGTGGCTAGTCCTGGTGTCAGAGTTTCAAAGAACATCTAATACGAGTATGGCTAAGTCTAAGACCCTCTAATATGGGTTGTCTGGAAGAGATCGCTTCCAGCGATAAGGCCGCCTTCTGTTACACTAGCTTAAGTATTTTTTGTATTACTGTTCGTTTTGTTTATTTTTTGTGTACAATAAAGTGTTTTCTATTCTATTCTAAGTCGATTAAGTATATTATATGAAATTGGTGAAGTTTTTGCTGAAAATAAATAATTATTATCGTTGGAATATTTTTATAATATTGGTGACCCTCCTGACTTTCAATGCAAGGGTCGCGGGTTCGATTCCCAACTGAGCGAACCTCCTCGTAAAGAAGTCTATGCTCAGCAGTGGGACACGTATACTGTACCAGCCTTTTAATAGTCCACTGCAGCACATAGGCATGCCCACGAAGGGTGATTGGGTCATATCAACCACACTGGCTCAGTGCGGGTTGGTGGATTCACATACGCCATCGGATTTCTTCTACAGACGTATGCAGGTTGCCTCACGATGTTTTCATTCACCGAAAAGCTAGCAATGTGAAATTCCGCACCTACATGGGACCAGTGTTGTTATTGATACGGCAATTGCAGTAATATACGGTAATTCAATTCGTGTTTCTGGTAAATATTTTACTAATATACCTACACTGCAATTTCAGACTGTCGTAGCACCTGCCGCTCCTTAGGATTTGCGAGCGTATACGGCAATTTTTCCCAAAATTGGCCCAAATACGGCAATTTGAAAGTGGAGATACGGCAGCCCAGATTTTTTTGATAATAACACTACATGGGACACGTATTCTACAGTCGATAAAAATATTGCGTCATATTTAAGACTTCCCAACTGCTTTATCCGATTCAAACTAATCTATGATTCATCTTAGTATTACTCGAAAAGAAACTTGCGATTTCATCATCGTATTACTTATATATTATATGTTTACTTTTATTTTTAAACAGGTTTCTGTCAAATTCACTATATCAAAAAAAAATAGGATAGTAAGTTCGTATAGGCGGGGTGGCCAGCCCTGGTGTCACAGTTTTGAAACTGCTTGAAGGACTCTGACATGGCTAAACGTTTAGAACGACCGGAACCAACAATTTAACGTGTCATCCGAGCCACGGTTACTCTCATTTGTAAATGCCACCCGCGGTCACCGATCCGAAGACTGACCGTGCTGAACGTTGCTTAACTTCGATGATCGCTTACGAACACCTAGTCGAACTACGCTATGAGCGCTATAATTATTACTTTATTAACAGGGTCGGCCCATGTCCAGCAGTGGACGTCCTAAAATTAGTAATAATTTAAGGACGAAGAGAAGAAGAAGGATAACGTTGATTTAAAAACAACAAAGTACATATTTGCCAAGTCGGGGCAAATCAAAGTAGGTTTTCCCCAAATTATTGGTTACATTTGGAATTTCCTAATAGAGTTAAAAAATAATCGGCCAAGTACGAGTCGGACTCGCGCACGGAGGGTTCCGTACTGTATGGGAGCTCCCCTTATTTTTTTTTTTTTTTTTGAAGTGAATTTACAACTATACATTCTGTGAAAATTTCAAGCATCTACCTGTTACCATTATTAATATAGAGCGAAAAACGGCAAAAAATCAGGTTTGTTGTATGGGAGCCCCCCTTAATTATTAATTTTATTCTGTTTTTAGTATTTGTTGTTATAGCGGCAACAGAAATATACATTATCTGTGAAAATTTCAGCATTTTAGCTATAACGTTTCATGAGATACAGCCTGGAGACGGACAGACAGACAGACGGACAGCGGAGTCTTAGTAATAGGATCCCGTTTTTACCCTTTGGGTACGGAACCCTAAAAAACGAAAGTAAATAATAAAGTAATATTTCGGTGTCATTCATATCAAATCAGATGTAGGAAGTGCACTGCTGGACATAGGCTTCGTCTATGGATTTCTAATAAGACCGGTTGAAAGGTTGCATGCTGCGCGATCCTGTGGTTTAAAAATCATCGGCAGCGTAGGACGTCCTACGCTGTGCTTGCCTGTACCTACGTGGTCTCTACTCGAAAACTTTTTACCTCATTGATCATCTGTCCTATGTGCTATGTGACCTGCCGACTGTCATTTGAACTTGCCAATCCGCTAAATACTTTATTGACAAACACGAAAATTAAAACAAGATAAACAATACAGTACTGTTACAATTAGCGGCCTTATGCCTAAATACAATTTCTTCCAGGCAACCATTGCATGGAAAGGATTATAATTGTTGTGTTATTAATTACCGACTTCCAAAAAATAGAAGGTAATATGTTAGTCTGTATGTATTTTTTTTTGTACTTATGTTCATTGATATTTTCGCCAGTTACTATTCGATTTGAAAAAGTATTTTTATTTAGAATACCTACTTTCGAGATAGTGAGAGATATGTGCAACGTTATTGTTTAGTTATCAAATTGGCGTTTATATTTCCCCTATACATAATATTACGTATTCTGTTCTCTTATCTGAATCACTGGTTCATAAATAAATACATGACGTAGGGTGGCCATGGCTACGTTTTCTCGGAGCCTTGAACTTGACTTTTTGACCGACGAACCAAACCGGAGGAGGTACTCAATTCGACGCGTATATTTGTTTTTTAATGTGTAACCGCGCATAACTTTTTTCGTAGTAGTCCGATTTCAATAAGTAATTCTTTTTTTATTGGAAAGAGTGTACTTCGAAATTGGTCCCATTGAGAATTTATTGAAATCGACGGAGCCATTTTTGATAAATCAACAATAATGTGAAAAATGTAACATCGATCCGTGCGAAATATTCGCGAATTCTGTACACGGGTGAAGTCGGTCATGATATTTTTTGCGAAAAATAATTATAAATAATATGATCTGCCTTGATTTAGCACGCGACACGCGTATTAGTGTTATTTAGAAAAGAAGGTTCTCAATTCGACAGTATTTTTTTCTTTGTGTGTATGTTGTGCGATTATTCCGCCATTTATAACCGATTTTGATGTTTTTTTTTATTTATTTCATACTTCAGATGTGGTTTCATTTAAATTGTATCGTAATCGTTTGAGTGGTTTTCGATAAATAAATCTCATCAAAAACATAAATGTAAATAAGAGACAAAGTCCAATAGGTACTTATTTTTAAAAATATGCGTCGTTGTCGACTTCGCCCACAAAAAGAATTAGATCGATATGTGTGCAAAGTTCTATGTGGAGAATCATGCAATTTTTTCACTTGAAATGTAATTCAATCTCAATAATTGAACCTATGGGTTAAATATTGAGTTGTGAGAGGGTCAAAAGTAGCTCGAAACGGTTCGTGTAATAACACACGGGCGCTGCGTCGCCTTATTTCTTGAACTTTGGCTGGACGCACTCCGGGCGTCAAAAATTCTAGATCCAACAAAAACATTTTCATGTAAGAGAGGCCAAGACGAGTTCGCACTATCCAAAAGTTATCAGATCTCTTGAAGAGCCAAGCTTCTAAGTCTACAGGACTTAACTCTACAAGCTCTATATTATATACTATATTAAATATATGCGGCTTGGCTGTTTCGCTACTTTCATACTGACTGCCTCGGTGGCTCAGTGGTTAGTGACCCTAATGGTTCAAAGAGGTGTGGGTTCGATCCCCACCCAGGGCACGTATTTATGTGATGAACATAGGTGTTTACTTTATATCTGGGTGTTATTTAGTTACTGTCTATATAAGTATGTATTTAAAAATATGTATAAGTAGCATATCAGTTTTTATGGCAGCCATACCACAAGCTTTGCTTAGTTTGGGGTCAGAGGCCGTGTGTAAGATGTCCTCAAATATTTATTTATTTATATAGGCGTAAAGTTAAACGGAAACACTGTTAATTATTACTACAAATAAATAATTTATTTAAAAAATATATACAGGGTTATTTCTAATCAATTAGCATCCTTTTAGGGGCTTATTCTGTACATAAAAACGAACAACTTTTGTTCTGCAAATTTTGTCAAAACTCAAAAAAAAAATCAGATGTTCCATACATTTTATCGCGGGTGAACGATATTTTTCTATGGAACAACAATTTTTTTTTTAGTTTTGACAAAAGTCCCAGAACAAAACTTGCTAGTTTTAATGTACAGAATAAGTCCCTAAGAGGATGCTAATTGATTAGAAATAACCCTGTATACATATAAAATACCAATGTAACATATAATTTGTTAACTTCTCGGTTATACAAATTGTTATTGTAGTAACGAAACGGCCAAGCCACATATATTGACTAAGGTGTAGAGTTTGTGAAGTGAAAGCTTGTAGAATTAGAAGGTTGGAGAAGAGAACATAAATTCCAAGTAACTCATTGGTACGTACGGGATTTGAACGACCTCACGATTTTTAACCCCCGACGCAAAAGAGGGGTGTTATAAGTTTGACGTGTCTGTTTGTCTGTGTGTCTGTCTGTCTGTCTGTCTGTGGCATCATAGCGCCCGAACCACTGAACCGATTTCAGTTTAGTTTTTTTTGGATGAAAGGAGACATAATCGAGAGTGTTCTTAGCTATGTTTTATAAAAATCGATTGAGCCGTTTAAGAGTTATGGTGGGTTATAGTAGGGATGGAAGAACCAACATTCTACAAATGTGCCCAAAATGGTTGTCAATTGAAAGTTTGTTGTCAAATATTTTTGTGTCGGGGGTTTTTTAAATTTTTACTTTATAATTATTGTCACTAGCACTAGACCACGACGGCTTCAAAATTGTATCGTAATCATGGTAACCCTAACCTCTACTAAGCCAGGTGTATAACCACCCTTTTAAGGTGAAAACAAACAAACAAAATGAACCGTATCGGTCACCTGGTTACCACACACTGTCACACGGTTGGCTCGATCAGCCGGGCTAGCATACGCACCACGACATAATAGGCATGGTTACTGGGTACAAAAAACATTTTAATAATTAGTCCGTCAGTTCGATTTTCAAAAAAAATTGGACACGGATTTTTCTTGTTGTAAATTGTAAATATTGAAGTATTAGTTTTATTCTATTTTTAGTATTTGCTGTTATAGCGGCAACAGAAATACATCATCTGTGAAAATTTCAGCTTTCTAGCTATACGGTTTATGAGATACGGCCCGGTGACAGACAGACAGACGGACAGCGGGAGTCTTAGTAATAGGGTTCCGTTTTAACCCTTTGGATACCCTATTACTAAGACTTCGCTGTCCATCTGTCCGTCTGTCCGTCTGTCTCCAGGCTGTATCTCATGAACCGTTATAGCTAGAAAGCTGAAATTTTCACAGATGATGTATTTCTGTTGCCGCTATAACAACAAATACTAAAAACAGAAAAAAAATATTTAAGGGGGACTCCCATACAACAAACCTGAATTTTTAACCGTTTTTCGCTATATTAATAATGGTTACAGGTAAATGCTTGAAATATTCACAGAAAGTTTAATTGCAATTTACATATACAATTCAATAATAAGTAATAAAATAAATATTTATGAGAGGCTCCCATACAGTACAGAACCCTGCGTGCGCGAGTCCTACTCGTACTTGGCCGATTATTTTCGGTTTTTAATCAATTAATGACAAAGGTAAACCTCGTCAAAGTTCGGGAGTGGGGGCTCGCAACGTCACTTCTCTGACAAAAGTCTATTGTAGTCAATGCAAGACGTAGGCTTACCCACGAAGGGTAATTGGGCCATATCCACCAAGCTGGCCCAGTACGGGTTGGTGGATTCACATAAGCCATGGAACTTCTTCAACGGACATATATGCAGATTGCCTCACGATGAAGGAAAACTCCTTCATTGAAAAGCCAGTGGTACTTGCATCAATTTCAACCCAAGTAACATAAGCTTCTATAACCAGGGCTTTTTATCACCAAACAGTAATATAGTAGACCTATAGTGGTAACCGTTATCACTGCTTGTACTATAAAGGTTTTCAACAGAGCGGTTTGGTTCTATAAGATAAAAGAGCATTTAAGTTCTATAAATTAGCTCTTAAAACGTCTACAGGACCATACAAAAGAATACTTAAAGTGTTGCTCTATAATGGGTGTAAAATATGCGATTATAGTACTATTTAATACTATAGACAACCTGAAGGACACTTTTATGTATCTATTTGGCACTAATAATGCGTCAAAGCTACTTTTATAGTACTAGTACTGTAGAAGTGTCAAAAACTCTATTACAAGACAAATTTGCACTGTAAAAGTACCTTGTACAACAATTTCGTAACGTTTTAGCGTTTTAAAAGCTCCCTAAATATGTCTATGGTGCTAGTTCTGTAAAAGCCATGAACATTTTTCTATAGTACTAAATAGTACCAAAAGGACTCCTGGCGCATCTTTTAAATAACTTATATTTTAAATTGTTCTATAAGTGAGTTTGTGTTACTGCTAAACAACTAAAGCATACTATAAATGTACTAAAATCTACAATTAATGGACTAATTAAATCTATACTAGCTTTTCAGTATCTTTTATATGACAAGTACTTCACTTTACTGGACTTTATTTAGATAACAAAACTAATAGCCCGGGAGGTAAGTGCAATAAATATAACTAGGTACTTTCTAAAAGCTGAATTTTCGGTGTGTTACGAGTATGATGGTTTACAAGAATACCCGAGAGTTAGTCAGCTAGAATACTTTGCGTTTGATGAGGATACCCGTTAGATTTATTTTAAAAAAAAAATAAGTATCTTGCAACTACTTCTAATAGCTGAAAATTGGTGTAAATTACCAAAAAATACCTGAAACTTTTAAAGCCTGCTTGACTTGACAGACCTTGTTACTTACAATCTCTGTCAGTCAGGACTTAAAGCAGCGCCGCTTTAAATAAAGCCTAACTGACAGGCTCAGTTACATGTTTTTTTTTGTTAATTCATACAGGTTTTCCCTCCAACCGCTAAACGTACCAGCTGACTGACTCTGTGGTATTTTAGTACACCACCTTGATAGCGTAATACCAAAAATTCAGCTTTTAGGAAGTAGTTGCATTTTTTCCGCTTACCTCCCGGGCTATAATTTGTGTTGGGTGAAAAAAATGGCTGACGTTTTTTGTCATGGTAGCTCATTAACAGCACGGCTGGAGCCAATAAGCACTATAGCAGCCATAGTCGGAAGAAGTTCTTATTTTAATAATTAAAAATTAATTAAAACATGAAAATTATGAGGGCGCATTTTCAAATTTGAAATCAGTGTAATGACTTTAGCGACACAATTATTTTCGCAAGTGCAAGTTACCGCAGATTTATAGTCCATGTATTGTAGTTGTGTCCTTTTAATTACGTGTTACGTTTATCAACAATGGCTGTAGTGCCATAAAACATAAACTTACCGATTTTTGTTTTCATGAAGAAAACTCACAAATAGCAAGCAATTGTAATAAAAAAGATCATTGGAATCGTTTTCGGTGCACAAAAACACTTTAAATAGGTTTTTGGTTACTTTTATAGAGCAAATTTATGTCAAAAACGTTGCAAGTAGAGCTATTTTAGTACTAAAAAGCGTTTCTAATCACTTTTACATCTCAACTACAGAGCTGATTTATCACCGTGACAGCCTTTATGTAATGATTATAGAATAAATCAGTGATAATACTAGGGCCTATTCGGGGTTCTGTAAACGTTTACAAGACTATTATAGTGCCAATCATGAACACTAATTAGCACGCTCCAAAACGTTCTCAGGTCTTTTATAGTACCAGATTTTGTTACTTGGGAAAGAACTCATAAGATAAGATAACTTTATTGTTATTAATGGAACCTAATACTTATTACAAAAAATATAACATACATTTTTTTTTCACATTTTACTAATATTATTATTTATACAAGATACAAAAATGCCGTGTCATTTAAAAAAAAAATCATCACAAAATAATTATTAAATTCATTGACAAAGTATACGTAATGTTAATATCTAAAATCAAATAATTACTAAGTACAAATCGCAGGCTGTAAAGAGGCTTACAATTTAAAATAAAAATCATTATTTTAATAATGATTTTTATTATCATAGGTATGAGACCAGGATTTGAACCTATGACCTCACGATTGTAAGGCGGGTGTCAGTACCTCTAGACCAGCATGGCTTATTTACATGAATGAGACGTAACCTGATCGAAAATTCGTAAGACGGAGTGAGCAAGTTTTCACTTCTGCCGGCACTCCTAGAGTGCAACCCGTTTTTTTTTTTCTCGAATTTTGAGTTGGCCACATAGGTAAAGTTGTTCATACCGATGGTCTTAATCACTTGCTTTCAGTTTCGTACGCCAACTATGGATAACCCTGTATAGGTGTACCTTTCTTTGGTTGATCCAGAGGTAGGTAGTGCATTTGTTTTTTGTATAATTTGAAAATAATAATATAAAAATAGTACATTGTTCACCGAGAGGAGAAATGGAATCGCACTTTCTCTCGAGTGATACATAGTGCTTTATACTACACCTACGAGGAAAATAAAAAACTAAATCTTTACTAATTGAAATTTATATTGAAATTGTTGCAGTTAGTGAAGCTTAATGTAACACTTGAAAATGGCGCCAATGGCGTCTGCAATTTTCACATGTTCTTTTTTCAAATTGTTTGACACCATCCAACACACAGCTAGTGGCCAGTGTCATTTTGCGAACTTGGAGATAAAAACTCACTGTAAAAACTTTTTGGCTTTTGATATTTAGGTTACCAGCGCATAGTCTTACCCAAAATTAAAAAAGAAAAACCACGTAAGAAATGGATTTTCATACACTTTTCTCTCCCGCTCAGATGCGTTTTCTCCCCGCATATTTGTTCGATATGCAATGACGTACTTTCTACCGTAAATTTGATAAAGTATCAAGGTACTTTCCGAACAGGTGTAGTATAAAAAATATTTTTCACAAAAAATGGTAAAATCGCCTTCCATCGTGTGCAAATTTCGAGTATTTCGGTCCAATCGTTTACATTATTGTATATTTTTCAAAAAAGGTTCAGCTGTTCTGTAAAATTTAAATTTTTCGATTCGGTTCACATTCGGCGAAATTATCGATAAACAAATACAAAGAAAACATACAGATGAACATAGAACCTTATCCTTTTTGGAAGTCGGTAACAAATGTTTTTGTTCCATAGATAAAGTTACGTGTCCAGAATTGTACTGAAAGTACAATGACCAAGAATCAGGGCGCCCGGGCCTCTCACGCTCAACAGAAAACAAAAATAATCGGCCAAGTACGAGTCGGACTCGCGCACGGAGGGTTCCCTACTGTATGGGGGCCCCCTTTAAATATTTATTTTATTTTGATTTTATTATTTACTATTGAAGTGAATATAAAACTAAATATTATGTGAAAATTTCGGCTCTTTCGTGGTTTCGCCCGCAAGCTGTTCGGTCCGCGGGGCGAATCAACGAAGACTCAAGCATCTACCTGTTACCATTATTAATATAGAGCGAAAAACGTTTAAAAAATCAGGTTTGTTGTATGGGAGCCCCCCTTAAATATTTATTTTATTCTCTTTTTAGTATTTGTTGTTGTAGCGACAACAGAAATGCATCATCTGTGAAAATTTCAGCTGCCTAGCTATAATGGTTCATGAGATACAGCCCGGTGACAGACAGACAGACAGACGGATATCGAAGTCTTAGTAATAGGGTACCGTTTTTCCCTTTGGGTACGGAACCCTAAAAAACAATCATCCGCGTACCATTTTGTGAATTTGAGATATGAGCGAGATGGAAATTGAAAAATCTTATTTATAAATTCGTCATCCATCCATCAGCAGTAGGAAGTCCACTGTTGGACGTAGGCCTCCTCTGTGGATTTCAAACAAGGCTGAATGGAAGCGGCTCGCATTCAGCGCGTTCATGCAGTCTAATTGTAGCGCTCATAGCGTAGGTTCACTAGATGTTCGTTAGCGATCATCGAAGTTAAACAACGTTCAACACGGTCAGTCTTCGGTTGGGTGACCGCGGGTGGCATTTACAACTGAGCGCTATCGTGGCTCGGATGACACGTTAAATTGTAGATCCCGATTGTTTTAACCGTTTAGCCAAGTCAGAGGCCTTCAGGCGGCTTAAAAACTCTGACACCAGGGCTAGCCACCCGGCCTATACGAATTTACTTTTACTTATGCGGTCTTAATTATATCGTCACTCCACCTAGTCGGTGGACGTCCTGCGCTGCGCTTGCTGGTCCGTTGTCTCCAATCGAGAGTCTCCATCATAAAAAAATCAGTAATTTCGTATGAAACAATTGTTTTTATTGTGATTTCAGGGATGTTCATAGTAAAAGTGGGTCATAATCTCGAGTTTAATTATACCTATCCTAGTACAATACGTCCATTATTATCTAGAGACATATACGCCGTGATGGTCTAGTGGTAGTAACACCCGCCCTACATTCGTGAGGTGGGTTCAAATCTCGATCCCGTACCAGTGAGTTTCTTTAGAACTTATATACGGAATTCCACACCACTGGCTTTTCGGTGAAGGAAAACATCGTGAGGCAACCTGCATACGTCCTTAGAAGGAATTCTATGGCGTATGCGAATCCACCAACCTGCACTGGGCCAGCGTGGTAGATATGGCCCAATCACCCCCTTGTGGGTAGGCCAACGTCCTGCAGTGGACTATTGAAAAGGCTGTTACAGGTACAAATATACTCCATTTTTACCGACTTCCAAAAAGGAGGAGGAGGTACTATGTTCGTCTGTATGTATTTTTTTTTGTCTATGTTCATCGATATTTTTGCCAATTGTGAGCCTTTCAAACTGAAAAAAAGTAAGTACATTTTTTTTTTAGTTTGAAAGAATATACTCCCGAGGTAGTCTCATTTAATCGAAATCGGCTGAGCCGTTTTCAATAAATCAACAATAATGTACATGGATGTCACACCGTTTCGTGCAAACTATTCTAATTCTATACACGACGGAAATCGGTATTGCGATATGCGAAAAATAATAATATATCTCAAATATCTATTAGCTTTACAAAATGGCGGAATTATAACGTACTAGCCTATGCCCGCGGCCTAGCCCGCGCTTACTTTATAGCCTGTGACACTCACAGATAATGTGGCTTACTATTGGTAAAAGAATTATCGAAATACTTCTTTATTATATTAGTATAGACTAGCTGCCCGTCCCGGGTTCGCCCGGGTGCGATTGGCTAAAGAAGACAGATTTTATAAATCTTGTGACTATCACGTATGTGATTCGAGTTAATTATGACACTCGCAAAGAATGTAGCTTGCTTTTGGTAAAAGAATTTTTGAAAATCGGTTCAGTAGATCCAGAGATTACCCCCTACAACCTTACAAACTCACAAACTTTACTTCTTTATTATATAATTAGTATTAATATAATAACAGATTTAGCTTGAACATTTTGTTATGCTCCGAACAGGTTTTCATGCTCGAGACAATTTACAATTTTGCATGTGTTATCGTTTTAATGTGTGTGTAATGTTATAATTATACAGTTAATGTACAGGCTAAGTACACAAAATGAACAGCATGATTTATTAATATTGCTATAAAAGGAGAAATAAGAAAACTTATAATATTAAAAGTATATCATATTATAAAGTAATAGAAAAAAGAAATAATAATAATAAAAATATTATTTTTAGGGTTCCGTACCCAAAGGGTAAAAACGGGACCCTATTACTAAGACTCCCGCTGTCCGTCTGTCTGTCTGTCACCGTGCCGTATCTCATTAACCGTATAGCTAGAAAGCTGAAATTTCCACAGATGATGTATTTCTGTTGCCGCTATAACAGCAAATACTAAAAATAGAATAAAATTAATACTTCAATATTTATCAACCACATTACATTTGATATTATGATAGTTTAAGTATAGATGTCAATTTTATTTACTAAAAAAAAATAAAAAATAAAAAATAATAATAAAAATATGTTTTGAAGAATACTTCACAATTCACAACTCACTTGTTTTTAGGGTTCCGTACCCAAAGGGTAAAAACGGGACCCTGTTACTAAGACTCCGCTGTCTGTCTGTCTGTCTGTCACCGGGCCGTATCTCATAAACCGTATAGCTAGAAAGCTAAATTTTCACAGATGATGTATTTCTGTTGCCGCTATAACAGCAAATACTAAAAATAGAATAAAATTAATACTTCAATATTTATCAACCAAATTACATTTGATGTTATGATAGTTTAAGTATAGATGTCAATTTTATTTACTAAAAAAATAAAAACTATACCTACCCTTTATAACTAATGTATTTTTTTAACCCCACCCCCTCATCTGGGTTACGTCGTTGAGTAGGGTTTTTAAAATGAATGTAAGGTTTCCTAGGTACACGATTTTTTGTCATATGTACCATTAAAAAAAAAACTAAAGTATGCAAGATAGAATCCTCAAACTTGTTGAGTTTATAGACCATATTAAAAACTATCTCTTAAAATTATTTTGAGTACTGTGGGATTATAACTTTTTAATTTATAAAAGGATTTTTTTTTGAAGAAAAATTAAAATTGCTTAATATAATTTTTAAAGATAGTTTTCAATTAGGTCTAGCTAACTGATAATAGCTCAAAGATCATTGACCCCAGGAACATATTTCGTAGTCAAATATATTTTTCTAGCAGTTTACCATCTAATGACATCATAAAAATTGTTTTTATCATGATCATAATAATTGTCACCAATTCACCATCTACGCGTGTCGAGACTTGCACTTGACAACTTATTTTAGAAAAAAATCATCAAAATACATCAAACTTCCTTTAAGATAGCAAACTTATCGGATTTTTTTTTTTATTGTTTATAATACTACGTTTATCATAATTTTTTGGCAAGTAACAAATTAATTTACTCATATAATAATTATACAAAATTAAATATTTTAAGTTAGAATTATTAAACACAAAAAAAAAAATGCTTCTACCAGATTTTGTTATCGCGAATAAGGGATGGTTTATTTTAGACCGGGCCGTGTCCGAGACAGGGCAATTTTTTAGGGTTCCGTACCCAAAGGGTAAAAACGGGACCCTATTACTAACACCCCGCTGTACGTCTGTCTGTCACCAGGCTGTATCTCATGAACCGTAATAGCTAGAGAGTTGAAATTTTCACATTTGACATTTTTCGATTGCCGCTATAACAACAAATACTAAAAACAGAATAATATAAATATTTAAGGGGGGCTCCCATACAAGAAACGTGTTTTTTAGGGTTCCGTACCCAAAGGGTAAAAACGGTACCCTATTAATAAGACTCCGCTGACCCTCTGTCTGTCTCCACGCTGTATCTCATGGACTGTGATAGCTAGAACGTTGGAATTTTCACAGATGATGTATTTCTGTTGCCGGTATAACAACATATACTAAAAATTTAAAAAAATAAAATTTAAGGGGGGTCCCATACAACAAACCCGAATTTTTAGCCATTTTTCGATCGATATTATTAACGGTGACAGGTCGATGCTTGAAATATTCACAGAATATTTAGTTAAATACTAACTTCAAAAAGAAATAGTTAAATCAAAATAAAATAAATTAAAAATAATTAATAATATTTAAGGGGGGCTTCCATACTGTACGGAACCCTTAGTGCGCGAGTCCGGCTCGCACTTGGCCGATTATTTTTGCCAAGTAACCCTACATGCGCGAGTCCAACTCGAACTTGGCCGATTTTTGTTTATAATCATTCTGACTTTAAAAAAATTGTATGACAGATACCTATTCACATTTGAATCAATGGCAGTATCTGTATTATATCTAATTGTTATCAGAATCATTCCCACACAATGATAATAAAATACTTCGACCGTTTAGTCGTATTGGTGTTGAGTTTTTCCATTTAGAGTATAGACTGGTTCTGATACAGTTTTAGTATGGCTAATATACCGGGTGTTTGGTAGAGTGTCCGACAATCCAAATGTGCGTGTTCGGGAACCATTTGAAAAATACAAGTTGGCCAAAAAAATTCTCTGACCCCTTTTTTTAAAAGATTTTTTTTTGTTGTTATAAGAAATAAATAAATTTTACATAAAAGTTGAACTTTGATGTAAAGTTTGTTTCGCTTTTTCAATCTATGAGCTCTACAACAGTTAGTTAGCTCTGATTTCTATCTAATTTTACTTTACGTGGCCTAATGATATATCAGAGACCAAACTTAAGTACAAACATCCTGTGTGAAATAGATTTTACAAATGTTATGAAGGTAAATGAATAGATACAATTTTGGTAAAAGGAGGAAAAATTAACAAAAAATTAAAAAAAGATAGATGGTCAGGGATTTTTTTTGGTCAACTTGTATTCTCCATGCAATTGAATCCCCGAACACGCCCATTTGGTTTGTTGGACCCTCTAGCCTACAAAACACCCTATATATTAATAGAATAATCGTAAGTTTTACACGTTCAGTATTTTTTTTATATACGAATATTTCGTTATTATAAGCATCGACGTACACTAGAAAACATATTAAGTCAAAACATTCTATTTATCTGGGGTAGATTTGTTGTCCACCCCATAAAAATAAAATGTAGCTGCTGCCCCAAGAAAAATTCTCTAGATATACTCCAATAGTTGTAACATTTTTTAAATTCGTTATTTTTTTTTTAAAGTAAATACCAAATTTTTAACCAACTTCCAAAAAGAAGGAGGTTCTATGTCCGTCTGTATGTATTTTTTTTTTGTAAGTTCATCGATATTTTTGCCAATTGTGAACCGAATCGAAAATTTATTTTTTAGTTTGAAAGGGTACAGTTTTGACATTTAAATTTTACAGAAATCGGCTAAGTTGTTTTTGAAAAATCAACGAAAACGAATACGAAAACGAATACGAGCGAAATAATCGAATTTCGTACACGATGGAAGGCGGTTTTGAAATTTTTTGCGATAAATAATTATTAAAACAAAAGAGAAACAACACTCACTAGTAAACTTTTTATTAATGTGTACTTATACTTTTTAAATTAAAATTTACATGCAGTGCAGCTATGCCATTAGTTAAAATTAAATTGACTACATATATTCTACAAATCAAAAAGTAGGTAATTAGAATAAGTACTCTCTGTTAGTTTTGGTATTCCATTACTAATTCAATTAATTTTCCTGATCCAGCTGTTCCATAGGTATAACGAGTTCATAGACATCCAATAAAATGTACAGAACATCTGTATTCTCTGCGATTTTGGGGTTGGTACCGTAGTAAAACTCTTTAAACCAGTACGCTTTGCAAAACAACACCTATTGTTTTTTTTATATTTTAAATAAGTAAATACCAAATATTGGTAAATACCTATAAAAACGTAATTTTAAATTATTTGTCAAAATAGACAAATCATTATGTATATAACTTCAATACCTTACAATGCCTTACACATAAACCTAAAAAGCAAAAAAAAAGTTATTACTCGTATTAAATTGAGAAAACAAAATAATGCATCTTCTGTTTATGTCGTGCCAGTTTTGTAAAGTGACCTGTCCGATCACCCACTTACACAAAGCTTATTCCCAAGTTATTTTTATCCCGTTTTCATACCATAGGGAAAAATTCCAGACCATTCACTCATAGCAATAGGCATCAGCTTCTACATCTAAACCAATAAACTGGTATTGTTTAAAAACAATTCTAATATAGAGCACTGAGAACGCTATCTATGTATTATGAGTCATTTGCAAGTATCTTGCAGTCCATATACAAATTTCTATATATCTACGTTGTAAGTGACTTGAGCTCGAACGCCTCGGACTAAGGCGGTATCGGCGAACATTGAATTGAACAGTATGCGTCCGAATACACAACGCGGCAGTCGCGGGCATAAAAACCGCGCCACCCGACAGAAAAAAAATAATAACTCAGCTGCCATTAATAATATTTTATATATCAATACCCCAAAACGTAGCCAGATAAATTCCCCATATTTTCGTATAAATATAAACAGTTAAATTGAAATAGTTATATATATAAATGTGTATTTTTAAAACGCAAGGATAATAATTGCTGTCGCGGTCAAGGGCAAATTCAGTTGTTGGATTTTCGGTTTTAAACAGTTTTAATAATTGTGGTTTCGAGAATGTTATTTACATAATTTCCTCGAGTCATGTGATGTTTTGTGTTGTATTGTAGTGTTCATATTTTCTGAATTGAGCTCGTATTAGCGTGACTTCACTGCATTTATTTTATCGGATTTTCTAAAGACAATGAAAAATAAAATCGGTGAGTTTATTTATTATTATTATGGCCTTTTATTTATTATTATTGTAACAGGGTTTGAGTGTTTGAAATATCATTAGACTTGTGTTATTATAGATGACCTAATTGATTTTCATGTGGTCGTTTGTGTAGTTATTTTGTATATTTTTTTGTACAACTAAAGTATAGTACGTGTATTTATTGCTGACAATTTACGGCATATTTTTAGTAATAAAAATAGTATATATTTTTATGAAATAGTACTAGTAATCGAAAAAAGCTTCACATATTTACATACATAATTATTTTGCATATTTTACATAATTTCGTACTTATTGTTAAAACTTGATATAAAACAATTTTTTATTTTCGAATTATTATTATAAATCCGCCAACTTAATTGCTTAAAGTTGCAAAACTGGTACAATAATACAAAAAATAAAAAGAAGCAGTTATTTGTATTCACTCGTCCTTGGTAACGTGGCCGAGAAGTTTTTCTGAACTGTTTAAATGAATATGTTTTTGTACAAAGCGAAGTAGAAAAATACATTATTCATTGAAAAATTTGCAGCATTTTCTTTGTCTTTTACAGACAATGATAATATGCTAAGAAATATATTACTCCTTATAACAGTGAAACAAACGGTTTTATTATTTTTAATTAAAGAAATGAGAAAATTTTTAATTAATGAAAGTAATGTACCTAACATTACTTTCAGTACCTAGATACGAGTAAGAAGTCGCCTGGCAACCTTGGCGAAATGAAGTAATAACAATTAAGCTCTGCGCTATTTAATTAAGTTAAAGTGTACAAACTAGTGATAAGTGAATTTAAATGAACAAAAAGTCAGAACCTGAATAACCTCCAAAACATCCGATGACGGAAACATCTCCTGGTGAGCTGAATTATGCATAAAACCACGACAAATTACACAAAATCACTTCAAGCATAAATCCGTTGGTCCACATTTCAAATATTTCATCCAGTTTATTTTGATTTTGGCAAGGATTTGTTTAAGATTCACATTTTTATCTCGACGGAACAAAACACACAAAATTGACTTTTAGTTCACGACAGAAATGTCCAACTGACATCTGACTTTGACAACTAAATGAATCGATTGACTGTACACTATCGGACTTTGGCCCATACACAGATAATATAATTAAAAAACGTTATTGGAATAACAGTTATCACATAACACTAATATTTTACATATCGAATTTGGGAAAGTGTTATTATTTGTACAGTGTAATTCAATTTCGAATTATTAAACATTTACGCAAGAAAACCAATGCACATGATACGTTATTTACGTCATTTCTTTTAAGTGACAATACATATATAATAAGTAGAATTTATGCATTAATAAGTTAAGAACGCAAAAAGGACATGACCGATATGGCTTCTCTCGCCTCCCGTCCTCTCCGTGCAAAAGCTAAGAAAATTATAACTGAGAATAGCGACCAAGATAAAGATGCAATAATAAAAAATTATGAAAAAGTAATAAATAATTTAAGAAAAGAAATTGACGAAAACAACAAATTAAAAAATACTCTCTTAGAAGAACAAGAAAGCAACGAAAAAGAATTCGAGAAAATGTGCAAACAAATTAATGTACTGAAAAAGAAAATTTCTGAAGAAGAAAATAAAAATGATGAATTGAGAGAATTCAACGACAAGTTACTTACCGATAACGAGAATCTCCTACAAGAACAAGGAGCATGTGAAATAATCTACAAGAGAACTACCTTTGAAAGAGAGTTTAAACAAAAAGAAAAAGAATGCAATGAGCTGCAGATCAAATACAGTGATCTGTTACTCAAATCAACTCAACAAATTAACATCAAAAGAGGCTATTCTCACTTGAAAAAAACGTTGCATAACAGAAAAAATAGGAAAAACAAACTAAAAGACTACTCAAAGAAAATCAAGAAACTGGAAATAACAATTCAATTATTAGAGAAAGAAATAGAAAAAAGAGAAGAAACCATCCAAGAGTTCGCAATAGAAAGTGAAAACCTGCTGGAAATCGTTAAACAATATGATCATAACTCCATAAGAGAAGAACAGGCACATGAAAGGGTTAAATTTGTGGAAACGCAACTACTAAAACTTCAGGAAGTAATAGAAGACATAGAAAAGGGGACTCTTCAAAGCGAACAAAATAAAGAAGGTAATGTAGTTGCCAATCACGTGGAATTTGAGTCGGCTATAACGGGCCACGATGACATCAACTATGTAGTAGTAAAACCAAAAGAATCTCAAACAAAAATTACTGAACAGAAAGAATACCCAACTAGTATTAAGCAAGTTAAAATGGTATCAGACAACTTCGGTAGAAACATGGCAGGTGTCATAAATAAATATCTGCCCGATGATCACAAGTTGATAAATGACTGCAAACCCGATGGACAGTGGGATACGATAATAAAAGAGCAAAACTTGAACGCTATTATGGATGAAAATGAAATGCTTGTGGTTATGATTGGTGAGTACAATAATGTCATTCATTCTGTCAATAAATTTCTGAGTACAATAGAAAGAATAGCAAAAGCTCTCAAGACGCGTAAAAAGAAACTAATTATTACCACAATAACCTATAAAAAAAACCGTAATGTTAACCAACACATATCAAGGCTTAACAATAAATTGTATATATTGGCGTCTCTGCATGATAACATTAACATTGTTGACCTCAATGAGCATCAGTCAAGGTCAAGGAACTATCAAGACACCACTGCCCGCAATATAGCGACGGCATGTGAGCATGGTGTAAACAAAAGCAACTTGACTGTATTAGTAGCTGACACATCTTGCAACTCTCCAAGAAATTTTCCGAAAACGCGGCCTCAAGAAAGTGTGAAATAAAATTATGCCATCAGAATGTTCAAGGCATTTACAAAAAATCTGATATGTTAAGTCTATTTCTAAAGCAAGAATCTATTAACATAATGTGCATGACAGAAACTTTTCTGAAAGAATCAAAAATAGATACTTTTAAAGTAGAAGGCTACAAGATAGCTTCATCATATTGCAGGGTTAAACACACTCAAGGTGGTTGCATGATTTTGGTGAAGAATGAAATTGAATTCAAAACTAGGGAAGATATCAACAAAATGTCTGTAGAAAAACACTTTGAAGTAAGTTGCGTTGAAGTGGCAAACTGTATTGTTTTAGTGACATATAGATCTCCTTCTGGTGATTTAGATATGTACTCCCTTAAATTAGAACAATGTCTTGATAAGTTAACTGCGCATAATAACAAAACGATTATACTGTGTGGCGATTTTAATGTAAATTTCGCTCTAGATATGGAGTTAAGGAACATATTATCAGATATCTTAAATAGTTTTTGCTTGAAAAAATTGATAAATGAATACACACGAATCACTGACAATTCAAAGACCTGTGTGGATAATGTGTTCACTGACTCTGATTGCAACGTAAGCTCCAAAGTTATCCCGGGGGTCAAGTCAGATCATTCGGCTCAAGTAGTTAGTTTCGAATTAGAAGTAGACTATATTTACAATAGTAAAAAGAGGTTCCGAAAAACTACAAATAAAAAAATTGAGGAACTTAGACTTAATCTCAAACAGACATGGCAATCTTCGAATTGCTGCAAAGACTACTCCTCTTTTTTTAAGGTGTTTTTAGAGAAATTAGATAACATTATGCCTGTCACTGAGTCATCTAATAAAGCTTCAAAATTTTGTGAATGGGCCACAAGAGGCATTCTAATTTCTAGACAGAGACTTTTTGATCTGTATTCTATGTATAATGATGGCGGTAATATTTCTAGGCTTTACTTAAATAACTATAGTAAGATGTTTAAAAGGGTATGCCAAACTGCAAAAAAATTACATCTGAAACGGAAAATAGAAAATGCTAGCAATAAAATTAAATGTGTTTGGCAAATCATTAAGGAAGAAACAGGGAAAGGTGGAATATGTAATTCGAATTGTGATAGAATATTAAATGAAAATGGCGATATTATGTATGATAAGAATGAAATTTGTAATATATTCAATAATTACTTCATTAATATAGCTGACAATCTCACTAAAAATCTTAACCACTCGTCTGAGGAATCACTAGCATATTTAAAAGAGTTTGCCCCTGGTCATGATTCCAATTTTGTACTGAACCCGATTACGACAAATCGTGTCATAAAAATAATTAGACAACTAAAACCAAAAAAGTCAAATGATTATTGGGACATCTCTCCATATCTTTTAAAGAAACTGGAAAATGTGATAGTCGATCCCATAACGACAATAATCAATGACTGTATTGGTACGGGGTCATTTCCTGACGATATGAAAGTTGCCAAGGTTGTACCATTGTTCAAAAAGGGAGATGTCACCAACTGCAACAACTATCGTCCGGTGTCTATCCTTCCTAGTCTAAGCAAAATTTTTGAAAAATATATTACCGAGGAGCTTATGGATTATATGGTTGAGCAAAAATTTTTAAGCATTCGTCAGTTTGGTTTTCAAAGGGCCAAATCTTGTAAGCATGCAATAACTCAACTTATGACTGATATACTTACGGGTCTCGAAAAAGGAGAAAAGACTTTTGGAATTTTCTGTGATTTGTCAAAGGCCTTTGACTGCGTTTCACATGAAATCTTAATTGCAAAATTATACCATTATGGCGTCCGTAATAGAGAGTCAAAATTATTGAAATCGTATTTGTGTGATAGACGGCAAGTTACCGAGGTGAATGGATGTAGGTCGGACATGGGCACGCCAAGCATGGGTGTTCCTCAAGGTTCCATACTGGGACCACTGTTATTTATTATATATGTAAATGACTTACCAGTGGTAACCAATCAGGTAGATGTAGTTTTGTTTGCTGATGATACCAGTCTTGTAGTTAAGGACAAAAATTATAACTGCATCAGTGGTAAAATAAGAATTATTATTGAAAATATTAAACGCTGGTTCGCAGCAAACAATATGATATTAAATGTTGATAAGACACATATAATTAACTTTAACCTTGGGACAAATAGAAACTCACAATCAAGCTCTGTAGTTAATCAAACACTGAACGATCTAAATGTATCGCTTTCAAATGATGTTAAATTCTTAGGAGTATGGCTTGATAGAAAACTAAAATGGACTGTACATATTGGGGAACTATCTAAAAAACTCAGTTCAGCTACATATGCAATAAAAAAGATAAGGGAACTGGCAGGGGCAAGTGCGGCACGCTCGGTGTATTTTGCCTATTTCCATTCACTTCTGACCTATGGCATACTGTTTTGGGGTTCGGCTGCCGAATGTCACACAAAGAGAGTGTTTCTTTTACAAAAGCGAGCTGTGCGCTATATCCTAGGTCTTAAAAAGCTTGACTCGTGTAGAGGCGCTTTTAAAGAACTGGGAATCATGACCATGACGGGAGAAATTGTATACCAAAATGTATTATATGTTTTAGAAAATATAAATAGTTTTAATAAAGCTTGTGATTATTATGGCCGTAGTTGCAGATTTCAAAATAAGCTGGTACCACCTTACAGGAGACTAGCAAAAACATCTAATAGTTTTTACTGTCTAGGAATAGATTTTTATAATAAGATCCCAGAAACTGTAAAAAGTAGTGCAAAAAATGATATCCTTAATTATGTGAAAGAACATCTCCTAAACAAAAGTTATTATAAACTGACAGACGCCATTTCAGATAAAAACATTTTCAAGAATACGTGAGCTATATTAATTTTTATGATTTGTGCCGTTTTATTTACTTGTTTTTTTTTAATTTTAATTATTATGTTTGACGATGCTATTGCAGATACCTTTTTATATGTTCTATTTATGACATGATATTTTCCAAGTAAATTAATTTTATAAAATATAATTTTGTTATACGTACTTGACGATGCTATTGCAGATATCTATTTTTATATTCTAATTCTGACATGATTTTTTTAAATAATTATTAGTAATTTCTGGCATATTGCATACTGTTGCAGATAACGTAACTGTTATTAGTATGTTATATAACGATAACATAACGTATTTTAAATGCTACTTGTTTCTTAGCGGTACCTGTTGACATTCAAATTGTCACTTCAAATGACACTGACATTTATTTTTTTCTTGTATAGTATTTATTTGGTAATTTATTTTGTTCTATTTTTAATTTGTTGCATTTTGATAATTTTTAGGTTGTTTTGAAATAAAATTTAATTTTTAAGAAATAATTTTATAAACATAATATAATTAAAAGCATTGTTATCGGACGTTTTCAAGAACATGTAATGTGTCTACGAAATAAAGAGAATTTGACTTGACTTGACTTGAGTACTATTTAAGAATATTCTGTTAGCTGAAAATTGAAAAAATATAAAGTTTAATAGCTCTAGAAACCCTAAATTTGGTTAGTTGATATTTTTATTTTTTGTCAGATAACTTGACATTAGATAAATGACCGAAAATTGAGACCAATATGGGATCAAAAAAGATCTCTTAAAAAGCCTTCAAAATAAAAAAGGTGGCGTATTTCTGACGTGACAAACATTATCAAAATCATAACCTTTGAAGTAAGTAGTATGAATAATGATTCTTTCATTCATCTTTTACAAACGTTTAAAAAAAAAAAACGAATTGAGAAGCTCTATGCCCTTTAAGAAAACAGTTAAAATTTGGAATCTCATCTATTATTATTATTTCTTATTCTGTTCAGATAAATACGTTTTAATATTGTAAAGAGACAACTGGTAAGACCATTGGAAAGATACAAAAAACCCGATTATTACATCAAATAAGTTAAAATTAATATTAAAAAACCTAGTCGGGTTTTACCTTTATTCGTTGGCACAATATTATTGATACTTGGCCAGTCTAAAGATAAGACAATGGAATGTATAAATAAGTATTCATGTGTAAACAAAAAATATTCAATACACGGCTTGCAAGTAATCGCGTTCGTTCTTCGATACGAATGAACAAGAAACAACTACTCGTGTCTCGTTCATTCGTACTGTAATATGACTCAACATTTGATATAGATTTCTTATAATAAATTTTTAAAGGACAAAAGTTCCTTTATTAACTACAACAAAATACAATACTACATTATATTCTAAAACTTCCTACATTACTACTACATAAAAAGCATTGGATCATCCACAGACCCTTGAAGGTCTAAAGATAATCCAAATGCTCAAGCCCACAGCCAGTTGGCACCATGCTGGCTGCATTGGCAAATCCATATGAATGTACAAATAAGTATTCGTTTAAGTCGGAGTCGTTCTTCAATACGAATGAACGAGACACAAGTACGGCAATATAACTCAACATTTTCTTTAAATATTGATGAGCATATTAAATATAATTATTACATAGACCAGCGGTTCTCAAACTTTTTTGGTGATGGAGCCCTTTCGGAAAGTGAAATATTTCACGGAGTCTAAAAGTAAACAAAAAAAGCAACGGTTTGCACTCCAGGAGTGCCGGCAGAAATGAAAACTTGAACTTACAAAGAAGTATCATTTATGTGGTAAAATACAATATCACACACGAAACAGCAGGAGCAGGCATACATTTGGTAGAAAAAGAGGGGGATATTCTTCCTCTCCTACGCCGCGCCGGCGGTCTCCTCTTCCTCCGTCTTACGAATTTTTGACCAGGTTACGTGTCCTGACCCGAGTTTAACATTTTTACCCATCTCAAAAAGTGCACAACGCTGCTAAAGAAGTTTTCACTTCAAAAATATTTTTTGTTCTCGGTTCTTTAGAAAAATCAAAAAATGACTCCTAAAAAGCGTGCATTAAGTGAAATATTGGTAAAATTCTTCATATTGTCTCGAAATATTTCTGAGTAGCTAGATGTGCTCCGTGGAACCCTAGGGTTCCGCAAAGCTTCTGTAGGGTCTCCACGAGAATACTCATAGTAATAAGAAAAAAACAAAAATAATCGGCCAAGTACGAGTCGGACTCGCGCACGGAGGGTTCCGTACTGTATGGAAGCCCCCCTTAAATATTTATTTTTTTTTAATTTTATTATTTATTATTGAAAGGAATATAAAACTAAATATTCTGTGAAAATTTCAAGCATCTCCCTGGTACCATTATTAATGTAGAGCGAAAAACGTCTAAAAATTCCGATTTGTTGTATGGGAGCCCCCCTTAAATATTTATTGTATTTTGTTTTTAGTATTTGTTGTTATAGCGGCAACCGAAATACATCATCTGTAAAAATTTCAGCTGCCTAGCTATCATGGTTCATGAGATACAGCCCGGTGACTGACAGACAGACAGACAGACGGACAGTGGCTCAATATTTACAATTACCTACGTAATGTACGAATATACTCAAATGCACCGGTTTTGGCCATCATAATGGCATTTTTGGCCACTTTGAATTTTAATTATTGTGTAGAGCTAGAAGATTGTTTTTAGGGTTCCGTACCCAAAGGGAATAACGGGACCCTATTACTAAGACTTCGATGTCCGTCTGTCCGTCTGTCTGTCTGTCACCGGGCTGTATCTCATGAATCATGATAGCTAGGCAGCTGAAATTTTCACAGATGATGTATTTCGGTTGCCGCTATAACAACAAATACTAAAAAGAAAAGAAAATAAATATTTAAGGGGGGCTCCCATACAACAAACCTGATTTTTTAGACGTTTTTCGCTCTATATTAATAATGGTAACAGGTAGATTATTTTCACTTTGATATTTAATAGTAAAATTAAAATAAAATAAATATTTAAGGGGGGCTCCCATACAGTACGGAACCCTCCGTGTGCGAGTCCGACTCGTACTTGGCCGATTATTTTATTTAGATTTTATTATATTTTTTTTTATGCTTTGGTGTAATTAATTGATATATAATTTACGATTTTTTGGATACATGATTACTGGTAATCAATTAGCGTCGTTTCTAGGGGCTTGTTCTGTACATCAAAACTAACAACTTTTGTTCTGCGACTTTTCAGTACAGTAAACCTAAATTAGTTATCTTTTAATGAAACCTAAATCTTTATCCATGTATTAGGTAATATTCGTCTATATATTTTAAATATGGCGTGTAAAAACCGTTATCATTTAGGCATAATTTAAAATGAGATCTTATTCGACCTTAATAATATACCAATGTGGTATATTTGTTTTTTTAATGATTTAGTGATTTTAGTGTAATAATTTGGTATATTATTTACGATTGTTTGTATGATCTTTGTTATCTTTTAATGAAACCTTAGGTTTCATTACAAGATAACTCAAGTTGAAACCTTTGGTTTCATTAAAAGATAACTCTCTAATGTAATCTTAATCCAACAAAAACATTTTCATGTGAAATGAAGCCAAGTCACAGTTCCCACTATCAAAAAGTTGTCAGATCTCACGTAAAGCCAAGCTTCTAACTCTACACGCCTTACTCTACAAGCCCTTACTCCACAAACTCTACAGCTTAGTTAATATATGTGACTTGGCCGTGAATAGCCAATCCTGAAGAGACGTGACGTGGAGCCGCACGTTGATTGGCTATTGCGCAGCTAGTGGCTAACTTCACATCCATCAACTTGTGTGGCGGGGAGTATACATACGTTTTATATCCTATTTGCTCGGAATCCAGTTGTAACTCGTAGAATCTATACTATTCTATACAATCACGGTTTTTATAGTTTATGCTCGTTGAACCCGCGATATCAGCTGAACATTTTGTTCTAGATGATGCAATGCACTAAGCTAATATAATCGCTGTCTATATCATATAATGTTCCAAAGCCACATTGTTGGAGCCGAGGTCGACGGCGCGAGTCAAGTTGAAGGACGCTTGAACTAGCGAACATATTGCTTTCAATATTTTTAACCGACCTCCAAAAAGGAGGAGGTTCTATGTTCGTCTGTACGTCCTTTTTTTGTGTATGTTCATCGATAATTCCGCCCGAATTGAAAAATTATTATTTAGTTCGAAAGGGTATACTCCCGAGGTCCCATTTAAATTTAACAGAAATCAGCAGAGCCGTTTTTGAAAAATCAACAATGTAAACAATTCGAGCGAAATATTCGAATTTTGTACACGATGGAAGGCGGTTTTGCCATTTTTTGCGACAAAATTATTATAATATTAATAAATATATTGAACATGCTTTTCTAGAAGCTACACCCGCGGATTCTGTATTATCTGAACGATCTGTTCTAGAATTTGCAAATCCCGGTTTTTAGTGTTCCGTACCCAAAAGGAAAAACGGAACCCTATTACTAAGACTTCGATGTCCGTCTGTCCGTCTGTCTGTCTGTCACCGGGCTGTATCTCATGAACCATAGTTAGGCAGCGGAAATTTTCACAGATGATGTATTTCGGTTGCCGCTATAACAACAAATACTACAAACAAAATAAATGCACTACTTGTATACTTTAGTAAGGGGTACTTACTCAGTTCCTCGCGTGAACTTTGCGAAAGTGCCGCTACAAAATATAATTACACTAAAAATAACATCAAGATTTGAAGATTCATGCCTTATTAAATAAGTTCTCTATTTGTAAGGAGGTCCGCCTACGTAAGGCCTTGTCGAAGGTACTGAGGTGGGCGTATGTACCTATGATTTTATCGATATGGCCCGGTCCAGAGTGGATCATGACTAGCGCTATTATAATTACATTTTGGATCGGTAAATTATAAAAATTTAACAATTTAAATACAAGTTTTTAAAATCCTGGATATCATGTAGCAGCAGAGTGCTAGCCAAGACAAGTAAAACGAACCAAAATACGACGGGTCTACCATATTTAGTTTAGTTTTGGAGTTCCTATGGCCACCTTCCGACTCCATCATCAGATCAGCTCCATGGTATCTTATTATTGCATTTTCACGCGATATACACATGCGTGCAAAATTTCAGCTCAATCGGAAACCGGGAAGTACCTGGGTCAAATTTAACTTGCAAGAGTCCACCTGAACTTACATAGGTACATAGTAACATACATCCATTGCAAGTTAAATAAAAGCTTGTAATTAAAAATATCGATCATGTTTGTCACGAAACTGGCGAACCTACAGGGTTATTTAGGAAGGATGTACTATCATTTACTTCAATCATAATAAACCACTTTTACAAGGTCAAACCCGACTTCCAGAAAAATAATCAACTGTCGAAAAATGTTGTTATCAGTACATTATAGTACGGCCGTTCAGAGAATGCGTTCCTGACACGTCATCTTGAAAAAATGTTTTTGGCCGATATCTCGGAAACTGTGTACTTAAGGGCAAATTTTAACCATTTAATGTTTTAAGTTCCATTTAATGAAATTTCATTAAATGGGCCATAAATCGTAAACGGTAAGTTTTACAAAAAAGTTTAGTGGAAACAAAAGATGCGAAATTTTATTTTCTACAATAATGATCTTAATGTTTTTTGCCCTTAAGTACATAGTTTCCGAGATATCGGCCAAAACATGTTTTCAAGATGACGTGTCAGGAACGCATTCTCTGAACGTCCGAACTATAGTTACCAATTTTTTTCCAAAAAAAGTATTTTTTTTTTTTTTAAATAATAGTGTCCTCCTCGCTCCTAATTTTGAAATGCACGCAGCGGCACCAGATATTTATATGGATATATTTATATTTGATAAGGATAATTTAGTAAAAAACATCTAATGCAACGTACCAATGTAAACAATAAGTTGCCATACCCTTATGGGGTCATATGTATTTGGCATTATAGAACAAGTTATCATGTAAAATATTACATTCGTACGAGTATGTAGGTAATCCTTGACATTTATGTTTTTTTTTTTGTGTATGTTCATCGATAATTTCGCCAATTGTGAACCGAATCAAAAAATTCTTTTTTAGTTCGAAAGGTTATCCCGAGGTGGTCCCATTTAAATTTTCCAGAAATCGGTTGAGCCTTTGAAAGGCAAAAGGCGGTTTTACAATTTTTTGCGAAAAATAATTATTTGTTTCGATGACTACATAATATTAAGTTGCAATAAATTAAGAGGATCGTGAATCGACCAGTGTTTTCGCGTTTTTTGTAGAACATTAGAAAATTTATGGTACATTTTTGATAAAATTTACGTTCTGGGAAAAAAACTGTTTTCACCCCTTAAATTGTAACAAAATGTTGTTTTTGATGTCAATCGCTTGAGTAAGAAATATTGCACCCTCGTTCGTCTTATTTTTTCAGAAAAGTATATAGTTTATGTATACACTTTCAGCCATGATTTTGCGTAAGAATATAACTTTTTAGAGACTTTTAACATTAAGTCATTTAAAAAACGATAAAAATAAGACGTATTGAAGTGCTAATCATATGTAAAAAAAACAAACTAGATAATATTTTGAGTTAAGTAGATAACAGCATATTGTTTTTGTATGGCCAAGTAGGCGCCTCACGATTACATTTCTGTGGAACTGCGATGTTAAATTACGCTGTTTTAAAATATTTAATAATATACGAACAAATGTTTATGTATTTATAATTCAATTTAATTTATAATTTGTGAGTCTTTGGCGATCCAGCGCGGTAACCCCGCCAGTATAATGGGTACTTTTGGCCAGGGCACCATTAGGGGTGGCCTGTTTGATTAAGTTGTTTTTTAACCCCCGACGCAAAAGAGAGGTGTTATAAGTTTGACGTGTCTGTTTGTCTGTGTGTCTGTCTGTGGCATCATAGCGCCCGAACCACTGAACCGATTTCAGTTTAGTTTTTTTTGGATGAAAGGAGACTTAATCGAGAGTGTTCTTAGCTATGTTTTATAAAAATCGATTGAGCCGTTTAAGAGTTATGGTGGGTTAAAGTGGGGATGGAAGAACCAAAATTCTACAAATGTGCCTAAAATGGTTGTCAACGTGTCGGGGGTTTTTTAAATTTTTAATTTATACGTAATTTACATGTAAATTGATTATTATTTACTTAAGTAATTTTAGAATTGAGTTTAAATGTTTTGTAAGTTTTAGTAGATCTAAATAAATAATTTTATTAAAAAAAAAAAATTTATAATTCATATTAAAGAATGTGATGAGATAGTATATAGTCGGTGGACCAGAATTTTTACTATTTAGTTATTCGATTTCAAGGTTGGTCCGAAATAAAAGTTGTTCGTGTGAGTACATTGACCCGGTTTCGGCCCGCAGCCCGACTAATGGTCCGCCATTTTATTATTATAAATGCAGTGCATTAAACTAATGATAAAATTATTTTTTCGACAAAAACGTTACAACTAAATTTCATATATGTAGACCAATACTATCGTCTGCCTCGGTGGCTCATTGGTTAGTGACCCTGACTACGGGATCAAAGAGTACGAGAATACGTGGGTTCGATCCCACCCAGGGCAAATATTTATGTGATGAACATAGGTGTTTGCTCCGTGTCTAGGTGTGATTTAGGTATTATCTATAGACGTATGTGTAAATATATATATGTAGTATATCAGTCTCTGGCAGCCATATCACAAGCTTTGCTTAGTTTGGTGTGATGGACCGTGTGTAAGATGTCCGTTAATATTCAAAATATTGTATGTATTGTATATTGGTCGGGATTTCCATAATTTATTTTAGCACTTGTTTCTTGTTTGATTAGCGATTTCTTGCTAATACGCTCATTATTTTTTGTCTATTTTTTGAACTTCAATACACTATTTTTATTTGAAATATTGATTGTTTTCTTCTTTTGTCCACAGGCAAAGAGGTCCAGAAGCGATGGCGGTCGATACGAGACTCGTACACCAAAATGTATCGCCAGGGCAAGTGCGTGTCGACGGAGCAATGCACGCCGGGCACGCGCCGGTACAACTACCACCATGAGCTGGCCTTCCTCAAACAGGCTCTTATGAACAAGTTAGTAGAGGTCATTATAGCATAGCAATGTATTGTTACGAGACGGGTTCATGGATAATCAGTTAAAACGCCGATTGTTCACTTTGCACTTTATTGCACAAAATCACAGTACACACGACACAACTGGTTCGCACAAACACTTCACACTGGCACTGATATTCACACAACTAGTCACTTCACAATCACTGGTACCGCACTTGAACACGAGATGTTTTCGCTCCGGTATAAAACGCGATAACTGCCACGAACGAAAATTCCGCCCTATTTATATCGGAAAAAGGGTTCTCTAGAAATCTGTAGAATATTCGGTGCCATTGTGATTGACAAAGTAATCAAGTGTAAAGTTCGAGAATCCCTATTGTTCTCAATTACGAAAACACCAAAAAAAACACACAATAGACGAAAACAAAGACCGAGTCATAAAACCATAACTCTCGCGATTAGGCATAAACAACTCGCCGTAATTACCGCGCACGGCGCAGCCTACTGCGTAACAGTATATTCGGGGACTATGCCTCCGTCAACGGGCAACCGTCTTCAGGCAGTTTCTAGAGTTTTGGCGGGTACGCGGAAAAATCATGTCGCCTCATTGTATTATTTTGTTAATCTTGTGTTTTTATCAGTGATAATTGGCGAAAAATTGTGGTATTTCGTTGATTATGAGCTGATTTACGTGCATTAGTGTAGGCAAGTGATACCTATAATGTGACGTATCATGGTGTTCCGTGTTGTTACCAATACTCCATAGACGCCTCCAGTAAAGTCTCCACTACTTTACTGAGGTATGACTTGGACTTGACCGTGACTACGATACTGACTATTTTGATAAATATATAAAAAAAATATTAAAACTAATTACTTGACACTGGCAAATGCACAATAATGCGACGCCAAAACATAAAAGAAGAAGAAGCAGCAGGCTCTAATAAACAAGGGAGTAGATGTCATTATAGCATATTCGGATATAAGTATATTCGGAGCTTATGGTCAACGACCAACCTTCCCCAAGCAGGCTCTTATGAGCAAGCGAGTAAAGTAGCCGTTGTTCAGGGCCTATAATTTAACTCTTTAACAGACTTCAAGAAGGAGCTTCTTGGCTGTATGGTGTTTTTGTAATGTATGTACCGCCAATCAAGAACCAAGTATGATGATTTTTTGTTTGATTGATCATACTTCAGAGGTTATATGTAAATTTTAACGAAATCGGTTTCGTTTTTGAAAAATCAACTAATTTATGAAAATTACTACGTCGATGTTACATTGATCCGTGCGAACTATTCGAATTTTATATACTAGCTGACCCAGATATATATGGGAAAATTGAATTGATGTTTTTATTATTTTATTGACTGCTTCGGTGGCTCAGTGCTTAGTGACCCTGACTTCTGGGTCAAAGAGGCGTGGGTTCGATCCCCACCCATGGCAAACATTTGTGTGATGAACATAGGTGTTTGCTCTGTGTCTAGGTGTTATTTAGGTACTATCTATATAAGTATGTATTTAAAATATGTATATGTAGTAAGTCAGTCTCTGGCAGCCATATCACAAGCTATGCTTAGTTTGGGGTCAGAGACCGTGTGTAAGATGTCCCCTAATATTTATTTATTATTTATTTTATTATTATTTTTCGCGCAATTTTCTTATTTTTTTCTTTCATAAGAACCTTCTGACAATAACAACAGAACAATAAAAGAATTAGCCAAATCGGACCAGCCGTTCACGTGAGATGCCTTGACCTACGGAAATAGGGATTCATTTTAATATAATATGTATAATATAATAGAGATTGAAGTCGGTTATGCCAATTTTGGGGAAATATAATTATTTTGTGGTTCCTCTTGTACTCGTACCTCCCTCGAGCTAAGCCAGGGACATTGCCGAGCTGTTGCGGTTTTCTGTTTTGTTAATAGATAGGCCAATTACATAGTCTCATGCAATTTCTAAAAGTATACATTATAAGCATAAACAAACCTTTATTACAAATATATTTACAATTAACACGACACTGACACCAATTACGTTAATGATTAGGAATAATAATATTAGCTAATGATGAGTTCCGGTAATATTTTTGTCTAAATAGATGCATTTATGTTCCTTTTGTGATCAGAGAGAGTAGTGCGTTGTTAAATCTTAAAATTTCGGTAAAAACAGCAAAGACAGCTTCGTTTACCATTACCATTCAGAAAAATTTAATATTGACTGAAAACTCACAATATCTGTGTATGTAATGGCGTGTAGGTACTCGTAAGTCAAGTTTTTTAAATTGCTAAAGACCGAGGTAGTTAAGGCAAGAGAGGAGTCAGGGGTCTCATTTAGCCCCAGGGATTCAGGGTTCGCGGTGTCGCCAGTCACCGACGGCTCGCCACAAAGCCTCCCCTGCGATTTAATTATATTTATTTTTACACTTGTTCGACCCGTGATTTCAACAATATCGTCGGATCCATCGCCAGACGGCAAATGCTTACCTGCCTGTAATTACATGAGTAACTTTTCTCCCCACAGAAAACCCCGCCCGTCGCAAGACAAATACGAATCATATTCGGAAGTATCCAGCTCTCCCCAACACCCGCCGCCAGAAGATAAAGAAATCCCCAGAATAAAGACTGAACCCATCGACAAGTCATTCGACAAACCATTGGACAAACCTCTAGATATGACTACAGACTTGAGCCAAGTTTGGGCGAAAAAAGCTTTCCCAATCAAATCTCCAAAGACAGTAGACAAAGGCAGCCAAGTGTCCTTAGACAAGCAGTCTTTAGAAATAAAAATCGACGCAAACACCATCTTGCCTGATGATCATTTTGATGATGATAAGCTCTTTATGAATTCGTTAATACCTTTGTTTAAGAAAATGAATGATGACACAAGACTGCTGTGTAGGATAGAGGTTTTAAAGATTATCAGGTATGCGTTGCAAGGGCATCAGTGCTTTGAAGCGTTGAGGGTGGCAGAGGATAGTTTTTTTAAAGACAGGATGAGTGGGATTTTGAAAGAAGAAGTGGTGGAGAAGAAAAGCGAAGCGAAGAACGATTCGAAGTTGAATATGACGACGAGGTCCGCGGATGGGAGCCGGCCCATTAGGAAAAGACGGGTGAGTTGATAGGATAGACTTGGTAGGGGTGCTACCGTTACTTATTTATGTCATGAAATTGCTGTCAGCGCTTGTCATCGCTCAGCACGCACAATCTTTCTTTGGGTTATTTATTACCACTTTACAGTTACTGTCAGGAAGCAGTGGTTGTCTAGTGGTAATGACACCCGCCTTACAATCGTGAGGTCGTGGGTTCAAATCCCGGTCCCGTACCAATGAATTCCTTGGAATTTATGTATGGAATTTCACACCACTGGCTTTTCGGTGAAGGAAAACATCGTGAGGCAATCTGCATACGTCCGTAGAAGAAATTCGATGGCGTATGTGAATCCACCAACCCCCACTGGGCCAGCGTGGTGGATATGGCCCAATAATCCTTCTTGGGTATGTCTACATCCTGCAGTGGACTATTAAATAGGCTGGTACAATGTCTACAATGTTAAAGTACAATATACTCGTATTTACAAGTACACACGCCAAAAAAAAACAAGATAATTAAATGTGTGTAAAGCCTCTGATCGACGTGCAAAAAGTCTTTAAAGCAGAGGTTTTAAAATCGACGACTTTTGACGCTTTCATCTTTTGCAGATTACCTTTTCTTTAAAATAGCCGTGTCCAGTGCTAAATTATTGCGTGAAAAAGATAATTCTTTCAAATATAATTAAAATTATCAATTTTACGAAACGCTATAGTACTAAACACGGTTATTTTAAAAGAAAAAGTAAACTGCAAAAGAGGAAAGCGTCAAATGGAACGTCAAATAGTCGTCGTTTTTAAAACCGCGGTTTTAAAGTCGATGACTTTTTCACGTCGATCAGCGACGAGTCCATCTCCCAAAAACTATAAGATGAAAATCTGCAAATCGCAGAGATGATTCTCACCGGTATTTTGATAAGTCTGTCGGGATTATTTAGAATTAAAAAATAATTAGAAAATGTTAATTGACAGATTCGGTCCCCATCACCGCTGCCCATGCCTACCAAAAAGAGAGGTCCCGGTCGTCCTAGAAAGGTAAATATCATCCAACATTTGTCTTTAAATTACATTTTTTAGGGTTCCGTAGGTACCCAATGGGTAAAAACGATCACTCTCGATCGAAACTTATGATCCAACGATAGCTAGAACGTTGAAATTTTCACAGATGGTATATTTTTGTTGCCGCTATAACAACAAATACTAAAAACAAAATCAAATAAATATTTAGGGGAGGGGGGGTCCCATACAGTACGGTACCCTTGCGCGAGTTTGACTCGCACTTGGCCGATTATCTTATTATAATCGTGTTTAAATTAGAATCATGAGATCGTTAGTTCAAATTTTATACTCGTATTTTGAACCCACATAATTAATAATGTAATTATATGACGAGTGGCCACTAGACACCCACGGGATTTGTAAAATATATTTAATCTTTTTCTCCAGATTCGTCCCCCGCCTTCGGACTCTGACGAAGAGCCCCCGAGGCAGCGGAGGCCTAAACTGAAGGCCTCCCCGGTGGCCCTCGGGCCCGACACCCCGGATCTCGACGACTCACTAGATAAGGCCACCAGCGTCGACCAACTCTCCGCGCCTGTTTTTATGAAGGTATGTATGAAGTTAGCTACAAACTGAAGGCCTCCCTAGTGGCCCTCGGCCCTGTCACCCCGGATTTCGCTGGTGGCCTTATCACTAGATAAGGCCACCAGCGTCAAAGAATATGTAATAATATGCCAGCGTCGACCAACTCTCCGCGCATGTTTTTATAAAGGTTTTTAATTTATTATTTAAAATAATCAGTAATGTTTTTATTTTTAAATGGCACTGACTTCTACCGTTTACAGAATAGGGTATTTTACTATGACCTAGAAAATATCTGTAAATGTATTTTTGAGATAGCTTAGGCAAAAAGCAATCGGAAAATGTTTGTTTTAGATCGTAAAATAACAAAATTAATTTTAAAAATCTGTACAAAATATTCCATTTTTTTAATCTGTGCATAAAATAGTCGCCGCTTTGCTATGACGTCATACGGCTATGTAAATATTGAATAGTGTGTCCGTTGTTGGTACACTAGTATTCCAGGAACAGCAAACCAACGATAATTCATTACTAACCATTTATAATAACTCATTTTGAACTTAAATCTCAAACTTACATACAAAAACACCATCGTGAAAAATATTTACGCTCATTGTTTACATAGCCTAGTGACGTCATTCACCACCACAGAGTAAAATAATGACATGCATCGTTTTCGTAAATTACGCGCAAATTTTGAAACAGTAAAATAAAAAAAGTAAGTTCGTATAGGCCGGGTGGCTAGCCCTGGTGTCAGAGTTTTTAGGCCGCCTGAAGGCCTCTGACATGGCTAAACGGTTGAAACAACCGGGGCCTACAATTTAACGTGTCATCCGAGCCACGGTAGTGCTCAGTTGGAAAATGCCACCCGCGGTCACCCATCCAAGTACTGACCGTGCGGAACGTTGCTTAATTTCGGTGATCGCTGACAATCACCTAGTCAAACTACGCTACGAGCGCTACACAGTAAAATTAAAATGCATTTTCAAAGCACTTAACGATTGAATTTTATTTTTTCGTATTTTTAGTGGTTTATTAGACCAACAGAATATGACTGAGATACTTTTCAAAAATGACTGTAATTCCCTATTCGTATAGTTTGCATGGATCGATGTGATTCAACAGTATACCGTTTCGATATAAAACATATTTTTTTAAATCGGTTCACAATTGGCGAAAATATTGATGAACATCCCGAGAAAACAAAAGGTTCTGCACGGGTAGCACGGCAAAGGGAGAAAACCATTTTATCCACTTCTAATGTCAGTTATCATTGTCAATCCATATCTTATTTCCTCTTCAAGGGGATATAATGGTGGAACACAATTTGTATCTTTGCCATGCTACCCGTCCTGGGATAGCATAAAAATTAAAATACTACGCGGGCGAAACCGCGGTCAAAGCTAATACTATATTTGTACTATATTTTACTCAAAGAATCAGTATTACCAATCAACGTGGAATTAATTAAATATATATGGAAATTGAGAAAATAAAATTAGTACAATTGAGGCTTAGTTTATTATTATTTGGTTTCAGATGTACAACCTGGCCAGAACTGAACCCGCAATACCACAAGTGCCTGCCAAAATCGAACCAACTACTACCGAACAAACTACTAATATTACTACATAATTTGTATTACGAAATAAAAACTGGGATATTTACCTCTATAGTAACGTGGCCGCGTAACGGCGACTTTTGTATATATTATTATGTATAGGCCTAAATCAAACTTCTTGACGGTTGTGATGTTAGCTACTATAGGCCGCGTCACACAAGTTGGCAGAAATAAATATTAGGGGACATCTTACACACGGTCTCTGACCCCAAACTAAGCAAAGCTTGTGATATGGCTGCCAGAGACTGATATACTACATATAAATATTTTTAAATACATACTTATATCTATAGATAGTATCTAAATAACGCCCAGACACAGAGCAAACACCTATGTTCATCACATAAATGCTTGCCCTGGGTGGGGGTCGAACCCACGCCACGCCTCTTTGATTCAGTATTCAGGGTCAATAACCACTGAGCAACCGAGGCAGTCAAAAATGAAGTTAGCTACAAGCTGCGCAATATCCAATCAAAGCGCGGCTTTGTGTGAGCTTCAGTCAGGATATTAGTAATAATTTATTGGCCTTATAACATTCCGTCACATTAGGCAAGTCATTTTACAATTATTCTTAACAGTAGTACTTACATAAGACTAATGTTAAGAATAATTTTTAATTAGAGCCATAATTACAAATATTAGAATATACTCGTACATACAGGGTTATTTCTAATCAATTAGCATCCTTTTAGGGGCTTATTCTGTACATCAAAACTAACTACTTTTATTCTGCGAATTTTTACTAAACTAAAAAAAAACAGCTGTTCCATACATTTTTCTAAAACGATACGAATATTTTTGATGATAAACGATATTTTTCTATGGAACAACAACTTTTTTTTTGAAAATTTATAAAAGTCGTAGAACAAAAGTTGTCAGTTTTGATGTACAGAATAAGCACCTAAAAGGATGCCAATTGATTAGAAAGGACTCCGTATACAAAAATATACCGATTAATAAACTGATATCGCGCAGCTTGTATCTAACTTCATTCCGCCAACTTGTGTGACGCGGCCTATAGCTGCGAATAACCCAATCCTCGCGCTATTAAAGCTATTAATTGAGCTTCCATCAGGATTGAGCTAACCGCAGGTAGTAGCTAACTTCACACCAATCACACCCGTTATAGTTCGGCCGTTCAGAGAATGCGTTCCTGACACGTCATCTTGAAAAAATGTTTTTGGCCGATATCTCGGAAACTATGTACTTAAGGGCAAATAACATTAAGATCATTATTGTAGAAAATAAAATTTCGCATCTTTTGTTTCCATTAAACTTTTTTGTAAAACTTACCGTTTACGATTTATGGACCATTTAATGTTTTAAGGTCCATTTAATGAAATTTCATTAAATGGGCCATAAATCGTAAACGGTAAGTTTTACAAAAAAGTTTACTGGATACAAAAGATGCGAAATTTTATTTTCTACAATAATGATCTTAATGTTTTTTGCCCTTAAGTACATAGTTTCCGAGAAATCGGCCAAAAACATTTTTTCAAGATGACGTGTCAGGAACGCATTCTCTGAACGGCCGAACTATAAAAAGTTTAATTAGGCCAATAACGTGGCCGCGTAACGGTGATATTTAAATACATACTAGCTGCCCGTCCCGCTTCGCCCGGGGGTTGAACAACCCTTATCACTTAGGGGTATGAAAAATAGATAGTAGCCGATTCTCAGACCTACTGAATATGCATATAAAATTTGGTAAAAATGAGTATAGCCGTTTCGGAGGAGTAAGGTAACTAACATTGTGACTCGAGAATCATTATATACATAGTATAAAACAAAGTCGCTTCCCGCTGTCTGTCCCCATGTATGCTTATATCTTTAAAACTACACAACGGATTTTGATGCGGATTTTTTTAATAGATAAAGTGATCCAAGAGGAAAGTTTATATGTATAATACACCTGTGCGAAGCCGGGGCGGGTCGCTAGTTTTATATATAAGAATATAAGATTTGTCATATAACATTTCATTTATTTGAAAGATGTTTTAACTTTAGAAGAAAACATGATAATTACTTTCTGTTTGTCTGTAAATTGATTTTACCCGACTTGCTCAATAAAAAGAGGGTAATGTTTTTTAGTAAGGTAGGGCAATGTGGACCAATAGGAATACGTTTGGATGCAAACGGCTTCCAGTCGGCCCTTTCGTTTTGTAGGAGAGGCATATGCCCAACAGTGTATGTTTAACAGTTATGATGATGATTTTTAAGTCACTTATTTAACACTTAATTTAAAGAAAATATTATTAGTGTAGACCGAACCATACAAGTTGGCGGATGTGAAGTTAGCTTCAAGCTGCGCAATATCCAATCAACGCGCAGCTTTATGTGAGCTTCAGTCAGGATTGGATATTACGCAGCTTGTAGCTAACTTCACATCCGCCGACTTGTATGGTTCGGCCTGTACAAGTCGCGGCATATAAGTCTAGCCCTGAGGGAAGTGTGGAGGGGATGGCTGCGCATGAGTTTAGAATGGCGGTCACTGCGCAGCCATCCCCTCCACAGTACCCTCAGCGCTAGACTTACGTGCCGCTACCTGTACCTATGTCGTATAATGTAACAAAAATCGAAATGTCTTTTACCTATTTTATTAGGTAATAATATAATTAGTGTATACCTATTGGTATGGTAGTTACCAATAGTAATAGTTAAGTTAAACTTAGTATATGCCGAATCATACAAGTCGGCGGATGTGAAGTTAGCTACAAGCTATGCAATATCCAATCCTGACTGAAGCTCACATAAAGCTACGCGTTGATTGGCTATTGCGCAGCTTGTAGCTAACTTCACATCCGCCGACTTGTATAATTCGGCCTATATGGTATTGATAAAGCCTCTCACATACAGTTACGGCCTGCAGTCCTGCAGTGGTGACTAATAAATGCAAAGATTTAAAAGTAGCAATGTGCAATTTTTTTTTTTTTGGCGAAATCAATTGTCTTTCTTTTGACGTGATAACGTCTTATAAATTTATAAACGCCGGCTGCACGCACGAAAATGTGTCACGTCACGTTCTTCCTGACCCGAACGTGCAAGCGAGAGCGCGGATATGCGATAGAGAAGCACGATCGGCTTTTAACGCATATTACTTTTTCACGTTTGTAAAATTAAACCGTAATCCAGACAAACTTTATTTTTTGGAAAAAATTGAGCTATGGAATTTACGTTGAATATTTCTGCCGGAAAAAATATCTTTATCCTGTATATGTTTTGGTTTTATGTATAAGCAAAATAAGATGAAAGAAAGATAGAAAATCATTTATTGACACAATATTACATTAACATATTTTCATATAAGGAAAAAGAGATAAATGGTTCTATTATGGACTCGTCATGACTTACAGCAGTTCTAATATAAAAATATAAATGTATATGACAGGTAAACGTTAAAAAAAATGTCGCATCTGTATATGACTGGCTTTAAAATTTAGAAAATCATCTTGCATAGTCTGTAAGGAATTTGTGATATGTAATTGAGGACTAAATCTATTTTTGTACTGAAAAGATGTGAAAAAAGTACGAATACAGTTTCATAGACATTTGTGTTTCTTGTAACAGTACATTATGATATAAGTGCGGTCAGTTGAAAATTACAGCCGAGGCGATATTGCTAGCCCGAGCCGTAGGCGAGGCTATAAGGAAGCAGAGTCTGTAATTTTCAAAGCGCACGTATGTCATCCGACGTTTTATAACATATTTGCGAGGAAATTAATAAAACTCTGACTTTAAGTGAAAGTCGTGCATCAGTCGAAGCATCGTGCGTTTTACATTACCGCACAAGTGCCGTAATGTCTCTCACTCTCTTGAGTGAAAGTAGGAGAAACGAGACCACAGAGCAGTTATACCCTAGTAGTTAGGGGTATTACGTAGTTCGTATTACGTAAGCAGATTTATTACAATTATTTACCCCCCTATGTAATCAAAAATAAGCAAAGGACGAAATTTTCACAGAATATTTAATTTAATATTCCCTTCAATAATAAAATTAAAATAAAATAAATATTAAGGGGGGCTCCTATACAGTACGGAACCCTTCGTGCGCGAGTCGGACTCGTACTGGGCCGATAATTTTTTTGTTTATGACGTGTATGTAAGAAGGTTTCTAAGCATTTAGAATGATTTAAACTTAAGTTAGTAGGTATTTAGTTTATGTTAGTATTTAGTTGTCGCATTCCTAAAATAAGCCTAGTTAGTCGGAATTATGTTGATTATGATAAACAATAATTTATGGAAAGAAATATCATGAAAGATTGAAATGAAAAATAAAGAGGTATTTTTAATTCGTGTTTTTTTAATTTACTTTTATTTTGTACAAAACATATATTTTAAAACAAATACTTCTAATATTTACGTAGGTAAAGGGTGTAAATACAGGGTTATTTAGAACTGATGTACCCCGCCGAAAGTAGTTGATTCAGACCATAATTATGTACAACTTTACCTACTATGGGGCCAACCCGGAATTGAGAGAAAACAAAAGCGGTTTCATTAATTATGTCGATTTCGAGTTGCAATTTTGTATGGAAGCCAGTTTATTTTTCTTGAATTCTGGGTTCCATACTAAAAGTTGTTCGTAATGATGGTCTTATAAATAACAGATGACCCTGTATAGACAATGAGGAGAATATCATTATACTCATCATTATGACCAACTTTTACTATAGCACCAATCCAAACAAAAACGTATTGTGTCGCAATGCGGTTTTTCTACATTATGAAGTGTCGCAATGCGGTTTTTCTACTTTCTACATTAAATAATTCACAATGACCCGTTTTCTCTAATCTCGACGTTATGTCACGTAATTAGTGCTTGTAACCGAGCACTGACATCGCGCGGCGTTGTAGTCGGCTTGCAATCGCCTTACGACTAACTAAAAAGCCTGCCCACTACATAGCTTGGGCAGATGCGAGTTTTGCCTCGGACACTTGTTTTGCACGATTGTGACTCTAAAGATATTTGTTCAAGCATTCCATGCATTTTGTTGAGAACTTTTTTTGATGAGTTTTTTCGTTATTTTGGTATTCGCTCCATACTAAAAGTAGTTCTTAATGATGCATAACCTACTAGAATTATGAACGTGAAAGTTTGTAAGGATGGATGGATGGATGTATGGATGTTTGTTCCTCTTTCACGCAAAAACTACTGAACGGATTGAGATGAAACTTTGCAATTATATAGCTTATACATCAGAATAACACATAGGCTATAAATTATAATGATATTGCGTAAATTTTCCATATTATAACAATAAGTGTTAAGTAAGTAGGAAAAATTCTGCCATCTGCGAGCTATTCTAGCGTGCGCTCCAAGAAATGTCAAAAAAGAACTGTCAAATCAAACAAATGTCAAATCGTTTTTTTTTTTAGTTTCCACCTCCTTTATTTAGGGTGGTAAGGTAGGGCCTCGAAATATCATGCGGGCGAAGCCGCGAGCAAAATCAAGTAGGCCAAATAAAACTTCTGCTACAAGCTGCGGAAAATCCTGAATGAAGCTCACCGAGGATTGGGTTTCGCGCAGCTTGTAGCTAACTTCACACCCGCCAACAGGTTTGATTCGGCCTAGTATACAGTAAGTTTGTATAGGCCGGGTGGTTAGCCCTGGTGTCAGAGTTTTTAGGCCGCTTGAAGGCCTCTGACTTGGCTAAACGGTGATGAGAATGTTTTAGTCAGTTCTGTTGGTCGGCACTTGTTCATATTTAGGGAATGGGTAGAGAACTAGTTGTTCCTCCGTCTTGTACCAGGGTATGCGCCCACTCTGGAATAATACAATAAATAAATAAATAAAATAAATATTAGGGGACATCTTACACACGGTTTCTGACCCCAAACTAAGCAAAGCTTGTGATTTGGCTGCCAGAGACTTATATACTACATATCCATATTTTAAATACATACATAAATAGTACCTAAATAACACCCAGACACAGAGCAAACACCTATGTTCATCACATAAATGCTTGCCCTGGGTGGGGATCGAACCCACGCCTCTTTGATCCAGAAGTCAGGGTCACTAACCACTGAGCCAACGAGGCTGTCAAGAAGTACAATATAAGCCGAATCATACAAGTTGGCGGATGGGAAGTTAGCTACAAGCTGCGTAAGCGCAACTTTATGTGAGCTTCAGTCAGGATTGAAATTATCAGAAATGAGGAGAACCGTAGAAGAACCAAAGTTACCGACATAGCCCAACGGATTGGCAAGTTGAAATGGCAATGGGCAGGGCACATAGCGCGGAGGACTGATGGCCGATGGGGTCGAAAAGTTCTCGAGTGGAGACCACGTACCGGCAAGCGCAGCGTAGGACGTCCACCCACAAGGTGGACGGATGACCTCATTAAGACCGCAGGATCGCGCTGGATGCAAGCCGCTTCCAACCGGTCTTATTGGAGATCCATAGGGGAGGCCTATGTCCAGCAGTGGACTTCTTATGGCTGATGGATGGATGGATAGTCAGGATTGGATATTACGCAGCTTGTAGCTAACTTCATATCTGCCGACTCGTATCATTCGGCCTATACATGCGGTTGAGATTCTGTAATTTTCCAGTTCAGCTAGCTTAGCATACGATCACGAGAAACTTTCTTTCCACATGTGAAAAAGTAAAGAAGTAGGTACCAGAAAATAAAAAAACAAAAACGATTTGACATTTGTTCAATTCGACAGTTCTTTTTTGACATTTCTTGGAGTGCACGCTAGAATAGCTCGCAGATGGCAGATTTTTTCCTACTTAACACTTATTGTTATAATATGGAAAATTTACGCAATATCATTATAATTTATAGCCTATGTGTTATTCTGATATATAAGCTATATAATTACAAACTTTCATCTCAATTCGTTCAGTAGTTTTTGCGTTTTTTTCTTGGACAGCTTTCGTTGGCCAGACTCTAGCGTGCGCTCCAAGAAATGTCAAAAGAGAACTATCGAATTGAACAAATGTCAAATCGTTTTTGTTTTTTTATTTTCTACCTTCTTTATTAAGGGTGGTAAGGTAGGACCTCGAAAATGCCTCGAAATATCATGCGGGCGAAGCCACGGGCAAAATCTAGTCATAACAATATCACGGGCATTCCAAAAATCCCCACCTGAATTAGTTCACCTGTGGGGTAAATAGGAAAAGCTGATTATTTTTAGAAAAACAGAAAAATATTTTTTTAATTATGCTAGTAAATATATTATGTTAGGCTTATATAGGTATAAGCATAATATATTTACTGAATCGTGTCGCTCACGCAAACCTTCTGAATAACTTTGTTAGTTTTTAGGGTTCCTTACCCAAAGGGTAAAAACGGGACCCTATTACTAAGACTTCGATGTCCGTCTGTCTGTCTGTCACCGGGCTGTATCTTATGAACCATGATAGCTAGGCAGCTCAAATTTTCACAGATGATGTATTTCTGTTGCCGCTATAGCAACAAATACTAAGAATAGAATAAAATAAATATTTAAGGGGGGCTTCCATACAACAAACCTGATTTTTTAGACGTTTTTCGATCTATATTAATAATGGTAACAGGTACATGCTTGAAATTTCCACAGAATATTTTGTTTTATATTCACTTCAATAATAAATAATAAAATAAATATTCAAGGGGGGCTCCCATACAGTACGGAACCCTCCGTGCGCGAGTCCGACTCGTACTTGGCCGATTTTTTATTCTTTTTTTAGCAAAAAACACCTTTGGAGTTTAGCCTTTGGTTGGGGGCAAATATCAAAAAGTAATTTATTTTTTGAGGAATGTAGGTCACCCAACGGAGCTGAAAATAAGCCGCTTCCGATAAGTCTTATTTATTTAGGTACTAGCTTTTACCCGCGGCTTCGCCCGCGTTATATTTTGATTTTGGCTAATGTTTATGTCGGCTGCGAAACCTAACCTAAGCGACAAACATCAAAATACCTTAGAGGAATGCTTTTGTTGGTTAAGTTACGGTTGGAGTATTCCCGCCTTGTCATGGCGGGGGAGGTCTAAGGCAGCTGAAAAGGCGGCGCTCGAAGTCTCCCTATTCTTTGGGTCTTTCCCCCAAGGCAGCTTAGAGGCCGGCACTCGTTGTTCAGCCGCTTTTAACTAAAGCAGCTGAGAGGATGGCCGGTAGGTTGCCTGCCTTATGCGGAGTGTTGCATCTGAGGTGGACTGCAGTGCCGCTCTTGCGACGCTGCAGCCGAGGATTAGGGGTTGCGGCGGGATGGAACTGGTTGTGTGGGTGCCTCCAACTACCCTACCTTCCGCTAGGACGTCAACCTGTTGGCAGACGCAGTGGGGCTGCAGTGGAAGAGAAGTGTCGGTATCGCGATGGCCGTTCTCACTGCCCTCTGCAGTTGAAGAGGCAGGCGCTGGGCTACTATGACTGACCCGTTGCACTGGGACCAGGGCGTTGGAATGCTGTCCGACGCTCAGTGCTGGTTAGTCCCGAGTGGTGGATGACGATGTTGTCTTGTGCTCCGAAACACTCCGTCATTATGGCGGGAGCGCAAGTTCCGTTATGGAGCCCGAGTCTGGGCTAGCGCTGTTGAGTGCCACGAAAGAGTGCGAAAAATCTAGGAACGTCCTAAACTTGAAATGACAGGTTATTTCTGGCGCTTAGACGGCTGCTACCGCGGCCCGCTCGCTTAGTTTTTTGTCCTATCCTACGGGAACTGTTAAAGTTTTTGGGATAAAAAGTGGCCTATGTCACTTTTCGTCTCTCAAACTAAATTCATGCAATAAGCCAAGGCAATTCGTTGCTCCGTTGCTGAGAAAAAGTTATTGTCTTATCCTACGGGAACTGCAAATTTTTTGGAATGGAAAGTATCCTATATCACTTTCCGTCTTCCAAACTATGCCCACCCCAAAAATCAAGTCAATCCGTTGCTCCATTGCTGAGAAACAGTTATTGTCATATCCCATGGGAATCACGAATTTTCTCGGGATAAAAAAGTATCCTATTATCACTTTCTGTCTTTTAAACCATAGGTATCCATACCAAAAATAAAGTCAATCTTTTGCTCCGTTGCTGCGTCAAAGAGGAACAAACCAACAAACTTTTCGGATTGATAATATTAAAGTAGGTATGATGATTCGGTACCATAAAGGTAGAATAAAGAAACATGTTAAACCTCTAATGATAGTAGATTAAAAAATATTTTTAATGTCAGACAAAATGACGGCCTGGTATTAAACGTCAGAGTAACATGTGGCATGCAGAGGGATAAAAACATTTTATCTAATTTTAATGTCAGTTGTCATTTCAATCCATACATTATTTCCTCTTCAATGGGATATTATGGTGGAAAAACAATTTGTCCCCTTGCCATGCTACCTGTGATTTATAAAAGTCTGCAGACAGTGTCACCTGTCATCTAATTACGTTTCGCTGTGACGTTTCATTAATCCATATTAGCGTCATAGAGGAATTAATCACTTAGCGTCTTTGTGATAGTGGCGACAGTTTTGCTTTCGATAGTTTTTGTCCTGTCCTACAGGAACTATGCAATTTTTCGCTTAACGTCTAACGCTTAGCATCTAAAATTCGACGCGCTTGGTTTTGCTCTTGAGTCTCAGCAGTTCTTTGCGCTGCGTGATGCTCGGCATCTAAAAGTCGCCGCGCTTGACTTTCTCCTTAAGTCTCAGCATCTCTCTGAGCTGCGTGACGCTCAGCATCTTAAATTCGACGCACTTGGTTTTTTGCTCTTGTGTCTCAGCAGTTCTTTGCGCTGCGTGATGCTTGGCATCTAAAAGTCGCCGCGCTTAACTTTCAAGTTCAGTCTCAGCAGCTCTCTGAGCTGCGTGACGCTCAGCATCTAAAATTCGACGCGCTTGGTTTTGCTCTTGAGTCTCAGCAGCTCTTTGAGATGCGTGGCGCTCGGCATCTAATGTCAAACGCGTTTAAGTGTGCTCTTCAGACTCTTGGCTTCTAGCAATTTTCTTTACGCGAGCTCCGCTAGATTCGATTTGCGTTTTGTAGGCATACCTATTAGAATAAAAACTACGTAATTAAACTGAAAAAATACATGTAACCTTCTCTAAAGTTTATAGGAAAAGATTGATTGACTTTGACATTTGCAACTTGAGCAGCCTTGAATAGGCATTGGGCATAGAGAATGTAATTTGGAAAGTCAAGATGCAAATTACCATTTGTCATGGTAGAATATAAGTTTTTTCTTCTAAGATTCTAGCCAATGCGTTTTCATCCCCCCTTTTCAACCCTTTAAAACTATTTTTTCGAATCAAAAAGTAGCCTATGTCCTTTCTCAGGCTCTAGACTATCTGTGTACCAAATTTCATCCAAATCGGTTCAGTAGTTTTAGCGTGAAAGCGCGACAGACAGACAGAGTTACTTTCGCATTTATAATATTAAATTAATATTAATAAAGTAAGGATTACTATCTTGTAGATCATTTGGTACTTACTACCCCCGTCCTCAAAACGGTGCCATCTGTAGTACAATTCCAATGATAAGACGATATCACATCACCGATCTGAAAATACAAAATCATTTATTTAAATATTATGTTTTGTTTCGATAACTACGCCATCAAAACTCCAAAATGATTGCCAAATATTTTTTATGAAATTATTAATTTCTACTTTTTTTTTAGTATGTTATTAGTAAGTACGTCAACGCGAAGTTACTCTTGTCTGCTATTGTATCATCATTTCGATCACATTAGGTGGCTTTATTTTCGTCAAGCTGTCGAATTCCTACTTCTACAGTGTGTAGGCCCGTCACACAAAGCTTCGCTCGAATCGTCAACCGCGGAGATTTGCGTAGATACTCGTACCATTACCGTAGTTCCTGTACGGAGTATGTAACTGTACCTGTACTGTATCAGCCTTTTAATAGTCCACTGCAGGACGTAGGCCTACCTACGAAAGGGTGATTGGGCTATTTCCACCACGCTGGCCCAGTGCGGGCTGGCGGATTCACATACGCCATCGAATTTCTTCTACGGACATAGGTTGTCTCACGATGATTTCAGTGTGAAATTCCGAACATAAATTGAAAAGAACTCATTGGTACGGGACCGAGATTTGAACCTACGACCTCACGATTGTAAAGCGGGTGTCACTGCCTCTAGACCACCACTGCTTATCAGTATGTAACTATATAGGTACATACTTTTGTACTTTTTTTCTCTCTCTTTGTAATAAAATAAACTTCATTTGATAGCTTAAAATAATAACGGCTAGAGCATTCTACTCACTTCGAAAGAAATGTCTGTGTTCCGCATTACAGCTTTACGGAGAATCTGTTCTGCCCTGTAGTGGTAGTTGGTGATATCTAGTGATAAGAAGCGATTCGATACGTCTGTGTCATGAGTGTGCATCAATCCAAGGATAGTTCGGGCAATCTGAAAAATAAAACACAATTTAAATAGATAAGTAGTATGTTGAAATTTTACACTGTTATTACTACGGAAGAGCAGAGCACAAAACAAGCATAAGACATCATAATAATTTCATTACAGTCTGAAGTCCATGATATAAGAGCAGCCTGCATTTTTACAAGCTTTTATTCAACTTGCAATGGATGCACCTTTGCGTGTGTAAGTTTGGGTGGAATCTTGCAAGTTAAATTTGACTAATTTCCCGGTTTCCGATTGAGCTGAAATTTTTCACGCATATGTAGGTAGGTAGGTATATTGCGTGACAATGCAATAATTTGGTACCATGGAGCTGATCTGATGATGGAGTCGAAAGGTGGCCATAAGAACTCCTGTACTAAACAAGATAGAATGTCGTGTTTGGGCTCGTTTTACTTGTCTTGGCTAGCACTCTGCTGCTAAACTAATCCAGGATCTCAAAAGCTTGTATTTAAAAAGTTATATTTTTTTAATAATTTTTATTATTTTATCGTTTGATCCCTTCGGTCACTCAAACTCGGTGGAGGTTATGAGAATCACCAAAGTTATAATTGTTTGCGAAGTCCCCAAAGCGTCTATGCTTTGTGGTGGCAAAATTTTCTTTCATGTATCCAGATGTAACTTTAAATGTTGCTTTTCTTCTAACTACGGGTCGCATTTATCAAAAAATCTCGACGAAACTGTTTCATGTATTAGCACCAAAGATTTTGTATCAATACATCCATGACATGCACATATTTTATGTTTTTAGATTTTTTTAAGTAGTTAGCTCTTTTTGCCCTACCTTGTTGTTCTACTAAGCGCCACACAAGTCGGTGGATGGAAAGTTATGCGCAGAACGCTGCGTAAAAGCCGAAATATAGGTATGCGCGGAAGCCAGAGTGACGAGACGCCGGGACACACCCGCTGGCGGGCGCCAACCTCATGCCTCCCGCGCGCTCTCTACGCCCATGCTCACCACTACGCCAAGCGACGTCGGCATTGTGCACACATGCGCAATAATTAGCGAATCACGGCGAAGTGTCATCTGCAGCTAACTTCTCATCAGCCGACTTGTGTGGCTCTAACTATAATAACATATACAGGGTTATTTCTAATCAATTAGCATCCTTTTAGGGGCTTGTTCTGTACATCAAAACTACCAACTTTTGTTCAGCGACTTTTGTTAAAACTCGAAAAAAAATCGGCTGTTCCATACATTTTTTCGCGGGTGATGGGTGTTTTTTTTTTGAGTTTTGACAAATGTCGCAGAACAAAAGTTGTTAGTTTTAATGTACAGAATAAGCCCCTAAAATGATGCTAATTGATTAGGAATAACCCTGTATAAATTCAATAAGCCAGATAAACTCACATTACTACTCAAGGTGCAGACGGTGTAGTCGCACATCGTCAACGCGTAGATATCCACGAGAAGCTCGGTGAGTGCCGCCATCGAGTAGCGAGTGTCGAGGCGACTCGCCTGGAGAGCTCGGGAGTAGTTGTAGTAGAACTTGTAATGGGGGTATTGTGACGTAGCTTCGTTTATCACCTGGGAATGGGGGCAATTTTTTTGCAATTGTTGTAGACGCCGAGAGGCCATCTGTATTAATTTTGAATGATTGGGCAATGATTATGATTTAATCTTGTTGTATTTTTTTTAATTAAAATTTTGAATTATAATTTTAACTGGTTGTATTTTTACGGTTGTAAAAATAACACTAATTTATTTCTAGATTGTTATTATTATTCAAGATTATTATTATTACTATGTTTAATGACTTGCAACAAAATGTTATCAATAAATTGATTATGGTTATTATGATTATTATGTCTACCCCACAAAAGAGAGCCGTGGTGGTTTAGTGGTAATGACACCCGCCTTACAATCGTGAGGTGGTGGGTTCAAACCCGGTCCCGTACCAATGAGTTTCTGGGAATTTATGTACTTACGGAATTTCACAGCACTGGCTTTTCGGTGAAGGAAAACATCGTGAGGCAACCTGCATATGTCCAAAGCAGAAATTCCATGGCGTATGTGAATCCACCAACCCGCACTGGGCCAGCGTGGTGGTTATGGCCCAATCACGCTTCGTGGGTAGGCCTACGTCCTGCAGTGGACTATAAAAATGCTGGTACAGTACAGTACAAAAGAGAGAGTTCTGCTGTTTTGTGGTCTACCCACTGCCAGATACATAGGCATAGCTCTAGATTTTCTCTAGAGGGCAGCTGCTTACTTTTACCCACCCCAGGCAAATATACTTAATGTATTGACTTTCAAGTTTTCTGAGGTTGACTAAGAAGATAACATCATGCTTAACATCAGGATTCAGGCAGTATGTTGTCAAACGCAAACCTATACGAAATATAAAAAGTTTCTAGCGTGAGATGAGAGGTAAATATATAAAACCTGTGTACGAGTACAAAAGTTTCATCGAGATTCGTTGAAAAATGCCGTAGACGAAAATAAACGCCCGGACGACCAGATATATAGCGCTGTTGTCGCTTGAAGCAATTCTCAACCACAAAAATGCATGAAAAATCTTGTCCAAAGCTGTCAAATATGAATTGGAATTTGACACTATCGGGAGAAAAACACGGCAACAGCCACTGAATCGAGATATTTTTCATGTCTCTTTCTATCTGATGTCATATCCTTCAGATTTTCTTGATTTACAAATTATCCCTCTAGTTGTAATAACTCTGTGGGACAGACGAAAGCAAACCTTCGCTTCGGAAAGTTAAAAAAAACTTGCTTTACATTTACATTTCTATTTGCTTTACATAAAACCTCCTCCTTTTTTGAAGTCGGTTAAAAATCTACACCATACAGTTCGAGTACCTACGCTAGGATAAAGATTTTGGCGAATCAACTGGACCCCCGTGCCTTCGAGGTACGAGGCCCCTAGGGCGCGAGGCCGTGGGTTGTGGCACATGCCGCCCACGTCGCCCACGCCTGGCGTTGTCTCTGTATACTGTATAGGCCTATAGGCCTTCTCATAAGCGTATATCTAAAGATTTTCCCTAGAATAGCACACGCGTACATTTGGCCACCCCATGAAAATAAGAATGTATTAGTTATCTAATTTTTAGGGTTCCGTACCCAAAGGGTAAAAACGGGACCCTATTACTAAGACTTCGATGTCCGTCTGTCTGTCTGTCTGTCACCGGGCTGTATCTCATGAACCATGATAGTTAGGCAGCTGAAATTTTCACAGATGATGTATTTCTGTTGCCGCTATAACAACAAATACTGAAACAGAATAAAATATAAATTTAAGGGGGGCTCCCATACAACAAACGTGATTGTTAGGACTTTTTTACTCGCTATTAATAACTGCAAGAGGAATGGGGCTCCCATACGGTACGGAACCCTTCGTGCGCGAGTCCGACTCGCACTTGGCTGATTTTTTATTGTAACCTGTTCGGTTTTGGTCTTGCGTAACGTCTACTTACGTTAGGGTCGTCCGTAGCGAGGTAAACCCGGCGCACATCGACTACGGCCGTGAGTTCCAGCTTGTCGTAGTAATCCTCCACGGCAGCCATGTACTCCGCGAGCGGGTGGAGTTCTGCTTCGTGGACCAGCTTGTCCGTGCGACGGACATGGACTCTAACAAATAATAAGTACTTATCATCATTATATCAGTCATAGGATGTCCATTGCTGGATATATCGTTGATGAAATGGATAGGGCCACAAATAAGACGCCTCACTACCACCCCTACACTGTCGATTTTCCGTACGAAGCAGTTTGACTCAACATTTCTGATTCGTACCGCCAGGGAATGGAACAGTCTTCCTGCTTTCCTGTATTGCTTTTCAAGATCAGAGTGAATAGGTATTTTCTCGGTCTGCGTGCTTCATCTTCGACCACAACGTCGCTTACCATCAGGCGAGTTGGTGGTCAAGCGCGGACATTATCGCGATAAAAATAAATCTGGAGTCGTTTTTCAGCTAGCTTCCCAATAAATGTGACAATTCTTTGATGGGAGAAGACACAGCCCTTTCGCATTTAATCTGTGATATGCCTCCCTTATACATTTTCAATGATATCTTTCAATTATAGACCCGTTGGAAGGAATCACAACCAGCATGTTCTTGCAGTCATGACCTGCGAGGCAATTCTGTCAACCTATCTCGTCACCGAAGTGATACGCTTCCGAACTCCTCTCGCTTTTCTGACAGTTTCAAAGACTCAAATCTGTCAAAAAAAACGAGTGAAGCTCAAGAAGGCGTCACCTCAGCAACGAGATCGGTTAACAGAATTGCCCCGCTGATCGTCGCGCTGCACTTTCCAAGTGACTACATAGTACCTACCCCCTGCCCAGTCCTTTTTTCCCAGGAAAAATCCTTTATGGATACCATTCCACCCCGGGGGAGGCAGGGTGGTTATGTGGGAGTCCCACCTGAGGCGATGTACCCACTAAAAACCCTGGGGTGTTCCTTCTCTGCGCATCTGCGTCGGTATTGCGACAACGCTTCCACATCTAACTCAATCTCACTAACACACATCCGCTACACCGCCCCTGCCCAATCTAACCCCAACTTCCTAATCCACTGGGTTATATTATATCCTTGTACTAACAGAAAAACAAAAAAAACTTAAATAACACTTTCCGCTATGACTAAACTAATACTAAAACAAAATAAAACCTAGTCTAAAAGCCCCTCGGCAGAGGGTAACGTGGCCAGAATGCTGGCAGCATTGCCTCGCTGAATAGCAATACTCAGCTTTTGGGCGAAATAGATGCCAGCACGCTGCTCACGTGTCACCTCTACCAAACGCCTGGCCAGATCTTTATATAGAGTATGAGCGTCCGGCCCCCACTATTATATTATTATTATATCCTTACTATTATTATAAATGTGAATGTAAGTTTCTTTGTTACGGTTTCACGCAGCAACGGAGCAATGGATAGACTTGATTTTTGGCATAGATACATAGACTACTAGCTTTTACCCGCGGCTTCGCCCGCGTTATATTTTCATTTTGGCTTATGTTTATGTCGGCTGCGAAACCTAACCTAACCGACAAATATCAAAATACCTTATAGGAATGCTTTTGTTGGTTAAGTTACGGTTGAAGTGTATATACAACCCCCCGTGTATTCCCGCCTTGTCGTGGGGGAGGTCTGAGGCAGCTGAAAAGGCGGCGCTCGAAGTCTCCCTCTTCTTTGGGTCTTTTTCCCCAAGGTAGCTTAGAGGTCGGCACTCGAGGTTCAGCCGCTTTTAACTAAAGCAGCTGAGAGGATGGCCGGTAGGTTGCATGCCTTATGAGGAGTGTCGCAACTTAGGCGGGCAGAGTCGCTCTTGCGCCGCTGCATCCGAGGATTTTTTTTAATTATATCGCGAAATATCCCGGACATGAACAGGGGTCTTAATTACAAATGAATAAAAACTATACCTATATTTCAATGTTTTTGGCTGTTTGCAGTTATAATAAACATTACAATGGTACAGCAAAGTTTATACCTACTTGTTCCTAATTATTGCTTTTTTACAAATATTTGTGCAAAAATTGGATAAAATAGTTTCTAAGGCTTTTACGTTTAGATTAATTCCAATTTTTTGTTCTAAATCAAATCTCTGCTTTCCATAAACTGGGCATTCCAAGATTATATGCAGTGGAGTCTCCTCTTTTGTGGGTTCACAGATGCACGATGGGCTTTCCCTCAACTTAAATCGATGTAAGTATTGGGAAAACTCACCATGCCCCGTCAGCACTTGAGTTATGATTCCCACTGGTGCTATTTCTCTTACGATCTTGTATGCCGCCCTTGCATCCTGAAAATATGTTTTGGTTACCGCCGCTGTGTGTCCATCCTGATACCGCCGGTTCCACTCGTCAAAGGAGTCCTTTCGGATTTCTCGCTTGACGAATGAAACGGGGCAGTTACCTATCGTAAATAGGTCTGCACTTCGAGTGCTGCTTCCTTTGCTAGCTGGTCCGCTCTCTCATTTCCCTCCATCCCCGCGTGCGCTTTAATCCAATAAAGTTTCACTATTTTATTTTGTGCGTGTAGTAACTTTATGTTAGGTTTGAATTTACTGCTAAGGGATGGAGGGAAGATACGCCAACTACCGTTTTCAGTGCAGACCTGGAGTCACAAAAGATTTTTGCTTTTTCGGTAGCCTCAAGAAGTGCCAATTACTCGGCCTGGTACACGGAGCACCAATCGGCCAATTTCAGCTTGCGGGTACTGATCTCAGCGGCATCATCCCAAATGGATAATGCCTCCCCAACTTTCCTTTTAATTTTGCTGCCGTCTGTAAATATGTTTATTTCTCGGTTAAGATTTTGCTCTAGTGATGCTCCGTCTGCCAGGCATATGAACTCCAGCTCCTCCTGCTGCGCTGAGTGTGGCTTCTTTTCTGTCTCTCTATCTCCAGTTACTTGCTGGGAATAACCTTTCTTAGTTTCATAAAGCAAGGCTGCTTCCTGGACTCTGATATGACAGCCGAGGATTAGGGGCCGCGGTGGGATATATGGAACTGGTGGTGTGGGTGCCGCCACCTACCCTACCTTCCGCTAGGCCGTCAACGTGTTGGCAGACGCAGTGGGGCTGCAGGGGAAGAGAGGTGTCGGTATCGCGATGGCCGTTCTCACTGCCCTCTGCAGTTGAAGAGCCAGGCGCTGGGCTACTATGACTGACCCGCTGCACTGGGACCAGTGCGTTGGAATGCTGTCTGACGTTCAGTACTGGTTAGTCCCGAGTGGTGGATGACGATGTGTCTTGTGCTCCGAAACACTCCGTCATTATGGCGAGAGCGCAAGCTCCGTTATGCCCGAGTCTGGGCTAGCGCTGTTGAGTGCCGCGAAGGAGTGCGAAAAATGTAGGAACGTCCTAAACTTGCCATGACAGGTTATTTCTGGCGCTTAGACGGCTGCTACCGCAGCCCGCTCACTTAGTTTTTATCCTATCCTACGGGAACTGTTAAAGTTTTTGGGATAAAAAGTGGCCTATGTCACTTTTCGTCTTTCAAACTATATTCATGCAATAAGCCAAGGCAAGTTGCTCCGTTGCTGAGAAAAAAATATTGTTGAGTCCTACGGGAACCACAATTTTTTCAGGATGGAAAGTAGCCCATGTCACTTTCCGTCTTCCAAACTATGCCCACCCCAAATATCAAGTCAATCAGTTGCTCCATTGCTGAGAAATAGTTATTGTCCTATCCCATGGGAATCACGAATTTTCTCGAGATAAAAAAGTATCCTATTATCACTTTCTGTCTTTTAAACCATAGGTATCCATACCAAAAATCAGGTCAATCTTTTGCTCCGTTGCTGCGTCAAAGAGGAACAAACCAACAAACTTTTCGGATTGATAATATTAAAGTATGATGATTCTGTACCATAAAGGTAGAATAAAGAAACATGTTAAACCTCTAATGCTAGAAGATTTAAAAATATTTTTAATGTCAGACAAAATGACGGCCTGGTATTAAACGTCATAGTAACATGTAGGATGCAGAGGGAAAATAACATTTTATCCAATTTTAATGTCAGTTGTCATTTTCAATCCATACTTTATTTCCTCTTCAAGGGGATATAATGGTGGAAAAACAATTTGTCCCCTTGCCATGCTTCTTGTGATTTATAAAAGTCTGCAGACAATGTCACCTGTCATCTAATTACGTTTGGCTGTGACGTTTCGTTGTAGAGGAATTAATCACTTAGCGTCTTTGTGATAGTGGCGACAGTTTCGCTTTCGATGGTTTTTGTCCTGTCCTACAGGAACTATGTAATTTTTCGGGATAAAAAGTATCCTAAAGCTCCTTCCGCCTTTTAAACTATGTCCATGCCAAAAATCAAGTCAATCCGTTGCTCCGTTGGTGCGTGAAAGAGTAACAAACCAACAAACCAACAAACTTTTCGGATTTATAATATTAGTAAGGATAGTTCAAAGTTTGGAAAGTGACATAAATTGCTTTTTATCCCGAAAAAATAAAAGGTTTCTGTGGGAGAGCATGAAAATCAAAAAACGTGGGCGAAACCGCCGGCAAAAGCTAGTAAAGATATATTTGATCGTAGGAAAAATATTTTGATTTACCCGACTATAGGTGTTTTAAGGTCGATTCTTTCAATGGCGTCAATGATAGCTTTTCTTGTGTGATGCTGTGGTCTTAAAAGGTACTTCAAAATCTGTCCGACCCACCACGACGCCGGGTCACTGCTGAATCGAATAATGCTGCAAAAGTGTTAGTTAATTAAAAAGTAAGTATTGTACGAGTAAATTAATAGTCTAGGCCAGGTGAATAGCCTTGGACTCGATTTGTAAGTAGGTAAGTGTGTGTAACTAATAAATGGTAACAACTGCGAATCTCGCGAGACATATCATTTGATCTATAGTCAAACCGTTAAACTCAGACATCACCTGCGCGGTACAGGGGCGCCGGGGGAGACGACACAGGGGACTGAGACAGGCGCGGGCAGCGGGTCCCCGGCGCCCGCACCTGTCTCAGTCCCCCTTTGTCGTCTCCCCCGGCGCCCTTGTACCCGCGCAGGCGATGTCTGAGTTTAGCGGTTTGACTATAACTGGGAGTAGAGTTTTATGTGAAATTAGTTTAAAACTCTACTTATTAAAATTACAGCTACGCTTAAACGAAGAATACAAAATGGTATTACGCATAACGCCAATAATTAGATTTTACACACAATTAATTAAATTAAAAATTGGGAAGTTTTTATTAATTTTTACTTACGCACGTCGTGGCCCGGGGGCCCCGTATCATTGACTGCCTCGGTGGATCAGTGGTTAGTGACCCTGACTTCTGGATCAAAGAGGCGTGGGTGCGATCCCCACCCAGGGCAAGCATTTATGTGATAAATATAGGTGTTTGCTCTGTGTCTGGGTGTTATTTAGGTACTATCTTTATAAGTATGTATTTAAAATATGTATATGTAGTATATCGCAGGCTCTGGCAGCCATATCACAAGCTATTCTTAGTTTGGGGTCAGAGACCGTGTGTAAGATGTCCCCTAATATTTATTTAGTTATTGATACGGCAGATACCGCGGTAGCTGCGCCTCTGAATTAGATACACTTTTGCCTTCGAGCTTAGTACAACAGTTTATGTGCAAGAAAATACCACTAACACGGTATTTCGATGTGAAAAATCCTTCGAGCAAATATCTAAAGTCACAATCGTGCAAAACCCTGCCCAAGATATCTAGGTAGTGGGCAGGCTTTTTAGTTAGTCGTAAGGCGATTACAAGCCGACTACAATGCCGCACGATGCCAAAGTGCTCGGTGACAAGCACTAATTAGGTGACATAACGTTAACGTCGAGATTCGAGAAAACGGGTCATTGTGAATTATGAATATCCAAATCGGTTTGTATGGCGGCGCTGCTCGGACATTTTTTTACTACTTTCACTTAGGGAATGTGGCTCTGTAGATATATGCTCATAGGAAAAAGCATAAAATGCAAAGTTACCTGTGTACTAAATCTTGCGGAATGTAGTGAAGTGGTATTCCAACCGGCAAGTTCCGTCTGTAGACCGATAGCGGAATTAACACTACTTTGGCGTCGCGTTCTGATGCTGTGATTAAATAAAATTACAGAAGTCAAAATATTACTGCATAAGCTATGGAAGCTCGAAGTCTCCATTCGAAATATAATCAAAAATGAAGAGATTTGTAAGAGGACTGACGTTATCGACTTATCCCCGAGAATTGGAAAGTGGAAAAGCAGTAGATACTAGGGAGTGCAATCTCGGTATTCCGAGATCTCGAAATACCGAGATCTTGCACCAATTTCGCAAGATTAATCGTGCACCAAAACTCGCGCGTGATCTCGCAAGATTTGCAAGATTGTACAGTACTGTTAGAATCAGGCGGGGAAAAAGGGCAGCACCTGCAGTCAGCGTATCAATGCCTATCATCAGTGGTGCCAACAAGCGTAGAGGCAAGAACGGGCCTTTTCTGCTACTGGGTATTTGGCACTTAACATCCGAAGCCAGTTGGCAGACGACACCTAAGATATGCTGTGTTGTCTTAGGAGTTTTTTTTTTTAGAATAATCCGTAATTTTTAAAAATAAATGATTCAGTATTTTTTATATGTAAATTATTTAAGTATTTCGCCTCTAGAATAATAACTTTACCAAGTTTCAATAGAATACTTCTAAAAATTAAAAATAATTCGTAGATTTGCGAGATCTCGCAAAATACCGAGATCTTGCGAGATTATACCTCTTAAATCTTGCAAATACCGAGACTAAAGATTTGCTGCAAGATTGCACTCCCTAGTAGATCACTGACTGATGAATGATCGATGGGATCGAAAATTTATCAAGCTGACAACACGTACCGGCAAGCACATGTTAGGGCGTCTAAAGTGGACAAATGGCTTATTAATAGCAGGATCATACTGGAAGCAAGCCGCTTCCAATCACCTTCCATAGATAATTGGTATAATGCTGTGCTGATGCTCGTACTAAGCGATTCTCTTCTTCCTTCATAATGCGGACCGCCAGGGATTGGAATGCCCTGCCTCCGTCATTGTTTCCTGACAATTACAATCTGGATATCTTCAAGTCAAGAGTGAATAGGTATCTTCTAGGTCTACATACTCCATCTTCGGCTACAACATCGCTTTCCATCAGGCGAGTTGGTAGCCAAATGTAGCCCTATTCTGCATAAAAAATAATAATAAATACAAGTAGGTACAATTACCTGAGCCTATTCTGTATAATTTTTCGTAATAATGTTGTGTACAGTTTGTGGATAGCGGGTGGAACACATACGCCCAGCCTTGGTTTCTTCCTGACCCGTGGTACCGCCAAGGCCTGTCTCCTAGTATGAGGGTCCTCTCTGTGGCGTACGCGTAGATCAGACAACTTGCTAGGTAGAAAATGTCACAGGCGAAGCCGCAGTGCCACTGGAAAACAACGCTTTATACTTATAGCTCTTTAATTAATAGAATTCCCGGTATAGGCCGATTCATACAAGTTGGCGGATGTGAAGTTAGTTACAAGCTACGCGCAGCTTTATGTGAGCTTCAGTCAGGATTGGATATTGCGCAGCTTGTAGCTAACTTCACATCCGCCGACTTGTAAGAATCGGCTTAACCTCCAATTTGAAAAGTGACAATAGGTACTTCATAAGGGCAGACGAGTTTCCTAGCAAGGCTGCAGTTGTGTGGGTGCTGCAGGAACTTCAGCCTGCGCTGCACGAGGTCTCCGACGCGGGCCGCCTCGCGCCGCCGCCAGGACTCCAGCCCGTCGGAAAAGGGAAGGTGCTCTTGTACTGACAACATCCATCTGAAATCATTGGGTAGACTAAATGGTGTCCGGAAAAGCATAGCTGCAAAGACTGGTCCATAAAGATATGCGTGTCCGAACCACCAATTAAACTGCGCTAGGGCAAAACTTGCTTAATTTTAATTTCACAAACATTTTTACTATTTAAATAGGTGCCGCAAAACTATGAGTAAGTATATATACACACGCTGACAAATAGGTAACTAAGTGCTAGAACTAAATTTTCTGAATCTAAGTAGGTACCTAATATAAAACAAATAAAAACTTAACAAACTAGCTTGTAACGTAGAAGTTGGTAAATCGTGTGGATCGGTTAACAAAAGGCAAAGAAATCGCATACTTACAAAATTGACTCTACCCCATTAGTTATGTTTGTTATTTTATAAGTATGCGATTTCTTTGTCTTTTGTTAACCGATCCACACAATTCACCAACATCTACGTTTCAAGCTAGTTTGTTTAGTTTAGTTTTCTACAAAATATTAAGGATTCCACTTTGCCCCATCGCATCGGCGGGGTGCCTCGGTGGGGCATAGTGGAGTCACCCAATATATCGCAAATATACAAACTGTTTTCTGCAATCTGTTATTTTTAACCGACTTCCAAAAAGGAGTAGGTTCTATGTTCGTCTGTATGTATCTTTTTTTTGTGTATTTTCATCGATAATTGCGCCAATTGTGAACCGAAACGAAATATTATTTTTTAGTTCGAAAGGGTATACCTACTCCTGAGGTGGTCCCATTTAAATTTTACAGAAATCGATTCAGCCGTTTTTGAAAAAACCAACAATGATGTAGGTAAGCAATTCCAGCGAAATATCCGAATTTTGTACACGATGAACATCGATAATTTCGCCAATTGTGAACCGAATCGAAAAGTTATTTTTTAGTTCGAAAGGGTATACTCCTGAGATGGTCCCATTTAAATTTTACAGAAATCGGCTGAGCCGTTTTTGTAAAATCAACAATAATGTAAACAATTTTACCGAAATATTCGAATATTGTACATGATGGAAGGCGGTTTTGCCAGTTTTTGCGAAAAATAATTATAGTTAAATTGAAACTGTTTTATTTTTGATAAACATTAACGTAATGCTTTTCTGTGTGGATCCTGTGTCCATCAGTTGATCGTCTACACTACGGGATGTGGTGTAGTCGCCTCAAGGTTTATCGGAAATGAGCTATAGAATATTCAGTAATTTCTAATTTTTGCCTAAAATAATAAATTACCTTCTTCAATAATTATTATTTTATTAATAACTAGCCGACCCGCCCCGGCTTCGCACAGGTGTATTATACATATAAACCTTCCTCTTGAATCACTCTATCCATTAAAAAAACCGCATCAAAATCCGTTGCGTAGTTTTAAAGATTTAAGCATACAGACAAACAAACAGACAAAAATAGCGACTTTATTTTATACTATGTAGTGATAGTCACCTATTATTCTACATTAAAAAAAATCGTATGTCAACAATACCCACCTCTTCCTGTCAGCTAGTCCGCTGGTAACGGCAGCCATAATAACCTTCTGTTCTTCAAACGTCTCATACAATGCTTTTCCAATTTGATCCTGGATATAGTTCCACAATTCCTTGGTGGTGAAGTACAGTCGGCGGCGGAGAGTTTCGTATCTCTCTGGTGGGCCCTGCTCGAATGATGCCACGGAAGAGAAGGTTGGGAGAGACCCATTCATAAGCCTAATAAAAGAAAAGTTGTATAAAATATACTAAAGCGCCACACAAGTCGGCCGGTGAGAAGTTAGCCGCAGATGACACTTCGCCGTGATTCGCTAATTATTGCGCATGTGTGAACAATGACGACGCCGCGTTGCGTAGTGGTGAGCACAGGCGTAGGGAGCGCGCGGGAGGCATGAGGTTGGCGGGCGGGTGTGCCCCGGCGCGAGTCTCTCTGGCTCCCGCGCCACCTATATTTCGGCTTTTGCGCAGCGTTTTGCGCATAACTTCCCATCCGTCGATTTGTGTGGCGCTTAGTATACGGACGATTTTTACTAGGTACCTGCCTAAGTATTTTTTAATGCGAATTTCGATTGGCGAAATGTTTATCAAGTAAAAAACGTTAAAATGAAAAAAAACGAATTTAAATTATTTCATTTCAATAACAAATATTTTACACGCAATTTTCTTAAAAACAAAACGCACGTCAGAGCGCGATAGAATCACCCTATAAATGTTTTTTTTTTAAATCATTGTTGAATCTACAACTGAAACAAGCCGAACGTTTAGGCCGATCGTGCCTCTCTATCGCTTGTTCCGCTTTCGCGCTCGATTATGACAGAACGTGACACTTTTTCGTGCGTGCAGCCGACGTTCATCGATTTATAAGACGTTATCACGACAATAAATTAAACTCATAGCGCTCGTAGCGTAGTTTGACTAGGTTTCCGTTAGCGACACAGGGTAGCGATCGTCGAAGTTAAGCAACTATCAGCACGTGCAGTCTTCGAATAGGTGAACGCGGGTGGTATTTACAACAGAACGCTGCCGTGCCTCGGACGATATGTTAAATTGTAGACCTGGACCTACAATTTGTTTTTACCGTTTATTAGCCATGTCAAAGGCGGCTTAAACACTCCGTCTTACCACAAAAGTTTTACGCACATTTTAGACACTGTTTAGTTAGTGTTTACAGTGTTTAAAGCGTGTTTAAATCTTTTGTTGCGGTCTGCCATCAGGACTAGACATATGCACTCGGTTTTTTGTCAGTAGTACCATTAATGGTACTACTCACGTAGATATGCATGTATACTCGTACTTCGCTAGTACCACTATGGAACTAGCGACGTAGAATGTATTAATCATCTATGATTTTATAAAACGTGTATTTTATCCATCTTACCACAAAAGTTTTATGCACGCTTACATTACTATTAACATTTGTAGCGACTAACTTCGCTATATTCGCTACAAGATGGCGCTAGCTAAGCTACGAATTCTTCCGCCCACCAATCACAGGGTCGTATCGCTGCGCCTCAGCCAATCAGAAGCCGAAGTCTGCATCGCGCATACGAAATTTTCAGCGACGGCCGAACTATACTAAAAAAACCTAATAATACACTGTCGGATAGCTATCCCCGAGCACAACACCTCGCCCGGTGGAGTACTCCTTTGTGAGATGTTATCCTATCGTCATCCTCTCGACATGGACGACCAACCAAGTCCAAACATTGTTATTATTATTTACATTGCAGTACAAATTGCACGGTTAAACAGTGTTTAAAGCGTGTTTAAATTTTTTGTAGTAAGGCGGTATGTTTTTAAGGATCTCAATAGATAATAGGAAATAGGTACTCACCATGGATATTTTCGGAGCTCCGAGATCAGCCGACTGTGCCTCCGTTGTAAAATCTCTAATTGGAACAAAACTTCTTGCAAATTCCTTTCAAGGAGCTTGTCACTTGTGCTGCAACTGATTGACAAATCAAGTAAAATAAAATAAAAACAAGTAAAACTTAAATTAAAAATTTAAAAAACCCCCGACACAAAAACCTACCTAATAAAAAAAGTACGAAATGGTTATTCCATCCCCACTTTAACCCACCATAACTCTTAAACGGCTTAATCGATTTTTATAAAACATAGCTAAGAACACTCTCGATTAAGTCTCCTTTCATCAAAAAAAAAACTAAACTGAAATCGGTTCAGTGGTTCGGGCGCTATGATGCCACAGACAGACAGACAGACACAGACAAACAGACACGTCAAACTTATAACACCCCTCTTTTACGTCGGAGGTTAATAAACATTTACACAAGAAATTTGTCGTTCCATATTACCTTACCATTCTACCAAATATAACTAACTATAAATACTTACTACCTCATAAGCAGCGGTGGAGGCACGGTAATCTACCGTGCTAAAGGTAGTGACACCCGTCTAGCAATCGTGAGGCCGTGGGTTCAAATCCCGGTCTCATACCAATGAGTTCTTTGGAATTTTGGTTCTGCTGGCTTTTCGGTGAAGGAAAACATCGCGAGGCTACCTGCATGTGTCCGTAGAAGAAATTCGATGGCGCAATGTGAATCCACCAACCCGCACTGGGCCAGCGTGGTGGATATATGGCTCAATCACCCTTCGTGGGTAGGCCTACGTCTTGAAGTGGACTATTAAAAAGGCTGGTACAGTACAGTACTACCTCATCGACCTAAGCATCATTTTTCTTATTAGTATAAATAATAATAAATAGGTTAGCGTTAGAGCGCACTCCATCTCATCGATGTGGTCTAGGCCGTCTAGGGTGTAGCACGCTTCCAGAAGGTACATGTTAGATACCTACCAATTAATGTACTCTGTCCCAGATTGTATTTGAACCGAAACATAGATTTTTGGGTTTTTTTTTAAAGAAAACCTATGGAGCCTTTAGCTCTTTTAACAGGTCCCTATCTTTTTTCAGGCAGTCGCGTAAAAAACAAAATATTTTTTTAATAAAGCTTACTCATAATAAGATAGAAGGGGCGATAAACCCTACTCTTCACCCGATGACATAATTATAAACGAATTTGATACTGCGCAACGGCTCTCCTCGTTTTAATATAATTATACAAGTAGGTATTTTTTAATACCTACTTGTACTGTCACCGGGCTGTATCTCATGAACCATGATAGCTAGGCAGCTGAAATTTTCACAGATGATGTACTCGTATTTCTGTTGCCGCTATAACAACAAATACTAAAAAGAAAACAAAAATTTAAGGGGGGCTCCGATACAACAAACCTGAATTTTTAGACGTTTTTCGCTCTATATTAATAATGGTAACAGGTAGATGCTTGAAATTTTCACAGAATATTTAGTTTTATATTCACTTCAATAATAAATAATAAATATTTAAGGGGGGCTCCCATACTGTAATACTGTACGGAACCCTCCGTGCGCGAGCCCGACTCGTACTTGGCCGATTATTTAATTTACACGTATTTTTTAATATACCAGGTATTTTTTTTGCAGTGAATGTGTATAACACAGGTGTTCCTCACGTTTTTCAGTAGATAACTGCTACTATAGTTTCGATCCCATTTGGCGATCGTTTTCAAGACTCTTCTCGAGTTTACAGACGCCATAAAGTTTGATTCGATCTGTATGACTGTAGGTACACTAGCTACTCACCTAAAATTCACCAACGAGTGCGAGTAGATCAGCAAAGTCGCCGCAACAGATATCGTGGCAACACGGGCCCATGTCTCCAAATTACTATTTGTTATGTTAATATTGGTCCAGCCCATTGTGACTACCATAGAACTGCAGAATCTTTCTCTTCTGTGGTGACTACGATCACGGTAAATGGTATCTAGCTATCTAATAGGAATGTTTACTAAGGTATAAAAATTATTATTATAATTAGTCCGTCCGTCAGTTAGATTTAAAAAAAATATTGGACACATATTTTTTCTTTTGTCAATAAAACAATCAGTGACCTCGTCAAAGTTTGAGAGTGCGGGCTCGTGACAGCACTAGCCGGTACATTTGATAGCGGTTAGTGACGTCACACGGAACTTTAACGGGCTATATCTTCATCAATTTTTGTTAAATTGACAAAAGAAAAAATACGTGTCTAATATTTTTTGACAATCTATTTGACGGACTAACTATATATTTTAGTTAACAAGCCTATTAACGTGCGTGGGTTAAATCACTTTCCAAAAACACTTTTTGAAGTGAAACTTCTAATGTGACTTTCAACTAGTTCCATCAAGGTTGCGTTAAACGTTTAACGCTACAAAGGAGGGGGTATGAAAGCACTGTTGCGTCGAAGTTTCACTTCTTCCGCGCGGAGGGACTACACGCACTATTTCAAACAACATTACTATGTTGAGCATGCGAGTCTTTCTGTTTACAAAATCAAGTGTTTACATTTTTACGTTTGTGTTTGTCTGTTTTAGGTAATGGTTTGCTGTTTAGCTATGACTAGGCGGGTACTATACAGGGTTATCAAGAACTGGTGTACTAAGCCGAAAGGAGGTGATTCAGACTATCATTATGAACACTTTATGCGCCAACACAGAATTCGAAAAATCTATAAAATATTTTGTCGATTTCGAGTTGCAACTTTGTGGAACAGCTGATATTTTCTCGAATTCTGGGTTGGCTTCGTATACTAAGCGCCACACATGTCGGCGGATGAGAAGTTAGCCGTGATTCGCTAAATATTGCGCATGTGTGCACAATACCGACGCCACGTGGCGTAGTGGTGAGCACAGGCGTAGGGAGCGCGCGGGAGGCATGAGGTTGGCGGGCGGGTGTGCCCCGGCGCGAGTCTCTGGCTCCCGCGCATACCTATATTTCTGCTTTTATGCAGTTCTGCGCATAACTTCCCATCCGCCGATTTGTGTGGCGCTTAGTATACCTACTTATACGCTATAGTTATGGCACACCTACAAAGGCAACTTTAGAATTTCATGTAGATGTTCTAGATTCTAGACCTATTAAAATCGGTCATGTTCAAACAAATTATTTAAAAAAGCTAAAATAAGACTATAAAATTACAGAAATAGACTAGACCTATTGAAATCGATCATGTTTAAACAAATTATTTAAAAAAGCTTAAAATAAGACTAAAATTACAGAAATGATACAAAACAATTATATCGCACCATCATATATTTCATTCTCTCTTCTTACATCTAACAACATACGATCGTAACATTCTCGCTTAACATGTATGTCAAATACTTAACATTAATTAAAGGCTTAAAACTGGAATCCGATGCATTTGAGGTAAAATTACCCGCCATTTTGTTTAAGGCTGTTCGCAAACGAACGTGCCGTCACAGCCACAAACGCTGACGCTACATTCCGTTCAGTTATTTTACCTCTGACATTTAACGCTGTCTCTGTCTAACCTGTGATGTTTTGGGATGAATAGACTAAGATAGCGACAAATGTTAGAGGAAAAATAACTGAACGGACTGTACGTACAAGCAGCCGTTTCTGGCCTGAAGTATTTTGAAGTGAAACTTGTAATGCGACTTCCAACAAGGTTGCGTTAAACGTTTAACGCTACCATGGAGGGGGTATGAAAGCACTGTTGCGTCGAAGTTTCACTTCTTCAGCGCGGAGGGTCTTGCACGTCTCTTTTATTAGAGGTACTATCAGTAAGTTGCGTTAGTGGCTGTCACGAAACATTCGTCTGCGATGGCACTTACACTTGAAAAATACAGTTTGTTTTTCAGTATCCAGACTTAAAAAAAAACATTACTTAGTAACACTTAGGTCCTTTACAATGTTTAATGCTTTTGGAACTGATTTTCAATCGAGTTTTCTATTAAACGAACAGATTAACAACTATTTGTGTTCAGGTGGGAATAAATCGCAAAACATCCTTCAAGGGTAGGCCTATGTTCAATACTGGACTAAAAAAGGCCGTTATAGCACAGTACATAAAACAAATAAAGGGTACGTCTATGTTGAACAATAGACTAAAAAAGGGCTTTTAAAGCACAGTCAGTGTTGTTCCAAGTCAATTTTAGAGTGTACTAGCGACCCGCCCCGGCTTCGCACAGGTTTATTCTACATAAAAAACTTCTTTTTGAATCACTCAAAAAAAACCGCATCAAAATCCGTTGTGTAGTTTTAAAGATATAAGCATACATGGGGACAGCGGAAGCGACTTTGTTTTATACCATGTAGTGATGAATGTCAACCTCAAAAAAGCCGTATTTTAGTGAAAATATAGGAGAAAATTTGATAAAGTTTGGTAAGTTGTTAAATACACGTTATTTTCATAAAATAATTTATCACTACATAGTATAAAACAAAGTCCGTTCTCGCTGTCTGTCCCCATGTATGCTTATATCTTTAAAACTACGCAACGGATTTTGATGCGGTTTTTTTAAACAGATAGAATGATTCAAGATATGTAAAACACACGTGTGCACGGGTTTTTCTTTTATGACCTCTTTATTTTTTAGGCAGGCTGATTTCTTTGCTCTTCAGTCGTTTTGAGGCTCGGAGGTCGGGTGAGGTGAGGCTTTGAGCTTGGCGAGGACTTGTCCTCGTAGCGATTGTTCGGATGATTTTCTCCTTTTAGAGCTTTTCTTAACCCTTTCACTGCTGAAAACACACACGTCTGTGTTTTCGATTCTCACGCCCCGCGGCTACTACACACACCAGGCGTGTGCGGTAGCGTCTTCCCGCGCCTTGCGTGTGCGTTTTAGAATTAGCAGGCACCTTAAAAAAAGTACCTCAGCAGTGAAAGGGTTAAGCTCATTACTACTTTGATTGGTCCAGCCTTTTTGGCTTCTCTGGCTTCGTGTTCCTGGCGAAAAATGTCAATGGAATGTTGTCGTCGTCAGAAACTCGACAATGCAGACGTTTAATTGTTGATGAAAACAATTAAACGTCCGCATTGTCGAGTTTCTCCGGCACTACTTCTGGTGATTGGTGTTTCTGCTAGCCATTTCCTTCCGAGTTGCGATTCTTTGTGTTTTGGGTTTTTTCAGGCGCCATCGTAATTATATTAGCTAATTAGAAATATTTCTGTTTCACTTTAGGCATTGGATAGAGAGAACACTTTTTATGTAATTTAAGATGGCGCCTGCATAATTAGGCTCTTTTTTTTACGAGGGGGACATCTTCTAAAGATGCCCTGACTGCATTGGGGTGCAGTAGGGTTATGTGGGATTGTACCCACTAAAACCCCCTCGGTGGCCAGCCTTTGTGCCTTCTTGGGAGCTCCGGGATCTCCAAAGGAACACACCGGTGCTCCCAGCACTTTATACGACTACTCGCCTGGTGATTAAACCAGGCTTGTACCATCCTCTACGACAGCGTTGGCACACACGCTGCCGTCCTCCTCGGGCCCGCTTGAGTGGATGACCAGAGCCCCAACTCTGTCCACCCACGAGCCCAGGGGTCCCCTTTTAGTGGGCTCTTACTACAGGCAGGGGATACAGGTGTGTTTGCTGCACGAAGCTGGGGCGAGTCGCTAGTATATATTGAAAATAAGGTTTTGAAACTCTAGCTGCCTATGTTTAAAATTCCTAGAGGGTCTGAAAACCGTACAATAAGTAAAAAGCCGTATCAGGAACCTCACTTAGCACAATACATAAAACGAATCAAGGGTGGGCCTATGTTCACTAAAAAAAGACTTGTTACATCACAGTTATCACGAAACAAATAAAAATCAGTCCCAACAGGTCTATAAAATAGGGTATTATACTGAGCGCCACACAAGTCGGCAGATGAGAAGTTAGCCGCAGATAGCAGAGACAGCCGTAGAAGTAGGTCGTGATTTGCTCATTATTGCGCATGTGTGCACAATGCCGACGCCTCGTGGCGTAGTGGTGAGCACGGGCGTAGGGAACGCGCGGGAGGCATGAGGCTAGCGGGCGGGTGTGCCCCGGCACGAGTCTCTCTGGCCTAGCTATATTTCGGCTTTTGCGCAGCGTTCTGCGCATAGCTTCCCATCCGCCAACTTGTGTAGCGCTTCAGCAAATAGTAAAATCCTATTGTTTCTTAGCGGGAGGCCTAAAAATACCCACTACAACTGCATGATCTCTTTCGTAAGGCTCTAACGTTAACTGTTCTTGAGGTTTCAACTTGTCTGCTTGTAATTTCTTCACTTCAGCTGCGAATACTGCTTCGGGTTGTGCCGTAGAGTCTATGCATGAAGCCTGTAATGAAGATTCAACATTATCGAGGGTAGTTTTGGAAAAAAAATTGGAAGAATTTGTAAAGGTACCTCAGTGAGAGAGTTCATTATCAACATGAAATATTTAGCCATTTTGTTTTCATCACAGGAAAAGAAATTGCAGCTAAAAATATTTTAGACAATACAGAATGTTTGGTTAGATGTATATTTTTAGACAAAAACACTTCAACAAACATTTGTAGAATTTTGGTTCTTCCATCCCCACTTTAACCCACCATAACTCTTAAACGGCTCAATCGATTTTTATAAAACATAGCTAAGAACACTCTCGATTAAGTTTCCTTTCATCCAAAAAAAAAACTAAACTGAAATCGGTTACGTGGTTCGGGCGCTATGATGCCACAGACAGACACACAGACAAACAGACACGTCAAACTTATAACACCCCTCTTTTGCGTCGGGGGTTAAAAATAATGTGAAGTGATAATTTCAAATAAGTAAGTCAAAAGTAATGTCAACTATTAGTAATTTCTTTGTCATCTAAAAAGTCAGTAACACGATAATAACACTTATTTAACAGTATTAAAGTGTAAAAGAAACAGAAATATTCTAATTACCTATTATAATTACGATGGTGCCTTCATAATTGGCCCTATTTAGAATAGAATGATAGTATAATAGAAAGTCAAATCAATTCTATTTATTAGAGAAGAATTAAATCACGAAATAGTAGATTTCTGACAGAACTGATTAATGTAATAGATATTCAATTGGTTGAAAACTACACATGAAAATCAGTTGCCTTAAGACTTTAAATAAGTTTGCATTAAGTATGATTTCAATTTATGTCATCTAACCAAACATCCTGTACAGAAAAAATTACAAAATAATCTGAATGAATGTACGTAATATATGAATATACATTTAAATAGTCCATAATTACCTTAATTGATATAACAAAATGTCCACCGTTTTTGAGGAAATGCTGTGCGTTTAAACTGACGATTCTGGCTTGGTCGGGTTGGGCTACGTCAGCAAATATCGTGTCGACCATGCCAACTAACATTCTGAAATAAAATGAAGATATTTTAATACAGAAATAGGTTTTTAGGGTGTGGTAAAGAGGGGGGTTAATCTCAGAGAGAGAGTTCAAAGTTTCAACATGAAAGATTTAGCCATTTTTGTTTCATCATAGAAGTTCAGTATGCATTAGAAACTCTTTTTGAATCCTTTATGGTATTGTTTTGCAAACTGCAAGTATGGGCAGAGTCATACTTGTCGGCAGATTTTTTATCGCGGATAAGTCCGCTCTTGACCAGCAGCTCTCCTGATGGTAAGCGACGTTGTGGTCGAAGATGAAGCACGCAGACCTAGAAGATACCTATTCACACTGACCTTGAAAAGCTTTAGTTTGTTGTTTAGATCTCTTGGGAAACAGGAAAGCAGGAAGACTATTCCATTCCATTCCCTGGCGGTACGAATCAGAAATGTTGAGTCAAACAGCTTCGTACGTATAGAAGGAAAATCGACAGTGATGTGAAGTAAGCTACAAGATGCCAGATGTGAAGTTAGCTACATGATGCGTGAAACCCATTTAACGCGTAGCTTTATGTGAGCTTCAATCAGGATTGGATATTACGCAGCTTGTAACCAACTTCACATACGCCGACTTGTATGATTCGGCCTATACGTATTTTACCTATTTATTTATTTTAGATTAAAGGGAATTTTACCTGTATTTCAAAGGGTGTCTAGCGTCTTCAATAATAGGTATAATATTAGTCCTTTTCTTGGCAACATTTATTAAATCTCTACCGGATCTGTGTGAGAACTCCACCGCGTACACTAATCCTTCCTGAAAACATATTACATAGTTCAATAAGTATTTTTAGAAACAATTACATATATGAGTGAAAGAGAAAGATAGATCAGAATAGTGGGTGATGATTGTATAGTCAGCATGAATAGGTCAGGTGCATTTTTGTTTCATCATTTTTGTAAGAAATTAGAGTATCATTAAATTCTTCCGAGTCCATTTGCCGAATCAAAGTTGTAGGCGGCTGTGAAGTTAGCTATAAGCTGCGCGAAACCCAATCCTCGCGCAGATATTGAGCTTCAGTCAGGATTAGCTTGTCTGCAACTTGTGGCTAACATCGCACCCACCAAGAAGTTGATTCGGCCTTTAACATACTGCAGCCTATGCAGGGTTTTTCAGAAAGGGTTCACCATTCACCATCTAAGCTACTGGAGCAGTTATGCCAGCGGCCCAGAGCCACGCTCCGCTACTAGGAGCTGGGCTGGCTCGGGTAGACGCTGGAGGGGGAAATGCACAAAACACCCCATGCGGGACGTCAGTGCAGGACATATCGCCCCCACTTCGAATTAGAATGGTATACCAAGCCAAAAGGGGATGATTCAGATATTTTTATAAACAACTACAGAACTATGGAGCTAACCCAAAATTACAGAAAAAATAACGGTAAGTACGAGTCGGACTCGCGAATGGAGGGTTCCGTACTGTATGGGAGCCCCCCTTAAATAGTTTATTTTATTTTAATTTTACTATTGAAGTGAATATCCAACTAAATATTCTGTGAAAATTTCAAGCATCTAAAGTCCCCGTCACGAGAAGCTATAAATTATGTAAACAAACATCTTTTACTAAGTAGACATTTTATACTGCGAGATAATAATAAATTGACCATATTCAATCGACATGAAATATAGACGGGTTATATGAAAGTAACAACCAATTTAATTTAGTCGGATCATATTTTAACGACGCAAAGCGCTATCGTTTTTGTTTCTTGGTACCGGAATGCGTCCGTCGCAGGGATTGTAAACTATCGGGACGCCATTTCGAAATAAACGCGTCATTCGAGTTTCGAATGCGTACGAGGTTTCATTGCTTTGCATATATCGCGGATCTGGTTGTTATTGTTAATTTTGTTATTGTTTCGTTATCACTTTTTATTGTTGTTAAGATATGGTTAATATAAGAAGTAGGTTTTAAATTGTGAAGTAATTGGTTAGGTTAATTGGTACACCAATGGTGATATAGCTTATATAGCGAATAATTATTCTTATATAATATATGTTTATTAATATTTGTTACTTAATAATTTATTAAATCTTAAACAAATTCATTTTTTTGTTGGTCCAAATGTTGTGAACTCCTGAACACTTGTTGACAAAATTTATAGCTTCTCGTGACGGGGACTTTACCTGTTACCATTATTAATATAGAGTGAAAAACGGCTAAAAAATCAGGTTTGTTGTATGGGGAGCCCCCATTAATTATTAATTTTATTCTGTTTTTAGTATTTGTTGTTATAGCAACAGAAATACATCATCTGTGAGAATTTCAGCTTTCTAGCTTTAACGGTTCATGAGATACAGCCTGGAGACAGACGGACAGTGGAATCTTAGTAATAGGTCTTAGTTAGTAACAGGGTCCCGTTTTTACCCTTTGGGTATGGAACCCAAAATATAACTTTCATACACTTTGCCAATCCTAAATTGCGTTTTTTATGGGATAGCTGATTCTTTTTCTGGAATTCCTGGTTGACCCTATGGTAAAAGTTGATAAATAGTGGTCCGACTTTTCACTTTTACCCTTCACGAATAACCCTGCATAAAAGCCGGTATACTCCGCGCCACTCAAGTTGAATGTGAAGTTAGCCACTAGCTGCGCAATAGCCAATCCTGACGAGACGTGACGTGGAAGCCGCACGTTGATTGGCTATTGTGCAGCTACAGTCATCACAAAATAAGAGGCCCGTTTTGACAGTTCACGCCCATGAAGTTCTCTATTTTTTACCGATCGAAATGTGTTGATGGTAAATACATTTTTCATTGACGGGTACCGCCCACTCGGCTAAGTGCTGTGCATAACGATTTTTTCATATTGTCCACAGACTATTAATAATCGGTTAAGGAAAAAAATTAATCGATCCAGATATATTTTTTAAGCCGATTCGCACTTAGCCGGGATTATTTATTTAAATACTAGAGTTTAGATCAATTAATTTGTGAATTTCACCAGTTGCATTTTGATCTTCATTTAAAATTATAAGCTTGGAGCTCAAAGCCGTAAATAATGGCAACATTGATTTCTATACAATAGCTCTCAGAATCAATGACAAGTAATAGAAACCGTACTAAAATAGCGAGAGAATACATAACTTTGTCCCATTTTAATTATGAAATTTAAAAGCTGTTAGAAAAAGATGCACATACACTCGAACTTTCGTAATTTCGAAAGGTATCATTCGGCTGTCCTAATTCAAAAAGGTAGTAAGTAGGAAGATAAAATGATCAGAGATTTGAACCTTCTGATGGAACTAGAAGGTTTAAATTTTCGATCATGTCGAAAAAGACAAAGTAGACCAAATTACAACCATTATGACGTTCTAACTTGTAACTTTGATGTTAGACGACAGACAATGCGATTTTTTGACTGATGACATTGCTGAATGAAGCTTGTGCCAAAATTACTAAAGAAGACTGGGCAAAAGTGGTAGAAAAAACTCGAAAAATAATAAATGAAGACAATGACAGAGATATCAATATCGACAACATAATTGAAAAAGAAATAATTATAAAAACGGGTGACGATAGCCAACTGACAATTTGGGATCATCACCTGAAGAAAATGATTGACAGCATATTCACTTTTTCTCGATTTTTTTTTTTGATTGAGTGAATGTTATTTTAACCAAAATATTAAAGAAAAGAAAATTGACTTTTACAATATATATTCAAATCGATCAAATACTCAAGAAAACTTGAATCGATTTATCGTGTGTATCGAGTACCGAGTCGTATGGTTACATCACTAGTTACGTCGCGAAGGCAAATGTCAAAACGGGCCTATTATTTTGTGACGAGTATAGTGGCAAACTTCACGTTCATCAACTTGTGTGGCACAGAGTATTCAGAACAATAATTAATTTACTACACTTTTACAACTTTAAAAGTATAGGTCAAACAGCTTGGCGGCTGTGATGCTAATATAAATTAGCTGCGCGCTGCAGATAGTCCAAACCTAACTGTAGATCAACTATCAGCTGCATGAGGATTGGATTATTCACAGCTTGTAGGTAACATTACAGCCGTTAAGTTGTATTATTCGTTCTATAAGGCCCGAATTCCTCTGTCGCTGATGTCAGTCGCTGATGTCGGTCGCGCGTACGAATATACGTTGTGTTCTATGAAGCACCACACTGTGACGCTGACATCAGCGGCGCGCGAGTTGCTACGCGCCGCTGATGGCGCGCGTCGGTCTCGCTCGTCAGCGCCGCGTTCGTCGGTCGACTGACGCGCTATAGAACGCTATGAGCGTCCTCACTCTGTTCCCGACCGTCGGCACGCGCGCGTACAGTCGCCCGCCACCATGATGAACATTGATACCGAACGTGTGATTGCCGAGGTGCGCCTACGTCCTGCATTGTGGGATTTTTCGAATGAACTTTACAAAGATCGCGATGCCAGAGCAAAATTTTGGTTTCAAGTTTATTTTTCTATATTGACGCTTTTTTTTTCTATATTGACGCCGTCTCCGCTTGCGTAAGTATGCTGCAGCAACCAAACAATTTATAAACGGGTTCATAATAATATCCCAAATACAAACTCCGCTTCACAAATCCACAACAAATCCACTTGGAGACGCCTGTACCGTGGAGCGGTCAGTATCGCACTACGGATGTTTTCATTGGCGCTGATGGTCAGCGCGCTACGCGACTGACGGTACGCGACCGACGTCAGCGACAGAGGAATCCGGGCCTTATAAACTTAAAATAACGAAACTTACAGGTCCAACAATGTCTGAAACGTGGCTGACTGTGGTGCCGCTGGCAGCACCGAGGTACAGCACTCTGGAGCCCGGTGGCATGTGAATAGCGTCCACTCCACCCATTATAGCCGCTGCCAGCTTTGATCTGTTTCACAATACATACTACTATTTTATCTGGGATTCAATTGTATTCAAAGTGGGCAACATTTAAGTGGTTAAATGCAAACATCCTACTAATATTATAAACGCGAAAGTTTGTAAGTATGGATGGATGTTTGTTACTCTTTCACGTAAAAACTACTGAATGGATTTTAATAAAACTTTACAATAATATAGTTTATACATTAGAATAACACATAGGCTACAATTTATAAAAATATTGTGTGAATTGTCCAAAATATGACGATACATGTTAAGTAAAAGGGAAAAAATCTACCATCTCCGAGCTAATCTGGCGGGCGCTGCCAAAACCGCTAGAGTTCACATAGGCTACTTTTATTCTCGAGCTAACGCGGGTAACACCGCGGGCCGCAGCTAGTCTAATATAAAAATAAATTCAATAATCGGCCAAGTACGAGTCAGACTCGCGCACGGAGGGTTCCGTACTGTATGGGAGCCCCCCTTAAATATTTATTTTATTTTAATTTTATTATTTATTATTGAAGGGAATATAAAACTAAATATTCTGTGAAAATTTCAAGCATCTGCCTGGTACCATTATTAATATAGAGCGAAAAACGTCTAAAAATTCAGATTTGTTGTATGGGAGCCCCCCTTAAATATTTATTTTATTTTGTTTTTAGTATTTGTTGTTATGGCGGCAACCGAAATACATCATCTGTTAAAATTTCAGCTGCCTAGCTATCATGTATCATGTATAATCTATCATCTATCATGTATAATGGTTCATGAGATACAGCCCGGTGACAGACGGACATCGACTCTTAGTAATAGGGTCCCTTTTTCCCTTTGAGTACGGAACCCTAAAAATGCAACATTTAATAAACAGCTATTCAAAATAGAACATGGCACGTGGTATATGAGACAAATAAAATATTGATGAACTGTGTGATTATGAATTATTTGGATTCAAGAAAATCTTTGGCTATTACATTTTTGTTATAGGCCTTTAGTTATTACATTTTTGCTATAGGCATCACACAAGTTCGCGAAAATGAAGTTAGCTACAAGCTGCGCAATATCCAATCAACGCGCGGCTTTATGTGAGCTTCAGTCAGAATTGGATATTGCGCATCTTGAAGCTAACTTCACATCCGCCGACTTGTGTGATGCAGCCTATACATATGTGAAGCTTGAAACTAAATTTAATTTTACGACCCCTGAATCAAAAAATAGGGGAGTTATTAGTTTACATGTGTCTGGCCACATCATAATTATTTGGACTGGATTTGGATTTTTGAAGTTTTGCTGATGATCAAAGCATTCAAAACATTATTTCAACAAGATTTACGGGTGTGCAATTTCAAAATTTTTGATTTTATACTTTAGTTCACAGAGTTGATGTCATTGCAAATTATCTCACCTGAATGGGTTCCATACTCTGTATTCCACCTTTTCTCCTTCAGTCTGTGAACAAGAAACAGCAATTTTAGTCCAAATCCCTGGAAATAAATTTTTATGATAATTGATAGCTATAGTAGATCAGAAGTGGGTATGTGGATATAGTCTTCACGAATAGGTCAAGATTAGAGGGACCACATTCATCATGTCAAAAGATTTTAAAAAATTATGCAGCTATAATTGTTCGACTAAACAAACATTCATTGAGACATTAAACATAATTAATGTTTCCTAATATGTAGGGTGAATCAAACTTGTCTCATTGTTTGAAATTGAAAGTATCATAATAATAATGCAGGCATAATTGTTTGACTAAACAATATTCATTCAGACATCCTAATAAACGTAAACTAAACTAAAAAACGTAATAAAACTAAAACATATAATAAACATAAATGTGAAAGTTTGTAAGGATGGATGGATGTTGGTTACTCTTTCACGTAAAAACTACTGAACGGATTGAGATGAAACTTTCAGAATCAGAATAACACATAGGCTATAAATTATAATGATATTGCGTAAATTTTCCATATTATAACAATAAGTGTTAAGTAGGAAAAATTCTGCCATCTTTGAGCTATTCTAGCTTGCGCTCCAAGAAATGTCAAATTGTTTTGATTTGTTTTTTTAATTTCCACCTCCTTTATTAAGGGTGGTAAGGTAGGGCCTCGAAATATCATGCGGGCGAAGCCGCGGGCAAAATCTAGTATTAAATATAATAAGACATCCTAATATGTAGACATTGTAGAACGAATCAAACTACTTGAGGTCTGTGAAGTTAGTGACAAGCTGCACAGATCCTCTCTCCTTGTCCTTTGTTTTAATAATCGGCCAAGTACGAGTCGGACTCGCGCATGGAGGGTTCCGTACTGTATGGGAGCCCCCCTTAAATATTTTTTTTTTATTTATTATTGAAGTGAATATAAAACTAAATATTCCGTTAAAATTTCAAGCATGTACCTGTTACCATTATTAATATAGAGCGAAAAACGTCTAAAAAATCAGGTTTGTTGTATGGGAGCCCCCCTTAAATATTTATTTTATTTTGTTTTTAGTATTTGTTGTTATAGCGGCAACCGAAATACATCGTATGTGAAAATTTCAGCTGCCTAGCTATCATGGTTCATGAGATACAGCCCGATGATAGACGGACATCGAAGTCTTAGTAATACACAGTGTTTGATAGCACTCAAAAAATTTCCCTATGCTGTTTATCGCATTTACAGTTGAAGAAATGCATTTTAAATGCAAGAGTAGAACACCCACGTGTCAATTTCCAATACTTTTTTTTTAAAAAATAATTTCTATTTGGTGACCTTGACCTCAAAAAATGATAAAATAAATTCTGTGAGTGTATTTCATTGAGATATATTTTTAAGATTTATGTGGTTCGATGAAGGATTTTTAGGCGCATATTTTCCATTTTTTATTTTTGGAGAATCATCTTTGGTTACCAAGTTTTTAATAATTTTTCAGATTTTTGTTTACATTTTTTTTCTTCCAAAAAACGCAAAGGTGCGGCTTGTGACTAGTATTAAATGATTCTTTTTAATTTGATCAATGAGTGATAAAAAAATCACGTTCCAAATTTGCGTCGTTTACGAGTTATCGAATTTTAAAGTTTTGTGTTAGGGCTGTCACTTAATGTGACCTTTCATTTTAACTAGCAATAATTATTTTTTTCCTTAATTACAACACTGTATATTATTATTTACACAAAATATATCTCATGCATATATTACCTTCCATATACTTCTATTTGCAATTTTCATACTTACACAAATAATTTGTCAAGTGCGTGTCGAGACATGCGTATGATAGGTTTCCGTAGATGGTGACGACGATTATAAAAACCAATTTTTGCGATGTCTTTAGATGGTTGACTACTAGAAAACCGTAATAAAGTATGAAATTTCTTTGTGAGGTCATTGACCTCTGAGCTACGTGCATGTTTAAAAATTTTATATTTACCTTATTAATAAAAAAGTTATGATCCCACAGTGCTCAAAATAGTTTCCACGGATTTTTTTTTTCATGTGGTCTATAAATTCTGAAAGATTGATTATTCTATTTTGGATACTTTAGAAATTAAGGGGGGCACTCTTTTTTTAGGTTTGTCGATCTATATGTCAACAATGGTACATGTGACAAAAATCATTTAGGAAACCTTACATTCATTTTAGAAAACGTCCTCAACGATACATGTATGAGAGCTACCCCTTAAAACCACTTTTGCGTCGGCAATTCCCTTAGAAGATGGAAACATAATAACCCCAAAATCTTCAAAAGATTTAGAAGACGTAATAAAACTTTGCCTAACATAACCAAAGGAACCATCCGTAGTTTTAAAAAAGTTTCTACGGTTACAAAACCCTATACACCGAAGGAAGCATTAGGTTTCATTATTGACAGGAGACTAAGTGTAGAAACATATAAACTTTTGAGACAGGATTTGAAAAGTCTCGCGCTCGCGGAAAGGTACGTACAGTCATTTAACTGGCACCCAATGACTGTAACGGTACACAAAATTCTAGTACACGGTGAAGAGATCATACAATCATGTTCTCTTCCTGTCGGCATGCTATCAGAGCAAGCGGCCGAATCGCGCAATAAATTTTGGCGCTCAGATAGAGAATACCATTGCCGGAAAATGAATAGGAAAAAAAACTATGATTGACCTCTTTCACCGTGCACTGGAATCATCGGATCCATTTGTGTCTATGGGACACTACAGATACCGCCAAAGGTCGTCCAATAAGATTTGCCTGCCAGATGCCGTTCGTGAACTTTTGAAGCCAATTCATGAAGAAAACTTGCAGGCGGCGGAGATGATGATAATGATGATGATGAAGATTCATCAAATGTTGACGACTGCATGGTTATACTCAGAAATAAAAATGAATGAAACATAAAGTTTTCTATTGATTACAAATATAAATATTATATTTGTTTGACCTCAGTGACAACCCTAAAATGCACCATTTGACCTTAATCCATAACTCGCAAACGACGCGTTAGTGAAACTTGCGTTTTTTACTGTTGATAGACACAATTCAGAGAAATCTTTTAGTACCGGTTACAAGACACACTTTTGAGTTTTTTTAGAGAAAAAAAATAAAAACCAAAATTTGAATAAAAATTAAAAATAAAATAACCAGTGACGATTCTCCATAAATAAAAACTGAAAAATATGCGCTTAAAAATCCTTCATTAAACTAAATTAATCAAAAAAATATATCTTGATGAAATACGCCTACAGAATTTATTTAATCATTTTTTTAGGTCAAGGTCATAAAATGAAAAATAATTTTTATAAAAAAAAGTACTGGAAATTGACACGCGGGTGTTCTACTCTTGCAATTAAAATGCATTTCTTCATCGATAAATACGATAAACAGCATAGGGAAATTTTTTGAGTGCTTTCAAACACTGTGTAATAGGATCCCGTTTTTCCCTTTGGGTACGGAACCCTAAAAACCAACCTCAACAGATATCCTTTTTTCTCCGTACACTTCGGACCCGGGCACCAGATTCCTCGTCACCAGCGCGTCTTCCTTGCCCCTAGCTATGAACACTCCCGCGTGTCTGAAATGTTCATCAAAATGTTAAATGGTTCAAGGCAGAGTTTCGAAGGGGTTTTAGTGGGGTTTGTATCAGTAACAGAATATGTCTTCAAGCATTCGCTTTCAGAAGAACGAAAGTTATTGTTATTAACATCATTTAGAAAAGTAATGACAATTTTATTCATAAACAGACTTTTACTAGTTATTTTTTTGTTTACTTAACATTTCATGGATTTGTTTATGAATGACAAATGTAATCAGTATCATTGTATTATCAACTTTTACTATGGAATCAACCCTTATATTGCTAAAAATAATTTTGCTAAAAAGCCTAAGCATGGAACAGCAGACTTGAATTCGCTATTTCAAAATAGGTCCAATAGTAGATTAAAAGTTTTTTGTAATAACACAACTAAAACAAAAAACAAGGTGAACCAATTGTACAATTTCTTACTACAGATTTCCTAGATTATACCAGTATTTCAAAATAGTACATCCTGTAGTACAATAGTACAAGTAGAAAGTGACATACTTTCAAAAGTTAAATATCACATCTATTGATGGATGTCATACATTTTTGCTGATTATGATGAATTTTGAATATATTTTTAACCAACTTCCAAAAAGGAGGAGGTTCTATGTTCGTCTGTCTTTTTTTTTGTGTATGAACATCGATAATTTCGCCAATTGTGAAACGAATCGAAACATTCATTTTTAGTTCAAAGGGTATACTCCCGAAGTGGTCCCATTAAAATTTTACAGAAATCGTTTGAGCCATTTTTGAAAAATCAACAATAATGTAAGCAATTCGAGCGAAATATCCGAATTTTGTACACGATGAACATCGATAATTTCGCCAATTGTGAAACAAATAGAAAAAATATTTTTTAGTTGGAAAGGGTATACTTCCGAGATGGTTCCATTTAAATTTTGCAATAATCGACTGAGCAGTTTTTGAAAAATCAACAATAATGTAAACAATTCTAGCGAAATATTCGATTATTGTACACGATGGAAGGCAGTTTCGCCATTTTTTGCGAAAAATAATTATTACATAATACATACCTATGTGGCTCAAGTATGACTTGCTTGCCGCCTTTGAACCCGCCGCCACCTCTGCCGCCCCCGCCCCTGCCCCTGCCGCCGCCGCGACCTGCATAGTTTCATCAATTTTAGTCCAGTCTTGGTAAGATAGGATATAGTATTATGTGATTGGTGCATCAGTAGTGGGTATGTGGTATCGTAGTCTTCACGAATAGGTCGAGATTAGAGGGACCATGTTCTCATCATTTGAAATTGAAAGTATCATAATAATATAATCGGCCAAGTGTTAGTTGGTCTCGCGCACGAAAGGTTCCGTAGCGTTTGGGAGCCTCCCTTAATACGCTTTATTTTGTAATATTTTCTAAATAATTATTCTGTGAATATTTCAAGCATCTACTTGTCACTGTCATTAATATCATCCGAAAAATGGCAAAAAATTTAGGATTTTTGTATGGAGCCCCCCTTAATATTTATTATTTTCTGTTTTTAGTATTTGTTGTCATAGTGGCAAGAGAAATACATCATCTGTCAAAATTTCTATGTTCTAGTTATCATAGTTCATGAGATACAGCCTGGTGACAGATGGACAGCAGTCTTAGTAATAGGGTTCTGTTTTTACCTTTTGGGTACAGAACCTTAATAAAAGTTCAAACAGATCATATAGAAAATGCTAATTTGATATTTTTAAACTTTCACAATTTGAGCTGGTCATTCATATTTACTTTTTATTGGCTCTTAAAATGCCTACATTATACAACAACTCCAAATATGTAACAAATCAACTAGCTATTGTAAAGACAGTTACCTCCACCGCCGCGGCCACCGAAGCCCCGGCCTCCGCCTCGCTTCTCAAAGCCCCCGCGGCCGCCGCCGCCGCCGCCGAAGCCGCCTCGGCCTCCCCTGTCGCCCCCCCGGCCTCCTCTGAAGCCGCCCCGGCCGCCGCCGCGACCACCGCCGCCACCGCGGTTACCTCCGTTGAACTCTGTAAAATAATACTTTGAATTAGACACATCTTATGATCATCAATCAGTTGCAGGATGTTGACTGCTATAAGCCTACACACAAGACCTATACTATCACCCCTAAACTGTTGATTTTCCTTCGATATGTATGAAACAGTATGTATAATCAGTATAATGCAACATTTCTTATCATTCAACAATCCATATGCCCACAGAATGGAAAAGCCTGCCAGCTTTCTTGTTTCCGAACAGATATAATCCGAAGCGCACACAATTTTAAAGTCACAGTGAATAAGCATCCTCTGAAGCTTCATGATTCACTTTGGACCACAACATCGCTTCCCATTAGCATGGCTAGCACAGCAAGGGGAATAATCGGCCAAGTACGAGTTGGACTCGCGCACGGAGGGTTCCGTACTGTATGGGAGTCAAATATTTATTTTATTTTCATCTTAATATTTATTATTGATAATATTTATTATTGAAGTGAATATAAAACTTAATATTCTGTAAAAATTCAAGCATCTAACTGTTACGATTATAAATATAGAGCGAAAAACAGGAAAAAAATCAAGTTTGTTGTATGGGAGCCCCCCTTAGTTACTAATTTTATTGTTTTTAGTATTTGTTGTTATAGCGGCAACAGAAATACACCATCTGTGAAAATTTCAGCGTTCTAGCTATAACGGTTCATGAGATACAGCCTGGTGACAGACAGACGGACAGCGGAGTCTTAGTAATAGGGTCCTGTTTTTACCCTTTAGGTACAGAACCCTAAAAACCATCTTATCAAATTTTAATGTCAATTGTCATTAAGCCCGATTACAGAGGCATCATCGTAATTATATTAGCTAAATAGCATAGTTCTGTTTCTTTTTCACTTTGGGCATTCGATAGAGAGAACGCTTTTTACGTTGCTATTAAATTTACGCTGGCGCCTCTGTTTCTTTTTCACTTTGGGCATTTGATAGAGAGAACGCTTTTTACGTTGCTATTAAATTTACGCTGGCGCCTCTGTAATCGGGCTTATTGTCAATCTATAGGTACTTTATTTCCTCTTCAAGAGGATGTAATGGCGGAAAGACAATTTGTCCCTTTGCCATGCTACTAATGTGCAGGCAATGTTCAAGCTAGACTTATTCAAATTATCCAAAAAGCTATGAATGCCCAGTTTGAGTCTGAAGAGCAACTCTTTGTAGAAAAGCACTGATACAGGTTGCGGCATACTTATAAGTCTAGCGCTGAGCACTGTGTGGAGGGGATGGCTGCGCATGAGTTTAGTACGGCGGTCAACATGCGCAGCCATCCCTTCCACAGTACCCTCAGCGCTACACTTACGTGCCACTACTTGTAATGCATTCTGTTCAACGAGCCTACCTACATAAACTAGCCGAGCTCCTTTATAAGGGAAAAAGATGTTAGGTAGTTTTTCATTACTCTGTAATACAAACTAGCTATAAATATAACTGCACCCTCAAGCTAATTTTAGCAAACTTACAATCACTGATCAATCATTGTTTCCTTACTCGTATTTCTGCCATCATTTTATTGAGAATATTGAAGTTAAGTAACGTGAAATATACATTAGTAGGTGCAAATAGAGGATGCTCTAAGGCAGGCCCACACGTGCTTAATTTGGAGGCGACCTTGGAATGAATTTGGAAATAGTAAGAAAATCATTGGTAAAACTACTTAATATTTGGATACATGCGGATTACTTTAGAAATTTAGGTCTCATGCGGTTATTATGGCCTACTTTACGCGTTGATAAGCGATAAGACGCCACTCGGCGTGGGGCGTGCAGTCCTAAGCATAACCTCAAACCTCGCTACGAAATACGATTTAAACCAAGGCGACACCGGGAAAATCACGGAAACATGAAGAAAATTGCGATCTCGTGGTTAAATACAATGAAGAAACGTAGATAGATCCTCATAACCCGTAAGTAAAACTAAAAGTTATGGTAACATAACCTCTACATTTAGCTCGATAAAATTGTTTTGAAGGGCATATTTACTGTGCAGAATAAGTTTTACATCACTGGTAGTAAGACAACTAAGGGTTTGATACAACAAATATTCAAAGCAATAGCGTAATATCACTGGAAACGTAAAATATACCATGCGGTTGCCATGCTACCTGAGACAAACTATAGTTCGAGAAATTGACTTACCAGGTTTCCCCATTTGTGTCGCACAGACTGTTTACTTAACAACAAACAAATGTAACGATTTATAACTGCTATCTAAATACAAAAATAAACTTTATTTTCTTCATAAACCGCGCGGAGCCATCACGCCGCGCAGCTACCACCGGAAATGATGCCATCTTGAATAAAAATGTTACCAGTTACCAGGACAATGAAAAAATTGAAAGATTTAAAAATATTGCCACCAGATGATTACAATTTCTACTATTTTTGCATCACATCAAAAACTGTAAAAACGAGAATCTTGTGGCACCACAGAGCTAAGTGTAGCACTTTTTGTACACAAATGTTCACGGTATTATTTATGGAACCCTAATCCATGGTGCCCTTTATTAGGATTCGCATTCATTTCACATCCAACCGCTTCAGACGAGTGAAAACTAGGTACAGCATCGTCGGCAGAATTTGTCCTGAGTGGTGGATGACCCTTATCCAGTAATCGTCATAGTATTTTTTTATCGCTGCCACGTATACAAAAACAACACAACACAAACTCGGCTATAATAACAGACGGCTTATCAAAGATAACAACAATTGTTTATAAACGTTTCAAGTGTTCAAATCGTTAAAAATGGAAGCAAGCTCTTTCAATAAAATGTCACGGTGCGAATTCAAATGGTTGAACGAGCCACAAAAATGGAAACTATCCAATGACATTTTAGAGGTCATCACGGACGCTGAGGGAGATTTTTGGCAAGGAACTTTGTATGGCTTTCATTTTAATACCGGACATGTGTATGGTGTGAAAATTAAAGATGACTTTACTATGACCGTAAGTTTTATACTCTATTTTTCAATTATTTATTTTTAAAATACTGGAGTAAGCTTGCAAATAAGGCTACCCTGGTTGTCCGAACAGTTTCGATTGCACAAACCAACCTTCCACATACTGCCTAAAGGCCGCTGCATACGTGACGGGTTTTAAATCTGGGGGGCAATTCGGTTAGCCGATCTCTTTACGAAAGTGATACTTTCTTGAACCTCTCTCGTTTTTCTGACAGTTCCGACAGCTCAAAACTGTCAGAAAAACGAAGCAGGTTCAAGAACGAGTCACCTTAGTAACGAGATCGGTTGACAGAATTGTCCCGCTGAACTTAATTTTTAACTTTTAATCCAATTTGGCACTTTTCGTCCAATTACCGTATCTTTTATTATTTTTCATTGCTCTGAGTTAATAAGCAAGTTTTTATGTGTCCTAGGCTTGCTTAAAACGTAATACTATCAAATTCAAATAAGTAGTCTGCGTCAAATCTACGAAAAATAAAAGAGAGTAACATTACTGTTACTCTCCACTTTAGGAAAAAGTCGCCAAATTGGAGAATAACCGTAGAACGTTTAAAGAAGGACCGTTTAAATTCTACCGGAAGCGAAAATATACTTTGTTTGACAGAAATACCTACATTACAGGCATGTATCGAGGCTGAATTTTCTGAGCTCTATGATCAAGCTGGTTTGATGATTTATCAAGATGAAAAACTCTGGGTGAAAGCGGGAATAGAATTCAATGACGGACAGCCAATGATAGGGAGCGTTTACACTAATGGACTTTCAGATTGGGCAACAGGTACTCGTAATCTTTTACAGATTTTGTTTAGTTTACCTATTTCCTTCAAGCCTTATTTAATTGAATTTAAATTGAATGTTACAATATCATTTTCAATTTTGTATATATTTACAAAGCCAAAGAATATTTTTTCTTCAATTTTATTATATTTATTATTTTATGTTCGAGCTTAATACCCAAGTATAGGCCGAATCATACATGTCGGTGGATGTGAAGTTAGCTACATGCTGCGCGAAACCCAATCAACGCGCAGCTTTAATTGAGCCTCAGTCTGGTCAGGATTGGACATTGCGTAGGTTGTAACTAGTTTCACATCCGTTGACTTGTTTGATTCGGCATATGTATTATACAAGTATTGTACTTGCGGTATTCTAAATGTGAAACTATTTTCAGGTGTCTTCACAGGAAATCCTAAAAAGTTTTATCTTCGGCTCACTAAGAAGGACAGCGTCGTATGCGTGAAATACTCCACAGATAACGTAACATGGACTTTGTTGAGACTATGCCCCTTTGTGTCGGACTCAGTTTTCGTGGGGCCCATGACTTGTACCCCGAAGAGAGCCGGACTCGAGGTTAAGTTCAGTGGAATTACTATTTGTGAACCACAGAAAGATATTTTACATTCTAATTAAAATTATATAACTCACACCTCTTTATTTTTCTGATTATTATTCTATCACAAAAATATTTTTAGACGACTATGTTACTGAAAATTTACTGGTTTTCTTAGTGACATGTGATAAACATTTATTTAACTGTCTCTAAGAATTCAAATCTTAACTGCCCTTAGTTCAATGTCCAAGACTAATTAGGTATTTCCATATAATTATACAATAATTTAGATCCGTGAGTGACATGGCGAATAGTTCTTGGCGGAAGTACAACATCGGTTTGATGGATGTGAAATAAATTACTTATGGCCCAATCTGAACGCTCATAAGTTCTTCGTCTTGGTAAATCATCAAACCAGCTTAAACGTACCGTACCTACCTATAGCTTAGAAAAATCAGCCTCGATACATGCCTGTAATGTGCGTATTATGTGCAATTTCGTTTCCGGTAGGTAAAATCTACCAAAAATACCGTGTTCACTAATTATCAGCGGATAGTCTTGTATGCCTAAACGCACCCCGTTTACAGGCATACAAGATTATCTGCTTGTCCTTTTATTTCATTGAACTCGAATACACATCATTGTTTTATTTAGGTATTTAGTAATATTATACTCCTATTCCTACTGGTCGAACAACATATGTTGTATATAGTCAAATATTATGATCGAATCACTGACTCGAAAAGAAGAAGTAATACTAAGCCGAGAGGGCAATCATTATAGGCCGCGCCACATACGTTGGCGGATGTAAAGTTCAAGCTGCGCAATAGCTATTCAACGTGCGGCCTTCGCACATTATGTCGGGCCGGAGCGGGCTGCAGCGCCGCCAGCGCAATTTTAGTATGGAAATGCGGAAAATGCGGCCCGCTGCGCCCCGGCACAGTATGCGTTAGTTCACATAAAATACTAATAAGCGATTTGAGCCGATTTTTGCGCTGCGATGCGGCCCGACATAATGTGCGCGAACCTTTAAGCTTCAGTTAAGTTTGGATATACGTAGTATCTCTTTAGTTTGTGGATTGGATATTGCGCAGCTTGTAGCTAATTTCACATCCACCAACTTGTGTGGCGCGGCCTATATGAACTTTTACTATGTGACATGGGGCCACAGACATATACCTCTTATACGTCTGCGCATGGGGCCAGAAATTTCGCAAAAAAGTCAGCTATTCCGTACAAAAAGTTCGTCGGCTCTCGATAAAATGTATGAAACAGTTGATCTATTTCCGCGGCTTCAGTGTTGGTCTCATAGTAAAAGATGGTCTTAGTGATAAGTAAAATGATGTCCTAGGATGTCTGTCATCTAGAGTGGACTCAATTTAAAGTGCTTAAAATATAATAACGATAATATTTTCGATAACCCAATCCTCGGTGAGCTTCAGTCAGGATTGGGTTATATCTTCTATACCAATATTATAAAGAGGAGATTTGATTGTCTGTTTGCATCGAATAGGCTCTGAAACTACTGAACCGATTTGAAAAATTATTGGGAAGCTGGATAGTCGGGTGTCATACCTAGGCTATAATAGGTATATTTTTAAAAAAAAATAGGGATTCTTACTATAACTCCAATAATGTAAACCAAGGTGTAAAAAAATTACCTAAAATATTCTTTACATCTCGTGCCCTGCGAAAACTATTAATGATAGAATAAAATAATGTACACAATGACATCATTTTATACAAAAAATGTCGCGCCAGCGTATGTATAACTGTTATAGTTAAGCCACAATATGTATTGTGTTCTTTTATTTTAAAAAAATGATTGAAATGCCGCCGCAAGAAAAATCTCTTGATTTAAACTTGGTATTAATCCTTATCAAATAATTACTTTATATTCAGTCTTCATACAAACGGTCGGAACGCGAATCATACCTATGCGCATCGAGCTTAACGTTTTAACATTTTTCTTGTATGATGAATTTAGATAATGTAACCGATTTATTGTTTTTACTGTTTATATTTTTACTATTTATTTTGTCATTTTTGTGACGAGATATTGTCTGATGCTCAACACTGACTATTAATTTAAGAAGTGGTTGTAACTCAACATATTAATAAATTATTTCATTTCATTTCTTAGTAAGTGTGTACCAGTCAGTCGCGGCGCGCCGTAGTGACGAACGAACGTGTGGGTTTGCAACTAGTATCAAATAAAACAACGGTATACAGGATTATTTCTAATCAATTAGCATCCTTTTAGGGGCTTGTTTGTACATCAAAACTAATAACTTTTGTTCTGCAACTTTTCTCAAAACTCAAAAAAAAAATTGTTGTTCCATAGAAAAATGTCGTTCACCCGTGTGTTCATCTGCAACAAAATGTATGGAACAGCTGTTTTTTTTTTGAGTTTTGCCAAAGTCGCAGAACAAAAGTTGTTAGTTTTGATGTACAGAATGTGCCCCTAAAAGGATGCTAATTGATTCGAAATAACCCTGTATAATAATAATCAACATAATTCGTCATCATCGTCACCCCCTCTACTGCTGCCGTAGCTATCTCCGTCCTGCTCCATCTCATCATTATTGTCATCACCATCATCAGCCTCGACCACGACTGCTCGCTGTCTGATTTGTAATTCTATACCAATCTTCTTCCTACTGACCTCATTCACCGCTATATGACGGAAACCGCAGTATAACGAACGCTATATAACGGACACCGCTATATTATAACTTTAACAGACAAAAGAAAAATGGACGAAATCAAAAGCACTCAGTCAGTTACAAATTATCAAATAAAACAACGGTATATTATAATCAACATATATTATTCCTCATCATCGTCACCCCCAGTACTGCTGCCGTGGCTATCTCCGTCCTGCTCCATCTCATCATTATTGTCATCACCATCATCGTCAGCCTCGGCGTCGGATTTGAACTCCTCATCAGACCAAGACTGCTCGCTGTCTGATTTGTACTTCTCTACCATTTCTATATCTTCTTCTTCCTCTTCTTCTGACGATGTGTCTGGAAGAGGATACAACGGGTTAAGTGAAGGTTCTCAATGTTATTTTTAACCGACTTCCTAAAAGGAGGAGGTTCTATGTTCGTGTGTATGTATTTTGTTTTTGTGTATGTTCATCGATAATTTCGCCAATTGTGAACCGAATGGAAAAATTCTTTTTTAGTTCGAGAGGGTATATTCAATTTAAACTAACCCATCTCTATTGTACAGTCGCATTCTATCAATTGTAACTTAGTTAACAAAGGGCACAGACCCTGGAGTCTGTGGATTTAAATTAATATAAATTAAATTAAAATTAAATTAAAATTAAATTAAAATTATAGAATTTAAATTAAATAAAAGGGTATTTTCCCGAGGTGATCCCATTTAAATTATACGAAAAAAACAACATTAATTAATGTAAGCAATTCGAGCGAAATATCCGAATTTTGTACACGATGAACATCGATAATTTCGCCAATTGTGAACTGAACCAAAAAAATATTTTTTAGTTTGAAAGGGTGGTCTCATTTAAATTTTACAGAAATCGGCTGAGCCGTTTTTGATAAATGAACAATAACGTAAACAATTCGAGCGAAATATTCAAATTTTGTACACGATGAAAGGCGGTTTTGCCATTTTTTGCGAAAAGTAATTGAGTAAAAGTACTGAGGGCCGAGTGGTAGATTTCAATGTTCAAAACCTGCTCGTTCGCGTTTACGTTTGATGTGATTTCTATGGAAATGGTACAGCGCCATCTTGTGTCACGTGAGTGTGTGTCAGTGTGAGTTTTATTTACGGTAATTAACCCCCGACGCAAAAGAGGGGTGTTATAAGTTTGACGTGTCTGTTTGTCTTTGTGTCTGTCTGTCTGTCTGTGGCATCATAGCGCCCGAACCACTAAACCGATTTCAGTTTAGTTTTTTTTGGATGAAAGGAGACTTAATCGAGAGTGTTCTTAGCTATGTTTTATTAAACTCGATTGTCTGTGTGTCTGTCTGTGGCATCATAGCGCCCGAACCACTGAACCGATTTCAGTTTAGTTATTTTTGGATGAAAGGAGACTTAATCGAGAGTGTTCTTAGCTATGTTTTATAAAAATCGATTGAGCCGTTTAAGAGTTATGGTGGGTTAAAGTGGGGATGGAAGAACCAAAATTCTACAAATGTGCCCAAAATGGTTGTCAATTGAAAGTTTGTTGTCAAATATTTTTGTGTCGGGGGTTTTTTAAATTTTTAATTTATAATGTTATATAACGAGCGGCAAACCGATCGATCAAGCCGCGAGAAAGCGATCCGATTGCGGTCCAGTACAAAGGATCGCGCCCGCTTTTTGACCGACGAACCACTAAGTTTTATTTCAATTGTAATCTTGAAATAAATGTATTTTGTTGGACATTCACAAGTATACACTATGTGTATCTATGTTGAAAAATAAATGAATTGAATTGAATTGGAGGAGGTACTCAATTCGACGAGTATTTTTTTTTTTAATGTATAACCATGGATAACTTTTTACGTATTTGGTCCGATTTCAATAATCTTTTTTTTATTAAAAAGAATATACTTCGAAATTGGTCCCATTTATTTATCGAAATCGGCTGAGCCATTTTTGATAAATCAACAATAATGTGAAAAATACTCCTTCGAAACGTGCGAAATATACGCGGATTCTGTACACGGGTGAAGTCGGTCATGCTATTTTTTGAAAAAAATAATTATTATGTGTCAGGTTGCATACACATTCGAATATTACAAAAAAATCCCGTCCCGGATCGCGATCGCTCCCGCCTCTGTGTGACGAGAGCTTTAGTCAAGCGTGTGTGTCAATGTGCTCGCGTGTGTGCTCGGCGCGCTCGGTCAACGCGACGTCAAAGTAATTCGATTTGATTTGCAAAACTCCCACTCGGCACTCTGTAGGAAACTACTGTACGAAGTAGTGCGCGTAGACTCAAGGCACGTATGCTACTTATTATCCCGAAAAAAATACAAGGTTCCTGTGGGAAAGCATAAAATGGAAAACGCGGGCGAAGCCGCGTGCAAAATCTAGTATTCTATACAGGGTGATTGGTAAATAATTAGCATCCTTTTAGGGGCTTATTCTGTACATCAAAACTAACAACTTTTGTTCTGCGACTTTTGTCAGAGCTCAAAAACAAAAATCTGCTGTTCCATACATTTCGTCGCGGGTGAACGATATTTTTCTATGGAACAACAATTTTTTTTTTAGTTTTGAGAAAAGTCGCAGAACAAAAGTTGTTAGTTTTGATGTACAGAATAAGCCCCTAAAAGGATGCTAATTATTTACCATAAACAACTAAAATGAGATAAGTAAGTTCGCATAGGCCGGGTGGCGAGCCCTGGTGTCAGAGTTTTTAGGCCGCCCGAAGGCCTCTGACATGGCTAAACGGTTAAAACAACCGGGGCCTACAATTTAACGTGTCATCCGAGCCACGGTAGGGCTCAGTTGGAAAATGCCACCCGCGGTCACCCATCCAAGTACTGACCGTGCGGAACGTTGCTTAATTTCGGTGATCGCTGACAATCACCTAGTCAAACTACGCTACGAGCGCTAAAATGAGATGAAAACTATAAGTTTATGAGTAAATGATTTTGGCTTTAAACAGTATAAAATCTCACCATTGTACTGTAGCACGGGCGCCTGTTCCTTGGTTTTTTTCGAGTTGCTGCGTTGCTTCATGGTCAACTCTACTCGACCACGTAAGTTCAACAGCTGACAGAGGTGGGATCGTCTGCAAACGCAAAATAATACATGATTATTAAATAATAGTACATTACTGCAGCAGCCAGCAACTGAGGCATTGATGGACGTGCGTGAGTTGTGGGCCGAGGCGAAGCCGAGCCACACATACGTGAGTCCATCAATGCCTAGTTGTGGCCAAGGTGCGTATAGTATACTTAAATTAACTTCATTGAGGAAACTCAGGACCTATCGATGAGAACATAGCCTACAGCCCTACACTATGGAAAAGGTACTCGTAGGTGAGCTCTGTTTTGTTCTGGGCGCCTGGTACTTTTGTCTTGCATTTCTTCTTTTGTTTTGTAAATATAAGCCTATTTTGAATATTATTACATTTTTTGACCGACGAAACGGAGGAGGTACTCAACGCGTATTTTTTTTACATAGTGGTCCGATTTTGAAAATTCTCTTTGGAAGGAGTATGCTTCGAAATTGGTCCCGTTTAAATTTTATCGAAATCCGCTGAGCCATTTTTGATAAATCAACAATAATGTGAAAAATGGAACATCGATCCGTGCGAAATATTCGCGAATTCTGTACACGGGTGAAGTCGGTCATAATTTTTTTTTCGAAAAATAAGTAATTATAACTTATTTGTTTGATTGGTCATACTTCAAAGGTGGCCATTTAAATTTTATCGATATCCGCTGAGCCGTTTTTGATAAATCAACAATAATCTAAAATTGTATGCACCAATTCCAGCGAACTATTCGAATTCTGTACGCAATTGGAGTCTTGTTGTTGGACTAAAAAAAACGTTCCATTAAAAAAAAAAATAACATGGAAAAAATAACCGGCCGCTGCTAGCATGTATTTGTCCAGTACAGCAATTCCGATTTATCTCCAAGAAGGTTGTCAAAGTAATGATCACATTTCCAAGCATGTTTGAGAAAAAAAAAATAGTTTAATATTATCACAAGCTTTAACCTGCAGCTATACTAGGAAATCTCTCAAAATTACGAGACCATTAAGAGGCCCAGAGGGCTTAGCATACGGACCATAAAATTATACTATCGACGTGTCAGAACATGACAGAGTTATGATGAAGCATATATCTGTCACCTTTGCACACATCGATAAACTCTTGTCGTGGTCTTGTAGACTAAGGACACAGGACTCAGGTTGTTAGCCACTGAACCAAGCCAGTCAAAATGAACCAATCTAGGCAGTCAAAATGAACCAATTCATATTGTACTGTACCAATCTTTTGATATGACCTACGAAAAGTTATTGTGGCCAACGTTGCTGAACTTTGGTGATCGCTGTCAAACACCTAGTCGAACTACGATATGAGCGCTATAGGCCGAATCAAACTGTTTGACGACTGTGAAGTTCAATTCCAATTTCTCGCAGCTGTACGAGCTTCAGTCAGGATTGGGTTTTCCGCAGCTTCACAGCCGCCAACAAGGTAGATCAATACAATCTTCTTCTATATGTCGGGGACTGAGACTAATCGTGTAAATCACCCGCAATCGTTATTTGTGGGTCATCCATTAGTATGGCTCGCTGGCGGTCTCCAGTTGTCCATCTCACCAAAATAAACACTCTGTACTACTACAACGGGTGGTTATGTTGACCTAGTATCACTTGGTAATTAATTTAACAAGAATTTTCGAAGATGAAAACGGATTTTAAAGTCAATAGGTTGGCACGGGTGCAATGCCGCCTTGCGTTCGGAATAGAATGAAGTTTCTCGCCCATCTGTCATTTCATTCCGACACAAGCATGCAGTGTTGCCACGTGCGACCCCATTCAGGTGATACCCACTTTAAAATCATCACTATTGCTATCAACTAAATGCAACTATGCTGTCTCGCTCCGTCATATATATAAAAATGAATTGCTGTTCGTTAGTCTCACTAAAACTCGAGAACGGCTGAACGGATTTATCTTATCTTAGTCTTGAAATGTTCGTGGAGGTCTAGGGAAGGTTTAAAAGGCGAGAAGTGAAACGAAGTTCGCCGGGTCAACTAGTATATCAATATATACAATAGGCATGATGACTGGGTTAAAAAAATATTATTATAATAAGTCTGTGAGTTATATATATTGACCGACGAACCATACCGGAGGAGGTACTCAATTCGACGCGTCTTTTTTTTTATGTACATATAACCACTCATAACTTTTTTCATAGTAGTCCGATTTCAATAATTCTTTTTTTATTGGAAAGAGTATACTTCGAAATTGGTCCCATTAAAATTTTATTGAAATCGGCTGAGATATTTTTGATAAATCAACAATAATGTGAAAAATGCTACATCGATCCGTGCGAAATATTCGCTAATTCTGTACACGGGTGAAGTCGGTCATGCTATTTTTTGCGAAAAATAATTATCAATAAATATTGGACACGTATTTTTTTTCTTTTATCAATCATACAACAAATGACAAAGATAAACCTTGTCAAAGTTTGGGAGTGGGGGTCGTGACGTCACCTCTCTTACAGAAGTCTATACATTTGTATGGCACTTGTGACGTCACGCGGAACTTTGACGGACTATATCTTCATCAGTTTTTGGTTAATTGACAAAACAAAAAATACGTGTCTAATATTTTTTGATAGTCTATCTGACGGACTAATTATATTTTTTTTGTCATCATGAATATTATAATAAGATAAGATCAGCCCGAGACAGGGAAAACTGGCACAAGGGAGAGGAGGCCTATACCCAGCAGTGGGTCGATACAGGCTGATGATGATGATGCATATTATTATTTTATAAATATATATTTACCTGTGAGTGAATATAGCGAGCAGCCTGGTGAACTGGTCCGCATGAGGCGAGGTGGTGAGCAGTAAAGCTCCGTGATACGCCGTCTGCCTGCAGCCACGTGCATAATATATTGTTTATATACCTGTGCGTGAATATGGCGAGCAGCCTGGTGAGTTGGTCCGCATGAGCCGAGGTGGCGAGCAGTAAGGCGCCGTGACACTCCGTCACCGCCTGCAGCCACGTGCACACCGTCGCGCACCTGTAACATAGTGGTACATTATGCACCTAGGGCACAAAGTCGTGTATTTTATTATAGTACATTATCATATAAGTGCGGTAATTTTCCAAGCGCACGTATGTCATACGACGTTTTATAACATATTTGCGAGGAAATTAATAAAACTCTGACTTTGAGTGAAAGTCGTGCATCAGTCAAAGCATCGTGCGTTTTACATTACAATAACGCACAAGTGCGTAATGTCTCTCACTCTCTTGAGTGAAAGTAGGAGAAACGAGACCACAGAGTTCTGCAGTCGGCGGCGGCGTGCGTTTTACATTACAATAATGCACAAGTGCGTAATGAAATATATGCCGTGGCGCCAAGGGATTAAAATAAGACACCTAGTCTGTTTCTCGATCTCACTATATTCTATTTAACTATCGAATAACAACAGCTTATATACTAAATTATATCTACACATTGTGATTTATCTTAGTCACGTAAAACATCTGAATCACGAACTAGTTTACTTATCTAAAACATTCCATCGAGCTGCAACAGTACTTCCCCCTTGGAAAAAAATGTAATATATATTCACAAACTCGTATTACCTTAAAATACATAGATATAACAAAATAAACAAAAATCCGATCAATTATGTTGCAGCGACTTCGCGACTTTACAATGCGTCAGCAAAAATTAAACCCACTGGCTTAGTCAGCTCCGTAGGCACGTGCTTCTATTGTCTTTAAGTACATTCACTGATCAACCTTAACCTTTACTTATCAATTGACATAACTCTATTAAATAAAATATTCTAAACATTCCGCATAGTTACACTTCGTCGGTCAATTGGCACGTTTTTCGATTTGCAGTATGACGCTACTCGAAATTTGATGACAAAGCTCTAACGCAGCAAACACTTACTACTACTGATCTAATTACCTAGTAAAATATAGTTTACAAAACAATGAAACTGAATGTAACAATACAAAATATACAGTTGAAAACAAAAATATTTAACACAATTCGCACAAAAATACTATCTCATCACTTAATCTATGAACTTGGACTTCGACATTTTTGGGCAATACACAATTTCCGTTTAATTTCACGTTCCTATATACCGATTTCACTGATTTTATCCTGAATTTGCACAAAAGACTAAAACAATGTTGTCACAACACACTTTTTCCGTAATATCTGAACATTTCAAATATCTTCACTCGTTCGCAGCTTCAGCCATATTTCCATTTCGCATATTCTCTATAATATATCACTGACCAGTCGTTTGGCAATGGAAACGAGTCTGGGCAAATCCTCCAGTACTACGCAATTTACCGCCACCTTCGATTTGTCCTCGTACGGTGGTGCCAACTTCGAAAAAATACTTGCAGATCCAACCTGAATTTTCGGCGGCAGCATTGGCATCTCAAGTTCCTGTGGTCCTATACTCGGCTGCTGGCAACTGCTGATTCGATTTCATCAATTCAAACGTAAACAAAATACCAAGGGTTATTCGCGTTTCATTGCAGCTACAGAACCCTAGATTTGGCGTTTACTCTTATCTTCAAAACTTGCGTGACAAACTGCTTCTCGTCAACCATGTGATTTGTGCTGTTTTTCTGACTTGCCAGGTGGAGATGTCCCGTACAAAATGTCCTCAAATTCCAAAATAAGCTTCCAGAGTCTTCTTCGCGCTCGCCAAGTGTCGATGGTTACCGTTGTGGTTGCCGTTGTGATGTGGGGGTATAGGTATGACGTCATCCAGCGGATTTATCGTCAAACCCCAAATCTTCTTGCGTGCTCACTACATTTCGCGTCACTTGGGTCGGGGGGTCACCACTATGCCGGTATGGCAGTGGGACCCCAAACTGATACTGCACTCGGGGTCACCAATATGCCGTGGCGCCAAGGGATTAAAATAAGACACCTAGTCTGTTTCTCGATCTCACTATATTCTATTTAACTATCGAATAACAACAGCTTATATACTAAATTATATCTACACATTGTGATTTATCTTAGTCACGTAAAACATCTGAATCACGAACTAGTTTACTTATCTAAAACATTCCATCGAGCTGCAACAAAATACATTACGATATTGAAATTGGTGTAATTACAGCCACTTTACGAGCAAATATGTTATAAAATTAGTTTAATGTTTGCACTCATATTCTGACCTTACTGCATGATGTGACAGGCTCAAAATCAGTAAACCTTGTTATAAATATCTTCAATTAGCGCGTGGACTTTTAAAATACTTATTATTAATCTTCCGGATATTCATGACATATACACCTTGAAGGAAAATATGCGCGATAGCAGACGCCATAAACTCCTCTTACAGCCTACACCATCACAAACCAACACTGCACATCACATCCTCTGCAATAGAGTTGTCTACAATTGGAACAGGTTGCCTGAGGATGTAATCTCAGCAAGAACTATAAACACATTTGAGAATAGACTGGACCTTTGGATAAAGAAGGAAAACATTTCCTTGACAGATAAATACTAATATAATTCGACTCTGCTTGATATAGGCACATCAGTATACACTGCTCGCCTATAAACAAATAAATAAATAAATAATATTTGGAACCAATTTACAATATTTTTGAAAAGTATCAGTGCAACACTTTTGTAATTTATTGTTTATTCAACGTTTCATGGATTGGAGAGGTTGATTGTGAATCAAACTTAAAATAAGTTGTTTGAGATAAAAGCACCTTTTCATAAACATTTATTTCTGAATGTAATCACTACATAGTATAAAACAAAGTCGCTTCCCGCTGTCTGTCCCCATGTATGCTTATATCTTTAAAACTACGCAACGGATTTTGATGCGTTTTTTTAAATAGATAGAGTGATTCAAGAGGAAGGTTTATATGTATAATAGGTACACCTGTGCGAAGCCGGGGCGGGTCGCTAGTATAGTTTAATAAAGTTTAAAGACACATACTGCTAAAGCCTGGTAAAAACTATTCATTCAGAAGTCGCGTTGCTTGCATATTATGACAGGCGCGAGCAGATACACTGGTGAATAGCGTCACACAATAAATAAATAAATATTAGGGGACATCTTACACACAGTCTCTGACCCCAAACTAAGCAAAGCTTGTGATATGGCTGCCAGAGACTGATATACTATACAACATATATAGGTACATATGTTAAATACATACTTATAATAGATATTACCTAAATAACACTCAGACACAGAGCAAACACCTATGTTCATCACATAAATACTTGCCCTGGGTGGGGATCGAACCCACGCCTCTTTGATCCAGAAGTTAGCCAGAGGTAGCTTCATCGTCTTGCCAAAGATCCGTACTAACTATGGTAAAACTATGATAACATTTGACGGTGCGCGCCTTTACAATAATATACCCTCGGATATTAAGAGTATAAGCTCGTTCAACGTATTTAAAAAGAAACTTGCAGAATACATTATTTCCGACAATTAATAGTAGGTAACAGTTGTTACGCAGGTAAATCTAACATCGTCATTATTAAGCATTGAGCGAGTTTTTGTTTTTGTTTTTGTATGTGTGTATTTTGTAAATGTATTTTATAGTGGGTATGCGTGTGACGTAGATACCTATTTTAAATGTTGTCATGCACATATTTTAAATACTGTTTCTCAGTGACGACGAACTGTTATTATAAGTTTATTATTAGTAGTGTTCTCATAGAAGCGATGTAAATCTTATAATGAGAATAAATATCTTTAAACCTAAGTTAGGGTCACTAACCAAGGCAGTCAAATCAAAGTCAAACTGCCTCACCGAGGCAGTCAAATGACGATGCGTTGTTGTTGCGAACAGATGACGCGCTCGGTCTAGATTAGCGAATAACCATTGTTTATTCTGTGCCAAAATTGTCGAGAATTTTTGTGGTTTGTACCCGTCGCCTTAATTAGTAATTTATCGTGTGTATTGTGTGTGGTGGTGTGTGTGTGCTATGCAAAATTGAAAAAACTTTATTCGACATTACAAAACACAAAAAACAACAATAATGATATAAAAATTATGAATTTAGAAATGTCGAAAAGGGCTCACTTCAGCATTATGCTGAATGCAGGTAGGAACCAAACACTCAGCGCTGGTTTTAGCTGGTTAGGTAACACACAAACATAAAATAAGAAATAAGTGAAATATATTTAACAAACAGTGCAAAGCTAAGAGAAAGAAAAAATCGAACAACATAAAGTCAACGTACATGAAATAAACGTAATAAATATGCGTATGCGTGTGTGTGTGTGTGTGTGGTGTGTGTGTGTGTGTTGTGTGTGTGGTATGCGTGTGTGTGTGTGGTGGTATGTGTGTGTGTTTGAGAGAGCATGTGTGTGTATGTTACTGATCGTATTTTTTATGAACTTAAAATCATGTGCTGACCTCGATATGTTAAAAAACCGTACAATACTAACGTATAAGTTTTCTTGGTGGCTCTAACCACTAGTTGTTCAAGCAGCATGGGTACACATTCCGGGGGTAAAGCGCCGACTGTCCTGGCGGCCATTTTAGCGTCGTTTTTGTTCAGCACTAGGCTTAAAATGCTGTGAAAAATAAAATAAGGATTAGTCACCAGGATTGGATATTGCGCAGCTTGAAGCTAACTTCACATCCGCCGATTTGTAGAATTCGGCCTATTACCGGGTATCGATAGCAATGATGCACAGCACTGCGTACGTCCGTAAGACTCATGAGTGGAAGAGAGAGCGAAATATTATCCGCACCACTCGCACGTTTTACGACAATTACGACTCAGTCCGCAGAAAGGTATTAACCATAGTCCAGTCACAGTAATGGTATACTCCGCACCACACAAGTTGATGGATGTCAAGTTAGCCACTAGCTGCGCAATAGCCAACGTGCGACTTCCACGTCACGTCTCGTCGGGATTGGCTATTGCGCAGCTAGTGGCTAACTTCACATCCATCAACTTGTGTGGCGCGGAGTATATCTAACAGTATTCCGTCGTCATACAAATGGTCGGAACGCGAATCATGCCTACGCGCCTCGGAGTTCGGTATACACTCGGTATGCCAACAGTCGCAGATGCGCCGAACAAACGTGTGTTTGTAATCAGTCGCGCGTGCGATACCTACCAGGCGGGCAGCCCTAGCGCTTGTTACGTACTGCGTGGGCGCCCGGGGCTGTTGTTTTATTTTTATTTCAAGGGTACAGGCAAAGAAGATATAATAATACTACGTATAGAACGGCCACTCGTTACCCCCCACCCGTTTGAGTCTTCCTCACTTCCACCCCGCGTCCACGAACAGAACTTGTACTCTGCACGCGGGCTGCACTGGCCGGTGGATTTCCTAATAAAAACTACCTAGACTGTGACAATAGGGAAGACTTGTACTGTGTATGGTTGAATATCAATGATACGTAACAAAACAAGAAATTTTAATGTTTCCCTAAGGATAATCAATAGGAACATATTTTACAATATTCGGTAACTTCCTCTTGATATTTTCTTTCAAATGAAGTAGATCGGTTACTTTTTGTTAAAATGCTTCCAAATTAAGTAATTGTTATACTTTTTAAGCACTAGGTTTATATTCATTTTTGCAAATTGAATACGCAACTGTCTCACTCACGCGGCATGTCGTTACGTTGTGGTGATCGCTGACAGCCATAGACGCACACAAATGCACATGTAGAGATCGTGCGTATGTGTGTTGTCTGTGAGTAAGTACTGTGTAGTGTGCGTAAGACAGCAGATTCTGTATGAAAAATTGCGGAGTGTCCGGGCTGTGTTCTAGTAAAGGATAATTACTTGTTGTCCTTAGATCGCAGTCCTTGCATGAGAAGCTTGGTGAGGTTTTGGTTGACTGCTCCCTTGCTGCGCTCCTTTACGTCCAGGGACAGGTTGGCTAGACGAGATTCCATTGGTACTTCCATCTGGAAAAGTAATGGTCAAGTTCGTATAAACCGGGTCAGACGTATAAACCGGGTCAGACGTATAAACCGGGTCAGACGTATAAACCGGGTCAGACGTTACGTAAAAGCTTAATTAGTGCACTAATTTACGAGTTAAGACGCAGGTGGAGCTATAGTATAAGTTAATTTATGTTTTTTAAGAGCTGTTGATTTTAACAAATAAATCTTACTCAGTCTTAGCTAAATATCACACTCTGAAAGACAAATTAAGAGAGAGCTTAAACTCACTATAGTCTTTTTCAAATAGCTAGTCACTTATGACACTTCCGAAATGTCAGCTGTCAAACATACATTGATAATTGAAGACATGAGTGGATGAAAGTGTTATGATACAAAAACAAAAACTCGAGAAAATTAGCGTTAAAGGTTTTTTAGTTGTAGAAATGGTAGTAGTAGAGTTACAATGCTAAAACTTTCAAAAAATATAGGTTATTATGTCTTTATTCAAGTACATAAAGCTGTTAGAAAAATATTATATTTATGAGGGTAATTTATGTAAAAAAATGTACATAACACCTTCATTCACAAATATGTTTGGTGATAAATGAAACAACTATTCTGTATGAACGTGTTTATTAACTGAAAGTTTTTATGAAAGTATTAAAATGAAACTGAAGAAACTGTCCAAACGGTGGGTGCTAAGTTATTTAGACCCCGCCGTTCATATAAACCGCAGAAATTCTCCGATCACACTGTAATTAATCTCATGGCCGAACGACGCTCGCTAAGATTGCAGTCTTCCGATGATGCAAAGTCATATAGGCATAATTAGGCGTCTCAATAGACAAATTTCGAAATCCTTGCGGCACGACATCCGTCTTTTTAATACTAAACATATTAAAAAGACAATAGAGCGGAACAAAGGCTCCAAAGTGTTCGCAAGAGATTTGTCTATTGGACAAAGCCAATTGACAAAGCTGAAGAGAGAAGATGGAAGTTTAGCGTCGACCAAGGAGAAGTTAGAAGAGATCGAAAGGTTCTATGGACAGTTATACGCTTCGGTCGCTAAGCCTGTTAGCAGCGCGGCCAAAGATCCAAGAGCCAAGCTGACCCGACACTTCACCGAAGATATCCCAGACATCAGCCTGTACGAGATTAGAATGGCCCTGAATCAGCTTAAGAACAACAAGGCGCCGGGTGATGACGGTGTCACATCAGAGCTCCTGAGAGCGGGTGGAACACCGGTACTAAAAGTCCTCCAGAAGCTTTTTAACACCGTCGTCCTCGAGAGCATCACGCCAGAAGCATGGAACAGAAGCGTGGTGGTGTTGTTTTTAAGAAAGGTGACACCTTATTGAAGAACTACAGACCCATCTCGCTTCTGAGCCATGTTTATAAGCTGTTTTCAAGGGTCATTACGAATCGTCTCGAGCGCAGGCTTGATGACTTCCAGCCTTCCGAACAAGCCGGTTTCCGAAAGGGCTTTAGTACCATGGACCACATTCATACGCTACGGCAGGTTATACAGAAGACCGAAGAGTATAACTTGCCACTTTGCTTAGCGTTTGTGGACTATGAGAAAGCCTTTGATTCGGTCGAGACTTGGGCTGTACTCGAGTCTCTCCAACGATGCCGTATTGACTATCGGTACATCGAAGTGTTGAAGTGCTTGTATAATAACGCCACTATGTCGGTCCGAGTACAGGAAGAGAGCTCCAAGGCGATCCCTTTAAAAAGAGGCGTAAGACAGGGAGACGTAATTTCTCCGAAACTGTTTACGGCTACTTTGGAGAACGCCTTCAAGCTCCTGGAATGGAAAGGATTCGGCATCAATGTCAATGGCGAATACCTCACTCACCTTCGGTTTGCCGACGATATAGTAGTCATGGCAAAATCGATGGAAAAGCTCAGCACTATGCTCGAAGGCCTCAATCGGGTTTCTCAACAGGTGGGTCTTAAGATGAACATGGAAAAGACGAAAGTTATGTGTAATTCCCATGTTGTACCCACCCCGATCTCTGTTTTAATTATTTTTTTTACCACGACCAACGTTAATTTTTGAACTGAATGATAACATTCTCGTAAATTAACACGTTCAAACATGAATGTAGGGGTTATGTACACAACATGACACTTTCATCCATATCAAAATACGGTTTTATTCGTTTTAGCACGTTTGGTCATGGATGAAGGTGCTATGTACGTACATAACACTTTCTTCCACTAAGAAATTAAGTGTTGTGTGTACATAAACCCTTCATCCATTATTTTTCACACTGTTTACGCTTATAACTATGAAATCTGAAGGTGCCATGACTTCCGAGTTGACATAACACCTTCATTCATGACAAAAAACCGAAATTAAAAAAAATGCGACATAACACCTTCATCCACTCATGTCTTCAATTGTAATGATGTACCGCACCTATATTCGATTTGTAATTACCGATTATTATCGATTTTACGTACTTATCGAAGTTATCGAACATTATACCTAAAAGTGTTTTGTGAATTTATCTATAAGTCAGTAGTACTTACTTAGACGATAGGTTTAGAGGAATCAAAAAGAAATAAAAAAGTGACAGGTAAAAAAAAGATTTATTTCGGAAATAATGTCCTCGCCACTTCGTCATCAGAGCTATTATCATTATCATCATTTGACTAATCTTCCAGATTTATAATAATTTGATTATCTATTATATTGTCTATGTGAACATCGGAGGTAAATGGAAACTAAGTTTTTCATACATTTTTGTATCGAATACGCACTACATATTTTATAATTTTTGTACTAGATGTACAGATTAACCCTTGCTTATATCAAGACGATTAACATGTTTTGTTTTCGATATTCTTCGATTTCAACAATAATCGATTTCCCAGCCCTCTATACAACACGTAACATAACAATTTAAAGAATTTAATATTTTATTAAATTGAAAAGTGAACGCGAAAATGTATACGCGAATCAATAACCTTTATTCTATTTCTTGCGTCCTTTGTCGTTTATTTTAGTAGTTTTTCTTGTAAGTTTGCTTAATGTTTTCACTGATAAATAGAAATATTCAACTATTGGTGTGACGTCACATGACGTATTTACGTGATAATTTACGTTCTATGGACCTGTCATAAGTGACTTGCTATTTGAAAAAGACTATAACTATAATATGTCCAGAGCTCACCACGTATCACCAAGGGGGAGGGGGGGGGGGGTCAAAAAATGCCAAAAAAACATCACGTGATTAATGGATGGCCTAAAGTGTTCGGCTTGTTTCAGTTGTTGATTCAACAATGTTTTCTTATGACGATATCACGTAAAATTATCGTTCGTAAACAGACTTGTGGACACGTGGTAAGGCGAAGTGACGACAGGTGGAGCAAGGCGATGACAGAACCCTTAGTCCAGGTTTTGCGTAGTTTACTTAAACTTTTGAGTTCGCGTGTGGCTCCGCTACAGGCGTTGTACAAAAATGTATAGATCCATACGGAAAAAGCAGTAGTTTATATGTTATGTATGTGTGTAGAGATATTTTCTTTAAATGTAATTAATTTGTAAGTATATTTGTTAGGTATTGCCTATTATTAATATTTTGTTAAGTGTTTGTTTCTATGCTGTTTAAATTTTCTTTCTGTTATGGCCACGTTTTTTTGTCAACTGATATTTTTTATCCGTGCTTGGTTGCCTGGAAGAAATGGCTTAAAGCGATAAGGCCGCCAATTAGATACCTATTGTTTTGTTTTTGTCCTTATAATCTGTTTTTTATGTAATGTGGTTGTCTAATAAAGTGTTGTTGTTTGTTTGTTTGTAGTTTCAATTTACATGTAAACCTTTAATAAACCCTCAGAGTGGTGGCCTAAACACGATAAGCGGAGCGTGGGTCGTCCGGCAGCAAGGTGGGTCGACGATGTCGCGGTCGAACCTGGACACGATTGGCAAAGGACCGAGGCAGATGGCACTATAAGAGAGAGGCCTATACACAGCAGTGGGATAAAGAAGGCTGTGGATGATGATGATGATACCGACTTTACAGACAGCCATGTTTTTGCGATACCGACTTTACAGACAGCCATGTTTTTTGCGATACCGACTTTACAGACAGCCATGTTTTTTGCGATACCGACTTTACAGACAGCCATGTTTTTTGCGATACCGACTTTACAGACAGCCATGTTTTTTGCGATACCGACTTTACAGACAGCCATGTTTTTTGCGATACCGACTTTACAGACAGCCATGTTTTTTTCCAGACTGTAGCTCACTTATACTGAGCGCCACATAAATCGGCGGATGGGAAGTTATACGCAGAACGCTGCGCAAAAGCCGAAATATAGGTATGCGCTGGAGCCAGAGAGACTCGCGCCGGGGCACACCCGCAAACCTCATGCCTCCCGCGCGCTCCCTACGCATTGTGCACACATGCGCAATAATTAGCGAATCACGGCGAAGTGTCATCTGCGGCTAACTCCTCATCCGCCGATTTGTGTGGCGCTAGGTGTGGCGCAAATGAGTTGTTAATATACTCACTGTGGCACCCGGCGCGGCCCGTTTCCTCGACACCCCTCCCATGGGTTCAACGACCGCTGCATTGTTGCTGTGTACGTCTGTCCGCACTTTGTTGATCTCGTTGGTCAGACTCGGCTTCACTTTCTTCACTTGCTTGCTATCCCCTCGGATGAGTACTTGAGTTTTGGACTTTAAGTCTGGCGTCTGAAAGGTCAAATTACTTTGTTTGTAAAGAATTATAAGTACTAAAGCAAAGAATAATGAACAACATATTTATGTATTATCATTCTTCACTACATAGTATAAAATAAAGTCGCTTCCCGCTGTCTGTCCCTATGTATGCTTTTATCTTTAAAACTACGCAACGGATTTGGATGCGGTTTTTTTTAAGAGATAGAGTGACTCAAGAGGAAGGTTTATATGTATAATACACCTGTGCGAAGCCGGGGCGGGTCGCTAGTTTTCAATAAAAAGGAATGATAAGTACATATATGGTCAGTATTGAGGATGGGTGACCGCGGGTGGCATTTTCCAACTCAGCGCTGCCGTGGCTCGGATGACACGTTAAATTGTAGGTCCCGGTTGTTGAACCATTAAGCCATATCAGAGGACTTTATGCGGCCTAAAAACTCTGACATCAGGGCTAGCCACCCGCAACTTTTTAATAAAAAATCGGCCAAATGCGAGTGGGACTCGCGAAGGGTTCCGCACCGTTTGAAAGCATATATAGCCCCCTTCATATATTTTAATTTAATTATTTATTTTTGAAGGACATATAACAACTACATATTCTGTGAATGTTTCAAGCATCTTCCTGTTGCCGTCATTAATATCGAGCAAAAAAATTACGTTTTTTGTATGGGAGCCCCCCTTAAATATTCATTTTATTTTAATTTAACTATTTATTTTAAAAGTGAATATTTATTGAAATATTCTGTGAATATTTCAAGCATCTACCTGTCACCGTTATTAATATCGAGCGAAAAACAGCTAAAATTAAATATCAATATTTTTATATTTTAGTATTTGTTGTTATAGCGGCAACAGAAATACATCATCTGTGAAAATTTCAACGTTCTAGCTATCACCGTTCATGAGATACAGCCCGGTGCCAGACAGACGGACTGCAAAATCTTAGTAATAGGGTCCCGTTTTTACCCTTTGGGTACGGAACCCTAAAAAGGACCTCATTGTTACTACCAATATAAAATTATGTTGTAGCAAATAGAAGTAGTATACGAAAATGGTGTACAAAATTAAAAAAAAAAAAAAACACCGTAATACAAAAAGATGATTACTGCAGCTAACAAAAAAATTATAACTTTGAAACAACTGAACCAATTTTGATGAAAGATTTCTAAGAACACTTCCTAAATCTCCTTCCAAAAAAAAAAATAACAATATTGACCATCAATTGATCCACCACTGGACCAGAATGGTAGATATGATGATTTATTAAGTAAATATTCAAGGAAAATGTTATGTATAAAACTTGGGCAGAAATATCATCTAAAATAAACTGATTTCATAAAAAGCCAATATATAGCCACGATTTCACCTGAAATCTTACAAAACGATACGCCTACGCGACGATTATTGTGTGCAACACTAATTCGTAATAATAAAAAAGACACACGTCTCGTACGCGTTGCGTCGTAACGATACGACTACGCCTACGCCTCGTGTACGAAGGGCCTAAATGTGTTATATGTACTTACAACATTTTCAAAAGTCATCAGTGGTCCGTTGGAGTAGCCGAGCAGCAAGTCTCCGGACTCCTGAAGCCGGCAGCACTGGAGCGGGATGGGGGAAGCGTCCGGGGTGGACGCTTGCAGTGTTACCGACGGCTTCAGTGGCTTTATTGATGATCTGTAACCAATAACATTCCATTAGTAAGTAAATTTTGTATGCAATAAGGATATGACTGGGTTCAAATAACTACAGGTTGCGGCATATAAGTCTAGCGCTGAGCGAACTGTGGAGGGGATAGTTGCGCATGGGTTTAGTATGGTGGTCACCATTCGTAGCCATCCCCTCCACAGTACCCTCAGCGCTACACTTACGTGCTGCTACCTTTAACATATAATTAGTCCATTAGATTATAAAAAAATATTGGACACATAGTTGAGCGTGAGCGTTTATTGTTTATGCGAACTGAATTGCACTTTATTGCGTCGCTGCAAAGCTCGAAATAGTGGTATAATTGTTGGCTTCAAGTGATTCTTCTGTACTACTCCGAGATGGATGTTTTGTTCTTTGTTTTATGAATGTCTTAGTCTCCATTGTTTTTGGGCTAGTGGTCAAACCAACCATTCTTAAAGCATCGTTAAAGGAAGGGTTGTTTCACCATATTATGATATGATATCCGTGAAAGTATTATACATTATACGCAGAAGCTCACGACCATAGACTTCACCATCATGTGAATGTTGACGCAATCCAGCTTCTCGACCAAACGGACACAGTGAGAAGACTTAAACGAACAAAACCGTTCGAGTTAGTGTAAAAGTTAAACTCGTAGTCATAGTGTTATAGTGCTCGTGCCGCGTATAAAGAACACAATAACGTAGTGTCTTCGCCTTAATAGAGACAATATGAAAAGTGTTGATGGACACGTTTTTAGTTATTTTACTTGCCTAGCAACTTAAGTTAGATTTATATTACTCATTAGCCCATGGCTAGATTGTAATATTTTACTTGTAATGTAATTGTAATGTTTATATATTATGATAAAGCATTATTACATGGTGACAACACCCCTGACGGTATTTAACAGAGAAATATTTTTAACAACGCACTAACCTAGTGGGTTGATGTCATTACACAGACCTAATGCGGATAATGCCTGGACGAAATTACCACGAGACAGCATCAATGGCATGAAAGAGGGGAGGCCTATATCTTACGGTGGGATAAATTACCAGGTAACAGGAACAGGATCAATGGCTCGAGATGCCTATATGCTGCAGTAGGATAAGACAGGCTAAGGATGACTCACCCATTAAGCATTTGTCCGTAATAATGCACAACCCCGCTCCTGGTAGCCGCTACCAAATTCAACCTGATCGCTCCATCTTCATCCTTCAATTCCACATCTACCGTCCTCGGAGCATCTTCCAGCACAAAGTTATACGCCGCATTGGTTATAACCGGCACTTCTGATAGTGACTTCCTTTGTGAGACAGATTTTCTCCGTTTCTTTTTTGTTGGTGTTGGGTCTCCGTTGGTTTGGGGCTGGTCAATGTGGTCGTCTGTGACTGTGACGTCCCAGAATGAGAGTAGGCGTTCATTTCTGAAAATGGATTGAAAAAATTAATTTATAGACGACACAATAATCAGTTTCTTTGTTAAGATAAATACAAATTTTTTTGACAATGCTTCACATAAGCCCATCAGCATATACTTGTACTGCTGACCTATAAATAAATACTTAAAATATGTAATAGTTATGTCCTAGTGCTAGGCAAAGGATTCCCCCTATAGAATAAGTATAGTTGTCTTATGGGCCATAGGGCACAGCAAAATTGCATTCTAATTTTACATTTCATTCTTTAATCAACATAGTCTTGGGAGATTATATGTTGTCACTTGTCATGTGTTAACAAGCTCCTTTTGAGAACTATGGCTTAACATATAACTTATGCAAAATGTAAAAGCAAAGCAAATGTAAATAACTAAATAAATTGAATCAAATCAATGTCTATTCTTACAACATGACAATTTCATTAATATTGCACACCACATCCTCAGCAACAAAGTGGTATACAGTAGGAACAGGTTGCCAAAGGATGTAATCTCAGCAATCTACATTATAAACATTTATGTTCAGGATTTTTTTTTCTTTTGGTCTATTGGACCTTTGGATAAAGGAAAAAAATCCTTGACAGATAAAAACTAATTATTCAACACTGCTTGATATAGGCACATTTGAATTATGCTACTTGTCTATAACATCTTAAGACCCATGGAATCACCATATATATCGAGACATTTGTGAAAAATAATATTCTCATTTTTCAAGATACTTTAGTTTTAACTAGGGGTGGAAACAGATACTTGATGATATTATCTTTCATCTAAATAAGGGTAGCTATTTTCTACTACTTTTCTTCTATTAAAAATAAAGATTCAAAAATCCCTGGGTCCCAGGAGGATAAACAAATATTTTATTTATTTGTTTGTTTATAGGCGAGCAGTGTATACTGATGTGCCTATATCAAGCAGAGTCAAATATAATTAGTATTTATTTGTCAAATAATTTCTTCCTTCTTTATCCAAAGGTCCAGTCTATTCTTAAATGTGTTTATAGTACTTGCTGAGATTACATCCTCAGGCAACCTATTCCAATTGTAGGCAACTCTATTGCAGAGTATGTGATGTGCAGTGTTGGTTTGTGATGGTGTAGGCTGCAAGATAAATTTATGGCGTCTGCTATCGCGTATATTTTCCTTCAAGGTGTACATGTCGTGAATATCCGGAAGATTAGCCATTGAGAATTTTGAAGATCTAAATCAGGTCTCCACGCAATCGTAGTTCTTCGAGGGTCGTGTGACAAAGAGCTTTCCATCAAATGTATCTAAAAATATCTTACTGTGAGCCCTCTATTAACCAGCTGTGGTCGTTAATGGTCGCCACAGACAGCACCGCAGTCTGTGACGCATTATGGCCTAAAGTCTTGAGCACCGTTGATTCGCCCGCGTTCAACCTCCACAGACGCACTTGCCACGACGCTGTCACCAGGTAGCAGGCACTGGATTCCTGAAATGATACATTGTTGATTGTATAATCCGCGCCACACAAATTGGCGGATGGGAAGTTAGGCACAGAACGCTGCGCAAAAGGCAAAATATAGGAATGAGCGGGAACCAGAGAGACTCGCGCCGGGGCACACCCGCCCGCCAACCTCATGCCTCCCGCACGCTCCCTACGCCCGTGTCAGAGAGCCTCGCGCCGGGGCACACCCGCCCGCCAACCTCATGCCTCCCGCACGCTCCCTACGCCCGTGTCAGAGAGCCTCGCGCCGGGACACACCCGCCCGCCAACCTCATGCCTCCCGCACGCTCCCTACGCCCGTGTCAGAGAGCCTCGCGCCGGGACACACCCGCCCGCCAACCTCATGCCTCCCGCACGCTCCCTACGCCCGTGTCAGAGAGCCTCGCGCCGGGACACACCCGCCCGCCAACCTCATGCCTCCCGCACGCTCCCTACGCCCGTGTCAGAGAGCCTCGCGCCGGGACACACCCGCCCGCCAACCTCATGCCTCCCGCACGCTCCCTACGCCCGTGTCAGAGAGCCTCGCGCCGGGACACACCCGCCCGCCAACTTCATGCCTCCCGCACGCTCCCTACGCCCGTGTCAGAGAGCCTCGCGCCGGGACACACCCGCCCGCCAACTTCATGCCTCCCGCACGCTCCCTACGCCCGTGTCAGAGAGCCTCGCGCCGGGACACACCCGCCCGCCAACCTTATGCCTCCCGCACGCTCCCTACGCCCATGTCAGAGAGCCTCGCGCCGGGGCACACCCGCCCGCCAACCGCATGCCTCCCACACGCTCCCTACGCCCGTGTCAGAGAGCCTCGCGCCGGGACACACCCGCCCGCCAACCTCATGCCTCCCGCACGCTCCCTACGCCCGTGTCAGAGAGCCTCGCGCCGGGACACACCCGCCCGCCAACCTCATGCCTCCCGCACGCTCCCTACGCCCGTGTCAGAGAGCCTCGCGCCGGGACACACCCGCCCGCCAACCTCATGCCTCCCGCACGCTCCCTACGCCCGTGTCAGAGAGCCTCGCGCCGGGACACACCCGCCCGCCAACCTCATGCCTCCCGCACGCTCCCTACGCCCGTGTCAGAGAGCCTCGCGCCGGGACACACCCGCCCGCCAACTTCATGCCTCCCGCACGCTCCCTACGCCCGTGTCAGAGAGCCTCGCGCCGGGACACACCCGCCCGCCAACTTCATGCCTCCCGCACGCTCCCTACGCCCGTGTCAGAGAGCCTCGCGCCGGGACACACCCGCCCGCCAACCTTATGCCTCCCGCACGCTCCCTACGCCCATGTCAGAGAGCCTCGCGCCGGGGCACACCCGCCCGCCAACCGCATGCCTCCCACACGCTCCCTACGCCCGTGTCAGAGAGACTCGCGCCGAGGCCACAGCCCGGACACTCCGCGATTTTTCATACAAAATCTGCTGTCTTACGCACACCTACACAGTACTTACTCACAGACAACACACATACGCACGGTCGCTACACGCGCATTTGTGTGCGGAACGTCTATGGCTGTCAGCGATCACCACATCGTGACGTCATGCCGCGTGAGTGAGACAGTTGCGTACATAATTTGCAAAAATGAACATTAATCTAGTGCTTAAAATAGTATAACAATTACTTAATTTGGAAGCATATTAACAAAAAGTAACCGATCTACTTCTTTTGTAAGATAATAACAAGAGGAAGTTACCAAATAATGTAAAATAAGTTCCTATTATTTATCCTTAGGGAAACATTAAAATTTCTTGTTTTGTTACGTATCATTGATATTCAACCATACACAGTACAAGTCTTCCCTATTGTCACAGTCTAGGTAGTTTTTATTAGAAAATCCGCCGGCCAGTGCAGCCCGCGCGCAGAGTGCACGATGCGGTACGTAGACGCGGGGTGGAAGTGAGGAAGACTCAAACGGGTGGGGGGTAACGAGTGGCCGTTCTATACGTAGTATTATTATATATTCTTTGCCGAGGCGCACCCGCCCGCCAACCTCATGCCTCCCGCGTGCTCCCTACGTCGGTGTCAGAGAGACTCGCGCCTGGGCACACCCGCCCGCCAACCTCATGCCTCCCGCACGCTCCCTACGCCCGTGTCAGAGAGCCTCGCGCCGGGGCACACCCGCCCGCCAACTTCATGCCTCCCACACGCTCCCTACGCCCGTGTCAGAGAGACTCGCGCCGAGGCACACCCGCCCGCCAACCTCATGCCTCCCACGCGCTCCCTACGCCGGTGTCAGAGAGACTCGCGCCGGGGCACATTCACCCGCCAACCTCATGCCTCCCGCACGCTCCCTATGCCCATGTCAGAGACTCGCGCCGGGGCACACCCGCCCGCCAACCTCATGCCTCCCGCACGCTCCCTACGCCCGTGTCAGAGACTCGCGCCGGGGCACACCCGCCCGCCAACCTCATGCCTCCCGCACGCTCCCTACGCCCGTGTCAGAGACTCGCACCGGGGCACACCCGCCCGCCAACTTCATGCCTCCCGCGTGCTCGCTACGCCTGTGCTTACCACATCGCCACTTGCATCGGCATTATGCACACATGCACAATAATTTGCTAATTATGGCGAAGTGTCATCTGCGGCTAACTTCTCATACGACGCCTTGTGTGGCGCGGATTATACAGTGGACATAATAATATAACTGTACATACTCTATGATATCATTGCATTCATCAAATAATACACCATTGATCTCAATTGTATTTAAACTAGCAGCGCCCCGCGGTTTTACCCGCGTTGTGCCCGTTCCCGTGGGAATTTCGGGAATTTTTATACATATAAACCTTCCTCTTGAATCACTCTATCCATTAAAAAAAACCGCATCAAAATCCGTTGCGTAGTTTTAAAGATTTAAGCATACAGACAAACAAACAAACAAACGAAAATAGCGACTTTATTTTAAACTATGTAAGGTTAATTAAATTTAAATATTAGGGGACATCTTACACACATTCTCTGACACCAAACTAAGCAAAATGGCTGCCAGAGACTGATATACGAGTACTACTACATTTTTAAATACATACTTAGATAGATAATGTGTACTTTACCATGTTCTGACAAATAAAGAATATGATTATGATTATGAATTATATTACCAATAACAGCAAGACACAGAGCAAACACCTATGTTCATCACATAAATATTTGCCCAAGGTGGGAATCGAACCCACACATCTTTGATCCAGTAGTCAGGGTCTCTAGCCACTGAGCCACCGACACAGTCATTTCAATAGAACAGCTGATTTATATTTTGCAATTTAGGATCTGATTACAAAAGATGGTCCTAATGACGAGTACTATTATTAAAGGATGCGCCTGATTTCCCTTATTTTGTTAGTGGTCGATCGTGGGCGTATTATTAAGTCTGGTATAGCACCAATTACACTTTTAATCCAATCGTTATCAATATTACAAAAGATACTAATGCGCACCATTGCTCGTTCCTGTCTAAGTCTGCAGCGTCGCTAGTGTTGTGCCCTCACTTGGCGCGCGTTAGGGATGTGCCGATACCAATTGAATCGGAGAGTCGATTATGCGGCTAACACTATAAATAGCCAAAGCAATGACCAGGGGCCTTATTGTGTAAGCACTCTGATGTTCAGCTTCACTTTTCCTCCCACTCACTCTCATGGTGTGAATCAATGGCGCGAGCAGGAGAATAAGCGAAGCCAAGGGAGCTTACACAATAAGACCCCAGTATAAATATCCTTGTGGAGATTTATATATATTTATATTTAGCACTAGAATTTTTATTGAGACATGCTTATCATTGGGTATCACATTGCTCCTGCCTTTGCAAAATTATTTATAGTATTTGGGATAGAAAACACATGAATTACATTGCCATAAATAATGTCTGTTATGGTAAAAAATTATGTAGAATCTTGAAAGAATAAATGCATATCTCAGACACTTATCAAGTTGTTGTGAATGTAGTTATGTTACATGTACAGCTAGCTAGATATTAGAAAACATTTTTATTAATGGCAACACTTAAAAAGTTCCTAAAATCATGGGTTTCTCATTGATAAATTATTGTTGTATTCATATTACCCCTATGTGGCTTAGTACAGGGTAAGCAGATATCCCTATATTGATTTTATCTAAATTTTGACCGTAAATCGTGCTTGACATAAAAAAAAAACACTTACCAAATTATGTGGCACGATCTTGATAGCACTTATGACATTTCCTTGTTTACTCTTACTATCTACCGCTACACTGTAACTATGTCTAACACTGGCAGTTTGTAGATCCCACTCAGTTACAAAGTTTTCTCGTCCACAACAACTGTACAGGCCATACTTCCTATGCCAATCTAATGCATTGATTTTGGTCTTCTTTCCTTGTAAAACAGCTTGAATTTTCGCCAGTGAAACCGAGTATATGAGCACTTTTCCATTAGTAGTTCCTAAAGCGATGCACTGTGACTCTGTTTCACTGACACTGCTCTTCTTTTTGCCTTGCTTTTGTGTTTGACCCTGGAACGGAAGATTTGAGGTTAGGAATGTATTTACGTTCGTATAAACCCTATTTAGAGCTATGACCCGATGTAAATATGTAATTTAAGATGCACACAGCGTTTTAAGCTCAAATCTTGCTACGTAATAAGCGTAAATGTAAGAAATTGCAATTAAAACCACGTGTTGATACTCACGGCGTTTTGTGCGACCGTTATCCATTGTAAACATTTGGGTGGTGCCGCTAAATGTAAGTCTGGTGTGTACTCCTGCTTCAGGACATTGGTTTGCGTGTCCCATATCTTCAGTCGGCCGTCTGCTGAGATGGTAGAATAATATTTTCCGTCTTCAGAGAACGCTGCCTCTGCCATGTTTCATGTCGTCGCGCTACAACTGACTTTGACGGTTTGTTTTGACTGTCAGTTGAAAATGTTGACATTGACAAATTCTTGCAAATAAGTTCCGTTTCAAAAGATTTTCTGATTAAGGAATTTGTAAACTCGAGTTTGTCTATCAGCTTCGCGGTCTAGTGATCTGTGTTCGCGGTAGCTGTAACCAAATATTTTACTTTCTCACTGAACACACAATTTGTATGTACCTACTCGTATATACGTGGTTTTATTAAATCTATGATTAAAATTCCTGTTCAATACGGCTCTCCCTATTCAATTAAAGAACAGTCTGTCTAACACTGACGCGTGATGCGTAATTTGAAACGACAAAAAGTGATGTTACTAGCAGTAATAAAAATTATAAAATCACAATAAGTGCCACTACTTTTTATGCCATAAATATTCAAAGATTTCTAGTCTAAATATATCTGTGCTGATTTCAATATATCAACCATCATAACTTAATCTAAATGGATCCGTAACTATAAGAGTAAGTATGTAAATAAATCAAATTAAATAGCGTGTGATTAGTGCGCTGTTTACTTCAATGTTACCATTTAAAAAACACGTACGTCACGGACGGCTACGAAAAAAAAAACCAGTTTAATTTTGGATTGGTCACGTACACCTGTCACGTCCTGACAATTTTATTCGGAATTTTTCTTTCGAGTTTGTCCGTGAATGCGAATGTAGGCGGATCTCTTTTTAATTTTTAGTTTTAGTGCTCTCGTTCCACTTTTCGAATTCGATTCTTTGTTATTTCTAATTTTCACGCCGATCGCCGCGAACGGTCTCATTAAAAAGTGATGTGAAACAAAGGCAGTGCACGCGACATTGCTTTGGTTTGTGATATGATGTCACTGTTATTTAGCGTGAATCCTTGAGAACATGAGTGTGAGTGTCGAAGCGGATGTTTCCAGCCCTCTGTCTGACGGGCAGAGCACGCTGGACCCTACCATATCGAAGTCTTCCACCGACAGCCAGAGTTCGAAGACCGAGGACATTGGGGTAGGTCAAGATGATAAATCGGAGGCTAGCACCCCGAAACTCCATCCAATGGCTTTCACCGTCGACTTCGGGGAAGCGAAGCCTTTTGACAACCGGAGACTGGAGGAGTTAGCGAAGAAATCGCAGGCTCGACACCAGAGAGTGCAGTCGATGTCTGCCAGCTTCACCCGCACCAGCCCAGCCTCCCAGCGGCCTCCGATGAGCGCCAAGCTGCCCCGAAAAGCTCAAGGCTACAACTCCGAAGGCTACTTTTCCTCCGACCAAGAAGACAGTGGCCTTTCTAACTCTATCAAGAATAGAGCACAGAAGATCACTAGTCCTGGGACCAACCGTCACATCAAATCACCTGTTACTGACAACTTCCAGCCCAAACGCACATCCAAAAGCCCCATAGTTGATAGCATAATGACTAGAAGCGACAACTTTACTTTAAATCCTAGATTGGGCTTGAATTTACCTTTACGAAGCAATTCTTATGTAAAAGATGTTGTTTACCAACCAAAGACTGTTGCGGACATCATTGATCAGAGTCCTGAAATCTTGTTGACTGATATTTCGAGTCCTGAACTAGATATTCTTACTCCTGATAATGGTCTTTCAACGCCAGAGCAGAAAAGTCCGTCTCGTAAAAGTAGAGCATCATCTGAAACACCTGATCTGTTTAAGAAGTGTATCATAAATGAGCCGTTGTACATAGATGATGATGTTGACAGACAGTCCAATTCCTCAGCTGGTACATACACTATTGAAGGAGATAACTACACGGAAGAGCAGAAAGCTAGAATGAGTATTGACAGAAACTTTGCCAATGTAACTTCCGAATCTGTCAAAGAGAGAGTACCTGAGCTATTGTTTGACTATTCAAAGTGCGTCATAACTAAAGAGCCTAGAAGAGATTTGGCATTACGTAGTCCACTCTCAACAAACCAAGCTTTCGAAATCCCCAAAGTTTCAAAAGACAAAAATGTCCTAGAAATATCTTGTTGCTATGAATCTCCTACAGAAAACGACTTAGCTGCTCAAACATCAAAACAAATAAAGTCAACTCGGAGTTACTTAGAAAAGATTAAAAACCGTGTAAGGACTATAACAGAAAAAACATTTGCAAAATCCCCGCCAAAAGAGCTGGAACCCGATGCAGATGTCGGTAGCTTTACATCAGTCACTACATCTGGAGTATTAAGCTCCAAAGCGCCTCCAAAGATAACCATACCAGTACGAAGACGTTGTAGCTTAACAAAGTCTGAAATAGACCAAACAGATTATGTACACCGCATTGCTAGAGAATCTTCCGTCCCTGTTGATTATGTACAAAGAATGAACCGAGATTCGTCCATAGAATACCTGCAAAGGTTATCCCGAGAGTCCTCAGTACCGGTTTCATTGCCAAGCTCAAAATCACCGTTTGACGATGCTAAGTTTGAAAGCACGGCTTTGAGAAACGTACAGCGAGCTATGAGGCATGACAGTGGAGATGTGGCCAGCATTCCTACAGATGAAACAGATCAAGTAGTCGGGAAATTGTCTTACTTGAGTATGAACAGGTGTAAAGGTGATAAGACGTGGATCCAGGATTGGGCGGATAGTGTGAAGAAGTATAACAATGTCCTCGGTCAGGTCGAAGTTGATGAAAGGCCACCGGTCAGTCCAAGGAACCTGCCTGGAAGGAGTAAGTTACATTTTGTTTATTTTTTATCTTATTTGTGGGAGTTTTTTAGATAGCCAACTACAAATAGCCACTGCCGACACTAAAATATTTACTTTTACGTCCCTCTGAAGAGAAACAAATTTCTCCTATACTTTCTTATGATAGGTGCTACAGATAATTATAGTATAGATTAAGAAGTAATTAAGAGTAAGAAAGTTGCATTAACTCAGAGAAATTCAATATACTGAAGTAGGTACTTACTTAAATGCATATTTAAAATGATATCTCTTCTTTAGTATGTTTGTACCTAGTGCCTTATTTTTTATTCGTAATTTATCTTGCGCCCCAAGCCAAATTCTCAGGCCGATCGTGCCTCTCTATCGCTTGTTCTGCGCTCTCGCTTGCACGGTCGGCAAAACGTGACACTTTTTCGTGCGTGCAGCTGGCGTTCATAGATTTATAAGACGTAATGACGTCGAAAAACAGATTATTCGATTTAGATAATATTTAAACGGGACCTCTGAAGTATGGATCTACCAAACAAAAAATCGTCATAATCGGTTCATAAATTGGCTGAGTAATTGCGTAACATACATACGAGTACAAAAAAATCACAGTCCAATTGGGAACCTCTTGTTTTGAAGTCGGTTAAAAATATCTTAACAACATAGGCCCACTTTTTCTTCCTCGCCGTAATTTATCAAACACTGTTTATCAAAAGCAAATATCAAATACTGCTAAAAGCTAAGTTCCCAAAACCCAAATTCCAGTCAATTTGTTTACGTAAAACTCATTAGGCAATGGTGGAGCAAATAAATGTAAATGAGCGTGAGCTAGACTTAATAGAATAGAAATTTATAATTATATGAAGTTAGCCTTCATAGCCGAAATCATACAAGTCGGCGGATGTGAAGTTAGCTGCAAGCTGCGCAATATCAGATCCTGACTGAAACTCATATAAAGCCCCTGATCGACGTACAAAATAAAACCGCGGCTTTAAAGTTTTCTCTATACTGTGACGGCATAGGCTGTGATTTATATTAGGACGGGGCCCGCACGACGCCCGTACGACGCTAGTTCCATACATTTTTAGTAAAAGCCCGGACGGGCCCCGTCCGGCGTCGTACGGGCTACGACAAAAATGTATGGAACGTGCGTCGTACGGGCGTCGTGCGGGCCCCGTCCCGCGCCCGTTCTAATATAAATCAGACCGTCCAAACATAGGTATCCTTATCCTTACATAGTCCTTACATAGTATAAAATAAAGTCGCTATTTTCGTTTGTTTATTTGTTTGTTTATTTGTTTGTCTGTATGCTTAAATCTTTAAAACTACGCAACGGATTTTGATGCGGATTTTTTTAATGGATAGAGTGATTCAAGAGGAAGGTTTATATGTATAAAAATTCCCGAAATTCCCTTGGGAACGGGCACAACGCGGGTAAAACCGCAGGGCGCTGCTAGTATAAAATAAAGTCGCTATTTTCGTTTGTTTGTTTGTCTGTATGCTTAAATCTTTAAAACTACGCAACGGATTTTGATGCGGTTTTTTTTAATGGATAGAGTGTTTCAAGAGGAAGGTTTATATGTATAATACACCTGTGCGAAGCCGGGGCGGGTCGTCTAGTAATCAATATTTGGTATTTTATCATTATTTTTGCAACATTCTATTCGCATCTTTTACTGGAGAATTCCCGAAAAGTATTTTGTTTTTGTAGAGTGAGTTCCCAACTTATCTGATTTCCCGTCCAAAGCAGATTTGGGTATGTTGAGAACGGGTTTTTTTTTTATCTAACTCACTGTTCTAACGGCTGACGGGATATTTAACGGAAATAAAAACTAGGTAAGTAAGTACGTACCAGTATATTTTCATCCAAAAATTTTTTGTTGCATTTTTTTACTTGAGAATTGAAAATATTTTTTTTCTGCAGCCCTCCAGCTTTGTTGTAAATTTAATTGGCCCTCGCAGGTGTGTAGTTTGGACAGCTCTGGTCTAGATCTCCAAGTAGCACGACGAGCTATTGAGCGAGCTCTGAGTCTCTCTGCGAGATTGAGGCAGAAATGAGGAGATCCGTATAACCAAAACCACCGCATAGCCCAGCGCATTTGGCAAGAATAAATTGCACATTGCTCTGAAAACTGATGACCGATGGGGTCGAAAAGTTCTCGAGTGGAGAACTTTTCGACCCCATCGTCACGTACGTAGGTAGGTACGTGGTACGGCAAGCGTAGCGTAGGTCTACCCCAATTCGCGAGGTCTCTCTGGATGCGAGCCGCTTCAAAACTAATTCTAATTTAATCTTTAATTATACCCTACCCTACACACTCCTGGCGACATCGTCTCTGCGAACCCTGACTCTCACGAGGACTTGAGTATCGCGGAGACGATTCAATTGAACATAGACATACACACACACATACACACACACACACACACACACACACACACACACACGCTGCGTAAAATGTAAATAATGTAAAATACCTGCGTAGTTAAGTCGTATTTGTTGTAAAATTACTCGTATACTTTATTAATTTATACTAAATTACTGTAATCTGTTTTGGCCTTATTTTTAATTACTGTAGTTGTATCTAAAGATTATATTGTAACGCTGTTGATTATAAATAATCAAATAATATTGAAATAAATAAAATAAAATAAAAAAATCGATGGCGTTTAGCGCCGAATCGTCTCGTCAGCTAGTCTAAAATAAAAATAAAAACAACGGGTTGCATTCCGGAAGTGTCAGCAGAAATGAAAACTTGCTCCCTCCGTCTTACGAATTTTCGATCAGGTCACGTGTCCTGTCGCGAGTTTAACATTTAACTCATCCCAAAGAGTGCACAATAAAACTACAATAGTACAGGAAAAAAAGATGGTTTTGTTTGTCAACTTTGCACTAAATTTCCGATCCATTTTTTTTACTACAACTACTTTTTTAGGGTTCCGTACCCAAAGGGAAAAGCAGGACCCTATTACTAAGACTTCGATGTCCGTCTGTCTGTCTGTCTGTCTGTCACCGGGCTGTATCTCATGAACCATGATAGCTAGGCAGCTGAAGTTTTCACAGATGATGTATTTCTGTTGCCGCTATAACAACAAATAAAACTAAAAACAAAATAAAATAAATATTTAAGGGGGGCTCCCATACAACAAACCTGAATTTTTAAATGTTTTTCGCTCTATGTTAATAATGGTACCGGGTAGATGCTTGAAATTTTCACATAATATTTAGTTTTATATTCCCTTCAATAATAAATTATAAAATTAAATTAAAATAAATATTTAAGGGGGGCTCCCATACAGTACGGAACCCTCCGTGCGCGAGTCCGACTCGTACTTGGCCGATTATTTTGTCAACTTTGCACTAAATTTCCGATCCATTTTTTTTTTACTACAACAACTTTTTTTTAAATACTTTTTTCCTGTACTACAACGCTGCTAAAAAGTTTTCACTTCAATAAATACTAAATAGGATACAGAATCTTTAGAGGCGTCAACTTAAGGCCGCTGTATACGTAACGAGATAATACCTCGGGCGGGGCGTGAACGGGAACGGGACGTGACTGCCTCGTTCGAGACGGGAACGTGTTTTTAATGCATACGTACCGTAACAGTGATTCGGATCTAACTGTTGTGAAGAAGGAAAGGTTGTATTTTTAATTTCGAAAATTGGCTTTAATTGCTATTGTTCTAGATGACGAAGTAGTTAAAAACGTCCAACACTACTTTTCTCTCCGGAACGAACGGAGTGACTGTGCATACGTAGCGGAAACACGGACGAGACGGGGCACGTGCCGGACGGGACGTGCTAAACATCGTCGGCGACGATATTTTCCCGCCCCGTCAGTGCCACGTTCCCGTCCCGTCCGTGTCTCCGTGACATATGCGCTTCCGTACATTTCCGTACATTTTGTATGAAACGATATATCTAAAATTTCCCGTTCCGTCCCGTTCGTGAAAAAACCCGTCACGTATGCAGCGGCCTTTATTCTTTTTCCAGACAACATAAGTACTAGATTTCTCCAACACAATATAACTAATAACTATAAACAAGGTTTATAGGTCCCTGACTCATCTCATACGAATTACGTACGAGATGCATTGTTATCGATTGATAAAGGAATAATGGGTCTTATCTGTGGGTATTACGGTGCGTTATTGTGTGGCGTATCGGTGGTGCAATCTGGATGGTCGTGATAAGGAGATAAACCTTATCAGTAGATATCAGTGGGGTTTACTTTAGTCTTTGATGGCGTTGTTTTCGTTATGTAAATGGTAGTATAAATGTGACTTGCGCCACATTAGTATTTACGCGAAAGTCGGTTTTCAGGACTCTTTAGGGGGTAGATTTATTTGCCGCCCGCAGGCTAATTTTGCCGCCCCTATCATCCTACAATACGAGACGGTGGAGGTAAATGTATTTTTATTTGCCGCCTGTAGGCTAATTTTGCCGCCCCTATCATCCTACAATACGAGACGGTGGAGGAAAATGTATTTTTATTTGCCGCCTGTAGGCTAATTTTGCCGCCCCTATCATCCTACAATACGACACGGTGGAGGAAAATGAATTTTTGACAAAAAAAATATTTTATGCAGTACATTTTTTTTAAATAATTTAGAACAACTTTTCACAATATAATATAATATATCAGTTCCTAGATAATTTTTACATCTGTATCTATGATTTCGATAAAGATTGCACAAGAAATAGTTTTCGGCCACATTCCTGAACTAATTTTGGTGAGAAATTTGCCGCCCGGGATTTATAATAATAGCAAAGAATATACTACGTAATAATAGTAAGATTTATTTTTATTCCATATAGGTTTGCGTTTGATTACATACTGCCTGATGTTGAGCAGATATGCGGTCTAGGATGTAGCACGCTTACCTAGAAGATACCTATTTACTCGGGATTCGAAGACGCCCACATTGTACTTTAGCGGGAAGACAGACCCAGGCAAAGCGTTCCACATTCTGGCTGTTCGTATGAGGAATGAGGATTCGAAACGCTTGGTTCTAACGCGCGGAATGTCCACCATAAAAGGGTGGCGCTTTGGTCGCGTCTGTCTAGATTGTAGTTGATTCAATGAGAAATCACTTTAAGGGGGAAACTCAATGCATTAAGTTTAATCCAACATGTGGGTTTAAAAAGTGATACATCTAACAGTATATAAAATTACCCATATTAATGTATTAAATCAATTTAAACAGTGTAAATCATCACCGGCCATATAATATCACAATAACAGTGTTTGAATGCCGCCCACTGTTGCTGTCCACGTTTGAAACAAGATATCTACAGAATAGATAAGTACAGAGATATAACTCAGACCAAAAATAACATTTTTGACAAAAGCGTGAAATACGACTTCGTACATTCGACCTCAAGCTATAGGTACCTCGCGTCACCTAAAAAGAACGCTGGAGCTTCAAACTGCCCACAACGAAATTTAACTCCTATTGCTTACGTGATAGGAGTTAAATTTCCTTGCTACAAATAAAGTTGCGTACTCGGATATTTAACTCCTATTACGTACGTAATACGAGTTAAATTTCCTTGTGCGCAGTTTGAAGATCCAGCGTTCTTTTTACATGACGCGACCTGTAAAAACATCGCGCGAAAGTAACTATTTCGCTATTCGAATTCTGTAGTTAGTTTCTACGTGAATATTCTGGAATGCCTTAAAACTACCGAACTGAAAACAGTAGGTTTTCAAATCTCGAGTAAATGGGTATCTTCTAGGTAAGCTTGCTACATCCTAGACAGCGTATAAGCTTGACATCCGGTAGAATGCAATCAAACGCAAAAATAAATCAAATAATAATCGCGCCGCGACTGACTAGCATAACAGAGCATACTCCGCTTCGAGGCGCGTAGGTGTGATTCGCGTTCCGACCGTTTGTATGAAGTCGGAATACTGTTAGAATATATCATTACCACTGGGCACATAGCGCGGAGGACTGATGACCGATGGGGTCGAAAAGTTCTCGAGTGGAGACCACGTACCGGCAAGCGCAGCGAAGGACGTCCACCCACAAGGTGGACGGATGACCTCATTAAGACCGCAGGATCGCGCTGGATGCAAGCCGCTTCCAACCGGTCTTATTGGAGATCCATAGGGGAGGCCTATGTCCAGCAGTGGACTTCTTATGGCTGATGGATGGATGGATGGATGGATATCATTACCACGGCTGCCAAGAAAATTGTTTCGGCTTATACTGGTACGCTTTCTTTGTTGTACATTGTAATGTTGCAATCGGGGAAGCCGTTTGCAGCACCACAAGTTAAAAGAGGATTAGAGAACCCGTAATGTGGCAAGCGGGGAAGCCGGTTGCCACACCACAAGTTACGAGACTTCAGAGAACCTAACCAAAGAGTCCTACCTAATGGATAGGATTCCTAACGGTTCGGAGAGAGGAGATAACCTTAGTATTTACACATTTATTTACACTAACACACACTGCACTTATCGTCTATAAAGTCTTCAAGAAGCGGAGAGAGAGAGAGAGAATTTTGAAGGAGTCCTTGGAATGTTAGCCAAAAAGGGAGAGGGTAGCACTCGTAGAACCACGCTGGAGACTGGCCGAGGATTTTCTATAGCCTGAGCTGGACCCGCCGATAGTGTGGCGCCAGCCAGGTAGCGCTAGGTGAGCGCTAGCGTGGAGACATCTGTCGACTGAGGTGGAGGCGCCGGCCCAAACCGGCCGACAGGCGCCGGCCCAAACTGGCCGACAGGGTTCGAAGTCAGCGCCAGCCCAGTGCTCCAGGGTAAGGGGTCAGTGGCCCCAAAACAAGAGATCCACCTGTAATCAAAGTCAAAGGGACCGGAGCCTCTCACCCTGACTGTTACTCGACGCTCATGCCGTTTACAGGACTCGTCCACGCAAACTCAAATTCACACAGTCTACATCTTTATAGGGAAAAAAGGTGTCTTCCAGATGACTTCCAACTCAAGACTGCCCCATTTTACAAACAAGGATCGCTGATCCTGTCAAAAAAAAAACATTTCAAAAATTTGAATTTCATAACTAGAATTGTAAGTTGGCAGTGTTATCGTTGAAAGAGTCTGAATGTAGAGAAGCTAACAAAAAGGTTAGTTTCTCTACAACATCTGTGCTTTCTATGATCCGTGTAAGCACTAAGTAGGTATTGTAGGTAGGCGATCCATTTACGATAGTCCTTTTTAGGTCACAGGCGTGTTGACTCACTGACACACTACAACAGACAGATGGCAAATAGTACCTATTAGGTATCATGTTAGATTTTGTTTTAACGCGTTTAAGGTTGTGTTTGACCACTATCTCGTTTGGTGATAAGGCATGCTACATACGCACATCGACTCAGCACAAATCAACATAGAAAACTATTAAAAATATGTGATGATTTACAACCTGATTATTTATTTTGATTTCAATAGTCAATTACTCAGTGGCTTTGAACCTACCGATTTAGTTGAAAAATTGCTTCATTTCGGAAGCAATTTTTTAACGGTTTCTGATATTGTTGCATGATTTTTTCCAGTTTTCTACTGACTATCAAGCGATTGGCATAAATTGTCCCGATTTTCTATCGAATTTCAAATTATCAGCAAACTGAGTCGAAAACGAGGAATAGAGGATATAGGTAAATGGGTTTCTTTTGCGTGGTACGACACCCCCAGTACGATTATACAGATTTTTGGTACGAATATAATATAGCGATTTTTCTTTGGCGTTTCTACCGATTTCGCGTTTTTTGGTTCGAGACAACTGCAATTACTAAACAAAAATACACGCACCCTCGCACGAACGCGTGCGCACAGACACATACACACACACACACACAATCACACGACCTACGAGGTATCTCTCAATTTCAATTGTGAATCCACAAACCTACACAGCGTAGTGGATATCGAAGTTAGGCCTATGTCTAGGGAGACACATACACACACACACACAATCAGACGACCTACGAGGTATCTCTCAATTTTAATTGTGAATCCACAAACCTACATGCGTGAGGCCGTGTGTAAGATGTCCCCAAAATATATAAATGCTAGACGACCCGCCCCGGCTTCGCACAGGTGTATTACCTATACATATAAACCTTCCTCTTGAATCACTCTATCCATTAAAAAAACCGCATCAAAATCCGTTGCGTAGTTTTAAAGATTTAAGCGTACAGACAAACAAACAGACAAAAATAGCGACTTTATTTTATACTATGTAAGGATAATATTAATACACAGCGTAGTGGATATCGAAGTTAGGCCTATGTCTAGGGAAGGGATACCAGGATCCCGAAATACCCGGATCCCGGCTGCTGCTATTACCGGGATTGAATCCCGCTCGATATTTAGCCGGGATCCCGCTGATTGATGGGATTACCGAAAATCGAAGATATTACTCATAAATCCTAAGTCCAACTCAATTTGAATTGTGAATGCACCAGCGTGGTGAATACTTCCTTAGGCTAGAATAGGCTTATGTCCAACAGTGGTTTATTAAAAAGCCTTCTACTAGTCAATCGTATTAGGCAGTCGGGCATATAAAAGTAAAGCAGAACTCCTAGAATTTGTGCAAAAAGACAAGCGTCGTAGGTGAGGTCGCCCGTGTGCCATTTTACTAATTTTATTACGTTGACAATACTGTTCTGTCATTGCTAGTACAACTAAAAGTGTTTGATACTTGGTAGACATCGATTCGGTTTTCATCAGTACTCGCGTCTACCAAGTATTGTCGGTACCTTGGCTGCTGATTAATATCTTATTGTTAGTTCATCGTAACGCCACTACGGTTCTCTTTTTGCACAAACTCTACCATAGAGCCAGTAGAGCGGGTGTAAAAACTATTGAAGCAGTAATTGGTACCGTTACGGCGCTCGCGACATGCAAGCTGTCATTGATAACAACTTGTGGAAATTGTTGTGACAATTTATTTTTTATCACTATTCACTATCACTACATAGTATAAAACAAAGTCGCTTTCTCTGTCCCTATATCCATATGTATGCTTAAATCTTTAAAACTACGCAACGGATTTTGATGCGGTTTTTTAAATAGATACGAGTGATTCAAGAGGAAGATTTATATGTATAACACACCTGCCTGTGCGAAGCCGGGGCGGGTCGCTAGTTCTTTATAAACTAGAACCTATCTACTTTATTTTTTGTTGTAAATTTGTAGCACTATCGAGTTTATTAATCAACTTTTAAAAAGGAGGCTTTCAATTTGTAACTGATTTTTAGGGTTCCATACCCAAAGGGTAAAAACGGGACCTTAGTACTAAGACTTCGATGTCCGTCTGTCTGTCTGTCACCGGGCTGTATCTCATGAACCATGATAGCTAGGTAGCTGAAATTTTCACAGATAATGTATTTCAGTTGCCGCTTTAACAACAAATACTAAAAACAGAATAAAATAAATATTTAAGGGGGAGCACACAACAAACGTGATTTTTAGGAGTTTTTTGCTCGCTATTCATAACGGCAAGAGGAATGGGGCCCCCATATGGTACTGAACGGTTTTTATGTATGTTACGCCATTACTCTGGCAATTATGAGCTGATTTTGAAGATTTTTTTTTGTGTTTGGTAGATTATACTTTAGAGGTGGTCAAAGGTGATGTTCTCAAACCTGGCCCATGCCTGGCTCGCTTTTATCTTATAGACAAAAATATGACGAATCACGAAAAAATACTGAAAAAAATCCAAACGCTTTAGAAAAAAAGCAAAACATTTATCATTATCGCAGGCCTAGCAACCCATGATTTGAATTTCCCGCCATCTAGTGTACCTAGAGAATGAAAAAGTTAATTTCAGCGTTGCCGCTTTGTGGGAAATCACCCGAATCACGGGGAATTTTAACTCGATTGGTAATTGAATTTAAACGCAGTGATTTTTTTTATTATTTTATCGATATTGAGGCATTTTTATTTTAAAATGATAAAGGATCTTCATGCTCAATATGAGTGTCGTTGTATGATTTGATAAAAAGTTTTGTAGCGAATATCTAAGTAATTTCGCGAAAACACGCATAATTGTTTTGAGATGAACTACGACATTTTTCAATCTTAGTGATTGCGAAAATAATGTAGGTATTAAATCATCCTACTACAAGCATTATATTTGTTATTGGAGAATTTCGCCTCATTTGTCTGGGAACTAAGAAAATAGAAACTGGTAATACTGTTTACGGTTTGTTTTATGTCATTCGGTTTTAAATGTACGAATGCATTGTGATATCGTTGCCTTTGCGACAATTCGATTCTTATTATTTACGACATGGTTACGATAATGGACTAATATATATTAGAAACCTGACAGATCTGGCGATGACTTTTTTGGACAACCGTGACATTTAAATCTTCAGATTTTGAATCTTGTTGCCGATTGACTCCTTTCTTACATCCATAATCCACAACATGGTGGATGACTTTAATAGCGGTTAATATGGCAATAACGCAAAGCAATAAAAATATGTTTGCTTTTTAATTGACTGTTCGATTAAAAAACACTATGCCTCATCGAATTAAGTTGATTTTTCTCCCTATTATAATTTAGAGCCCGTCATTGAGCCAAAGTCCCATACAAAAAAGAACATGTCCTTTAAATTTAATGGAAATCGGCTGAGCTGTTTTTGAAAAATCAACAGAAATGTAGAAATTAAGTACTACATAGAATTACTAAAATAAACGTACATAAAAAAAATACTACGGATCGACTTGAGTACCTCCTTCGTTTTTTATATGCGGTCTAGGATGTAGCACGCTTACCAAGAAGATATTTATACACTCGAGATTTGAAGACACTTGTTGTGTACCTTAGTGGAAAGACTAGTGGAATCAGAACCAAGAAAAAGAACCAGGAAAACAGCTGTCTGAATTCAAAACTCGCCTACGACTACGAGTTACCAAAATAATATTTATCTTACATACTAAGGCTTGGTTGCACCATGTTACTTTAGCAATGACAAACATGTTAAAGTAATGGTTAGGGAAAATAATGTGTTGCACCATTTGAAAATTTGTAAGATGACGTCATAACTTTAACTGTAACCGCCCACGATTCACTGGTTGATGTTATTGTTAACGTTAATTGTCTGTCAGAATCGTATAGTCCTGATAACTTTAACTATTCCAAGGAATAAGCTGGTGCAACACATTTCGCAGTCACTGTTTAAGTCAGCGTTATTGTTATTGTTAAATTTGACAATAATCTTAACTATAACTACCAATATGGTGCAACCGAGCCTTAGTTATTACAGCTGCTTATAAAGTATAGCTCTCGAGCTTCCCATAAAGTTCCACTCGAAATATTTATGAGTTACAAGAATGTGGAGAATGAATCACTGTTGAACTTAGCGCGTTGAACTTTTAAACAAAGGCTATCAGACATGCCCAACCTTTGGGTCATTGAGTTTCCAATTGAAAAATCAAGGGCGCCTAAATTGTGGGTCACATAGTATTTTTGACCGATGAAACGGAGGTGGTACTCAATTCGACGCGTTTTTTCTTATTTATGTATAACCACGCATAACTTTTTATATATTGGTCCGATTTTGATAATTCTTTTTTTATTAGAAAGAGTATACTTCGAAATTGGTCCCATTTAAATTTTATCGAAATCGGCTGAGCCATTTTTGATAAATTAACAATAATGTGAAAAGTGATACATCGATCCGTGCGAACTATTCGCGAATTCTGTACACGTATGAAGTTGGTCGTGCCATTTTTTGCGAAAAATAATTATAATAAAGTAGGTTGAATTCTACTTTAAATATATGAGTTATAATACTAAGTACTTATAATATGATTTAACAAAACTATGAAGCGCAAAAGCTACCAGGGCCGCTCAACTTTTGGGTTGCATTGGATTTTCAATCGAATAACCAGGGGAGTTAATGTTGTTGATCAACAAAGTATAAGCTATAAGCCTGTTAAAGTACTCATAAATTTTCACTTGAAGTATTTATTAGTTGACAAGATTGTTAAATGGAATAAATCATTTCCACCGTAACTTTGAAATATAGGCTATCAGGGCTGCTCAACTTTTGGTTTACTTGTTTTCAGACGGTTATAATATTAGATATGCCTAACGTTTCGGTCACTCTGAAAGATAAATTGCATCGTATTTTCATACATCAACAACTAACGGGTGACAGCTTCTTGTCGTCAAAAGTGAAATTATTTTGTACAAAAACAACACATATATAGGCCGAATCGTACAAGTCGGCGGATGTGAATTTAGCTACAAAGTGCGCGAAACCCAAACAACGCGCAGCGTTTTGTGAACTTCAGCCAGGATTGGATATTGTGCAGCTTTTAGCTAACTTCACATCCGTCAACTTGTATGATTCGACCTGTATTTAGCAGCTGGGTAAAAGAAAACAACAAGATTTTTTTTATCGCTTAGTACTGTACATTTGAGGTTTTAACTAAAGAAATAAATAAAAACTACATTATGTTATACAAATATATGTTGTCATATTTGATTTATTCATAATGGATTTATAAAATCAGCGTTGTATGACAAATCGCTATCGATCATATCGAAAAATATCTTATCACTAAAGATTAAAAAATTAAGATTGGCATTTAAGTAAAGTCAATATTATACCCTTTCTGTAAACGCATTAAGTGTACCTTTAATAATTATTTTTGATAATACCCTTTTTTATAATATTGCATTTTGCCTTGCAAAATTTTGTTTCTTGATAATTCTCTGACAAATTCCTTCCTAAGAAACTATCATTGCATGGAATACCTCAACTAAACCACAAAGTATCTGTACGGAACACTACTGATTTCTACGTATTTCTATGAAATATATTCCGTAGCTAGCTGTAACACGTAATCTGCCGCAAAACCAGTGTGTCCTGTCATCTGTCGACACTGTAGTCTGCTGCTGCTACGTGCAATCAACTATGGAATTATACCTTGAGTCATATATTATTACACTCGATCTACAAAATCAAAATGGTGTCACGGCAAAAACATACGGCCCGCATAATCGCAATTGCCCTCTGCGACCCCAATTTTATCTAAGATTGCCCCTTACAAAAAGTTGAGGGCAAGTGATTTGAAACATTTGAGAACCATTGAGAATTTTATTGTTTACGCTTTTTATAATTTTTATAGTAATTGTAGTCTCGACAAACTACAATTGTAGTAATTGTAATAACAATTAGTTTTTACCGATGTATGTGATTGTTCATTGTTTTAGATTGTACCGCTCTCACGATTTTGATATGCTAAAGTACGTACCTACATATTTAATTGTTTAATGGTTTCATTCTTGAATCATATCCGCATTAATTTAGTAGACTTTCTTTTCGCAGTGCTTTGGACTGATTCTAGTTAGGATGTGTGAAATTGTGTGCTTATTTGTTTGTTATATTCAAAGTCATTCGAGATCATAATTTAATTTTTAGCGCATCTACAATTGCAAGACACCGTGACATTTTAAACTGTAGGCCTCATTTCTTTTAACCGCTTTTTAGGCTAGAACTGAAGCCTTGAGCACGTAGCACAGATGACTGGATGACCACTGGAGTCGAAAGGTACTCGAATAGAGACCACGTACCGGCAAGCGCAGCGTAGGACATCCACATACAAGGTGGTCAGATGACTTCATCTAGACCGCAAGATCGCGCTGGATGCGAACCGTTTCCAACCGGTCTTATTGGAGATCTATAGTCTATAGGGGAGGCCTATGTCCAGCATTGGAAGTCCAATAGCTGAAAGGCGGAGACGAAACTGAGGCGTCTAAAATCATTCGCTTATCACCTTCGGAGTAAACATTATTTTGTGTTAGAAACTCTGACACCAGAGATAACTACTCGTTCTGTAGTCCGTACTTTACCTAACACTTTTAAATAAATGTCAGTGCGATTAATTAACACATATTACGTATGTACCTATGTGTAAATAAATTAAGATAATACATTACATAATGAGGTAACCCTCGTAATTGTAATTATGTATGAATATAATTAAAATGTAAACACCCACGTACTTATCGCAGTTTTCATTATCGTATTCAGAGCAAACGATAGGCCTTTCTCTCTGTAGTTGACTTATTATATTTAATGAAGGACAGGACAAATGCTTAAAATGGCGATTAAAATTTAGGGTAAGATATAAGGGTATTTCTCTCTCAGTCGTAAAGGTATAGTTCTATAATTATAGTTTATATAACTATATCTTTACGACTATATAATTATAGTTTTCAAGGACAGGGTGAAAGAGTGAATGGGTCTAAAAATGATTACGATAAATCACATGGTATCGAAATCAAAACGTTACTCAGTTTCCTAGAAATTAGTAAAATAAAATAAGTTCCCTGTCAACCTTTCGCCAGAGAAAAATAGGTTAGTAGAATATGTTACAGCACAGGGTAAATTCAATAGGTAGTTTATCGTTCGTGACTTTCTGAGATTTTCTATCTGGATGTAGACACATTTTACAGGAGAAATAAAAAAAGTTGTTTCGCTCTTATGACATTATTAGTGGATTTTGTGAAAAAATGGTTACAAGATATCAGACCGTCAAAGAAATTTTTATGAATTAAGTGGATATAACTTAGTTTCAGATTTATAAATCCTTACATAGTATAAAATAAAGTCGCTATTTTTGTCTGTTTGTTTGTCTGTATGCTTAAATAAAAACTGCGCAACGGATTTTGATGCGGTTTTTTTCAATGGATAGAGTGATTCAAGAGGAAGGTTTATATGTATAATACACCTGTGCGAAGCCGGGGCGGGTCGTCTAGTCGAAATATATAGGTATGTTCATAAACTACACGTAGAAAAACACGATTAGATTTTTGATCGCCACCTCTTGATATTATGTCAACGATAACTATTGACCTCGTATATTATTTTTATCGTACAATTTATATAATATCGAGGTTGTTATTTATTTCCTGTATGGAGCCGTGAACTTTGGTAGTGATTAATAAGATTTATTGAAACTTTTAGTCGTAACAAAGTTGTAAACAATGGTTTTGGAATTGTTCCAGTTATGGTATCCTTTCGTTATGAGTCATTGACACTATTGTTCGCCTGAAAATTAGATTATTAAAATGATCAAGTTTATTTATGTAAAGAGAATCACTGCAGTCATAGTTGTAATCTCATTTTTGAAACTGGCGCGCTTTCGTCGTATTGTCGTTGACTCGCATTTGACAGCGGAGTTGATAATTGGATATTGGAGGTTATGTTTATTGTGTGAGAAGATAGACTTGAATACCCCGAAATAAGGGCTTTACATGTTGTTTCTTTGATTTACAGGCAAGTAAATATTATGTGTATGTTTAAGTAAATAGACTAATTGTTAAAAGGCATCTTTTAAATAAAAGTTCTTTGATATACAGAGAAACGCAAATCTCGTCTTTATTTCAATATTAAACCAAATAACAAGCAAGGGAACAGAATACCATTATAATATAAATTGCGATTAATAATTATGAGCATTTTTCCGATGTTATTGAGATGAGCGAAATATAATAATTATGTCTAGTACTCAACCTTAACCCGCAATTGGACAGCGTGACAGTTAGTGGCGCTGTGGTTAAAACAAAAAAAGTCAGTCTCATCCTCAGAATAAGGAAAAACAGTAGAAGTGACATAAAGTAAAAAAGTTGTGATGCACGATTCCACAAACATGGCGTCGCAAATCCATAGAAACTGCTATGTAATCTAGACACAAATGACACTTGAACTGCTGATCAAATGTCAAATTTGATTTCACAAAGATGGTGGACAAACTTCAAACGTCTCCTAGGCAGAGCTTTTATTTACAACTTTATCGTCATAGCAATAATGCCATGTCATTTCAAACAGCACCCCAATGGTCTCAGCCTACACTACTAGTTTGTATCGGCAGCTCGGTTCCAAATACTTTTTTAGCACTATAAAACTTGTTGCTAGATTCTAGCCTATTCAATACTACAAGTTTTAAAGTGCTAGGTATATTTTTAATTATATTTAAACTAATTTAAAATGTTTTACGAAAACGAATTATATTTTTTTTGTCCTCTAGATAACTGAAAAAATAAAATTAGTCCGTCAGACTGATTTTAATCAAAAAATATTAGACACATATTTTTGTTTTGTCAATCAAACAAACATGGATAACGTAACGCGTAACGTCACGACTAGACTACAAAAGAATAGACTTGTGTCGTCAGACAAATGACGTCACCCCCATTTCCGAACTTTGACAAGGTTTATATTTGTCATATTTTATTGTTTGATTGACGAAATAATATTTTTTTGATAATTTAACTGACAAACTAATTATAATATTAGTTATTTTTTGGGGAGATCATGACCCCTATGACCCCCTCTCGGAACGCCTCCCCAGTTAGACCGATAGGTATAATTAGTTAGTGCGAGTAAGCTACGCCTACGTGATGTCATTGACCCGCTGTAAATATTGCCCGATAACACTAAAGTAGGTATAATAGATTAATGTTATTTCTAAGTTCAATACAACAAATTAATTGAACTGGAATTGAGACTACAATAAGTGGAAGTTAGACTCGTGGGAAATCGTCTCCTTGCTTTTGTGTAAGGTTATGGGATTGAATCACGGTCCTGTATGTACAGGCCGAATCAAACTTCTAGGCGGCTGTGAAGTTAAGCGCATAACCTACCCCACGCGCAGTTGAAGTGAGCTTCAGGCAGGCAACTTCACAGCGGCCAAAAACTTATATCCGGCCTATACCAATGAGCTCTTTAGAAATGATGTCTGGATTGTTATAACACTGGGAATTTCGATTATAGAAAACATCATGGATAAACTGCCTACATTTGTAGAAGAAATTTGAAGGCGTAAAGATATGAGTAAATCGGCATTGTATTCAGATATAATAGAGAGAATGGTAATGTACTGATTCCACGTAAAGAAGCGTGATAAGGATAGGCAGTTGATGATGATGTGAATTCACCAACTCGCAACTCTACCAGCGTAGTAGCTATAGCCCAATCACCCTTCGTGGGTAAGCCTATGCAATTCAGTGGATTGATATGGCTGAGAGTCGGTTGATACAACAAATAAAATAACTAAGATATTGTCACGCTCGGTTGCATATTAAATTATTTGAACCCAGCTCTTGTTAAAGCTAATTTTACACGAGATATTTCAAACCAACAAAGCTCGGTCCCCACGTATTTAAAATTAAATATGCAAACAAGTATAACCGGCTAATGTCTAGGTCAAATGAATTATTAAATCGGGGCTAAAGAACCGAGCGACGCGCAAAAGGGGGCAACAGTGGTACAGTTTGAGAACCTCTGAATTTGTGATTAGTTGGAATGAATTAGTTGCAATTCATAGCAGTATTTCGCAATGTTTTAGACCAGAGTTCACCATCCATCCATCCATCCATCAGCCATAGGACGTCCACTGCTGGACATAGGCCTCCCCTATGAATCTCCAATAAGACCGGTTGGTAGCGGCTTGCATCCAGCGTGATCCTGCGGTCTTAATGAGGTCATCCATCCACCTTGTGGGTGGACGTCCTACGCTGCGCTTGCCGGTACGTGGTCTCCACTCGAGAACTTTTCGACCCCATCGGTCATCAGTTCTCCGCGCTATGTGCCCTGCCCAATGCCATTTCAACTTGCCAATCCGCTGGGCTATGTCGTTAACTTTGGTTCTTCTGCGAATCTCCTCGTTCCTGATTCGATCTCGCAGAGAGACTCCGAGCATAGCCCTCTCCATAGCTCGTTGGGCTACTTGGAGCTTATTAATAAGGCCCATAGTAAGAGAGTTCACCAACGCTTGTTTAAGTTAAACGTGTGATTACTATATTGAAACCACGGTTAGTGCTTGGTGATCAGCAAAATTTCGTTAATAAGCCGCTTAAAATTTAACCAACGGTTAATAAATTAAACATCTTGACCGAGTTGTTTAAATACTACAGTTAGTTTATTGAATCAGGCGTTACTTTGCGGAAGTTCATCTTCAAATTCTTGTTTTGAATAAATATTTAGTGTATTTCCGCTCTGTCGTAGTCATATAAGTTAAGGGTACTATTCAAAATCCAAATTAAATCACAAACAAAATTAGTAATTAATCATTAAACTGTATCATGGTTCGACTATGGTTAGGTCAGGTTAGAAAAGTTAGGCTTAGGTATGTTTACAAAATATGAATGAACCTGAAATTTTTTTTAATTAATCCGTTTAAAATAATAAAATATAATTAAACCTGTAACAAAAATAGTGATTAGTAATCTATTTAAAAAATGTAGTAAACCTGAAAATAATATTTAATTTGTTAGGTTTTAAGTATTTTAATGGTATTTGTTTTTTAAAAATAAGTATTTAATTTGACTCTGATATTAATCGATTATTTATTTTGATTTGGAGACTTTGATTTGACTACCTAGTCGGTTGAAGGACTACCCGACTTAAAATTGGAAGGGGAAAAAGCATGGCCGTAGAGGAGCGAAAGAAAGTCGGAGTCTGTTCGGTGAAGCGGTGCGATGTGCACCTCCAGTGTTTACACTGTTACTCTGCCCAAATTCATATAAGTTATATATAAGTGATATATGGTTTATAAGTGACGTTTAAAGGAAGTACGAAGTGAAACAATAAACCAATGATTTCAAGGATATGGAGTTTTTCTTATAATCAGAAGTGCCAAGACCTACGTGCCACATGCGGATCATGGTCAACGCGGAGTACCCGAGCCTGAGTATACTCCGTCTGCAGAGCTAACTGTGAGTTTGTTCCTTTATGATATCTACGAAGTCAAGAGCTCTTTTATGCCTAACAAACTACATAATCATCGACAGCTGGCTGTAGGCAAAGGTCCCATACCTTTGTCTATCGGCGCTTAATAAAAGTGAAGGCATAATAGCATTATATAATAGCGTATTTGACATAACTGTCAGAAATAAATTCATACAATTACAGTATTAAGTAGCGGGTACTTTAAAATGTTAAGTGCACCTTCAAAAATACATCTTGGACCCTTTAGCTGGCTCTTGCAATTTTTGCAGATGGTTAAATAAATGTAAATGTAATTTATAAATACTCAGTCGGAACAAGTTTTTAAAATAACAAGATCTATCACCTGTAAAAAAATGTACGCAGTAATCTATTGCAGTATTTTATGTTTGTACAAATTTGATTCATGGGTAATTATCATTATAATTAAACAAAAAAAAAACAAAGAACGTTAAAGTTCCAATCTACCTGCAAGTATTAGATATGTGACAAAATCAACTAAGATTAAATTATATTTTTGAATCTGTGAATTTTAGTGCAAAATTGATAGATTAAATAATAATACAACTACCTTACTGTGCTGGAACTAATTCAACCTTTTATTTCCGAAATGGAACATCGGGTAAGGAAAAATCGTCTCATAATTGTAGTTGTTCAACAGACGTCTTCAGAGTGTTCATATTTGCCAATTAATATTGATTCTTTGTCCCCTTTGAGATTTCGCGTAATTTAGATTGACAGTATAAGATGAATATATGCGTTCCAATTTTCTAATTATAGATCTAAGATTTTATTTGAATAATTTCATTTCATACAATTTATATGGGTACCTACATTGACAAATAGCGTATGATTGCATACAATCGTAACCGATATTGCTCACAGTGGTATATGAGAGAAAATAATTATTTCTAGTTACCTACAAATTCGTAATAAAAATAGTAATTTACGTATTAAAGATACATATTCCATTGTAATTTTAGTAGACTTGATAACTTAAAATTGAAAATGTGTGTATGTTTTACTATTTATTGATATTGATGAAAGAATGGGGAAATAACGCTTATACATAATCATATCTTTATCAGATAAATAATTATTGCTATTGATAATTTATTGTAGTTGGAGTGTACTTTACAGCTTTTTAATAGTCCTATGCTGAACGACGGGCTTTGAGACGAAAAGTGATTAAAATAATATATAAATATTGATTATATCAAAATCGAATTAGAAAAGACAAGACCCGTGGAAGAGATAAAGCTACCAAATATGGCTCTATACGTTGACTAATTGCAGTGGACGTCATAAGGCTTTGATAATGTAAATTTTTATTCATGGAACCGTTTAATTACAATGAAAAAAGTGGACTTGCATTCAGTTTTGTTTACCTCAACATTCTAATGGTTAAGACCAAAACTTCGATCGGACACACTTGAATCTATTTTACCGTTAATTGAGTTTACTCACTGCAAATAAACAAGTTGCAAATACTTGATTTTGCAATCATCTTGGTATCCACAGTCCAGTGTTATACAACCTCAGCAGACTTATAAAATGACTTCGCATAATTATGGCTTATTCATTTTGGCCTTTGTTTAATTAAACTCCAAAACAGGGTGAGTTTTCTTGAGAAATCATTGAGAAAAGAAATGTGTGTTTGACAACAGCAAAAAAAAGAGCTTTCATTCACAACAGTATGCCAAAATGTGTTAACTGATATTCATTGCTACCTACTCGGATAATTCAAATTCGAAAAATAATAGTAATGAATGATTTAGTGGTTTAAAAAGTTTGAAATAAACAGAAACATAAAACAAATAACTGTAAGCAGAATCATTAGCATTGGGATAAATTAGTGTATTTTATTACAATAACGACAAAATACATTATGTTGGGAAAAATATGTAATGAAATTATATTTTATAGATAGCACCATATTCAATGTAAATCATGACGTGACATATACCATGAGTAGTAGTCAAAGGGAACACTTCTAACTATACCTAGTTGTGAAATTCTAATAAGTATCGGGGATCAGTTTATAAGATAAGAGGAAAACCTAAATCTTCGTCAAAATAAACGGGTACCTAATCAATCAATCAATTCTTGATTTGTGGCTTCTGGGGTACCTAATGAGTGTGAAGCCTTGAATAATGTTGTCAAACTGAAAAAAATTTGATCACCTACCTACATTTGTGAAAGTAAACATAAAGTAACATTATATACACTAGTGAGTCGATTTAAGGTCCATGTACACCAGATACATAACTATAATTGGACAAGATTGTTTTGCTAAAAGCTCATATAGCTATACATTGGAAAATACAAATATTACAGGGTTCACAAGATAGAAAAGATCATAGGCAGCAAATGCTTCAGCAACTTTGCCGCGAGTTATGATAGATAATTTTATTTATTGCATAATAGCAATGATTACAAGTCTAAATTAATGAATGATACACACCTATGCCGTGAAAAAAAAAAAGGGAAATTCAATGCGTACCTACGTTAGGAAGGCTATGCAAGTTTTATGAAATAAACATTCGACAACTGACATTATCACAGTAATGTTTAACTTTGTTCATATTCGTTACTGTTATTTTCTCACTTGATTATGGAAAAACATTATATTAAATTGATACAATACATTTAAGGGTCACAATTCATATTTAATGAGTTTGATTCCAAACATTGCAAGAATATACTAGCATTCACACTTGTTCGTACAGATTTTGACTAGTTTTGTTTGATTGGCATGGAAAATCGCAAACTATGATTATCGGGTCGTCTCATTTGGTTCAAGGCAATTTTTTTTAATATAAAATATCAATATATTCATATTATGTGTATAGAAGCTATATAATATGGATCAGATTTAAAAAAAAACACCGTTTAGTTATGAAAATAAGTACAAAATTTATAAAAGAAATTAATCATGTTTATAACTATAACTAAACGTATCTAAACTGGGTGAAATTGTTGTAATAACGTTGGAGCAGTGTCACCCTATTGATTAGTATTGATCATAATGTTCAGTACGACGTTGTCCCTCATGGCGTTGTTATTTGATGAGTGATACAATTAATAAATATAGCACTTGCACTTGCTTGAAAGATAACTTTACCTACCTAAAGTGTCTCTGCAGGTTTAATATTTAAAAAAAAAAGGTAAATATTTGATTCAGGGGAATACAATGGAGATTTAAATTAAATTAAACAGTTAAATGAACCATTAATGTGATGATTCGAATGTTCAAATAAGTAATAGTCCTCTAAATTAAAAAAAGGAAGGGATGCAATACTTGAATTGACTGCACGTCGATACTTCAGGCTACAGATGAGTATTCTGTGAGAATTGCTTCACAGCCTACACATAATAACTTATCTTTAAGATAAAGATACCAATATTTTAGATATGGCAGTTTCAAATATTCCAGTAACATTATTGGAATATTGCCAGTATTTTATGAAATATTTATAGAATATAAGTAACAAAAAAGTTACAAGAAATAACTAGACATTCTTATACTAGTCGGTGTCAATGGATTCACGAAAAATTTGTGATAATGTTTTCAGTTGAATAAACAAAATTTAATTCATCAAATAAAATCGATGAATTTGCAAAACATTGTTTTGTCTGTATATAATAACATCGTGTAAATTATTTTCATGGTAATTATTGATGTTGCCATGATTTGAATATTAATGTGAACTTCACATAATATTAAAGGAAAGCAAATTTATGCTGCTTACTGTGTCAGTGCAACAAAATAAATAGTCTTTGTTCTTCAAAACATACACACCTAATCAATGTGTAAATTATGGTAGCTACACAAAGATTTAAACTTCCACAGTGACTGGATAGATATCTTCATGTTTTGCAACGTAAAATTGAGTACCTAACAGTAATCCATACTAAAGTTGGCACTTTATAATGTTGCAGTGAATTTATAAAGCGCATTAATTGAGTAAATAGGTAATCGAAGAAAATTTAGAGCAGTGACTTAATTATATGAAATGCAAAAATAGAACTGGTTTGCATTTCGGTTGTAATTTACAACTATGATTAGCGTCATAATTTGAATATCATTTTGAATTTCATGTTGTAATGGCATTACAGTATCTCATGGAACAAAATGCAGTTTTAATGGTATGTTAATTTTGTTCACAGATATTCCTGATACGAGAATGGAACAGGCTCGTATCACACATATAGTTTCATATTCGTAATTCAAGAATGGAATAGGCTTGCAATATGAATAGTTTTCTACCGTATGAATGGAATGGGCATACAGTTTATAAAAAAAAAAACAAAAATGGGTCTGCGGAAACGGAATGGCTTACGCAGCAATGGATAAATAAATAATAATTTTATTCAAGTATAACAGACTCAACATTTAAAAAAAAAAACATGTTATCAGCGACAATAGCGGCTGGGTGACACGGCGCGGCCGGGCGATATAGTTCTTCTGTGCGGGCAGCTGGAACGGGTAAAACGGTTTTGGGCGCGGCTGAAACAATACAGTGCCGCCAGGCGATAGCGTGTGACTAAGGGACACGACGCGGTTGGGCATCTGGAGCAGTTGGCGCCTGGAGCAAGCTGGACGCCTGAATCAAGCTTGGTGCTTGGAGCAGCTGGATGGTGCCTGGAGCAGCTGAGTGGTGCCTGGAGCAGCTGGGCGCCTCGAGCAGCGGAGCGCCTCCAACAAGCTGGGCGCCTAGAACAAGATGGGTGCCTCCAACAAGCTGGGCGCCTCCAACAAGCTGGGCGCCTCCAACAAGATGGGTGCCTCCAACAAGCTGGGCGCCTACAACAAGCTGGGCACCTCCAACAAGATGTAGCAGCTGAGTGCCTGTAGCAACTGGGCGCCTGTGACAGCTGGCGCCTGTGGCAGCTGGCGCCTGTGGCAGCTGGCGCCTGTGGCAGCTGGCGCCTGTGGCAGCTGGCGCCTGTGGCAGCTGGCGCCTGTGGCAGCTGGCGCCTGTGGCAGCTGGCGCCTGTGACAGCTGGCGCCTGTGGCAGCTGGCGCCTGTGGCAGCTGGCGCCTCTGGCAGCTGGCGCCTGTGGCATCTGGGCGCCTGAGGCAGCTGTGCGTCGATGGCCGGCGGTCATCGGGGTGCCAAAGCGCCACAGCGACAGTGTGGCGCTGGGGGCTCCAAACAACATCCGAATGTCGCACGGTGACTCACCTCACCGTAGACGGCATTTGGTCTCGACTTGCCTGTCCTGCGACCAGCAAATCACGCGCCGAAACATACAAAAAGTGATTCCAAAAGTGATACCAAAAGTGATACCAAAAGTAATACCAAAAGTGATACCAAAAGTGATACCAAAAAGTGATACAAAACGTGATAAAAAGAGTGATACAAAAGTGATGAAATTAGCGAAAGCAATTTTACTAAAAACATTTAAAAATACATACTTAAAGATCTTTATTTTATAAGAACGAAATTGCTTTGCATTGCGAATTGATTTCAGCCATATGAATGGAATTGGAATACGGCTAGTAAGAAAAATATATATATGTTTGTTGCGATAAAGGAACGGAATACGGAGCAACACAATTGATTTATTTATAAATAATTTGATTGATTCGCAATGTAAAAGTAACCAAATACAGTGTATTGATAAAATATAAGTTTTTCAAATATAACTTGTATTAAAATGTTATATTTTCACTGTTACATCGTTCGATTAATTATAAAATCTATATAATAAGAATGGAATTACTTTGTATTGCAAATCGATTTCTAACAAATGAATGAAATTTAAATACGGCGAGTAAGAAAAAGAAATGTTTGCCGCGATAAAGGAATGGAAAACGCAGCAACATAATTGATTTTACCTATAAATTATTTTCAAAGATATTCGATTTGCAATGTAAAAGTAACTAAAAACACTGTATGGATGTAAGTTTTTCAATATGATTTGACAGTTTCTGTATAAAAGTTTGATGTTTTTCACCATTTAAAGTAGACTAAACTCATTGTCATGGTTTTGTTTTCATCAGTTGCATCTTTCTTTCGCTTTTGACTGGCCATGTGTTAGGTTCTCCTGGCAACGTGCATGAGGACATGCACGGGGTCAGGACGGACGAGTGTTAGGTTTTAAGTATTTTAATGGTATTTGTTTTTTAAAAATAAGTATTTAATTTGACTCTGATATTAATCGATTATTTATTTTGATTTGGAGACTTTGATTTGACTACCTAGTCGGTTGAAGGACTACCCGACTTAAAATTGGAAGGGGAAAAAGCATGGCCGTAGAGGAGCGAAAGAAAGTCGGAGTCTGTTCGGTGAAGCGGTGCGATGTGCACCTCCAGTGTTTACACTGTTACTCTGCCCAAATTCATATAAGTTATATATAAGTGATATATGGTTTATAAGTGACGTTTAAAGGAAGTACGAAGTGAAACAATAAACCAATGATTTCAAGGATATGGAGTTTTTCTTATAAATTAATATGTTAAAATTACAAATATAATTTATTTATAAAAAATGGTATAAAATAATTGAAAAAATACTTAGTCAATAAATAGCACCCCTATTCTTACTGTACTCTATTCGACACGTGTTTCGCCTCTAAACGAGGCATCTTCAGGACGTGTTGACTCTTCGAGCTCACTCGCAAGAAAGCGAATTTTCTTGCGAGTGAGCTCGAAGAGCTATTATTATTATATTCTTATTATCTTTCGCTCATCTCAATAACATCGGAAAAATGCTCATAATTATTAATCGCAATTTATATATAATGGTATTCTGTTCCCTTGCTTGTTATTTGGTTTAATATTGAAATAAAGAAAAGATTTGCGTTTCTCTGTATATCAAAGAACTTTTATTTAAAAGATGCCTTTTAACAATTTGTCTATTTAGTTAAACATACACATAATATTTACTTGCCTGTAAATCAAAGAAACAACATGTAAAACCCTTATTTCGGGGTATTCAAGTCAAATAAGATTTATAAAAATAAGATTTTAAGGTTAAATAAGTTATTTTAATAAGGTTATTTTGAGGTTAAATAAGATTAATTTCCTTCTCACACAATAAACATAACCTCCAATATCCAATTATCAACTCCGCTGTCAAATGCGAGTCAACGACAATACGACGAAAGCGCGCCAGTTTCATTAAATTATATTCATTTTAACATATTAATTAAATATTATTTTCAGGTTTACTACATTTTTTAAATAGATTACTAATCACTATTTTTGTTACAGGTTTAATTATTTTTTATTATTTTAAACGGATTAATTAAAAAAAATTTCAGGTTCATTCATATTTTGTAAACATACCTAAGCCTAACTTTTCTAACCTGACCTAACCATAGTCGAACCATGATACAGTTTAATGATTAATTACTAATTTTGTTTGTGATTTAATTTGGATTTTGAATAGTACCCTTAACTTATATGACTACGACAGAGCGGAAATACACTAAATATTTATTCAAAACAAGAATTTAAATACTACAGTAACAAAAAACTTACTACAGGGCAGAGTAGCTTCTAAGGTAGCTTGAGTAAGAAATATTGCACGCTCGTGCGTCGTATTTTTTTCAGTAAGTTTTTAGTTTATGTATACTTTTCAGCCAAGTTTTTGCGTATAAATATGACTTTTTAGAGGCTAACTTTAAGGTCATTTAAAAAACTGTAACGTACCGGCAAGCGTAGCGTAGGACATCCACATACAAGGTGGTCAGATGACTTCATCTAGACCGCAAGATCGCGCTGGATGCGAGCCGTTTTCAACCGGTCTTATTGGAGGTCTACAGGGGAGGCCTATGTCCAGCATTGGAAGTCCAATATCTGAAACGGCGACGACGCTTAGAGGCGTCTAAAATCGCTCATCAGCTATAGGCGGACCGTTTATCTGAGACGTCGCCTGCGCGGTACAGGGGCGCCGGGGGAGACGACACAGGGGACTGAGACCGGTGCGGGCGGCGGGTCCCTGCCGCCCGCACCGGTCTCAGTCCCCCTTTGTCGTCTACCCGCGCGCCCCTGTACCCGCGCAGGCGACGTCTCAGATAAACGGTCCGCCTATAGGAGTAAACATTATTTTGTGTTAGAAACTGACACCAGCCAAGCCAAGTTTTTGCGTATAAATACGAGTATGACTTTTAGAGGCTTATAACTTTAAGGTCATTTAAAAACTGTAAAAACTAAGACGTATAATCCTAGCCATTGAAATGCTAATTATATGAAAATAAAATCACTCGAATCGGATAATATTTAGAAGTACTCGTAGATAACAGCTTATTGTTTTTGCCTCACGATTGCCTTAATGATTGCTCTCGTAGCGAGAGTTTGTTCATTGCCTTACGTATAGTAAAATAATTGACAACTTTAGTTGTTATCTTCGTGTCGAATGTATCTCAAGTATGTGTAACTAACATTGCGCCACACAACATGGCAGGCCACATAACAACTATTACAATATGCTAGCGCAATAGGCGTGTAAAGGTCGCATACTTGCATTATAATACATCTGGGACGGCCTCCATGGCTTTGTGGGTAACTGGATCGGTTCGTGTCGTGGTGGTCTAGTGGTAGTGACACCAGCCTTACAATCGTGAGGTCGTGGGTTCAAATCCCGGTCCCGTACCAATGAGTTCTTCGGAATTTAACACCATTGGCTTTTCGGTGAAAGAAAACATCGTGAGGCTACCTGCATACGTCTGTAGAAGAAATTCGATGGCGTATGTGAATCCACCAACCCGCACTGGGCCAGCGTAGTGGATATGGCCCAATCACCCTTCGTGGGTAGGCCTACGTCCTGCAGTAGACTATTAAAAGGCTGATACGGTACAGTACAGGATCGGTTCAAGGCGTTTGCGGTTCCCGTTGCGGGCGCTACATTTCCGATGTGTGTGCTTCTCTCGCGATTTTTTTCCTTTATATCCCAGTAAAAATAATAGAATTTAACCTCGCATTAAATATCCGATCCAATTTTTTTACAAGGTTTAGAATACTAGGCATAACATCATAAAATGCGGATAAATCCAGGTGAAGCTACAAGCGCCATCTTAAAAAAAAGTTTCTGGACGATATCTCTGAAATTATGCACTTTAGGGCAAAAGTTATTGAGACATTTGAAATCATTATTGTAGAGAAACAAATTTCGCATCTTTTATTGCAAACTTCTGTAAAACGTCACGTATCACGTAAGGGAACCTGCATACGTTCGTAGAACGTTCGTTGGTGCATGTGAATCCACCAACCCGCACTGGGTCAGCGCGGTGGATATCGGCCGATCACTTTTCGTAGGTAGGCCTGTTCAATAGTAGACTACCAAAGAGACCGGTACAGTACAGTGGACTAACTGGCATTCCTAGGTACAAAGTAGACAAATAAAATCTGCCAAGTACGAGTCGGACTCGCGCACGGAGGGTTCCGTACTGTATGGGAGCCCCCCTTAAATATTGATTTTATTTTAATTTTATTATTTATTATTGAAGTGAATATACAACTAAATATTCTGTGAAAACTTCAAGCATCTACATGTTACCATAATTAATATAGAGCGAAAGACGACAAAAATCAGGTTCGTTGTATGGGAACCCTTAATTATTAATTTATTCTGTTTTTAGTATTTGTTGTCATAGCGGCAACAGAAATACATAATATGTGAAAATTTCAGCTTTCTAGCTATAGCGGTTCATGAGATACAGCTTGGAGACAGACAGACGGACAGCGGAGTCTTAGTAATAGGGTCTTGTTTTTACCCTTTGGGTACGGAACCTTAAAAATAACCCGCCTATACATAGCTTAGCCGAGACATAGTCGTTTTCACTTTCATTAAAACTCTGTACGGTAGCAATCTACTTTATACTCTGTAAGTAATGCTTTCTAAAATCTTTATAAGCTGTTTATTAAAACTTTATTACGTTTTTTATTGCTCTGCCTCGCTGAATGGATGAAAAAATGTGATCTAGCTCTATATTTAGGTATTTATTGTAATAGGTAACGCTTTCATATTTAGGGTTCCGTACCCAAAGGGAAAAACGGGACCCTATTACTAAGACTTCGATGTCCGTCTGTCCGTCTGTCTGTCTGTCTGTCACCGGGCTGTATCCCATGAACCATGATAGCTAGGCAGCTGAAATTTTCACAGATGATGTATTTCGGTTGCCGCAATAACAACAAATACTTACTAAAAATAAAATACATACTTAAGGGGGGAGCACACAACAAATAAACGAATTTTTAGACGTTTTTCGCTCTATATTAATAATGGTACCAGGAAGATGCTTAAAATTTTCACAGAATATTTAGTTTTATATTTCCTACAATAATAAAATTAAAATAAAATAAATATTTAAGGGGGGCTCCCATACAGTACGGAACCCTCCGCGCGCCAGTCCGACTCGTACTTGGCCGATTATTGGACTAGTTCTGGTTATGTTTTTATAGTATTTTATATTTGAAACACATATGTACAGGCTTAAGTTTGACTACACGATAGTATTTTTATTACAAATTAATAAATAATAAAATCTTTTTTTGCGAGCAATATTTTTAGATTTTTTTATGTAATATCTGTGAAAAGACTATGTAGTATTCTAATATTTATATGTTTTTTGTTTAATTTTTGTATAGGCTTTGTTATAAGATAAAAATTAGAGTTTTAAATGCTAAATGTATCTAAATTATACGTTTAATTAAGCTAAATCATACCAGATTCCCGCGATACAGGCCCAGCCTAGTGCGGGAATCGCCATTATTTCTGTAGTGTATATAAAACACCCATAAATAAACATAAGTTTCATCTTAATTAACTTGGTCATGTACCTACTGTTAACCTATGTTTATGTAAATAAATATATTTAATTTCATCCCTTTTTAGGGTGCCGTACCCAAAGGGAAAAACGGGACCCTATTACTAAGACTTCGATGTCCGTCTGTCCGTCTGTCACCGGGCTGTATCTCATGAACCATGATAGCTAGGCAGCTGAAATTTTCACAGATGATGTATTTCTGTTGCCGCTACAACAACAAATACTAAAAAGAGAATTAAATAAATATTTAAGGGGGGCTTCCATACAACAAACCTGAATTTTTAGACGTTTTTCGCTCTATATTAATAATAGTAACAGGTAGATGCTTGAAATTTTCACAGAAAACTTAGTTTTATATTCACTTCAATAATAAATAACAAAATTAAAATAAAATAAATATTTAAGGGGGGCTCCCATACAGTACGGAACCCTCCGTGCGCGAGTCCGACTCGTACTTGGCCGATTATTTGCAATCATGGAATACAAAGAGTAGGATTTTTTTTAAAATATAGATGTATGTATCTGGATTATGCGGGATGCAAGTTGTTTTTAACCGACTTCCAAAAGGAGGAGGTTCTTTGTTCGACTGTATGTATTTTTTGTGTATAAAAAATTCTTTTTTAGTTCGAAAGGGTATATGTACTCCCGTGGTTTCCATTTAAATTTTACAGAAATCGGCTAAGCGTTTTTGAAAAAACCAACAATGATGTAAGCAATTCGAGCGAAATATCCGAATTTTGTACACGATGCACATCGATAATTTCGCCAATTGTGAACCGAATCGAAAAATTATTATTTGGTCGGAAAGGGTATACTGCCGGTTCCATTAGAATTTTACAGTATCGACTGAGCCGTTTTTGAAAAATCAACAATAATGTAAACAATTCTAGCGAATATTCGAATTTTGTACACGATGGAAGGCGGATTTGCCATTTTTTGAGAAAAATAATTATTAACGTTGAAACCTACGGGAGAGATCTTGTCCAGTTGTGGATATCTTATGGCAAGTTTATCTATTCCATCATCAAAGTCTGACAACAGTCCAGCTAGTCAAGCATGCGACCACCAAAAGCCCTCAGACCAAATAAAAAAATCAAGACAGTTGTTGAGAAACAAACAAGTGAGGTCAGCAGAACTACGCCTCGCCGTGTACAGACACAATTACACACACAAACACGTACAACGAAACTACGCCTTGGCTAGTCAGTGGAACTATGGCGTCGCAACATCGACGCATTCACCACATGTATAAAAAACTGGCCTCACTTGTCTGTTCACGACGTTACGTCTTGATTTTTTACTTGGTCTAAGCAAAAGCCACGAAAAGAATTCTTTTCGACGTGTGAAAAAGTGACAGATATATTTTGCCATAATGCTGTCTCGTTCTGACACTATGAAAGAAATATTTCTTGGCGCGCATACTAGTTAATTCCTGTGTATTAGGTAATTATTTATTACATTATATTTTGTTGTTAATAACAGAGAAGAAGAAAATATTATTTACTACTACCTATACATAATTAAAAAGAATGAAAACTAATACTAAAATCACCAAAACTTAAACTAAAATCAAAATAAAACTATTCTAAAAGCCCCTTCGGCAGAGGGTAACGTGGCCAGAATGCTGGCAGCATTGCCTCGCTGAATAGCAATACTCAGCTTTTGGCCAAAGTAGATGCCAGCATTCTGGTCACGTGTCACCTCTACGAGACGCCTGGCCAGGTCTTTGTATAAAATTAATTAATTTATAACATACTAGACGACCCGCCCGGCTTCGCACAGGTGTATTATACATATAAACCTTCCTCTTGAATCACTATCCATTAAAAAAAACCGCATCAAAATCCGTTGCGTAGTTTTAAAGATTTAAGCATACAGACAAACAAACAGACAAAAATAGCGACTTTATTTTATACTATGTAAGGATTTGCTCGTAAAGTGGCTGTAATTACACCAATTTCAATATCGTAATGTATTTCATTACGCACTTGTGCATTATTGTAATGTAAAACGCACGCCGCCACCGACTGCAGAACTCTGTGGTCTCGTTTCTCCTACTTTCACTCAAGAGAGTGAGAGACATTACGGCACTTGTGCGTTATTGTAATGTAAAACGCACGATGCTTCGACTGATGCACGACTTTCACTCAAAGTCAGAGTTTTATTAATTTCCTCGCAAATGTGTTATAAAACGTCGTATGACATACGTGCGCTTTGAAAATTACAGCCGAGGCGATATTGCTAGCCCGAGCCGTAGGCGAGGGCTATAAGGAAGCAGAGGCTTACCGCACTTATATCATAATGTTCTGTAATATAATTAATTGGCTACGTGTTGTTTCAGCGCTCAGTCCACACGGCGGCGCACCCACCAAGATACCCAGCCCTGTCGGCACGCTCCTCAGTCGGAGAACGCCGGTAAGTCTTATATTTAGACGTTGTATTGTATACTCTAAATAAATAAATAAATTAAAATCATTTTATTGCTTGGTAGGTACAATCATTGAAATATTCAGCCTTGGCCACCAAACTAGGTATGACACCTGTATTTTGGTGGATAGCCTTCCCTTAGATGTGTATACAATACTAGCAGCCTCCCTAATTTAAAAAAAAATATAATATAGCCTATGACACCCGGGGATTGTGTAGCTTCCCAACAGTATTATCTATTATATCAACTAATGTTTAAACTTTTCGATAAATTACCTATTCGAGTACAAATAGTTAATCTCAGTACACAATCACTTGTAATGACTAAGTATTATAAGTAGGTTTGTGTTATTTGTTATCCTTTTATAAATAATAACTTTACTTACAAGTTATGTAAAATCAATTGAAATTGTAATTATGAATTCTAAATATAAGTTTAATGCTATTATTTTTATATCATTATCTAATAGTTGTAAATTCAAAATTTATTATGTTATTTTAATTTTACTTTCTTTTAATTTTTCTCTTGGTAATCTGTTTAAAATTGGGAGAAGCAAGCCACTGGCTTTAGAAATACAGTTGCAAGACTAGTTCGGAGCCAGTGGATTCAAATAAGTTTTGTCACCTGTTTTTGATGCAATAAATAAACATTTGAATTTGAATTTGAGTGAAAGAATTTTTCACATCGGTTCAGTAGTTTCGGAGCCTATTCGATGCAAACAAACAAAAAATCAAATCTTTCCTCTTTATAATATTGGTATAGATTTAAAATAAAATGATTAGTCTAATAAAATTAGAATAAAACTCAGTGTGTATACGAATCATATCAGAGAAAATTTCTATATTATGTACCTAGATTGTAGAGTAATCCAGATAGACACTGCCGCTGCAACCTTGTTTTATAACAAAGGGGAAAATCTAAAGATATCCGGCGCATAATACCTCGGGAAAAATAGAATTTAACTTTGCACTTAAACCTTATAGAAATAAAAATAAAATGGATCAGAAATTTAGTACAAAGTTGACAAAAAAAACGTCTATTTTTACAAGTCTCACACACTTCTACCGTAAAATAAAAACTTAATTAAAAATTTAAAAAACCCCCGACACAAAAACCTACCTAAAAAAAGTACGAAATCTTATCTTTCATTTGACAACCATTTTGGGCACATTTATAGTATTTTGTTTCTTCCATCCCCACTTTAACCCACCATAACTCTTAAACGGCTCAATCGATTTTTATAAAACATAGCTAAGAACACTCTCGATTAAGTCTCCTTTCATCCAAAAAAAACTACTCAATCGATTTTTATAAAACATAGCTAAGAACACTCTCGATTAAGTCTCCTTTCATCCAAAAAAAACTAAACTGAAATCGGTTCAGTGGTTCGGGCGCTATGATGCCACAGACAGACAGACACACAGACACGTCAAACTTATAACACCCCTCTTTTGCGTCGGGGGTTAAAAAATGAAACAGCTTAGGTGCCCTATTTAAAATTCAACTACCTAACTAGGTAGCTACCTATAAAGAAATGCTGAAGTTCAGTTCTACAGTTACCGTAATACGATTCTCTGGAGTTTCCGTGAGAAAGTTGCCAGCGTTAATTTGCTGAGTGGATATTTAATTAGCTAACTACGAGTAAGTTTTAAGCGCGCTTCCCACCTTGGGAGCGATAGATTTTCACAAACTTTTGTGGTGAATTTTTAATCTATTATTATTTACAGTATAAATGTCTATTCAGTATTAAAAATACTTTGTAACGTGAAATATTGAGACATGTAACTTTCGTAATATTGTATAACTTACTACCTAGTTTATTACCGTACCATTTCTACAAAGTATTACGTTAAATAGAAATAAATTGTGAGTTGAATCACTAAGTAAGTTCGTATAGGCCGGGTGGCTAGCCCTGGTGTCAGAGTTTTTAGGCCGCCTGAAGGCTTCTGACTTGGCTAAACGGTTAAAACAACCGGGGCCTACAATTTAACGTGTCATCCGAGCCACGGTAGCGCTCAGTTGGAAAATGCCACCCGCGGTCACCCATCCAAATACTGATCGAATACTGAGTTGAATCACTAATCACCTAGTTACAAGTAGCGGCACGTAAGTCTAGCGCTGAGGGTACTGTGGAGGGGATGGCTGCGCATGTTGACCGCCATACTAAACTCATGCGCAGCCACCCCCTCCACACTTCGCTCAGCGCTAGACTTATATCACCTGTACCTAGTATAAGTAGTATATCATAAAAAGTAGCTAGGTACTCATCAGCATCATGTCAGCCATAGGTCATCTACTGCTGGATACGTAAGTAAGCGTGCTTCACCCTAGACCGCATATCTGCTTAACATCAGGCAGTATGTCAAACGCAAACCTATACGGAATAAAAAACTAATATAAACCTTTCCTATGAATTTACAATAGGATTGGTTGGAAGTTGGAAGCGGCTTGCATCCAGCTTGTTCTTGCGGTCTTCATCAAATCGTCAGTCCACCTTGTTAACGGACGTCCTACGCTGCGCTTGCCGGTATTTGGTATCCATTCGAGACTTTATAATGGACCGGCCACACATTCGCCCTACGGCGAAGTTATCGTCACTGGGGCTCATTCATCTAATTCAAACGGTAGTAATTGGTTGTTCACGATTTGAACTACTACCTGAAGCTGGGCACATACGCTGCGATGATCGCATCTATTCATCAGATCAGTCCAGCGAGGTCCTAATATAGTTACATTGCCGGTAGGTAGTTATTGAGGAATCAAAATGACACCCCTATTTTAATCGAAAAATATTGATTTAACAAAAAAATTATTGGCATCAAAGTTGTAGAAAATCAAATTTTAAACAACTTTTGTTCCTTTAACTTCTGCTGAAAAATTGAAATAACACAAGTTATTGAAGAAATTAAATGGCACAACCGGCTATTTGAAAAAAATATCGATCCTACAAAAAGTTAATGGGAACTAAAGTTGTAGAAAATCAAATTTTAACCATTTTTTGTTCCCATAACTTCTGCTGGAAAATTGAAATAACACAAGTTATTGAAGAAATGAAATGGCACAACCGGCTATTTGAAAAAAATATCGATCCTACAAAAAGTTAATGGGAACTAAAGTTGTAGAAAATCAAATTTCAAACAACTTTTGTTCCCATAACTTCTGCTGGAAAATTGAAATAACACAAGTTATTGAAGAAATGAAATGGCACAACCGGCTATTTGAAAAAAATATCTATCCTACAAAAAGTTAATGGGAACTAAAGTTGTAGAAAATCAAATTTCAAACAACTTTTGTTCCTATAACTTCTGCTGAAAAATTGAAATAACACAAGTTATTGAAGAAACAAAATGGTACAACCAACTATTTAAAAAAAATATCGATCCTTCAAAAAGTTGATGGGAATCAAAGTTGTAGAAAATCAAATTTTAAACAACTTTTGTTCCCATAACTTCTGCTGTAAAATTGAAATAATACAAGTTATTGAAGAAATGAAATGGTACAACCAACTATTTAAAAAATTATCGATCCTGCAAAAAGTTTATGGGAATCAAAGTTGTAGAAAATCAAATTTTAAACAACTTTTATTCCGATAATTTCTGCTGAAAAATTGAAATAACACAAGTTATTGAAGAAACAAAATGGTACAACTAACTATTTAAAAAAAGATCGACCCTACAAAAAGTTGATGGGAACAAAAGTTGTTTAAAATTTGATTTTCTACAACTTTGATTCCCATCAACTTTTTGTAGGATCGATATTTTTTTAAATAGTTGGTTGTACCATTTCATTTCTTCAATAACTTGTGTTATTTCAATTTTTCAGCAGAAGTTAAAGGAACAAAAGTTGTTTAAAATTTGATTTTCTACAACTTTGATGCCAATTTTTTTTTGTTAAATCAATATTTTTCGATTAAAATAGGAGTGTCATTTTGATTCCTCAATAACTACCTACTGGCAATGCAACTATATTAGGACCTCGCTGCACTGATCTGATGAATAGATGCGATCATCGCAGCGTGTGTGCCCAGCTTCAGGTAGTAGTTCAAATCGTGAACAACCAATTACTACCGTTTGAATTAGATGAATGAGCCCCCAGTGACGAAAACTTCGCCGTAGGGCGATAATGTGGCCACGCCATAACGCTATCCGTCCGACGAACTACCAGCTTAAGTCAGTCAGTCTGTCATCAACCGTAGTTTTTTTTTTATGAATAGCTTTGCGTTTGACCACATAATGCCTAATGTTGAGCAGATAAGCGGTCTAGGTTGTAGCACGCTTACCTAGAAGATACCTATTTACTCGGGATTTGAAGACGCCCACGTTGTATTTTAGCGGGAAGACAGACCCTGGCAAAGCGTTCCACATTCTGGCTGTTCGCATGAGGAGTCAGTCAGTCAGTTAGTCAGTAACCGTTCTCTATTGGTTTTAGGAGGACATTCCCATGAATTTCCGATACTGTTCCATGTTTGTGCCGCTTCAATAGCAAGAATAGAAGATGGAACTATTTCGATGAACAAGATTTTGATGATCAATGATCATTTATCGTGAGAATGCGACTTAACTTAAGGGGGGAGAGGGAAGGGGTTAGAGATAGACAGCTTTCTCACTCGTGCATTTAGATGATTGGCAATTTGGTATTTGGAAATCTGGCATCTTGATGTACTAAAGGAGGTTGCGCGTACGTATGATTCATATGTAGGATAGGCATATGTCCAGTAGTGAACGTTCTATAACTGATAAAGATGATGATTATTTGTCACGAAACATTCAAGACTAGATTTTTTTGTGTAGCAGTCTCAGAATAATTATCTAGTTGTAGAGAAAGAGAGAAAGAACGCATCGCGCACTAAATTTAACTCGTCGCAAGTTCGAGTTAAAAAAAGATGCGCAATGTGTGGCAATAACAACCTTATTATTGTCGTTATCCACCAACCCGCACTGGGGCAGCGTGGTGGAAATTACTCATTTGCCTTTCATTGGTAAGTCTATGGTCAGCAGTGGACTATGCTGGATGCAACCCGCTTCCAATTTCTTATCAGAAATCTGTAGAGGCTGTATTCAGCAATAGATAATTAAAGCCTGATACGAGGATAAACTTCTAAAAAGAAGATTTGAAGCGGTTTTTTTTATTATTTTGAATAACTAATATAAATTAAAAATTTAAAAAACCCCCGACACATTGACAACCATTTTGGGCACATTTGTAGAATTTTGGTTTGTCCATCCCCACTTTAACCCACCATAACTCTTAAACGGCTCAATTGATTTTTATAAAACATAGCTAAGAACACTCTCGATTAAGTCTCCTTTCATGCAAAAAAAACTAAACTGAAATCGGTTCAGTGGTTCGGGCGCTATGATGCCACAGACAGACAGACAGACAGACAGACAGACACACAGACAGACAAACAGACACGTCAAACTTATAACACCCCTCTTTTGCGTCGGGGGTTAAAAATGAACAACAATGGAAAAAATGTCTACGTCAATTCGAGCGAACTATTCGAATTTTGTACACGATGGAAGTGGGTTTTGCCATTTTTTGCGAAAAACACATCTTTAATTTATTTACACGTGTTGTAATTCTTGTAATTGATAAATTATGCTACATAGGATTTTTTAAATTCAATACCTATGTACTCAAACTTGGAAATGTGCGAGCGAGATAGCTGTATCAGTAGAAATGCTTTTAAGAAGTATGTAGTTAGTTGTTTATAACATTACTTTGTACCTTTATCTATGTTTTTGCAATAAACGTTGTTCTCGTTACGTTGTTCTATTTCAAGCGGGAGTTTAATCTTGATTTAGCTAAATACCATCTGGTTTTAGACAAGTTTAATGTCTCTAATCTGGTCAATGTCGACGCTTTTTAACCGACTTCCAAAAAGGAGGAGGTTGTGTATGTATTTTTTTTGTGTATGTTCATCGATAATTTCGCCAATTGTGAACCGAATCGAAAAGTTCTTTTTTAGTTCGAAAGAGTATACTCCCGAGGTGGTCCCATTTAAACTTTACAGAAATCGGCTGAGCCGTTTTTGAATAAACAAACAATAATGTAAACAATTCGAGCGAAATATTCGAATTTTGTACACGATGAACATCGATAATTTCGCCAATTGTGAACCGAATCGAAAAATTCTTTTTTAGTTCGAAAGGGACTCCCAAGGTAGTTCCAATTAAATTTTACAGAAATTCGCTGAGCCGTTTTTGATAAATCAACAGTAATGTTAACAATTCGAGCGAAATATTCGAATTTTGTACACGATGGAAGGCGGTTTTGCCGTTTTTTGCGAAAAATAACTATTGTGAATACATTTCATTTTAGATTTTTACCGACTTCCGAAAAAGAGGAGGTACTATGCTGCCCTCCTCATGATAAACACAGTCCGTTTTACCACAAAAGTTTGCGCACACTTTAGACAGTGTTTAAGAGTATTAATTGCACTGTAAACTGTGTTTAAGGTGTGTTTAAATCTTTTGTGGAAACATCCAATTGCTGAGGAAAACCGCCTAACGAGCAGTAGATTGATAATGCAATAAATGGCCCGATAACAGGCTAAAAAAATTGTAATTAGTCCGTTAGATTATACATATATAAAAAAAATATTGTATAGGCCGAATCATACAAGTCGGCGGATGTAAAGTTAGCTACAAGCTGCGCAAAATCCAATCGACGCGCAGCTTTATGTGAGCTTCAGTCAGGATTGGATATTGCGCAGCTTGTAGCTAACTTCACATCCGCCAACTTATATGATTCTGCCTATACACGTATTTTTTATGTCAATTAAATAAATAATCGGCCCAGTACGAGTCTGACTCGCGCACGGAGGGCTCCGTACTGTCTACCTGTTACCACTATTAATATAGAGCGAAAAACGGCTAAAAAAATCAGGTTGGTTGTATGGGAGCCCCCCTTAATTATTAATTTTATTCTGTTTTTATGTTATAGCGGCAACAGAAATACATCTGTGAAAATTTCAGCTTTCTAGCTATAACGGTTCATGAGATCCATCCTGGAGACGGACAGACAGACAGACGGACAGCGGAGTCTTAGTAATAGGGTCCCGTTTTTACCCTTTGGGTACGGAACCCTAAAAATGAAGAAAGCTGCGCTTTCTTTGCGCTTTGCGGTGGACGTCCTATGCTTCTATGGCACGTGTTTCCGACCTTCTCAACCTTTCAGACATCAATACTCCGTGATATGTGCTCTGCTTACTGCCTTTTCAAATTACCAACCCGCTGGGTTATGTAGGTTTACTTTGGTACTTTGAAAAATAATAAACAGACAGACACATCGACGTTCAACTTTGTAATATATACGGAGATTTATTGTGCCAATACTTAGGCCTAGTTTTATAGTACAGTCTATGAGATAATCCAGGCCATGTGGTTTTCTTACTCGAAATACGCTAATGTTTACAATACGGCATTCACTGATAGTCCTTGAGTAATACCAATGGCTGTGTACTTGCTAGCGTAGTACTAGTTGTGTTAGCCAATAATTATTTATATACCCAACACTTTAAGGCATAAAAGTATACCTACGGCAATATAAAATGATACAATCTCTATAAAGGTATAACCTCGCTCTGAGCCCTTAGTCCAGGTTTTATGTAGTTTACTTAATTTCGCGTTCGCGTGTGGCTCCATACATTTTGGTTAGTTCTTCCTCGTTACCGCCAGGGGCGCTGTACAAAAATGTATAGAGCCATACGGAAACAGCTGTAGTTTCAATTTACGTGTAAACTGGACTAAACCCTCTGAATAAAACTTTAAAAATGTGCAGATGTGGGCAAATAATTATACATCCAAAATAAAAATTGGAATGCTCCGATCGCAGATATTATTGAATGTAAAGTGTTGTTTTTCAAAATACATGGACTTTTACTAAAGAAAATATTACGTAATCAGCTCTCCAAACATTTTCTCGAGAGAAAATAACTTTTTGTATAGAGCAGCTGATTTCCTATCGCGATTTCGCAGTTAGTCTCATAGTAAAAGCTGTATGTTCAGCTAAGAACCACCTCTATTACACCAGCTTTGAAAAAAACCCGCATCATAATCGGTCCATTTGTGTGGGAACTATGCTACCCACGGGCAGATAAATGCACATCACAAATAGTGGTAGCCTTTATTTTTGGCCGCCGCCGCAAAATATTAAGTCACCACCCGCCTAAATATTTTGAAATGAAGCATTACTTGGCGGGTGCCGCACCTCATTCCATAGCGTAGCCGCAGCTCATTATCACGTAATATTTCATTCCAATAGCCCAGAACTGTACAAATGTCCCGTCTTTACAATAGTTGTCCTTTTCCTACCACCCAAAAACACTGTTTTTTTGTAATATTTTGTTTGTAAAAGGGCCTCTCAATGTTGGCCTTGGCTCCATTGATGCCCACCAAAGGACCGGGCCCTCTTATTTCTTTTTTACGAGGGGGAAATATTACGAGATGCCCGACTGCTTTGGGGTGCAGTCGGGTTATGTAGGATTGTACCCACTAAAACCCCCTCGGTGGCCAGCCTTTGTGCCTTCTTGGGAGCTCCGGGATCTCCAAAAGGAACGCACCGGTACTCCCAGCACTTTGTGTGACTACTCGCCTGGTACTAGAACCAGGCTTGTGCGGTCCTCTACGACAGCGTTGCCACACACGTTGTCGTCTTCCCCGGGCCCGTTTGAGTTGATGGCCAAAGCCCCATCTCTGACCATCCACGAGCCCAGAGGTCCCCTTTTAGTAGGCTCTTACTACAGGCAAGGGCTATCGATGCCGTATTCTAGTGCCCCGGCATCAGGGCATGGGATCAGGACCGGGCCTAGCCCGGGACGTGTAAACGAATAAGATATGTGTAAAAACAAAAGCGCTCACCTGATAAGAGTTCGCTACGATTTAAATGTCTTTACTGTTTATGCGTTAACATGTTGTACCATAATGTCTTTTTATAACAATTTTAATACGATCACGGTTTTACGAGCTAAATCCAAATAAACTCAGCTTTAACACTTCATATCAAAGTTAATTGATCGGACGACAAATAAGCTCTATTGGGAAATCAAGTCGTTAACTAAGAAGTTGAGAATAATTAATCGCTCATCAGAATTTATTAATGCGCGTCAAAATGACTCAATTGAATGTACTGTTTTGTAGAACAAAACTCGACAAACATTTTCCTTTTCCATTTACTACCGGTTCCTGCACTGGAAGCATAGCAAAGGGAATAATAGTCTCTCCACCATTATATCCCCTCGAAGAGGAAAAAAAGTATGGATTGACAATGACAGCTGACATTAAAAGTGGATAAAATGATTTTCTCCCCTTGCCGTGCTACCCGAGCTGAGACCACAAGAATGCTTTGGATGCTGATGCTACCGACCGGCTTTATTAGAAATCTGAAAGGGAAGTCTATGTCCAGTATACTTTCTACGGTTTTTTAATAATTTTTTTTCTTTGTTTGATCATCATATCAACCTTTTCTGCCACTGCTGGGCACCGGCCCTCCCACATGGTTTTCCATTAAGTTTAGTTGAATACGGTTTGCATCCAGGGTGATTCTACTGTTCTAATCAAACTGTCTGTCCACCTTGCGGATATCCTTTTCAAATTGTTAATCTGCCTGGCTATGTGGGATTTGGTTTTTATTTTAGTATTTCTATGATATTCTTTTTTCAAACAAAGCTTACTTCATTTTATTTGCTTATTTTGATTAATAAACTTTAATCAATCAATAGTTTCCTTTAGATATTTTTGTTTGACAAGTGAGATTTTTAATGAGCGATTAAGTATCGGACAATTTTAAAGTTATAAAAGATGTCTACAAGTGTTTTATAGTCCAGCTACTATTTTAGTCAGCAACAGGTCCATATTATATGGCCATGGTGGTTTTATTGAGTTTTTATAATGTGTTTTTATTAACTTCATTATCTACCGTAGAAGGTTATTATGGTTTTTAAATTATAATAAATAAATAACGCTTACAATCACTAGATACACTAGGAAATAGATTATTATGGAGTAGGTACAAAAAAACGGGTTGCACTCCGGGAGTGCCGGCAGAAGTGAGAACTTGAACATACTTGAACGACCCCTTAATTTAAAATCTCATAAAGGTTTGTCAAGCAGTGGACGACCCATGGCTAAGATGATGATGATAATGATATCATATTACACAGTCGCTAATCCGATTGCAAAAAGTTGCATCGACCGTATTAGTAAGGTCTATTTCCAGCGCACACATGTTCCTATGGACTAATTCTATTTATGACCTAACCGCTCATCTGGCTTGCTATAAGGCGACAGAATGAAAAAAAATAGACCAAGTGCGAGTCAGACTCGCTCACGAAGGGTTCCGTACTGTGTTGGAGCCCCCTAGCCCCATTCCTCTTGCCTTTATCAATAGCGAGCAAAAAAAACTCCTAAAATCACGTTTGTTGTATGGAAGCCCTTAAATATTTATTTTATTCTGTTTTTAGTATTTGTTGTTATGGCGGCAACAGAAATACACCATCTGTGAAAATTTCAGCTTTCTAGCTATAGCGGTTCATGAGATACAACCTGGTGACAGACAGACAGACGGACGGGCAGCGGAGTCTTAGTAATAGGGTCCCGTTTTTACCCTTTGGGCACGGAACCCTAAAAAGATAAAATAAGCTGTCAAGAGCGTGTCGAGACTCGCGTATCATAGAGTTCCGTAGATGATGATGATTACACCCAATTGTTTTGATGCCATCAGATCAATTATACAGGGTTATCTTGCACTGGTTTACTAAGTCGATAGGAGGTGATTATAAATGTGGAAGCTATGGGGCTTTGTGACATGAGGACGAACAGACGGACGGACACAACTATCTTTTAAAAGTCCTTTTTTTATACGGAACCCTAAAAACAGTGGCATTCTATATAATGAAAAAAGTTGTTTTTCTGAGATGTGCTCATTACGAGTATATCATTAGTCATGTAAATTGGAGATTAGTTTTTTTAGATAGGTTTAAAATGTCATATTGATTTTGTGTTCGCATCAGATAGGTCAGATCAATTTAATAACAATATTTTGTTATCTAACTTATTTTTAATATAAATTTTGTTCTAGAAAACGAAATGGCAAAGTGGTTACTCTATGTACAAGAGACCAACTGATTTTCACCTTAGTTTTTAAGATTCCGTACCCAAAGGGTAAGAACGGGACCCTATTAGGTACTAAGACTCCTCGGTCCGTCTGTCTGTCACCAAGCTATATCTCATGAACCGTTATAGCTAGAAATCTTAAATGTATATTTAAGACACAATAAAGTTAATATTTCAGGCTCCCATACCATTATTCCCATTATTAATATCGACCATTTTCCGCTCTATATTAATAATAGTAACATGTAGATGCTTGAAATATTCACAGAATATTTAGGTGTAAGTATTCAATACCTAATAAATTCGTAAAAAAAAAATAGTTTCAAAGTGGGCTTCTTTTGTAATTAATTTGATTTATTAATATTAATGATGCTGCGTTCAGATTGAGAAACGGAGCTAAGTGAAACACAACTTAACAATTGATGAGTTTTTTGGTAGCTGTACGATAATATTCAAAAATATACATACTTCAAAGTAACACTGTACTGGCAAATGCGTGCGAGGACGACGCCAAGATCCCCATTTTGAGAAAGGAAAAAAATGAAGTGTCAAATTCTCCACATAAATCGGTAAAAAGCTCCTAATGATAATGTGTTGCCAGCGTCATTTGTCAATGTGTAAAAGGCGACAATTTATTGAGCCGTTGTTAAATCAACCCTGAAACGCATGCGTTCGTTACAAAGTGGCCTTCTTTTGTAATTAATTTGATTTATTAATATTAATGGTGCTGCGTTTCGGATTGAGAAACGGAGCTAAGTAACGCATGTACATTGTATTATATTTTTAGTAGCGCTTATAGAGTTGTGTTGACTGTCAGCGATCATCAAAGTTAAGCAACGTTCGGCACGGTCAGTCTTCGGATGGGTGACCGTGAGTGACATTTACTACTAAGAGTTACGAGTACTGTGGCTTGGATGAAATGTTAAATTGTATTAACCGTTTAGGCATGTCAGAGGCCTAAAAACTCTCGACACCAGAGCTAGCCACCCGGCCTATACGAACTAACTAATTAAATTTTTAGGTTAATCCACAACGATCTTTTGTGTTCATTCTGATTTTTATAATCACATGAGTGAAAGACAAATAAATGAAATGAAGTGGAAAGAAATTGAAATTTATTCGAAATAGTACAATTATGCATGCATATTGTATAAGCTTTGAAATAAATATGCTCAAAGTATTTAATTAATGTCCATATTTTTGCATTCTCAAGGAAAAACAAAATATTCGATCAGGTTTTCGTTCTTTCGAACTATTTCTAAGAACATACTCGATTATGTCACCTTTTAAATGGACAAAAAGCTACATAAATATGTATTTACAAATTCAGTTTATACAATACTAGAGAAATGCCGCCTTACCACTAAAGATTTAAACGCGCTTTAAACCCAGTCTAACCGTGCAATTTGTACTGTTAAACATTGTCTAAAGTTTGCGTAAAACTTTTGTGGTAATACGGATGATGTCACAAAACGTTTACACCGTTTTACACCGGAGGTTAAAAAATACGTAACGATTGCTATTATGTTGTAAAGGACTTGAGAATATCTAGTGTATTTTTATTGAAAAATCGATGTTTTTTTTAGAAAGTACCTACAGTCCGTGGTCCATTTATATATTATAGTTACGGAACACTCGAGTTTTTGAAAGCGAGCTACAATATTGCACATGTGAAGTAACAACATTAGTATTCTGCCACCAGCCTTGGTTATGATATGAACAATACACACTGGCTTAATGGAATTCCACAAGATGCAGCTACAAAAAAATAAATCTGATTCGAATTTCGAATGTGAAAAATTGCTGCGAATTTCGAACGTAATTCAATTGACAGAATGGAACTGCTAAATGCACCAACGCGCAACGAAAAAAAAATGGCTTCGAAATTCGAACGATAACATTTAAATATTATAGTTACGGAAGACTCAAGCTATTGAAAGCGAGCTACAATATTGCACATGTGACGTAGCAACATTAGTATTCTGCCACCAGCCTTGGTTAGGAACAATACACCCTGGCTGAATGGAATTCCACAAGATGCAGCTACAAAAAAATAATTCTGATTCGAAATTCGAATCTGAAAAATTGCTGCTAATTTTGAACTTAATTCAATTGACTGAATGGAACTGCTAAATGCCCCAACGCGCAACGAAAAAAAAATGGCTTTGAAATTCGAACGTGATTCAATTGATAGAGCGCAATGGCAAGATAACGAAACGAATTGGCTTCGAATTAATAGGCATGATTACTGGATGAAAAAAAAAAAATTATCTCAATCAATCAAAAAATTAAAAAGATAATGTAGGTTCGGGAGTGACGTCAACTCCATGTACAAACTAGAGTTTGAAGTGACGTCACGCAAAATTTTATTCGGATAATCCTTTTGATGTCTGGCTAACAAAAGACACAATACATGATGTCCGATATTTTTTGAGAATCTAGCTGATAAATTATTTCTATTTTTAGTCATCTAGCCTCTTCGAGTGACAGCCGAATTCCACAAGATGTACCGACAAAAAAAATCGGTTTCGAAAATCGAACGTGATTCACCTGTCAAAACTTTCACGCGGAAAAAATGGCGCGTTTACCCAAGATGGCGCATATTACGGTATCTGAATCACGATTTCTGGTTTTATTTTTATTTATTCACATTTTTATGAGGCTTTGAAGTATCCACATCTTGGTAGTTTTCAGCGAAATTAAAACGTTGTTTATTGGGCCGCGTCTAATCTCTTTGAAGTGAAAGCGATAGTTATATTTTTTCATTTCTTTGTCGGATTATGTTCAAGGCTGTTGTTAATCATGTTAGTGTTGCCATTTATAATTTAATTGATATCGTCAATTTGAAAGTGATATTTTTAGCTGCGGGTTGTAGAGCGTGGTTTTTTTAACAATTAGGTAGATTCTGAAGAGTTTTGCGCTTTAATTTACGAAGTAAGTATCTTTTTATTGTGCAGTGAATTTGTTACATGGACGTCCTTTTGAAAAAGTTTTTGACGTGATAAAGTTTTATAAATCGTAGAACGTCGGCTGCAGGCACGAAAAAGTGTCACGTTCCGCTGGAAACGAGCTTGCAAGCGAGAGCTCGGAACAAGCGATAAAGAGGCACGATTGGCCTAAGCGTTCGGCTTGTTTCAGTAGTTGATTCAACAATGTTTTCTTGTGACGTTATCACGTAAAATTATCCTCCGTAAACCGACTTTGATGACAACCGGTTTTTTAAGTTTGGCGTCGTTTGCTAGATATTGGATTTTTAAAGTTATTACTGCTCACAAATTGTAAATGGTGGACAATCTTGACGAAATAAAATGTACTGACAAATGACAATACATTTACTGCCGCGTGCAGACTAAACATTCTTGAAACATTCATTCAGCCACAGAGTAGAAAAATATAGAGAGTCAAATTGAAAAAATATATACTGTAAAAATTATACTAGGTATTCTCACTGATTATGTATTCGACTAGGCATACGTTTTTTTTTATCAAGGGCTACATAGGGTTTTTTTACATAATAAAAGGAAAAATTTGAATGAAAATTAGAAAATGGATGTTGTAGTCGAAGATGGAGTATGTTAGTACTTGTTTGTCTGTAAAGCTTTACGGACAACCAAGTTCTACATACTCCATCTTCGGCTACAACATCATTTTCTTATTTTCAACGTCATAAAAAAACATTGTTGAATCAACAACTGAAACAAGGCGAACGCTCAGGCTGATCATGCCTCGCTTATTTCGCGTTCTCGCTTGCAAGTTCGACTCGAACGGAACGTGACACCTTTTCGCGCGTGCAGCTGGCGTCGATTTATAAGACGTTATAACGTCTAAACTGATATGCCAAAGCGTCGCTCTGCGGCCAACCTCCTCGGTGTTAGCGCGTCGAATCATATTATTGCATCGGATTTGAAACATTGCATTGGTTGTTGCGTGAACGCGGTTGAGTCATGCGATCCTTGTGACAAGAATGGCAACAGGAGGAAATGGCTGTGGCTGCTGGGTTTTATATTCATAATACAGGGTTATTTGCTTACCCTGTAGTAAGCCGAAAGAGGGTGATTCAGACCATCATTACAAACAACTTTTACTATGGGGTCAACACGAATTTCGAGAAAAAAAAACAGCTGTTTCATTTAGTCGAGTCCGAGTTGCAAGTTTCCGAGGTGCAAAATTTTCTTTTGTTTATGAAGACGCCAATAGACGCTGTTGTTGTTGTTGTTGCTAGCCTGTAGTGTCCCACTGCTGGGCAAAGGCCTCCCCCCCGATTTCCAGACTTGACGGTTTTGTGCTGTATTGTACCAGATCTTATCAAAGGTGTCCAGGTCGTCGCGCCATCTGTTATGTATCGCCATCAATTGACGCTAATCGAAAAACAAAAAGAACACCTTTTTAGGGTTCCGTATCCAAAGGGAAAAACGGGACCCTATTACTAAGACTTCGATGTCCGTCTGTCTGTCACCGGGCTGTATCTCAAGAACCATGATAGCTAGGCAGCTGAAATTTTCACAGATGATGTATTTCTGTTGCCGCTATAACAACAAATACTAAAAAGAAAATAAAATAAATATTTAAGGGGGGCTCCCATACAACAAACCTGAATTTTTAGACGTTTTTCGCTCTATATTAATAATGGTAACAGGTAGATGCTTGAAATTTTCACAGAGTATTTAGTTTTATATTCACTTCCTTACATAGTCCTTACATAGTATAAAATAAAGTCGCTATTTTCGTTTGTTTGTTTGTTTGTCTGTATGCTTAAATCTTTAAAACTACGCAACGGATTTTGATGCGGTTTTTTTTAATGGATAGAGTGATTCAAGAGGAAGGTTTATATGTATAATACACCTGTGCGAAGCCGGGGCGGGTCGTCCAGTCAATAATAACTAATAAAATTGAAATAAAATAAATATTTAAGGGGGGCTCCAATACAGTACGGAACCCTCCGTGCGCGAGACCGACTCGTACTTGGCCGATTATTTTAATCACATCTTTTGACCAAGGTGTAGAGTTTGTAAAGTTAGGGCATGTAGAGTCAACAGCTTGCATAGCTGGCTTTACATTCGATCTCACGACTTTTTGACAATACGAGCCGTATTATTACAGTCTCGTCTTCTTTATCTTCACTTACATTAAAATGTTTTTGATAAGTAAGTTAGTATAGGCCGGGTGGCTAGCCCTGGTGTCAGAGTTTTTAGGCCGCCTGAAGGCCTCTGACATGGCTAAACGGTTAAAACAACCGGGGCCTACAATTTAACGTGTCATCCGAGCCACGGTAGCGCTCAGTTGGTAATTGCCACCCGCGGTCACCCATCCAAGTACTGACCGTGCGGAACGTTGCTTAATTTCGGTGATCGCTGACAATCACCTAGTCAAACTACGCTACGAGCGCTACATGTTTTTGATGCGATTCTATCTACTGAGTCCGAAAAATCATAAAAAACCGTTTCACGTCACCGCGTGTCGTTTTTTTTGAGCTGTCTGATTATGGAAACCCATAATTAAGCGCCTAATCCCATAACTATAAACGTACGTCGTTAATCATAGAGTTCATAACTCATTGTCACTAATTTATCGTCTCTGTAAGTTATTTTATGGCAGTAGAGGCGGGAGCGCCACTGGCTTATTGTCAAACTAAAAGTATATGGAAAACTTTCAACCTTTTATTCAGTGTCTGCTTCAAGTGATTTCTAAAGGCCAGAAAGTGTCATGGATGTTGTGTTAGTTTACTACTTCCGTGGCAAATTCTCAATTTGTATCTTTCGCCGGCCTGTCCAACAAGAAATAATGGTAGTGTAAACGAATCCCAAACTAAACTAACTAAAACGAAAATAAAATCTCAAACGAATAGCCCAATTTTAAATGTTTTTCTTTATATTTTTTTAAAAGTTCATTTAGTTCATAGCGTTAGTAAAATCTGTTATCAGTGATTATTAGCGGTTTTTTTTAATTCTACACCGAAGCAGTTTCTTTATTAAACCAACTGTAAAAATAATTTGGTTGGAACGTAACGCAGCTGTTATCGTAAGGATCATGATGTAAACAATAATAAAGTGAGAAACTTGCCGGAAGTCATCCTTAACTTCAACTGGGTTGCCATTAGTTATGTATAAAACAAAATATAACTTTCAAAAAATATAAAGTGGTTTATGTAAACGTCACTATGGCACTAACCCTGAAATCGTGCAAAAATATCAGCCGTTCCATGCATTTTGTTACGGGTTTTTTTTTATGGAACAGCTGGCATTTTGATTTACATTGATATGAAGCCCGATTATAGAGGCGCCAGCGTAAATTTAATAGCAACGTAAAAAGCGTTCTCTCTATCGAATGCCTAAAGTGAAAAAGAGACAGAACTATGCTATTTAGCTAATATAATTACGATGGCGCCTCTGTAATCGGGCTTAATGTACCACGGATAACAATTATGATATGTAATGAACAATTATGAAATAAATGATTATGATTTTTTGTTTGCGTGGCGACGCTTTTGTTTGCCTTTTTATTTTATTAATAATGAATAGACTTTAAGCAAGATCTATAAATCGGTATTTATAGATGAGCATCCTCTACACAGCTAATAAATAATTCTTTTTATACATTTAATTTACTGTACCATGTCGGCCTTTTTAAAAGTCCACTACTGAACATAGGCCTATCGACGCAGGGTGATTGAGCTATATTCACTACTCTGGGCTTGCGTGGGTTCGTAGTCATTCAATTACTTCATTCCATAATTGATTCACATATACATATAAGTCAATAACTAAATAAGACAAATAAAAAGTTTGTATTGAATTGAAGCTTTTTTCCTTATAACCATTGAGTAATTACAGTAATTGGTAATGGTAACCCTAGCGATCCGGCACGGTGCGCGGGAGTCGAGGGCAACGAACCCTCGTTCCCTGGTCTATGACTAAGAGGAAAGAAAATGACGTTTGAAGAAAATAAAAATGACTTTCCAAAGCTTTGATTTACATGTCGCGCAATTAAAATTGTGAGTTATGGAAACCAGGAAATTAAATAATCGACCAAGTACGAGTCGGACTCGCGCACGGAGGGTTCCGTACTGCATGGGAGCCCCCTTTAAATAATTATTTATTCTAGTTTTATTATTTATTATTGAATTGAATATACAACTAAATATTCTGTGAAAATTTCAAGCATCTATCTGTTACCATTATTAATATAGAGCGAAAAATGGCTAAAAAATCAGGTTTGTTGTAGGGGAACCCCCCTTAACTATTAATGTTATTCTGTTTTTAGTATTTGTTGTTATAGCGGCAACAGAAATACATCATTTGTGAAAATTTCTGCTGTCTAGCTACGGACATCGAAGTTTTAGTAACAGGGTCCCGTTTTTACCCTTTAGGTACGGTACCTACCCTAAAAATGACCAAAGCTTTGATTCGCTTGTCGCGCAATAAGAATTGTGAATTATGTAAAACAGGAAATTTAAAAAAAATACATTTTTCCCTTTAACTAATGAGTAATTACAGTAATTGGTAATGGTAACCCTAGCGATCCGCCACGCTGCGCGGGAGTCGAGGGCAACGAACTTCCCATCCCTGGTCTATGACTCAGCTTTGTCTTAGACGAAAAAAAAAACATTCGATTTTTTTTTTTTAATAACTGCACTTGAATCATTTGTCACGCAATGAGAATTGTGAGCTATCGATTGAAAAAAAGAAAAGAAATGTACCTAATCGATTAAGAATTGAACTGTGTCATGGTTCTGCTGGAGGTAATGAAGAAATGTTTTTTTTCATTAAAATAAGAAGAAAATAAGATCTCATCAATCAAAACAAGATCTGGAATCTACTACAACCCGGTCACAATATCTGTGCACCTGACTTCGTGACGTCAGATCGAATTATCGGGACGTATACCTATACATTACCGGACGTCTAGTATACCGTCCGGACGTAAATTATTATCGGGACGTGTATCGGCAACGAAGATGCTAACCGTACTGTCGCACCGGGGAGTGCGCGGAGAGGTGACAGGGGAAGCGGGAGAGGCGCCGCATTCCAGCGAGGTGCACAGATATTCTGACCGGGTTATATAGTTATACTCCAGTCAAAACAGACATTTAAATAATCAGCCAAAATGAGCCAAAAATGATCAGCTTAGGAGCTATGGTGCTGCAGTTACAAATATTTAAACGCATAGTATGCACGTATATGAAACTTAAAACACGGTTTTTATTCCGGATGCAGTATCCTTTTTGAGCAGTCGGGTAAATGCAAACAAATCGTATAGACCGGCGGATCTACAAGTCGGCGGATAACCCAAACCTTTTTTTTTAGGATTTCGTACCCAAAGGGTAAAAGCGGGACCCTATTTATAAGACTCCGTCTGTCTTTCTGTCACCAAGCTGTATCTCATGAACCGTGATACTCGTATCTAGACATCTGAAATTTTCTCAGATGATAAATTTCTGTTGCCGTTATAACAACAAATACTAAAAACAGAATAAAATAAATATTTAAGAGTATATAAATATTTATTTTTATATACTCATACAACAATCGTGATTTTTTAAGAGTTTTTTGCTTGCTATTAATAACGGCAAGAGAAATGGGGCTAAGGGGGCTCCAACACGGTACGGAACCCTTCGTGCGTGAGTCCGACTCGCACTTGGCCGATTTTTTTTATGAGCAGATGTTAAGTGATCTTCAGTCAGGATTGGGCTATCTGCAGTTTGTAGCTAACATCATAGCCGCCAAGTTGTATGATTCGACCTTATACCATGTGAATGCAGTTACGTAAAAATACCTCTCAGAATACCATGAATATTACAAACAAAGCACTCCATCGGAATCTCATACATTTACCAACGAATTTCCGATGCACATGTTTCCTAGAAGGAATGTTTCGAAGCCCTGGATTCGAGTCACAACTGAAAATGTTTCTTGTATCTGTTGTGGTTAGGTTGATTTTACAATAATTAACTTAAGGTGGTTGCTTGTGGTTAGCTAGGCACATCAGTGCCAATAGATGGCGCTGATGGTCTAATTTGACGTATTTAATTTTTTTATGAATGAAAATGTACATATTATTTCATGGTAATATATTTGCCGGTAATAATGAATTATTTGCTATTTTCTCAGCTATATTTCAGTTGAATTTTCGTTTTTTAAAGTACTGAATTTGTACCGGGCAATATTGCGGGCCGCGGTAGACTACTCACTCACACAAAGACAAGGCTCTTGTTGTGTTCGAACTTGGTTCCAACTATGCGCTAATTTCGACGCACTTTCCATGGCATAGTTTGGACCAGTGGTTAGGAGTCCCGGTATTTGAAACCGCGATACCGAGTTCAAATCGTGTTTAGCATGTTTCTTTTTGCGATGTTTTTTGTCTTCTAAATAAAAATCAAATACTGTTACGTAGTAAGCGCATAATTTGATAACGACAGGACCGACTTGTAATTTTTTTCTCCATGATATCGTTTCATTTGCGCACGAATTCGTTTGCGATTTTTCTTGGGACCAGAGTATTGGTGGTTTTTAGGGTTCCGTACCCAAAGGGAAAAACGGGACCCTATTACTAAGACTTCGATGTCCGTCTGTCCGTCTGTCTGTCTGTCTGTCCGTCTGTCACCGGGCTGTATCTCATGAACCATGATAGCTAGGCAGCTGAAATTTTTATTGATGATGTACCTATTTCTGTTGCCGCTATAACAACAAATACTAAAAACAAAATAAAATAAATATTTAAAATTAATAATAATTAAAAATAATTAATATTTAAATATTTATGGGGGGCTCCCATACAACAAACCTGATTTTTTAGACGTTTTTCGATCTATATTAACAATGGTAACAGGTACATGCTTGAAATTTTCACAGAATATTCAGTTATATATTCACTTCAATAATAAATAATCAAATTAAAATAAAATAAATATTTAAGAGGGGCTCCCATACAGTACGGAACCCTCCGTGCGCGAGTCCGACTCGTACTTGGCCGATTATTGTAATCTTTTTGCGAAGTACGTGGTGCCATGGTTTATTTTGGGCGACTGATTGCATGTATAAAACATCGATAAAATCTTTATAGAATGGCACTCTGATATAGGTATCATACAAACAAAACACTGAAAACAAGAATTCAAGAAAAACCGAATCGTTGTAAACGCGCGTACGTACGCAATCAGTGTTGCCAACGCCATGAGTTGAAATTATCCATGAAAATTATCGTATTTTCAAATAATGTTTTCCTTCTATCTTCCAAGCTTTCATTCCATAAAATCTAAGTAGGAGTATATTACCATTAAAAAAATTACCAAATCAGTCCAGATGTTCCCAAATGATGCGCTAAGTAAGTAAGTTCGTATAGGCCGGGTGGCTAGCCCTGGTGTCAGAGTTTTTAGGCCGCCTGAAGGCGTCTGACATGGCTAAACGGTTAAAACAACCGGGGCCTACAATTTAACGTGTCATCCGAGCCACGGTAGCGCTCAGTTGGAAAATGCCACCCGCGGTCACCCATCCAAGTACTGACCGTGCGGAACGTTGCTTAATTTCGGTGATCGCTGACAATCACCTAGTCACACTACGCTACGAGCGCTACGCTGATGATGCGCTTACCAACGAACATTACTTGACGGTTGACGTTTGTAAAAAAAAATGATAAATTGTATGTTGTAGGTATAATTTAATAATATTTACATAATAGTATAAATTATAATTATTTATTGTTTATAATTTATTTTCCCTATAATTTATCCAAATTCTAATACTGGCAATACATTGTCCAATATTTTTCAATAATTGATTTTTGAGCTGAGCGAATTATGAGAAGACCGAAGACAGAAGAGCGGCAACAGCGCGTGACCCGCCTATGCCACGAGCTGGCAACGTCGCGCGTCGTCGCCGTACAATTACTATTATGTATTCTGTGCCGCTACTAAACAACTATAAATTGTAATGTAGGCACCGTACGACACTATCTGTGTTCACTCACACATTGACAAAATTGAACTAAAATTCGATGTTATTTCTACTATAAATCTACTGTTTTCATCAACTAAAGATGAAATGCCGCAAATAAAGACCAATTTAAAAGCCAACTATAGTCATTTCAGTGTAAAATTATACTCTCATCGCCCATGAATAGTCAAATAGATTAGTATGAAAATCGAACCACCTTAAAACAGTTACGTACATAATACTTTTAGGATTCTAGATGTGTATTCAAAGCGTGATCAAATTGAATTGTAGGGAAAAGCGACTGTAATTTCAGTGTCATAGAGTTCAATATGATGCCTGATAAAGTTGATGGAAAATCCTATCTGAAGGGAACAGCGGTACACGACCATTTCTAGGTAAGAAAGGACTCATTGAACAATGAGAAGCAGGACATTACAATGTAAATATATGTAAATTGTTGTCGTGGGTAGTTCTGAGTGTGTATCGACACATTTCCTTAAAAGATTTTTACCACCGCATTATTTTTTAAAAGCTTATAGTTAACTTGCAATATGTACCTTTTGTATTGTTCGGGTGGAATCTTGCTACTCAATTTTGAAGCAGATATCCTCAACTGATTGAGCTGAAATTTTGTATACACGTTTAATTTGGAAAACAATACCTACACGATAAGCTATGTGACGTCATTCTAAATCCAATACCACAATTTAAAACTTACCTTAAAATTCGTATAGAGCTGCAAATTGGTAGGTTGATATTTATAAATGTAAAATAAACGTCTGGTCTAGTCTGGATAGATGAGGACTTTTGACATTCGCTATAGTTTATTTAACATCTATATTTAACCCCTCCGCCCTCCTATAGTGCTTACGTAATACTTAAACGGCCCCTGCGCAGGTTGTGGCCACTGACCAGGTGGTGGCCATTTGGTGTCATAATTATTGAATATGACAATTATAATAATTAACTAGTGACCCGCCCCGGCTTCGCACAGGTGTATTATATTAGCATACATAGGGACAGACAGACAGCGGGAAGCGACTTTGTTTTAACTATAGTATGTAGTTAATGTAACATTGTAAAATATTGTTTGTGGGAATCTCAAAGTTGGAACTGTAAAAATATTATTTCAACATTAAATAAATAAATAAAACAACATTAATATATCTAAATAATAATTAAAATTCAAAGTGGCTATTAAAGTATAGGCCGAATCATACAAGTCGGCGGATGTGAAGTTAGCTACAACCTGCGCGAAACCCAGGCGCGTTGTAGGCGCGTGGCGTAGTTTTATGTGAGCTTCAGTTAGAATTGGATATTGCGCATCTTGTAGCTAACTTCACATCCGCCGACCTGTATGATTCGGCCTATAATGAAATGCTCGAATGCTCAGCAATGGGCAGTTTCACACCAAGCCGATAACGATTCAATTACAAATTGACCTTTGAAAACAGCACTAAAACCATAGTTGCTCAACTTTTTAAAACGACATTAAACTTTCGTAACTGCCATAAAATAACACTAAAGCGCGCAAACGTCCGCCCTAAAAAGAAACAAACAAGCATTCCAAAATTAAATTCAAAATGTCAAAAGGCGAATTCCATTTTCAAATCGTAAACGAACACACCTCGTCTGGGCAGTGTCATAGCGGACGTTCCGTTTTGGCTCTTGAAATATCGAGGTTAAAGGTTATTTTTGCATTCGCAGTTATTTTTTATTATGAATATGATGTCAAGCTGTAACGGCTAGGGCCGCAGCCGCACCTTTGAATGCCGGATCGATAAAAACAAATAAATTTCGCTAAAACAAGTTCTTTACTGTAAACCTTATGATTCATCTTGTTTTTACCGATTCCAACGGTATGGAGGCATAGTTATCTACTTTTGCTTGATAAACGGAGAAAAGATTAGGGTAAATATTTTCAGCGTTTATGAAAAAGTATTTAGGACATAAATAAAACTGTAAATAAGATACCTACAAAAATACATACCTATTGTATAAAATATTGCACGCCGGAAAAGGGTAAGACTGTGATACATATCTTATCATTTTTTTAATAACTTATGTACCAGTTTTATAACAATAAACGATATCCCGATTCTGATATATTATGTGTGTTTGTATCTAAAACTTTAGACCTGCTATAAAAAAACATTGAACCTAATTGAATTTTTTTAATTTTTCAAGTTTCCGCGCACGGTATATGTAGTAGGTATATATTATATATATATATAAGTAGGGTACACTTATACACAAATAAATTTTTCGTACTATGGCACTCTAAAGTGTCACGTTCTCGATATATTTAGATGTAAAGATAGTTGGTACGAGAACTTTGCAATCTTTACATCTAAACATCTCGAGAAGGTGACACTTTAGGGTGTCATAGTACTGAACATCTATTGTTTGTATAAGAGTTCCCTACTAATATACAACTTTCATTGCGCGGAAACTTATAAAAAAAACATGGCGGCGGGTGGATATGCCAGCTTCCAAACAAAAATGTTCAAACCCCTTTATAAAGACTTTTGTCCCCGACTTCGCCCGCGTGATATTTGATTATTGTGTTATCCCGGTGTTTTGTGTTATTTTCCAAAGTTAAAGTAGCCTTTGTCACTTTTCGACCTATGAACTATATTCACGCTAAAATATCTATCCGGGGCTCTGTTGCTGCATGAAAGAGTTACTAACCAACAAACTCACTTTCAAGTATTTTTTCAGTTAAACTATCATTCTGGACGGATTTTAAACTCTTATGAACTAACTAGCGACCCGCCCCGGCTTCGCACAGGAGTATTACACATATAAACCTTCCTCTTGAATCACTCTATCTAATAAAAAAACCCGCATCAAAATCCGTTGCGTAGTTTTAAAGATATGAGCATACATGGGGACAGAGAGCGGGAAGCGACTTTGTTTTATACTATGTAGTGATAGTGATGCGTTATCACAAAGGTTGAGAACCATTGATTGATGTATCTAACTAGATTATAACATTTTGGTTATTTCTAAAAATTTATTAGATCGCGCTTTCCAAGAGCTCGTTGCTTTTTGCTTCGCAAAATTTTCAGTTTTACGTACTGAAATGAACATTAAAAAAATCCTGTTGTGGACAACCTTTGGTGAATTGTCTAGTCTCAAAGACCTAAAAGATAAAAATAATTGCGTCTTTTCCTAAACCTTCCGTACGTTTTGGTGATTTAGCAGAACTTTGGAGCGGCTCCAACGTACTCAACTATTGATTTGGATTTTTGGCAGATTTTCTCACTGCACTAGTAGAAGCTGCCAAGCGGGCTAGCATTTTATTGGGTGCAAAATTGTGTATAGGCCGCGTCACACATTGGCGGAAATAAAGTTATAATCCTACCGCTTTAAAGGTCGCGTCACGTAAAAAGAACTCTGGAGTGTCAAGCTGTGCACAAGGAAATTTAACTCCTATTAAATATGTCATAGAAGTTAAATCTCCTTGCTGCAGTTAAAGCTGCGTACTAGGAATTTTAACTCGTATTGACTGTGCAATAGGATTTAAATTTATTTGTTCGTAGCTTGAAGCTCCAGCGTTCTTTTTACATGACGCGACCTGTACTTAGTCCTCGCCTGCGTGGTACAGGGGCGCCGGGGGAGACGACAAATGCGACTGATGCTATGGCCACATCTGCGCCCTACGGCGAAGTTTTCGTCACTGGGGGTTCATTCATCTAATTCAAACGGTAGTAATTGGTTGTTCACGATTTGAACTACTACCTGAAGCTGGGCACACACGCTGCGATGATCGCATCTATTCATCAGATCAGTCTAGCGAGGTCCTAATATAGTTGCATTGCCAGTAGGTAGTTATTGAGGAATCAAAATGACACCCCTATTTTAATCGAAAAATATTGATTTAACAAAAAAAAAATTGGCATCAAAGTTGTAGAAAATCAAATTTTAAACAACTTTTGTTCCTTTAACTTCTGCTGAAAAATGGAAAAACCAAAAGTTATTGAAGAAATGAAATGGTACAACCAACTATTTAAAAAAATATCGATCCTACAAAAAGTTGATGGGAATCAAAGTTGTAGAAAATCAAATTTTAAACAAATTTTGTTCCTATCAACTTTTTGTAGGGTCGATCTTTTTTTAAATAGTTAGTTGTACCATTTTGTTTCTTCAATAACTTGTGTTATTTCAATTTTTCAGCAGAAGTTAACGGAATAAAAGTTGTTTAAAATTTGATTTTCTACAACTTTGATTCCCATAAACTTTTTGCAGGATCGATAATTTTTTAAATAGTTGGTTGTACCATTTCATTTCTTCAATAACTTGTATTATTTCAATTTTACAGCAGAAGTTGTGGGAACAAAAGTTGTTTAAAATTTGATTTTCTACAACTTTGATTCCCATCAACTTTTTGAAGGATCGATATTTTTTTTAAATAGTTGGTTGTACCATTTTGTTTCTTAAATAACTTGTGTTATTTCAATTTTTCAGCAGAAGTTATGGGAACAAAAGTTGTTTGAAATTTGATTTTCTACAACTTTAGTTCCCATTAACTTTTTGTAGGATCGATATTTTTTTCAAATAGCCGGTTGTGCCATTTCATTTCTTCAATAACTTGTGTTATTTCAATTTTCCAGCATAAGTTATGGGAACAAAAAATGGTTAAAATTTGATTTTCTACAACTTTAGTTCCCATTAACTTTTTGTAGGATCGATATTTTTTTCAAATAGCCGGTTGTGCCATTTCATTTCTTCAATAACTTGTGTTATTTCAATTTTTCAGCAGAAGTTAAAGGAACAAAAGTTGTTTAAAATTTGATTTTCTACAACTTTGATGCCAATAATTTTTTTGTTAAATCAATATTTTTCGATTAAAATAGGGGTGTCATTTTGATTCCTCAATAACTACCTACCGGCAATGTAACTATATTAGGACCTCGCTGGACTGATCTGATGAATAGATGCGATCATCGCAGCGTGTGTGCCCAGCTTCAGGTAGTAGTTCAAATCGTGAACAACCAATTACTACCGTTTGAATTAGATGAATGAGCCCCAGTGACGATAACTTCGCCGTAGCGCGAATGTGTGGCCGGTCCATGAGACAGGTAAGTTAAGCGGTAGGATCTAGACACGCGGCAGCGTGTCCAGCCAAAGTGTTCTACAGAAAACTGGCGACGCAGCGGCCGTGTGTAATATTACACGAACCATTTGGTATCTAGACACGCCGCAGCGTGTCCAGCCAAAGTGTTCTACAGAAACCTGGCGACGCAGCGGCCGTGTGTAATATTACACGAACCATTTGGTATCTAGACACGCCGCAGCGTGTCCAGCCAAAGTGTTCTACAGAAACCTGGCGACGCAGCGGCCGTGTGTAATATTACACGAACCATTTGGTATCTAGACACGCCGCAGCGTGTCCAGCCAAAGTGTTCTACAGAAACCTGGCGACGCAGCGGCCGTGTGTAATATTACACGAACCATTTGGTATCTAGACACGCCGCAGCGTGTCCAGCCAAAGTGTTCTACAGAAACCTGGCGACGCAGCGGCCGTGTGTAATATTACACGAACCATTTGGTATCTAGACACGCCGCAGCGTGTCCAGCCAAAGTGTTCTACAGAAACCTGGCGACGCAGCGGCCGTGTGTAATATTACACGAACCATTTGGAGCTACTTTTGACCCCTCACAACTCAAAAACTATTTTGCCTACATACATGAAATTTGGCACATTTACTAAAGTCTTTTAGCTTATCAAGAATCCAAAATTTCATAAATTTTGCTCAGTCAGTTATTGATATATTAACGTTTAAAAACTCGTGTTTCATTGACTGATTCACATGCAAAGGAGTCATGACCGAATTGGACTGTATGTTTTTTGTTTGTAGGTTCGGCTCATTATTCGACTAGTTATGAAAACACATGACAAAACTGAGCCAGTTCACGGAAAATTACATGCACAAGCATCGACGTAAGGTAGCGTGTCTATCAGCCTTCTATCGGATACACTTCGGAGAGTGCGCTCAAGAGTTGCACAATCTGGACCCACCCCTTTCTTCTATCGTACAGCTAGACAGGCGTGACCAAAGCGCCACCCTTTTATGGTAGACATTCCGCGCGTTAGAACCAAGCGTTTCGAGTCCTCATTCCTCATACGAACAGCCAGAATGTGGAACGCTATGCCTGGGGCTGTCTTCCCGCTACACTCTAGACCGCATATCTGCTCAACATCAGGCAGTATGTAGTCAAACGCAAACTATATAATAAAAAAAAAACTATATAATATATATTGGTTGAACAACTTGAACATAAATATTAATTTGCTAATATGGCAGCACAATTAGGTCCCTACTAGAATTAAAACGGATATTGGTCAACAGGTAAAACAACAATCCGTGAATCGAATGTACCTTCCTTCCTGTACTTATTATGACTATTACTACGTTTAATGCATAATTGCGCTTTAGTTTTGCATTAATTGACATTTTGAGTACGAAATATGACATGAGTGTATTTCGATTGTCGGCGTATAAATGTTCGAATTTGCTCATGACGTGTGAAACAATCATGTATAATTACATTCCCACTCATATTACTTATTATAGGGAACAATTTAAATGAAATGATTTTTTTTTAAATTAAATTCATTTCATTGATTAGCAGTGCGCCATCTCTCGTCAATACAAAAGTTCTTATAACTTCATTTGAGTGATAACCTGTCTAATACGGGTATCACAGGTGGCGCCGCCAACGCTATAAGTTGGTTAAAATGATAAACACTTCACAAAATTGGTCGCGACTCGCGAGTCAGTATAGCGGGTTAGCTCAGTGGTCCAGAGCGGCGGGCTAGTGATCCGAAGACGCAAGGTTCGAATCCTGCATCCGCGACGAATTTTTGAAATGTTTGTCATAAAAAGTAAATCTTTGAACAATTTCAATGCCCACCAAAATACGTTTTTCGACCCTATCTATAAGTACCAAACAAAAGATAATGCTTGCCGACTCGGATGGATGCTCACCAAATATTGTTTACTGTAACTGTGACATTTCGGTGGGTTGTTAGTTATTTTTCTAACCACCTGGGAAATTTTCCACTCACAGATGACTATATTTCAGTAGGTTGTTAGGTTTTTTTTTAAATAAAAGCCTAGAAAACCTTCCACTCATAGTAAAAACACAATAACATTGTAATTTATCACATTTTTTTTTTGCCTGAGTGATCGAATTGTTGATATGACAAAATATTTGGTTGATACTAAAATTAAATTTTACAGCATTTAAATGCTGTACAGTTTTATGGAAAGCAATGAAAATAAATATTTGTACTTTGCTTTATTTCTTTAATACGTTTTAAAACACAATTTAGTGAGCATTTATCTATTTTGGCAAGCAGGTATTTAGAATTAAGCAAGAATAAGCAGTTAATTAAGAAGGAAGCATAATAAGAGCAGTTTTGTTAGGCGTTTAAACACAATCCCTTAATATAAGGAGACGTGAATCAATTTTTGGATTATTTTCAAAAGCTACTGAGTCAGTTCCGATTTTAGAATAAGTTCACCATTTTTGGGTACCTACTCGCGCCCCAATAAATATCTGGGGGCACGGTAGCTACCATCTTATGGGCGTAAGGTGAAAATTGAATCACTAACGATGTGCCGATGTACACATAGTATAGACCAAATCAAACTACTTTGCGGCTGTGATTCGGCCGGCCTATTACACACGCAGGACAGTCACAAAAAGTTTTAGAACCCCTGGCATATCAAATATGCATGATGACTAAAACAAATATAATTAGTCCGTCAGATAGACTATCAAAAAATATTAGACACGTATTTTTTCTTTTGTCAATTAAAAAATAATGATGAAGATATAGCCTGTTAAAGTTCTGCGTGACGTCACAAGTGCCATACAAATGTATAGACTTCTGTGAGAGAGATGACGTCACAACCTCCACTCCCAAACTTTGACAAGGTTTATCTTTAGTCATTTGTTGTTTAATTGACAAAAGAAACAATACGTGTCCAATATTTCTTGATTATCTAACTCACGGACTAATTAAAATAATGATTTTTTTACCCAGTCATCATGCCTAATGGCAACTTACAAACAAAATCTACAAAAGCAATAATATTCTTACAATAACAATTATTGTAAGTTAATTTAGTAATAATAACATTTATGTTAAATTATTCACGCGTATTCTCCCATTTTATTTCAAAACAAATGGCATATTTTTTAACAATCAGACTATTTGAACAGTTGTTCCAGTTATGTAGAAAATAATAGCAAGACAATGAAGGTTGTTTTTAGGGTTCCGTACCCAAAGGATAAAAACGGGACCCTATCACTAAGACTTCGATGTCCGTCTGTCCGTCTGTCTGTCTGTCTGTCTGTTTGTCACCGGGCTGTATCTCATGAACCATGATAGCTAGGCAGCTGAAATTCACACAGGTGATGTATTTCTGTTGCCGCTATAACAACAAATACTAAAAACAGAATAAAATAAATAATTAAGAGGGGCCCCCATACAACAAACGTGATTTTTAGGAGTTTTTTCCTCACTATTGATAACGGCAAGAAGAATGGGGCTTCCATACGGTACGGAACCCTTCGTGCGCGAGTCCAACTCTCACTTGGCCGATTTTATTTCTTTACAAATTTATTTAGAAATAGGTGGAAAGAGTCCTATACCAGCGGGGCTAGCACGGCAGGTGGAATACATTTCCCGGGGAGTGGAATAATAGTCTTTCCCGATCTCATTTCTATCCACCTCTAGAGCATGGCTATCTGGGTGGAGTAGTTTTTTCCTGGGGAAAGACGGTGGAATACCTTTCCCCGCCTCATTATTGCCATATAAAACGAATTAAATAAAAGCGACGTAACAACCATCAAACTTCACATCAAACCTTCAAATTATTTGAAATAGTTCATTCAATCAATCTCTATGGTGTCTTTGAGTGATTATTTTTGGTTTCCGTGTGGCCATGCGTAGTAGAATTCTGCTACTTTGGCAGTTTTGGCTATTGAATTTTCTGTTGGACACCTTTTAGTGAGGTATCGTAATAATGGTGAAATTAGGAACTTGCACGATTTATTGACGTGATAACGTCTTACAACTCGATGAACGCCGAATACACGCACGAAAAAATACCGCCTTCAGCCTGAATCGAGCGTGCAAGCGAGAGCGCGACACAAACGATAAGGATAGGTACACGATCGTTCGGCTTGTTTCAGTTGTTGATTTAACAATTTTCTTCTATTGTTATCACGTAAATTTATCGTCCGTACACCAACTTTACAGACAAGCAATTTTTTTAATTGTTGCTTCAGCGAATGAATTTGAAAAATATTTTGTTTATACATGTTCTTAAAAAGACAATAGGACCAATTATAAAGGCGCTGTCGTAAATTTAATAGCAACATAGAAAGTGTTCTCTCTATCAAATGCATAATTATAGTGAAAAAGAAACAGGAATCTTCTAAATTGCTTTTCCAATTGCGACTTTATAATTGAATCTATTAATTTAAAAACTAATAATTGATCAGAACGATTTAAACGCGGTGATGGCGAATCATACGAAATCACTACACATCTTAATTAATAAATAATTACTAATTCTTCGTTAGCTGTGCTGCGGCTATAGGCTGTAGCATCCTTGATGGTACATTTTGATGTTACTAAATGACAAGCAAGCCTGACTCGCGCTTGTCCGGTTTTTTTTCAACAAACAAAGTATCTGACAGACTTACAGCTAACGTTTGGTCATATTTCTACTTGTGCTATGGCCACACTAACTGTTCTATTTCTACGTTGTTTGTTGTTGTCACAGATTTCTCTGATCGTTTGCTATTAAATTATCTCCTTTTGTGTTAAATAAAGCATTAAATAGCTGTTTTACGGAAGAAATTTAATACAAATTATAAAAATGAGCGGAAAAAAGTAAGTATGACGCTTTAGATGTAAAAACAACATAAAATATGGTTAAACGCATAGATAAATGAAGGTCTCGGTCAGATGGTTAAACGATTTACACGGTGAAATTCATTAAATTGACATAAATCTCATTGGTAAAATCAGAAAAGTAGAAATGTTTATTACTTTAAGCTACTGACTAGAATTTTCATAATGTAATGTGACCCTTGAATGGTTGTTTTTTTACAATGATCGTTGTTTATTTTATAGGTTAAGGAGCAATAAAACTCAAATTAGAGTTTTAATTGACTATATGTCAACAAACCCTCACGCTGCCACCGGTGAATTCACTGGGCCAATGGGCAACAGGAGAGCGGAAGCGCAGTGGCTCAAAATTAAAGATCTATTAAAAAACTACGGCCCGGACAGGACAGTAGAGCAGTGGAAACAAGTAATTATAATAATTGTATTAGCATTCTATGCTTTAATTTTCCTTCATCTTATCTGAAAAGATCAATATTGTTGTCCAAGTTTTTAAAAATTATGAGAACAGATAAAAAAATATGCCACATGAATAGTTTTCCACTTTTTAAATTAATAGTCCATATAATATGGAGAAGAACAAGTTTCTAACAAATTGTTTGTTACAGACATGGAAAGATCTTAAAAAAAATGCGAGGAGTGAAAACGCTCTGAACGCACAGGCCTCGACATCCACAGGAAACCATGTGTTTGTGCCAGATGTCTCCACAAACACAAAAAAAATACTGGACACCATAGGGCATGAAAGCTCCATAGGAATTGGACCAGAGGAGTCAGCAATAGGTCCAATTGTTGTATGTATCATAGGATTTTTATAACATCTAAATTCAAAACTAATTCAAGAAAATATTTTACTGTGGGAAAGCATGTTGGGCTAACATTTATTACATTTTGAACCAGATTGAGCTTGCCGATCCATTGGAGCTTCCGGACGCTTTCCCTCCCCCACATGTGGCTCTACCTTCTGTTGCTCCGCTATCATCTCCTGTAGCTCTCCCCACCTCACCTGCCCTCCCTCTATCGTCCATTGAGACAGATAAAGAGAATATCCCCACCACGTCCCGCACCTCCACTTCAATGCCACGAAAACCAGCACGAACTGCCGAAACGCTAATTAGGTTACAGGAGGATAACAATGGCATATTACAAGTAATGATACTTTTGCTTTCTATATTGAACTTCAACTGGCTTCCATTCATTGCTATGCATTACTAACATTTTTCATGTGTTTATTTGTATTGTTTAATATTTTTTGCATTTTTTGTTTAAATATCTACAGTACACCTAGGCCAGTCACTAGTTGAACATATTTTACCTTGTAGTAACTCATTTATTCATTAAGTACATCTAGTTACATATAGTTAATGTCTTTTTTATTTTTCAGAACATAGCATTATTACTGGCAGAGAGGAATGAGCTGCTACGACAGCAAAACGAAATAATGAAAGCGGCTAATAATATAGCAAAAAGAAATAGGTAAGAATATAATAGGAAATACACATTACACACAACTAATTAAGATTTATTTTCTTATTGCATACATTTAAATAAAATAAGTATTTATTATAGAAAGCCTCTTTTCTCGAGCCACTCCTAACAGATTTGTATCATCTGCATTTCCCAGATGTTGCTCAGAGCCATCGTTGATGTCAGGTTGAGGTTCGATGGTCTCCATAGGCACTCTAAAATAAACAAGAAGTTAAGCATATGCAGGATTCTGATCTTCTAGTTGCAACTGTATAAATTATAACATAATTCACCTGTAATGATGCATCATGTTGTACAATGTTGCACAACAGTAAATTATTTGCGAAGCCTTTTCTGGGTCATAATGCAGCACCCTGTCAATACCGAGACACCTAAAGGTGCCTTTTATGTACCCATTGGTCCTCTCGATGCAATTACGGGCTTTGCAGTGCCACTCAGAGTACTTTTCAGCTGCGCTATTTGGTGCTGCATCTAAATCTGGGGTCATTAGCCAAGGCTCCAATGCATATCCAGAATCTCCTGAAAAAAGTTTTTTATTGTTACTAATAATATAATTATATATATTTCTCGTTTCAGTCAGTCACGGAGATCATCGTTCTAGTTCCAGAATTAGCAGTTGTTGTTTCACCCATAAGATGAGGTCCACTGCTGGGAATAGGATTCTGCTATAGATCTCCAATAACGCCGGTTGGAAGCAGTCTTAATGATGTCATTCATCCACCTTCTGGGTAGACGGATGGAACGATGGTTGACCCTATGCTGCGTTTGCCAATATGTAACTGTAACTGTAAACTAATTTGTAAAATATACTGGAATTAAACATATTATATTAACTAACCTAGTTTTCAAAAATATAAATACCTACATAGAATTAAGAATACTATTATTAAAGAAAATTGGATAAAAGGGTCTTTAATAGCTAAAATATTTAAAAAATAGGTAAGTACCTAATAGGTAATATTGCCCAATTCGACTTGTGTAGAGGCGTTTCAGTTCCCTCTTCACATTGGAATTGTTAAAAATAAACTGGTCATGTACTCGTCCAGGGTAGCGAGCATTAATGTGCAAAATTTTACAATTTGCATCGACAACCTGGAACAATAACATGACAATAATAAAGCTATAGATATTTGACTACTATGTTATAAAACCATACAAGATAAAAGCATAATAGTTTTCTTATTATTTACCAATTGCACATTGAGTGTAGAACGCCCTTTCCTATTTTTATATTGCACACCATTTGGGAATGGTGGTGGGAAAATACGTGGGTACAATCAATGGCACCTATAATGTCTGGAAGGCCATGGTTTATTAGAAAACCATGGGACACTTTTCTTCTATCTTCCTCTGATCCCGGAAAGATTATCCACTTTGGCATAAGTCTGGAAATAGCATAGTATAACAATATTTTAATTTTAATATTTTACATAGGAACTACTTATCTGAATTGAGACAATTAGACCACTTACATTCTAACGATAGCATCGGTGACTTGAGTGAGGTACTTGCTCACTGTGGTCTGGGCAACTGCTAGCCCATGGTCTTGACCAGTTCCTCTTTGATAGCTGCCATCTGCCATTAAGCGTATGGATGTCAACACCTATTGTAGGAATTTAAACTTTAGGTTACAAATTGGCATTTTGTTTTTTTTAATAAGAATGTTATAGGCCGAATCATACAAGTCGGCGGGAGTGAAGTTAGTTACAAGTTGCGCAATATCCAACCCTGACTGAAGGTCGCATGTTGTGCGTTGATTGGCTATTGTGCAGCATTCACATCCGCCGACTTTTATGATTCGGCCTATAAGTACTATACCTACCTACGCGCTTACTGTTTAGTAGGTAATGTAATGTAAAAGTTAAAACCTGTGAATCATTTAAGCTTTGACAGAATTACTCTTGAACGAAGTACCTAATTGTACATAGAAGTCACTGTTCGCCGATTATCTTTTAGGTAGGGATGTATTTACTTACTTTAATATGTACCGGTAATCCATCCCAAGGATTACGAGGCTCCAAAGTTTCTTTTAACTCATTGCAAATGTACATTGCCATATCTTTGTTCATGCGAAACAAGTGATGAAATTCGTTGTTGGGCAGCTGGAATGGATTGCTGGCATCGCGTATATGCCTCCGGTGTAATTTTCTCTCAAGTTTTTCCGTATCTCCGGTCAAAACGTGGAAAAGGTACGCGCGAGACATTTTCAATTTTTATGGGGATAACTTATACCCACGTCCAATACGTTGTGATAACTTTTCCCTAGGCTAATGTCAAAAAGTGAAAAATAATCCCCTATTCCTCGAGGCCATGCTTTAGAGGTGGAGTAGCGAGACTATTTTTCCCTGACAAACGTCAATTTTATCCCTTTCCCCCTTTCTCTCCTTTAGCCATACTCTGAGAGGTGGAAAAGGAAAGTATTTCCACTGATAGGGGAAATAAACGGGGGAAAGAGCAATTTCTCCACTCGCCGTGCTTGCCCTGCAGACGGCTGTGGCTACGGTCCAGTCATCCACCAATCACAGTTCTTGTTTTTTTTTTTCTAATTGATCGAACTTTGTGATTGATCCAACATTAGGTCGATGAAGCGCCCGATCCCCAGGTTAAAAACTTTATCAAAAATCGGCCAAGTGCGAGTCGGACTCACGCACGAAGAGTTCCGTACCGTGTTGGAACCCCCATAGCTCCATTCCTCTTGCCGTTATTAATAGTGATCAAAAAACCCCTAAAATTACGTTTGTTGTATGGGAACCCCGTTTAAATATTTATTTTATTCTGTTTTCTGTATTTGTTGTTATAGCTGCAACAGAAATATAACATCATCTGTTAGACCCGACTCAGTTTCGTTTGCAAGAATTGCGGACCTCAATCTGACTTCTGATATAATTATATTGTATAGATCCCAGACAGCCTATAAACAGATATTGCCAACCAGTTTTGAGGTCCCCCTCCTCGTTGAAATATCGAAACTCGCCATCTTTGATTGCTCCCCCCGCTTCCCCGTGCAACTTTTTCACTGTACGAACTATTGGTTCGTAAACAATGGACTATTGTTAGTTATTAAAAATAATAATTTTAAAAATAGATTCATTAGTTTTCAAAAATCAAATTGGAAATTGTGAAATTACTCATAAATTAAGCATTTTATGCGGTTGTTTTACGCTGCGCATTTATTTATCATAGTTTATCGGATTTTTTGAGCTACTGTACCTAGTCTGAGTCCTTTTTGCAACATCTCCTTTAAAAAGTTCGTGGCAAAGATAATTCCGGCACACTCATAAAGTTTCTTATAGAAAACACCACCTTTGGGCGCACTTAAAGGCGAACCAAGTCGTCCTTTTCGAATAGATGTGATGAAAAATGTCATTCTTCCATCAATTTGGCGTATTGTTTTCCGTATGAGTCAACAACTGGGGTGCAGGTGCCGCCGGGTGTCGGCACTAGTAATATAACCCGACAGCCGGTGCGTGGCGCCGGCATAAGACACGAGCTCAGAGCGATTTACACAGTTAGTCAGCCTCGATGGCTCAGTGGTTAGTGACCCTACTTAACTTCTGGGTCAAAGAGGCGTGGCTTCGATCCCCACCCAGGACAAATATTTATGTGATGAACATAGGTGTTTGCTCTGTGTCTGGGTGTTATTTAGTTACTATCCATTTAAGTATGTATTTAAAAATATGTATATGTAGTAGTATATCAGTCTCTGGCAGCCATATCACAAGCTTTGCTTAGTTTGGGGTCAGAGACCGTGTGTAAGATATCCCCTAATATTTATTTATTATTAATTTATTCACGTAATTGGTTACAGTAAAAAATGGGATGGGATTCAACGGGTGGATGATTGAAATGATTGCTAAACGTTCATGGCTGCCGAATAATTGATAATTGAACTTTTTTAACCGACTTCCAAAAAGGAGGAGGTTCTATGTTCGTCTGTATGTTTTTTTTTTTGTGTATGTTCATCGATATTTTTTCCAATTCCACACTTATGTTTATCACAAATATTTGCCCTAGGTGGGGATCGAACCCACGCCTCTTTGACTTAGAAGTTAGGGTCACTAACCACTGAGCCACCGGAGGCAGTCGAGAATGTTTAGTTGTATGTACTATTCAATAATAAATAATTAAATTAAAATAAAATAATTATTTAAAGGGGGTTCCCATACAGTACGGTACCCTGCGTGCGCGAGTCCTACTCGTACCTGGCCGATTATTTATTGTTATGTTGAATTATTATCACTTTTGCTTAACATATTCTACGTAGGTAGTATTCTATTACCAAATCGCGTAATGTCCATAGCTTGTAAGTGCAGGATACACCAGCGGCGTGCGCGGCTGGCCGTGACGCCCGATTGTTGTACGCTCGTGTCTTGTTGCAGGCTTCGACTACTGTTGCCTGATAGCTTCCTGCCTATACCCCTTACTATCTGTACTTAAGTATTGAGGCCTTCGGCTTGATGGTATATTCGAAGGTTTTACAAGGTGACCTTCGAGCAAATATCTACAGAGCCACAGTCCCTAAGTGAAAGTAGTGAAGATTAGTTTGTGAGAGATGCAATAAGTTGGTGTAGTAGTCATATCCCTATAGTGGTAATGGTTTTTCGTGTTGGTCGCATACTGTAAGTTTCAAATTGTTCCTTAGATTTAAGACTACATTTGCATGCCGAAAGGTAGAATATGGAGCTCGATTTAATGTATTTTATTTTATTTTATTTATTTTATTTTATTTTCTTTGGGTTGCCAAACGGCCTTCATACATAAAATTCTATAAACAATGGTACAAACACTCAGGCCAACGAAGGCTACCGCTTATATAAACAATGATAATGGTGAAGGAAACAAAAAGAAAATTACACAACAATAATAATAACCTACTTAAAACTACATAAAAGCATACAAATTAATTATTTCACCGCCGTGCACACAGTTCACTCAAAAAAAAATTACTATTAATTAAGGCTTTAAACATATTGTGCCTTGATCCAAATAAGTCGACATACTTTGAATAGTTCGTGTTAAAGTTTGAGAAAGTGCGCGAGAAGTAGGAGTTACCACGATAGTTCGTGCGACAGGGGGGGGCAGATAGACGAAGGTGTTTTTTCCGTGACGATTGTGGCGGCGTGACAAGCCTTACTTCAGTCAGCAAGGATGGACAATCAATTCTACCCGAAACTAAATTATACAAAAAAGATAGATCAGCGGCTTCTCTCCTTTTTAAAAGAGGTAACATGTGGTGATGTCTGCAGCTCACTTCATAATCAAAATTGAAATTGAAATTGAAATTAATGCCATCCTTATGTACCCATATCCGCAAATAAACGAATATGAATATGAAAGTAGTAAAAAAAATGTCCGAGCGCCGTCAAACATACCGACTTAGATATTTACATTAAATAATTCACAATGACCCGTTTTCTTGAATCTCAACTTTGCATCGCTCGGCGTTGTAGTCGGCTTGCAATCGCCTTACGACTAACTAAAAAGCCTGCCCACTACGTAGCTTGGGCAGAGTTTTGGCTCGGACACTTTTTTTCACGATTGTGACTCTATAGTTATTTACTCGAAGAAGGTGACTTTAAAATCCTATCAAAATAATGTACGAGTACGACCAATAAAATATGCAGTGTTACGTAGTCATTCATTTACACGAATAATTACTTGGCTGTGTTTTTTGATAATTATACTTTTTTTTTTGATATTTTTTTTGAACTTTTATATTGCACAGATACCACTGACCATATCTGTATTAAGTATACATTTTGTTTATTTCTGGTTGCGATTTAGTATGTGACAGTTGATTTTTTTCTCGAATTCTTGGTTGGTCCAGATTGGCCCCATAGTAAACGTAGTAACCCCATTCAGGTTAGTACAGGGTAAGCAGACAAGCCTGTATTTTATTACGCGAATTTCTTAAAGATTAAACTTAACTTAGCGCACGTAACGCGCACTTATTCATACAGAATCAGTCAGCCTGAGTTGGTCATCTGGTCACCCAGTAAATATTTTTACTTATCAAAGATTTCAAATATTTATTTCATAATAATACTTAAATACGTTACAACTCTAGAATACATAAATTACATCTAACAATAAATTATATACCTAAGTTACCTAGATTTTGTATTCTAGATGATAAAAATATTGTAGTGAGCCCCAAACTAAGCTGAATGCTTGTATTTTGGAGCTCGAGTGCGAAGTTTTTTTAAAAAGTTTGTGCGACAAAAGTTTAACATGCATTAAACAAATTATAAAATTAATGAGTAAGTTAATGATTATTCACAGAAAAAATGCTAAGCTTTTTGAAACATTTTTTTTTTAAATATACATCGGCAAATTTGCGCTTGAAGAAATACAACTATTCAAATATTTATCAATACAATATCCTCAAATAGTAGTCATAGTCATTTATTCATAATAAAATATTACATGTCATAAAATATAAGATAATCGAATTAATTCAAAAATAATAACTTCAATAATACAGCAATAAATACAAAATGTATGACACACTTATGTGTTTAATAGCACAATTATATAATTTTAGTCTTATTCACTAGGTCAAAACTGTAGAATGCCTTTTCAACAGGCCACTTCTTTAGTTTTTATTTAAATGATTCTCTAGAAGGAGCGTCTCTGATATCAAGCTGGAGCCGATTATAAATTTCGGGAGCGGTGACATGCACCAGCTTGGATAAATGGAATAAATCCATTGTCAAACCAGCTACCGTAAAATAAAACAAAGTACTGAGACAGACAACACATAGATTATAGTAAGAACTGCTTTCTATCAGTCGAAATCGGAGCCATGTCCAAAGGTAGACGGCCATTGAAATGCAGACAGCACCTTGGCCCGAAACATTTCGGTTCGGACACGAAACTATTGATGATTTTGCTTCAAGGCCGTGACATATCCTGCTACTATTTCTGTGACGGCTAAGTCACGGAAGAAGTAATAGTGTCTGCTAGGTAAGTGAAGGTTTTGCCGGGGCGCTAAGGGATTAAAATAAGATGCTAGTCTGACTGTGTCGGTTTCTCGATCTCACTATATTCTCTTTATTATCGAATAACAACAGCTTATATACTAAATTATATCTACACATTGTGATTTATCTAAGTCACGTAAAACATCTGAATCACGGACTAGTTAATCACGCTATACATATCTAAAACATTCCATCGAGCTGCAACAAAGGTCTCAAGTTGTTAGTTAATTTCTTGTTAACGGCAATCTACTTTTCTTTACAAATCTACCAAGTTTCTGATTCTTAGGTAATGATTGTACTTTTTAGGGTTCCGTACCCAAAGGGTAAAAACGGGACCCTATTACTAACCTACCCTAAGACTCCGATGTCCGTTTGTCCGTCTGACTGTCATCAGGCTGTATCTCATGAACCATGATAGCTAGACATCTGAAATTTTCACAGGTGATGTATTCCTGTTGCCGCTATAACAAAAAATACTAAAAATAAAATAAAATAAATATCTAAGGGGGGCTCCCATATAACAAACCTGATTTTTAGACGTTTTTCGCTCTATGTTAATAATGGTAACAGGTAGATGCTTGAAATTTTCACGGAATATTTGTTTTATATTCACTTTAATATTAAATAATAAAATTAAAATAAAATCAATATTTAAGGGGGGCTCCCATACAGTACGGAACCCTCGGTGCGCGAGTCCGACTCGCACTTGGCCGATTTCATTTATGTTTGTGTCTCATATTCCACATGTTTGATAAGGGCAACATCAACTTGGTTTTAACTGTAATGTTGCTGAACCTATGATGAATAAATATAGGCGGATATGGAACGTGGTGGATATGGCCCGATTACCCGTCATGGGTAACTCCTATGTTTATCAGGCGACTATTAAAAGGCTGGTACAGTACAGTAGGAAAGCAGGCTCATATCAAATAAGCAGCCAAGTACGAGTCGGACTCATGCATAAAGGGTTCCGTACTGTGTGGGAGCTCCCCTTAAATATTTATTTTATTTTAATTTTATTATTGAAGGGAATATAAAACTAAATATTCTGTGAAAATTTCAAGCATCTACCTGGTACCATTATTAATATAGAGCGTAAAACGTCTAAAAATTCAGGTTTGTTGTATGGGAGCCCCCCTTAAATATTTATTTTATTTTGTTTTTAGTATTTGTTGTTATAGCGGCAACCGAAATACATCATCTGTGAAAATTTCAGCTGCCTAGCTATCATGGTTCATGAGATACAGCCCGGTGACAGACGGACAGACAGACAGACGGACATCGAAGTCTTAGTAATAGGGTCCCGTTTTTCCCTTTGGGTACGGAACCATAAAATCGGGTCATCAAAAACTGAAATGATAATGTTCTAACATGTCGATTGCTTATCGAGCCAACATTGTACTTAGTCGGTCAACCTGGTGGACTCGAGCAAGGATTTACGTCTCGGAATACTTGGGCTCGGTTGCACCATATTGGTAGTTATAGTTAAGATTATTGTCAAATTTAACAATAACAATAACGCTGACTTAAACAGTGACTGCGAAATGTGTTGCACCAGCATATTCCTTGGAATAGTTAAAGTTATCAGGACTATACAATTCTGACAGACAATTAACGTTAACAATAACATTAACCAGTGAATCGTGGGCGGTTAGGGTTACAGTTAAAGTTATGACGTCATCTTACAAATTGTCAAATGGTGCAACACATTATTTTCCCTAACCAATACTTTAACATGTTTGTCATTGCTAAAGTAACATAGTGCAACCAAGCCTTAGAACTACATATTATGATCACAATTATGCTGGAGCCAATCAAATCGGGACTATCATCCAACATCGCTACAAACGGCCTGACAACGTGCCTATGTACGATTGACTGGTTGGACACGACCACCTTACACTATTTGACTGCCTTAGTGGCCCGGTGGTTAGCGACCCTGACTCCTGAGCCTGGGTTCGATTCCCACCCAGGCCAAATATTTATCCGACGAACATAGGTGTTTGCTTGTCTGGATGTTATTATCTATTTAAGTTTGTATTTAAAAAATACGTATAAGTAGAATATCAGTCTCTGGCAGAGCCATATGACAAGTATTGCTTAGTTTGGGGTCAGAGACCGCGTCTAAGATGTCCGTTGATATTTATATATTTACTAGACGACCAGCCCCGGCTTCGCACAGGTGTATTATACATATAAACCTTCCTCTTGAATCACTCTATCCATTAAAAAAACCGCATCAAAATCCGTTGCGTAGTTTTAAAGATTTAAGCATACAGACAAACAGACAAAAATAGCGACTTTATTTTGTACTATGTATAAGGATACACATTTTGATTTGTTCGTAATCGGGCGGTCGGCTCCAAACAAACTGAAATGTCTATGAAGGCTTTATATCCAAGCCTCATATCGTGCCGCCACATGTGCGGTGGTGTGACCAGCTGACCTCGCGGTGGTGAAATTAGGGTAATTTAATTTTCGCTAATGCCATACTACAAGGTCGTGCGTTGTTTTTTCATCGCATGTTTTTTGTCTATGTTTCGTGTGAAAACACTGTATAGTGACTTATGAGCTCGTAAAAAATTTGTGGAGCACAGCTATATTGGCAAGAAAAAAAAAATGTCCAAGAGTTGGCTGAATGAAAGGTTCTTCGTACAAGCACAAAGCAAGCTGGCATCACCAAAATTTCTACAGCATTTTCAAAAAAAAAAAAAAAACTAAAAAGCTGCTGCTGTACCATATTGACATCAATAATTAATAATTATTTATCGCAAAAAATCGCACCACGACTTCCACCTTGTACAGAATTTATGCACGAATCGATGTGACATCCATGTACATTATTGTTGATTTATCAAAAACGGCTCTGCCGATTTCGATAAAATTTAAATGGGACCACCTCTGGAGTACACTCTTTAAAACTAAAAAAGATTTTTTTAAATCGGTCCACAAATGGTGAAAATATCTATGAACATACACATGATACACAAACAAAAATTCAGACTAACATAGTACTTCCTCCTTTTTGGAAGTCGGTAGACATCCTCAGTAACAGAAGTCAATTCAAGGCCTTCAGGTGCTTAAAAACTCTGACACCAGGGCTAGCCACCCGGCCTATAAGAACTTACTTACTTTTAGTAGTCAAACTGAAAACTTGCCAAAATCCTGTTAGACCTTTTTTTTTTTACATCTTACACACGGCCTCTGACCCCAAACTAAGCAGAGCTTGTGATATGGCTGCCAGAGACTGATATACTACATATACTTATTTTTAAATACATACTTATTTACTTAAATAGTAACTAAGTTTAAAAGTATAAAATACATTAAAAAGACATTCTTCCACATATTATTTAGCTTCCGCTTCGAGAACCGAACCCACGCCCAGTTAGTCCGTTTAACACCTACAAACACACTGTCAACTTATTGTAGTGCTATATTAAGCATCGAAAATAATTAAACTTCCTTTTCAAACTTACAATTCATTAACTCTACATTATAATTTGCAGAAGTACACAGAGAAAAGAGTCAAAAGAAACTTAAGTTCATAGTGGTTGACTGTGACTGTAATGCCTATACATCAGAATAACACATAGGCTATTATAAATATTATAGCTTGGGCAGTTTTAATAATCGAATTCTTGCTCATCTAAATTATAGTATGTAATGATTTGGGTTATGCTGTTAATTATTGGAAATAAATAAATAAGTAAAAAAGATATTGCGTGAAACAAAGTTCGCCGGGTTAACTAGTATCTAATAAATCGATGAACGCTGGCGCCACGCACGAAAAAGTGTCACGTTCCGCCTGGGCCGAGCGTGTAAGCGAGAGCGCGGAACAAGAGATACAGAGGCACGATCGACCTAAGCGTTTGGCTTGTTTCAGTTGTTGATTCAACAATTTTTTCCTATGACGTTATCACGTAAAATTATCCTCCGTAAACCGACTTTACGACAACCAATGATCTCCCGTGGCCCACTTGGAAGTCTCTGAACCGACTGCGGACACAAGTGGGCAGGTGCAGGACCAACATGGCTAAGTGGGGCTACTCGGACACTGCAGCGGTGCAGTGCGACTGCGGAGCGCCTGCGCAGACTATGCAGCACCTTTTTTCATGCTCTCAGTGTCCGAATGCGTGCACAATGCGGGACCTCTACCAGGCTACCCCCGGCGGGACGAGTGTAGCTGAGTACTGGGAGATAATCATATAATGTTGAGGATCATCGACACGACGTAGAAGAAGAAGTCAACCAATTTTTTTTTTTTGTTAAAGTTACCAATCTGCGTTTTCCTACTCTACAACAGCCTAGAGGTCAAGTTCGAACCGAAGATGACCAAATACAGCCTCACCGGAGAAGCCTGAGTCATTGTGTTGAGTCACACGCGCCTACTTATCTCATGTGTATGTATGTAGGTATGTTACTTGCGCTGGTGTGATGATACATGACATCATGTGTGGAAACTTGGAATAAACATTAGATAATATGCTACTGTTTACTTGAGTCCGTTTGAGTCGTCCAAATTTTAATTTTATTTTTGCTCGCTACGCTCGCGCTCTTTTTACCCTTTTATTGGGTACGTTAAGGGTTAAAACCCCATTAATTTAGATTCAACCTATACCTCAAAATTCTGTGGTGGTCTAGTGGTAATGACACCCGCCTTACAATCGCGAGGTCGTGGGTTCAAATCCCGGTCACACCACTGGCTTTTCGGTGAAGGAAAACATCGTGAGGCAACCTGCATACGTCCGTAGAAGAAATTCGATGGCGTATGTGATCCACCAACCCGCACTGGGCCAGAGTGGTGGATATGGCCCAATCACCTATCTTGGGTAGGCCTACATCCTGCAGTGGATTGTCAAAAAGGCTGGTACAGTACAGTACAACATATACCTTAAAAAAGAAGTGAATGAATAGAGTAGCTTAGTACGTGCGCGCATGATAATTTTATAGTTATTTTATATCTGATACGAGTATGTTAATGTTCACCTTGTTATCCAAGCTGATATAGTCCAGTAGGCCAATAGCCACAGCGACAGTTAGGCCATTAAGGCTAACTTGCAGTGACCACCGACGACTTTAACAGGGCCACGCGCAGCTACATAATATTTGACTTATTCATTCAAAACTTAAGAGTAAGGCTCTTGTCGGTAGAGCACATAATAAAATAAATAACTAACCGCTACCATCACGTGTTGTTATCAAAAATTCTGGGTTGTAATATCTCCACTTTCAAATTGCCGTATTTGGGGAATAATTGCCGTAAAGGCTCGCGAAAATAGCAAATCGTGTCCTCCAGTGGCGCCTGTGCTCACCAAACAGTTAATTTTGGGATTTCACATGGTCTGAGAAAACGCGTATTAGTATAGAGCTGCCGTATTTTCCAGAAACACAGCTAAAATTGCCGTATCAATAATAACTCGCTACCGAGGCTCAAAAACCTTCGATTGTTTTAGACGTTTAGCTATGTCAGAGGCCTTCAGGCGGAATAGAAACTCTGACGCCAGGACAAGCCACCTGTCCTATTATGTACTTAATTATTGGCCCAAAAGGCCATATAAAAATCATAATTTTAATTAGTCCGTTAGTTAGATTATTAAAAAATATTGGACACGTATTTTTTCTTTTGTCGATCAAACAATTGATGACAAAGATAAACTTTGTCAAATTTGAGAGTGGGGACCCGTGGCGTCACTTGCCGTTACCGGTACCGATACATTTGAAGTAGGTTAGTGACGTCACGCGGAACTTTAACGGGCTATATCTTAATATTTTTTTGTTAAATTGACAAAAGAAAAAATACATGTCTAATATTTTTTGATGATCTATCTGTCGGACTAATTATATTTTTTTTAGTAAAAAAGCCTATTGCAACAGTAACAGTTAGACAATTAAGGCTCTGGCAGTGGCCACCGACCACTTTCACAGCCTTGGCGACACGCGGCTACACATTGGTGCCAGTGGTTTTGGGTAACACGGTTCGTTAACTGCTATTATGGAGTTGGGGCTTCTTACCGGCAAGCGTAGCGGAGGACGTCAACCTACGATCTGATCAAGATCTCACCGACAAGGTGGACTAACGATCTGATCAAAAACGTGTTCCTACACCCTGGAATCAAGCTACTTCCAAACAGTTTCACTATAGTTCGGACGTTCAGAGAATGCGTTCCTGACACGTCATCTTGAAAAAATGTTTTTGACCGATATCTCGGAAACTATGTACTTAAGGGCAAAAAACATTAAGATCGTTATTGTAGAAAATAAAATTTCGCATCTTTATTTTTTTATGATCTTAATGTTTTTTGCCCTTAAGTACATAGTTTCCAATATATCGGCCAAAAACATTTTTTCAAGATGACGTGTCAGGAACGCATTCTCTGAACGGCCGAACTATAGAAATCCAAAGAGGAGGCTTATGTTCTACAGCTGATGTCAAGGTAGATTCTCGTAGGTATCTGCGTGAAGGGTTACGTTTTGGTTTGGATCTCTGACCTCTGAATCTGTCTTTAATCCCCGACCCAAAAGCGACGGGGTGTTTGTTAGTTGACGTGTCTGTGTGTACTCGTATGTGTGTGTTTCTGTGGCACTGGCATCGTAGCTCCTGAATGGAAGAACCTATTGTGATATTTTACAAGCTTTTATCTTGCAATGGATGTACCGATGTATGTTGTGTAAGTTCGGGTGGAATATTGCAAGTTAAATTTGACCAACCTCCTGGTTTCCGATGGAGCTGAATTTTTGCACGCATGTGTATATCGCGTGACAATGCAATAATATGGTACCATGGAGCTGATCTGATGATGCGATCTCGCAGAGAGACTACGAGCATAGCTCTCTCCGTAGCTCGTTGGGCTATTATAGGGCTTACTAATAAAGCCCGTAGTGAGGCCTATGTCCAGTAGTTGGATAATAAAGGCAGATACAATGAAATGCGGTTGACTTTAGCCAGATCTAGGTCCGGCGCATTCCACCGCAAAGGCTTTCACTTTTAACGTTTTGGTTTCAGCTTACTGGAACTGTATCTCTGATAGACATCTAGATATTTTGCCAACGAGCTGATGGAAATTATCGTTCAGGCTAGGTGTTTGACTATAGAGGGGTTAGTCCAGGTTTACACGTAAATTGAAACTAAGGTTGTTTCCTTATGGCTCTATACATTATAGTACAGCGCCGCTGGCGGAAACAAGGAAGAACTAAGCAAAATTTATGGAGCCACACGCGAACGCGAAAGTTTAAGTAAACCACGCAAAACCTGGACTAAGGGCTCAGGTTTTGCGTAGTTTACGTTCGCGTGTGGCTCCGTACATTTTGGTTAGTTCTTCCTCGTTTCCGCCAGGGGCGCTGTACAGAAATGTATAGAGCCATACGGAAACAGCTGCAATTCAATTATCAATTTACGTATAAACCTGGACTAACCCCTCTGGACTAAGGGCTCAGAGGAGTTAGTAAACTATAACTACAATACTATACAGGGTTATCCAGAACTGGTGCACTAAGCCTGTGAGGAGGCGACTCAAAACATTATTATAAACAACTTTTACTATGGGGCTAAACCGAAATTCAATAAAAAATTCAGATGTTTCATACATTTTTTCAATTCCGGGTTGCAATTTTGTATGGAACTGAGTTTTTTCTCGATTTCTGAGATGGCTTCATAGTAAAAGCTGTTCATAATGGTGGTCTTAATTACCCCCTGCCGGTTTTAGTACAGGAGTATTATTATATACCTACTAGTTTTTATCCGCGGCTTCGCCCGCATTTTATTTTGATTTTTGTTCTATCCCATGGGAACCCTTTATTTTAATTAAGTAAAATAGCACAGTGCTATGCGAGACGAGCCCGCGTGCTAGTACTCCGACCTTGAGAAAGATCGCCAAATGCGATCGAAACTATAGTAGTATCCTACTAAAAATCAAACGTGAGTAACACCTGTGTTTTACTTAATTAAAATGTACGAAAACCACGTTAGTTTCCATAGTGAAACCCTTTATTTATCCGGGATAAAAAGAAGACTGTCACTTTCCGTCTTTCAAACCCGAGGTCCTACTTTACCACACTTAATAAAGGAGGTGGAAGATAAAAAAACTATTTGACGGTTTTTTTTGACATTTCTTGAGATGCACTCTAGAATAACTCGCAGATAGCAGAATTTTTCCTACTTACTTAACACTTATAGTTATATTATGGAAAATTTACGCAATATTATTATAATTTATAGCCTATGTGTTATTCTGAAATATAAGCTATATAATTGCAAAGTTTCATCTCAATCCGTTCAGTAGTTTTTGCGTGAAAGAGTAACAAACATCCATCCATCCATCTATCCTTACACACTTTCGCGTTTATAATATTAGTAGGATTCTTTGGTACAGGGCAAGCAGATAACATATTGAAACGTTATATTTGTGTGTCAATAATTGGCAATTTTTATAGATAGGGATTATGTAAACCTATCGTAATGAAATATTTTATGAATAAATTGAATTTGAATACCTATAACCCTGTAGATATCCGCCGAACCGTCTCTCCGTTACTGGATAAAAGAGTAACACACAAACTAACAAACACACTTTCGGATATCAAATAGTTGTAATGATTTGTTAAAAAAAAATAAGAATATGAACCCTGAAAATATTACAGTCCTTTTTTGGGCAATCGTGTAAAACAAACCAGACATGTGTAATTGTGTATGTACTTAGTTCTAGACTACATACACTAGTTTGTATAACATCAAATTATATATTATTGTTCATTTTTATACTTCCTATAAAAAGTAGGTAAACTACGTAAAACACAATGAGCTATTACACTAATGTGCTTGGAGTTATCTGTGTCACGTTGTGTGATAAAACATGAGTATTTTATTTTTTTATGTTTTAAGTGGGTTTATGGGCCCAATTATGAAGGCACCATCGTAATTATAATAGCTATTTAGACTATTTCTGTTTCTTTTTCACTTTAGGCATTCGATAGAGAGAACACTTTTTACGCTGCTATTAAATTTAGGTACGATGGCACATTCATAATTGGGTTTAATTTCTATCTATCTATCTTTGTTGGCACAGCGACCCAAAGTGGGTCTTGGCCTCCGATACCAAGGTCCGCCATCTGTCTCTATTCTGCGCGAGTCTTTTACCCCAATCTCCAGCAGGTCTTCGGCCACTTTATCTCTCCATCTATACTTGGGACGTCCAACAGGTCTTCGCCCTTCCGGCATGCCCAAATAAGCCTTCTTAACGGCACGATCCTCTTCCATCCGTTCCAGATGTCCGAGCCAACGGAGTCTGTGGGATTTAATTTCACCAATAATATTGGGCTCCGCCCCTAGCTCTTCAATTTCACGGTTTTTCCGGATCCTCCAACTTAATTTCTATAGATAAATTATTTATGTAAGTGTCTGCAAAACAACACAAATGCATTGCATCCCGAAAGGGTACGTTAGAAGTTATTAAACTTATTTCACTGTTTTCGTACTGTTATAGGTGCCCCACCTAAACTATAGGCCGAATCAAACTCCTTGGCGGCTGTGAAGTTAGCTACAAGCTGCGCGAAACCCAATCCTGACTGAAGCTGAACAGCTGCGCGAGGATTGGATTTCGCGCAGCTTGTAGCTAACTTGAGGCATAGGCTAACTATTTCTCAGACCTACATACCTAGTCTACCTACAGGTCAACCCGTTTCGGAGGAGTTCGATATCAAACACTATGACACGAGGTATTTGTAAGAAGAATACTCGTATAAATACTCTCTATGACTTAGATCCTTCCAATATTTAGACCGTGCCAGATCCACTAAACCCCAATACGGGCTGTATACCTAAAGGCGAAATCCCCTAAAGAAACAATAAATTCGCCAGAATACGTGAGTGGTCGAGCCGTCCGCGAGCACTGAAATAGCACAGCAAGTAGGTCACAAGATTCAGGAGAAATGCGGGTTTATTTATTGTATGTAAGATATTTGCGAATCCAATATATGGATATTGGATCGCATTGCTTAGATGTAAGCTTATAATTTGCAACATTGCCTTGATGTTTGAAAATTTGAAATCCTTGCCATATTTAGATATATTCGTCGTTACGAACAGTTTTTGCTAAGGGGTTCAACCATCGACATTTTTTTTAAATATAATAGTACTTGTTTGTACAGGTCGCGGCATATGAGTGTATCGCTGCTGAGCGAACTGTGGAGGGGATGACTGCGCAGGGGTTTAGTATGGCAGTCATAATGTGCAGCCATCCTCTCCACAGTACCCTCAGCGCTAGACTTACGTGCCGCTACCGTATAAAAATAATAAATAATAGAACTCACAACATCGTCAAGAGACTTACTCGTAAGTCTGTGACGTAAAGAGTTACAATAAGATGTGTGTCCAATGTTTTATCCGTAAGTTAAGTACGTAGCTCTGATGCTGATCTGCTTCGTAAGCTCGCTTCATGTGGCTTTCGTTCGACACGATATTTTTAGCTCTAGTAGTACTTTTTTTATCGATACTTACTTTTTTAATTAACCTTACTTTTTGACGTGACAACGTCTTATAAATTGGTTTGCCGGGTGACACTACAAGAAACTGCGTTACGCTCCGCTCACGTTATGCGCTCACAATGAGCACTTACGTGCCTCTCACTCGCTCTCATTCGTCTCATTCGTCTCAAAGTCGTTGTCACGTAAAACTTTCGCCCGTATACCGACTTTACAGGCAACCAATTTTTTTTAACGAACTCTTTTTAGAAGCCGTGGTGGTGTAGTGGTAGTAACACCCACCCTGCAATCGAGAAGTCGTAGGTTTTAATCCCGATCCCGCACCAATGAGTTTTTTTGGAACTTATGTACCTAAAGTCCCCGTCACGAGAAGCTATAAATTATGTAAACAAACATCTTTTACTAAGTAGACATTTTATACTGCGAGATAATAATAAATTGACCATATTCAATCGACATGAAATATAGACGGGTTATATGAAAGTAACAACCAATTTAATTTAGTCGGATCATATTTTAACGACGCAAAGCGCTATCGTTTTTGTTTCTTGGTACCGGAATGCGTCCGTCGCAGGGATTGTAAACTATCGGGACGCCATTTCGAAATAAACGCGTCATTCGAGTTTCGAATGCGTACGAGGTTTCATTGCTTTGCATATATCGCGGATCTGGTTGTTATTGTTAATTTTGTTATTGTTTCGTTATCACTTTTTATTGTTGTTAAGATATGGTTAATATAAGAAGTGGGTTTTAAATTGTGAAGTAATTGGTTAGGTTAATTGGTACACCAATGGTGATATAGCTTATATAGCGAATAATTATTCTTGTATAATATATGTTTATTAATATTTGTTACTTAATAATTTATTAAATCTTAAACAAATTCATTTTTTTGTTGGTCCAAATGTTGTGAACTCCTGAACACTTGTTTACAAAATTTATAGCTTCTCGTGACGGGGACTTTAGGGAATTTCACACTACTGGCTTTTCGGTTAAGGAAAACATCGTGAGGCAACCTGCATACGCAAACAAACAAACTGCACTGGGCCAGAGTGGTGGATATAGCCCAATCACCCCTGCGTGGGTAGGCCTACGTCCTGCAGTGGATTATTAAAAAGGCTGGAACATGTAAAGGACGGTTCTACCAATCTAGGGTTTCTCAAATTTTCTTATTTATAAGATGAATAATTAAACAAATTATGTTTGGGACATCTTACACACAGATGCCTTATTAGCACAGAATTTTGGAACATTGCATACTGCATACATACAGTTATTCGTACTCATGCATTTTACATACCACAACACAGAAATGAGCTCATTTTACCAAAAAATCCAGAACTTTATCACAATCGACAGTCTCTGTCTTTTTCTCTCTTATTGTTATTGTCTTTGGACTGAAAGGGACCTAGTAATATCAAACGCAACAGAAAGGTGTCACAGGAAGTCTTAAAAACAAGCTAAATACAATGGTACAATTTAGTATTGTGTACCAGCCATTGACATCTATAAGATTTTTTAAGGAGCGGGCATACCAACGCTTAAAATACCTACTTAAACTGAATGAACGTTCTAATTGGGCTCAAGAGTACTGCAGCTATGTGCGTGCACCATTTAGTTTTTTCAATGTAGTCATGGTCGACAAATGTTAACATTAAAATGATTTCTTTCTTTAAAGGTTATCTTTGTGACATACCTAATGACGCACAATTTGTTCTTTTTTTCTTGGAATATTTTAGTGGGGTCGCCACTGTTAAAGTATTTTTAGTAACTATTTCGTTGTAACTATTGATGAAATCTAATTTGTGTTAACACCAATACTACATACCTATAATAAACCTATATCCATCACATTGGCTTTATAGTTTTCTTCGCTCTAGTTCGATTAATTATTTATGATTTACGCAAGTCTTAGAGGTACCAAGCGTATTTAACATTGTAAATGTTTCATCACCACTTCTACAGGTATACATCAATGGTTGAAGCGAATAAAGCTTAGGTATTATTCACGCTGGATAAGATTTATGTACCCATTGTTTTGTAACAACGGTAACATAAGGATAAGATAACGAGTTATTATAACATGATTATAATAATGAGGTTTTTCTTGAGTAAAGTCACGAAGATTGTGATTTTTTTTCTACCTTTAGTTATTTTTGAATTATAACTCTGTTCAGCAGACGTTAAATAGCTGTGAATTTATTTTTTTACAATAAAAATTTAAAGGTTTTACGTATCCATCTGATATTTATAACGACATTTGAAAAAAAGCGCATCTCCCAGTAGGTACGAGTATACGAGTTCGCTATGTATTAATAATGATAACAGGTAGATGCTTGAAATTTTCACAGAATATTTATTTTTATATTCACTTCAATAATAAATAATAAAATTAAAATAAAATAAATATTTAAGGTGCTCCCATACAGTACGGAACCCTCCTCGTATGTATCATAATTCGAAGTAAAAGATGTTAGATGCGCGATTTTAGGTACTAACTGGGGCAGAACTGTTATTTCTGATTTTAATTTAGCGACGTTCACAATATAATCAAGCGATCTAAATAGGTACCCCAATATCATAATTATTTTAATCGCCAAATGCTGAGCATAGGCCTCTCGTCTTGTGCGATTGCTAGATCCTTTTTCAATATCCCAATTTTACATAAATAAACAACCGTATATACATACAACAATTAGTCGTTTAAAATCATAAGATTGACACTATACATCCTAGGCTATATGATAAGATATGTAGATTAGATTTATGTAAATTAAAAATACCCTCTCTTTGCCCACAGGATCTCATCCCCCCACAAGACACAGAAGCGTACCTCCAAAAGACGCAAAACGCCATCACCAACCTGCAAGCCAAGCTGCAGTCTTCCCGCACCAACAACTTCACCAACATTCCCTCTCAGCTCACCTGCAGTCTCATCAGCGAGAAGACCGCGGTCTCTCGCCTCCCGGTCTCTCAACTCAGCAGATCCAACTCACTGAATTACCGACTCAGAAGGAAAGAACACTCAAACGACAGCAGTCCACTCAGAAGCCCAGGCCACTACGTTATTACTGGATCTTCGAAACTTCCAGAAAGCACAAAGATCCTCCTCAACACGGCATCTAGGTCATTGGACGCTGAACGGAATCGCGACTCGAATATGAACAGCCCATCCTCTGATAGAGGACATTCCAACAGTTCCGATGACAAGACACTGTCAAATCGTCCCCCATACGACGTGAACGCAATCCTGTCTCCTCACAGAAAGACACACACGCGGCACAAATCCATCGACGGTCGGAACCCAGAAATCTTCACTTCTGATGTCCACAACGCAAACGCTACCGTATGCCTTAAGACTGTCTTGAAAAACAACGCAGAAGCGTACCCGAGAATCGATCACATTCGTTACCAAGGAGACAAGAAACACCAGAGAGTTTTGAGCGATAGCAAGTCTTATAAGAACCCTATTGCGTTCGGGACATCGATCAAGCGATCCAGTTCTTTCAATACGGTGAATAAGAATAACAACTATATTGAAGGGAGGTTGACGAGGCGGTCGAGTGGACATTCGGACGAGTATAGAGATTCGGATGAGTCGGACAACGGGTCGTACGATAAATCGCAGGAGAGGTATAAGAGGCCGGTTGGTAGGGGGAGGGTTGAGTCGCCGGATGTCAAGTCCATCGCGCCGGCGAATTCGCCGAGATGCCCCAATACACCGGAGATGCAGAGGAAGTTTGGACCAGGTTTGTGAACTTTTTGAAATAGGGTTACAGAACTTTTTAAAAATATCTTGCTTTTTAAACTTTCGCGATTTGAACACATTATTATTACATACTACGGGACTAATCGCGCACTAAAATTACGAGATAAATAAATACCTCATCATCCCGACGCGACGTTTCGACCGAGTTGCATCGATCGTGGTCACGGGTAGATTTTAAAAAATAGTTATTGGTTTTATGATATGCGAAGTAACATCTGTTATTAGCAGATTTTTACAATTTATCATACAAGTTAATAAATAAATAAGTTTGCGGATGTGAAGTTAGCTACAAGCTGTGCCATATCCAATCCTGATTGAAGCTCACATAAAGCTGCGCGTTGATTGGATATTGCGCAGCTTGTAGCCAACTTCACATCCGCCGACTTATAAGATTCCGCTTAAACGCTCTTGCATTTACCTACGGGTAGAATTGCATCATGCTAGGATTCACTTCAAAAATGTTAACTCTATATCATACGCAGGGAGTGACGCACTTCATGCAGGGCACTTACAGGGCCTTACATATCATGTAGTCAGTCCAAAAGGCTTTTAAATCTTGTGATTTATCACCCAGACTTTTTTATTCATTGAGTGACGAAATGATAAAAAAGTTTGCCTTAAAACCATCAGTCAGCATCATCCAAATAGTGGATAAAGTTATGTGTGGTGGCAGGTTATTATCATCAGGGGAGAAACGAATAGACAACTTGACATAAAGATTGCGTCTAAAGAGGCTTGTTGTCTTGTAGTCTTATAAAGTTTGTGCAAAACGATCTTCGACCACAACATCGCTTAGGTACCATCAGACGAGTTGGGGGTCAAGCGCGGACTTATTCGTGATAAAAAAAAAATAGAAGCGTCGTAGGTGAGGTCGCCCGTGTGCCATTTTACTAATTTTGTTACGTTGACAACACTGCTCCGTCATTGCTAGTACAACTAAAAGTGTTTGATACTTGGTAGACACCAATTCGGTTTTCATCAGTACTCGCGTCTACCAAGTACAGTCGGTACCTTGGCTGCTGATTAAAATCTTATTGTTAGTAACGCCACGACGGTTTTCTTTTTTGCACAAACTGTAAACATAAATTATTATATTATTTACTAGCAGCGCCCCGCGGTTTTACCCGCGTTGTGCCCGTTCCCGTGGGAATTTCGGGAATTTTTATACATTTAAACCTTCCTCTTGAATCACTCTATCCATTAAAAAAAAACGCATCAAAATCCGTTGCGTAGTTTTAAAGATTTAAGCATACAGACAAACAAACAAACAAACGAAAATAGCGACTTTATTTTATACTATGTATAAGGATTGTCCTTTTGTGGTATGAAAGATTTGTTACGAGATTGTATACGCTACCAAAAATCAAAATAAATTTTAGATGTCATTGTATATTTTCCAGGGCTGGTGCGTAATTCGGTCCGAGTTACGAAGACGGCGCCCGCGCGCACGGCCGAGCCGGCTAGAGACGAGCGCGCCAAGACCGGCCACCAGAGCCGGCGCATATCGGAACCCACGCGGCAGGCGGTCATGACCAGGCTCACCAAGTCCAGGTCTTCTACCAGGGAAGCTCAGCAGCCCAGGCCGCTTGACAAAGGTAGGAGATGTTTCTCAAAGGTTTGGGTTTCACTTCAACTGGAAATCTCGTGCCAAGAGCTCGCCAAGACTGGTCACCAAAGCCGGCGTATTTCTGAACCCACGCGGCAGGCGGTCATGACCAGGCTCACCAAGTCCAGGTCTTCTACCAGGAAAGCTCAGCAGCCCAGGCCACTTGACAAAGGTAGGAGATGTTTCTCATAGGTTTGGGTTTCATTTGGACTGGTATCTCGTGCCAAGAGCTCGCCAGGACTGTTCACCAGAGCCGGCGTATTTCTGAACCCACGCGTCAGGCGGTCATGACCAGGCTCACCAAGTCCAGGTCTTCTACCAGGGAAGCTCAGCAGCCCAGGCCACTTGACAAAGGTAGGAGATGTTTCTCATAGGTTTGGGTTTCATTTGGACTGGACAACTCGTGCCAAGAGCTCGCCAGGACTGGTCACCAGAGCCGGCGCATATCCGAACCCACGCGGCAGGCGGTCATGACCAGGCTCACCAAGTCCAGGTCTTCTACCAGGGAAGCTCAGCAGCCCAGGCCGCTTGACAAAGGTAGGACTATTATAGTACGGATTCGCACAGGTGTATTATACATATAAACCTTCCTCTTGAAACACTCTATTAAAAAAAACCGCATCAAAATCCGTTGCGTAGTTTTAAAGATATAAGCATACATGGGGACAGACAGCGGGAAGCGACTTTGTTTTATACTATGTAGTGAAGGGGGCTTACGTTTTCTCGCTGAGGATACATCAGGCTTGTTTTGAGTCTTAGTCATTATGTGGAATGCTTGATCTGAATCTGTCTTTGCACAACGTAGGTGTTTTAAAATCCCAAGGTGTTTTAAAATCCCAAGTAAATAGTTATTTAAGAAACCTTACTTTCATTTTGGCAAAAGCGGGAGGGGAAGACCAAAAAAAGTGTGGATGAATTGTGTGAAAGATGACATGCGAGAGAGAGGAGTGATGATGAGATGACGAATGATAGAGTGAAGTGGCGAAAGGAAACGTGCTGTGCCGACCCCACCTAGTGGGATAAGGGCAAGATGATGATGATGATGATGATGACTTTCATTTTAGAAACCTTATTCAGCGATACCCCACCCGGTTGAAAAAAAAGTTTCATCCCCACTTTACATGTTTGGGAGCTACCCCTTGAATAAACAGTTTTGAATTTTTTAAGTTTCGAAATTATTTCGAATAATTAGATCTATAGTAAAACTATTATACTGTCAAATTTCATGCAATTTTTGGTTCATAAATGTGGAAGTTTAAAAGGTTTTGTAGCATGAGGACGGATGGCCGGACGGATGGGCACAACGAAGATATAAGGGTTCTTCGTTTAACTACGGAACCTTAATAAAAACGCCCTGCCCTACGTTGACTACCCAAGCTGATTTTCGTCTTGAATTTCGGATTGGCGCTATAGTAAAAGTGGTTCATAACGATGGTCTGAATCACCTCTGTTCGGTTTTGTACACCAGTGTTGGATAACCCTGTATAATCCTTACATAGTATAAAATAAAGTCGCTATTTTCGTTTGTTTGTTTGTTTGTCTGTATGCTTAAATCTTTAAAACTACGCAACGGATTTTGATGCGGTTTTTTTTAATGGATAGAGTGTTTCAAGAGGAAGGTTTATATGTATAAAAATTCCCGAAATTCCCACGGGAACGGGCACAACGCGGGTAAAACCGCGGGGCGCTGCTAGTCTTTTAATAAAATACTAAATGTATACGTTTTCCCACCAGGTCCAAAGAAGCACAGCCAGTACCGATCGTCGTCAGCTTTAGCCACCAAAGAGATTGAGCTCGCCAACTGGAAGAAACGGTCTACATACGATCCTATCAAGGCTGCACAAGAGGGCAGAAAGAAACAGCAGGCGAAAAGACTCGAGTGCAACAAGGATGACCTTAGTTCGCCGAGGTAAGGCTTCTAATTCCTGAGGAACAAACTGAAAGAAACGATATGATCGAGGCCGCGCGGGAGGGTAGAAAGAGACAGCAGGCGAATTGGCTCGAGTGTAACAAGGACGACCTTAGTTCGCCAAGTAAGACTTGTTCATCCCAAAAACATGGGGTGTTGTGTCATAGACAAAGAACAAAATACGAAAATGTTTACGTAAGCAAAATTACCACAAAATGACGGTGTTTCCCCCCTCCTTTCATGCAATGCGTCACACTATATAGTTGACGTAAAGATTTTTTTGATTCTTTAGCTATCCAATGGTGTAATTGAATTTAGGATAGAGATCATAGATATGAAGCTGCAACACCAAACTGTTGCCCCCAATTTTGTTATCATTCATTTTCTTGACTTGCCTCCCATAACGGAAGTAGGGTCACTAACCACTGAGCCACCGAGGCAGTCGTGTAAAAGGATGCTAATTGATTAGAAATAACCCTGTATATCAGTCTCTGGCAGCCATATCACAAGCTTCTCTTAGTTTGTGGTCAGAGACCTTATGTAACATGTCCTTAACATTTTGATATTGCAGCCAATCGTCTCCCGTGCACCGGTCGCAGTCGTTCCACTCGACCAGCATGGCGGCGGAACTGCCCCTGACTCCCGGCTACTCCTCGGAGGAGACGGAGGATGAGCAGCTCACCCTTCCCCCGGACCCCATGCTGCACTCCACCTGCAGCGACATCCTGGACCTGCGGCCACGGCATCTGCACTTTAACTATCAGGTCAGTTCCATACTAGTCAGTTTCCAGCATAATACTGGAGATGATCCAACAGTCTGAAATATGTCTCCTATTGCAATGGTTGGCATATTTTCAAAAAATATTTGCATTTTCATCGCAGTCTGTGGATTCACTTTTTAACCCCCGACGAAAAAGAGGGGTGTTATAAGTTTGACGTGTCTGTTTGTCTGTCTGTCTGTCTGTGGCATCATAGCGCCCGAACCACTGAACCGATTTCGGTTTAGTTTTTTTTGGGTGAAAGGAGACTTAATCGAGAGTGTTCTTAGCTATGTTTTATAAAAATCGATTGAGCCGTTTAAGAGTTATGGTGGGTTAAAGTGGGGATGGAAGAACCAAAATTCAAACAAATGTGCCCAAAATGGTTGTCAATTGAAAGTTTGTTGTCAAATATTTTTGTGTCGGGGGTTTTTAATTAGGTATATTTCATCATCATCATCATCATCAACATCCATAGCCTTCTTTATCCCACTGCTGTGTATTGGCCTCTCTTTTATGGAACTCAACGAGTCTTAACTCACCAGATTTTTCTCGAGCTAAATAAGCTTAGATATATCGGGTGAAATTCTGTGGTCCATGGAATTTTAAAATCGGACTTTAGATTTGTTTATTGTCATTCTAAGCCCGATTACAGAGGTGCCATCGTAATGATATTAGCTAAATAGCATAGTTCTGTTTCTTTTTCACTTTAGGCATTCGATAGAGAGAACGCTTTTTACGTTGCTATTAAATTTACGCTGGCGCCTCTATGATCGGGCTTTCTATCTTTTATTAAGTCACTAGCAGCGCCCCGCGGTTTTACCCGCGTTGTGCCCGTTCCCGTGGGAATTTCGGAAATTTTTATACATATAAACCTTCCTCTTGAATCACTCTATCCATTAAAAAAAACCGCATCAAAATCTAAATTAAAGCATACAGACAAACAAACAAACGAAAATAGCGACTTTATTTTATACTATGTAAGGATTTGAAAGCAGTCACTTCTCTTACCTGACCATCGTGGCGGAAATTCTTCTCAGTTCAAGATCCAAACATATCTATGTTCAGGATACAAGGAGTTCAGTTTAGTTAGGCAGCCTTTCATTTATAAGTCGGTGTTATCGAATAACACGATGGAACTGCCCCTGACTCCCGGCTACTCTTCGGAGGAGGAGGATGAGCAGCTCACCCTTCCCCCGGACCCCATGCTACACTCCACCTAACAGGTCAGCTCTCTAACTATGCAAGCGAGTCAGTTCCAAACAAAATGGTGAATATTCTGCGTGTTTGGTCTAGGGTATTCTTTCATCCGACATACCTCAGTGCCTCAAGTCGAAAGTTTTCGACCAGTGTGTGTTGCCAGTGATGACTTACGACACAGAAACGTGGTCTCTCACTATGGGCCTTATTAGTAAGCTTCAAGTAGCCCAACGAGCCATGGAGAGGGCTATGCTCGGAGTTTCTCTACGCGATCGAATCAGAAATGAGGAGATCCGTAGAAGAACCAAGGTTACCGACATAGCCCAGCGGATTGGCAGGTTGAAGTGGCAATGGGCAGGGCACATAGCGCGGAGGACTGATGACCGATGGGGTCGAAAAGTCCTCGAGTGGAGACCACGTACCGGCAAGCGCAGCGTTAGACGTCCACCCACAAGGTGGACGGACGACCTCATTAAGACCGCAGGTTCGCGCTGGATGCAAGCCGCTACCACCCGGTCTTATTGGAGATCTTTAGGGGAGGCCTATGTTCAGCAGTGGACGTCCTATGGCTGAAAGGAAGGAAGGGAAGGAAGGAAGGATTCTTTCGGATCCAATGGTCACTTTTTCAGGGAGCATTTGAACTTTAATTGCAGTCACTTCCATTTGATTAACACTGTGTAATTTCCTTTCACGTCTATGTATTTTTTACAGGATGTTAAGTCAGTTTTCCACGAGAAAAATTATGGTGTAGCCTATTGATTCATTTAAATGTAATTAGCTGTTCCACTTGACTACTATAGTAGAACTTCTTCTCATTTTAAGGCACTCCAATTTCTCTCTTCGATAAGTGCTTTTCAAAATGGAAAGAAAGACAATTGAGAAATTAAACTAAAACAACTTGGAACTATAATAAGTGTTAATTTTTCCGTTATTGTTTATTTCAGGCCCCGAGTCCGATGGACAAGAAGCGGTACGAGGATAAACGCAAGACATACCTCATAGACGACATCACGCCCACCAAGGAAAACATCGCTTTTCTGCCCAAACAGGTTAGTTGACCGAAACGAAGCGGAGCTCTCTGCTTCAACCAGACGATTTTGCTTTCGTTTGACCGGATATTAATATTCTTGTACATGTCGCATTTTTCAATAAATCTCAACCAACCTTGGTACACAGGTTCTATATATTAATGGATGTGTTTTGTCGTCGTCGATTAGCTTTGGGAATTCTCTTAATAATTTTGTATATCAAATTTAAAATTTAAAAAACCCCCGACAGACTAGACAGAGTCCTACCACTGATAAAATATCTTATCTTTCATTTGACAACCATTTTGGGCACATTTGTAGAATTTTGGTTCTTCCATCCCCACTTTAACCCACTATAACTCTTAAACGGCTCAATCGATTTTTATAAAACATAGCTAAGAACACTCTCGATTAAGTCTCCTTTCATCCAAAAAAAGACTAAACTGAAATCGGTTCAGTGGTTCGGGCGCTATGTTGCCACAGACAGACAGACAGACAGACAGACACACAGACAGACAAACAGACACGTCAAACTTATAACACCCCTCTTTTGCGTCGGGGGTTAAAAAGGGAAGAAATTTTCTGTCCCGCTATTTATCAGCCGATTTCGATAATATTTAGCAAGATCGTTTAGTATCTAAATCTTAACAATATTTGCTAGTATCATCTAAATCGATCTAGAGCGAGTCGAGATATAGGCTTACGAAGATTCAGTTAAAGAGACGCGCCGCGAGGTCTACCGTTCGGAGAACTACTAGTTTTATAAGATTATTAGACTGCCTCGGTGGCTCAGTGGTTAGTGACCCTGACTGTGCCACAGTGCAAGCATTTATGTGATGAACATAGGTGCTTGCTCTGTGTCTATATAAGTATGGATTTAAAAAAATATGTATATGTAGTATATCAGTCTCTGGCAGCCATATCACAAGTTTTGCTTATTTTGGGGTCAGAGACCGTGTGTAAAATGTCCCCAAATATTTATTTATGTATTCTTTGTTATCAGGACGCGATCGACAAACGGCGCACATTCATCCTAGACAGCGATACTAACTCCACTACAAATGGAAGCAGCCCTCGAGCTTCATCCATCTACAGCCAAGAGAAGTCTCTGACGACCAACGCTAGCGATTCCGATGGAGAAAGCGGCGCGGAAAGTGCACCAGTTGTTCTCAGGAAAGGGAGGAAGCAAGTGCAGCCTAAACAGAGGTAAGAGAAGTGTCTACTTTGACAAAGTGAGGCTTGCGATGGCTGAAAGGTTTGGAGGCCACCGAAAGGCAGCTCCAAATTACCCAGTGGTTAAGGGTATCAAACCTTAGACTTCTGCGCTCAGTTTAACGCGTTCAAAATGAAATGGAAACAAAATCATCTGCTATGTTTGCCTATTTTGCGAGGTTTGGGGTGGCTCTAAGGGTGGTCATGGAGGTCACTAGAAGCAATCCCAAATTACCCAGAAATTAAGGGTGTAGAAGTTGAATGTGAGGCGTAATATAGACATGATGCATATATCAGTCCCTTATAGAAATAGGAGGCATATCTTACACCTTCAGTATTCTATTGAAAAACTAGCTGACCCGGTGAACTTCATCCCACCATCTGACAACTGTCAATGCAACTTTTACATGCAGGAATATTTTGTATGGGAAAATTACATTTACGTTTTTGTACTATTTTCCTATTTTTATATCCATTTTTATATTTTCTCACCGTTTAAACCTTCTCTTAGCTTCCAAGGATATTTCAAGACTACAATTATCCCAATCGGCTCAGCCGTTCTCGAGTTTTAGCGAGACTAACAACCACGATTCATTTTTATATATAAGATATGTAGGTTAGTGAAAACTAAAATCGTCATTGTATATTTCCAGGTACAGTGGTGACTACTCAATGTCATCGTCAACGACGTCCATAGCTCAGAAGCGGGATATCCAGCCGCGGTACCTCGACATCTCCAAATATAAGAACGAGTCGTCGCCCAAAAACTTCCTCCGGCGCGATCCGAGCAAGACCTACGTGGGCGTGCTCGCGCAAACACCGCCCAAACCCAGCAAACAGCATATTGAAATTGGTAAGTCATTTAATCAAAGAATTCCCCAGCAGCGACCGGTTTAACCAAGCAAACTGCATATTGAAATTGGTAAGTCATTTAACCAAAGACTTCCCTAGGAGCGACCGGTTGAACCAAGCAAACTGCATATTGAAATTGGTAAGTCATTTAACCAAAGACTTCCCTAGGAGCGACCGGTTGAACCAAGCAAACTGCATATTGAAATTGGTAAGTCATTTAACCAAAGACTTCCCCAGCAGCGACCGGTTTAACCAAGCAAACTGCATATTGAAATTGGTAAGTCATTTAACCAAAGACTTCCCTAGGAGCGACCGGTTGAACCAAGCAAACTGCATATTGAAATTGGTAAGTCATTTAACCAAAGACTTCCCTAGGAGCGACCGGTTGAACCAAGCAAACTGCATATTGAAATTGGTAAGTCATTTAACCAAAGACTTCCCTAGGAGCGACCGGTTGAACCAAGCAAACTGCATATTGAAATTGGTAAGTCATTTAACCAAAGACTTCCCTAGGAGCGACCGGTTGAACCAAGCAAACTGCATATTGAAATTGGTAAGTCATTTAACCAAAGACTTCCCTAGGAGCGACCGGTTGAACCAAGCAAACTGCATATTGAAATTGGTAAGTCATTTAACCAAAGACTTCCCTAGGAGCGACCGGTTGAACCAAGCAAACTGCATATTGAAATTGGTAAGTCATTTAACCAAAGACTTCCCTAGGAGCGACCGGTTGAACCAAGCAAACTGCATATTGAAATTGGTAAGTCATTTAACCAAAGACTTCCCTAGGAGCGACCGGTTGAACCAAGCAAACTGCATATTGAAATTGGTAAGTCATTTAACCAAAGACTTCCTTAGGAGCGACCGGTTGAACCAAGCAAACTGCATATTGAAATTGGTAAGTCATTTAACCAAAGACTTCCCTAGGAGCGACCGGTTGAACCAAGCAAACTGCATATTGAAATTGGTAAGTCATTTTATCACATGTCATTGTTATAAGTAATGTGGGCACTCTTCAACATGGCTTCAAAAAGAAAATGTAAGTTAATAAGGTATATAAGTTTGCTTAGTTATGGGTCACATTCTGAGATATCACTGTACTCGTCATTATAAACTAACTAGACGACCCGCCCCGGCTTCGCACAGGTGTATTATACATATAAACCTTCCTCTTGAATCACTCTATCCATTAAAAAAAACCGCATCAAAATCCGTTGCGTAGTTTTAAAGATTTAAGCGTACAGACAAACAAACAAACAAACGAAAATAGCGACTTTATTTTATACTATGTAAGGAAGGATAATAATACCGTATCGACTGTTCCACATAAACAGTTTGAAACGACTAAAATCGGCGATAGAAAAATTGCCTTTAGACAAAATGTGTACAGAACAAAAATATCGAAAAATAGATAGGTTCGAGATCACAGTGTGAATCTTCTAATAATAAATATTAGGGACATCTTACACACGGTCTCTGACCCCAAACTAAGCAAAGCTTGTGATATGGCTGCCAGAGACTGATATACTACTTATACATATTTTCAAATACATACTTATATAGATAATATCTAAATACATACACCCAGACACAGAGCAAACCCCTATGTTAATAAGTATATAGTTATAACGTATCGTAAGTAAAATTATTTATCATTAGTGTAATTGGTTACTGTTACCGTGCTAATTTGATATAAATAAATAATAATAAAAAAAAATGTTCCTCACATAAATATTTGCCCTGGGTGGGAATCGAACTCAAGCCTCTTTGACCAAGGAGTCAGGGTCACTAACCACTGAGCCATCGAGGCAGTCAAATTAATGTCGTAATGTTTAATGTTTCAGAACAAAAGAAACAAGAGCTAGAGAAGTGGAAGCGCAGAGCGTCCTATGATCCGAGGAAAGCTGCCGCGCTCGCTCGGACTGCCAAGCCGCAGCCCAAGACTGCCAGGTAATGTCTACAACCATCCATCACGCATAGGACGTCCACTGCTGGACATAGGCCTCACCCTATGGATCTCCAATAAGACCGGTTGGAAGCAGCTCGCATTCAGCGCGATCCTGCGGTCTTGATGAGGTCATCTGTCACACGTCGTCTCTAATCGAGAACTTTTCGACCCCATCAGTCATCAGTCCTCCGCGCTATATGCCCTGCCCACTGCCATTCCAACTTGCTAATCCATAGGGCTATGTCTGTAACTTTGGTTCCAGGTAATATTTACAATACAATAATAGCTTAGCCAAAGACTTCGAAGTCTTTGAGCTTAGCCTAGATTGCCTAGACGACAAAAATATTAGTCGTCAGCTAGATTTATAAAAATATATTAGACAAGTAATTTTTTTCGTCAAGTAAACAAAAAGCGATGAAGATGTAGCCCGTTAAAGTCCCGCGTAACGTCACCCTTAGGTAGAATTTTTACCTAAAGATGACGTCACGTCACGGGTCCCCACGTCCGAACTTGGACTCGCTTTATCTTTGCTGTTTTCTGTTTGATTGACAAATAAAAAATACGTGTCCAGTATTTTTTTTCTAACTAAACTACGGACTAATTATAATAATATTTATTTTACGACATGTCTTTTTTTGTAGTCCAGAAGCCCCAGAAGATAAATTATGACTGCATCATATTAATATGCAATGTCATAAGTGTGTACATATGTCAAATTTTTTTAGACATTTTGAGATCAGTGTAGTAGTCTGTGTTGTAGTGTAAACTCAAAATATCTAAGGAAAAACAGTAAGAGTGTCATAAAGTAAAAAAGTTGTGATGCATAATTCCACAAACATGGCGTCGAAAATCTATAGAAACTGCTACTTGAACTGCTGATCAAATGTCAAATTTGATTTCACAAAGATGGTGGACAAACTTCAAACGTCTCCTAGGCAGGGCTTTCATTTTGAACTTTATCGTCATAGCAATAATGCCATGTCATTTCGAACACCGCCCCTGTGAGTGTAAGCTATATGCTACCTCCTAGTGGATACGCAGCCTTATATGGGTCAGGGTTCAATTTTCATCAAAATTTGGTCGTCTCCAACTTATTTTTAAATTTAATTTTCAGTTGTGAATTTTACATAGCCAATGACTGTCGATGAATTCGTATTTTTGTACAAGGCTCCACATAAATTACTGATATGGCGTAACCACATACATTACCTACATTTTTATGTACAGAAAAAAAGTTTCTGTAAATAAAATATCTATTGTATTTGGTTAGTGCCAAATGAAATTTAACTTTATATTACAGTGTGGACAGTAGTTAGCGTATACGGGCATATAAGTTATTGTTTGCTGTAAAATATATTTGTTGTCATCTTTTCTGTTCTTCTCTATGTTTAACAATACTTAAACTAAGTAGTCTACTAATATTATTATGTTGATTTTAAGTGAAATATTTCTTGTAAATTTTAGAGCGTGATCAAAATGCATGAATTCCTACAAAGTGACATGCGGCCATCTTGTGAGGTTAGTCAAGTGTCAGTTTGACGTTTCAAGCTGTCAAAATTGGGGGAAACTTCAAATTTTCCGAGCACCTGGATTTTGGTGTATTTTTATGCTGTTCACATATTTTTTTACGTTTATATTATCAAATATTAGTACAAAATGTGTTTAATTGCTTATTTATATGAAATATCTAGAGATTAATGTGCTTGTCACCCGCTTGTCACGAAATTAGGTTAGGAAATTATGTATAAAAATGTTTTGTCCAAATTATAAAGTTTTTTTTGAGTATTTTTGAGCTTATTTTATCAACAAATATATGTAATATATTTACTCATGCTTAACACCGTTGTCAGCTTTATATTTTTATAATATATTGCTTAATATTGTGTATGTTTTTTAAATAAATAATCATTTCATACTTTTTCTAATATTTCACATTTTTATTTTTACTTACACAAAATGTTTTCGATTTCATTTCTTATGTGGCGTTAATAAATTTGATCAAATTATTTTTTGGGTAGGGATGTCTACTCGATATAGTGTTGCTAAATTAAAAATGTAACATAAATAAATATTATTAAATGTATAGTTACATATTTGAAGCCTCAGTCGCGGTTTAGACATGAATTTACTACTTAAAAACTTAATTAAAAAATAAAACTTATTATTTTAATTATTCGACTAATAATTCAAAAAGATTATATAAAAAGTCAATTCTATTTAGAGCGAGTGGACTCTGATACTTACTCGTACGCAATAGGGTAGTTGACTGGTATTGAATTAATTAAAAGTACTTATAAAGATTAGTGAATTCCGCAATAATTAATTATGATTCGTAAACTGAAAAATAATTAAAATTAGCTTATCAAGTCCAGAGATATAATAGATTTGTAAAGATTTTGGTAGGGATAAAGAAGGGATGCCTTGTTCCTTTCCCACAAAGCATTACATAGTTTGGCGAATTTATGACACTTTGCAGTGACGTCATAATCTGCTATAGTGCGCTCTTTGTCTAGCAAGAATATAAATATGCTTCTTTATTTCGAAGTTGATTTTATTTTTGTTTTCGTTAATCGGCTCTGTTTTTAGTTAGCTTATTAAAAGAGCACATCAAAAAATATTGTCGCCTAATATTATAGCCTATTCGGATTGTGGCAACCCATAATGGTTGTTAGAACGTACGCTCAGATTATGAGTTGCCACATTACGGTATTTTATTGAAATAGGTAACAATTTTATCAACGCCACCTAGCACCACTAACTCTTCATAAAAAAAAACGAGTTCCAAATTCAAATTTCGCGCCTTTTTTCTTTAGCAGCGTGCACCGCTCTCAATCTTTCCACGGCCCAGTGCTGAGCTCTACGAGTCTCCGCTACCACCCGCCGGACAACCAAATAAATGAGAGCTACGACGTTTCGAGCGACAACGACTTTTAACGACTACGGTTTAGAGTCGAAAATGCTATGGCATTATGTGATATTGTGTGTATAGATGGATCTGTGTGATTGGTTCTTTATAACAGCTTGGGTTACACGTAAAAAGAACGCTGGAGTGTAAGGGCTGCGCACAACGAAATTTAACTCCTATCGCACAAGTAATAGGAGTTAAATCTCCTATAGCTAATCCTCTTAAATTTCCTTGTTAAATAATGCTGGAGTTAAAGCCTACTAGCAGATTTAACTCATATAACTTGTGCGATAGGAGTTAAATTTCCTTGTGCGCAGGTTGAACTCCAGCGTTATTTTTACGTGACGTGTCGTCTAAGGCGGTTTCTTAAGAAAAACATCCGCCATTTTGTTTTAAGGCCGATTGTCTCGTTGAGCGAAATTATAATAATTGGGTTTTTTGGCATTTACAGATAAATTAATAACCCTAAGTTTATAAAAATCATTTCGCTGCCATGAATAGTTAGTGTTAACGAGGTAAACACGCATAGAAACCAAAATAGTGTTAAGTTTGTACACAAAAGTGCATCAACTAAAAACTGAAGTAAAAATCAGTTGAAGTACTTCTATTTTGGAGTTTAGATGTATGTATCTCGTAACGCCTATCTATTTATGACTGCTAAATTAGTTTTTTAAACTTAGAACGAGTAATTTATCTGTAAATGGCAAAAAAAAAAAATATCGCGCGTTGACTGAGAGCATCAGCCAAACAAAATGGTGGATGTTTTTCTGATCAGTAATGGCAATACTCAATTTTTTACTCTATTGTAGAATATCTAGTGATTTTATAAAATTCGAAACGAGTAGGACTTGGATTATTTCATATTGTTATAATAGCATCGTCACTGTTATTTATGAAGAACAAAAGTATTGCCATAAGTAGTCAGTTTCCAGTTGTTTTTCCACCAATCTGTCGTCACAGATAAAATATTGTTACAAACCTTAGAATGCGGACCTTTTTAGGCGCTGCCGTTTCTTGGTTAGCAATATTTTTAAAAGGAAAGTAAATCAAAAAAGTACAATTAGCAGTACATTTCATTGTATTTTTTTTGCGAAATGCGAAGTACGATTAATATAACTGTCAAATAATATTCCTCCAAATTATTGAATGTTTTTTGTTCTAATGGGTTTGTTTTTTTTCTTTTTTTGTTTAATGGTTTTGGGCCGATGCAATTTTTTTCACTCGCACAAATATTTTTTTTATACACAGGAGTTGAATTTTTTTACAATGAAATAGTATCTATAAATATATAAGTTATTATTTAGATTTTTTTTTCTTATTTTAAGGTATATAATAAATTGTAATAAATAAATGTGATTTTAAATATAAAATGCGTATTTAGCTATTGTTAGAATTGGCGGTCATATATCACTTGAAAAGTAAGTTAGAATATAAATATATTGTAGTAGAAAAAAAAAAATGTCCGAATTATGGAAATGTTTTGAATACGCGAACAGCGCTAAAGAGAACCGTCACGACACTAAAAGATTTACTTTCGAATCGCGTTGGTTCTAGCTTGCTTCGTTGGAAATTTAAACATAAGACTTTTTTGGCATTGCACTAATAATGTCCAATGATTCCAATTCTGTCGTGTCAATCAAACTAAACAAATTTAAAAAAATAATGATTATATCCTTGTCTTTTTCTTTCTTTCTTTCTTAATTCGAGAAAACGTCTGCAATAATTTAATCTTTTTATTTCTTTAGTTTTAATTGAAATAACAGAATTGGTGACCATTTTTAAATTTATAGCTTAAAAAATCATTTTACGTCTTTGCTCATAAATACATCGATGTTGTTTTTTTGTAGTAGTAGTCGGGTACAATTATTATTTTGCTCGAATCTAGTAGTTTTTATTTATTTTGTAGTGCAATACCTATTATACACATCACAATAAAATTAATAATAAAATATCAAATGGGTTGTAATGAAATAGAAATGTTATTTTTGTTCAATAATTCAGATTTTTTCTATATTTTCCGATCACAATACTCAAATGATTTGTTATAAGATAATTTTGATGTTAAAGTTATAAGTTTTGAGTTCCAACTCGATACTTATGTCTATTTAGTCAGCTATTTTAATTAGAGCTTTAAATTTAAAATACAAATAAAAAAAATGAATTTAAATGTCTCTAGTATTTTAGTTTGTATTACTTTTTAATTTTTTAAGAATTTAGTTAATTCTATTTTCGATTTGTTTCCAATAATTCTTGTGAGGTATATGTAAATGGTGTGAATCGTTTATATCTCAAAAAATTATTAAACAATTTAATTTAAACAATTTTTTATAAGTTGATTCAGCTCCGCTATTTACATTTGATACTGACTTATTATTACTTTGTTTAAAATTGCAGAGAAAGAACAATTTTAGTCCAGACTAAAGTTTAGTAGAAACGTTACAGAATTTGAACAACTCAGAACATTTTGCAATTATTAATTTTGTTGTAAATTATTATAAGCAAAGAATGTACAATAGTTTATTTATAATGAGAGAACTGGCATTATGTTTCTTTCTCTGTAACTCTCGTAGACATTAAATGTCCACAAGGGAGATAGAAAGATTTAAAGATTATAAAGTGACAGATGTCTTCATACCTAACCTGCCAGAATTTTAAAAAAAAATTCTTTAGTACCTAATCTTTTCTGTTATTCTATCCCATGTAGATTAAATCCATTTTTGTACATGCTTCAGCCACAGCTATAATAGGTATAAAGTATAATATAGACACTATGTACAATGTACGTAAATAAATAATGTGAATAGATCAAAATCAGTCCATTTGTTAAATAAAGTAAGTAGTTATAGGCCTGGTGTTTCGGTGGTCACTAAGAAAGATCTAGTCAAGATACCATATACTACGAACACTATATATTCGTTTGGGAGCATCGATGAAACAGACAGGAATAGATACATACACCCCTCTCTTTTTCGGGGTTTGAAAATACTACTTTCTATTTACATTATTTATTTACGAATTATTGTAAAGTACAGCAAATAATCTCAATTTAGTGTTAAATAGAATAAAAGCTTTAAAAAGCTAGTTTTTAAAGTTAATCGCCGAGAGCCGTGGAGAATTTGTATTACGATGATATTGATGTTAGAATTTTGTAAAAAATATTATTTAATTGTAAACGAATAAAACTAAGTCGGAACAATATTTTGTTTTATTTTTAAAATTATCCTAATCACTACATAGAATAAAGCAAATCCGCTATTTTTGTGTGTCTGTCTGTTTATACTAAGCGCCACACAAGTCGGTGGATGGGAAGTTAGGCGCAGAACGCTGCGCAAAAGCCGAAATATAGGTATGCGCGGGAGCCAGAGACTCGCGTCGGGGCACACCCGCCCGCCAACCTCATGCCTCCCTACGCCACGCGGCGTCGTCATTATGCACACATGCGCAATAATGAGCGAATCACGGCGAAGTGTCATCTGCGGCTAACTTCTCATCCACCGACTTGTGTGGCGCTTAGTATATCCGTTTATATTCTAACTATAGGTAGACAACAGATTGCAATGCGGTATTCACTATCGTTTAGAATATTTTTTCTAGAATGTTTACAGCTATTAACTCAGCAGTAACCAGGCGAAGCCAGGACCGGCAGCTAGTACAATATGATTGATTTAGTTTTACTGTAAGGTCGGCAAAAGCCTGTGTATATACGTCCGAAGAAGAAATTCGACTGCGAACGCAAATCTACCACACTGCAATGGGGCTAGCGCGGTGGATATGGGCCAATCGCCTTTAGAAAGTTTGCCTATTTGCAGACGTGACCATATTACAGCTCCACCAAGTTAGCTGTTCAGTTGACGGCGTCGCTAGTAACGTAATAACGTAGTTCCAACTTTGCTTATCTGAACAGCTAAGTTGGTGGCACAGTACCTACTTGCGCCGACCGAGGGTTGCCATAGGTAGTATAGGTACACATAAGTGTAGCAAGCCTTAGGTATTCTATAATGAAATTAAAAGACACGATTATGTAAGTACAATAACTTTATTTTTCATACTTTACAATAATTACATTATTATGGCAGTGTAGTAGATAGATGATGTATATAAGTACGATAAAATATTACATAAAATAATACATGATAATTCAAGACGTGAAGACAGTCCAATGCTGCCATCAAAACTATTTGGATCAGTAATAGGTACTAGGAAATAATAACAAGATAAGAATGTGCCGAGACACGCCTGTGATGGGGTTCCGTAGTTGAATACCCAAAATTATTCTCTTCTCTTTTGAATTTGTATTTTTTGGCATATTGTCTTCATGATAGCCTAATACTTTACGGATGCAAACCGCTTCCAATAGCTCCTATCAAAAATCCACAGGAACGACTTATGTCCATATTCATGTTGGCTTTTATGATGATTAGTTGACAGTATTTACAAAACACATTTTTGCAATGAGATTACATACCTATACCGGGTGACTGGTAAATAATTAGCATCCTTTTTATGGGCTTATTCTATACATCAAAACTATCAACTTTTGTTCTGCGACTTTTGGTAAAACTAAAAAAAAATATTTTGTTGTTCCATGGAAAGACACCCGCGACAAAATGAATGGAACAGCTGATTTTTTTGAGTTCTGACCATTTATTTATTTGATAGACATAACATATAACAATCAAATTCTTATTCTATACTTAGTAGCTAAATTTTACACTGGATTGTCGTCCAAGGTATGTGTATACAGGAAAACTAAAAATTATAAGTAGACTAATACTTTGAAAGTATCCTCCTGTAGCGAGCTTGCAGAGACCATAGTCGCAGAACAAAAGTTGTTAGTTTTGATGTACAGAATAAGCCCCTAAAAGGATGCTAATTATTTACCAGTCACCCTGTATATACTTATAAAACCAACCTCTATATTTTGAGAAGTTTTATTTGCATGCAAATAACTTTTATCATTTTTGTTATATATTAATAACATCATTAAATTTATTATATTGGTATACAATGATTATTTATTATACATTGAATTGAATTATGTCTTCGTGTAATTTAGTATAATTTGTGAGCATTGGAAAAAAGCTAAAAGAGATTGTATGTGAAATTTGGACGGACGAATTGGCACAACAAAAACGATTCTTGGTTTTGTTTTTACTACGGAACTCCAAAAAAGCTTGTTTCGTACTCTTACTATGGAATAAAAACAACTCAGTCCTGCTGAATCGTAATAGGTATCTAAATTGACTATAAATCTATACATTATATTATAATCTATAATATTATACTATCTTTCGTTATAAAAATTATAAAACATCAAAAAGGAAGATTTACTGAGATCACTACATTTTACAATAAAGTATCCATTATAAATGCTATATTATTTACAATGTACATTATTATGATAATAATTAACTAGATATTTATTATTAGATTGAAGTAAAAACTTAAACATCATTGCTTCTATGTACTAATTAATAATAATACATAAAATCATTGTGTCAATATATTTTTTATAGAACTAAAAAATTACCTGTTTATATATTTTTTGTATTTTATCCACCAATCTGCGCGGCGCTTCGTAGGGAGGCCTATGTTCAACGCATATACAATGTTTGTGTTGTTGTGTATGTTGTTTACTTAACCCATTAATGCCCTCCGTACCCGTGAGTGCACAGCTTTTTAATAAGCGATATAATTTTTCAGCTTATTTTATCTGTTTTATCCGTACTAATATTATAAATGTGAATGTAAGTTTGTTTGTAACGCTTTCACGTAGCAAAAGAGTAACGGATAGGATTGATTTTTGGCATGGATATATTTCTAAGGTTGGAAAGGCTACGTTTTATCCCGAAAAAATAAAAGGTTCCTGTGGGATAGCATAAAAAAACAGAGACGAAGCCGCGGGCAAAAGATAGTGTAAAAAAAAAACATATTAAAACGCTGTACATGCACAGGTACAGTGGGTGGTAATGGGTTAAGGTCTCCTTTGAAAGGGAATGATTGTTTCACTTTAACAAACCTCCGCTGTTACTAATCTACTACAGATGCGCAGAGCACGGTAGCTGTAATTATTTCGCGTGGTCTGTAGTCTTCTTTTTGTGCAGTTGGACAATAACGCAAAGTCGACTAATTCTTTTTCCTATAAACTAAATTAAAAATAATAAAATGTGATTAACTAACAATAATTGTAAATAAGATGCATTATTACTTATCATAGAACATCAGATTATTTTATACAATTTATTACTTTTACAATATACACAATAAATTATAATTTTATACATCATGTAGATTAATTATTATAGGTATGGGTATATACGGCAGTTACATTTTTTTGGAAGATATTAAGTAATTTATAAACTAGGTTGCATTACATAAAATGATTCTCCAAAAAAGCGAAAAGAATATTAATTGCATTAAAAGGTTTTTTTTTGTTTAGTTTTTGATGAAATATTCTTATTTCTGTTTGTTTAGTTCATTTCAATACAAATAAATTACAAAACAGCACAAATTCATGGACAACAAAAAGTACACACAATATTGTCAGAAAAGTAAGCATAAATAATAACATAATAATGTTTTTTAAAGTTTTGAACTAATCCTAATTCCCATATACAAAAAATATCGCAGTTAAAAATTATTTGTGCAGCAACAATAAAATAAGTTTAATGCATAGTTATTCACCCTTCGTGGGTAAGCCTACGTCCTGCGGTGGACTCTACAGTACAGCACAGTTATTACACTTAATAGATGTCATGCCAAGTTACTAATTTCAGTCATTATAGTTCGGCCGTTCAGAGAATGCGTTCCTGACACGTCATCTTGAAAAAATGTTTTTGGCCAATATCTCGGAAACTATGTACTTAAGGGCAAAAAACAATAAGATCATTATTGTAGAAAATAAAATTTCGCATCTTTTGTTTCCAGTAAACTTTTTTGTAAAACTTACCGTTTACGATTTATTGAAATTTCATTAAATGGACTTTAAAACATTCAATGGTCCATAAATCGTAAACGGTAAGTTTTACAAAAAAGTTTCCTGGTAACAAAAGATGCAAAATTTTATTTTCTACAATAATGATCTTAATGTTATTTGCCCTTAAGTACGTAGTTTCCGAGATATCAACCAAAAACATTTTTTCAAGATGACGTGTCAGGAACGCATTCTCTGAACGGCTTAACTATAGTATAGTGTACTGAATCGTATATATAAACTAAAAATTGCCTAAAAGCTTTTGGTGTATTATCAGTCCTGTGTTTCTAGCATAGCCCATTTATTATAATACTGTACTTAGGAAAATATTTTTAGTAAATAAAATTATTACTTTGTATTTCTACAATAAATGCTTCTAAATACATAAGTGTCATCAAATCAAAAACAAATTAATTATGTAGTTTTAACCCTTAAATGCATATCGTTTCGAAAACGATACATTGCATTCAGAGACAATCCTTGGTCCTTTATTTTTTATTTATGGTCTCGAGTGAATGATGTAACATACCTTTGACATTTACTGAACCAAAAAAGTGACATTTGACAGATGACAGTTCTGACATCTTGAATTGATTTCACTTTCATTATTGGCGGTCGACAAAGTTTGCACGTTGTGAAAATTCAGATTTTCAATCCCTTTGAATCCCAAGAAAACACCGATTATTTGTATTGCAAAAATTACAATATGGAAGGTAAGTCTAAAAGCATGTCGCAGACGTTTGAATTTCTGATAATTTTTACTTTTTTTTTGTTGTAAACTAACTTTTTTTCCATGTATCGATTTCAATACATTATGCACTAACGTTCCTTTTGATAACCTCATACTAGCTTGTTATCTGGTTGGTTTTGGGCTGGTTTTATTATGATTTGCGCTTGGTTGATGCGTCAGCAGCAATGTGTGGTGATTTTCAGATAGGGAGATAGAAGATCTCCTTCGCCGCTTGGATAATGGAGAGATTTCTGATGATGGCATGGAATCTGATGGGGATGACATACCGTACTATGCATCTCGTGAGGAGTTGGTGAGAGAACTTGAAAATCAGCATGGAGAGGATGTTTTTGATGAGGTTATGACTGCGGACGAGAGCGAGGACCCTCCCTTGATTCAAAATGATGCAGAATCTGACGAACAACCACCGTTACCAGGTACAAATTCTCAACTTCCGGCTTTTAGCATGAACAGCACAAGGAATTTAGTTTGGAAGAAGCAATCACTTGTATATGATGAGGATAAAATCAAATTTGGAGGCAGCGAAGAACTTTCTGCAGCTGTAATGGAACTGCAAAGTCCTTATCAATTTTTTAGCTACTTCTTCACAAATGATCTGATGGAAAAAATTGTAGATGAAACTGCTCGATATGCTGTACAGACAAAACCCGATAGACCTGAATCGCTAACAATAACAGATCTACGTCAATATATAGGAATTCTAATATTTATGTCTGTATACCACTACCCCAGCACACGATCCTACTGGTCCACCAAGTTTGGCTTCAGCTCTATCAAAGACGCAATGCCGGTCAACAAATTTGAAAAGATCCGAAGAATACTTCATTTTAACAACAATGATAATCACTTACCAGTTAGTCACCCCCAGCATGACAAGTTGCACAAATTGAGACCAGTAATAGACCACCTCAACCAAAAATTTTCCAGTGTAACAATAGATCAGCGACTGTCGATAGACGAACAAATGTGCTCAACCAAAATAGGCCACTTTCTCAAACAGTACCTACCCAACAAACCCCACAAATGGGGGTTCAAGCTATTTGTGCTCTGCAATTTGATGGGATTCGCTTACAGATTTATTATTTATGCTGGAAAAGAGCCTGACGATAGATTACCAAACGAACCTGATGTTGGAGTCGTGGGACAAGCTGTACTGAGGCTCTTGAGAGTGGTTCCAAGACAACAAAACCATATAGTGTATTTTGATAACTACTACACATCCTTGCCTTTGATGTATGTATTAGCAAAGGAAGGATTGCATACCTTGGGAACTATTCAAAGAAACCGTTTGGGCAAATCATGTAAGCTGCCGACAAAACAAGATGTTATGAAAAATGCTGTGCCTCGAGGGTCATATGAAGAATATGTCACAAATTTCGAAGGTGTGGATATGACCACCGTCAGCTGGAAGGATAATAAACAAGTAGTCTTAGCGTCTACATATGTCGGCGCACAGCCTGTGGAAAATATAGAAAGGTTTGATAAAAAAGAGAAGAGGAGAATAGCCATAGCATGTCCCAAATTGATCAAGGAGTATAATGCTCACATGGGTGGCGTAGATTTGATGGACTCCTTTTTAGGGCGATATAAAATACGAATGAAAAGCAGAAAATGGTATATGCGAATCTTTTATCATCTGCTTGATCTGTCTGTAATCAACTCCTGGATCTTATACAAAAAAGTTTCTGCTAAAAATGGTGTTCCAACGAAAAACATCCTGAACCTCGCCAACTTTAGGTCTGAACTGGCTGATACGCTATGCAAGTATGCTCCAACTACCACCAGAGGCCGCCCAAGCACTAGCAGCCCATCCAGCACATCACAAGGACCACCACCTAAAATTCGGAAGGGTAAACAATGTCAAACATTGCCTCCACATGAAGTCAGACTGGACAAAACAGATCATGGCCAGATAAGGACAGAAACTCGAAGCAGATGTATGTTGCCCTCTTGCCATTTACTCAGCATTATAAAATGTGCTAAATGTAACGTACATCTGTGCTCTAAAAAGTCCAAAGACTGCTTCACCGTATTTCACAACTCTGCCAATATTTAGTTAGATATAGTACAATAATGCACACAGTATCGAAAACGATACTTGTAGTTTTTTTGAAAAAAAAAGGTTTTAAGTTTTTTTTGGATTTTTTTTATTATTTTTCCCATTATTTAGACCATTTTTCCTAACACATATATTTTTTCCGAGCGAAAATACGTTGTTATGCACTTAAGGGTTAAAGGTTAGTTTTAAGTTTTGAAGTTTGAATTAGTTTGAGCGATTTATAAGGAATGTGGGAAATTTAGAGACCATTCACACTAAGATGACAATATATCGTTGTTATCGGCCTATGAAGTTATAGCTACAAGCTGTGCAAATCCCCCCTTACCGTTGCTGACAAACGAATAAATTGGTACTGCGCAACGACTCGCTTCATGTTCACAGACACCATTCGGCCCATGCTACGATGCCATCTTTGTATGAATTGGTCGTAAGTCTTTAGTTTAAAAAATGCAAATTTCTGAGAATTCGAGCATTATATAGATTTAAAAAAAATACAAAAGAATGACTAACTTTGGCACTTCGGTAAAAAAGAGCTGTTTTTATAAAATGTTAACTTTAAATTTTTTAATTGTGCAAAAGTTTATAGTTTTGAAATTAATTTAGTAAAACATTGAAATGATTTTAATTTTATAGTGCATCCCACACTAGGTTTATCTCAAAGAATTATTTTTGTGATAAACATTTCAAAAATTCGTCGCGAATGCAGGACTCGAACCTGCGTCTTCGGATCACCAGCCCGACGCTCTCCCAACTGAGCTAATTCACAGTCCTGACTTTGCGTCGAATTTTTGAATTGTTTATCATTTTAACCAACTTATTGCGTTTTTGAAATGTTTATCACAAAAATAATAAAACATTAGTAAAAAAAAATAAAATGTACTTATACACTCGAATTATAAGATATTCTTCAAAGAGAGATTTTTGAGCGATGTTGCAGAATTTAGTTGAGCCGTTTTGGACATTTTTTTCTCATCTTAAATAAATGTTATAATGTTGTCGTAAAAATTACAAAAATTCTAAACGTATAATATTATCAGTCGTATTCTGGGGCATTATTGTGTAAGCGCTCTGACGTTCGGCTTCGCTTTTCCTCCCGCTCGCTCTCGTGGCGTGAGTAACTGGCGCGAGCTGGAGAAAAAGCGAAACCGAACGTCAGAGCGCTTACACAATAAGGCACCAGATCTTCGATTATTTTCGTTAAAGATATTGGAAGACAAAACGATAAAAATCATCGAAAGTCGTATAACATTAACTTTCCATCATTGCCATTTAATTTTGTTACAATGTTTTCAACAAACTTGCTTTTGTTCCTGTAACTTTACTAAACAAAACTTAGTTCTATAGCTGTAATTTACTAAAAAATGCAAGTGGAGTCCCTCCGCGCGGAAGAAGTGAAACTTCTACGCAAAAGTGCTTTCATACTAGTGCTTCCATGCGTTAAACGTTTAACGCAACCTTGTTGGAAGTCGCTTTGAAGTTTCACTTCAAAAAAATAAGGTATTTTTATACCTAGACAGCACGCATTTTTATACAAGTTTAATTTTTAGTCTCGTCAGTTTTAAAAAAAGACCCAGCTGACTCCGGGGTATAGTTGTACACCACCATGTTAACGTAATACCAAAAATTCAGCTTTTTAGGAAATGCTTGCTTGCTTTTTTTGCACTTACCTCCCGGGCTAGAGTAGAAGCTGCGCGGATTTAAAAAAAAATACTGAATAATTTTCGTTTAATGTTTCACTCCGCAGTTGCGACTGTGCATGGCGCCATTTTGTTTTAGTTATTTGGCGTAAGCTGTATTAAGAACTAAGTTTCTAAAGTAACATTTTATGTCGCTGGCATCTTATTGAAACGCTAATTATTACAGTTGTAGAGTACTTTAGCATAGAGAGTACAGAAACCTACAACTATAAGCCGAATCATACAAGTCGGCGGATGTGAAGTTATGTAGCTACAAGCTACGCGAATCCCAATCACAAGGCTTGAAAACCCGGTTAATTTTCTAACCGGTTAGAGCATAAAGTACATGAAAACTTTATTTTTTGGTTTCGTTCTAATTCAAGTTAATTTTTTTGGTTCAATAAATTCGCATATCGGTTGAACGGAATAAACCGGTTTAGAACGATTTGTTCCACCCGCGCGCCCCTTCCTCATGCCTTCAACGGGCCACGTGACGCGAGGGCAAGGAGTTAGTTAGCGCGTGTTTGTACCCTGCCTATATGTACCTACAAACCACGCGACGCGGGCCTCGCGGAATAAACCGGTTAATAAAGGTTTTTAAAAGACTCTTTTTATGATTAAGCTCCGAACAAAAAATCAGAGAAAACGGTTTTTAACGTTTTAATTCTGGTTTTATTTCAACCGGTTTCAAGCCTTGCCCAATCAACGCGCAGCTTTATGTGAGCTTCAGTCAGGATCAGATATAGCGCAGCTTTTAGCTAACTTCACATCCATCGACATCACATCCATGATTCGGCCTATATCAGCAATTATAGCAATATTCAGCAGCGGATTGGCAGGTTGAAGTGGCAATGGGCAGGGCACATAGCGCGGAGGACTGATGACCGATGGGGTCGAAAAGTCCTCGAGTGGAGACCACGTACCGGCAAGCGCAGCGTAGGACGTCCACCCACAAGGTGGACGGACGACCTCATTAAGACCGCAGGATCGCGCTAGATGCAAGCCGCTACCAACCGGTCTTATTGGAGGTCTTTAGGGGAGGCCTATGTCCAGCAGTGGACGTCCTATGGCTGAAAAGAAGAAGAAGAGAAGAAGAAGCAATTATACTATTTATACCTACCTCGAGCTCTGTCTAATCGAATCATCATCAGCAAAGCTAGTCCTATTCCGCCTTTCGCACCTCTTTTGATGCTGTCTTATAAACGCACTCAACCTATTCAGTAAAAACTGCTTATCGTGACCTTCTAACACCAGTTGATTCTTCAACACCGCTACCATATGCCTATTAGCCACTGCAACTGCCCAGTAATAATACAAAAACAGTAGTAAAACAGCAAACGTAGGTATCGCGAATGTAGAAGTACCCACAAAAAATATAACCTCTTTTATAACAAATGGGAATCCCTCAAAAGTCTGCACAACGTATCGCCAAACGGTTAAAAAGCCACGAAAAGGCCCGCAATTTTTCGAAGGCAGTAACTCAGCTATAGAGAAAGCTACAGGACCTATGGATACGACGAAACCTAGCAAAAGTACCGACATGAAAAGAGATTTCGATTTGGACGCTTTGTATACGACCGGAGAGGGAGTACAGTTGATTAAGCAAGTGAATTTTTTAATGTAAAATATTAGGAAATAGAATATAGTCCCTATTATAGGTAGGAAAGGGCAGAAAAATGCTCCCATCCATATAATAGTTTGCGTATAAACGATGTCCAAAACGTGTTTGGGTAAATAGAAGTCTTGTTCGCCGATGATTTTGAAGCATTTACTATTCGTATGTCTAGCGATGAACGCTCTAGGCAAATTAATAAAGAATGTCGTGAAAAATTGTACTGCGAAATCGGTTAAAATTAATTTATAAAACTGCTGACCGACATACGTCTCCCAGCAGTTTAATTCCGAGTTTACATCATAACATTGCCCCCCTTTAGTTGTAACGTTAATGTAGATCTGACTGAGCAAAACTCCTAAAGAAGAAAGTCGAAGCAAAACTGTCCTGAGCAGAGTAATAAGTATCACTTTTGGAGGCGTATAGTTCTCAAATTTGATCAAATAGCTAAATATCTCCGGAACGATCAAGTTTAGTACTACAATAGCTATAAATGGCAAGAATTCTAATAAAGTATTTTGGAGTTGAGATAAAGAAATGACGCTTTCATTTATGTCTGTAGTGCGGTATAAATATAAAGTGAGCATTTCAGCTTGGGCCGTGTTATTAGTACTTAAATCTGGATTTAATTTACTCGTAGAATATTGAAACGTGTAATATATTAACACACCCGCCGCTACCAAAATACATAACACCAAAAGATTGATCAAAATTCTTCTAAAATGCAAAAGAATCTGTCTTTCCCTGGTACGCAGTTGCTTCTCTTCTTTATACCTCTCTTCTTCCAGAGAACCTTTGATCTCGTTGTACAAGCCTTTGTGCTTGATTTTGGCGGACTTATCGTTCTGTATACAAAAGTCCCACCCCCCAAAAACTATATTACAATACATGTAAAACTGTCCTTCGTTTTCTATCAATTTTTCTTTAAAACCTTTCGCGGCGGTTTTGACTATAGCTATAAGAGATAATAAAGCCCAAGTGATAGGTACTAGTATATACGCCATCGGCATATTATAATACAAATTTCTATCAAAGTTTTTCAAGGAATATTCGTATGTTTGATTCGTATACACTCCATAGAAAAGTATCGTCCTCTCCATGATCCCAGTTCCTTGAATAATGTCGAAGAAAATGTTGGTATCCGTGTTATTTTTTTGGAAATAATATTCTGAGCAGCAAACTGTAGAATTTGGGTCCCCATCGCATGGTAACACCTTTTCGACTAGTAGAGTCTTTGGTAGGATTAAAAATACAATTATGAGCAATGATATGGCAAGGTTTAGGAATAGTAGCCATCTTAAAAAGAGGAAATAGGAGACTACACCAGTTCCAAATTTTCCTTCGATTTCCCTCATAGGGGATTGCCAGAGTTCCAATTTCCCCAAAATTTCGGCGAGTCTGATGCGAAAACGATGCCACACTTTCCGTTGCCGCCATTGAAGCTGTTCCAGGCCTTGGAGACGGAGTTTTGTTGCGTTCTGGAAACGTTAACAGGATTTTTTTTAAACAAGCAATTTAAAGATATTAAATCTAAGAATAGGGGATAAGATATACTACGGGACGGACGTACCTGGCCCGACCGTTTCGTTTTTTTATAGTGTTCGACGGGACGGACATAATGTATGGAACGTGCTCCGTCCGGACCACGTCCATGGCCCGGTCTAACAGACATCATCTCTTAGAAGAGCAAATCCAATATAAAAATCAGCCAAGTGCGAGTCGGACTCGAGCACGAAGGGTTCCGTAGCGTATGGGAGCCCCATTCCTCTTGCCGTTATTAATAGCGAGCAAAAAAACTCTTAAAAATCACGTTTGTTGTATGGGAGCCTCCCTTAAATATTTATTTTATTCTGTTTTTAGTATTTGTTGTTATAGCGGCAACAGAAATGCATCATCTGTGAAAATTTCAGCCGCCTAGCTATCATGGTTCATGAGATACAGCCCGGTGACAGACAGACAGACGGACATCGAAGTCTTAGTAATAGGGTCCCGTTTTTACCCTGTGGGTACGAAACCCTAAAAAGCGAAGATATCGAATAAGAAACCTGTTTTATAAAACGACTCTTATTAACTAAATGTTAGATCAATATTAACCGACGAAACGGTTTACAAATCGACGCGTATACAGGGTTATTCCTAACCATTAGCATCCTCTTAGGGGCTTATTCTCTACATCAAAACTAACTACTTTAGTTCTACAAATTTTGTTAAAACTAAAAAAAATCAGCTGTTCCATACATTTTGTCGCGGGTGAACGACATTTTTCTATGGAACAACAACTTTTTTTGAGAATTAATAAAAGTCGTAGAACAAAAGTAGTTAGTTTTGATGTACAGAATAAGCCTCTGAAAGGATGCTAATTAATTAGAAATGACTTTGTATACCGGGTGTTTGGTAGAGGGTAAATAAATGGGCGTGTTCGGGGACCCATTTCAAAAATACTAAAAATAAAAAAAAATTAGATGGTCAGGGTTTTTTTTTTGGCCAACTTGTATTCTCCAAATGGGTCCCCGAACACGCCCATTTGATTTGTCGAACCCTCTACAAAACATCCTATATATACAGGGTTACAAAATTACTGGGTTGTTTTACTGTGCTCCCTACTCATAACGACTGTTTATACCTAGTCAAAGATATGTGTCGTAACCTATGGAAGGAGTACTTCGATGAACGATCTTAACTGTCGGCTCTGTAGGCAGGACCTAGTCTTATTATTACGGCTTCGTTCCGGACACATTCCATTGAATATGTTTGCCCACCTCATGCTCAAGACCGATTCGCCGCTCTGTTGCGGCTGCTTGAGAATAGAAGATACCTACCATATTTTGATGGAATGCGTCCGGAACGAGGCGCCCAGACGCCTGTTATTCCAGGACAGTTCCATTGGTTTATGTAATTCGTATTTAGCTCAACCTACAGCTGATGAGACAAAGAAGATACTAGCCATGGTGAAAGCAGGTCTAGCTAATAGGACTAATTTATTGTAAATATTTAAGATGTAATTGTTTTCCCTACTAGTGCGACATTTTCGCTATGCGAAAAAGCACTTTAATAAAGATTTAAAAAAAAATATACAGGGTTATTTCTAATCATTTAGCATCCTTTTAGGGGCTTATTCTGTACATCAAAACTAACAACTTTTGTTCCAACACTTTTATTAATTCTCAAAAAAAGGCGTTGTTCCATAGAAAAATATCGTTCACCCGCGACAAAATGTATGGAATAGCTGATTTTTTTTAGTTATGACAAAAGTCGCATAACAAAAGTTGTTAGTTTTGATGTACAGAACAAGCCCATAAAAGGATACCAATTGATTAGAAATAACCCTGTTTATATTTTATATGTATAAATAACCACGCACACCTTTTTACAGAGTAGTCCGATTTCAATCATTCTTTTTTTTAGGGTTCCGTACCCAAAGGGTAAAAACGGGACCCTATTACTAAGACTTCGATGTCCGTCTGTCTGTCAGTCACCAGGCTGTATCTCATGAACCGTGATAGCTAGTCATGAAGCTGAAATTTTCACAGATGGTGTATTTCTGTTGCCGCTATAATAACAAATACTAAAAATAGAATAAAATAAATATTTAAGGGGGGCTCCCATACAACAAAAGTGATTTTTAGGAGTTTTTTGCTCACTATTAATATCGGCAAGAGGAATCCTATACGGTACGGTACCCTTCGTGCGCGAGTCTGACTCGTACTTGGCCGATTTTGTTTGGTAGATCATACTACAAATTTAAGCCACTTTAGAGCTTTTTACTAATTAATTGAATTATATTATTATGAATTTACTGTGAAATTATTATTGATTCAAATTTAATATTTATTGTACATAGACATTGAGGAGCTTACAAAATGATGCACGGGAATATACGAGTATGCACTACATTTCTATAAAGTTACTAGATTTAGTATTTTCTCAAATGTATTAACTGACGAGTACATTATAGTAATCGTTATTATATTTAATTATGTAATAAGAGATTTACTTGATGACAATAAATATTATCTTATCTTTATCAAAGATGGTCCCTTTTAGGCCGTTTTCTGACTTGTCGGTGTGGGAGCGGTGCGGGATCTGTAAGGTCTGTACCGAAACGATACCGCGTTGCCTTCACCTACTCACCTATCGGTATATTCTCGGTATAAAATTCTGCAGTACCGAAGATGTCGTCTTCTAGTGATGACGATATTTTGGCGTGTTATAATGTTTATCGCCTACGTAAAAAAAGAAAACGTTATTGCCGTCATCCTTATATCGAAAATAATATTAATTGCCGATATAAAAACGACTACATACCTGATAAATGTGTTTTATTAGATATCTCACTCCAAATCCTCTCTGTAACGTCCTTTCTCGAATATTCCGCCAATTTATAATTATACAATGCAGGATACTTTTCAATTTCTAGTACTAAAACGACGTGAATATCTCGCTCCGCCATCTTGTTTGCACGACCTCGCGCGGTAAATGTCGAGCGGCGCCTGGACACGCATCCCGAGACGCGGTAAAACGAAACGATCCCTCCCCGCTCCCGCACACACCGCGCCAATCAGAAGACGCGCATTAAAACATAGGCGCTCGGCAAGCTTTCGGTACCGTGTATACCGAGCGAAACGAATGCGCACCGCTCCCGCACCGACAAGTCAGAAAACGGCCTTAAAATGAAATTCCTCGCTACGCTCGGGATTCTGCTCTAGAATCCCTCACTTCGCTCAGCGGGCTTAGCATAAATAAATAAATAAATAAATAAATAAAGCCTTTATTTCCATTTTATCTTTTACATTTCATATTATATAACATCCAATTTCGTTCTGTTCTGGACACCCAAATTTGAGCGAAGGCCTCCTCCATGCGTTGCCATAATTTTCTTTCTTGCGCCAGTCTCGTCCATGTACTTCCAGCTGCCTCCACGATGTCATCTCGCCACCTCCTTCTCGGCCGTCCTTTCGATCGTGTGTCTTCTCTCGGGCACCAATGCAGGACTTTTCCACTCCAACGTCCATCTTAACTCTCGCAACGTGGCCTGCCCACTTCCATTTTAACATGCAGAGTGTGCTTACAGCGTCCTGAGTTTTTGTAGCGTTGCGTATGTCTATGTTTCGGACTTTGTCTTTGAGTTTAATGCCTAACATAGACCTTTCTGTTGCTCTTTGAAAAGTAGCTATCTTTCTTACAAGATTTTTTGTTAGAGCCCAGCATTGACATCCGTAAAGGAGTGATGGAAGTATCGTATTATCCCATAGTTTTTTCTTTAGATGTATTGGTAATTTACTTTTAAATACGTCCTTGTGTAACCAGTATTTTTTCCAAGATAGAGCGATTCTTCTGTCTATCTCTTTTGAAGTGGCATCTTCAAAAGATATTGTTTGACCCAGGTATACATAGTCGATGACGTATTCTATTGTATTACCGTTTATTTCTATTGGTATTTGTTTTCCATTTGTCATTACTTTGGTTTTAGACATGTTCATGTGTAGACCTATTTTTTTACTAGATTCGTCCAACATTTTTAGCATCTGTTGTAAATTGTCCTGATCTTCGGCGAGTAACACAATATCATCTGCGAAGCGTAAATGGGTAAGTCGCTCTCCATTTATATTTATACCTCTTATATCCCAATTCAGCTTTCTAAACATTGTTTCCAATATAGCTGTAAACAATTTCGGCGAGATCGGGTCTCCCTGTCTTAGGCCACGTTGTATTTTAAATGGAGGTCCAACTGAGTCCAGTTTTATTCTGGCACACGAATCGTCGTAAATTGTCTTTAACAAGTTTATATATTTGTCTTCGATTCCTTGTTCTCGCAAACTTTTCCACAGGTGTGTGTGTGCGAAATAGAGTCGAAAGCTTTCGTATAGTCAATAAAGGCTATATAAAGCGTTTTTCTGTGCTCGTTACATTTCTCTATGCACTGAGTTAATGTGAATATGTGGTCTATTGTAGAAAACCCTTTTCTAAACCCAGCCTGTTCTCGAGGTTGCTGCTCGTCTAAAGTATTTGTTATTCTAGCCAGTATTACCGATGAGAACAGTTTATAGATAGTTGGTAAGAGGCTGATGGGTCGATAATTATCCATTGATTTTGGGTCGCCTTTTTTGTAGAGAAGAGTAACTATTGACTGATGCCAATCTTTTGGAATTTTTTCCTGTGTAATTATGTTGTTAAATAGCTTAGTCAAATGTGGTGCTAAGGGCTCTATCATTGCGATGAGTGTATCCGTCGTTACTTTGTCTTCTCCTGGTGATTTGTTTTTCTTGAGTCGTGATATGGCATGCTCTATTTCCGATGTTAGAAAGTTTGGTACCTCTTCCAGTGGATACGATATTAAGTTACTATGTGGCTCTACACTGGAGTATAATCTCTTGTAAAAATCTGTAGCAACATTTAAAATTTCTCTCCTGTTAGTCACACTATGTCCCATTGAATTTAATATAGAGTTTATCCATTCTCGCTGGTTGTCAAATTTTTTCTTTGTATTTTTGGTAGAGCTTCTAGTTTCAAGTTCTCTTTCAAGTGCCTGTATTTTAATAGTGTATCGGTTCTTTTTAACTTTCTTTTGTATTTTCTTATGTAGTATTTTTAGTTTTTGTCTCTGTTGATTTGATCTAGGATAAACTTGTTTTAATTGTTCTCTTTCTTCAATGAGTGATTCTATTTCAGTTGTTATTATTTTTTCTGTGTTTTTTTCATGTTTTGGTAGTTTTTCTAGACAGGAATTTATAGCCGAAACTGTCTCTTTGTAGCAACTCTCAATTTCAGCTGATTGAATTTTTTCTATATGTGTTGTCATGATCGACGTGAATATCTCGCTCCGCCATCTTGTTTGCACGACCTCGCGCGGTAAATGTCGAGCGGCGCCTGGACACGCATCCCGAGACGCGGTAAAACGAAACGATCCCTCCCCGCTCCCGCACACACCGCGCCAATCAGAAGACGCGCATTAAAACATAGGCGCTCGGCAAGCTTTCGGTACCGTGTATACCGAGCGAAACGAATGCGCACCGCTCCCGCACCGACAAGTCAGAAAACGGCCTTAAAATGAAATTCCTCGCTACGCTCGGGATTCTGCTCTAGAATCCCTCACTTCGCTCAGCGGGCTTAGCATACGGACCATAAAATAATACTATCGACGAGTCAGAACGTGACAGAGTTATGATGAAGCATATATCTGTCACCTTTGCACACATCGATAAACTCTTGTCGTGGTCTTGTATGCTAAGCTAACTGGATTCAAAAAAGTGCCCTCGCCGTAAAATATTATTTTGCTCCCTTGTGATACAATCTACTATAATGTACCTGTAGCGTGTCTTTGAGGTCCCGTTTCTGGCTCATGGGAACAGGCATGGCTTTAATCTGCATGATCTCCTCCCACGTGCGCTCCTCGTTCGATAGGTTCTCTGGAACATTACATTTATTCCGTTAACATTATTAAAGGCCGCTGCATACGTGACGGGTTTTTTCACGGACGGGACGGAACGGGAAATTTTAGAAACATCGTACAAAATGTATATGGAAGCGCATATGTCACGGATACACGGACGGGACGGGAACGTGGCACTGACGGGGCGGGAAAAATATCGTCGCCAACGATGTTTAGCACGTCCCGTCCGGCACGTGCCCCGTCCCGTCCGTGTTTCCGCTACGTATGCACAGTCACTCCGTTCGTTCCGGAGAGAAAAGTAGTGTTGGACGTTTTTAACTACTTCGTCATCAAAAACAATAGCAATTAAAGCCAATTTTCGAAATTAAAAATCCACCTTTCCTTCTTCACAACAGTTAGATCCGAATCACTGTTACGGTCCGTATGCATTAAAAACACGTTCCTGTCTCGAACGAGGCAGTCACGTCCCGTTCCCGTTCACGTCCCGTCCGAGGTATTATCTCGTTACGTATGCAGCGGCCTTAATTTATCTATATCATCATCATCATCATCATCATCATCATCATCATCATCATCATCATCATCAATATTATAAAGAGGAAAGATTTGATTGTTTGTTTGTTTGTTTGCATTGAATAGGCTCCGAAACTACTGAACCGATTTGAAAAATTTTTTGACTGTTGGGAAGCTACACAATCCCCGGATGTTATAGGCTATATTACATTTTCAAAAAAATTAGGGATCCTTGCTAAAACTCCAATAAACTAACTCAAGGTGTAAAAAAAATACCTTATAATTTAAATATTATGTAAAATCTGAATATGTAAAAAGTATTTAATATTTAACTGTCATAGTCTATTGGTTATTGTTACCCTAGCAACCAAAAATAAGTATGTCACTTCTGTCAAATGTTTGAAATATAAACAGCTAACAGTTCTATACCAATATTATAAAGAGGAAAGATTTGATTGTTTGTTTGTTTGTTTGCATTGAATAGGCTCCGAAACTACTGAACCGATTTGAAAAATTTTTTGACTGTTGGGAAGCTACACAATCCCCGGATGTTATAGGCTATATTACATTTTCAAAAAAATTAGGGATCCTTGCTAAAACTCCAATAAACTAACTCAAGGTGTAAAAAAAATACCTTATAATTTAAATATTATGTAATCTGAATATGTAAAAAGTATTTAATATTTAACTGTCATAGTCTATTGGTTATTGTTACCCTAGCAACCAAAAATAAGTATGTCACTTCTGTCAAATGTTTGAAATATAAACAGCTAACAGTTTACAGCTTTAAACCTTAGATTATGCTTTAAACACATTGAATTATAAATTTCATTGCTTAGACACATATTCAGCTTTATTTAATTTAACTGTGTAGCTACAGGCCCGTTTCCGTCGTCATAATTCCTGTTCAACAGTTAGCAAATCATTTATGAGGTACAAAGGCAATTTACTTATATTTTCTACCATTTTAAAATGCTCAGAAGATCAAGATCTCAACTTTCTAGACATAGTTCCCAGGCAAGGCGACGGCATCAAAAATACGTCGTAATGAAGAATCTTCATCGGAAACTGAAAATCGTCTTGAAAGCCGGAGAGAATACGCGTCATAATCGCGTGCCAGAGAGTCGATTATCGAGCGTTCCCAGAGGCTTGCCGAACAACATTAGAGAACCTCCCAAGTCTGCGCGCGAGAGTCGAGTACAAAGCGTTCGTAGCGGCTTGAAGAGCAAAATAATAGAAATATTCTAACTCGCACTACGGAATGAATCGAACTCTGAGCATTCCCAACGCGTACGAGATCAGAGAGAAAGACAATACGTTAACAACTAGAGTTCGAACTCAAATTTTAGCTCACAGTAGCAGATCAGCATTCAGATACGATCCACAAATAGATTATGCTCAACAGCCTTCCGTCCAAATTGGAACCATGAATAAGATTTGCCCTAAGTGTTATGCAAAAAAATGGGACGATGAACCTAATGGTATATGCTGTGCACTGGTAAAGTTAGTCTCCCCAATATTGAAGAGCCGCCACAACCAATAAAAAATCTTTTGCCAAGTAATCATTCACTAGCCGGACATTTTTTAACCAACATACAAAAGTACAATAGTGTCTTCCAGATGACTTCGTTTGGCGCAAAATAAATCTATACCAATATTATAAAGAGGAAAGATTTGATCGTTTGTTTGTTTGCATCGAATAGGCTCCGAAACTACTGAACCGATTTGATAAATTCTTTCACTGTTGGAAAGCTACGTTATCCTTGGCTGCCAAAGGCTATATTATATTTCTTAAATAATTAAGAGATACTAAAACTCCCATGTAACCCAAGGTGTACAAAAATTACCTAAAATATTATTTACATCGCGTGCGCTGCGAAAACTATTGATGATACCTTAGAGAAATAACGTACTAGAGGGAGTACTAAATTTTGCTCAAATAAAAACCGTGTAACAGCTGTCTTATTCATATCTGGTTATACAGCATACGCAAGAGTGGATGAAACAAAACAAAACGCAACGTCTGCCGTCTAACGTCAAAATCACAAGTTGGAATGTCAAAATGGTTAAAAGTTGGTTCTAATTTGTCACAGAATAAATAATAGTATAAGTATAGTGCTACTAAATCAAAAATAATACATAACGGAGCTGCGATCTTCTTTGTGAAGATCAACTGTCAGTGGTTGCGTGGCTATGGTTTGTCAACACCGAATGCCGGTTGTCGAGTTTTAATACAATTTATTAGAAATAACTGTTTCAAAGTGCTAAAACTATGTAAATTTGTATAAATTCTTTATGAATGGTGTATTTTATATCAAATGGCGTGTCTTATAAAAGGGTGCACATCGCATTCATCCCGAAAAAATAATAAGAATGAATTAGTGACTTTTCATCGGTGAGTTTTGTTGGAATATATACACTTTTTGTGATTTAAAAACAGCTACGTCTAACAGAAATTGTTTTAAATTATATTATTACGAGATTTTACATACATTTTGGAATAATTTGTGTAATTTTCATTCAATATTTTACAAAAAATAATAGTTCAGGTTATCACGTCATAGTGCTGTGGTAAAATGACTGTATCGATGTTTTTTTGATTATACTTACACTACATTTTAGGGTTCCGTACCCAAAGGGAAAAACGGGACCCTATTACTAAGACTTCGATGTCCGTCTTTCCGTCTGTCTGTCTGTCACCGGGCTGTATCTCATGAACTATGATAGCTAGGCAGCTGAAATTTTCACAGATGATGTATTTCGGTTGCCGCTAAAACAACAAATACGATAAACTAAAAACGAAATAAAATAAATATTTAAGGGGGGCTCCCATACCTACAACAAACCTGAATTTTTAGACGTTTTTCGCTCTATATTAATAATGGTACCAGGTAGATGCTTGACATTTTCACAGAACATTTAGTTTTATATTTTCTTCAATAATAAATAATAAAATTAAAATGAAATAAATATTTAAGGGGGGCTCCCATACAGTACGGAACCCTCCGTGCACGAGTCCGACTCGTATTTGGCCGATTTTTGTTTTAGATTTCCCAGAGATGAAGTAGTTAAAAATCAATGGATTACACTAATTTCAAGACCAAACTGGACACCAAAACCACACAGCCACATTTGTTCTTATCATTTTTCGGAAGATTGCTTTGTGGGTGAAAATATTAAACATCGACATCTAAAACCAAATGATGTACCTACATTAAAACTAAATCAAACAATTATTCACTTCGAAGCAACTCCTCAAAAATGTAAGGTAGGTACCTACATTATTGTTATTACAGGTATCACACTGTAGAGTGAGAGCTTTGTCGAAACTATTCTGATATGTAAATGTATAATAATGACATGATTTATACAAATTATTGTAGGCGTGCGAGTTGAATGCAGAGCTTAGGAATGCGAATGTCTCCCCCCGCTATCCGCACGCCCAACCCGCCCAGGCGCGTGAGGTGGGGCGGGCGGATAGCGGGGGGAGATGCTCCCGCTCTTTACCTCAGACCCCGACTGCATTCAACTCGCGCGCTATCTGTAGGTATGAATGCCAGACTGATAGATGATCTACAGCCCAAGCAGCTGAATATATAATCTTGAAATGATTCAGATAATTATTTTCAACAATGATGAAATATAGATCAGAACACTCCCGATTGATTTACCTTTAAATGAATTAATTAATGTCAGTTTATCTGTTCGGGAACTACAATGCCACAGATAGACACATAGACACGTAAACTTAAAACACCCCATCATTTTTGCGACGTTAAAATAAATATATTTTCTTATCGATATTTTAATCGACTCAGTTACAACACTAGCATGTTGCTTATGGGATGACAATCTCATGTCACCTCCGATAGCTCAATCCTAGTTTGTGATACCCTTCGAAATTACGTAAGTTCGAGTATATGTACATCTTTTTCTAACACCTTTTAAATTTCATAATTAAAATGAGACAAAGAGATGTATTCTCTTGCTATTTTAGTACTCCTTCTTGTACTGGTCATTATTCTATGGATGATACAATAAAATAATGTACTACGACTTTGTAGAGCTTATCATTATTTACAAAAAGTTTCCCGACAGAGTATGTCTATCTATTATAGTTAAGTCACAATAAGTGTTCTTTTATTTGAAAATTTTAATTGAAATGCCGTCGCAAGAAAAGGCTCTGTATATCGTGGTATAATATTATGTAAACCTTTTTCAAAATAAACTACTTAACATTCAGGAATAATTCAGGACCTTTAAATAACTTTTTAAGTTGTTCAATTCAGACATTTCATTCGAAAGATATCATGAGTTTAAAAATGTAAGTACTTATTAGAAAAAAATCGCGTGGTCACCGCTCACCCCGCTCGGCTAGCTAGGCATCACCATATTTTATCTCCGTTATTCCTGTAGGTACCTGTACCTATACCAGCCTTTTTTAATAGTCCACTGCAGGACATAGACCTACCCACGAAGTGTGATTGAGCCAAATCCACCACGCTGGTCCAGTGCGGGTTGGCGAATTCATATAGGGCATCCGGGCATCGAATGTAAATGTAGCGTCTAAAGTGTTTTAAAAAAAAGACTTTCCTTTTACTGCTTACAATTTTGACGAAAGTATAAAGAAGTAATATGAAATAGACATGAAACCGCGACTGCGTTGTAATCTATTGAGAAGCGAGAGAGTCTACCTACGGTCGGGCCATATCCACCACGCTGGCCCAGTGCGGGTTGGTGGATTCCTATAATAATACGTAATCCAGTTCTTTCTACGGACGTAGGTATGCAGGTTGCCACACGATATTTTCATTCACGGAAAAGCCAGTGATGTGAAATTCCGTACCTAAATTCCAAAGAAACTCATTGATACGGGATCGGGATTTGCACCTACCAACTCACGATTTTAAGGTAGGTGTTACTACCACTAGACCACCACGGCTATATACCTCCTCTATCTACAGATTTGGAAAAGCTAACTTAGGCAACCGACATACGAACGATTTATAATTTCTTCAGGGGATATAGTGATAGTGAGTGGAGTGAGTTTCCTGACACATAGTACGTAAAACGAACGATCGATGGGGCTTTAAAGTTCTCGAATGTAGACAATGTATTGGCAAGTGTAAAGAAGGTCTTCACGTGAATCTAAGATCTGGTCGAGACCATCGGAACACGTTGGATGCCAGCGCTTCCATTGGTTCCATCACAGCTTTTTGGGTTAGCAAGTTGAAGAGGCCTTAGGTAGGGCACACAATTCGTAGAAGTAGAACTGATAGACAATATTGTACAAAGTACTCGAATGAAGAAAAGATCAAAAAAACTGTATATTAGAACGTCAACTAACTTACGTTGATAGAATCTAGACGGACTGCGGGCTGCGGGTCTCTAATATTATAACCGTTTAAAAACTCTGAAGCCAGGGATAGCCACCCGACCCATATGAAATTACTTTTATTTAGATAGGCAAAAACTATCTTTACTTTATATAAAAAGTCGAACAGATTAAGACTACGATTCGATCGATTCTACTGCAAAATTGATTCATTATTGACGGAATGATCGCGTAACATACGAGTACATACAAAATGAAACACACAGTCGAATTGCGAACCTAACTTTTTGGTGGATACATGGATGGACGCTGGATGCAAAATTCTTGCAATGGTTTTATTCGGTGTTATTCAAGATCTAAAAAGTGAGCCCTATAATAAGCAGTGGGTGTTCTATGGAACAAAATATTTGCTTATAATTATGAGACTGTAATATGAAAATGCGCTAAAATAACTGTGTTCATGTGAGTGACATATCTACTTTGCGTGGTAGGTAATTAGGCACAATACTCAGAAAATCTGTCTTCTTTAACCAATCGTACCCGGGCGAAGCCGGGGCGGGCCAGCTAGTTACTCATATTTTAGACATACTACTCGTATCTACGCCAGCACTTCAATCATGGTAAAAAAACAAATAGTCTTTTCTCAAACATACTTGAAAATGTGAGCATTTCTTTGATAACCTTCTTCGAGATGGCCACGCGAGCAGCGACCGGCAAATGTTGTATTATGAGTACATTATGATTTAAGTGCGGTAAGTTGAAAATTACAGCTGAGGCGATATTGCTAGCCCGAGCCGTAGGCGAGGCTATAAGGAAGTAGAGGCTGTAATTTTCAAAGCGCACGTATGTCATACGACGTTTTATAACATATTTGCGAGGAAATTAATAAAACTCTGACTTTCTTAAACTAATAAATCTTTACTTGTCCACAAATTAGCGATGCGCGCGCATCAACGTTTTTTTTAGGCAAAGGTACAAAAACAGCCAGTATTACTAATAAAGTTAATTAATATTTTTGTGTTTTTGTTACAGATAAATGGTTGTAATTTATTGTCAAAATTAATTAAGTGTTTATTTGTTATATTTTATCTTCCAAAGTTAATTTTATTCATAAAACATTGACCACTTTTCTGACATAAAAACTCTTTGCTAAGATTTTAAAATGTATCGTTCACTCGTGCGTTTTACATTACAATAACGCACAATTGGGTAATGAAATACATTACGATATTGAAATTGGTGTAATTACAGCCACTTCACGAGCAAATATGTTATAAAATCTATTACTGTCGTGTTATTTAATAATAAGTCAAGTGCGAGTTGGACTCGCGCATGAAGGGTTCCGTACCATATGAGAGCCTCTCGGCAAAAAAAACACGTTTGTTGTGTGGGAGCCCCCCTTAAATTTTTATTTTATTCTGTTTTTAGTCTTTGTTGTTATAGAGGCAATCGAAATACATCATCTGTGAAAATTTTAACTCTCTAGCTATTACGGTTCATGAGATACAGCCTGGTGACAGACAGACGGACAGTGGAGTCTTAGAAATAGGGTCCCGTTTTTACTCTTTGGGTACGGAACCCTAAAAATGGAACGATTTTTAGTCCATCAACAATCGACTTCAATCGCGTACAGAATTCGAATAGTTCGCTGGAATTGGTGCATACAATTTAGGATTATTGTTGATTTATCAAAAATGGCTCAGCCGGTTTCGATAAAATTTAAATGGGACCTTTGAAGTATGACCAATCAAACAAAAAAGTTAAAAATCTAATCATATTCAAAATAGGCATATATTTACAAAACAAAAGAAGAAATGCAAGACAAAAGTACCAGGCGGCCAGAACAAAACAGAGCTCACCTACCTATTCAATAGTGTAGGGCTGTAGGCTATGTTCTCATCGATAGGTCCTGAGTTTCCTCAATGAAGTTAATTTAAGTATACTATACAAGCCTTGGCCACAACTAGGCATTGATATGGACTTACGTATGTGTGCGAACATCAATGCCTCTGTTGCTGGCTGCTGCAGTATTATACTATTCCACCAATTTATCCCCTCGAAGAGGAAACAAAGTATGGATTGACATTGACTATTAACATTAAACGTGAATAAAATGGTTTTCTTTAATCACGTTGTCATGCTATCGGTGCAGCTCCAGATTTACTCCAAGGGCTGTCTACTTTGCTCACCCCATAAAATCGAATGTTTTTTTAAACGCAAATAAGTCCGCGTTTGACCACCAGCTCGCCTGATGGTAAGCGACGTTGTGGTCGAAGATGAAGCACGCAGACCTAGAAGATACCTATTCACTCTGACCTGATGAATATTTTTAGGGATCCGTACCTAAAGGGTAAAAACGGGACCCTATTACTAAGGCTCCGCTGTCCGTCTGTCTGTCTGTCCGTCTCCAGGCTGTATCTCATGAACCGTTATAGCTAGAAAGCTAAAATTTTCACAGATGATGTATTTCTGTTGCCGCTGTAACAACAAATATTTATAAAATTAATAATTAAGGGGGCTCCCATACAACAAACCTGATTTTTAGCCATTTTTTGCTTTTTATTAATAATGGTAACGGGTAGATGCTTGAAATATTCACAGAATATTTAGTTGTAAATATTTAAGGGGGGCTCCTATACAGTACGGAACCCTCCGTGCGCGGGTAGGACTCGTACTGGGCCGATTTTTTATTGACTTTCTGCTAGACATCGGCTCCTCTTATAGATCTTTAATAAGACCGGTTGGAAGCGGCTTGCATCCAGCGCGAACGTGCAGTCTTAAGGGTAGACTAGACGCTCGTCACTTCATACAAACGTCGGTGAGTAATCACACCAGTGTTTGCTGTTGAATATCTAAAACTAAGATTTAAATCAATGTCTTTACAAAATCTATGCTTCTTGCTAATAAAACTGTGAAAAAAGCTATACACTCAAATGATATATATAAGTCATATAAGCCTTGAAACATTTGAGTGTAAAAAAACACAGAAGAATAAACTGAGTCATCTTTTCTGAAAATAGCGGCCTAGGTTATATATTTGTTAGTTCAAATACCTGTTATTTAAATAAATCCGTTCAACAGTTTTTTTCGTAATTTACCACAGAGAAAACCCTTAGTTATGCGCATTTAGTACGCAGTTGTGTTAGGTAAAAATTATAGGTTTTTTAACAAATTAAAAGAAAATTAAATTGCAATTGAATCCATTTCTTCTTCAGGCAAGTCTGCTGAGATTTGATTATTTGATTTAAGCTATGAGCTTATTAATTTATTTTATTATTTAAGTATGAGCCGTATAAAGTCGTAGTGGTCTAGTGGTAATGACACCGGCCTTACAATCGTGGGGTCGTGGGTTGGCTGGCACATGCGTCACACTCGCGATCGGGTGCTGCATGCGGGTCGCCGGTTTGCTCGCGGCATTCACGCAATGCACTCAAACTACTAACTTAGACTAAGATTTAAACTAACCTCTCTCTACAGTACAGTCGCATTCTTTAAAATGTAACTACTTAACAAAGGGCATACACCCTGGAGTCTGTGGGTCAAAAATGTAAATAAAAAAACCCGGTCCCGTACCAGTGAATTCATATTCAATTTATTTATTCCAAATAATATGCTGGCCATGTTGCATTTAAAAAAGAATAACAATAAACATTGGAAACTTAAAATAGATAAATAAATACTACCACTGGCTTTCGGTGAAGGAAAACATCGTGAGGCAACCTGCATACGTCCGTAGAAGAAATTCGATGGCGTGTGTGAATCCACTAACCCGCACTGGGCCAGCGTGGCGGATATGACCTAATCACCCTTCGTGGGTAGGCCTACGTCCTGCAGTGGACTATTAAAAAGGCTGGTACAGTACAAATATGAGTTCGTGCCGTCAACTAGTTTCACCATAACGAGGTCGTCCGTCACCTTGTTGGTGGACATCCTATGTTTGCCGGTACGTGGTCTCCACTCGAGAATTTTTTGCCCTCATCGGTCATCACTCCTCAGTGCTACGTGCCCTGCCCACTTGCCGTTTCAACTTGCCAATCTACTGAGCCTTATCGGCATTACAAGTATGATTTTACCTGCATTTGGTACGCGTACGTACGTTGTCTCCTCACAAAATCGATTTTTTCGCATCACGATTTCACTAATGCTATTTAAAACGATATTAATTGTATAAAATAGAGTAAAAAATACACGAAATCTAGTACGTGTAGCCGCTATGAAATTATATGAAGCACTAAGTACGATGAACTGGTTTGTGTTCATTTTAGCTGATCAGTTTAATTGGTGATTGATTATTGTTTACCTACCAATATAGGTCAGTTTTAAGGTGATACACTAAGAGAGAAGTGTTTTTTTTTAAACGGTTTTATTAAACTTCACTTGTCCGTTTTTTGGGTCAAATCTAGTACATAATGTAATTGACATTTGACCTCCTCCACTTGGATAGATTGATTTGATATTTAATACACAGCTTGAGTTTCGATGACAATACATTTTTTTGTATTCAGTATTGACGTAAATACAATATGGCCACCGCCACAACATGGCCGATTACATTTTTTCACACAACCCCCGCAATATGGGTATCAAATGAAAAGGGTTTTTCATGTAGAATAAAGTTATTAGTAAAAAATAAAACTAAAAATAACAAAAATAAATTTGGTAAAAAACTTTTTAAAGCTAAAAAATAATAACTCAAAAATAAAATCGTGGGGCGCAACGTACCTACATAATGAATCTTCCAGGCAAAGGCCCCACGATTTTATTTTTGAATTTTTTTTTTTTAGCTTTTAGTTCATAAAACCGTTTAATTTAAATAAGTTTACTTATCAATTTTATTATAATATGCACTACGCATTAGTTATATTTTTCAGAATTATTTTATGGATTAGAAAAAACACTTAAACAAAGTTTTCAAAAGTCTGAGTTTTTAAGCCGTCTGAAGTCCTCTGACACGGCTAAACGGTTAAAACTGGAACCCACAATTTAACATGTCATCTACAAGTTAAATTACAACTGAACGCTACCGTGGTTGTAAATACCACCCACGGTCACCCACCCGCTAACTGATCGTGCCGAACGCTACATAACTTCGGTGATCTTTAAAAAACATTTAGTCAAACCAAGTCAAACTATGCTTTGAGCGCTGTAATTTCAGTGTATCACCTTAAATAGCATTGATGAAAACATGTTTAACATACATGACTATTTACGGACGTATTGTTATAAAACGTTACGTGTAAAAATAAAACAATATTACATATTTTCCTTGAATTTTATACTTGTTATATTATTGCTAAATTGAAATGGAATTGGGCGGGTCATGTGGTAGGTACGTAGGTATATCGAAAGGTGGGCCAGTCTATATCGTAAAATTTTGTTTTGATTTCGTAGCTTTTTTCTCTTCGATTTTACATATTTTGTGATATTTTACTAGTTACTCTATATTGTAAGTTACTAATATTGTAATTTTACTAAATTATGTATTAATTTTATTTACTTTTGATCTTTTTATGACGATGCTATTGCAGATACCTACTATATTGTTTTAAATTTTTTAGATTATTTTAAGTTAGGGTGTTTGAATTTGTAGTAAATTATTTTATGTAATTAATTGAATTGTTAGGTATTCATAATTTGGTGAATATGTAAATTTTCACCTATTATAATTATATTATGTTTGTAAAAAGACGATTCTAAGCGCATTTCTAATTAATGTCTAAAGAATAAAGCATATTTTGATTTTGATACTCGATTGGACACATATAGGTATTAATCTACCGACGTTCTGTAAACTACGTTATTTTCCCTGATGGACCGATATCAAAAAAATTGAAAAAAATGATTGTAACTAAGTTTTAAAAGGTGACCTTAGCCTACAAAACGAACTGTTTTTAAGATAAATTGTTACTTAGTTTTTTAACAATAAAGATCTTTAAAAAACCAATCAATCCTGCAGAGACTTACTCCAGTTACTCCACCTGCCTTCTCCGATTCTGGCCAAGTGTCCTGCCTAACTCCACTTGAGTTTGCTACATTCCTAAGAGTAAGAGAGCCTACCAGAGAGGTCATTCGTAAGAGTAAGAGAGCTTACCAGAGAGTTCATTCGTAAGAGTATGAAAGCTTACCAGAGAGTTCATTCGTAAGAGTAAGAAAGCTTACCAGAGAGTTCATTCGTAAGAGTAAGAGAGCTTACCAGAGAGTTCATTCGTAAGAGTATGAAAGCTTACCAGAGAGTTCATTCGTAAGAGTAAGAAAGCTTACCAGAGAGTTCATTCGTAAGAGTAAGAGAGCCTACCAGAGAGGTCATTCGTAAGAGTAAGAGAGCTTACCAGAGAGTTCATTCGTAAGAGTAAGAAAGCTTACCAGAGAGTTCATTCGTAAGAGTAAGAAAGCTTACCAGAGGTCATTCGTAAGAGTAAGAAAGCTTACCAGAGAGGTCATTCGTAAGAGTAAGAAAGCTTACCAGAGAGGTCATTCGTAAGAGTAAGAGAGCTTACCAGAGAGTTCATTCGTAAGAGTATGAAAGCTTACCAGAGAGTTCATTCGTAAGAGTAAGAAAGCTTACCAGAGAGTTCATTCGTAAGAGTAAGAGAGCTTACCAGAGAGTTCATTCGTAAGAGTAAGAGAGCCTACCAGAGAGGTCATTCGTAAGAGTAAGAGAGCTTACCAGAGAGTTCATTCGTAAGAGTAAGAAAGCTTACCAGAGAGTTCATTCGTAAGAGTAAGAAAGCTTACCAGAGGTCATTCGTAAGAGTAAGAAAGCTTACCAGAGAGGTCATTCGTAAGAGAGTTTACTAGAGAGGTCATTCGTTACCAGAGAGGACATTCATAAGAGAGTTTACCAGAGAGGTCACTCGTAAGAGAGTTTACCAGAGAGGTCATTTGTAAGAGAGTTTAACAGAGAGGTCATTCGTAAGAGAGTTTACCAGAGAGGTCATTCGTAAGAGAGCTTACCGGAGATGTCATTCGTAAGAGTAAGAGAGCTTACCAGAGAGGTTATTCGTAAGAGTAAGACAGCTTACCAGAGAGGTCAGGCAGCATGGACAGGTGTATATCCCGGCTCTGCGTGGTTCGCGCGAATGTCGACTGTCGCCGCTCATTTTGAGACCTCGCGCGCTTCACTGTCGTCGCTAGAAACAACATTTTTTTATTATTACAAGTATTAGTATTTTAGATTATAGAGTGCCTCTTAGGGGTATAACTCTACACAATTTATTACGAAATAACGTAATATTTACATGTGGTTATTAAATAACATGTTCTATACAGGGTTATCTGCTTGCCCTGTACTAAGCCGAAAGGGGGTGATTGAGAACATCATTGTGAACAACTTTTACTACGGGGCCAACCCGACATTCAAGAAATAAATCAGCTGTTCTATACAAAAGTGCAATTTGGAATCGACAAAATGTATGAAACCGCTGTTTTATTATTATTCTGTGTTGGCCCCATAGTAAAAATTGTTCATAATGATGGTCTGAATCACCCCCTTTTGGCTTAGTAGGTACATCAGTTCTGAATCCTTCCTTACTTAATATTATAAATCCGAAAAGTTTGTTGGTTTGTTGGTTTGTTACTCTTGCACGCACCAACGGAGCAACGGATTGACTTGATTTTTGGCATGGACATAGTTTAAAAGGCGGAAGGAGCTTTAGGATACTTTTTATCCCGAAAAATTGCATAGTTCCTGTAGGACAGGACAAAAACCATCGAAAGCGAAACTGTCGCCACTATCACAAAGACGCTAAGTGATTAATTCCTCTATGACGCTAATATGGACTAACGAAACGTCACAGCGAAACGTAAATAGATGACAGGTGACATTGTCTGCAGACTTTTATAAATCACAGGTAGCATGGCAGGGGGACAAATTATTTTTCTACCATTATATCCCTTTGAAGAGGAAATAAAGAATGGATTGAAAATGACAACTGACATTAAAATTGGATAAAATGTTTTTTTCCCTCTGCATGCTACATGTTACTATGACATTTAACACCAGGCCGTCATTTTGTCTGACATTAAAAATATTTTTAAATCTTCTATCATTAGAGGTTTAACATGTTTCTTTATTCTACCTTTATGGTAGAGAATCATCATACTTTAATATTATCAATCCGAAAAGTTTGTTGGTTTGTTCCTCTTTGACGCAGCAACGGAGCAAAAGATTGACTTGATTTTTGATATACCTATGGTTTAAAAAACTGAAAGTGATAATAGGATACTTTTTCATCTTGAGAAAATTCGTGATTCACATGGGATAGAACAATAACTGTTTCTCAGCAATGGAGCAACGGATTGACTTGATTTTTGGGGTGGGCATATTTTGGAAGACAGAAAGTGACATAGGATACTTTCCATCCCGAAAAAATTGGGGTTCCCGTAAGATAAGACAATATTTTTTTCTCAGCAACGGAGAAACGGATTGCCTTGGCTTATTGGATGAATATAAGTAGTTTGAAAGACGAAAAGTGACATAGGCCACTTTTTATCCCAAAAACTTTAACAGTTCCCGTAGGATAGGATAAAAACTAAGTGAGCTGGCCGCGGTAGCAGCCGTCTAAGCGCCAGAAATAACCTGTCATGGCAAGTTTAGGACGTTCCTACATTTTTCGCACTCTTTCGCGGCACTCAACAGCGCTAGCCCAGACTCGGGCTTCATAACGTAGCTTGCGCTCCCGCCATAATGACGGAGTGTTTCGGAGCACAAGACACATCATCATCCACCACTCGGGACTAACCAGCACTGAGCGTCGGACAGCATTCCAACGCCCTGGTCTCAGTGCAACGGGTCAGTCATAGTAACCCAGCGCCTGCCTCTTCAACTGCAGAGGGCAGTGAGAACGGCCATCGCGATACCGACACTTCTCTTCCCCTGCAGCCCCACTGCGTCTGCCAACACGTTGACGGCATAGCGGAAGGTAGGGCAGGTGGCGGCACCCACACCACCAATTCCATATATCCCACCGCGGCCCCTAATCCTCGGCTGTCATATCAGAGTCCAGTAAGCAGCCTTGCTTTATGAAACTAAGAAAGGTTATTTCCAGCAAGTAACTGGAGATAAAGAGACAGAAAAGAAGACACACCCAGCGCAGCAGGAGGAGCTGGAGTTCATATGTCTGGTAGACGGAGCAGCACTAGAGCAAAATCTTAACCGAGAAATTAACATATTTACAGACGGCAGCAAAATTAAAGGGAAAGTCGGGGCGGCATTATCCATTTGGGATGTACCCGCAAGCTGAAATTAGCCAATTGGTGCTCCGTGTACCAGGCCGAGCTATTGGCACTTCTTGAGGCTACCGAAAAAGCACTAAAATTCCCAAAGTCCAGCTACAGCATCTTTTGTGACTCCAGGTCTGCACTGGAAACGGCAGTTGGCGTCTCTTCCTTCCATCCCTTAGCAGTAAAATTCAAAGTTAACATAGATTTACTACACGCACAAAATAAAATAGTGAAATTTTATTGGATTAAAGCGCACGCGGGGATGGAGGGAAATGAGAGAGCGGACCAGCTAGCAAAGGAAGCAGCACTGAACTCGAAGTGCCGACAGACCTATTTACGATAACTGCCCCGTTTCATTCGTCAAGTAAGAAATCCGAAAGGACTCTCTTGACGAGTGGAACCGGCGGTATCAAGATGGACACACAGCGGCGGTAACGAAAACATATTTTCCGGATGCAAGGGCGGCATACAAGATCGTAAGAGAAAGCACCAGTGGGAATCATCACTCAAGTGCTGACGGGGCATGGTGGGTTTTCCCAATACTTACATCGATTTAAGTTGAGGGAGAGCCCATCGTGCATCTGTGAACCCACAAAAGAGGAGACTCCACTGCACATAATCTTGGAATGCACAGTTTATGGAAAGCAGCGATTTGATTTAGAACAAAAAATTGGAATTAATATAACACGTAAAAACTTAGATGTAATAATGAAAGATAAGATAAGATAAGAACCTTAGAAACAATTTAATCGAATTTTGCACAAATATTTGTAAAAAAGCAATAATTAGGAACAAGTAGGTATAAACTTGGCTGTACCATTGTAATGTTTATTTTAACTGCAAACAGCCAAAAACATTGAAACATATTTTTGTCAGGGATATTTCGCGATAAAATAAAATAAAAAATCCTCGGCTGCAGCGTCGCAAGAGCGGCACTGCAGCCCGCCTCAGTTGCGACACTCCTCATAAGGCACGCAACCTACCGACCATCCTCTCTTAGCTGCTTTAGTTAAAAGCGGCTGAACCTCGAGTGCCAGCCTCTAAGCTGCCTTGGGGGAAAAGACCCAAAGAAGAGGGAGACTTCGAGCGCCGCCTTTTCAGCTGCCTCAGACCTCCCCTACGACAAGGCGGGAATACACGGGGGGGTTGTATATACACTCCAACCGTAACTTAAACAACAAAAGCATTCCTAAGGTATTTTGATATTAAATTTGTCGGTTAGGTTAGGTTTCGCAGCCGACATAAACATAAGCCAAAATCAAAATATAACGCGGGTGAAGCCGCGGGTAAAAGCTAGTAACTCCATATAGTTTTTTTTTTCTTAGTTTCCTCGGACTTGATCGGAGGCTTTGTTTATTTTAAAGTTTAAATTTTTAACCAGAATACAAATTTACATAATATATATGATATAAAGTTGACTAATTTCGTATCGATTTTTACGCAGGTTTCCAAAAGACTATCCAAAAAACATAAATATTTCAAAAGACTTTCCAAACAACAAACATTTAAACTATTTCTTGTAAATATTTTTAACGGCAGTCGCACATACTTATGGCTCATTAGAGCTATACGTTGTGCTCCTGTTTCTCTATACCCATTTTATTTCTCCATATAGTTATGCATATATAACTCCATATAGTTATGCATATATGACTCTATAAGGGTATGGCAATTGTAGCGATTCACCTATAAGGGTGTGGTAATTTTTTGGTTTGACATAAGTGCCAAAGCAAAAACCTGCTTGATCCAAGTCAATTCTGCAATTTCAAATTTTAAACAGCTTTCCTAGATAATTTGGTTTTAGGAACTTATACTTTTTAACCGTTGATATGGTAACTCACTGTTTCCAGCCTGCTTTGAAGGCAGTAGTGTGGCAAGTTTGGTCGCGTCCGTCCGTTGAAGGCGCTCGAACCGAGATTGCTCCCCTCCAGGGGTATAATTCTTAATATTGTGATTAACTAAATTTTGACCGCGGCTTCGCCCGCATGATATTTCAAGGCCCTACCTTACCACCTATAATAAAGGAGGTGGAAAAAAAATCGATTTGACATTTGTTCGATTTGACATTTCTTGAAGCGCACGCTAGAATAGCTCGCAGATGGCAGAATTTTTCCTACTTAACACTTATTGTTATAATATGGAAAATTTACGCAACATCATTATAATTTATAGCCTATGTGTTATTCTGATGTATAAGCTATATAATTGCAAAGTTTCATCTCAATCCGTTCAGTAGTTTTTGCGTGAAAGAGTAACAAACATCCATCCATCCATCCTTACAAACTTTCAAGTTTGTAATATTAGTGGGAGGACTAGCTCTGCCCGTCCCGGCTTTGGCCGGAATAAATTATAACTATAAATCATTCGTGGGAAATATTCTAAATGATAGTGAAAATTGCATTGCTATTAGTGTTGTTGCGATAGTATCGTAATACAATTTAATCATAGCCTTGAAAATCAGTTATACTATCAATAGTATCGATACTATCGACAATATTGATACTCAAAGAGTTACTTTTTATGATAAATATTTCAAAAATTCGTCGCGGATGCAGGATTCGAACCTTGCGTCTTCGGATCACTAGCCCGACGCTCTGACCACTGAGTTAACCCGCTGTACTGATTCCGCGACGAATTCTGTGAAGTGTTTATCATTTTAACCAACTTATAGCGTTGGCGGCGCCACCTGTGATACCCGTATTAGACAGGTTATCACTCAATTGAAGTTATAAGAACTTCTGTATTGACGAGAGATGGCGCACTGCTAATCAACGAAATGATTTAAATTTTTTATAGTGCATCCCACACTAGGTTTATCTCAAAGAGTTACTTACTATTAATTACTATTGATACTAACTATACTATCGATACGTATAACTCGTAGTAGTAGGTAAATAATTTCATTGAGTTCAGTATTTCGCTCCTACATAATATTAGTAACTGTACCTATTAATTTTTATGTTTTTTTTAAATGTTTATGTAGGCTATCGATACTATCGATTGTATTAAATAATTATTAGGGGACATCTTACACACGGTCTCTGATCCCAAACTAAGCAAAGCTTGTGATATGGCTGCCAGAGACTGATTTACAAGTACGTATTTCAAATACATATTTATATAGATAGTCCCTAAATAACACCCAGACACAGAGCAAACACCTATGTTCATCACAAAATGCTTGCCCTGGGTGGGGATCGAACCCACGCCTCTTTGATCCAGAAGTCAGGGTCACTAACCACTGAGCCACAGAGGCAGTCAAGTATCATTGTTCAATACTATCGATAGTATCGCCAATACTCAAAACTATTACATGATTTTTACTATAGACAGTATTGCTAACTTCGATATTTTCGATAGTACTATAGATAGTTTAACTTAATTTTGACATTGACTATCAACTATAGAACTATTGCCTACAACGCTAATTGCTATCTGTTGTGTATTGTGTAGTATTTATTCGTTTAGTGGGAATGACCACATTGACAAAACGAAATGGAGCACGATCACTCGAGGCGGGATCTCTATACGTAGTATACTAAGCGCCACACAAGTCGGCGGAAGAGAAGTTAGCCGCAGATGACACTTCGCCGTGATTCACTAATTATTGCGCATGCGTGCACAATGCCGACACCTGAGGCGCGCGAGAGGCTTGAGGTTGGGGGCGGGTGTGCTCCGGCGCGAGTCTCTCTGGCTCCCGCGCATATTTCGGCTTTTGTGCAGCGTTCTGCGCATAACTTCCCATCCGCCGATTTGTGTGGCGCTTAGTATAACCGTTGATTTGATAACTCACTGTTCCTAGCCTGCTTCGAGGGCAGTAGTGTAGCGAGTTTGGCCGCGTCCGTCCGTTGGAGGTGCTCGAACAACTCTTGCTCCCCTCCAGGGTATAACTCCTGAAATTATTGACCACTCCATGTTATGCTACATGTTACATTTCCAGCTTTCTTATTTGCGTATTATTATTTTTGAACGATATAAAAGAACTATAAAAATTAAATAAGTAATGTTTGCTTGGATATAAAAATACACTAAATTTTATAATGAACCCTAAAAATGTAATTTCATTTAGTTAATAATAAATTTTAAATATGCATGTATAAATACATGCATATTTAAATAAAAGAAAATAATAAAAGAATTAAAATAAAAGAAAATAAGAAAATAAAAATTAGAAAATAAAAGAAAAAAAGAAAAAATAATAAAGAATAAAAGCTTCAGTAATAAATAATCTTGTTTATTTAAGTAACATTAGCTTAAGAAACAATATTGTAGTCACAAAATAAAAAAAAAATTCTATAAGCGGGGTTTCTTTTTGAGAATATGTTACATTTCCAGCTTTCTTATTTGCGTATTATTATTTTTGAACGATATAAAAGAACTATAAAAATTAAATAAGTAATGTTTGCTTGGATATAAAAATACACTAAATTTTATAATGAACCCTAAAAATGTAATTTCATTTAGTTAATAATAAATTTTAAATATGCATGTATAAATACATGCATATTTAAATAAAAGAAAATAAGAAAATAAAAATTAGAAAATAAAAGAAAAAATAATAAAGAATAAAAGCTTCAGTAATAAATAATCTTGTTTATTTAAGTAACATTAGCTTAAGAAACAATATTGTGGTCACAAAATAAAAAAAAAATTCTATAAGCGGGGTTTCTTTTTGAGAATATAACAAATAACAATAAACTTATTTTTAGATTTGACTATGACATTTACAAAAAATAATTTGATATAGGCGTAAACCACATGCGCCCCACGGCCTTTACGATAGTATTCGGGCATATGCACATTGCGTTATGCTACTGCTCCACCTACAACTTAACGCATAAATAAAGCCTTTACGTAAAGCTTCATGTTAATTTGACATCGTTTTAACGAGTAAAAGTGTTATCGACATTACGTAACGGCTTAATTAGCGCGTTAAGACGCAAGTGGAGCAGTAGCATCAATGTTTGTGCCTGGCGCGGCGGAGCGATAAATCGTAGAAATACGGCGTAAACACATGTAAACATCTGGTGCGCTCCTGATTTGCACCAAGTATACCTGGTAGCCGGTAGCCTGGAAGCCATGGTGGTCTAGTGGTAATGACACCCGCCTTACAATCGTAAGGTCGTGGGTTCAAATCCCGGTCCCGTACCAATGAATTCCTTGGAATTTATGTACGGAATTTCATACCATTGACTTTTCGGTGAAGGAAAACATCGTGAGGCAACCTGCATAAGTGCATACGTCCGTATAGAAGAAATTCGATGGCGTATAGGAATCCACCAACCCGCACTGTGCCAGCGTGGTGGGTATGGCCCAATCACCCTTCGTGGGTAGGCCTACGTTCTGCAGTGGACTATTAAAAAGGCTAGTACAGTACATACCTGGTAGAACTCCCCTCCCGCCTCCTCCCATCCCTCCTGCCGCTTGTTCCGCGCTTTGTTCTTGGACGAATTGCCTCCGGACATGGTGCTCAATTCATTGTTAGTCTGCAAACAAGATAAGATTGAGTTTAATAAGTGTAGTTCTGCCTTTTTAGGGTACTGTACCCACCACCTCTGTCTGTCTGTCTGTCACCAGGCTGTATTTTATGAACCATGTAAGCTATAGAGTTGAAATTTTCACAGATGATTTATTTCAGTAGCCGCTATAACAACAAATATGTACTAAAACATAATAAAATCAATATTTAAGGAGGGGCTCCCATACAACAAAACGTGATTCTTTTTGCCGGGGGGCTCCCATACAGTTCGTAACCGTTCATGCGCGAGTCCGACTCGTACTTGGTCGATTTTTTTAATACAATTCTAATAAGGCTACATTTGGCAACCAGCTCGCCTGATGGAAAGCGAAGTTGTAGCCGAAGATGGAGTATGTAGACCTAGAAGATACCTGTTCACTCTTGTCTTAAAGAAATCAACGAAAAGAAATCAAGTAAGGAAACAATGACGGAGGTAGGGCATTAAAGTCCCCGGCGGAATGCTTATTGATCCCTGTTTTAAGTAAGTTCGTATAGGCCGGTGTCAGAGTTTAAGGGCCGCCTGAAGGCCTCTGACATGGCTAAACGGTTAGAACAACCGGGACCTACAATTTAACGTGTCATCCGAGCCACTTTAACGCTCAGTTGTAAATGCCACCCGCGGTCACCCATCCGAAGACTGACCGTGCTGAACGTTGCTTAACTTCGATGATCGCTATTGAATACCTAGTCAACTACGCTATAAGCGCTACAATTTGATCCAGTGGTCGTCAAACCACGGCCCGCGACCTTGTTTGGTGCGGCCCGCGGTACAGATGGAAGTCATGTGTACTATCATCATATTTATTAAATTATTAGAAAAGCGAATAACATCGCGCTAGCTTCACACGCATATAATTAAAATATGAACAATGTTCACACCTGCTTTCAAATTACCTTCTAAAAATACCGAAAAAACATTAACGATCGCTGCACTTGCGCATATAAGTAATAACATGGGCTGCTTTGTTCATGCCGGTTTGAAATTACTGAAAATAAAAAAACAAAACAAAATAGAGGCTCAATGCGGTCGCCCATGATAGCAGCGTGGTTAATCTGTTTTGTAATTACTGAAAAAAAAAACCTAAAAAATTTGGCGCTCGCTGCGCTTGCGCATAATAGTCAAACAGGCGTTAGCATAGCAGACGAATTTGCTATGCTCATGTCTGTTTTAAAATTACTGCACAAACCTAACAATTTTTACATTCATGTTTTCCGTGAGCAGCGCGGTACCTAACCTAAAACAACTATGTATATACCTATGTTGTAATCAAGTTCATCAGTGTGCGGCCCGCAGTGATACATCGCGTTTTCCTATGTGACCCTTGACCAGAAAAGTGTGACGACCACTGATTTGATCTGTCTGGTTGACGGTTTGGTTGACCAAAATGCTGGTGTTTATTTGGCTCAACGTACAAATATAGTAAGCTACGTTATCACTGTTATCAGTCACCAATTTACAATGAATAGTGACTTGTTTTTCAACAAATTAATATTATATACCGTCACTGATCGATTATAGGTTTCTTACAAAAGCTATCTTATCTCACCAATCTCATTAAGACTTAAATGGCTTTGATAACAGAGCTGGTCGAAACTAAGCGAGGAAGGTACGGCGCATATAATACACGAGTATGCACCGTACCTTCCTTGGTACCTTACCTACCACGTTGTAATAAATAATTTATATTGTTCGCTAAAAATGGAATAACCGACTTCAACCGTCTCGTAGCGTAGTTATAGGTGTTTGTTAACGATCACCGAAATTAACGCAACGTTCCGCACGGTCAGTATTTGGATGGGTGACCGCGGGTGGCATTTTCCAATTGAGCCCTACCGTGGGTCGGATGACACGTTAAATTGTAGGTCCTGGTTGTTTTAACCCTTTAGCCTAGTCAGAGGCCTTCAGGCGGCCTAAAAACTGACACCAGGACTAGCCACCCGGCCTATACGAACTTCCATTTTTACCGTGTACAGAATTCGAATAGTTCGCAAGGACGAATGTATCATCGATGTAGTAATTAAATAAATAATAAATAAATAAATATTAGGGGACATTTTCACATTATTGTTGATTTTTCATAAACTACTCAGCCAATTTCTATAGCATTTCAGTGGGGCCACCTCTATGATATGAGTGTATCCCATCTGGCCCGGTGACTTGACCCGGCGCCGAGCCACATGGGAAAGAAAAGTTTTAACCCAGCCCTGTGATTTTACGAAACAAAAAATATCATCAAATTAGGTTCATAAATCGCCATACATACAAAAAAATCTAACAGTCGAATTGAGATGCCTTAAGTCTGTTAAACAATATGACAACCGTACTAGCCCTTTCATATAGACTACTGCTGAACATATGGCCTACCCACTACGGACCACCACGATTGGACGCCGCCCCAGTACGGATTGGTGGATTCACATACGATATCGATTTTTTTACACAGATGTTTCCAGGTTGCTTGGCAATGTTTTACTTTACCAAAAATCCGTAAAGTTGCTCTTACGCTTGTGTAAATCTGTACATAAATTCAAAATAACTCAATGGTGCTGGGCCGGGTTTGAACCAACGCCTCACGTGTGGAAGTCGAGCATTTTCCTATTAGGTTACCACCATTTTTTTTTAACCTATACTATCCCACTCCTGGGCAAAGGTCTCTCCCATTTCCTTCCATGAGTCGCGATCCATCGCAACTTCTCGCCAACCCCTCTCGAATGAGTCAAGATCGTCACGCCAGCGTTTCTTGGGCCTTCACCACCATTTAAAATAAGAAAAATAACAATTACTAATATTATATTGGGGAGCACGTTACTATGTATTATCTTAATTTTTGCTTATTAATATATATTAAACTGGATGTAATTTACCATTCTCTATCAATTAATTCTTCAGTCTTTCTGTCTCTGGGATTCAAAAACATCTTAAGACATTTAGTTACAGATCAATTTGTCTAGACACACTACACTCAAGATACAGACATAAAATGCCAATGATTCAGATTCAAACTTGTTTATTTAGATTTAAATGTATTATTTTAGAGGAATTCGAACAGGCCCCACCAAACAGTGCAACATGTACCTTGGGCACCTTATTATTGAAAAAATATTAAACTATCACTTTACACTAACTTTTACTCATATTTTTTCTTCACTAAATATGTTCTTTGTCACGTGAAGATTATAGCAAATAGTAGAAGAATTTTGCTATCAATCAAATTATAAAATTCAGGTTTATAATGCTAATAGCTCATTGCTTATCATTTTGATAAGTAAGCAATATTCTGATAAAGATGGGGAATGTGTCGTATGTTTATTTATGATGGTGACTGCATTTCAACACACAAAAACAAAAGATCTTTAATTCTCTTTTCTTTTTATCTCTTTCAAACTCTGCATCTGTCTATCAGCTGTAGGATATCCAATGCTGAACACAGGACTCCTTAATAGATCTCTAAGAAGACAGAAGCAGTATGAACCTGCGGTTGTTATGAGGTCATTCTCGTTGGTCATCTGACGTCCTACGCTATGCTTGCCAGTATGTGGTCTCCACTCGAAAACTTTTCTACTCACTGCTCATCAGTCATTCATCCTATGTGCATGTGTTTAGTTTAAGTTAAAGTGGCATTTTTGATTATTTTCTTTAACTGTCTGGATAGCTCAAAAACAGCTGAAAATGCCATTGTGAACTGCCACTTTTGACCCACCTGCGGAGGTCAACACAAATTAAATAGAGAATAACTCTAAATAGAGTTTGATGTTTTTAGGTTCATTTTGGGTAGTAAGTGCATTATTGGCGAAATGGGCGAAATTCCCAAAAGTTTACATCAACACAAATTTTGCAAACGCCAAAAATGCCATAGACTCCATCATGAACGCACCTAATGTAAACCAGTCATTATGGATAGGTGTCCAGGTGAATGATTCTGTATGAAAACAAGAGCTCAAACATGCTCTTTGTTTTTAAGTTTGTGAGAAAGATATTTATTTTTCAAATTACATCACTAAAATTCAGTTTAAAATTAATTTTAATGTAATAATATGTTTAAAAAATATTTCTCTAAACAAAATTTGTTGAATAAAAAAAAATACTTACTCACCATGTTACTTTACATTTTGTCGATAGAGAATCAGACCCCTAATAGAAAACATGACAGAAAATGTAACTGTTGCAGAAGAAAACATCTGCTGTGGCATTACAAGCTACCAAAGAAATTACAAATAATCGGCCAAGTGCGAGTCGGACTCGCGCACGAAGGGTTGCGTACAGTATGGAAGCCTTAATAGCCCTTAATATATTTTATTTTAATTATTTATTTTGAAAGCAATTTTTTTTTGTGTGTATCCTGATCTTGCAATCAGTCTTTAAGACTATAAGCAGATGAGTTCTGTTCCTAAAAATATTTAACTAAATATTTTGTTAACATTTGAAGCATTTACCTGTTACCTTTATTAATATTGATTGAAAAACAGCTAAAAATTCAGGTTTGTTGTATGTTAGCCCCCTAAAATATTTTTTTATTCTATTTTTCCTAAAATTTGTTGTTGTAGCGGTAGCAGAAATCCGTCATCTGTGAAAATTTCAATGTTATAGCTATCACCGTTCATGAGATAGTCGTTCAACAGACAGACGGACAGCAGAGTCTTAGTAATAGAGTCCCGTTTTTACCCTTTGGGTATGGAACACTAAAACACTACTTGTCCAGGAAGCACTTAAGTAGGTCAGAGGATACCACAGGGGGCACTGAGTAAAAGACTTAGAAAAAAATTCACTAAAAGACTATGTAAGTCTAGCATACACATAACTGTCAGTAGCGAAACACAGAGTTAATCATCAGGTAATTTAAAGTTTTTGTTTCTGTCATGACTCATTTCACTATGAAGATAACTGGACATCTAATTTATTATGAATGAGGAAGACATAATTACACGTATGTTGCCTCGTGTTCAGTTCCAGATAGGCCCTTTGTGCCCTATTAATAGAAAACTTATGAAAGTACTGATAAACTCAGGATAAAAATAGAAATTCTGCGATACTTCGTTCTTATTAAAATGTATTACAATTTTAACATAAACAAATGAAACACGCACGTTCTATGGAGTTTTTGTACACACCACACACTTACACAGCTTGTTTAAATAGAGAATGTGGGAATTCTATTGTCTGTCAGTTAAAAACTCTTTTAATAAAAAACGATTGAAGGTTTTAATGAAAAAAAATCAAGTGCTTACCGAGTAATATAAACAATAGATTCCGATACAGTTATCCTGTTTGTACACTTGTTTTGGTTTCACTGAACATTGTTAATGATTGCTTTTATTGTTAGTATCAGAATTAATTAAATTTTAGAGGATAATTGGCGATAAAAATATTTTTTACTGAAAATAGGCCGTGTAAACCTCAGAATAAGGAAAAACAGGTGTAAACTCACAAAGACAGATTGAAGGAGTGGTACTGGTTGCGTTCAAAAATTAGTAAGATTGACAGATTACTTTGACAGCTGTCATGCAGATAATAAATTGGAATTAAAAGTAAAAATTAGTAATGTAATAAAAATAAACTGTTGTTCCAGGAACTTTTTGTACTTTTTGATTTGAGATAGTTGTTAGTGATTTTTAATTTATTTGTTTATGGTTATGGTCTAAAAATTGGATAAAAAATTAGATTATCGAAATATTGATAATTCGTAGTTTAGTTTTAGAACGCACTCACTTCCTGTTCTCATTTCCAATTTTCCAATTTTCCATACATTTTCAACTTTCCACAACATTGAGGTAAATGATGAAGGAAAATATTTAGAGTAGTAAATTCTTCCAAAAATGATTTACTTACATTCAGATTACGCTGCAATAGGGTAAAATCGGTTGAGCGCTATGATTTGTAGCCATGGTTACACACTGAATATGGATCTTTGCAATAGAACAACAAAAGGCGACGCAGAGTATCGATCCCACAGGACGTCTTGGCTAAGTTTGCCTATTGTTTCCAGACCATGTTCCAGACGCTAAACTCAACACAAAATAATATTTCGGCTCGATGCTAATACGAGCCTTATACAGTTTCCCGATGGAAATCACTGCTACGGAGCCAATAAAACACAATTCAATTTCCCTAGATAGGAAAAATCACAACCGTCCTACGTTCCCGTAAACAATTTTCTGAGGAAATTTTCATCTAATTTCCGGTGTGGCTCACAATTGGAGCGATTTCCCGGTTATTTCAGAACCGGCAAATCATAGGCGCCCACGGGTATTTTAGACCAATAGGAGCGAGGTGACGCGGACAGTGATCCTAATTGGACCAATGCAATATCCGGCGCGGGATGCGATGACATCCTGCGCGGAAAGCCCGGGAACGCGCTGAAAGGCGGGACTAACACCTGCGCATCTCTCTCGCCACTCCGAGATCACATCTCGCGAAAAGTAATGATTATTTCGGTCCAAGATTTTAGTTCCGCATACTCCCGCGGCGGCGCTGTAACGTGCTACGTACCTCGATATCGAGGACATGAAACGTATTGCGAATAAAATTGAAATATTGCGTTTATTAATCCGTAAGAGTGATTTATCGAGTTTAAAACGCGACGCTTTAGTGTTATTGCGCTAGTTTGAGAGCGGATCGCGCGTTGCACGGTGTTTTTGTAACAGCTACGTCGTCCATCATCTTCGAGGGCCGTGCGGGTGTATGGTTCCCGAATGTGAATTTGTGCGTTAATCGATGTGAAACGTGTTTTTTGATGTAGATTTCACGTCGAAATGTGTTCGGATTGTGTTGTTTTATTGACCCCCGGGCTCGAGAACTCACTGGCGACAGGCCGAAGGTGCGAAAAGCGCGCATGTTGTTGCACCCGCCCTGTGTAGTCGGACTAGCAGACACTTTTGTTATGTACTCGGAACAGCGTGCCAGACAGAATGTACGCTCGAGGGCAGTACGTTCTACTCTGAGTGGAAAATCCTCGCACTAATGGCGTTAAAAACACTACTCATAATAATCACTTTAATTTTCATCGCACTCGGCGAAAATGAAGTCGCGAAGGGAAAAGCTCAGAAAACCTTGGAGGCGGAAAAAGAGAAGTCACGTTCAGCGAACCCGGCCCAGAAGGGTTCCTTGCAGAAACTGACTTCCTTGATGAATAGCAACAAGACAGAGGCAGAGAGGAAGAATCGCCGCCGCGGTAAAGACTCCTTTACGAAAATACATCAGATGAATAATAGAAAACACGACGACCGGAACATGATGAATGATAACGAGGGAGCGTTGACTACGAATTTAAAAGCTTTGGACAACGACACGTTGTATGATAAGATGACAAAACTTCGACCGAGTGGGCCTACGTATGAAGCACCAAACAAGTTTTACTATCCGTCGCAAGCCACTGGGGTTTTTTGTAACTTTGAGAATGAGACTTCAGAGTCCAATATGTGCTTGTGGCTATGGAACGCGACGGTGTCCAAGCAGAGTTTGGGGTTCCGGGTGGCCACAGGACCGGATTTGGTCAGGATGAATGAGAGTTCAAGGAATTTGAAGTTTACGGGGCCAGCGTTGGACGCGGACGGCAACGTTGGAGGTAGGAGTTTACGGTTACGTGCTTTTTATGTTTGCGTGCCTTTAATGTTTTCGTACTTTTTATGTTTGCGTGCTTTTTATTTTAACGTGCTCTTTATGTTAACGTGTTCTTTATGTTAACGTACTCTTTAAGTTAACATATCTTGATATTAACGTCCTCTTTATGTTAACGTGCTCTGTATGCTAAGGTACTCTTTATGTTAAAGTGCTCTTTAAGTTTACTGGCTTTTTTTACTAATACATGCTTTTCATGCTTGTGAGTTTTATTTCGAATACCTTTAATACGTTCTACTATTCTTTGCAACTACATCTATATGGACGCAACCTATCGGGGTTTATTGTAACTTTGAGAATAAAAGTTCAAAGTCGAATATACTGTGCTGTGCATGTTGCAATGTTGGTTGTTTCTTATTCGTACATGTGTTTTTCCGTTAACTTGGTTTTTATGTCGACGTGCTCTACGCTTTACGTTTACGTATGCGTGTTTTTTCCCGCGGCGATTTCTTACGAGAACTCTCGCTAAAATCTCCGTAAAAGACCGATTTGTATATTATAGGCTAGTTTCTTTATTAACTAGGTAAATTAAAATACAATAGGTACAGCTGCTACTACATAAAACGGCGGTGAATTACGAGTAAAAAATCATTTAAAAAACTTCAAAGTTACAGCCGAAAGAAACAAAATAAATTATAGCGGTTTAACAACCATAATTATTTTTCGCAATAAATGGCAAAAGCGCCTTCCATCGTGTACAAAATTCGAATATTTCGCTCGAATTGTTTATATTCTTATTAATTTTTCAAAAACGGCTCAGCGGATTTCTGTAAAATTTAAATAGGTCCACCTCGGGAGTATACCAACCCTTTCGAACTAAAAAATATTTTTTCGATTCGGTTCACAATTGGCGAAATTATCCATGTTCATCGTGTACAAAATCGAAATTATCGATGCACATACACAAAAAAATACAAACAGACTAACACAGAACCTCCTCCTTTTTGGAAGTGGTTAAAAATGTTAAATATGTACCTACGAAACTGCGAATAGTTATTTCGTAATAAATAAAAGTGTGGCGTAGGTATGTATCTGGAACTCTTTATTTATGCTTCACTAATAGGTTACCTAAATAATGAAAATAAATATAACTTTGTTGACTAACTTCTAAAACTCAACACTATGGAACTAAACAATTTGTGGAGATCAACTCTATTCGTCAATATTTTTCTTCTTACATATCATCTCATAAAATTATCTCCGTTGTTTTTTGGGTTGATTTCGAGTTTCTTTCTGAAGTCTAGATAAATATCACTAGATGGTTCCATTAATATTTACTTTCCTTCAGTAGTTGTGTATTTTTTTAAATAAAAATGATGAAATATTAAAATTACATCGCCTATAGAAAAAAGTTGTCTGGGGTACGACCCATCTAGTAAAAGTTTGCGAACCTGGGTCCCACTTCTAGAAAATTTAACCGTTACCAATATTAATAAAAGACTTTTCAACCAAGTAGGTACATCAAAAAAGTTATTTTAATGGGAATGAAACTCGTACTAAGCGATTCGCTTCTTCCTTCATAATGAGGACTGCCAGGGATTGGAATGCCTTGCCTCCGTCATTGTTTCCTGACAATTACAATCTGGATATCTTCAAGTCAAGAGTGAATAGGTATCTTCTAGGTCTACATACTCCATCTTCGGCTACAACTTCGCTTTACATCAGGCGAGTTGGTGGCCAAATATAGCCCTAATATTCTGCATTAAAAAAAATGATGAAATTGTTTCCTATGATTTGCCATTAATAACAGTTATGACGGATTGGCAAGCTGAAATAGCAATGGGCAGGGCCCATAGCACGGAGGACTGATGACCGATGGGGTTGAAATGTTCTCGAGTGAAGACCACGTACCGGCAAGCGCAGCATAGGACGTCAAAGTCAAATCATTTATTCATCCCACGTCCCATTTATTCATCACGTCCACCCGCAAGGTGGACGAATGGATCGCGCTGGATGCAAGGCAGTTACCAACCGATCTTATTAGAGATCTTTAGGGGAGGCCTATGTCCAGCAGTGGACGTCCTATGGCTGAAACGACGACGATGACATTTTTGACATCAACATCAACTCGAGTTTATTTGTTACTAGCGACCCGCCCGGCTTCGCACAAGAGTATTGTACATATAAACCTTTCTCTTGAATCTCAATTCACACTATCTATTAAAAAAACAGCATGAAAATCCGTTGCGTAGTTTTAAAGATATAAACATCACAGAGACAGACAGCGGGAAGCGACTTTGTTATATTCGCTAGTTTGGGAAACCCTGACCTAACCCATTCCATAGCTAGTTACATGTTGGGCTATTCTGAACTTACAGCTACTTTGGTTTTATCACGTGCTAATTTTAGTGTGCACTTAACTGATGCAGCTGTTGAAAGTCAAATGCCTAAGAGCAAACTTAACCATACTTTGGTTAAGTTAAAACATACTTACTGCAAACGTAGCGCTCATAGCGTAGTTTGACTAGGTGTTTTTAGTGATCACCAAAGTACAGTAACGCTACGCACGGTTAGTTTTCGGATGGGTGACCGCGGGTGGAATTTATAACTGAGCGCTCCGCTCTATAACCGTGGCTCGGATGGCGCGTTAAATTGTAGATTCCGGTTGTTTCAATGTTTAGCATGTCATAGGCCACACCATAGATTAAATTATAGTAATTTACTATAATTAATCTATGGCCCCACTGACCATCAGGCCAAATGGATGACATCCATTCGATGTTACGAGTTTGCGACTTCGTCGTTAGAAATGGCGACTTTTCGTTGGTATAGCGAGCGCTTTAGCGTCAAAAAAGTTTAGCAACTTGTCTGATTACCTTCAAACTAAATCATCTGTGGATTTATCTCTATGTACAATTGTACATAGTATTTCTTGTTACCTATATCTTCAAACAATAGTTCTGTAAAAATTAAGTCTAAACTTAAATACACTAAATTGGCAACATTAGCCACATTCATTTGGATGTCATCCATTTGGCCTGATGGTGAATGGGGCCTATCAAAGGTCTTCAGCCGGCTTAAAAACTCTGTGACACCAGGGCTAGCCCACTAGGTCTATACGAACTAATAAAACTAACTACAAACATGTAGGTATAAATAAGTACGTAGGTAGTAGGGCAGCGTTGTGGAGGCGTAGCACTAGAGCACTACACAAAATGTTCATTTGCCAAGTGCCTGTAAGTCTGTAAAAGGGACTTTCACAGTTTTGACTTTTGACTGCCTCGGTGGCTCAGTGGTTAGTGACCCTGACTTCTGGATCAAAGAGGCGTGGGTTTGATCCCCACCCAGGGCAAATATTTATTTGATGAACATAGGTGTTTGCTCTGTGTCTGGGTGTTATTTAGGTACTATCTATATAAGTATGTATTTAAAAATATGTTTATGTAGTATATCAGTCTCTGGCAGCCATATCACAAGCTTTGCTTAGTTTAGGGTCAGAGACCGTGTTTAAGATGTCCCCTAATATTTATTTATTAATAGTTTTATCCAGAACTGATATCGACCATTCTTCAATTTAGCTCTTTCTTCCTAATTACCATACTCTTAATTTTTTTCATTTATTTGACACAAACTGGAAATTTTAATTTGATAGAGTATTTTCTACTGATTATGCAAGCCCGGAATACGTAAAAACTTGCTCATTGGAGAATAGTACGGTACGAGTAATAGGGATGTTTACTGGGTATAGAAATCATTATTATAATTAGTCCGTCAGTTAGATTATTGAAAAATATTGGACACGTATTTTATCTTTTGTCAATCCAACAATTAGTGACAAAGATAAACCTTGTCAAAGTTTGAGAGTGGGGGCTCGTGACGGCACTGGCCGGTACATTTGATAGCGGTTCGTGACGTCACGCGGAACTTACGGGCTATATCTTCATCAATTTTTGTTAAATTGTCAAAAGAAAAAATACGTGTCTAATATTTTTTGACAATCTATTTGACGGACTAATTATATTTTTTTAGTAAACAAGCCTATTAGGAAAAGAGTCTAAATTGAAGAACGACCGGTATTATATAAATACTAATCCGAAACGAGCTAGGTAACTTACACCATCATTTTGTAACAACTTTTGCTATGGGAATTATGGAAATAATCGTGTTTTTGTTGTAGAGTTGCTATTTTTTATGGAACAGCTGGAATTTCTCGAATTCCGGGTTGGTCTCATAATAACAACAACAATATAAGTTTATTGTACTTACACCAAAAAACAGCTTATATAACAAAGTATTGACAATACATATTCTTAAACTTAGGTGGTACGTGGCGTGGGCTCGATCCCCACCCAGGGCAAGTACGATGTAATGAACATAAGTGTTTGGCTGTTTGCCCTGTGTCTGGGTGTTATTTAGTTACTATTTATAGGGCTATTTCTAATCAATTAGCATCCTTTTAGGAGCTTATTCTGTAGGTACATCTAAACTAACAACTTTAGTTCTGCTACTTTTGTCAAAACTGATAAAAAAAATCGGCTGTTCCATACATTTTGTCGCGGGTGAACGATATTTTTTATGGAACAACACCTTTTTTGAGAATTAATAAAAGTCGTAGAACAAAAGTTGTTAGTTTTGATGTATAGAACAAACCCCTAAGAGGATGCTAATTGATTAGAAATAACCCTGTATACGTATGTATTTAAAAAATGTATATGTAGTATATCAGTCTCTGGCAGCCATATTACAAGCTTTGCTTAGTTTGGGGTCAGAGATCGTGTGAAGAATTATTTATTTATTATCAGAGAATTTATTTAATTATTTATTATCTCCTTTAGGTTTAGTACACCAGTTCTGGATAGCCCTATATTTATAAAATATTTTAGATCTCGGAAACCGCCCTAAAAATGCATTTTATACAGAACGAAGCGTGGTCGTCCACTAGTATATTTTTAGCCACTAATGTTTTAAGGAGGTAGTTAAGTCGCCAAGTGCACGGAAGGCGCTGAGAGACGTCTAGCTCTTGACTGCAAGGGAGCTATAATTAGCCCTTTGTTAACTCTTTAATTATCATGGAAAAAGGAAACATACAAACTACTATTTTGTATTCTTGTTTTCTTTACAGAAAATATTTTCCTTTTTGCGTATTTTAATATTTTCCAATTTAGCGCTTTTCGCCTAATTACCGTACCATATGTTTATTTATTAGATTATTATAATATTTAAAAAGCTTATTTTAAACAAAGATCTGACCAGGAGTTTGGTAGAGTGACACGTGAATGCTGGCCTGTTTTTTTGCCCAAAAGCTGTTTCTGGCCACGTTACTCTCTGCCGAGGGTGTTTTGGTTTTATTTATTATTATTATATACTACGGGACTAATCGCGCACTAAAATTACCTACGTAGACCACGATCGATGCAACTCGGTCGAAACGTCGGGATAATGAGGTATTTATTTATCTCCTAATACCACGCGGGTCCTAATTGTAGTGCGCGATTAGTCCCGTAGTATATAATAATAATGTGTTCAAATCGCGAATATTAGATTTTATTTTGTTTATTTTTTAGTTTTAGTATAATTTTTCTTTTCTTTTTTTTTAGTCAAAGTGGAAAGTGCATTTTAAGTTTTTTTTGTTTTCTGTGTAGCTGATGGCTGGTGTATTATTGTACACCGCCGATGTAACGTAATACCAATAATTCAGTTTTAAGAAAATTCTAATATTTTTTTTGCGTTCACCTGACGGGCTTGTACTTTATTTTTAACCACAACCATTGCCGTTGTGTACTTAGCACGTAGGTGGTTAAGTCGTCAATCGCAAGGGAGGCGCTTAACGCCGCTCATCTAAACGCTTTGACTGCAAAGGAGGTATATTTAGCCCTTTGCTATTTTGCATCCTAGTCTTCTTTACAGAAAATATTATCCTTTTTTGTATGGAACGAAACGTGGCAGTCACTTTTATATTTTTAACCACAACCGTTGTATTGTGTTGTCTCATATAGTCATATTAAGCACGTAGTGAAGTCGCTAAGTGTGTAGGAGACACTTAATGCCGTCTAATTTCTTTGAATGCAAGGGAGCTATACATATTTAGCTCTTTGTTATTTCGCATCATTGTCATCTTTAAAGAAAATATTATCTTTTTTTGCATAGAGCAAAACGTGGAGGTTTCCACTATGAACTTATTTTTGGTTTGTTCTAACTAGTAAATGCAGTAGAACTAATGTCTATTCACAGTTATTTTACCTCTGATATCTTGTCGCTGTCTTTGTCTAGTCATTACACACCAAAACAGGTTAGACAGAGATACAGCGATAAATGTCAGAGGTAAAATAAATGTGAACGGACTATGGTGAGAAATTTGTTTTCACTAGTTCGACGGTCGAACAAAATAAATTGAGAAAAAAAAACTCACTATAGTTCGGCCGTTCAGAGAATGCGTTCCTGACACGTCAAAAAATCACACGTCCTGATCTTGAAAAAATGTTTTTGGCCGATATCTCGGAAACTATGTACTTAAGGGCAAAAAACATTAAGATCATTATTGTAGAAAATAAAATTTTGCATCTTTTATTTCCAGTAAACTTTTTTGTAAACTTACCGTTTACGATTTATGGACCATTTAATATTTTAAGGTCGGTAGGTCCATAGTTTCCGAGATATCGGCCAAAAACGTTATCAGTACCTACTTTCATTTTCAACAGTAAACGACGTTCTAAGTCTCCAATTGCACGGAAGGCGCTGAGCGACGTCTAGTTTTCTCTGACTGCAAGGGAGCTATATTTAGTCCTTTGTTAACTCCTTAATTACCATAGCAGACGGCTGACTGCGCTCGTTCCTTCACCTCGCAAGTATGCGTCGTGAAAAAAAACTAGCTCCATCAGCTTGTATTTTGAAGTGAAACTTCTAACAGTCACTTCCAATAAGGTTGCGTTAAACGTTTAACGCTACCATGGAGGGGGTATGAAAGCACTGTTGCGTCGAAGTTTCACTTCTTCCGCGCGGAGGGACTCCACCTGCATTTTTTTCATACGAGCATTATTTTCAGACTAATAGCTTTTGCCCGCGGTTGACCCGTGTGGTATTTTAATTTTTATGCTATCATGGGAACATTTTATTTTTATGTGATAAAAAGTAGCCTACGACACTTTACGTCTTTCAAACTATGTATGTGCCAAAAATCAAGTCAATCTGTTGCTTCGTAGCTGCGTGAAAGAGGAACAAACCAATAAAAAAATTAAAAATATTAGGGGACACTTCACACACGGCCTCTGACACCAAACCATATTATTATATATTCTTTGCCCAAATTAAGCAAAGCTTGTGAGATGGCTGCTGCTGGCTGCTGACGTATACATATTTTTAGGGTTCCGTACCTCAAAAGGAAAAAACGGAACCCTTATAGGATCACTTTGTTGTCCGTCTGTCCGTCCGTCCGTCTGTCAAGACCCTTTTTCTCAGGAACGCGTGGAGGTATGAAGCTGAAATTTATATCAATTACTCAGGTCTACTGTCCCTTGAAGCTGTGAAAAAATCAAACTTCTAAGCCAACGCAATCAAAAGATACAGCCGTTTATGCCGCAAATTTTGAAACTCGCAAGTACTCGCAAGGGAATCAAAACCTAAAGGGTACTTCCAGTCGACCTAGAATCTTGAAATTTGGCATGAAGCAACGTTTTATAGCACACATAAAGGAAAAATTCCGAAAACCTTAAATTTTTAGTTACATTACAAAATATATATTTTTTAATAAATATAGACTTATTACTTTTTTTGTCGTAATGAACGAACTTTGTAAACCTTGCAGGTTTGTACGGAACCCTCGGTGCGCGAGTCCGACTCGCACTTGGCCGGTTTTTTTTAAATATGTAACCTCAGCTCTCAGCGGTTTACAAAAGAATATTTTTGTTCGGTGTGGGATCGAAAAAATGTAACACATGGTTACACTTCTAGTTTATTTTCTCGGGTTCACAAACACAAGTAACGAAAACAGTTTATAAATCTAGAATGAGCGGAGCTCGAACAATACGACGCGTGCGCGCGGTGGTCGTCGCCGGACTGCGCGGGCGCGGGGCGAGAGCCGAGCGCGGGACAGCACCAGTGGCCCTAGTGTTGGGACTGTTCGATGTTGTTCTAATGGGTTGCCGCGCTACAAATACATATAAATTACACCCAGACACAGAGCAAACACTTATGTTCATCACATAAATGTGTTTATCCAGAAGTCAGGGTTACTAACCATAACCACTGAGCCACCGAGGCACTCAATAAACGAACAATTCTGATTTATAATATAGTAAGGATGTAGTTCGTTCAGCAATGACTTACGGCACAGAAACGTGGTCTCTTACTATGGGCCTCATTGATAAGCTCCAAGTAGCCCAACGAGCTATGGAGAAGGCCGTTTAGGCGCAGGACCATTTTAAGGGTTCCGTACCCAAAGGATAAAAACGAGACCCTGGTACTAAGACTCCGTTGTCCGTCCGTCCGTCCATCTGTCTGTCACCAGGCTGTATCTTATGAACCGTCATAGCTATAGGTACAGTTGAAATTTTCACAGATGATGTATTTATGTTGCCGCTATAACAACAAATACAAAATAATATAAATATTAAAGTGAGGCGCATTCATCAAATGTGTTTTTTACTTTTTTTCAATAATAATTAGGCAACAGGAAGACGCTTAAAATGGAGCTAAAGTGGCCTAATACGCCATCCCATGCGGTACGGAACCTTTCGTGCGCGAATCTAACTCGCACTTGGCCCATTTTACTACTTATACTTTTTATCGCGAATTAGTCCACGCTTGGTCATCAACTCGCCTGATGGTAAGCGACGTTGTGGTCGAAGATGACGCACGCAGACTTAGAAGATAAACAAAAATTGTTTTCCTGAAGGAAAACCGTTTCTGTTCAATTAAATCAACGGTTTTTCTAGAATTTGGTAGCTTAATTTTTACCTAGCAACACTTATCACAAGGCACTCATTACAAGTATTTTTATTCTATGCTTGTTGTTTACGAAATTGGTAACAAGAATTGAGAAAATAATATTTTATCAAGATTTCGATAAAAACATGGGATTACGTGGGTTCTGTATTTTTGTGTAAATGTTTTATTTGTTTACGAAATCGCTAAGACTAATTGAGAAAATTAATATTTTATTAGTAGATTTCGATAAAAACATGGGATTACGTGGGTTCTATATTTTAATATAAAATATTTTGATGTTTGAACATCTCATAATTTGAGTTCATCATCATCATCATATCAGCTGTAGGGTTTCTACGGTTGGATAAAAGGCTTTTTCTATGTAAATAATTATATTTTCCACCAAAAACTTCGAGCAAAGATCTACAGAGCCACTGTCCCTAAGTGAAAGTAAGAAAAAATGTCCGAGCGCCGTCATACATACCGACTTAGATATTTACATTAAATAATTCACAATAACCAGTTCGAATCTCGACGCTATGTCACCTAATTAGTGCTTGTAACCGAGCACTTTGGCATCGCGCGGCGATGTAGTCGGCTTGCAATCGCCTTACGACTAACTAAAAAGCCTGCACTACGTAGCTGGTGCAAGGTTTTAGCTCGGACACTTTTTTTCCACGATTGTGACTATAGATATTTGTTCGAAGACCAAAAATGACACCACCGACTTCAATCGTGTACAATATTCGAATAGTTCGCTCGGATCAATGTAGGCATGAACAGGATCAAAAATGTACAGTATACATAGATTACCTTTATTTTCATAACTTATAAAACACTGAGTTGTCATTCAATACTAAATACTACACAAAATAAAAATCCTACCCACATTTTGATTTTTGATAATGTTTCAAAAATATTTTAATATTGAAATTAACGTGGTTCAATCTTACACATTTTATACTATATATAAAAACTTAAATTAAAAATTTAAAAAACCCCCGACAGACTAGACAGAGTCCTACCACTGATAAAATATCTTATCTTTCATTTGACAACAATTTCGGGCACATTTGTAGAATTTGTCGGCGCGCGAGTTGAATGCAGAGCTTAGGAATGCGAATGTCTCCCCCCGCTATCCGCACGCCCAACCCGCCCAGGCGCGTGAGGTGGGGCGTGCGGATAGCGGGGGGAGATGCTCCCGCTCTTTACCTCAGACCCCGACTGCATTCAACTCGCGCGCTATCTGTAGATAGATGAATTAAGATAAAAGAGGTACAAATATAAATGGAGAGCAATTTCCCCATTTACGCTTTGCAGATGATATTGTGTTACTCGCCGAAGATCATGACAATTTACAACAGATGCCAAAAGTGTTGGACGAATCTAGTACCTAAAGAAATAGGTCTACACATGAACACGACTATATGTAGTATAATCGCAGGGGTTGCTTTGTGGCGAGCCGTCGGTGAGTGGCGACACCGCGAACCCTGATTCCCTGGGGCTAAATGAGACCCCTGACTCCTCTCTTGCCTTAACCGGCTGGCTTGCAGAGGAAATCGCAAGAGCTAAGAACCTAAGCTCCAGGGTGCAAATGTTAAAAGGCATAACGCCGCGAGTAGCTCTTAGTGAACGCGCAGCACACCTCTCGACACCCGACATCCGTCCACACCAAAGTTGCCCCTGCGGCGCTTACGGTAGCCTTTATGGGGGGCCCACTTAGTGGATGGCAACTCACCACCCGCCTAAATATTGTGAGACGAGTCATTACTTGGCAGGTGCCGCACCTCATTCCATAGACCAGTTCATTATCACGTAATATTTCATTCCAATAGCGTAGAACTGTACAAATGTTCTGTTTTTTTACAATTTTCCTCTTCCTACCATCCAAAAACAATGTTTATTATAATATTTTGTTTGTAAAAGGGCCTCTCAATGTTGGCCATGGCTCCATTGATGCCCTTCAAAAGCCCGGGCCTAGCCCGTGATTTGAAAACTGAAAAAATGTTATAGTATAAAATGTTTTAAAAATAGCTTAGCCGATTTAGATAAAATTTAAATAAATAGAATAGAATAAATAGAATAACCTCTGAAGTAAAATCTACCAAACAAAAAAAGAATCATCATTATATAACTGGCGGAGTAATCACGTAACATACATAAATAATCGGCCAAGTACGAGTCGGACTCGCGCACGGAGGTTTCCGTACTGTATGCGAGCCCCCCTTAAATATCTATTTTATTTTAATTTTATTAGTTATTATTGAAGGGAATATAAAACGAAATATTCTGTGAAAATTTCAAGCATCTACCAGGTACCATTATTAATATAGAGCGAAAAACGTCTAAAAATTCAGGTTTGTTGTATGGGAGCCCCCCTTAAATATTTATTTTATGTTGTTTTTATTTGTTGTTATAGCGGCAACCGAAATACATCATCTGTAAAAATTTCAGCTGCCTAGCTATCATGGTTTATGAGATACCGCCCGGTGACAGACAGACAGACGGACAGACGGACAGGCGGATAGACGGACAGACGGACATCGAAGTCTTAGTAATAGGGTCCCGTTTTTCCCTTTGGGTACGGAACCCTAAAAATAACAACCGGGCAAGTGCGAGTCAGGCTCGCACACCGAGGGTACCGTAAATATACTGAAAATTGCACAAAATTGGGAATTAAGTTGTTAAAACCTTAGTGCGTAATTAAAGTCATCGATAAAAGTAATTTTTATTACTTTTCTCGTTGTACATCGAAAATTACACATAATAATCGTCCAAGTACGATTCAAACTCGCGCACGGAGGGTTCCGTACTGTATAGGAGCATCGCTTAAATATTTATTTTATTTTAATTTTATTGTTTATTATTGAAGTGAATATACAACTAATTATTCTGTAGAAATTTCATGCATCTACCTGTTACCATTTTAAATATCTCGCGAAAAACGGCTAAAATATCAGGTTTATTGTATAGGAGTCCCCCATAAATATTAATTTTATTCTGTTTTTTAGTATTTGTTGTTATAGCGGCAACCGAAATACATCATCTGTAAAAATTTCAGCTGCCTAGCTATCATGGTTCATGAGATACCGACAGACAGACAGACAGACAGACGGACAGACGGACATCGAAGTCTTAGTAATAGGGTCCCGTTTTTCCCTTTACCTTTTGGGCACAGAACCCAAAATGATAAAAAATCTGTTTTAGCTGGTGCTAATGAAACTCTTTCATATGAAACCATACCAGATAAGCTCAACCTATTCCTTCACTTCGTTTGAGCTCATATGTTTTGTGTTTAGGCCCCATTATTTTATGATTAAATTAAAAATGTGCGGTTTTCAGATTTATTCCAATAATAGCGACCCGCCGCGGCTTCGCACAGGTGTATTACATATATAAACCTTCCTCTTGAATCACTGTATCTATTAAAAAAAATGCATCAAAATCCGTTGCGTAGTTTTAAACATATAATCTTAAATAGGGACAAACAGACAGGGAAACGACTTTGTTTTATACTATGTAGTGATGATGAGTACTCTAAACAATGTTCTTTTTGTTAAATTTCATAGTTATATGTCAACGGGAAATACCCTAAAGGTTTTGATTCCATTGTGAGTGTCGAAATCCTTACTTCCTTACTATATCCTTACTAATATTATAAATCCGAAAAGTTTGTTGGTTTGTTGGTTTGTTACTCTTTCACGCACCAACGGAGCAACGGATTGACTTGATTTTTGGCATGGACATAGTTTAAAAGGCGGAAGGAGCTTTAGGATACTTTTTATCCCGAAAAATTGCATAGTTCCTGTAGGACAGGACAAAAACCATCGAAAGCGAAACTGTCGCCACTATCACAAAGACGCTAAGTGATTAATTCCTCTATGACGCTAATATGGACTAACGAAACGTCACAGCCAAACGTAATTAGATGACAGGTGACATTGACTGCAGACTTTTATAAATCACAAGTAGCATGGCAAGGGGACAAATTGTTTTTCCACCATTATATCCCCTTGAAGAGGAAATAAAGTATGGATTGAAAATGACAACTGACATTAAAATAGGAAAAAATGTTATTTTCCCTCTGCATGCCACATGTTACTATGACGTTTAATACCAGGCCGTCATTTTGTCTGACATTAAAAATATTTTTAAATCTTCTATCATTAGAGGTTTAACATGTTTCTTTATTCTACCTTTATGGTACAGAATCATCATACTTTTATATTATCAATCCGAAAAGTTTGTTGGTTTGTTCCTCTTTGACGCAGCAACGGAGCAAAAGATTGACATGATTTTGGATACCTATGGTTTAAAAGACAGAAAGTGATAATAGGATACTTTTTTATCTCGAGAAAATTCGTGATTCCCATGGGATAGGACAATAACTGTTTCTCAGCAATGGAGCAACGGATTGACTTGATATTTGGGGTGGGCATAGTTTGGAAGACGGAAAGTGACATAGGATACTTTCCATCCCGAAAAAATTGTGGTTCCCGTAGGACTTAACAATAAATTTTTGTCAGAAACGGAGCAACTTGCCTTGGCTTATTGCATGAATATAGTTTGAAAGAAGAAAAGTGACATAGGCCACTTTTTATCGCAAAAACTTTAACAGTTCCCGTAGGATAGGATAAAAACTAAGTGAGCAGGCTGCGGTAGCAGCCGTCTAAGCGCCAGAAATAACCTGTCATGGCAAGTTTAGGACGTTCCTACATTTTTCGCACTCCTTCGCGGCACTCAACAGCGCTAGCCCAGACTCGGGCTCCATAACGGAGCTTGCGCTCTCGCCATAATGACGGAGTGTTTCGGAGCACAAGACACATCGTCATCCACCACTCGGGACTAACCAGTACTGAACGTCAGACAGCATTGAAACGCCCTGGTCCCAGTGCAGCGGGTCAGTCATAGTAGCCCAGCGCCTGCCTCTTCAACTGCAGAGGGCAGTGAGAACGGCCATCGCGATACCGACACCTCTCTTCCCCTGCAGCCACACTGCGTCTGCCAACACGTTGACGGCCTAGCGGAAGGTAGGGTAAGTAGCGGCACCCACACTACCAGTTCCATATATCCCACCGCGGCCCCTAATCCTCGGCTGTCATATCAGAGTCCAGGAAGCAGCCTTGCTTTATGAAACTAAGAAAGGTTATTCCCAGCAAGTAACTGGAGATAGAGAGACAGAAAAGAAGCCACACCCAGCGCAGCAGGAGGAGCTGGAGTTCATATGCCTAGCAGACGGAGCAGCACTAGAGCAAAATCTTAACAGAGAAATTAACATATTTACAGACGGCAGCAAAATTAAAGGGAAAGTTGGGGCGGCATTATCCATTTGGGATGATGCCGCTGAGATCAGTACCCGCAAGCTGAAATTGGCCGATTGGTGCTCCGTGTACCAGGCCGAGTTATTGGCACTTCTTTAGGCTACCGAAAAAGCAAAAATCTTTTGTGACTCCAGGTCTGCACTGGAAACGGTAGTTGTCGTATCTTCCCTCCATCCCTTAGCAGTAAATTCAAAGCTTACATAAAGTTACTACACGCACAAAATAAAAAAGTGAAACTTTATTGGATTAAAGCGCACGCGGGGATGGAGGGAAATGAGAGAGCGGACCAGCTAGCAAAGGAAGCAGCACTGCACTCGAAGTGCAGACCTATTTACGATAACTGCCCCGTTTCATTCGTCAAGCGAGAAATCCGAAAGGACTCTCTTGACGAGTGGAACCGGCGGTATCAGGATGGACACACAGCGGCGGTAACCAAAACATATTTTCCGGATGCAAGGGCGGCATACAAGATCGTAAGAGAAATAGCACCAGTGGGAATCATAACTCAAGTGCTGACGGGGCATGGTGAGTTTTCCCAATACTTACATCGATTTAAGTTGAGGGAAAGCCCATCGTGCATCTGTGAGAATCCACTGCACATAATCTTGGAATGCCCAGTTTATGGAAAGCAGAGATTTGATTTAGAACAAAAAACTGGAATTAATCTAACACGTAAAAACCTTAGAAACAATTTTATCGAATTTTTGCAAATATTTGTGAAAAAGCAATAATTAGGAACAAGTAGGTATAAATTTTGCTGTACCATTATAATGTTTATTATAACTGCAAACAGCCAAAAACATTGAAATATAGGTATAGTTTTTATTCATTTGTAATTAAGACCCCTGATCATGTCAGGGATATTTCGCGATATAATAAAAAAAAATCCTCGGATGCAGCGTCGCAAGAGCGGCACTGCAGCCCGCCTAAGTTGCGACACTCCTCATAAGGCATGCAACCTACCGGCCATCCTCTCAGCTGCTTTAGTTAAAAGCGGCTGAACCTCGAGTGCCAGCCTCTAACTAAGCTTCCTTGGGGGAAAAGACCCAAAGAAGAGGGAGACTTAGAGCGCCGCCTTTTCAGCTGCCTCAGACCTCCCCCACGACAAAGCGGGAATACACGGGGGGGTTGTGTATACACTCCAACCGTAACTTAACCAACAAAAGCATTCCTCTAAGGTATTTTGATATTTGTCGGTTAGGTTAGGTTTCGCAGCCGACATAAACATAAGCCAAAATCAAAATATAACGCGGGCGAAGCCGCGGGTAAAAGCTAGTAAAATATAAAAATGTTCACGGCATAAATAGCTCTAAAGTTCGATTTTTTTCAAAACTGTAATATACTACCATAATACATAGGTTTAAATTCCATTATGATATCTTTACGCGTTGACGAGTTATAAGGTCTTGACACACAGACTGAAATACGGACAGACGGACAACAAAGTAATCCTATAAGTATCCGGTTTTTTCCTTACAGAAACCTAAAAATTTACAGTCGAATTGAGAACCACCTTTTTTTAAAGTCGGTTTAAAACTAACTTTGTTGAGTTGAGAAACACCTAGGCAAATTATTGCCAGTTAGAGCTACCACCAGCCGAGACGTACCTAATTCGCTGAATGACTTGATTTGCACCTTCCGGACTCGTTGAGTCTGGGGCTACGACTCAATTGGTCCCTCTGGTTGAGAGGCTCGAGAGGGTCCAAATTGTAATAAGTATTACTCACACGACGAAAAACAGATTCAGGTCGAAAAGGTCTCGAGTGGAGACCACGTATCGGCAAACGCAGCGTAGGGCGTCCACCCACAAGGTGGACGGATGGCGTCATTAAGACCGCAGGATGCAAGCCGCTACCAACCGGTCTTATTGGAGATCTATAGGGGAGGCCTATGTCCAGTAGTGGACGTCTTATGACTGATGGATGGATGGATTGACACGACGAAAAACTGATATGCATTCGTTTTTAGCTACTTAGTTATAGTATTAAAAAAAGCCATGGTGGTCTAGTGATAGTGACACCCGTCTGACAATCATGAGGTCGTGATTTCAAATCCCGTTCCTAAAATAAAATGTACCTAAAATTATCTCGTTGTTCTACAGAAAACCCGAAAACAGTGGTCGATTCACAGTCCTCACGTATGCGAGAAACTCTCTTGAGTATTTTTATTATTTCATGAAGAAACTCGTGCCCGTAATCTAAGTTTAGCCACAAATAAAAAGTCAAATTCAAATTCAACTATACTACCGGTATAGAACACGACTACTACAGAACTATGCTGCATGCGAATAGAACTCTAATTTATTCCTGATCTGCTAGACAATGATATGCCAGGTTCACAGACATATACTCGTAGGTGGCTCCGTCCTCGCTATTATTTATTGTCAAGAGACACATGCTGCTGATGTCTTCATCATCAGTACATAGTATTCACTTTATTATTATTCACTTTAAAATTATTAAAATTCACTTAAGATTATTCACTTATAAATTAAAAATTTAAAAAACCCCCGACACATTGACAACCATTTTGGGCACATTTGTAGAATTTTGGTTCTTCCATTCCCACTTTAATCCACCGTAACTCTTAAACGGCTCAATCGATTTTTATAAAACATAGCTAAGAACACTCTCGATTAAGTCTCCTTTCATCCAAAAAAAACTAAACTGAAATCGGTTCAGTGTTTCGGGCGCTATGATGCCACAGACAGACAGACAGATAAACAGACACGTCAAACTTATAACACCCCTCTTTTGCGTCGGGGGTTAAAAACAAAGTCGCTTCCCGCTGTCTGTCCCCATGTATGCTTATGTTTCTTTAAAACTACACAACGGATTTTGATGCGGTTTTTTTCAATAGATAGAGTGATTCAAGAGGAAGGTTTATATGTAAAATACACCTGTGAAAAGCCGGGGCGGGTTGCTAGTGTTCTATAATAAGCTGTCAAGTGCGTGTCGAGATGGTGACGATTATAACTATTCTAAATTTTATTGTCTATAATGTGTAACTGGCGTAATTTTTATAAATTGTGTACCTATAGGAGAGTCCATCGGCTCCTAAAATACAGTTTCTAACTAGTTTAGGAGCCTTTGGGTAAATTATTCAGACTATTGTAAACTTATGCCCAAATAAACAATTTTATTTATTTTATTTATAATGATGATAATTACCGATTTTGTAATGTCATAAGACGGTTGAGTGCTAGAAAAACATAATTGGCTAGAAAATATATTTGTGAGGTCAATGACCTCTGAGCTATGTCTAGCACATAGCTCAGAGGTCATTGACCTCACAAATATATTTTCTAGCCAATTATGTTACTTTATCTTAAGAAGCTCGAGAAGAAGCTTCGATCTTACTTTATCTAATTGTGTACTGTGTAACCTTTTTTAAGTTGGCTAAGTTGTGTGCGGTTATAATTGGACCTTAGGTTCAAAATGTTGTACTAAGTCTATTATTGTTATCTAATGTTAACCTACTGTCTGTAACCGAACCTATTTAAATAAAACAAAATAAATATGAAGTGGCTCAGTGGTTAGTAACCCTGACTCCTGAATCAAAGAGGCGCGGGTTCGATCCCCACCCAGGGCATGCATTTATGTGATAAACATAGATGTTTGCTCTGTGTCTGGCTGGATGTTATTTAGGTACTATCTTTATAATTGTACGTATTAAAAAAATTTATATGTAGTGTATCAGTCTCTGGCAGCCATATCACAAGCTTTGCTTAGTTTGGGGTCAGAGGCCGTGTGTAAGATGTCCCCTAATATTTATTTATTTATTTAAATTTATCTGGCTTTGTAGATTTGTTGTAGTTACTAAAATTGCATGTATTAGGTACTTTGATGTATAATGAATGTTGGTGGTTGTTGCAGGTCATTTCCTGTACCTTCCGGTGGACCATACCATGGAGAACATGGTCATCAAATCGCCACCCTTCCACGGCCTGTGGGAGTTCTGCAAGGTACCTTTATACTAGGAAACTATACAGTGTTCCATCCATCCATCCATCAGCCATAAGAAGTCCACTGCTGGACATAGGCCTCCCCTATGGATCTCCAATAAGACCGGTTGGAAGCGGCTTGCATCCAGCGCGATCCTGCGGTCTTAATGAGGTCATCCGTCCACCTTGTGGGTGGACGTCCTACGCTGCGCTTGCCGGTACGTGGTATACAGTGTTATTGGTCATTAATTAGCATCCTTTTAATACAGCGTTTCCCAAATCTCAATAAATTTCCCTAGAATGTATTTAAAAGTGAAATCAGCATATTGATACCTAACTAATATTTATACTTGTTTGCATATTTACACAATATCTCCTCTGAGGTAAAGAAGATATAATAATACTACGTATCTAAGGTCCAAGTCTCGCGGGTGGCAGTGCGCGCACCATTTACATAGTTAATTAATAATTATGTTAAGACCAGTTTAATTATTTTATTAAATCTTGAATGAAAGAAAATATTTTTATGAAGTTGTAGAACAAAAGATGTTTGTTTTGATGTACAAAATTTGCCCTTAAATTGTTGCTGATTGAGTACCAGTAACCCTGTATATTATTCATCATCATCATCATCATTATGACCATTATGACCCTTTTATTGGAAACCTTTATACGGGGACCCTTTATACGGGAACCCTTTATACTGGGACCCTTTATACTGGGACCCTTTATACTGGGACCCTTTATACTGTGGCCATTTATACTGGGACCCTTTATGCTGGGACCCTTTATACTGGGACCCTTTATACTGTGGCCTTGTTTACTATGAACCTTTATACTATGACCCTTTATACTATGACACTTTATATTATGACCCTTTAAACTGTAACCCTTTAGACTATGGCTCTTTACACTATCACTCTTTATAATGTGTCTGTTTATACTAAGACACTAAATATTATGACCCTTTATATGATGACTCTTTAAACCGTAACCCTTTATACTATTACTCTAAATATTATGATCCTTTTTACCATGACCCTTTATACTATGGTCCTTTGTACTATGAACCTTTATACTATAACCCTTTATACTATGACTCTTTTTACACAATAGGCATTTATTCGTTAAGCGAAATAAAAAAAAAGTAACTGAAGGGATTTACTTATTCTGTAAGTTACCATCATCAGGGATGATTTATATTAGAACGGGCTGTACGTGACGGGCGCGGATGTCTTAGGTACTCCGTCCGGGCTCATCCCGGACACGGCCCGTTCTAAGATAAATAATCCCAAACACAATTCATTAATGTAAACCTTTTCCACCAGTTCGAAGCCAAGCTGCATCAGAGCAAGATGCAGAACGGGAGCATCAAGCTGATATCCGAGTCGACGGACTCTGGAGTCCAGTGGATCCTGCAGGAGGTGGCCGGGAACAATTTCGAGATGTAAGTATTTTGGATCCAATCCTCTTCCAATCTTAAATCAGTCTTGATAACAAAATAGGAACATTTATTTAATTTGTAAACCAGCGGACTCGGGATTCCAGCGGACTCTGAAGTCCAGTGGACTCCGATGGAAGTATCTGGGACTTATTTTGAGATGTAAATAAGTATTTAGGGTCGAATCTTTTCCCTATCTTATCAGCAGAACAGACATGATTACAGAATAGGAGTTACGTTATTTTCTGAGCCAGCAGACTTCGGAGTCCAGCGGACTCTGGAGTCCAGTAGTATGAATTTTGGATCCAATCTTCTTTCGATCTTAAATCAACAGTAACTATGACAATAATTAAAAACAAAATAGGAGCATCAAGTCAATTTCTGAGCCATTTTCTAATCCAGCGGACTCTGGAGTCTAGTAGATCGTGTAGGAGGAGTAGTGTGGAGATATAGCATTTTGGATTTCATCCTTTGGCTAGTTTCTAGTAGCGAAAGTAAATATTTCGACAGTAAAACTTTGAAAATCACTTATACAGGGTTATTTCTAATCAATTAGCATCCTTTTAGGGGCTTATTCTGTACATCAAAACTAACAACTTTTGTTCTACGACTTTTACTAATTCTCAAAAAAAAGTTGTTCTTCCATAGAAAAATATCGTTCACCCACAACAAAATGTATGGAACAGCTGTTTTTTTTTTAGTTTTGACAAAAGTCGCAGAACAAAAGTTGTTAGTTTTAATGTACAGAATAAGCCCCTAAAAGGATGCTAATTGATTAGAAATAACCCTGTATAGGGTTATCTCTGCTTGCCCTGTACTAAGCCAAAAAAGGGGTGATTAAGACCATCATTGTGATTTTTTTACATGAGTCCAACCCGGAAATAGAGAAAAGTATCAGCTGTTCCATACAAAATTTAAACTCTGAATCCACATAATAAACAAAATAAATTTGCCGATTCCTTTATTGGACTTTCTTCCTTTCTATTTCAGCTGGCACCCCTTCCGGTTCATGATCGGCAGGATCACTCAAGAAGTGCGGATCATCATCGAGATAACTCGTCCCAACTATGTCTACACCAACCAAGCCCTGCCCCACATCGCTATAGACAACATTCGTTTGATAGAATGCGTTCCTGAGCCTCCAGTGCCTAATGGGACCTGCGTGCCTGGACAGCTCAAATGCCAGATTATGAGGGTAAGTGGATCCACCAACCCTCCACCCACCAACCATGAAGCCAGCGTGGTGGATATGACCCAATCACCCTTCGTAAGCCTGAGACCGACACGTTACAGTACAAAGGGTAAGTGAATCCTTACAGCTGCCTTTAACAGTCTGTGATCACTGACTTCGCTTCATTCAGAGTCTGCCTCACGCAAACAAAATATTGTACACCTATTGAACCAGTCGAACTTACAGACTAGGAGATTACTGCTAGACCTTTTTATTAATAAATGGTTGGTAGAGTCTGCAGAGTCATATGCACCATCAAAGTTCGAACGAACGAAAAGGTGAATTAGTCAGGTGATCGTGTGTGTTTCATCAATAAGGGTTCATCCGTTTCAAGCTTATCAGCTCTTTTGTTAGCTACGTTAGTAATCTTTTTGCATTAGGGTTTTATTAATTTAATCTTGTGTAGCGTGTAAACAGGTTTTTAGTTAGTAATTATGGGCATACATAATTATGTTCAGCAATATACGTCTTGCGGCTGATATAATGAAAATCATTGTTACTTCAATAGTAAAAGACCTTTGTTTCTGTTTTCAGAATTATTCGTGCATCAAGCTGAGCCAGGTGTGCGATTTGGTCCGAGACTGCGACGATGGGAGCGATGAAAATCAAAATTGTGGTAAGTTAATTCTATGTGAATTCGTGACACATTATATCAGATCATCACCAGCATTCACGCATCAAGAAGTAAAAACATAGATTCTTGTTGCTTGTTTCTCTTCTTGAATTTTTAAATCGCGAATAAGTCCACACTTGAACACCAACTCGTCTCATGGTGGCCTTTTCATTGCTGTTCTATCCCGTGCCAAATAAATAAGAAACATTTAACACTAAGCTGTCTTGAGCAAGTTCATGCTAGGCTTCAATCCCAAGCTTACAGAGAGCCTTTCCTACTTCGTCTTTCCATCTGTAAGACAGATAAGACTGACCATTATTAGTGTCAGAGACCATGACACATTTTGAGTCGCTGCGCCAACATAGTTTACACTAACATAAATAGAACAGGTGAAATAGGGTCTCCCTGTATCATACCTTATGGATTCATTTTTTTTTCAGATAAAATGCCGCATGGATCGTACTGCAACTTTGAGCAAGACAACTGTGGGTTTGAAGATATACCCCAGTAAGTTTCTATTCAGAACTTTTAACTCCACTATTTCTAATAGATCTACTACTTAATTTAATAACTTTTTATTATTATTATAACCTAAAAATTTTCGTCTATAGAAAAAGTTTGCTAAATGGACACATATAAATCTAATTTACTGTGATTCTATAATTTTGTAATAGCTCCAAAAAATTGATGAAAAATGCTAGCCAAAACACAAAGTAAAAACCCCACTTTCATGACAATATTTTGGTTCGAAAGAGCTTGTATGAAGTCGGTTGAACCGATTAGGTAGATCAAAAAAATAATAATGTTCTAAACTTTGAAATTTTTTCTTTACAGACCAATCCTGAAATGGTCCCGGCACTACGGGCCAACCCCCACAGACAAGACTGGGCCAAACTACGACCACACATGCGGCCCCCCCATCCCGCGCCCCACCCAGCCCATCCCACTTCTGATCCCCGCGCACATGAACCAAACGCTCTCCCACTGTGTGGGGTACTACTTCTTTGTAAACATGAATGTTACGGGACCCAATAAGGAAAAAGCAGATTTTGCGTCGACTGCTGTTATGAAAACTGTGGTGTTCAATCCTCCACCGAAGGTCCATGGGAATATGACGTCGAAGTATTACAACTGTTGTATGGTAAGTTTCATCTTTATCTATCTCCTGAGTGACCCACAAGGGTCAATTTCACTAAGATCAGAAGGGCACTAATCAAACCTGAAATTTGAGTCGGAAGTCCAATTGCGACGAAAGATCAAGTACTTACTAAAGGGTTTTATTTTCGACAAAAAAAGTAGCCTAAGCACATAGATCTATCTCTGTCTTCTAACATATACTTTGATGATCGTCTAGCCATCGGGCTGATTCTATCTTCTATGTCTTCGTTCTTCTTATAACCACAGCCCGGACACTCCGTGATTCTTCATACAAAATCCGCTGTCTTACGCACACTACACAATTTTGCTCACATACACTATACATACGCACGACCGCTACACGGGTATTTGTGTGCAGAACGTCTATGGTTGTCAACGACGACAACGACCGTACGAATCGAATTCTGACTTACCAAGAAGTTTTAAGCAAGCCTAATACGATGTACTAGGCGCTGCAGGTCTCACATACAATCGTACATACACTTATTTTGACGAAATCACTCATTTACCTACGTAGAACATTATCTAAACACGGCCAAAGAATATATAATAATATGACACGGCACTGTTACGAAATTCACATAATTTACTCACATATTGCTGAAGTATCCAGTAATATGAACACGCACCACTTGAATATGTATATTTGTTAAAATCATCCCACAATATAAACAAAAGAAATAGTAATTAACGATTAAGTAAATCACGCGCGAAACGCACCGGTGGCGAACTGACTGAGGGAGGTGACCTACTCTGGGCCTCACTGGGTGGGGTAGCGGTAACGCGTTACGTTGCCGGTTTTTATAACTGTTTCTGGCTATGTTTGACGAATAATTGCAAAAAAATATTTTTAACCCTTGACGCAAAAAAGGAGGTTTTAAAGTTATCACAATGTTCATATTTGCCTAATCTGTAGCTTAAAATGTACCAAAGAATATAATTATAATAATACTACGTACAGTACATGTCTTGTACCAGTGTGATGAGAATCCAGTATTTTAAAAGGTATTTTTTCGGTATGCTCTATTGACTTTTTAGAATATAATTCACAATTTTAGTTGGCATATTTACAGTAGTCGTTTTTTAAATTATTGAGTAGGCATATTTTGGGAAAAGTCTAGTAAAAAGATTTTTTTGAGCATGCCTCGGAGATTTTTTTTGTTAAATGTCTATTTGGCTTGATGACAAAAAATGTAATTAGTCCGTCAGATAGATTGTTATCAAATAATGTTAGAATAAGAATATTTTTTTTTTCTTGTCAATTAAATAGCACTAAATATTATTCAAAACAAAGGTTTAAAAATTTATGATGACGGGCTATCCGTTGAGGGATGATTTATTTAGGACCGGGCGGGCGCAGGGCGGGTGCAGAACGGGTCCGGACGTGGGCCCGTACATCGCAGGTTCCAAACATTTTTAATAATTATACAAATGTTAACTTTTAATATTTATACAAATGTTCGTTTATTTACAGAAAATTTAAAAATACAAATTAACACTTATCTACTAGGTATGTGTTAGAGCAAAACAATAGAACATTCATTGTGCTCATATAATTAGGAATCAGTAATTATTATTTATTGTACATTCTAGTTAATTTGCGCCTCAAATACTGTTCCAAAAATGAACTTAAAATCGTCTACAATGCTCGCTATGAATATGTGAATATATTATGATACATAGTTTTAAAAAGTTTCACCACAGTTACAAAACATATCTTATCTACACTAATGTTGTAACATTCTACTTATGTTTCCAATACTTGACTTATAATGACTACTGTTATAGCGCAGACAACAAAACACTCAATTTAAGCAATTTCACATGATGTTATAATATCCACATCGATATCGTAAAATCTCATTATAACATCGCGCGCTCGCTCCTGATTGTATCGTATTTATTACGTAAACAAATAGTTTGAAGCGTGTACGCTAAGAGCTTAATGATCTTGCAGTACAAACTACATATTATTCCATTTGATATGATGTTTAAGTATGTTTTCGCGCAAAAATGAAAACTGGTAGATATCTACATTATGTGCATTATGAATACTATTTTTATAACGACCTATTCCTTCTTTCGTTCTTTTTCTTCCTTCCTTCGACCTATTCTATTATTTAAAGAAAAATATTAAATTAAATTCCAGTTCAATTCTATTATTTATTGCAACTTAAACATAATAATGCATTGCATATCGATACCGATATCCTGCAACAGTTGCGTTACGATAACTAATGTTTTCACGCCCATGGTAACCCCCTGTGATTGTGAGCACGATGAGCGAACGAGAGATTTTGCGCGCGAGTAGCGTCGCCACGTACGTTATGTTGGTAGCATTTACAATTCTCTATCAGCATTGAATTAGTTCCCAATTTTGGCCGCGCGCAGAATTATCTTGGCGTACTCTACGACCGTTCCGCCATTATACTTTCATGCGGAAGTGAGATAGATGCGAAATAAATTTACAAATATGAATATCATTCTAGTGTTTATAAAGTATTATGAATTCATAATAATTTGAAAGCATTATAACTAAAAGTAAACGATTTATTTTATTTGAAACAAAATATCAAGAGGAAATATCTAAAGTTGAATGACATAATTTTATGCAATATTTGTCTACATACTAAAAGTAAATAAGTAGGTACCTTATTTTATCTTTAGGGAAAGAATGAAATTTTATCTTGTCACGTAATGTTGTCATACAACCATAAACAACACAAGTCCTCCCCATTGTGACGGTTTCTGTACTTATTTTATTTTGGAGAAATCACCAGCCTGAGTGTGCAGCCCGCGCGTAGTTCACAAATTCCGTTCGATTACCGCGGGGTGGAAGTGAGGAAGACAGAAACGGGTGGGGGGTAACGAGTGGCCGTTCTATACGTAGTATTATTATATATTCTTTGTTATAACCTAACATCCTACGCTGCGCTTGTTGGTCGTGGTCTCCGTTCGAGAACTTTGCAGCTCATAGTTTTAAAGAAGAAATGTAGTATTTAGGCATAGTTTGAGCAGGTTTGTCAGTAATCACTGAAGTTAACCAACGTTCGGCACGGTCAGTCTTTGGATGGGTGATCGCGGATGGCATGTGCAACTGAGCGCTACTGTGGCTCGGATTAGGCGTTAAATTGTAGGTCCCGGTTATTTTAACCATTTAGCCACGTGACCCTTCGTGGTTAGGGCTACGTCTTGCAGTAGAGTGTTAAAAATAGGGTCTTACAGTACAGCCACGTCAGAGGTCTTCAGGCGGCCTAAAATTCTGATACCAGGGCGAGCCAGCTGACCTATATAAAACGTACCTACTTCACTACATAGTATAAAACAAAGTCGCTTCCCGCTGCCTGTCCTCCTGTATGCTTATATCTTTAAAACTACGCAACGGATTTTAATGCGGGTTTTTTTATAGATAGAATGATTGAAGAGAAAGGTTTACATGTATAATAAGCACACCTTTGCGAAGCCGGGGCGGGTCGCTAGTACTTTACCTATATAAGCTAACCGCAACTCATGTTTTAATTTCTAGATCCGGTTCTACTACCAGCAAAACGGCCGTAACTACGGCTCACTAAGCGTTGACGTGGTGGAGATCACCGGCCGGGGAAACATCTCCACCTCGCTGTGGTTCTCCACCAAGGACAAGGGGGAAAACTGGTACCGAGCGGCCATTTTTCTACCAAACATCACTAGACGGTAAGGATGAACTACGAGTGTCACTGTTAGATTCTTAACACTTTGTGTGAACTACGGCACGTACCTAGAATCTAGGGCCAAATTGGCTGGTATGAAGCTGGGTATCCTGAACAAGGTTAGGCGGTATTTCACACCGGGACAGTTGCTTACTCTGTATCAAGCACAGATCCGTTCGTGTTTGGAATACTGCTGCCATCTTTGGGATGGCTCGGCTAAGTATCAGCTCGGACTTAATTACGATGAAAAACGGTCAAACTCTGCCAGATGATGATGATGAAAATTATGTAACTGTTTTTTTTTTAATAAGGCAAATGCCATAGCTACACCGCAATATTTACAATAGATCTCACCTACTACGTACATTAAAAGCAATTGGATTCCATCATATCCATGGAAACGGAAGGTCTAAAAATTTTCATAAGAGTGCAACATGCCTAACATGCTGGCAGAATCACTATGAATGTCAAAACAATAAAATAAATATACACTTCAGGATTTTTGTTATACTGCATAAAATAAATAAATTGTATTTCCAGATATTATCTCCAATTCAAGACTCGAATGGGCATGAGGATATACTCAGATTCAGCGATAGACGATTTTTCCATGGCTCCGGAGTGTTTTGGATTGAACATAGACCCGGACGAACTTGGAGATTATAACTACTATGATCCAGTGTTCGAAGAGCAAACCACGCCTCATGCGTCTTTTGTTGATAAGCCTTGTAAGTTTTTACAATCACTCATTAACTATCATTTAATGATCATCAGATATCTTTTACTATGAAGCCAACTCTGAAAACGTGAAAAAAAATTCTGTTTACAAGCTTTTATTTACTTTCACCTGTCCAGTTGTCTGTCGGTCTGTAATGAAATCTTGCAAGTTAAATTTGATCCACTTCCCGGTTACCGATGGAGCTGAAATTTTGCATACATGTGTAAATCGCGTGACAATGCAATATTATGATGACATGATGCTGATCTAATCATGGAGCTGGAAGGTGGCCAAAGAAACTTAGCAATGAAACGACACAACCTCATTGAGTTTGGGTTCTTTGAATGTTCTTTGCGAGTAGTTTGTCTTTCAATGGTAACCAGGGTCTGATGATGGAGTTGGAAGGTTGTCATAGGAACTCTGTAATGAAACGACACAACCCTATCAAGTTTTGGCTCGTTTGATTCGTCTTGGCGAGTACTTGTTCAGTAAAAGCTTGTTTTAGACAAAATAAAGGTTGAAAATAAATGTATAATTAAAAAAGTCTGTAACTTATGTTTAAGTAAAATTACACCATTTTCTTCTCCAGTCTACCGCTTCACAACTTGCGGAGCGACCGGCCGGTTCGGTCCGAACCAGACCATGTGTGACGCGGCCTACAACAACACTCCTGTCAGTGTGACTGTCATGGCGGACCAGGATGTCCAGGGGATACAGGTGTGGGAGGCTCCTGCCGAAGGACTTTATACGTAAGTATTTATAAGACCATAAGATAAACAGTAGACCAACAGTAGACCACCAGACCTACAGTAGACCAACAGTAGACCACCAGTAAACCACCAGCAGACCACCAATAGACCAGTATACCAATAGTAGACTAGTTGACAACTTCCGAAGCGACTTGTGTGACGCGGCGTACAACAACACTCCTGTCAGTGTGACTGTCATGGCGGACCAGGATGTCCAGGCTATAGAGCATGCGACCACGAAAAGCGACGAAAAGAACTCATTTCGACGTGTGAAAAAGTGACAGTTATATACTTTGCCATAACGCTGTCTCGTTCTGACACTACGAACGAAATAATTCGTGGCGCGCATACTAGCTCGGCTGGGGATACAAGTGTGGGAGGCTCCTGCCGAAGGACTATACACGTGAGTACTGACAGTAGAGCAGTTGAGCAACAGTAGACCAATAATAGGCTAACAGTAAACCATTCAAAAAACACTAGAAGATTAACAAAAACACTCTAAATGAACTAGGATGTCATACAAGCGTGGGAGACTGAAATAGCAAATCAAAATAAGCTAAAATTACATAAATTACACTAAATATTTATAAAATGTATGAAATAAATGGGTTATACTTTTTCTTTTGTTCAAAAGTTTTTCTGCCACAGCTATGAGTATTTTCAGAAGAGTGTATGATGGGCTTAGGTCCTAATTTGTACAGTTTTTTTAACCGACTTCCAAAAAGGAGGAGGTTCTATGTTCGTGTGTTTGTTTTTTTTTGTATTTTCATCGATATTTTCGCCAATTGTAAACCAAATCCAAAAATTATTTTTTAATTCATAAGGGTGGTCTCTCGAGGTGGTCCCATTTAAATTTCATCGAAGTCAGCTAAGCCATTTTTAAAAATCAACAATATTGTGAAAATTGTATACATCAATTTGAGCAAACTATTCGAATTTTGTTCACGATGGAAGTCGGCTTTGCCATGTTTAAAAAAAATAATGATTAATGATTCATTGCAGAACTTCAGCCTACCTACGAATTTTTTCCTGCCTATTTCTTCTACGGACGTATACAGGTTGCTTCACGATGTTTTCCCTTCTCTGAAAAGCCAGTGGTGGTCCTAATTTAACTGTATACGTTTGTTACAGTATAATAGCGGTGGGTGCGAGCGGCGGGCTGGGCTCGGGCTGGGCGGGCGTGTCGCACGGAGCCACGGCCAGAGCCCTGCTGCCGCTGCACAGAGCTGAACTCATCTATATGCTCGTGGGCCAGCAAGGTCTAAACGCGTGCAAGAAGGTATGTTGTATAAAAAAGAAAATATAAATATATTATGTACGGTGAAGTAACTTAATAGTTTAAATCTTAGCGCAATATCTATAGGTACGAAGTAATTTGGTTGAGGATTAGCAGAAGTATCCCACCGCTGCGTTAATCGCATCAAGCCAAATTTAACTGACATTTGACTGATAGAGCTCTTGATGTTAGTTGTGAAATGCCTGTGCCAACCTCCTTTGGTTGAATGTTTTTCGTTAAGACATTTCTTAAATTTATTGCTTATAAATTTTTACTTTGACTTTGACATATGTATTTAATCCCTAGAATAAACTCACTTCAAAAATTTTATATGAACCTGCGAGCCTACATGTAAATCAATTTAACGGTACTTATGTTTTTGTTATATGATAAATGAAGACTTTTAAAAATTTCAAATTGATGGTACGGGTACATGCTGATGGCGGAGCAAGCTTAATGCTCTTAAAAAGATACGTTGCACGAAATATAACAGCTAATATTGTAATAATATAGTTTTGTCGAAAAGGCATTCGAAAACAATCAAACTGCCAATATATTCACGATATATTTCCTCTCTTTCAGACTCTATCAGCGAAAGAAAGCCAAGAATGTTCTCTTCGCCGCGCGAACGAGAGCATGCTATTCACGAGCAAAACGCACGAAGTTCGCAATACGCATGTGAGCGACGGTGGCGGTGGAGGTGGGGGCGCCACTTATGTGTTTTTGGTAAGTTTTTCTTAGATTTTGAAGGTTTCGCTAAATATTTTTCAACAAGTCATAGAGGAATGCAATTATTCTCCTAATTGGCTACCCAATTGTCTTGTATAGCCGATGACTATGGTTCGTTTCCTCTCAGTTGACTGAGTTTGTAAGTGCAATTTTTTAATATTATATTATAAGACCTTTATAACACTTAGTGGCAAATAAATGTATATGAATGAACTCTCGTCAAAATGTATTTATAAGGCAGCTGTTTTTTTTTGTAATTTTACAATTAGTCCTGTAGTAAAACTTGTATATAATGTTGAGCACACCTTTATCAATCGGCGGTGGTCGCCTTTTTTAATAGTCCACTGCAGCAGGACATAGGCGTACCCACGAACGGACCACATCCAATACGCTGACCCAGTGCGAGTTGGTGGATTTCCATACGCTATCGAATTTCTTCTAGGGACGTATGCAGGTTGCCTCACGATATTCTTTCACCGAAACGCCAGTGGTGTGAAATTCCGTACATCAATTCCAAAGAACTCATTGGTATGGGACTGGGATTTGCACCCATGATCTTACGATTGTAAGGTGGGTGTCACTAGCACCTGACCACTACCGGTTTTTTTTTTCATTTTATATTTTAATGTTTGTCAACAGCTGGACAAGCAAGGCGAAGCCCATCCCCTACTAGTCGCGGGCGGTGGAGGGGGGATCTCGGTGGGAATATTCCACGACGACGGCTCGCAGCACGCCAAGCCCCACACCAACTCTACACCCGAGTCTGGATACATGTACGGCCAACCGGGAAAGACTTCCGGTAAGAAAACTGTTAATACCCCTAAAGTACAGGTATCAACTTCACTACATACATACAACGCCATCTATCTTGTCACTGGAGAAACTAGCCTGCATTGTACATAAGAAATATTCGGCACGAAAAAGAAGACATCTGGTAAGCACGTGATAACAGCTTAAAGAACTACAACGTATGTAACTCAACATACATACAGTGCCATCTATTTTGTCACATGAAAAACTAGCGACGTAGTCCAGGTTTACACGTAAACTGAAACTGCAATTGTTTCCGTGTGGCTCTATATATTTATGTACAGCGCCCCTGGTGGAAACGACTAACCTAAATGTACGGAGCCACACGCGAACGCGAAAGTTTAAGTAAAATACGCAAAACCTGGACTAAGGGCTCTGGTAAGCACTTGAAAATAGCACTAAAATACCGCAACGAATGTAACTCCACTACATACAGTGCCATCTATTTTGTCGCATGAGAAACTAGCGACGCTGACGAGGCCACCCTCTTTTGGTAGCTAGGCCACCCTCTTTTGGTAGCTATCCCACCCTTTATTGTCTTGATATATATGCGTCCTCCAATGACGTTATCCTACCTTTTAATGACAAATATGTATCCTACCCTCTATTGGCAGTTACCTCACCCTCTATTAGTAGTAACCTTACCCTGTATTTGTATCTATCCCATCCTCTAGTAGCAGTCACCGTACCCTCTATTGGTATTTATCGTTATCCCACCCAATCAGGGAAGACTTCCGGTGTGGATCGTGATACCCAGTTAGCCTTAACTAAATTAACTGAACATTATATTCATTTTTACATTCAACTTATTCATAAACCTGTAATAAAACAAGATATTAGGATTATTAACCATATGTGTACACTCAAACCTGTCCATGAAGTACTCTGCCATTAATGGGCTCAATGGTGACCCCATTGCAAGACCTTTTTGTGTGTCACAGATATAGCAATCCCAGAGTCTTCAAATCACCCCATGCAGCACAAATTGGCTGCGTTTAGAAGCTATGTACATAGATTAATGACAGTCCCATTATCTCCAGAAGCCTACAACAAGGAAATTAACATAATATATCAAATAGCAGTGACAAATGGGTAAAGCAAGAAAATGATAAACAATTTAGTCAGAGATAAGAATATAAACATAGCAAGATCTAAGTTATACTCCTGCCCACCTGTGAGAGTAAATAAATATGTGGGTAGTTTGACATATTTAGGGACTACGTCAGAAAAAATTGCAAAAATACTGCGGAGAAATGATGTACACGTGGCATTTCGAACGAATCACAACATGAGACGAATGTGCAATGGGAAAGACTCCTTAGAAAAAAACAAGAAATCGGGGGTATACAAGTTAACCTGCGACACATGTAACGCAGTTTATGTGGGACAAACTGGAAGGAGTTTTCAAACCCGCTACAAAGAACTCTTAGCTGCATCTAGAAACAATCACCCACAGAAGTCGAATTTTGCGAAACATTTATTAGGAACTGGACACGATTTGGATAACAACAACACTTTTGAAATTCTACATGTATGTGAAAAAGGTTTTCGCTTAAATGTTTTGGAGCATTTAGAAATAATGAAACATCAAAACACACACAACGAGTTGCTGAACGATCAAACTACCGTCACATCGCCTTTACTTCGGTGCTTCACGACGAGTATATAAGAAGCGCCGGCGCGGTGAGCCGTCATTCTTGCGAGTGAGCTCGAAGAGTCAACACGTCCTGAAGATGCCTCGTTTAGAGGCGAAACACGTGTCGAATAGAGTACAGTAAGAATAGGGGTGACTAAGTATTTTTTCAACTATTTTATACCATTTTTTATAAAAAATAAATTATATTTGTAATTTTTAACATATTAATTAAATATTATTTTCAGGTTCACTACATTTTTTAAAGAGATCACTAATCACTATTTTTGTTACAGGTTTAATTATTTTTTATTAATTTTAACGGATTAATTATAAATTTGTTTCAGGTTCATTAATATTTTGTAAACATACCTAAGCCTAACCTAACATTTTTTTTTTCTCTCCAGCCTGACCTAACCTTAGCCTAACCATAGTCGAACCATGATACAGGTTGATGATTAATTACTAATTTTGTTTGTGATTTAATTTGGATTTTGAATGGTAACTATATAACGTTAACTTATATGACTACGACAGAGCGGCAATACACTAAATATTTATTCAAAACAAGAATTCATTTTTTTTTTAATCGGGCAAAAGTGCCTTTATTAACTACAACAAAACTACATTACTACTACATAAAAAACATGTAGACTTATGAAGATTCAGCTGTTCGGAGAGCTACTAGTAGTTATTTTCACCATTAATTTGTTGTCATTCCAGGGGCTGGTGGCGGCTGGGTGCCGCGCCTGGGGCCGATAACTCCTGGCTTCGAGCTGGTGCGAGGAGAAGCAGTGAAAGATGGGGGCAGGGGGGGCGCGGCCTGCTCCGGCGGCGCGCATGGAGGGTTCGGCGGTGGGGGCGGGGGGTGCTTGCGGGGCGGGGGAGGTGGAGGGTGGTTGGGTAAGTTGAATACTTAGGAAAATTAGACTTTAGGTTGACGAAGGTAGATGATGATGATTGGTTGATGGATGCCCAACAGGGTTTTCTGCCTGCCCTGTACTAAGCCGAAAGAGGATGATTAAGGTCATCATAATGAACAACTTTTTTTATGATGACAACCAGGAATTCATGAAAAAATCAGCTGCTCTATACAAAATTGCAACTCGGAATCGGCAGAATGTATGAAACACCTGTTTTTTAGAATTCCGGGTTGGCCTCATAATAAAACTTGTGCACGTAAGAGTGGTCAGAATCACCTTCTCTCAGCTTAAGACACCAGGTCTGGATAACCCTGTATTGCCATATTCAGTAGAGCTCATCACCATTTTGTTTTGTCAGGAGGCAACACAGAAGGTGAAGGCCAACATGGTGGTGGAGGCTGGTCGTACATCGACAGCTCCCGAGCCATCAAGGAGTACAGCGAAGTCACCGTGGCCGCCAGGACTGGCCCGGGGGAGGTGCTCATCATACCTGCTATACACGTAAGTATAGGAGAACATTCCCCTTTTTACAGGATAGGTGGGAGGAGATGAGGGTAGAAGGACAGGAGATCAGGTGAAAGCTGAGTTCTAGAATAATGTCTTGTTGATACAGTGAAGTAGACATATTTGTTTCATCTGTACCAGCCTTTTTAATAGTCCACCGCAGGACGTAGGCTTATCCACGAAGGATGATTGGGCCATTTCCACCACGCTGGCCTAGTGCGGGTTGGTGGATTCACATACGCCATGGAATTTCTTCTACAGATGTATGAAGGTTGCCTCACGATGTTTTCCTTTTTTAAAAAAGCCAGTGTTGTGAAATTCCGTACATAAGTTCCAAACGAAACTCATTGGTACGGGACCGGGATTTGAACCCACGACCTCAAGAATAACAGACCAGCGTACAAACCACTAGACCAACTCGGCTTTTGCCCATTTGATAAAGAGTTGACAAATTAATAATAGAAACTTTCTTATCGACTACTTTATTCTTCATAAATGGAGACGTTATACGCTTGTTTACCAGTACGTGCTATTCCTCCATCGCGCATCCATCATACGCTGTATTATTCATATATTTATTTTAGTCGTGTCTTGTTAGCTTTGGTAAACTTTGATTCGTCAATGCTCTGTCTTTGGTATTTTACGTTCTGTATCTTTGGTAGGCTTATACTTTGCGGTGGAGTATTGCTGACACGATTGGATAAACATATTGATTTGGTCCAGGACTGCGGCTGTGACTACCGCTGCGTGTCGTTGAACGAGTTCCGCAGCATAGTTCGCTGCTACTGCCCCGCCGATGGATGGATCGCCGACGCCCACGATCCCACCAAGTGTATCCGTAAGTATGACGTCACTTATTCTTGTGTTTTACTACGAGTTCCACAGCACAGTCCCCTGCTACTGCCCCACCAAATGGATCACCGACGCTCACAACTCCATCAAGTGTATCCGTAAGAATGACTTCAGTTATCCTTGTGTGTTTTACTACGAGTTCCGCAGTACAGTCCCCTGCTACTGCCCCGTCGACTGGATCACCGACGCTCACAACTCCATCAAGTGTATCAGTTAGTATGACTTCAGTTATCCTTGTGTGTTTTACTATGAGTTCTGCAGTACAGTCCCCTGCTACTGCCCCGTCGACTGGATCACCGACGCTCACAACTCCATCAAGTGTATCAGTTAGTATGACTTCAGTTATCCTTGTGTGTTTTACTACGAGTTCCGCAGTACAGTCCTCTGCTACTGCCCCGTCGACTGGATCACCGACGCTCACAACTCCATCAAGTGTATCAGTTAGTATGACTTCAGTTATCCTTGTGTGTTTTACTACGAGTTCCGCAGTACAGTCCTCTGCTACTACCCTGCCGACTGGATCACCGACACTCACGACCCCCACCAAGTGTATCCGTAAGTACCTATGACTTCACTTATTCTTGTAAGTATCTGTTTTTGTGCTACTATTATTAGTATACATTAAATTTGCAATGAATAAGAGCCAAGGAACTTTGTTAACTACATCAAAACATACATCTTCTTAAGCTCTTTATGCACGAAAAACAATTGGATCATCCATTAAAGAGACAAAGACCCTTGAAAGTCTAGAAACCCTAGAAACATCCTTGCTCACCCCAGAAAAAATGAGTTTTTGTTTTCTGGGTTGTGCAAAAATGGGCAGTTATTCCAACAGAAAAATTCTACCTATGCCAATACTTCTTGTATATTAATACCTACTTTACATATATGATGTTTGATTGCTCTCTCAATAGGCATGGTGACTGGGTAAAAAAATCAACAAAATAATTAGTCCGTGAGTTAGATTATCAAAAAATATTGGACACGTATTTTTTCTTTTGTTAATCAAACAACAAATTACAAAGATAAACCTTGTCAAAGTTTGGGAGTGGGGGTCGTGACGTGACGTCACCTCTCTTACAGAAGTCTATACATTTGTATGGAACTAGTGACGTCACGCGGAACTTTGACGGGCTATATCTTATTCCATTTTTGAAAGAAAAATACGTGTCTAATGTTTTATGATAGACTGTCTGACGGACTAATTATATTTTTTAGTTATCATGGCTATTCTACAAATATCTGATCAAATACTATAATTCCAGTGTCAGACGCGTGGCCGAGTGTTTCCTGGGTGGTGGTGATCGTTCTGTCAGTCGCCATGTTGGTTTGCGCCCTCGCTGTGCTCTGTGTGTGTCTTTACCTATGTGAGTATACATATTTTAATATCTTGTTTTGATTATTATTTTATGATTGTTATGTTTATTATTCTGCCCTTCTTATGGTAAACAAAGTATGAGTCTTGCGACGTGAAAACGCAACCTTCTGTCTCGTCATAAGGTTAAGATTTCAGATCACGTCGTACAAGTGCAGTATTCCTCTCATCATGTTCATCATCAGTGTTATCATTATCTAGTCAGTATGTGTAGTCAGGATTTTTTTGTTCTTACTAAAACTTCGACGTGTTGGTTTGCGCTTCCTGTGTTTACACACCTATTTGAGTGTATTGTAGCGAATAAATTCGCTACATTCGCTACAAGATAGCTAAGCCACGAATTCTTCCGCCCGCCAATCACAGGGGCGTATCACCGCGCCTCAGCCAATCAGAAGCCGAAGCCTGCATCGCGCAAACGAAATATTCAGCGACGGCCGAACCATACTAAGACCAAATGATACACTGTCGGATAGCTATCCCCGAGCACAACACCTCGCTCGGTGGAGTACTCCTTTGTGAGCGGTTATCCAAACATCATCATCGTGTGGACGACCTCATAGTCCATAGTATCTTTTAACTGTACATGACCATTGTCGTCTTTATTATTAACTAGCTTTTACCCGCGGCTTCGCCCGCGTTATATTTTGATTTTGGCTTATGTTTATGTCGGCTGCGAAACCTAACCTAACCGACAAATATCAAAATACCTTAGAGGAATGCTTTTGTTGGTTAAGTTACGGTTGGAGTGTATACACAACCCCCCCGTGTATTCCCGCTTTGTCGTGGGGGAGGTCTGAGGCAGCTGAAAAGGCGGCGCTCTAAGTCTCCCTCTTCTTTGGGTCTTTTCCCCCAAGGAAGCTTAGTTAGAGGCTGGCACTCGAGGTTCAGCCGCTTTTAACTAAAGCAGCTGAGAGGATGGCCGGTAGGTTGCATGCCTTATGAGGAGTGTCGCAACTTAGGCGGGCTGCAGTGCCGCTCTTGCGACGCTGCATCCGAGGATTTTTTTTTATTATATCGCGAAATATCCCTGACATGATCAGGGGTCTTAATTACAAATGAATAAAAACTATACCTATATTTCAATGTTTTTGGCTGTTTGCAGTTATAATAAACATTATAATGGTACAGCAAAATTTATACCTACTTGTTCCTAATTATTGCTTTTTCACAAATATTTGTGCAAAAATTCGATAAAATTGTTTCTAAGGTTTTTACGTGTTAGATTAATTCCAGTTTTTTGTTCTAAATCAAATCTCTGCTTTCCATAAACTGGGCATTCCAAGATTATGTGCAGTGGATTCTCACAGATGCACGATGGGCTTTCCCTCAACTTAAATCGATGTAAGTATTGGGAAAACTCACCATGCCCCGTCAGCACTTGAGTTATGCTTCCCACTGGTGCTATTTCTCTTACGATCTTGTATGCCGCCCTTGCATCCGGAAAATATGTTTTGGTTACCGCCGCTGTGTGTCCATCCTGATACCGCCGGTTCCACTCGTCAAGAGAGTCCTTTCGGATTTCTCGCTTGACGAATGAAACGGGGCAGTTATCGTAAATAGGTCTGCACTTCGAGTGCAGTGCTGCTTCCTTTGCTAGCTGGTCCGCTCTCTCATTTCCCTCCATCCCCGCGTGCGCTTTAATCCAATAAAGTTTCACTTTTTTATTTTGTGCGTGTAGTAACTTTATGTAAGCTTTGAATTTACTGCTAAGGGATGGAGGGAAGATACGACAACTACCGTTTCCAGTGCAGACCTGGAGTCACAAAAGATTTTTGCTTTTTCGGTAGCCTAAAGAAGTGCCAATAACTCGGCCTGGTACACGGAGCACCAATCGGCCAATTTCAGCTTGCGGGTACTGATCTCAGCGGCATCATCCCAAATGGATAATGCCGCCCCAACTTTCCCTTTAATTTTGCTGCCGTCTGTAAATATGTTACTTTCTCTGTTAAGATTTTGCTCTAGTGCTGCTCCGTCTGCCAGGCATATGAACTCCAGCTCCTCCTGCTGCGCTGGGTGTGGCTTCTTTTCTGTCTCTCTATCTCCAGTTACTTGCTGGGAATAACCTTTCTTAGTTTCATAAAGCAAGGCTGCTTCCTGGACTCTGATATGACAGCCGAGGATTAGGGGCCGCGGTGGGATATATGGAACTGGTAGTGTGGGTGCCGCTACCTACCCTACCTTCCGCTAGGCCGTCAACGTGTTGGCAGACGCAGTGTGGCTGCAGGGGAAGAGAGGTGTCGGTATCGCGATGGCCGTTCTCACTGCCCTCTGCAGTTGAAGAGGCAGGCGCTGGGCTACTATGACTGACCCGCTGCACTGGGACCAGGGCGTTTCAATGCTGTCTGACGTTCAGTACTGGTTAGTCCCGAGTGGTGGATGACGATGTGTCTTGTGCTCCGAAACACTCCGTCATTATGGCCAGAGCACAAGCTCCGTTATGGAGCCCGAGTCTGGGCTAGCGCTGTTGAGTGCCGCGAAGGAGTGCGATAAATGTAGGAACGTCCTAAACTTGCCATGACAGGTTATTTCTGGCGCTTAGACGGCTGCTACCGCAGCCTGCTCACTTAGTTTTTATCCTATCCTACGGGAACTGTTAAAGTTTTTGCGATAAAAAGTGGCCTATGTCACTTTTCTTCTTTCAAACTATATTCATGCAATAAGCCAAGGCAAGTTGCTCCGTTTCTGACAAAAATTTATTGTTAAGTCCTACGGGAACCACAATTTTTTCGGGATGGAAAGTATCCTATGTCACTTTCCGTCTTCCAAACTATGCCCACCCCAAATATCAAGTCAATCCGTTGCTCCATTGCTGAGAAACAGTTATTGTCCTATCCCATGGGAATCACGAATTTTCTCGAGATAAAAAAGTATCCTATTATCACTTTCTGTCTTTTAAACCATAGGTATCCAAAATCATGTCAATCTTTTGCTCCGTTGCTGCGTCAAAGAGGAACAAACCAACAAACTTTTCGGATTGATAATATAAAAGTATGATGATTCTGTACCATAAAGGTAGAATAAAGAAACATGTTAAACCTCTAATGATAGAAGATTTAAAAATATTTTTAATGTCAGACAAAATGACGGCCTGGTATTAAACGTCATAGTAAAGTAGTATGTAGCATGCAGAGGGAAAATAACATTTTTTCCTATTTTAATGTCAGTTGTCATTTTCAATCCATACTTTATTTCCTCTTCAAGGGGATATAATGGTGGAAAAACAATTTGTCCCCTTGCCATGCTACTTGTGATTTATAAAAGTCTGCAGTCAATGTCACCTGTCATCTAATTACGTTTGGCTGTGACGTTTCGTTAGTCCATATTAGCGTCATAGAGGAATTAATCACATAGCGTCTTTGTGATAGTGGCGACAGTTTCGCTTTCGATGGTTTTTGTCCTGTCCTACAGGAACTATGCAATTTTTCGGGATAAAAAGTATCCTAAAGCTCCTTCCGCCTTTTAAACTATGTCCATGCCAAAAATCAAGTCAATCCGTTGCTCCGTTGGTGCGTGAAAGAGTAACAAACCAACAAACTTTTCGGATTTATAATATTAGTAAGGATATCGGCAATTTAAAAAACTGCATTTATACGAACACTAAATTTTTATTAAAATAATCTATAAATACTATAATATATAAATAATAATAGGATAGATACTATCCTGTGTAGTTTCTACCTGACTAGAAGTTATAACAATACAAACAATATTTTTTATCATGTCTTATTTTAAGGTATATTTTTATTTTAAATGTATCATTATAGGTACATAAAATATTGATCGTCTTTTTCCTAATTCCATTTATTTCGCTCAAAATCTAGTAATTAATTAATTAACATATATCTATTGTAATTAGTACGAGATCTTGGTCCGTAAGGGTATCCAAGTCTGGTCCTGATGGGTTCTGTCGCTTGTTTACCGTTGGTAGGGAATGACACTAGGTATCCGATGTAGTCTGATGGTAGACCTGACTCCACCGCTCCGAAGATCAGGACCTGGAAAAGATTGAACAGAATCATTAAAATCATCTGCAATACCTGCATAAGCAATTTCATTGGCGTCATTATCATTGACGTCTACATCATCGTCTTTCTATATTATATTACCAACTCAGCTGTAGGGCAAATGCCTAGATCGTGATAAATTTGCAAAGTCACATAGTGGAAGTGTGGTCATTGTAGTTTATCTTTATGAACAACTAGCGCCCCGCCCCGGCTTTGCACAGGTGTATTATACATAAATAAATCTTCCTCTTGAATCACTCTATTACTGAAAAAAACCGCATCAAAATCCGTTATGTAAAAAAAAACAATCATGAGTTCTTAAAAATGCTTTTCATTAATAATACAAATATTTTAGTAATTTTTCGTAATTTTTCGCCTTTAATTTAATTTTTCGTAAAGATACACTGAATAAATGTTGCACATTCTATTTATAGACTCAAATAAGTTGATTCAATACGATTCTAACGTTACAACATTTATTGGATCGTCCATGAAAAAGTTACGAGAAATCTCTATTCTAGTAGGTCGCGGCGCAGATGCGCAAAAAATTCGCGCTTGCAGATAATCGGCGCGGGCGTGCCCAGGCCGTTGAAGGGATGTGTAGTGATTTTGCTATAAGACCCTGTAAGTAATACAAAAAATTTAGATAAATATTATTTTAATTTTTCCTCTGTCTCTTGTTTGTTAGGTAGCATATTTTGTACATGTTTGATATAGTTACCTCTAAATAAGTGTTAGAAGGTCGTTTTTTGGGCGGCAAGTTCTCCCCTGCAGCTAGTTTGGGCGGGTTCATGGTCTGAGTTTACGTTCTTGCCACGACCTCCTCTCCGGCCAACGTGGTCACTGTCACATTCTTTGCTTTCACATATTATTTACCATTCTTTGTGCATTTGAGATCAACAATTTCGGATTGTTAATCTCCTGTCAAAAACTTATTTATGATTAAGTCGTAAGCAGCGCTACTCCTCCAATATAAACTGAGATGAAAAAATATCTTTACCACTTCTTCAGGAAAATTCACGATTTTTTGGTTTTCATCATTCGGTTCGGATAAACTAGGTAGCTAGCCCTAGTGTTTTTAAGCCGCATGAAGCCCCAGAGTTTTTAAGCTGCATGAAGGCCTCTGACATGTCTAAATGGTTAAAACAACCGGGACCTATAATTTAACGAGTCATCCGAGCCACAGTACGCTCAGTTGTATATGCCAAAAAAATAAGTATTTTTTTATTACGTACTTTCTTTCAAGCCGAAATTTTCATCCGTGTAATGGATTCTCACGCGAGCCTCAATGAAATGATTACATTTCTTCCAGTTTACCTACTGACTCTTATTTATTGAATAGCATATTTTTCCACATGTTTTATATACTTACCTCTAAATAAGTGTTAGAAGGTCGTCTTATGGGCGGCAAGTCCTCCCCCGCGGCCAGTTTGGGCGGGTCCACGGTCTGAATATACGTTCTTGCCACGACCTCCTCTCCGGACAACGTGGTCACTGTCACGTTTTTAGCGAAGTACCGGCCTAGATCTACTTCTTCTTGCCTGAATTGTAATAGATAAATTTAAATTTCAACCTCAGGAATAGGGCGCAGGATTCGGGTAAAGAGGTGACTCCCGTTCTACCTCTTTTCTGGTGCAAAGAATGTCATCTAAATAAATGTTCGCCATCCAATGTATTGCTACCTTCGATTTGTTCAAAGTTTACTACATACCTATTACTGCATTCCGGCAAGCGTTATGGGCACCTTTGCAACAGGAACGGTGAAGGCGGGTTTTAAATTTAAATTTAATTACATTTAAATTTTATCTGAATTTATTGAGTGGTTTTTGAAAAATCAACAATAATAATCTAAAAATAGTATAGGTACATCGATTAGAGCGAACTATTCGAGTTTTGTACCTAGATATCAATGATTAGAATCGGTCTTGCCATTTTTCGCGAAAAATAATTATTGTGCCTAATTGCGGTGAAATTAGAGCCACTTTATGAGCAAGTGTGTTGAAATAGGACATTATGGTACAAGTGTGTAATTATGGTGATTACCGTCCTCGGCTCTCTTAAGACCCTTGCCTCCTGTTTACGAAATACTTACACGTCCAAGTTTGGGAGATCTTTGTAGTCAATCCGCCAGAGGACGCCAGTGACGCTCGCCCCGGGGTCCTCTACTATGGTGGCGCAGGCTCCATCCCAGTCATCGTAGTAGTAGTCGAAGTCCAGCCTATAATCCTGACGAATATAAAATGTTAAAATTAATAAACTCGGCCAAGTACGAGTTGGACTCGCGCATGAAGGGTTTCGTACCGTATGTATCGTTTTTAGTTTCTTATGTTTTGTTAAAGCGGCAATCGAAATACATCATCTGTGAAAATTTCAACTCTCTAGCTATTACGTTTTATGAGATACCTACAGCCTACTTGAAAGACAGACAGACATGGACAGCGGAGTCTTAGTAATAGGGTCCCGTTTTTATCCTTTGGGTACGGATCCCTAAAAAAGAGGAAAAAAAGAAGAAAAGTAATTCGTGAAAAAAAAGAAAAGAAAAAATAGACCCTGACTGGACCCTTGCCTTATGTTATGCGCATATCACCACTGTCAGGTCCACACGTGACTGAAAGGATGTACAGAGTTATTTATTATTTATTTATTGACTGACTGCCTCGGTGGCTCAGTGGTTAGTGACCCTGACTTCTGCGTCAAAGAGGCGTGGGTTCGATCCCCACCCAGGGCAAACATTTGTGTGATGAACATGGGTGTTTGCTCTGTGTCTGGGTGTTATTTAGGTACTATCTATATAAGTATGTATTTAAAATATGTATATGTAGTATATCAGTCTCTGACAGCCTTAACACAAGCTATGCTTAGTTTGGGGTCAGAGACCGTGTGTAAGATGTCCCCTAATATTGATTTATTTATTATTATTATTTATTCTAAGCAACTTCATTATATATTTACTTTCATTATTATTCTAAGCAACTTTTATAAGCTGAATCAAACTCCTCGGCGGCTGTGAAGTTAGCTACAAGCTGCGCAAACCCCAATCCTAACTGACGCTTGCATAACAGCTGCGCTCGGATTGGGTTTTGCACAGCTTGTAGCTAACTTCACAGCCGACAAGAATTTAATCCGGCCTGTACTAGAGGGAGAAAAGTAGGTATTGAAGTAGATATTAAAGTTGTACTCACCGCCAAAACACCAACTTCATAGTATTCCGCACTGGGCGAACCTATTTTTAACCTTTTCCCCGACAAGTTGCTCCCGTAGCCAAAATAGTAAAAATTATCACATACAGTGACACTTAGCGAAGAAAATATCAATAAAACAATAGTATTAAAATAATGCATGATTTAATTTTACGTCTTTACCCCACTTTACCAAAAAATTGTTTTTTGAAGGTTAAGAAGTAAAAAAATATTATTTTATTATTAGAATCGTTTAATAAATAATTATAACCAGTAAATTTAAAAAAAAAATGTTTTCGTTGAATTTCAAGATGGATATTTTTATAGTTTTACTAGCTTTTACCCGCGGCTTCGCCCGCGTTATATTTTGATTTTGGCTTATGTTTATGTCGGCTGCGAAACCTAATAACCTAACCGACAAATATCAAAATACCTAGGAATGCAAGGTTGGAGTGTATATGCAAGGGTCAGGGGTCTTAATTACAAATGAATAAAAACTATACCTATATTTCAATGTTTTTGGCTGTTTGCAGTTATAATAAACATTACAATGGTACAGCAAAGTTTATACCTACTTGTTCCTAATTATTGCTTTTTTACAAATATTTGTGCAAAAATCGATACATTTGTTTCTAAGGTTTTTACGTGTTAGATTAATTCCAATTTTTTGTTCTAAATAAAATCTCTGCTTTCCATAAACTGGGCATTCCAAGATTATGTGCCACTGTACATGAGTCTCCTCTTTTGTGGGTTCACAGATGCACGATGGGCTTTCCCTCAACTTAAATCGATGTAAGTATTGGGAAAACCCACCATGGCCCGTCAGCACTTGAGTTATGATTCCCACTGGTGCTATTTCTCTTACGATCTTGTATGCCGCCCTTGCATCCGGAAAATATGTTTTGGTTGCCGCCGCTGTGTGGTCATCCTGATAACGCCGGTTCCACTCGTCAAGAGAGTCCTTTCGGATTTCTCGCTTGACGAATGAAACGGGGCAGTAATCGTAAATAGGTCTGCACTTCGAGTGCAGTGCTGCTTCCTTTGCTAGCTGGTCCGCTCTCTCATTTCCCTCCATCCCCGCGTGTGCTTTAATCCAATAAAGTTTCACTATTTTATTTTGTGCGTGTAGCAACTTTATGTTAGCTTTGAATTTACTGCTAAGGGATGGAGGGAAGATACGCCAACTACCGTTTCCAGTACAGACCTGGAGTCACAAAAGATTTTTGCTTTTTCGGTAGCCTCAAGAAGTGTCAATAACTCGGCCTGGTACACGGAGCACCAATCGGCCAATTTCAGCTTGCGGGTACTGATCTCAGTGGCATCATCCCAAATGGATAATGCCGCCCCAACTTTCCCTTTAACTTTGCTGCCGTCTGTAAATATGTTAATTTCTCGGTTAAGATTTTGCTCTAGTGCTGCTCCGTCTGCCAGGCATATGAACTCCAGCTCCTCCTGCTGCGCTGGGTGTGGCTTCTTTTCTGTCTCTCTATCTCCAGTTATTTGCTGGGAATAACCCTTCTCAGTTTCATAAAGCAAGGCTGCTTCCTGGACTCTGATATGACAGCCGCGGATTAGGGGCCGCGGAGGGATATATGGAACTGGTGGTGTGGGTGCCGCCACCTACCCTACCTTCCGCTAGGCCGTCAACGTGTTGGCAGACGCAGTGGGGCTGCAGGGGAAGAGAGGTGTCGGTATCGCGATGGCCGTTCTCACTGCCCTCTGCAGTTGAAGAGGCAGGCGCTGGGCTACTATGACTGACCCGCTGCACTGGGACCAGGGCGTTGGAATGCTGTCTGACGTTCAGTACTGGTTAGTCCAGAGTGGTGGATGACGATGTGTCTTGTGCTCCGAAACACTCCGTCATTATGGCGAGAGCGCAAGCTCCGTTATGGAGCCCGAGTCTGGGCTAGCTCTGTTGAGTGCCGCGTAGGAGTGTAAAAAATGTAGGAACGTCCTAAACTTGCCATGACAGGTTATTTCTGGCGCTTAGACGGCTGCTACCGCACCCCGCTCACTTAGTTTTTATCCTATCCTACGGGAACTGTTAAAGTTTTTGCGATAAAAAGTGGCCTATTATGTCACTTTTCGTCTTTCAAACTATATTCATGCAATAAGCCAAGGCAAGTTGCTCCGTTGCTGAGAAAAATTTATTGTTAAGTCCTACGGGAACCACAATTTTTTCGCGATGGAAAGTATCCTATGTCACTTTCCGTCTTCCAAACTATACCCACCCCAAATATCAAGTCAATCCGTTGCTCCATTGCTGAGAAACAGTTATTGTCCTATCCCATGGGAATCACGAATTTTCTCGAGATAAAAAAGTATCCTAATATCACTTTGTCTTTTAAACCAAAGGTCAGGTCAATCTTTTGCTCCGTTGCTGCGTCAAAGAGGAACAAACCAACAAACTTTTCGGATTGATAATATTAAAGTATGATGTATACCATAAAGGTAGAATAAAGAAACATGTTAAACCTCTAATGATAGAAGATTTAAAAATGTTTTAAATGTCAGACAAAATGACGGCCTGGTATTAAACGTCATAGTAACATGTAGCATGCAGAGGTAAAATAACATTTTATCCAATTTTAATGTCAGTTGTCATTTTCAATCCATACTTTATTTCCTCTTCAAGGGGATATAATGGTAGAAAAACAATTTGTCCCCTTGCCATGCTACTTGTGATTTATAAAAGTCTGCAGACAATGTCACCTGTCATCCAATTACGTTTGGCTGTGACGTTTCGTTAGTCCATATTAGCGTCATAGAGGAATTAATCACTTAGCGTCTTTGTGATAGTGGCGACAGTTTCGCTTTCGATGGTTTTTGTCCTGTCCTACAGGAACTATGCAATTTTTCGGGATAAAAAGTATCCTAAAGCTCCTTCCGCCTTTTAAACTATGTCCATGCCAAAAATCAAGTCAATCCGTTGCTCCGTTGGTGCGTGATGGAGTAACAAACCAACAAACTTTTCGGATTTATAATATTAGTAAGGATAAGGATTTCGTGTTTTTGGACGACGTTACTTCTTTTTATTAACTGTTCTGCCTCAATTTTAACTATTGTAATATTTTAAATGCAATAAATGAATATTTTCTTCACGTTCAACTGTAATTTAGTGATTATTGTAAATGAGATCTTATTTTGCTTACATTTCAAGATAACTTTTAGACTTATCTGGTTTGAACTGAGGTAGGTACTTAAATATGACCTCATGTTCAATGGCAAGTTACGTACTAGAATTATCCAAAGATGCAAAAAATCAGGTTCCTAAAGAAAGATCTGTAGATAGAACCTCAACGTGGCTCATTTGAAAAGTAAACAATAGGTAATTCATTGTGAAATTCAAAACAATATTGTCAGGACGTCGTCATATATATACCCAACACACGTGTAAAACGTTACTGGGCTATAGTCAAACCGCGCCCGCACCTGTCTCAGTCCTCCTTTGTCGTCTCCCCCGGCGCCCCTGTACCGCGCAGGCCTGGTCTGAGTTTAGCGGTTTGACTATAGTAACATTAGTACATTATGCACCTAGAGAATTAAGTCGTATCTTGTGTCACAGGCGACATAATAATATTGAACCCTGAGCTTAGCGAGGGACTATTACTATTAGATTCTAAGGTTAATCTCCTCGCCATTTTATCGCCCAAATTATTTAGAGTCCTGAGTGAAGCGATGAGTTCAAGTCAGCCAAGACAAAGACAGGCTTCGTTCTAGTGGTGCATACTCTACTTTTCACACCTCCTGCAAGAAAATAAAAAAACAGGAATTTGAATAATGCTAAACACTGCCATAAGCTCACTAAGTATACTCACTAGGCAGCCCAATCCTCGTGCAGTTGCTAGTATGTGATCTTCAGTCAGGATTGGGTTCCGCGCAGCTTGTACTCGTATCAATCGTATTGTCTTGTTTAATTCAATCTGTACGGAACACTATCTATTTTTGAAAAACATTATTGCCAAAACATAATCTCTACACACTATTTTTTTTGCTTTGGGGCCAAACAAACTGTTAACCTACTCATGTACATAGGTTCAGATAGCATTAAATACATAGAATAATAACGCCGAGAAACCGAGAACAAGCACGCTAAGTGAAGCAAGAAATACCAAGCTTGAAAAGCTTGGTACGCGAACGGCGCGCGGCAGTACTCACAGTCGTACCGTGATAAAAACAGCTCCCGTAATTATATTTTAAAATGACGGTTTGTGTGGTAAACGGGTGCCACAGTGAATCGGCAAAACCAAACAAACAATGCAACATCACATTCCACATGTAAGTATTACAAATTATCTAATAATTTGATGTAAAACGCCTTCCAATGTAAATACAAATTCACAAAATTTCGACAGACGCCATAAGGACTAAAAGTTGCAAGTAAAGGGTAAAACTTTTCCCCCACATTTTGATATTGAAATTAGTAATGAAATATACTTCCATTGCCTTGACACGGGATTATCAGTACATATTATTATGTTTTCATACATCCTACTTGATAAGTACCAAAGCGAGACATTATCATCATAATTAGATGGTTATGACCTTAGGTTATGACATGATAATTTAGCAATGAGCCTTCCCAATGTAATTAATAATTTGTCATACCCTTAAAGGGTCATATGTATTTGTCATTATTATGACATGTAATCTAATAACCGCATGTAAAATTACATATGTTGCAATTGATAATTTAATTGAATTGAATTTCGCGAATCCCTGGTTGGCCTCATAGTACATTTTGTTCTAAATGTTGACCTGAATCACCTCTTTTCGGCTCAGTACACCACAACTTTTTTTTAAATTAAACTGGGTATTACATGAAAGGGCTTTTCGTGTGGAAAACAGTTCGTAGTAACAAAGTAAAACTAAAAACACAATAATTAAATTGGTCAAAATTTTATTCTAATTAAACGGTTTTATGTACTAAAAGATAAAAAATAATAACTCAACAGTAAAATCGTGAGGTCTTCGCCTGAGAGATTTCATTATGTATGATGCGCCCCACGATTTTATTTTAGAATTATATTTTTTATCTTTTAGTACTTAAAACCGTTTAGTTAAAAAAATACCAATTTCACAAACTGTGTTCCACACGAAAAGCCCTTTCATATAATACCCATACTAATGGAATTAGAAAAAAAAAAAAAGTTATTAACAGAAATGTTTGGAGCCACACTCAAAGGCACAAGTATAAGTTATGCAAAATCTGTACTAAAGGCTCTGATCAAATTTCCCAACTTTTTGGGGTAATCTGATTCTGATAGTAACATTACTTGTTTCGTAGTGTGCGTGTTGCCGCGTGTAAATACGTATGACTCGCGAATACATCAATCGTGTTGATGCTTCACTCTCGAGATTTTTTTGACATGAAATTATCATTCTCGGCGTTATTATTCTATGATTAAATATAATAAAAACATACATTTGTTTTGAGTGTAAACTTTATCATTTTACTTCGTTATGTAAGAACACGGATCAGTAAAATATCAACACCATTATATTGTTATTTTATTCAAGGCGCAAACTTACCTATTCGTCATGAACCTTATAATGATGTCACTTTTTTATCGCCCGCACTAATAAGGGATAGAAATATTTTATGTTAACGTTATAAAGCACCTGCTTGACAATAACCTCTTAGATGAACAATCACACAAGGGCAGTAAAATTATGTTATGTAAAGTCCCAAGGGATTAAAATAATTTGAATTCTGTACGAAAACTTCTACCAATAGAACGCGGATATGTAAAGAAACTCATCAGATTCCTAGTGAGAGCGTAGGTGCGTAATCTACCGACGTGGGAGCGTAGGTGCGTATCCTACCGGCTGCGCCATGTAAAACTAATTATATTTGAATGAGGAGCGACGTGAATAAAACAAGTTACTAAGTATAGTTTACAATTACCTCAAATCCGACTTTTATGTAAGCTACAGGTTTATTGAAAAAAAGGTACTAAATCGAAAGATAATAATTCAAACCATCATTGTGAACAACTTTTGCTATGGGGTTAACTCAGATTCTGAGAAAAAACAATCAGCTGTTTCAGGAATTTTGGAACAGCTGAACGTTTCGTTTTTGTACAAGATATTTCTCGTGGTATAAACAAATAAATAAAAGAACATTAGTAAAACAACCTAAACTAACTTTATTTTTTACTAAAGTTTTAAATTCATTATGTAGTTTTATTAAAATAAAATGTCAATAATTATGTTTTGCAAAAAATAGTATGACCGACTTCACCCGTGCACAGAATTCGCGAATATTTCGCACGGATCGATGTAGCATTTTTCACATTATTGTTGATTTATCAAAAATGGCTCAGCTCAAATAAAAAAGAATTATTGAAATCGGACTACTATAAAAAAGTTATGCGTGGTTATACATAAAAAAAATATATACGCGTCGAATTGAGTACCTCCTCCGGTACGGTTCGTCGGTCAAAAATAAAAATGACGATTAGGAATTAATCAAAATCCATAGGAGTATTTCATGATTGAAGAATCGTCAAATTTTTTGTATGGAACAGCTGATTTTCTTGTTTTCCTACCTACAAGATATGTTTTGCGGTATAAACAAATAAATTAAAGAAAATTACTAAAAGAAGCTATATTTCATGTTTGAAGACTAATCTTGATTTTCCTTATCATTGTGCGCCGGTCCGAAGGGGTACCCCAGTTCTTTCCGTATATCATCGGAAGCTTGGTTGCCGTTGGTTGGGAATGACACCAGATAGCCGATGTAGTCGGACGGCAAGCCGGATTCCACCGCTCCAAATATTAACACCTGACGAAAATTTATAAAACAATTTTTTTTTTTTCAAAAATGCCAAAAAGTGACTTTTTCAACACAATTGCTCATAAAGTGGCTCTAATTTCACCACAATTAGGCACATAATGATACCTGTAATCAAACTGTGACTTTTTCATTACTATTATTCACAAGTGAGTTATAGAGTTTTTTTTTATTGTTCTTAAAAAAAGTTTCGATACAAAAAAGATCGTATTCAATAGTAAGTACAAATCACAGAGATACCAGAGGGATAATGTGGTCGATCGAGAAAAGAAAGAAAGAGATGCAATAATATGGCATGAGTTAGAAAGAGTCATGAAAAATATCTCGATTGAGTGGCTAGTTGCCATGTTTTTCTCTCAGTAGTGTCAAACTCCAATACATATTTGACAGTTTTGACAGCTCTGAGCCAGATTTTCCATACATTTTTGTGGATGAGAATTGCCTCAAGCGATAACAGCGCTATCTCTCTAGTTGTAATAGCTCTGTGCACCTGACGAATATTTATAAAACTTTTTTTTTTTTAAAATGGCACAGTTGTCTTCTACCATGCACAAAGTTGGAATAGTTCGCACGAATCTATATTGTATCATCGATGTAGTAATTTTTACATTATTGTTGACTTTTCGAAAACGGCTTAACCGATTCCGATAAATAATTAAATGGTACTTAAGAGCGTATCGAGCGTAGACGCGCTCAAAATGAAATGGTGAGGGGACGAGGGGAGCGCGTCGCCTTATGGCAATGAAATTAACAATAAAAATTCATATAAAATTATCAACTCAACTTTTTAACTGTTTTATGTGATTTGCCAATACTTTAGCTACTACCTAATACGTTAAACATAATTTAAAATGTACTACTTATAAAACCTGAAACAAGGTTCTACGGGGCAATTCTGACAACCGATTTCGTTGCAACGTGACATGTTCTTGATCTTGTCTCGTTTTTCTGACAGTTTTGAGCTGTCGGAACTGTCATAAAAACGAGAGAGGTTCAAGAACGTATCACTTTCGTAAAGAGATCGGCTAACAGAATTGCCCCGCAGGTCTTCGTTCAAAATAGAGGCGACATTGGTTTATTTTTAGATCGAGTGAAGTTATTCCTTGTTCATATCGGATTACTTTTACCAATTGAAGATATGCTCGAAAATAATTCAAATTTTATTCAGTCCACAAAATATGGTTTTCTTACAAAATTCTTGATTCTCTTTAGACGTTTTAGGGTCCCCTGCTGAAATTATTACCTTTCCAAATTCCTTTACTTAATACGGCGCCCCTTAAGTCTGAACACCTATAAAATAAGAAATTAGGGTAAATACATACCTCTAAATATGTATTGGAAGGTCTCCTCTCGTAAGGTAGGTCGTCACACGCCCTCCTTTTGGGGGGGTTGTTCACTTCTTCATAAGTCCGTGCCAAGATCTCCTCCCCATCTAAGGTAGTGACAGTCACGTTCTTCGCGAAGTACCACCCTTTGTTCACTCCCTCTTGTCTAAATTAATTGAAATTAATTTTATATTATACAGGGTTATCTGCTTGCCATGTAATAAGCCGAAAGGGAGTTATTAAGATTACCATTATGAACAAGTTTTACTGTGGGATCAACCCGGAAACCGAGAAAAAAAAATTAACTGTTTCGTACAAAATTGCAATCTACAAAATGTTTAAAACAGCTGATTTTTTCAATGATGTTCGGTTGACCCCATAGTGAATGTTTTATGTTCATAATAGCCACTATGACTTTTCGGCTTAGTACATCAGCTTTGCATACCCGCTAAGCAAGCAAAAGTTGCAGTAACATTACTGAAAGTAACATCAACAAGCTTGTAACCTTCAAATATAAGGTTGCAACGTTCATGCAAGCTTACAGCGAGCTTGAAACGAAGCCCTAACGGCCGCGCTGTAGATAAACCCTGTAACTTGCCCAGAGCTGATCATCAAAACTTTTTATAACTTTAAAATGTGAAATTGAAGTAACATTACACAAGAAACATGTCTGAAAGTTGTAAAATAAACTTTCCGCAAGTATAACGTGTAACATTTCCATAACTTGGAATTTGAAAGGTAATGGTAACTTGTCTGAACTATCTTGCTTTAAGGTTACAAATGAAACTTGCACGTGCATTGCATTTATTTAGTTGTCGCAAAGTTACAAATACATATATAGGTTATTAATCTTGTAGGTAGGTATAAAACTATTCATGCAAATGCGGTTTTTTGAGTATTATGCTTAATTTAGCATTTGTACATTAAAAGATTTTGGTTACAACTCAATATCGGTACCAAATTAATTCTTCGCTTTAAGTCGTTTATGGTAAAATAAAATAATTCATTATATACGTATTTTGAAAAAAAAACATAACTACGAATGCTACGATAAATGTAGTCGCAGGACTTTTTGCCCCAAGTTCGTTGGGAATATTGTTGAGACTTTGACTATCATTTAGTAATCAAAGACATTTGAGTAAGTACCGCATAATTGGTATAGACCAATTATTAGAGTTTACAGTAACAACCATCCGTCCCTCAATCCATCCGCCACAGGACGTCCACTGCTGGACATACGCCTCTCCCCTATAGGTCTTCAATAATAAGACCGATTGGTAGCGGCTTGCATGCAGCGCGACCCTGCGGTACTCCTGCAGACTAGATAAATGTAACAAAAATTCGGTCAAGTGCGAGTCGGACTCGGGCACGAAGTGTTCCGTACCGTATTTGTTGTTATAGCGGCAACAGAAATACATCATCTGTGAAAATTTCAGCTGTCTAGCTATCACGGTTCATTAGATACAGCCTGGTGACAGACAGACAGACGGACATCAGTCTCTTAGTTATAAAGTTCCGTTTTTACCCTTTGCGTACGGAACCCTAAAAACAGACAACTGCATGCCATTTAATCCACCGATTCATTGTCGTCAATGTACCAGAAATCAAACCATACTCATTCAGGTTCTTCATATCCTTATCGTCAAGGGTCCAAAGGGCGCCAGTAACGCTTTCCCCAGGGTCTTCCACTATCGTGGCTACGGCACCATTCCACATCTTGTTGTACGTGTTGAAATCTAGTCTATGGTTCTAGAAAATAGATACTCTTTATTAATCAGACCGATAAAATACAAGAATTTAGCTAAATTCAAGATGACTCAAAACTAGTGCGATAGCTGGCGGCCTTATTGATTGAAGCGATTTCTTCCAACTGAAAATACGGAGCCTTAGAACAATGAATAGGTATAATATTGAAAAATCCAATCATTAATCTAAGCAGGGCCGGATCTACCATATGGCTTTTTGTGCTTCAGCCCAGGGCCCCGTGGATTCCAAGGGCCCCAAGCTTAGTCAAATCGAAGTAAAAAATAGATGATTAAAAAATCAACAATTTTATTAAATTAAACAGAGCGTAAGGTTTGCAGCCTTGGGAACCCTGAGATTAATCAAACCCATTCAATTCATTTCATTCAAGTCTACGTTCAGGTGAAGGTACTTCAAACTGATAGTTAAAATGTTCGGCAGCCATTGTCACATTCATTCGATCTTGATCTCTCAGACTTTTTCTATCTTGCTATCCTATACTTTGAGTAATTAGGTAGGCCCCTGAGTAGTTAATACTGCCCAGGGCCCCCTAAACTCACGGTCCGGCTCTGCCCGTCAGCAATCACCTTTACCTCGAGAATTGCAACACCATAAAATTCAGCGCTTGGCGAGTTTATTTTCAAACGTTTTCCAGTCAAATTGCTTCCATACGCGTAATAGTAAAATTTATCACAAAAACTACAACAAAAATATGAGAAAAATAGTAGCAAAACAACGTTGGAATAGCCCATTACGTGTAAATTTAAATTTCAACTTTTGTAAAAGTAAGTGGTGTATTTTTGATACAAAAATATCAATTTGACATTACGAATTGACGACAAGTGGACCAACTGGTCAAATGCAATCGTATTAGAGTATGGACAAAGTTTCTTCAATATTTAGGGTTCTCTGGGCAATGATAGTATTTATTTAGTAGATAGTAATTAATAAAACTTTGTCAAGAAACTGGTTTAAAAAAGATTACTGATTGCACACACAAAAATCATTTCATCAAAAAAATTATAGGGTTATCTGCTTGCCCTGTACTAAGCCGAAATAATGATTCAGACCATCATTATGCACAACTTTTACTATGGGGTCAACCCGGAATTCGAGAAAAATTCAGCTGTTTCAACGATTCCAAGTTGCAATTTTGTGAGACGGTTCTCACAACATGTAATCTAGCCAGATTCTCAAAGACTTCTCCAAATCAGATTTCACTCGCTATGCTCGCGCTTAATAGAACGGCATGTTTCTTTGGTTTGCTTCTAAACTTATCAAAAAATAAATCGAATAAAAATCATCAAAAACGTTATAAAAATATTTGGCAACAAAACAGCAAATGGCAAAAATAATCCTTGTCAAAGTTTGGGAGTGGGGGTCGTGTGACGTCACATCTCACGAATTTTTTATGACACTCGTGACGTCACGCGGAACTTTGATGGGCTATATCTTCATCAATTTTTGTTTCATTGACAAAAGAAAAAATACGTGTCTAATATTTTTTGATAGTCTATCTGACAGACTAATTATATTTTTTTAGTCTTCATGCCTATTGTAGCCCCCAGTTGTTCAAAAGCTCAGCTATGTCAGAGAAATCTCTGAGGGCTAGCCACGCAGCTTAGCAGTAGCCTACTTACGATTATTACGTCTTATATTATGATGACGATGATAATACGAATAATAGATAATTATGAATACAGAACCTTTTCACACTTGCTTGTTACACGCACTTGGAGACGATTTTCTTATCACCGTGTAGAAAAATATTTCTCGGTTTACGGATTTCCTCCCATAATAAAATATGTCGTGGAAAATTACCTAAGTATACAACTATAGTACTTTACAATACGGCTACTTTATTGTTATTGTATCGTTACTTACATGCTACTGTACTATACCAGCTTATTTAATAGTCTACTGCTGCAATAAAAATTGGCCAAGTACGAGTTGGACTCGCACATGAAGGGTTCCGTACCGTATGGGAGCCCCTCGGCGGCATAAAAATTACGTTTGTAGTATGGGAGCCCCCATTAAATGTTTTATTCTATTTTTAGTAGGTATTTGTTGTTGTAGCGGCAATCGAAATACATCACTTGACATAAATTTGTGGTTTTATGTGTTTTAGATTATAATTATGATATTTTCATTAATTGTTTGCATAAATGATTTTAAATGTAAAATGACTTGCCCAGTGTAACGACTGTTATAAGGCCAATAAATCATTCTTCTTCTTCATCTGTGATAATTTTAACTCTCTAGCTATTACGGCTCATGAGTTACAGCCTGGTGACAGACAGACGGACAGCGGAGTCTAAGTAATAGGGTCGCGTTTTTACCCTTTGGGTACAGAACCCTAAAAAAAATAACAAAGAAACCCCTAAAGAAATACGTATAATGTTCACAAATATTCCAGAGAGTTTTAGAACAACTCCTCTTTATTCCTTGCAGTGTTAGAAAACAAAGTTAACATTAGCAACACATAAATTTGTATAAGGAGGTAACAATTAAAACTTTAAGTAAATTGACATAATATGTCGTCAATACTATAGGAGAAGACGCTAGTTCCGTAGTACAGCCCCTGGCTAGTTTGGGAACCAGAGGCTTCCTTTTTTAACCGACTTTCAAAAAGGAGGAGGTTCTATGTTCGTCTGTATGTATTTTTTGTATATGTTCATCGATAATTTCGCCAATTGTTAACCGAATCGAAAAATTATTTTTTCGTTCGAAAGGGTTTATTTACTCCCGAGGTGGTGGTCCCATTTAAATTTTACAGAAATCAGCTGAGCCGTTTTTGAACAAATCAACAATAATGTAAGCAATTCGAGCGAAATATCCGAATTTTGTACGCGATGAACATCGATAATTTCGCCAATTGTGAACCGAATCGAAAAATATAATTTTTTTAATACGAAAGAGTATACTCCCGAGATAGTCCCATTTAAATTTTACAGATATCGGCTGAGACGTTTTGAAAAATCAACAAAAATGTAAACAATTCTAGCGAAATATTCGAATTTTGTACACAATGGAAGGCGGTTTTGCCATTTTTTTGCGAAAAATAAGTATTTTCTAGTACCTTATAGGTCATTAAAAACTTTTGATTGAAATATTACTCCATCTCATCTCACCTCGTTTTCTCATTTCATCCCATTCTATCACATCATAAAACAACTAGCCATTCAATTTCGAATTTAACCTTTACTATTCTTCTACAGACAACACCTACCAGCGGAAGAAAGAAGCAGAAGTCCGACGAAAGCAGATTATAGAGCAAGAGGTCCAGCTGCATAGACTCAGGGCAGCCCCTGGGGGGCACGACAACCCCCTTAGCATGGCTTTCAACCCCCACTACGGCAGCGAGAGCTTTCTGCCCCAGGGGGTGGATGTTAGAGAGCTACCCCAAGTCTCGAGAGAGAGCTTGAAACTTGTCAAGTAAGAATATGACTGTGACTGTTTATACTCGTAGTAAGGATTCAGGGTGGCATGATATTTACTGAGGAAGCTATCAAGCTTCCTCAGTAAGCGTTTCAAACCCCACTACGGCAGCAAAAGCTTCTTGCCCAAGGGGTATAAGGGAACTGCCCCAGGTCTCGAGAGATTGCTTGAAACTTGTCAAGTGCATGTGACTATGACTGTACTTAGTAATAGTTCAGGACGGCCCCAGGGGGTATGATAGGCTCCTCATTATGACATTCAATCCTCACTAAGACAGCAAGAGCTTTTTGCCTCAGGGGGTGGATATCAGGGAACTACCTCAGGTCTCGAGAGAGAATAGAGGCGGCTTAAAACTTTGATAGCAGGGCAAACCACCCGGCCTATACGAACTATATAACTTAATGGTCGGGTCACCACAAAATATTGAGCCATAGAGCAAGAGGTGCAACCATACAAAGCATGGCTGCAGAGGGAAGGAAAGAGTAGAAGCCCAAAAATCTTCCTGCCTACGCACATTTACACACCTATCTCTGGTGGACTTATCCTTTAATTTCTGTAGTATAGTTAATAGTATTAGGAGGTAGTTCAATAAACCAGTTGTTGTCTCGCACTTGGTGGTTTCACTTGTATACACAACATGGTGACAGCGGAAAAAATAATAGTGGCGTAAATACTGTTTAAAAAGTGAAAAAAACATTATCAACAGTTACTATTTGTTGCAAGTGTTGTGTTTGTGATTGTTTCGGGCGCGAAACATTAAGTAAATCGAGGATTTACAATGGAACACGCTCGGCCACCCGCAGAATTAAACATGGACGCCACCGGCGGGCCGGTGGGTCGCGCCGATGCTTGGAAGAGGTGGAGACAGCAATTCCTATTGTTTGTGAAGGCTTCAGGGGTGCATTCGGAGCCTTCCAGTGTGCAAGCAAGTTTACTTGTTAACCTCATCGGGTCCGATGGCTTCGACATTTACCAAACATTTAGCTTCGACACCGAGGAAGAACGTGATGACGTAAAAGTATTGTTGAAAAAATTTGATGCATACTTTGGAACTAAATCAAACGTCACACTATCGAGATATAAGTTTTTCACGCGAAGCCAAGAGGACGGCGAGTCGATTCTACAATATGTTACGGCTTTGCGTTTATTAAGTAAATGCTGCGAGTTTTCGTCGTTGGAAGAGGATCTAATAAGGGATAGAATCGTGTGTGGCATTCGTCAAGCCGCGGTCAGGGACCGGCTGTTGCGAACCGATGACCTAACGCTTGACAAAGCTATCAAATTGTGCCAAGCAGAGGAGGTGTCACAAGAAAGCGGCCGACAAATAAACAACGGTGCGAGCACGAGTACGGAAGTGGTGCACGTGGACGGCGTGACGGGTCGCGGCGGGCGCGCTCCCGGCGCGGGCGGCCGGCCGGCAGCCGGCGCGGGCGGCGGCGCGGCACGGGGCCGCGCGCCGGCGCGCCGCCCGGCGCCGTCAGCGCAACCGCCGCGCATGCAGCCGTGCCGTGGATGCGGCCACGGGAGATGCGCCGAGGGCCGGTGCCCGGCGCTGTTGGCCGACTGCTTCGCTTGTGGGGGTAAAGGACACTTTGCGCGAGTTTGTAAGTCATTTCAATCTTTTAATAATAACCGGTCCCGTGATAAAGTACGTCGCGTATACGAAGTTGATCGCGAATATATGTACGATAGTGATTCCGACGTAGGCGATGAATTTTATATTTCGACCATCGATGAAAAAATAAGTAATTCGGAAAACTGGTTTCAGGTGTTATTTTGTGAAAACGGAAGTGAAAAATAAATTAGACACGGGTGCGGACTGTAACGTGTTAGGTTATAAAAGATTTTTAGAGTTGGGCTTCACCGATAGTATGATAACAAAACAAAATGTACCATTATTGTCATACACACACGATGTAATACCTATAAAAGGAACCTGTATTTTGCCGTGGTCGTATAAAGGAACCGTATATGAACTTAAGTTTGCCATAGCGGATATGCGTTGTAGTAGTGTGCTGGGTCGGAAATCATGCGAAACTATGGGCTTAGTTAGACGTGTTAGGTCAATGGAAATGTCTAACTATAAAGACCTATTTAGAGGGGTCGGATGTCTGCCTGGCAAATATCACATCGTGATCGACAAGTCGGTCCCGCCGGTCGTATGCGCTTCTAGAAAAGTGCCACACGGGCAGCGCGACCAACTGCACGACGAGTTGAAGGCCATGGAGCAGATGGGAATCATCAGGAAGGTAAGTCACCCGACCCAATGGGTTCATCCTCTAGTTCTGGTCGCTAAGAGAGACAAAGGGATCCGAGTGTGCCTGGACCCGCGCGAGCTGAACCGCGCGGTGCAGCGCGCGCACTTCCACCTGCCGACGCTGGCGGAGCTGGCAGCGCGGCTGCACGGCGCGCGGTACTTCTCGGTGCTGGACGCCAACTCGGGCTTCTGGGCCGTGCAGCTGGACGACGAGAGCGCCGACCTGTGCACGTTCGCGACGCCTTTTGGTAGGTTTCAATTTTTAAGACTGCCATTCGGTATAAACTGCGCGTCGGAGGTGTTTCATGCGAAAGTTAATCAGCTGCTCGAAGATCTAGAGGGTGTGGAAAACTATATTGATGATATCATAGTTTGGGGGCCTACCAAGGAAATTCATGATAGGAGATTAAAGAATCTTTTAGATAGGGCTAGAGAAATTAATCTGAAATTTAACAAAAATAAATGTAAAATTGGAGTACAAGAGGTTACATATTTGGGGCATGTATTCGATGGCGACGGTATGAGGCCAGACTACAATAAAATAAAAGCTATCAAACCGACCCGATGATAAAAAGAGTTTAGAGAGATTCTTGGGGGCTGTGAATTATTTGTCTAAATTCATACCTAGTTACTCGGAAATAGCGATTCCACTAACCAATTTATTAAAAAAGGATAATGAGTGGCGCTGGGAAGAAAGTGAGCGCAGAGCGTTTGAGAAGTTGAAAGAGTGTGTGACAGGAGCCGGCGTGCTGGCGCTGTACGACCCGCGGCGTCCGGTCAAACTCGCGGTGGACGCGTCCGGGGCGGCCCTGGGAGCGGTCCTTCTACAAGACGGACGCCCAGTGGAGTACGCATCGCGGACGCTTACTGATACACAAAAAAGATACGCGCAAATTGAAAAAGAGTTGTTAGCCATAGTATTCGCTTGTGAAAGGTTCCACCAGTATATTTATGGTCAACAAGGCGTTGTAGTAGACTCGGACCACAAACCATTACAAAGTATTTTTAAAAAACCGCTGATGTCTGTCCCGGCTCGGCTACAACGCATGATGCTTAGAATTCAAGGTTACGATTTAATAGTTAATTATGTGCCCGGCAAGTACATGTTTATTCCCGACATGCTATCTCGGTCGCCCTTGCCCGACTTATACGATGACGAAGTGAGTAAAAACATTCTATACCAAGTCCAAATGATCGTACAGAATGTTCCTATCTCAAATGATAAATTAACAATGGTCAAAAAAGCAACTAAAAAAGACGAAGATTTAATGATTTTAAGGGAGTACATAGCGGCAGGATGGCCAGAAAATAAATATGAAGTCGCGAATAACGTTAAAGAGTATTGGTCAATAAAGGATGAATTATTTGTTGTCGATGATGTTATTTTTAAAGATAAATACGTTGTAATTCCGAGAAATTTGCGCGACACAATGTTAGGCATTGTGCATGAAGGTCATTTAGGTATAGATCGGTGCAAGCGGCGAGCGAGACAGGTAATGTTTTGGCCACATATGTCGCGTGATATTGAGCTTTATGTAAAAAGATGTAAAGTTTGTCAGGAGCACTCAAACGCACCAACGAGAGAACCTATGCTACCTATTGAGATTCCACAACTTCCGTGGTACAAAGTAGGATCCGATATCTTTGAACATAAGAAAAAACATTTTTTAATATTAGTGGATTATTATTCCAATTATGTTGAGGTTTGTAAACTGAGCAACATAACTACAGAGACAGTCATAGAAAAGACTAAAGAGGTTTTCTCACGTCACGGAATCCCAAAAACCTTCATAAGTGACAATGCAACCCAGTATACAAGTCGTAAATTCAAGGAATTTGCACAAGAATGGGGATTCGATCACGTGACCTCTTCTCCAAACTATCCCCAGTCTAACGGTAAAAGTGAACGTACAGTACAAACAGTGAAGCGGTTATTATTAAAATCATTAAAAAGTTACGGAGATTTTAATATGGCGCTCTTGAATTTTCGTAACACTCCTAGGGACGGTTTGAGTTCTCCTGCACAACTGTTAATGGGCCGTAGGCTGCGTTGTCAATTACCAGTTCATCATAAACTTTTAGAGCCTCGACCCATTAACCCAATGGAATATAAAACTATGCTTGAAAAGCAAAATAAGTCGAAAGCAAGTTACGATAAGCACTGTCAAGGTTTACCTGATTTAAAAACAGGTGATTCCGTCATATACATTGATGGTAAAAATAGAGGAAGGGCCACAGTCATCGGCCGCGCGAATACTCCACGTTCATACATAGTACAAACAAATATAGGCGCTAGGTACAGACGGAATAGACGCCACCTGATAAAATGTGCTGCAGGTGATAACGCGTCGCAAGACAATGACGGCGATAACGACGAGTTCAGTGATGCATGCGAGGATGTGGATTATAAGGAAGAGAATGACACTTACAACTCTGAAGATGAACAGACTTCTTCTGAACAATCCAATTCCTCACAAAAAATCACAGCACCCGTTCGTAAAGCGAAAATCGCTGCTCAGCAGAGGCTTGCAAAAACTAAATAATACATAGTTCAATATTATGTTTATGTATTACTGTTTACATCTGTTTTGTATGCGCAATAGATAAGTTTTTTTTGCATAATAGTATACATAGATAGATTAAATTAAGTGTAGATTTTTTTTAGATATAAACAAATACCTATATTATTCTTCTCAATTGTTTAAGATTGCATTTGTATTCTTTTAAAACAAGAAAGGATAAAGGGGTGTGCTTAGGTATAAATTAGTTTGTTAGTTATTGTTACTAGTGTTTAGATATTAATCTAAATTAGTGTAAAACCTAATACTTACCTACTAATTAACTTAAATGTTATCGTTAACTTGATTATGTGCATAGAAATCCCACTAATTGGGGGAGATGTAGTATAGTTAATAGTATTAGGAGGTAGTTCAATAAACCAGTTGTTGTCTCGCACTTGGTGGTTTCACTTGTATACACAACAATTTCTTTCCAGGGCACTGGGTCAAGGTGCATTCGGCGAAGTGTACCAAGGCCTCTATCGCCACCGAACTGCAGACGCGGTGGAGATGCCCGTCGCAGTGAAGACCCTGCCAGAGCTTTCCACCGTACAGGCAGAACACGACTTCCTGATGGAAGCTGCCATCATGGCTAAGTTCAACCACAGGAACGTTGTCCATATGATCGGAGTTTGCTTTGACCGGCATCCCAGGTGAGGGAACAACGATTTTGGATCTTACTTATTTTCTCCTTCTTCGTTCAGTATAGGCCGAATCATACTTCGAGGCTGTGAAGTTAGCTACAAACTCAAATCACGCACCTTCATGTGAGCTTCAGTTAGTATTGAATACTGCGCAGCTTGTAGCTAACTTCACATCCGCCGGCTTGTACGATTCGCCCTATATAATGTGAAAAATAAATATTGACTTTGACTTTGAAGAGTATATACTGCTGGTGGTATACTGCCTTTCTAATGATAAACAGCGTATGAGTCTTGCAACGTGATCTAAAATCGCAACTTTCTGGCTCCAGTCAGAAGGTTCAGATTTCAGATCACAACTGCTTATCATAAAAAGGGCATCATAGTGATCAGCAGCTCGTTTTCTAGGTTCATAGTGGGTGATTGACATTTTCAACTGAGCGGTACATTGGCTCGGATAACACCCTAAATTGTAAAGTTGTATTAACTATTTAGCCATGTCAGAGGCCTTCAGGCGGCTTAACAACTCTGACACCACACTAGCCACTCGAACTGTACGATCTTCCTTACTTACTTAGGTTCATAGTCCTGGAACTGCTGGCCGGTGGAGATCTGAAGAACTTCCTGCGAGAGAGTCGACCGAAGCCGGAGCGAGCCAGCGCGCTTACCATGAAGGATCTGCTGCTGTGCTCGCTGGACGTCGTCCGAGGGTGCAGATACTTGGAGTCTAAGAGGTTTATACACAGGTAAGAACGACCGTGAGGATAGGTGCTTGCTGAATAAGTGGACTTAGGTTCATAGTGTTGGCGGAAGGGTACGCAAGCGTTCCCGCAATACTGACTAAGATGCGCAGAGACCGAAAACTCCAGGGTTTTTACGATTTATGTGGAAATGCATGCGATATACCTACTGCCCAGTATACCTACTGGCGGTATACTCACTACATTACATTACATGCATTTCCACACAAATCGTCCGAGGATGCAGGTACTTGGACCCTAAGGACGTTTATCCACTGTCGACGACGATGATGGCGGCGGTGGACAAACACCCTAAGAGGATCTTACACAGGTTAGAAAAACCGTGAGGATACTTCTTGAATAAGTTGAGACTTAGGTTCATAGTGCTGGTACTAAGATGCTTGGAATCTAAGCAGGTTTATAAGCAGGTGAGAACGATCGTGAGGATACTTTCTTAATAAGTTATAACCTAGGCTCATACTGGCTGGAGGAGACCTAAAGAACTTTCTGTGAGAGAGTCGGCCGCACTGACCATGAAGGACCAGCTGCTGTGCTCGCTAAATGTCGTTCCGGTCAGATGAAAACGACACTGATGATACCTGAATAGGTTAGTGCTCGAGCTACATACTGGTGGTGACCTGAAGAACTTCCTTCTAATCGTAAAATTCGAATTGTGAGCACCACAACCAATGCTGTCATATATCCTGGGGATTTAGTAGCCCGCAACTGCTCCCTGAAAACTGACATCTTAGATAAATCTATATCCATCCATCCTTCATCCTTGATTTTATGGTTATCCTATTCCATCATAAAAATAAGATTGCCAAGACCATAAGCCAATGTTTTTAAAATATTCCAGAGATATAGCAGCCCGCAATTGCTTGCTAACTTCTCGCGGTCCGGGCCGTGTGGTGAAAATTGCTGACTTCGGGATGGCGCGGGATATCTATCGAGCTGACTACTACAAAAAGGGGGGGAAAGCCATGCTTCCCATCAAGTGGATGCCACCCGAAGCTTATATTGACGGCGTCTTCACTATAAAGACTGATGTTTGGTAAGTCACATTCTTCTAGGCCTTGAGTGTCGCTTCTGCTTTCGTCGTTTTCATAGATTACGATTTCGGCATGGCTATCTCAGACCAAATAAAAAAATCAAGACGGAATGTCGTGAACAGACAAGTGAGGCCGTTTTTTTATACATGTGGTGAGTGCGTCGATGTTGCATCGCCATACTGACAAGCCAAGTCGTAGTTTCTTTGTACGTGTTTGTGTGTGTTGAGTAAGTGGAGCTCCCCTTAAATATTAACTTTATTCTGTTTTTAGTACTTTTTGTTATAGTGGCAATAGAAATACATCACCCGTGAAAATTTCAAATGTCCAGTCTGTCAATCGCGGTTCATGAGATACAGCCTGCTGACAGGATCAAATAGGATCCCGTTTTGACCCTTTGGGTACGGAACCCTGATAATGAAAACAAAATCCTCCTCTATTGTTGAATGAGCCAAAAGGCTTCATTTTTGGAAGATTGTAATCAGGTTTTTGTCAAAGAATACAAAAAGAATAAGAACATATCTAGAATACTTATTGTACGTGGCTCATGGATGGTTTCTTTCACAGGTCCTTTGGCGTACTACTATGGGAGGTGTTTTCCCTGGGTGTGATGCCGTACACGGGCTGCGCTAACCGGGAAGTCATGGAGATGGTTTCAGGGGGCGGAAGACTGGAGAAACCTACTGGTGAGGATAATGCTTGGATAATGGCAATTTTGCTGATAATTGATGGATTCATTGGAGTGCGCCTTGTGAGTTCGACATTTGATTGTGCGCCAGAGCACTACCATATATTTATAGGCTTCGAGTTCGGGCTTAACTAAGCGGAGCGTCGCCGTTGTGTAATCGAACGTTAAAATATACTAAACGCCACACAAATCGGTGGATGAGAAGTTAGCTGTAGATGACACTTTGCCGTGATTCGCTAATTATTACGCCTGTGAGCACAATGCGCAATGCAATAGGGAGCGCGCGGGAGGCATGAGGTTGGCGGGCGGGTGTTCCCCGGCGCGAGTCTCTCTGGTTCCCGCAAATACCTATATTTCGCAAAAGCGCAGCGTTCTGCGCATAACTTCACATCCGCCGATTAGTGTGGCGCTTAGCATACATTGGTTTCTTACCGCTCGCCGCCGTTCATCGCTATCGCTCATAGCGGGAAGGACGTGACCGAGCGGTCAGGGGCTATTCTATTAGGATTATTTTTTTTTAATTGTGTACGATTGTTTTAACATTAAATAATGGAGCTGTCTCCATTCTTATAACTTCGATGAATGCAATGTAATGTGTGTGTCAGGTTGTCCGCCGGACATCTACCGGTTGATGTGCGAGTGCTGGGCGCCGGCGCCGGCCGACCGCCCCTCCTTCGCGACCATGTATGACCGGATAGAGCTCTTCATACAGGTCAGTCAACCAATTAACATATAGGTGGATTACATGTGTGTACACATACATTATCAGTCAACATAATTAAAAATAGGTAGATTACATAAATATATATTTTCAATTGTTAGTAAATATATTATAAAATAATTAAAACAACAATTGAAAATTATTTGAAATTTATTTGTTTAAAAGGCGAGCAGTGTATACCTACTGATGTGCCTATATCAAACAAGAGTCGAATAAAATTAGTATTTGTCTGTCAAGGAAATTATTTCCTTCTTTATCCAAAGGTCCTGTCTGTTCTTAAATGTGTTTATAGTCCTTGCTGAGATTACCTACATCCTCAGGCAACCTATAAAAATAAAAGGCGAAAGATCTTTAGCCACCTTGTACGACATGACAATGTAATGAAAATCATAAGAGAAGAAAAAATACAAGGAAAGAGAGGAAGGGAAAGACCACGGAGGGTATTTTTAGATCAGATCAAAGAGAAGGTAGATGTCATGTCGTACAGGGAGGTGAAGACACTGGCGGAAGACCGCAAGACGTGGAAGTTGCTCCACTGACAAGAGCCGCGCTCTTAAATTCTGAATTAACATACTATGTTATCTGCTCGCCCTGTACTAAGCCGACAGGAGATGATTAAGACCATCATTATAAAAAACTTTTACTATGAGACCAACCCGGAATTCGAGAAAAAAAGCAGCTGTTCCATACAAAATTGCAACTGGGAGTAGACAAAATGTATGAAATTCCGGGTTAACCCCATAGAAAAAGATGTTACCTAATAATGTTGGTCTGAATCATCTCCTTTCGGCTTAGTAAGTAGGTACACCAGTTTTGGATAGCCGTGTGTAGGTGCATAAAAACAAAAAAACTAATGAGGAATAGTATTATGCTTCGAACGTTAAATTGTACGTTTCCTTTAGGAAAATAATTATACACCTTTGTACCAGATTATTAAAATGACATTGAATTTGTATTGACCAACATAATTTAAACCTGTGGCTTGCTGTCATCCCGGAAAATGTGTGAGGTTTCCCTGGGGAATAGTAAAAATAAATAACCATAAAAAGGTATGAATTGCTATTTTGTATGAATAGTTTAGTGGTGGGGTAATAATATACGAGTTCCAAATGATCACACGGAACTGCTCATTTTCTGAGCCGATGGTCTTACATGTGATTTCCCCCTCTTTTCCAGGACCCCGCTATAATCAGCACCCCCTTGCCGATAGTGAGGTCTCACCTACCCCTGCCCATAGGGGTATCTTTTCCCAACGGACCCCAGGTATGTATTTGTCCCCTTTATCACCCCTATTAGGTTTCATTTTGCTGGCAGTGTTCTAGTATACTTTTCTATTGTCTGTTTTGGATATTTGTCACTAAAATTTGGAAAGACAAAAATAATTCAATTTGTATTCAATTTCTTTACTTCCGTACAAATTATTTTGTAATTTATATCAAAACGAACGTCATTTATTTTTACCGTTATTTTAGTTGAAACAACAACTAAAAGACTAGCTTACTAGACTAAACTAGCAAATATATTATTCTCCTCTCTAAGACATTATATGACATGCCAAAGGGAAGAAGAACTGATTTTTTTAATGAAAATCAGAAGTATAATATACTTTGTATATTTTCTTTCCAAAAGAACTACTCTATGACCTATTTTACCACAGTTAAACCAGTTGAGTTGACAATTTTGATTTGAAAATCGTTAAATTTTATTAAAAGCTGATGCGGACATATAAATGCGAATTTAGAACGATTTTCATACCGTAATAATTATTGTGAAAAATATCACTTTAATGGAAAATAATATAATTGAGTATTAGAATTTTTCATACCAAAGAACCAGGGGCCATTATGTTTGAACTTCGAACGGCTTGGACTAATATGGAACTTTGACAGATTGTACGGAGATTCCGTAAAGTTGCGTATACGACCTAGCCGTCTCCATACAAGTTCCGTATCCGTTCAGGCCGTTCGAAGTTCAAAAATAATGCCCCTGTATCACACAAAATTTAAAATAACCGTTGGTAACCAACAAATTAGAACACTGCCACAAAATATGAAAACAAATAGCTATCAATTACTCCCACTTTACAAAACTGTCCCCATTTTATAAATATTAATTAATTTATTCTTGGTAACAGTTTATTTACTATTGATAATAATTTATTTATTATTGGTAATAATTTATCCCTCAGAAGTAAAAAGGAATTAAAACGAGACATACTAATCCGCCATTTTGTTTGTCCCAATGTTTTCGCTCTGGCTACTAGATGCAAGTAACTGAATTCATTAAAAGATTATTTTTTTTAATTGGTGTTAGCCCGTGATTGGCCATGCTTGGTGATGGCGCATGTTACAATACATTTTTTTAAAGTGAAGCGCTAGAGGCAGCACGGGAAATTCATTTTTTCGTGTTTTTAGCAATTTACTACTGGACTAGTCACCTTGAATTTACGAAAACTGTTTTTGCACAATTAAGTAATAGCTTTTATTTAATTATCACAGCCACAATTTTCACTTAAATTTGGCTTATTTTAGCAAAAACTGTCATTGACAGTTTTCGCTGGTCGTTGGTTGAATATCATCTTAATTTTGGTTATATCAACTTTTTTACATAGATTGACTATTTTATTATTTTTTGGTACATGTCACATGTTAAAACGACTTATTTATTGCCGCAAAATCAGTTTTTATAAAGCCAAGCTGAGTAGTTAAGTAACAAATTGCAAAAAAAAACCGACATAATTTGAATTTCGCGCGCTGCCTCTAGCGCTTCACGTTATTTTTTTCTAACTCTCCCCACCCCTTCCTTGAATGAGAGCCGCGTAGAACATAGTCCCTTGTAGATTAGAGAGATTCGTTGGAATTATTCATTTCATTGATATTAATAAATAATAAAGATTTGAATTATAAAATGTAACAAATGCAGCGGAATTTATTGCCAAATCACTACATAGTATAAAACCAAGTCGCTTCCCGCTGTCTGTCCCCATGTATGCTTATATCTTTAAAACTACGCAACCGATTTTGATGCGGTTTTTTTAATAGATAGAGTGTTTCAAGAGGATGGTTTATATGTATAATACACCTGTGCGAAGCCGGGGCGGGTCACTAGTGACGAATAAATCCCTTTCAACGTTGTTTTTCATTGTTATGAAGTCGAAATTAAATGAGCAGTTATTTTCGGCTTTGAGCTTTTCCCGCCATATTAATAAGCGCAGAGTTACTTCGGAGTAGTTTTTCTGTGTTTTTTTCTTTTTCATTCTTGACTACTTTAACCTTTTTAGCGCCAAAAGATACCCGACCTGCATTTGTGGATGCCAACGATGTCAAAAAATTTAAGTCATAAAATGAAATTTAAACCTTTTTACCGCCAGAAGATACTTGACCTGCATTTCTGGACGCCAACGATGTCAAAAAATCGAAAGTCTGAATATGAAATTTAAAAAAGCTGATGCGTGGCGGTCATATGTCAATTTGTAAAAAACAAAACACGGTCTTACTACTCCAAAATAACTCTGTGTTTATTATTAAGGCGGGTCAGGCCCAGGCCTTAAACTCGCTCATGCGTATACTTAATAATTTTTAACATGAATGAGTTAGACAGAAGTACTCGAAGCACATATAATTTCGACTTTAAATGAGTAGCTCCAAGTTCAATATCAATTTGGCAATGAAAATCGCTCTGTCTCAGGTTCGCTCAATCATGCATGTCGCGGTCATCTAAATCATCTCAAACATCTTCGACATAACGAACATGATTTTCGAAATTTCAAGGAATCTCTTCGATGAATACTTCAAAATGAGTGTTTACTTGCCTAGTAGCTATAGCGGGAATCTAATTACCTATATTCTTTATTTTACCTTTGTCCTTCACACTGGGTTTTAGAAAAAAAAGGCTTTGATGTTCAGGGTTAAGCAGAAAAGGTTACTAAGCCGAGAGGGTTGATTTAGATTGTCATTATGAACAACTTTTGCGAGGGGGTGAAAGCGGAATTCGAGAAATTCAAGAAAATCCGATGTTTCATAAATATTGCAATTTGCAATTTTGTACGTGACTGCAGATTTTATTCTCCGGGTTGGCCCTATAATAAAAGTGCTCGTAAAAATGGTCTCAATCACTTCCTCTCTGCTTAGTACACCTTTTATCAATTAAGCTATGTAAAAAATCGAATTCGTAAAATTCGTAATTTAAAAATATTTTCTAAAACCTAGTGTCTACAATGCACGCGTAGTTTCAAACTCAAAACTGCAGGGGGACGACGAAATTGAAATAAGTAAAATACATTCTAATTTTTTTGAGAAAAGCGGTTCCGTGGTTTTTCTTTGAATGGTAATCAATTATTCATGTTATCTTATAATAGATTATAATTAAGCAAATAAACAACTGGTATTACTGGCACAAAAGAAAAATGTTTAACAAATTAAATTCTGGAAAAATAGTAACAATGAGGAACTATCACTATAAAGAATTCTAGCCATGTCAGAGGCCTTCAGAGGCCTAAAAACTCTGACACCAGGGCTAGCCACACGGCCTAAACGAATTTACTTACTTACTATAAGGAATACCTGTAAAAGCTGCCGCCTTTGACTGATGGTAAATCTAAACACAATAGAAATTAAAATCGACCGAATTAGTGTGACAGATGAAGGTGATATGAATTTCACAAGGTCAAGTAGCGGGTAGGTTAAAACCGCGGGAAAAAGATAGTTTAAAATAAGAATTGAAACTGCGGAAAAAATAGTTTAAAATAAGAATTGAAACCACAGGAAATAGCATGTTAAAATAAGCATTGAAACCGTTGGAAAAAAGCTAGTTTAAAATAAGAATTAAGACCGCGGAAAAGACCAGTTTAAAATAAGTTCTGAAAGAGCACGGATCGCTATAAGCACTCCTCCCCCTCGCTCGCGTGTACTGAGCGTGGCATGTTCGGCAGCACGACGGCGGCGGCGACTACCTCGTGCCGATGTCGCCGCAGGACTCCGCGCAGGACCATAGGTAACGCTCCGGGAGGTTGGCGGAATATCCCATATCATCATCTATATTACATCTGACATAATCATTTTCGACGACAACATCAAACGTAGTCAAGCGCAGACTTATTCGCGATTAAAAATGGGGTGTGGTTGTGTCATGGACACAGCTCGGTATTGTTCGTGAATACATCGCCAATCTGTTATTTCTCAAAAACGCTGTTAGCATAGCTAGGGGATCTGGCAACGTCTATGATCAGCGTTTTTACCCCTACAGGATAATATTGTGTTTAAAAACCTCAACAATTACAAAATCGAATAAAGTAAGATTCAAGGCCAGCTCCTTGTAGTTTCCTATCCAAGCTGGATTATTGCTCCAGAAAGTGACCTAAACTAAGGATCGTTATCATCTCTTATAGACCGAATCAAACATCTTGGCGGCTGTGATATGCCTTAGCCACAAGCTACGCGAAACTCATCTTCGCGCAGCTGTTACGAGTATATACTGGATAATACAAATCGGCGGATGTAAAGTTAACTACTGCGCAATAATATCCAATCCTGACTAGTATACTTGTCCTGATCTAGTATACTTGTATTTGCCCGATAACTATGGGGGTGTATTTACATCCCACTGGGCGCATAATTGTTCCAAGAAGATTTCCGATAGGAGCGAACAAGAATGTCGTCCAAAAAATTAAACGATGTGTAATGTAAAGCATGATGTAAGATATGGAAGAAAATTGTAGAAGCATATAAATACAATTTTCTTATACAAAATATAAACTACAATTAATTGGATGAGTTTTAGTAACGATTATAAATTTATAACTGCAAAAATATTCGTAACTCTGATCTGGAAATATGCACAAATAAAATCCATAGTACGAGAAATTTAATGTTTTCTAAGGATATCCGCCAACCACTGCATGTAACTCATCATTTAATCGAACCAAACTATCTAACTTTTGGTATATGTATCACCCTTTTCCAAAATCGATGTCGTCATGTAACCCGAATATTTCGGATATAAACCCGAAAAATTGCTTGAAATGTTGTCCAATTTTCCATGAATACAAATTGTTTCACTAGAGACTCAATTTTATTATTTCTCTTATTTACATCAAGCTTTATGCTTATTTATCTTATAGTATTTCACTCAGTTATTATTAATGACATTAGCTATACATTACTTTGGACTGGTTTAAAATTGGACAATATGGAGTAATAATGTGAATGAATGCTCTATAAAGACAGAGCGTCGAGCATGTGTTAGTGATGCTACAGTCTGTCCTAAAGCTAAAGACTAAACTAAAAGCTGAAAATAAAAACTGCCACTACCCACATATTTCATTTAACATTTTAAAATTGAATCACAATATGTTTTTATTTTACAAATTTTAAAGTTTAAGAGACATTAGATAGAAGGAATCTATAGTCGAATCTTAAGTCTGGATAAATACCATTAATCGAAAAGATACTTCTAAATTCATGAAATCGATAGTAAAAAGTGATTTGTATGTAGAGTGAAATACTATAATAATATTTTATATTTATAGTGTAACGGATCCGCTGGTAGTTCATAGCAAATCGCAAACGGCGGCAATGGACCCCGAGGAATTAGAGGATTCACAATATCAACGTCTACTGAAAGGTAAGAATAAAAATATTGTGTAAAAATAATAAGAAAAACATAGATAGATAGCTGTATCTTTTTTACAAGCTTTTATTTAACTTGCAATGGATGTACCTATGTATGTAAGTTCGGGAATCTTTAAGTTAAAGACAAACTTCCTGGTTTCCTATTGAGCTGAAATTTTGCACGCATATGTATATCGCGTGACAATGCAATAATATTGTACCATGGGGCTGATCTGATGATGGAGTCGGAAGGTGGCCATAGGAACTCCTGTACTAAACAAGATAGACCTGTCGTGTCTGGGCTCGTTTTACTTGTCTCGGCTAGCACTCTGCTGCTACATGATATCCAGGATCTCAAAAGCTTGTATTCAATGTGCTGTATATTTATAACCATTTATTTGTTTTGAAGACAGAAAAAAGACTCTCTTTTATCTGTCCTTTTTTTAGTATCTTGGACTGTTAGTGTTGTGGTTAAAAATAAAGCAGCATCTCGAAAGTTGTTATGTTTGCGATTACTTTATTCAAATCGTAAAATCTTAGTCTCATTAAGGAGGAAGCGAAACGCTTATTTATATTTAATTTATCCGTTGAACAGTATCACAAGAATATGGCAACATTCCAATAGCCCGCGGGAGCGACGCGAAGCCGGGTGCTTCCGGCGCCAGCGCAGAGACAAGGACCGCTACAAAGTTTCTGCCGTCTAACTCCACTGACAGGTGCGTGTATGATTACGTGTTCATACAGTTATTGAACACTTGAACAGTATCACAAGAATATGGCACCATACCAATAGCCAATTTTAAAATTAAAAAAAATTGAGGCGTAAGGGTCGAAAGGTAAAAACCTTCATCAAACAAAGCACGGTATCCCAAAGGTACCTTAGGTGTCTTTGGTAGCATTATTTGTAGCATCAACTTAAATTCCTTAGTATCAGTTGTATAGTGGGTGTACCAGTTGTGGCCATTTGGTGTGAAAATTATTGCATTATTGATAATTATAAACAATGTAATACCATAAATATTGTTGGTGTGAATCTAAATGTTTGGAAATATCTTTAACAATATTATTTTAACATAAAATTGTCTTACTAATCCTTAAAATTCAAAGTGGCCACAAATGATACTAAGATGGCCACAACCGGTGCGTCTACCCTAACAGAAATTGATAAGATTAGAGAAACCTATCTTGCGTTAGTGAACATCTTACGTTAACTGATTTTTCAAAATACAGACTCCTAAGCTCCGTGGAAGGCACCTCCCTGGACGATGACACAGCTTCCGAAAGCGACATCCCAGAGAACGAACAGCCAGTCATTTGGGAAACTTCCTTCACCGAGCGGCCCGAGCGCGTCGACCACTCTGAGCGCACCGACCGTACCGACCACACCGACCGCACAGACCGCATCGACCGCAATGACCGCAGCACCGACCGATCTCTAGACAACGGTCCTGCTGTAAGTGACTTCTTTGTTATATAAACTGACGTAATTTTCGTTTATTTTGAATAGGGATTATTTGATACTGGAAGTTTTGTAAAATGACGAAACGGACTGGAACGTTTGTGAACTTTAAAGATACGTAGAAATTTGGTACTTACATTCGATTTTGTTTGTCTCTCGACTCGTGTAGTATCGCTTTTGTACGATTTGAAACTTGACCAAGGAGTAATTATTTTCTTAAAACTTATTGATTGCATTGTACTACATATATTATTAAAGATGTTCTTTTAAATAGAAGAACTATAGTAATTGGACTATTAGTAGTGGCAGTTGAGATTGTTGTGTCTTCTGCAAACCGACCAGTGGCAAAATATTCGTTACACCATTGAATTCACTATGGTGATCAATAATGAGACCATTTCTCCACAGGTGGACAAACTAATAAGCATCACACCGACATCGCCGAAGCCGCCAGAAAACGCTCTGTCCAAAGCCATCGAGGCCAACGTCATAGACAAAACAAACCACAAAAACACCCTCGTCCCCGAACGAAAATCGGCTCCCATTGCATCCCCCGACCCCCCTCGAATAGCCGCCTGGAAAGAACCCCCCAAAATATACAACCCCAAGCCCAAACCCCTGTGTCTAGATGCGGCACAGCTAGAACAAAACCTCAACGCCCTAAAAAAGAACAGCGGCTCAGTCAACCTAACAACCATGAACATTCTACCTCCATACATAAACGTCGTCACACCAAACAAGCTATCCGAATCAAAAACCATCCAGATCGACCCTAAAAAAGCTGTAATCGACGACCTTCCAAAAGAAAACGACCAGAAAGAGCCAGAGAAGCCTAAACTGAAACAATCAAATTCTGCAGCCAGCCTACTAAACGGACCCATGACTGACGTGCCGTACGCAGACACCAGCGACAACACTTCTTCTAGCTCTGGAAGCAATCAGAACATAGTCAATAATCAGAAAAACAAATACGGTGAAGTTATCGTAGGAAAAGATAGGAATAAAGTGATCAAACAGGGTAGCAAGGGAGAGTTCGTCGCGGAGTCAGAGATCAGCTGTTAGACTGTAGGAACAAGTGATACCAGTGATGTGAATTTGCCGCCGTTTGCGTGAACAATATAATAAAAAACAAAGACGTTACCTATTTATTAACTGTATGTAAATATAGATAAAGTTAATTATAAGTGATTTGTGAAATAAAGATGTTTATTTTTAATCTGTTGTACCTTTCAAGTAATAGAAAGATGAATAAATGGCTTCCTGAAATATGCTTATAGATAAAATAGTATTGCTCAATTTGCTCAATGTTTTGCCAAAGTGTAGTTCAAATATTTTGGAAATAGGTATATAAATTAGTTTTTCTACATAGATATTATTTTGTGGGAGTTTTGTAATGTTTTGTACGTTTGTCGCTTTGTAGCAGACTTTTATGGAATTAGTTAGCGGATTTTGTGATTGTAATATTTGAACTGTACATTAAACATTAAACATATTATGGGAACTAACGCACATTGCAAAATAAATCGTTCTTTATTAGATTTACTCGAGTAAGGCCAAAACGAATTGCCACGAGATCTTGGGTGATAAAGTGGCCGATTTTAAGAGCTATAAATTTATGCTATTTTATTAACCTAAGAGGTTTACGGTTCATATTTATTTACTTGTATGCCCTGAAGTTGGTCCCGTTTAATAAATTTTATCGAATTTGGTTAGTTGGTTTTCGAAAAATTAACAATAAACAATCTAAAAACCTACATTATTAGAGCGAAATATTTGAATTTTGTACGTGTGCAGCAATGTTTGAAGTCGGTATTTCTATATTTAGTGAAAAATAATTATTTTGTTTTTTTAATTGAATGCAGTTAAACTAGCGAGAGTTTTTCGTTTTTATCTGTTCGACCGTCGAACTAGTGAGAACAAAAAATCTCAGAAGTTCGATCACCGAACGGGTGAATCGAACTAATGGGAACAAACCAAAATACGGGGTGTAATTCTAGATAATATACTCTAGCATATCGTTGTACTCATCATTATGACCCACTTTTACTACGGGACCAAACCCGCGAAAAAAAATTCATTTGTGCCATAGAAGTTCATCGTCTTTCTACAAAATTCATGGAACAGATGTTTTTTTTTTTTTTGCCATTAATACCACCATAATGATATGGTTAGCACCATAGTAAATATTGGTCATAATGATGTGTACAAAAAATCTTACAAAAAGTACAACATCCAGAGATACACTTTGTACAACCAGAATTCTCACTTTAAAAAAATACAGATTCACAATGGAGATTTTTTTGTTCTTCTGCAATTGAATGGATATTTAATGGGTTAATTATATATAACGAACTTACCAAGACTGAAGTTCCATCGTAATTTTATTGTTTGTCGTGAAGAGGTTAGGTAAGATTAAACAAATACTATTATCCATACAATAAAAATATTATTTCGGTAGATTGTTACAGAATTTCGTCAGAATACAATTATCTCCTACGATTGTACCTGCGCTTTTTGAAATGAGAACTTGGTACTTAATAATATATAAACAAAGAATCTCTTTAAATGTTATTAAAATATGTGTATACTTAACATTATATTGCGAGGTTATTTGTATAAATACTATAGCTCTAAAAATCAACCATTTTAAACCTTTATTTATTTTATAATGAAAAAAGGGTAAGTAAAATAGAATAGGTGTTGTTTTTTGTCATAATTATATTATATATCACAATTTTTAGTTATATAATATAGTTATAAAGGTAGTAATGCTTAAAATGTTTGTAAATAATATATCTAAAGTGTAGTGATTTGTGTCAATCCATCCACAGAAAAGTATATATAATATTATGGATATGACAAATTTTGTTAAACGTAGTGTTAAATATATGTAATTTTAATTTTAAAGTGAGTTGTGGGTATGACCACCCAAAAATATTATTTATTGGTAATTATTATTTGTTGAAAACATCACAGGATTGTTAGACCCTAATATATATTAGAAAATCTTTAAAAAATAGTTTATTATATATGAAAATTGGGGGCTTTCATGGTATCATAGGCGATTTATGTGAAGCGATTACTTTTTGTTCTAATTCATATTCAGTTTATTTTTTCCGAATATACTGGCCATATAGCATTTAAAAAAATACAATAAACATTGGCAACTTCAAATAGATAAATATACACCACCACTAAACCACCACTGGCTTTTCGGTGAAGGAAAACATCGTGAGGCAACCTGCATACGTCCGTAGAAGATATTCGATGGCGTTTAAGAATTTACCAACCCGCACTGGGCCAGCGTGGTTGATATGGCCAAATCACCCTTCGTGATCGTTCGTTCGTTTCCAGCCTACGTCCTGCAATGGACTATTAAAAGGGCTGGTACAGTACAGCTCAGATAAAAAAATACCATTTTATAAAATCTTACTACTGTGCTGTTAAATAAATTATAATTTAATAATAATTGAAAAGCCTAACAATAGTAAAGATGACAAAATCCCACTATAAAATTATGTCAATCGAAATCCAATATAAAATGAACTTTTCTTTATAAGTTGGGAACTAGCTTCAAAGTCTGAAATCATTGTGACTGAATAGATACATGATAAATATTTAAGTAGGAAAAGGGGCTTATGTCCTGCTGTGTTAATTAAGTCGACTATAATATTTACGCTGACATGATTACCTGAATTATATGATAATTATGATACTTAGTACGCAAATAATTCAAATAAGGTTGCAATTCCTTTTTGCATAAATGTTTAATAAAAAATGTAGGTAAATTTACAACACACACCTTAAAAATCTCAGATTTTATTTTAAAAATTGTTGATATGCCATAAAATAATAATGGTGCCGTCGCATCTTTAGTTCAGTTCACATTTGTGTTCGCGCTTTTGAGTGCCATGTACCTTGGAAATAAACAAACTCCATTTAACGTATAGCAGGTGCCCCGGTTGTGGCCACTGACCCAATTGTGGCCATTTTGGTGTTAAAATTATTGCGTATATGGTAATTATAAACAATGTAACAACATAAATATTGTTTGTGTGAATCTCAAATAATACTTTTTTTACATATAATTTGAACATTAAATTGTCTAATTAATCGTTAAAATTCAAAGTGGCCACAAATGATACTAAGATGGTTACAACCGGGGCACCTGCCCTACCTACTCGTAAAATGGACTTACTAATGTTTATCTCTGAAGTCCATATATCACTTTAAAATACACTATGTACCTATATTTATTAATTTTGTTCTAAGATAGAAGATGTATTATGAATCCTTCAATCCAATTTGAACAACGACAAACATTTCAGACAATTTAAATACGTTTCACATAAAAAATCTATGATGACATGAAGTTCAAAAAGAAACATGTGAAATATCACATAAGGAAAGCTTTAATAACACTTTAAGATAGAATAAGACAATTTTAACTATACTTTCGTTTTGAACATCAGAGTAGTGCCAAATGTATACTTAGTTTTGCCTTTTTTTATGCATTTACGATGATTTTGTAATTTGTGGCATGAAATGACAGGGTATCATGGTATTTTTCGTTGTTCGGTGATAATTTTTAAGCTAACAAAATGATAATTCTTACTTCGATTAAGTGTCGTCGTGCACGAGCGTTCGACCACAACTACTAACGCCGGCAAACAATTTTCATACAATAACCTAAAAGGTGCCTAAAAAATATAAGTTTTTATTAATTGCACCATCAAAAAATATTGGATACGTATTTTTTCTTTTTTCAATTAAACAAAATATGATGAAGATAAAGCGCCAAAGTTCCATGTAGGTATAATACGTCTCGTCTAGCTACATTTTTACTAAGGTCGTCACGATCCCTCCCACAATTTGATACACTTTATCTTTGTCTTGTTTCGTTTGATATAAAAATGAAAGAATATGTGTTCAATATCATTTGATAATTATAATCTGATTAACGAAATTATTATATTTTTTTACTGAGGCATCACGTCTATTGTTGTCGGTGGTCTCTTTTGGCGTCAAACGTTGCTTTCGGCTACTGGTTACTAAAATGTGTAGAACTGGTGCGACATAAAATAGAAGAAATTAATTATTCGGAAACTAAAGTCACTTACTCCGGAACCACTACCTAAGCTATCAGTAATTGTTAATTTTCTTGCATTTTTTTGTATTGTGTTATTTTGTGGTTTTGAACTGAAACACAGGACCTTTAGGAAAAAAATATTGCAAGATATGCTAACAAAGCGATGGTGGCGCTCTCATTTATATTCAACTCACTTATGTCTGTATAAAAAAAACGTCGGTGGCGGCGTTAGTAGCTGCGATCGAGCGGTCGTCTGCAGTCAGCCTAATACTCTGATTTTGAATACTTTGTTGATCTAATCAAATAGAAGAATTTAAAAATGTAACGATATTTTATTAGTTGTATATCTTAAGCTTCATGATATAAATTATAAAATTATGTTTAACTTTACTTTTGTGTATTATTAAAAAAAATAGTTTTATTTCACTCTATCGGCGTCATAGCTGTCTCTATTCCCAATCAAACAAGAAATGGGCTAAAATAATAGAGATGGGATCGCGTGAAACTAGAATTAAGAAAAAACAAGTCAATCACAAAGTAATTATGTTTAATACCTAATCATGAACGCTTACTTAAAATTGTTTTTGAGGCATTCAATTAATTGGAAAATCAAAATAATAGCACGTTCAATTTTAACTGCACTCTATCTTTAGGCCTTTTCTCGGTAAAGTAACAAAAAATAATCACAACATACTTGTTGACTGGTTTCGAAACTAAGCCCTTTCGCACACGAGCCATGCACTGCGGACACAAAACGACCAATATGAGTGGCGACTACAGGCGTCTCCAGCTACTGTGCAGTGAGTTAACAAATTGTGTGTATTGTATTCACTGTAAAGACGCAGTCACCACGGTAATTATATTATCTATTACCGTGTAGTCGCCATTTTTTAACTAGTTTAGGAGCCTTTCGTTTAATTACCTAGTCTTGATCTTTATTATTTGTGCCCATTATAAAAGTTTTCTTTTACTTCTTTTTTAGAAAATCTTATTTTAAATACATTAGCAGTATTTTTAAACCCCGACGCAAAAGAGGGGTGTTATAAGTTTGACGTGTCTGTTTGTCTGTGTGTCTGTCTGTATGTCTGCCTGTGGCATCATAGCGCCCGAACCACTGAACCGATTTCAGTTTAGTTTTTTTTTTTTGGATGAATGGAGACTTTATCGAGAGTGTTCTTAGCTATGTTTTATAAAAATCAATTGAGCCGTTTAAGAGTTATGGTGGGTTAAAGTGGGGATGGAAGAACCAAAATTCTACAAATGTGCCCAAAATGGATGTTTATACATAATGTCGAAAGTCAGTGAAATTATTGTATGGAACAGATTTTTCGCGTTTTCGTGATAGTCCTTGAAATTCGTTCATAACGATGGCTAAAATAACTTAAAAAAACTACTAGAGTAAATGAAATGTAAGTTTGTAAATAAAACGTACGAAAATTAAATTGCAGTCCGGTAGTAGCAAGTCCAGTGTATTTCGGTTGAGGCACGGTAATGATATCTAATTACCGTGGTTGGGGTTTGGGTTTTGACGGCGCGCGGCCTGTGTGCGGATGATCTTATTGTAATCTATTTTCTTCTCAAGACACAGATACGATTGTAAACTTAAAAATTAGTGTCATAAAGTTTTAAATCATTTATTGGCGAATAACGTTTGATTGTCACTTCAGCGTTGCTCAATTTAGAATTATTCTTTTTGTATTAGAGAAATCTATTTTAATTCCTTGTTTTATAAAAAAGAGAAACGTGGTTGTGAAGTAAGTATAGACCCGTGACGTGTTTAAAGTTCCTTTTTTTATAGAAAAGTGACTCTGAAAGGTTATTCATCATTTTATTTTTGGAGTAACTAAAAATGTATGAAAGATATACTGTAAGACAACGAAATCAGAAAAAAATACTCGAATGCAAAATTTTATTTTTTAAATGTTAGTTTAATTTTGTAAATCCACTTCAATAGAACGTATACATAATGCTAAATTAGGGAAGCACATTTATATACATACATAATATAAGTACATATGTAAAATTTATAAAATAACAATAAAACAAAAAAGTGTAATTGATATTCAAAATACAATCATTAATAAATGTAATTAGATGTTTTATTTTTAAAACCCAATACAGAGCGTGGGGTGTTTTTGAGGTATTGTGGTATGTACACAACGTAAACGTACTCAGATTGGTGGACTTGTCTACAGTTTGTACACGGTATCATTACCACGGTAATGATATCTAATCTATCTTAGATATCAATACCGTGTCATTACCGTGCCGCGGTCAACCGCAGCCTCGGCGGTTGCAACCGCGTTCTGCGTTCGTTTGGCGGTCTGATCTTCAGCGGATCGTTTAACCACACCACCAGTCTTGCGATCATCGCCTGCCACGTTTTCGGGCGATAATCTCAACTGCGACGGCTAGCTGCGTAACCGCACAAATAACCGGGCGCGTGAGTAACTATACAGGGTTATTTCTAATCAATTAGCATCCTTTTAGGGGCTTATTCTGTACATCAAAACTAACAACTTTTGTTCTACGACTTTTATTAATTCTCAAAAAAAAGTTGTTGTTCCATGGAAAAATGTCAATAGTTTGTCAGCTAATTATTGTGTAATGGTGTAAGTATAATTATTTAGTTATGATCATGTAAGTAGTTCTCCCCTAAAAACAACAACATTCTTGCATGCTGATTGCGAAAATAGAGTACGTTATTATAAGTTATTTAAGATCACAATAAAATTGTTAACCTATTTTGCAAGAAATAAATGAAAATGAAAAAAAAATGAAAAATATCGTTCACCCTCGACAAAATGTATGATAATTACCTATATCTGTTTTTTTAGCTTTGACAAAAGTCGCTGTACAAAAGTTGTTAGTTTTGATATACAGAATTACCCCTAAAAATTTATTATTATTTAGATTTAGAAAAATTTATTATTATTTTAAAAATTTATGATTAGAAATAAGTATTTAAAAATAAAACCACTGTTCCACCACCACGGCGGGCACGGGAAATACCGCTCCGTGAGTTCCCTCGTGTTCGGGAACTATTTGATTGTTTCGATGAAATTGTGAAGCAACATCTCTTTACCACCCGCTTAAAAAGCAACGCAAGATTTTCTATCATAATATGAGTGTTTGTAAATAATATTTGACAAAAATAAGTCATTACACTTAATACATAATAGACTTACCGGCCCTGAGACCAATTTTATTTCCCGTGACACGAGTGAGCTAACTTACTTACTTACTATATTGGCGCAGCGACCCAAATTGTGTCTTGGCCTCCGATACTACGTGTCGCCACTCTTCTCTGTCTTGGACAAGTTCCTGCCAGACATCAATCCCGAGCTTGCGAAGATCTTTTTCCACTTCATCTTTCCACCTGTACTTTGGACGGCCAACGGGCCTTCGGCCCTTCGGCAGTCCCAAGTAAGCCCTTTTTACGGCACGATCCTCTCCCATTCTTTCCAAGTGGCCGAGCCAGCGAACCCTATGGGATTTTATCTCACTAATCTTTTTATGAGCTAACTAGGTATATTCAATTCAGTTATTCCGTTTATTCTATCCTATCCTACAAGAACCGCTATATTCCGTGTGTTCCCAGTAGTGCCAGTGGAGTAGTCCCATGATGGGACTATTGGTATTTTTTTCCCAAAATTTTCAGGAACAATTTGGCCTACATACATTGACTTTGTTTCTTTTTCTTTTTTTTTTGAAAATCGTTTTTTTTTTCAAAAGAGTTTATTAAGGCAATCGTGAGGAGCCCACTTGACCATACAAAAACAATTAGCTGTTACCTACTTCTAAATGTAATTCGATTGAGTGTTTTTTTTTTTCATGTAATCTGCACTTCAATCGCTAGGATTACCTATACTTCTTAGTTCTTACTGTTTTTTAAATGACCTTAAAGTTATAAACGTCTAAAAAGTAATATTTTTACGCAAAAACTTGGCTGAAAAGTAAGTATACATACCTAAACTAAAAACTTTACTGAAAAAAAATAAGACGTACAGGCGTGCAATAAATATTTCTTACTTAAGCGATTGACACCAAAAACATGGCATTTTGTTAAAAATTAATGGGTGAAAGAGTTTTCTCTCGGAATTTTATCAAAAATGTACTGAAAATTTTATCGATGTTCTACAGAAAACTCTAAAATCACAGTTCGATCACGATCCTTTAAGTCAGTGGAACCTTTGGGATTAAAATTATCAGTAGTCTTATAATGGAACCTCTAGGAAAAAAGTACCAGTAGTCCCATCATGGGACTACTCCACTGGTACTACTGGGAATACACGCGACATTCATCGTCAGAAATGATGATGATGAAATAGACACCCTGGGCTAAGAATATATAATAATACTACGTACCAAATAAAAAAATCAGGACAGAAAGTCGGGAACAGACAAGTGAGGCTGGTTTTTTATACATGTGGTGAGTGCGTCGGTGTTGCGCCGCCATAGTTCGAGTGACAAACCAAGGCGTAGTTTCGTTGTGCGTATATGTGTGTATAATTGTGTCTGTACACGGCGAGGCGTAGTTTTGCCGGCTTCACTTGTTTATTCACAACATTCTGTCTTTTATTTGGTCTGAGCAGAAACCTTTCTACTTAGGAAACTGTAAATAAAACATTTTTTCCTTTAAACATAACATTTATTATCTTTTTATAAATAAGTACACAAAATACAAAACTAAACTATATTCTCTTATAATTTTCAACTTCTCTATACGAATCACTTACAAATCAGTTTTTCAGCCTCAGGTAGAACATTTAAAAGAAATTTCTTATATCAAAATCATGATAATCAAAATTGCATTAAATATTATTTTGAACTTTAACCAAAATATTGAAATGAATTTATTTTATTTCGGTAGAAGATTTAGAATCTGAAATACTGGTTGTTTTTTAAATCCTTACCATAGTTGATGAGGTTTGATGTGAGTTTTATATATTTATATACTAACCATTATGACCAAATTTTACCATAAGACCAACCCTAAAATAGCAAAAGTAAATTGAACACAGCGCAGTACCTAAGTAATCTATAGAAAAGGCATGATGACTAACTAATTATTTTTCGCAAAAAAAAATGGCATTCCATCGTGTACAAAATTCGAATATTTCGCTCGAATTGTTAACATTATTTTTGATTTTTCAAAAACGGCTCAGCCGATTACTGTGAAATTTAAATGGGACCATCTCGGGAGTATACCCTTTCGAACTAAAAATTAATTTTTCGATTCGGTTTACAATCGGCGAAATTATCGATGAACATACACAAAAAAAATACATACAGACGAACATAGAACCTCCTCCTTTTTGGAAGTCGGTTAAAACGTTCATTGACTCTTAACATAATGTATGGAGCAGCTGAATTATTTTTTCGTATATTCGCGATTGGCCCATAGTAAAAGTTGTTCATAATGATAAGCACATAAATCCCTGAAGGTCCAAAAAAAAATGCAAAACAACACTTTGTACTACATAAACCGCTAAATAACCGACTAAGATTTAAATATAAATACAGTATAAATATTATTATACCCTGTTAATTTACCAACAACAGTTTCATATTATTTAGATAAATTTTAAATTCTACAGTTGTAGTACTAGAATACATTTCGCATTGTGGTGCCATCTAGAAGCTCCTGAAAAAAAACATTAACTAATAAAAAATAGATAAAAAGAACTGAAAGAGTCCGCACCAGCACACTGCGTTCTATGACAGAGGTAGTTGATGTCGGCCGAAAAGCCGCCAAACTAAAGTGGGATTGGGCGGGACATGTGGCGCGGATGCACCCCGATCGATGGGCCAGGATCGTCACGGAGTGGGTGCCTGACGGACGACGCAGCCAGGGAAGGTACAAGAAGCGCTGACGTAATGATCTTGACTCATTCGAGAGGGGTTGGCAAAAAGATGCGATGGATCGCGACTCATGGAAGGAAATGGGAGAAAGGATGCCCAGGAGTAAAGGTTAAAAAAAACGGAGGCATACCCTCACACACAGGTCAATCGTCGAATCTAACTGGGCAGCGGCAGCGTTTGGTAAATTCCGTAACGTCTTTTCGTCCGACACACCTCAATGCCTCAAGTCAAAAGTTTCTCAAATGGAGACTGTATCGAAAAGAGCAGCAAACACCGACAAGGTCGATCGATGACTTCACCTATTATAATCTAGCGGTGCAATGACACACAATTTTTAATGAAATTGGACCAAAATTTTCAAAACTTTCGAAAATGTTTAAATTGTTCTCTATACCAACAATTTATTATTAAAATAAAATATTAAAATAATTATTTTGGTCGTAACGGGTTAAAAAGCCACAGGAGCACGCTGGATACTAGACACTTCCAACCGATCTTATTTGAGATCCAGCAGTGGTGGTCTAGTAGTAATGACACTCGCCTTACAATCGTGAGGTCGTGGTTTCAAATCCCGGTTCCGTACCAATGAATTCCTTGGAATTTATGTACGGAATTTCACACCAATGGCGTTTTGGTGAAGGAAAACATCGTGAGGCAGCCTGCATATGTCCGTCGAAGAAATTAAATTGCATATGTGAATCCACCAACCCGCACTGGGTCAGCGTGGTGGATATGGCCTAATCACTCTTCGTGGGTAGGCTTATGTCCTGCAGTGGACTATTAAAAAGGCTGGTACAGTACAGTCCAGCAGTGGACATCCTACGGCTGAAATGAAGAAGATTACCTGTTCAGTTGATGGCGGGCGCTTGCTCGAAGTCCCCCTTGTCGAGTCGCGGCGGCGCCTTCGGTTCGTAAACGAGCATCGACGGCGGCGACGGACTCGTCTTGTTGCGATGCATGTCTACAACAAAACACATCATACATTACTTCATGTCTACAGCAAAACACACATTATAACAAATTAGTATACTCTGACATGGCTAAACTATAGGATATTTATGTGACTACTCTTTGTAAACATTTTAACTTATTCTTTAGTACATAAAAAGCACACTACATTTATATTTTCTAGAGATCTACTGTATTAACAATGAAAATCAGTGTGAAGGATTTATTTTTCAAGATCCCGCCAAAAACGACATTCTGTAATGGCGCTGGCACGGTAATGATATCTAATTACCGTGGCGCTGGTCACATGACACGTGTGAAGTCACACGCTAGCAAATAACGTTTGTTGATTTTAGTAAATACGCTAGTTCACATCCAAAAATTGACAAAAGATACTTTGGAAGAAACTTACAGATTCAATAATATTACTCCGAACACATAAAATACAAATTACACAAGACCGTCAATCGAGAAATTCTCGCTTACTTTACTAGCATGTGACGTGACCAGAGTTGCCGAGAAAAATCATAAAATACCGTATTTGCTTTCGCGCAATTCGCGAAAATTATACATACTCGTAGGTACATATTTTGGTTTAAATAAAGTGAAATATGTCTTTTTCAGGAGATTATCTGTAAGGATTGCCACAATCAATAGTATATTTTCAATGTTGTCAAATAGCCTATAAAAACAACTTAATTTAACGTAGTTATCCGAGCCCTGACAGTGCTCAGTAGTAAATGCCACTCGCGGTCACCCATCGAAAGGCTGACCATTTGCCATCTTTTGTGATGGTGTATTGTGAAATGTTTTTGGTGCTGCCTGGAACATTGTTGGTTCAACATAGAATGTTGGTGGTGTCTGGAATGTAGTTTATGTAGCCCTAAACATTGTTAGTGCTGCCTGGAATGTTATCGGTGTAGTCTGGAACGTTAATGTTGTCTAAAATGTTACTAATGTGTGGCCTACAATATTGTTGGAGCTGCCTGGAATGTTGTTGGTACTACCTGGAATGTTATGTGTTATTGGTGTAACCTGGTCTGTTGTTGGTGTGGCCTACAATGTTGTTAATACTGTCTGGAATGTTGTAAGTGTAGTCTGGAACATGGTTCGTGTTGCCTGGAATATCGTTTGTTTAGTCTAGAATCAGTGGCATAACTATAGGGTGGCAGGGCTGGTAAAATGCCATGGGCCCCGACTGCCTTATCTGTTGCCTGTGTGTTTCACAAAAAATCGCACTCGCTGCGCTCACGCCTAAGTAAAAATATAATTGTTACCGTTGGCTTAGTTTTCATATGAAATTTAGCAACTAATTCCAAAAGTTGTATTCAAGAGTCTTTGTATCCCATGCTTGCTCCTTCAGAAAATAAAATTTACTAGATATTTAACTAAAATACTCACAATACCTACTATTAACAGTGTTTGATAATTGTAATTACTTACGTGGTTAATTAAAATTAAATAACAACGCGATATTTTTTTATTGGGAGAGCCCCGATCTAAATCTAAAGAATTTGCCACGGGCCTCATGTGGTATAATTAAGCCACTATCTGGAATGTAGTAGAGCTGGCGCCGCACGAGCTGCGAGGCGGACGCGGGCCACGGGGACAGCGCCGCAGGCATTGTAGTATGTGTGTGTGTGTACTCACATCGCAGGCTGAGCCGGCGGCGCGGGCGGTGCGCGGCGCCGAGCTCGAGCTGGCGCCGCACGAGCTGCGAGGCGGACGCGGGCCGCGGAGACAGCGCCGCGGGCAGCGTCGCCGCCGACACTGTCACGTCTGAATATGACAACTTGTTGGTATAATCTGGAACGTTATGAACAGAAGATGACCACTCTTGAGAATAAACTTTTTGTCCAGGGAAAATCCTCTATGGATACCACCACAAACCACCATAAAGGAGGTTATGTGGGAGTCCCCGCCGACTGGTCGGTATACCCACCAAAAATCCTGGAATGTTCCAGCACAGCGCGTGGTGTCGGGGCTACAGGTACGCTATTGCACTCTTCCGCGGCCCCAACAACATCAGCCCCAGTCGGGCTACTACGTTGTGTCGGAACACCAAACACATCATACTCCACTCCACTGAGCCTCCTTGGGCGCCACGACAAGGCGGGAGAGGGTTCCTGCCTTGTCGTGGCAGGGAGAATAGCCTAACCCAACAGTTTTCATTGAACACAATTGCATACTCTACTAACTCTACATTCTGCTGTCAACAAAATTACCTAAAATTTATAACCCACCAGCTATCAGTGCCTCATGTCTTTGACTAAGCAAAGTACACAACGTATAATACACCATACCTCTCTCAGCGAGCGAGACCTCCCGTTGCATATGGTTCATTTCACCATCATCCAGTTTGACGGTATGCTTCTCGAGCCGGCCGTCCCACGTTCGGTTTCGGATCTCTGTGTACGTAAGCTCTGATGGGATCTCTTCGTCCTGCGTCGACGAGTTGCTTTGGGGCTCTTGCTGAAAACGAGACACTTTTTTTTAATACAGAAATCGGAAATATGTACCTACTAAAAAACAAAACGGTAAGCATCTGTTATACCTATATCATAATTTTTTAAAACTAATGTACTTATCACTTTTCACTTTTGCGGGGACTGCTTGCAGAATTCGTTCCGCGGCTCTAGGTTTTACTTGTCTCTGTGACGGTTGAGTTGTGTGTTGTATGTGTTTTGTGGTAGTAACTAGGTGGTTGTCTTAATTAAAACAGGGCTATATTGAAGGCATGTGTTTTGTGATTGTGGTTCTCACGTTATTTAGCCGAATATACGTCTTATAACCGGATGATTCCACTAAAAGTCGATCTTGATCAATTATAATTATAAGTGTTTGTATTGTGATGTGTTTGCGTGTGACTGTGAATGCTAATATTTATGCCTGTCATGGCTCTTATAAAATCGGGGCTAGAATATAGGTTACATATAGGAATATACATATGGTTATTTCACCTTAATATTGTCATGAGAGTGGGACTGGAGTGCGGGCGGTCGGTTGATTTGTGTGTTGTATCTGTGCAGTTGCTCGAAATCTGTGTATGTTGAGTGTGTGTGGCAGCGTGCGTGTGTGTGCGTGACAGTGTGTGTGTAGTGTATAGGATAATGTGTTATCTCATCTTAGTGATCGTGAGGCATTTTTGAGCAATTAAAAACGTGTGTCGTTTTAACCTTTTCTTCCTTACCTTAATCTTGTCTAGAGTGGGGCTGGAGTGAGGACGGTCCGTAAAGTCGATGTGGTTGGGTTTTCCCCGCACTATTGGGGACAGTTTGCGGAATTCATTCCGCGGCTCTAGCTCTATCCTTACAGTCTCTGTGACGGTTGAGTTGCTGGCACGACCGAATAAAGGCGACAACTAGAAGGAAAGTACATAATTTTTTTTCCAGATTGTTACATACGTTCTAAAATGGTTGATCGATACGGAAATACCTACTAATATTTTAAATCAAAAAAACGCGGAGAAAAACTACTTTAATGTTCAAGTCAGGCCATTCGATTTTTTTTTAAATACCTACTGCATACGGCAGACATTTCATAACACGGCGGCGACACTTTCGTATCCAGATCCAGTATGTTTCATATCGTAGGCTCCACTGTACCTAAACGGCTTAATTAGCGCGCTATATCACACGTTAAGTGAGTCTTAACGCGTGGAGCATTAGCATTAAGGAGTTAAATAGTACTTCAAAGCCCGGGAGGTAAGCGCAAACAAAATGCAAGCATTTTCTAAAAGCTGAATTTCTTTGCGCTTTTATGACGACATTGATTATAAAAATAAATTCATAAGTGAGTGTTTACGATAGAACGCGATTTGAATTTAAAAAAAATTTTGTTTACTTTTAAAATATGCAGTGCCGCAATATAAAATTATTCGCGCTCGCTTCGTTCGCGCTTATTAAATATCCGGTTTTCTTTGTTGACATCTGATTTCACTTTCAAATATAACTTTCAATGACTAAACATAAAAAAAATTCGAGCTCATGGCTCTAGTGCACAAAAGGGGGCGGGGGAGGCGGGATGGGGGGGTGGATCATAGTAGTCACGAATAAATTTAGCGATACATAACACTGCTCTAGCTAGGGTACCCTATAATATCTAAAACAAGAGCGCAGTTATAGAAGCTGGCATAGGGTGCAGAAAAGAAAACTGCTCTGAAAATATGTGTAGGTACATAGAATATGGTATGTTGGTGAATCTCACCTTAGGTTTGGCACTAGTCGCTTCCGACTCCATACTCTCGATCGTAATGGTCGAATCCACACTATTCGCTATCGGTTTCACCACAATAATACCCTCATTCTTATCCTGTTTCTCTTCCTCAAAGTTTTTATTAAAAGTCGGGTTTTCAAACCCGGTCTGGGTCCCGATTTCATCACAAAAAGAGGTTGTGTTAGAAGCTTTGTTCAACATTCGCTTTCTACGCTCTAGTTCTGCGTGTATGTCCGTCTGTACTCGTAAGTTTATGTCCCCGTAGCGCCTGATGATATAGTTCAGGAGCCAGTGGTAGCCTTTACGTAGTCCGGGATCGATTTTAGGCTTTTTTGAGCGATTTGGATGGGTTTCTGCGCTGTAAGACTCTACTAGAGTGGGGCAGCGGTATCTGTGAACATTTGAAAGGACTCGTGTAAGAGCTGTGTATCTATACGAGTATATCACTAGCGGCAAATAGGTACGTGAATCCGCCACTGGTCATATCCACCAGCTAGGTTTTAGCTTGCTACTTCCTTGCCAATATGCCAGGAACTAGAATGCCTTACCTCTGTATATGTATAAAACTGTATAAATGTTAGCTTATTTAGTGTCTCCTAAAATGTTATAGCTTTTCAAATTTTTGAGATTATTCAAATCTCAAATTAACAAAATGCATGTCTGAGGACAAACTGTTGTGTCTAAAAATTTATTGTACCACCTCTATGTACACCATCCATCCATCCATCAGCCATAAGAAGTCCACTGCTGGACATAGGCCTCCCCTATGGATCTCTAATAAGACCGGTTGGAAGCGGCTTGCATCCAGCGCGATCCCGCGGTCTCCGTCCACCTTGTGGGTGGACGTCCTACGCTGCGCTTGCCGGTACGTGGTCTCCACTCGAGAACTTTTCGACCCCATCGGTCATCAGTCCTCCGCGCTATGTGCCCTGCCCATTGCCATTTCAACTTGCCAATCCGTGTGTACACAGTTCGAAGTAATAAACGTATTTTATCTTTTATCTGTGTTTGTTTCCTAACAATTACAATCTGGATACCTTTATAGGCAAGAGTGAATAGGTCTACACACCTACTCCATCCTCGGCTACAACGTCGCTTTTCATCAGGCGAGTTGGTGACCAAATGTAACTCTGTTTTAAATGTATAAGTAATGCCGGTGTCACACATTGGATACATATGTGGACTACAAATTGTAGACTTGGTTCCAACACTCCAAGTTTTGGAACCAAGGACGTATGCGTAGGACCAATCTGTCTTGGACTGATTTATACCGAAGAATATAATTGGCTTATAAATTCGTAGCCAAGCTTGGACTCAAGTCATCGTCCAATGTCTGGCCCCGGCATAAAGAAAATAAAAGCTGAGTTCTTACTTATTGACCAAAGGTTCTATGTTGAGCTTCTCAACAACGTCGATGTCGTCCAGAGCACCAGACTTGTCTTGCTTGTTCGCGAGCACCAACACTGGTTTACCTACGCATGCATACGGATACGTATTATCGGGGGATCTAATAATTGAACTTCAAACGTACCTATACGAAACTTCGAGAGACGTATACGGAATTTTGACAGATTGTATGGAGCTTCCGTAAAATTCCGTATACGTCTTAGCCGTTCGAAAGTCAATTACAGATGGTATTACAAGAAATGTGAAGAATGCAGATAAGTATAACTAATATCGAAGAATTAAGCACCAGGGTAATGAGTGATGACCTCGATGCCAGGGCAATAGAATACGGCATTGGTAATATAGGAATCCCCTGCCTGTGATGTCAGCTACAAGCTGCGCAAATCCAATCCTGACTGAAGCTCACATTAAGCTGCGCTTTGCGGCCTATACAAGGAGATCCGCTACGTTGCCCTGGAAGATAACGGAGCTTTCCCTATGTGGCTGCAATCATACTCGTTCGCAATGGCTCTTATAAAAGTGCCCAGATTTTTTCTACAATTTCGTGAGAAAAGCCTTTTTTAGGGTTCCGTACCCAAAGGGTAAAAACGGGACCCTATTACTAAGACTTCGATGTCCGTCTGTCTGTCTGTCACCAGGCTGTATCTCATGAACCGTGATAGTTAGACAGCTGAAATTTTCACAGATGATGTATTACTGATGCCGATATAACAACAAATACTAAAAACAGAATAAAAAAATATTTAAGGGGGCTCCCATACAGCAAACGTAATTTTTTATTTTTTTTCAGGTAAACGCTTGAAATGGGGCAGAAGGTGACGGGGTTCCCATAGGGTACGGAACCCTTCGTGCGCGAGTCCAACTCGCACTTGGCCAGTTTTTCCCTATTCAGTACTTTTACATTCGATACGCAGAAGTCAGAAGATGGATTGACGATTTCATTGATTGCGCTGGATGCAAGCCACTTCTACCCGGTATTATTGAAGATCTATAGGGGAGACCTATGTCCAGCGGTGGACGTACCTTAGTACGTCCACCGTTGGACATAGCTGAAAAGAACGAACATTCAAATTAATAACTTGTCTACATTAGTTTAATGTAGATATAGGTATGTATGTGTGTATGTAGGTACGTCTGTCTATAACATTGCAGCCTTTACATATGAACTGATTTGGATGCAGTATTTTCTGTCTAAGTCCTATAAGACATTTGCGATTCAGGCACTTTTGCTGTGTATCTGTCTGCATTCTTTTTTAATGTGTAACCACGCATTAATTTTTATGTAGTGGTCCGATTACGATAATTCTTTTTTTATTGGAGAGAGTATACTTCGAAATTGGTCATTTTTAAATTTTATCGAAATCGACAGCCATTTTCGATAAATAAACAATAGTGTGAAAAATGTTACATCGATCCGTGCGAAATATTCGCGAATTCTGTACACGGTTGAAGTCGGTCATGCTATTTTTTGCAAAAAAAAATACTATTAATGAATTGACATTAAATTAATAAATGTAATGCCGCCTAGTGCTTACATCCTTAATTTCCCCTGTTATCAGCAACACCTAGTAAATCAGGCGATAACGGCTTTATTGGAAAGTGAACTCCACCGTAACCTAGGGCCGATAAAAATGATAAATAATTTATTTTTATATTACTAGCGACCTGCCCCGGCTTTACACAGGTGTATTATACTTATGAACCTCAAAAACAGCATCAAAATCCGTTGCGTAGTTTTAAAGATATCGGTAAGCATACATAGGGACAGACAGATCGGGAAGCGACTTTGTTTTATACTATGTAGTGATTTGTCCACTGCTGAACATAGGCTTGCCCTCAAAAGTCGATTGGATCATATTTACCACCTTGACACAGTTGCGAGTTGGTGGATTCAGATACGCCTTTGGATTTCTCCATAAATTATTTTACCTCTGTTTGTCACTGTGTCTCTTTCTAACCTGTGATGGTGTGTAATGACTAGACAGAGAAAGCGACAAATGTCAGAGGTAAAATAACTGTGAATGGTCTGATATTTTCCTTCGACAAAGAGCCAGTGGCAAAATAGTCCACACATAGTAACGGTTTTTTTCCACTCTAGCTTATTATAATAGTAGATATACCTACTTATAGGCTTCCTATGAATCACGGTCAGAAGTTGAAAAGAAAAAAACTACCCTCAATTTATTCGAAAAAAGACTCGAATCATGTTCGAAACTACCCACACTGTACATTTTTCCCATCCCTACCGGTTACCATGACAATGGCATACCCACAATCCTAAAACCACGCGGCAAAGTAATAAATAAAAAATCACCTGCAATTTTATCGTGCGATAACACCTCCTCCAGCACGGTACGGCATTCATCCAAGCGTGAAAAATCACTAGAATCGATTACAAAAATCACGCCATGGACCTCGCTATAATATTGACCCCATATTTGACGAAAGTGCGGGCCCCCACCCAAATCATAAATAGTCACTGGAGTATCTTTGTGCACCAAATTCACTGCCTTAAATCCCACTGTCGGTAAAACCTTGTCATCTTTTTCACCAGCGAGATTATTCACAGTTTTCGTCTTCCCAGCATTATCCAGCCCTATCAATATAAGAACGATGTGTCTCCGCACATTTTTCCGCTTAAAAACACTGGCTAAACAATTCCCCATCACTTTTAACTTAAAATCGAGGGACGCAACGAAAAATCACCTTTTTTACGCCATTTAGATATCCCGCGACATTTGTAAACATGAATGTTTTTTTGTTGACACACAGTTGCCAGTGGCGATCGTATGGCCAGATTGATTCGCTATAGCAACAAAGGAGGTTTTATGATTTTATGTCCGTGAAGGAAAGAGTTTAAAAACATGTCTGAGTTTGCGCGCCAAATAGTTCAATGTTTAAATTCCGAACGCGTCACGGAAACAATTTTCACGAGATGACTCGTCATCTCGTGAAAATTGTTTGAAACGAATGAGGAATGAGCACTTATCAGAAAAAATAAAACTTGATATTTTAATTATGTAGGTATTTCTTAAATTCTTAGCGAAAAACTGAAATATTATTAAATGTAAATTGTAGTTCACTAGTCAACAGGTGTTGTTATTGAATTTGCTCAGTGACGCGCTGAGGCCACAGCTGTTATAATTTCCATGATTCTTTGCTTTGCCGCGACAAATAGTTTGCTATTGATTTTGTACACTTTTACATGATTTAGTTGTTCTGTGTACTCAATATTGATTTCTAAGGCTGGTGGTATAGACTTTATTACAATACTTATACTATAATCTTGATGGTATAGGCCGAATCATACAACTTGGCGGCTGTGATGTTAGTTAGCTACAAGCTGCGAATAGCTCAATCCTGGCTGAAGCTCACTTAACATCTGCGCGAGGATTGGGTTATCCGCAGCTTGTAGCTAACATCGCAGCGGCCAATTTGTATGATTCGGTATATACCAAGATATTATAAGTACAGGCCGAGTGGATAGTCCTGGTGTCAGTTTTTAAGTCGCCTGAAGGCCTCTGACACAGCTAAACGGGTAAAAACAACCGGGACCTACAATTTAACGTGCCATTCGAGTCATGGCAGCGCTCAGTTGTGAATGCGACCCGCGATCACCTATCCGAAGACTGACCGTGACGAACGTTGCCTAACTTCGGTGATTGTTAGGAAACACCACGGTCGCAATGATAATGATGATTATACTGTATTTTTACCATTGTAATACTGATCCCGCAACAAAAAAACGTTGCACTCCGGGAGCGCAGGCAGAAGTAAAAAGTTGCTCCCTCCGACTTACGAATTTCCGATCAGGTGACGTGTCCTGACGCAAGTTTGACATTTTTACCCATCCCAAAAAGTGCACAACGCCGCTAAAGAAGTTTTCTTCTTCTCAAAAATCTCTGACATCTTCTGTCCTTCTCTATTTAATTTTCTTTCTCTTACTTTCCTTTTCAATAAAAAAACACAGATAAAAATACATAATCGGTCATTTTAATCAGTAAAATATTTGCAATAAATACAGGTACAATTTGGAACAATATTTACAAAGCTATAGATTTTCAACGTAAAATGCGCTTTGATTCTGCGATCTCGATAACTTTGGGACTAATTTTATGCTTCTTTATTTTTCCAGTGAATAATTTACACAGATGTCGCCACTAGTACAAATACTTTTTTTTTAAATCAAATTTTTATTGGCTTCGCACGATTATTGCTTTTAGCCAGAATTATTTTTGTGAATGTAATACAATGCAATTCAATACATCCTCCAAATCTTCGAGCAAATATCTATAGGGTCACAATGGTAAAAAAGGTGTCCGAGGCAAAACTCTGCCCAAGATATGTAGTGGGCAGGCTTTTTAGTTAGTCGCAAGGCGATTACAAGCCGACTACAACGCCGCGCGATGCCAAAGTTCTCGGTTACAAGCACTAATTAGGACATAACGTAGATTCGAAAAACGGGGCATTGTGAATTATTTAATGTAAATATATCTAAGTCGGTATGTATGACGACGCTCGGACATTTTTTTACTACTTTCATTTAGGGACTGTGGCTCTGTAGATATTTGCTGGAAGCTGGAACTTAATTATTTTGGTAAAATAAATAAATAGCAAATAATTAAATTTCTTTGTTTTTTTTTACTGTTTCTAGTATATTAGCTTATTTCTCATTATTATTATTTAATATATGTCTTTTATAGTAATATTTTACAATTACATATTTATAGTAAGTAATGGTTTACTAATACATGTAAAATATGAGTAAAAAAAAACAAGTAACAGGCACTTGAAAAATATACTTGTAAGCGTAATAGTCATTATAGAAATTGTGAATCATTTTATTAACTCTATAAATCAATATTTTTAACTCAATAAAGTATAATTATGTATATACAGATTGGCAAAAAAATTGTAGAAAATAATAAAGGCGCCACTGTCGCAAATATTTTTAAACACTGGCAACTCCACGCAACATGGAAAGATTTAGCATGGATGTAACAAAGATAAGGAATCGGACATAAGTCCGTGACATAAGCGAAGATTGTTCCTAAAATGACTTTACTCGTGCTCATTAATTATTCATAACAATAAGTTACAGGACACAATAAGTTACAGGACACAATAAGTTAGAGGCAGAATCCTTCAAGTCGGCGGATGTGAAGTTAGCTACAAGCTACGCAATATCCAATCCTGAATGAAGCTCACGAAGCTTGTAGCTAACTTCACATCCGCCGACTTGTATGACTCAGCACATAAATAAAGTGCCACCAACTTAGCTGTTCAGTTGACGGCGTCGCTAGTGGCGCAAATTCAAATGACGAATTCAAAATGGCGGCTGACGCGCATGTAGTTCTAATTTTGCTGTTCAGTTGACGGCGTCGCTAGTGGCGCAAATTCAAATGACGAATTCAAAATGGCGGCTGACGCGCATGTAGTTCTAATTTTGCTGTTCAGTTGACGGCGTCGCTAGTGGCGCAAATTCAAATGACGAATTCAAAATGGCGGCTGACGCGCATGTAGTTCTAATTTTGTCCACCTGAACAGCTAAGTTGGTGGCACTGTACACAATTTTTCTTGTGTTCATTGGACCAGCGAAAGACACACTTTGACGAAATAAAAAAAAAAACTAGACTTTTGTGCCAAACTGTTTAAGATTTCTGTTGTCGTTGTTGACATGTACAAAGAAATATTATCAAAAATCAATAATTTAATTTCTTCTCATGACAATGAATGAACAACAATTATATTTAAGTATAAATTAATTGATCAATCTGGCAATAAACGTGAACGATATATCAGAGAAAGTATTCTCCATAAATTCTGTCCAAAGAGATCGCAGTGAAAAATTCAGTGTTGCCATAACAAAATTACCTAAAGCGCACCATGATAACATCGCCATTTTTTATAGAAAAATATGTCAAATCTTTCATATTATTGTCCAAAATAATGTCTCTTCCTTTGAGCTGTTCGTCCAAAAGGTGCAACGTGGGGGTTCCTTTGTGTCCGAATTTCGAGAACAGTCTTTGGGCCAGTGTTACCAGCTTCTGCACAGCCATGGTGGAGGGGAATTTCTTTTGGAATGTGTTGCCAGTTTCGTCGCGCAGCGTGATCTGTAGCAGTTGGGATGTGAGAGTGGTGTTTTTTGGTTGTTTCACAAGGAGACTGTCGTCGGGGATGCCATATTCTGAAAGGAAAAAGTACCAGTGAAAGTGTATGCTTTTGACAAAAGTAGCAGAACAAAAGTTGTTAGTTTTGATGTACAGAATAATACCCTGAAAGTATGCTAATTGAATAGAAATAACCCAGTATACTACATGAATATAACTAGGTGACACGGCCAGGGAGTATGACACCATTTTTATGCATAGACTGACCATTGTTTTGGTTTTTACGTGTACTAGCGACCCGCCCCGGCTTCGCACAGGTGTATTATACATATAAACCTTCCTCTTGAATCACTCTATCTATTAATAAACCATCTATCTATTAATAACCGCATCAAAATCCGTTGCTTAGTTTTAAAGATATACGAGTAAGCATACATGGGGACAGACAGCGGGAAGCGACTTTGTTTTATACTATGTAATGATGTAACTCGTTAATACCACAAAAATTAGGTAAATCGTAGAATTCGTCGAATCTAAAACTCGGCCGGGCAGCGATCTAAAAACTACCTCACGTCTTGGCCGTCCGACACACCTCAGTACATCAAGTCGAAAGGCTTTGATCAGGGTGTTACCAGCGATCCTTATGTAAATGAAACGTGGTTGTCCAACTCGTCTCATTTTATTTTTCATGGACATTGTGGCCAATTTTTAAGGTGCCATAGTAAATTTAATAGAAACTAAAATATTGCTGTTTCTTTTTCAATGTATGCATTTGAAAGTGAGAACAATATTTTAAGTTTCTTTTTAGGGTTCCGTACCCAAAGGGTAAAAACGGGAGCCTATTACTAAGACTCCGCTGTCCGTTTGTCTGTCTCCAGGAACAGGACAGGATTTCATGAACTGCTATAGCTAGAAAGCTGAAATTTTCACAGATGATATATTTCTGTTGCTGCTATAACAACACATACTAAAAACAGAATAAAATATATTTAAGAGTTGCTCCCATACCACAAACTTGATTTTTATCCGTTTTTAGCTCGATATTAATATTGGTAACAGGTAGAAGCTTGAAAATTCACAGAATCCTTAGTTGTATATTCATTTCAATACTAAATATTTAAATTAAAATAAAATAACTATTTCAGGGGGGCTCCCATACAGTACGGAACCCTTCGTGCGCGAGTCCGACTCGTACTTGGCTGATTAACGATGGCGTGTTCAAAATTGGCCACACTAACAGCTTTAAATATCAGAATATTATGTTACTATAAAGTTTAATAGGGAGACTAAATTATAGTTTTCTGCGAATAATATATTATTTTACTATTTTCATCATTTTAGGGTTCCGTACCCAAAGGGAAAAACGGGACCCTATTACTAAGACTTCGATGTCCGTCTGTCTGTCTGTCTGTCACCGGGCTGTATCTCATGAACTATGATAGCTAGGCAACTGAAATTTTCACAGATGATGTATTTCTGTTGCCGCTATAACAACAAATACTAAAAGGAAAATAAAATAAATATTTAAGGGGGGCTCCCATACAACAAACCTGATTTTTTAGACATTTTTCGCTCTATATTAATAATGGTAACAGGTAGATGCTTGAAATTTTCACAGAATGTTTAGTTTTATATTCACTTCAATAGTAAATAATAAAATTAAAATAAAATAAATATTTAAGGCGGGCTCCCATACAGCACGGAACCCTCCGTGCGCGAGTCCGACTCGTACTTGGCCGATTATTTTTACTTACTGTTAACGAGTTGTTGAAAACGACAGTGTTCGGCGTCGAAGGCCCGGGAGAGTGCGGGTTCTGTTCTCGACAGTTTCCACTCTGCTCCATAACGCTTCATATAATCGTATTCGGCGCCGCGACGGTGTTCTGGTGTTATTATTGAGCCGTTCAACTCCTGTAAAAGATTTACATGAACCTTAAAAAAAAATCGAAGAAAAAACGATGTTTTTAAGTCTAAAATAATAAAATAAATAAATATTAGGGGACATCTTACACACGGTTTCTGACTCCAAACTAAGCAAAGCTTGTGATATGGCTGCCAGAGACTGATATACTACATATACATATTTTAAATACATACTTATATAGATAGTACCTAAATAACACCCAGACGCAGAGCAATCACCTATGTTCATCACATAAATACTTGCCCTGGGTGGGGATCGAACCCACGCCACTTTGATCCAGAAGTCAGGTTCACTAACCACTGAGCCACCGAGGCAGTCAAGAAAATAATATGCCCAATATTATTTTTATATTTGATCACGCATACATTTTTATAAAGTAGTCCTATTTTGATAATATTTTTGTTATTATATACCCGGAAGTTAGTCCTACGTTAATTTTATCTAAATTGGTTGTTTGCTTATTGAAAAATCAACAGTAAAACAAACATGGCGTACTTTAATTCGAACGAATACTTATATTTACTTACTATATACTAACTACTTATGTTTTAAATTAACTAGGTTTACTCATAGATTGCTATCATTAAAAATCGTCTTAGATATATAAGAGGCTGTTTTTACCGACATAAAACAATCGATATCGATAAATTACTTCATACAACCTGTAAAGAGCCAATTTTTGCGATGATCATCTGCGTTTAAAAACTTTCGATATCGATAAATAAACTTCATATTACCTGCAGAGAGCCGATTTTCGCGATGATCATGTTCTTTAAAATATCTTAAACACCTACTGTTTTACCGACGTTAAAAAACTATCGATATTCAAATTCAAATTCAAATTCAAAAACGTTTATTGCAGTTTGCATGTTACATAGGTGTTATTTATAAATATATATATGGCTCAATACAAACTTGCCTGTTAAAGGCGTGCAAAGTTACTGGCAGCTCTATTTATTATTATGAAATCGAATTTATGTCTAAAATTATGTTTAAATTGATTACAATGTCAAGATTAGTTAGTCAATTACAATGTCAAGGATTAGTGTCAATATTATGTTAGTAGATTACATGAATAATTGTACAAAAAGATTACATTACATAGTCTACATCAGTTTACAATATCTAGTTTTTGCATTTATGTGAGAGTAATAAAATCCATTACTTAAAACATTTGTCATTTAAAAAATCATTGATTGAATAGTAACATTTGTGTGTGAGAAGAGCTTTTAATTTATTCTTAAAACAATTTATTTCTTGATCCCTAATACATTTTGGTACATGATTGTATATAACAGGGCCCATACAGACAATGCTTTTGTTCATTAGTGTAGTTTTTGAAGGAAAAATCCTACGTTTATTTTGGTCTCTCCGATTTCTTACGGTTAACTCAGACAAAGGAGGAAATAGCTCAGGGTGACTTTTTACAAATACTGCAGTTTCAAATATGTACAGAGAAGGAAGAGTCAGAAGTTTATGTTTTTTTACAGCTGTCTCTTTTCTTTAATTTAAACATACTTCTGATGCATCGTTTTTGTTTTATGAACACATTTTCACATATCGATAAATAAACTTCATATTACCTGTAGAGAGCCGATTTTAGCGATGATCATGTTCTCTAAAATATCTTAAACACCTACTGTTTTACAGACGTTAAAAAACTATCGATATCGATAAATAAACTTCATATTACCTGTAGAGAGCCAATTTTCGCGATGATCATTTGTGAGCCGGTGTCGTAGTCTTCAGTAGTTTGTACGGGATTCTTCAGAAAATATAGTTTCTTTAGATGAGGTATTTTGTTGAGCTCGCTTAGAGATCGCCACTGAAAAATAAAAATATCGATAAGAATCGATCTCTGGGCATCAATCATATCGTATAGGACTTCCACCCAAAAGGTGGACAGAGTATAAAGGTAAATAATGAGTGATAGTGATGAATGATTTCTTTAGATGAGGTATTTTGAGCTCGCATATAGATCGCCACTGCAAAATAAAAATATCAATAAGAATCGATCTCAGCCGGGCTAGTATGCGCGCCGCGAATTATTTCGTTCGTAGTGTCAGAACGAGACAGCGTTATGGCAAAGTATATAACTGTCACTTTTTCACAAGTCTAAATGAGTTCTTTTCGTCGCTTTTCGTGGTCGCATGCTTTATAACCTAGGCATCAAGTATATCCAGGACGTCCACCCAAAAGGTGAACATAGTATAAATGTAAATAATGACTGATAGTGATGAGTGATAAATGATGAGTGATAGTGTTATAGTATTTTAAAGTCTCTTTATGTTTCTATTTGCCTTATAGTTTCTATAAGTTTACTTACCTATAAAATTAAATTGTATTTATTGAGCCATTAAAACGGACATGCCAATTACATCATAACTCACATATTACATTAAAACACTAATATTATCTTAAAAATTAATAGGATGTCACAAAAATAAATGTCAAAATAATAATAAAGCAAAAACTATAAATGTCAAAATAATAAAAGAGCAAAAAATGTCAACAAAATTAAACTAATAAAAAAAATAAGAATACACATTAATAATACTTCCAAAAAAACTACACAAAGTCAAGAGTCAATACTAAGGTCCGCATCCGTTCCCTCGCGCCCAGCCCACTGATCCAGAAGGGATTCGCCGTAGACTAGGAGCGATGCAACAATTTGCTTCCAGTTATCAACCAATTAATCTATTTCGGTGTTAGCAGCAAGGAGTGCATAAAACTCATTGATTGTATAATAATTATACTTGATGATGATAATGACAGTGATGGTGATGATAGTGATAATGACAGTGATGATAATAATGATGGCACTTACGTCATTGATCCGGTTCCGGTTCAGAAACAGCACCTCTAAGGTTTGGAACAGTTGGGAATGGTCGCCGTCGCCAAAACGAATCTCTTCTATCTGACAGTCGTTCAGACTTAGCACCTTCAAACTTTTCATACAACCTGCAAGAAAAATAAGTTATATTTATGTATTAATTATAGGTATTTCTTATCTATTTATTTCTTATTTCTAATAGCTAAAAATTAGTGAGTACGGATAGATAAGTAATTTAATAATCGGCCAAGTACGAGTCGGACTCGCGCACGGAGGGTTCCGTACTGTATGAGAGCCCCCCTTAAATATTTATTTAATTTTAACTTTATTATTGATTATTGAAGTGAATATAAAAATAAATATTCTGTGAAAATTTCGAGCATCTACCTGTTACCTGTTATTTTTTATATAGAGCGAAAAACGTCTAAAAATTCAGGTTTGTTGTATGTTGTAACCCTTAAATATTTATTTTATTTTGTTGTTATAGCGGCAACAGAAATACATCATCTGTGAAAATTTCAGCTGCCTAGCTATCATGGTTCATGAGATACAGCCCGGTAACAGACGGACAGACAGACGGACATCGAAGTCTTAGTAATAGGGTCCCGTTTTTCTCTTTGGGTACGGAACCCTAAAAAGAGTTTCACTACAGCCAAATCTCCCAAAACATGTAACAGAGCTTTTCAGACAGGCTTTAAAGCGGCGCTACTTTGAAACTTGACTGACAGGTCTTGTTACTTGTTTCAGGTAATTTGCTGCAGTTATTTTTTTTTAGTTATTTTGCTATCCGTACGCTAATTTTCAGCTTTTAAAAGTAGTTGCAAGATACTCATTTTTTTTAAATTCATACTGGTATCCCGTCCAAACGCTAAGCATCCCAGCTGACTGAATCCAGGGTATTGTTGTGTTGTACACCACTATGACTACCTAACACCAAAAAAATCAGCTTTTAGAAAGTAGTTACATTTTTTGCGCTTACCTCCCGGGCTATTAAAGTATTATGACCTTAATCTCGGATTTTACTTAATTTCAACATCATCATTGACATAAAAATCAAGATTGCAAATGGTTTAGGGTTCCGGGTCGTAACACAGATAATGAAGCTAGCCTAGCGCGCGGGTGGGACATGTGCTTTATATTGTTTGCTATTATTACACATTTAACTACGACCACGTTTCTAACATAAATTCATACTTCTCACCGAAATTCATATTTCTCATCCACAGGGTGACTGGTAAATAATTATCATCCTTTTAGGGGCTTATTCTTTGATCAAAACTAAATACATATTTCTCACCTAAATTCATATTTATCACCTAAATTCATATTCACACCTAAATTCATATTTCTCACCTAAATTCATATTTATCACCTAAATTCATATTTCTCACCAAAATGCATAATTCTGAACTAAATTCATATTTCTCACCAAAATTCAAATTTCTCACCTAAGTTCATATTTCTCACCTAAATTCATATTTCTCACCTAAACTCATATTTCTCACCTAAATTCATAACTTCAAACCAGGAAGTTATAGGATTTCCGTCGAGCCGCAGCACAGAGAGTGAAGCAAGCGTAGCGGGCGGGTGGGACATGTGCTTTATACGGTTGTGGGCTATGATCAGCTCGTTCAACTGGAAATAAAGAAAAATTTATTAAATTATCAACACAAAGCGTATTTTTGTAGAGCGACCAAAGCGCCACCTTTTATGGTGGCGCTCAGAAGTTCAGAACCAAGCGATTCGAATCCACATAACTCATACGAACAGCCAGAATGTGGAACGCTTTGCTCGAGTCTGACTTCCCGCTAAAGTACAATGTAGGTGTGTTCAAATCCCGAGTAAATAGGTATCTTCTTGGTAAGCGTGTTACACCTTGGACCGTATAGCTGCTTAACATCAGGCAGCATGTAGTCAAAAGCAAACCTATAATAAATTAATAAAATATAATACATCCTTACTATTATGACAAAGGTACAGTACGTGCCACCAAAGATGAGACTTGAAAAACCACTTTGGTTTGTAATAAATATACAAATTCTGGATAGTTAGTTTGTACACGACTCGAGCAAGATCCCCCACCACTGACGCTCGTCAAGTCTCATCATTGGTGGCACGCACTGTAAAATATATACGACCATTTGCATAAGTAAGCTACTTTTGAAACAATTCTGAGATTGTAAAACAAATAACTGCTCCATCTGGGGGCAGGGTAGTGCTCCTGCCAAGGTGGACGTTCGACATCAGGAATGTTCAACAGACGTCCTATGGCTGAAACGATGCCTATTTATTATATTTAATTTATTACTAAAGGGCTCCACTGACCATCGTGCTAAATGGTTGACATCCAAATGGATTTGGCCAATGTTGCCAATTTAGTGTGGTTAAGTTTAAACTTCATGCTTTACATAAAAATTGTTTGAAGGAAATACAATGTATAATCCGCGCCACACAAGTCGGCGGATGAGAAGTTAGCCGCAGATGACACTTCGCCGTGATTCGCTAATGATTGCGCATGTCACAATGCCCACGCAAGTGGCGAAGTGGTGAGCACGGGCGTAGGGAGCGCGCAGGGGGCATGAGGTTGACGGGCGGGTGTGTGTGCCTCGGCGTCTAGTCTCTTTGACTACCGCGCGTACCTATATTTTGCCTTTTGCCTAACCTAACTTCCCATCCGCTGACTTGTGTGGCGCAGACTATACATAGAGATAAATCCACAGATGTTTTAGTTTCAAGTTAATCAGACAAGTTGCTAAACTATTTTTGACGCTACAGCGCTCGCTAAACCTAATTTCTAACGACAAAGTCGCAAACTCCTCACATCGAATGGATGTCATCCGATTTGGGACGTCAGTGAGGCCCTTTAGTGAGTAGTTCAGACCAGTCCAGGTCACACACGGAGAGATTCAGCTTTTCCAGCGAACTGAAGTTGGTCGCGAATTGAATATACTTACGTTAGGGAACAGATGCGAGAGAGTGAGTAGATCAGACCAGTCCAGGTCACACACGGAGAGATTCAGCTTTTCCAGCGAACTGAAGTTGGTCGCGAATTGAATATACTTACGTTAGGGAACAGATGCGAGAGAGTGAGTAGATCAGACCAGTCCAGGTCACACACGGAGAGATTCAGCTTTTCCAGCGAACTGAAGTTGGTCGCGAATTGAATATACTTACGTTAGGGAACAGATGCGAGAGAGTGAGTAGATCAGACCAGTCCAGGTCACACACGGAGAGATTCAGCTTTTCCAGCGAACTGAAGTTGGTCGCGAATTGAATATACTTACGTTAGGGAACAGATGCGAGAGAGTGAGTAGATCAGACCAGTCCAGGTCACACACGGAGAGATTCAGCTTTTCCAGCGAACTGAAGTTGGTCGCGAATTGAATATACTTACGTTAGGGAACAGATGCGAGAGAGTGAGTAGATCAGACCAGTCCAGGTCACACACGGAGAGATTCAGCTTTTCCAGCGAACTGAAGTTGGTCGCGAATTGAATATACTTACGTTAGGGAACAGATGCGAGAGAGTGAGTAGATCAGACCAGTCCAGGTCACACACGGAGAGATTCAGCTTTTCCAGCGAACTGAAGTTGGTCGCGAATTGAATATACTTACGTTAGGGAACAGATGCGAGAGAGTGAGTAGATCAGACCAGTCCAGGTCACACACGGAGAGATTCAGCTTTTCCAGCGAACTGAAGTTGGTCGCGAATTGAATATACTTACGTTAGGGAACAGATGCGAGAGAGTGAGTAGATCAGACCAGTCCAGGTCACACACGGAGATTCAGCTTTTCCAGCGAACTGAAGTTGGTCGCGAATTGAATATACTTACGTTAGGGAACAGATGCGAGAGAGTGAGTAGATCAGACCAGTCCAGGTCACACACGGAGAGATTCAGCTTTTCCAGCGAACTGAAGTTGGTCGCGAATTGAATATACTTACGTTAGGGAACAGATGCGAGAGAGTGAGTAGATCACACCAGTCCAGGTCACACACGGAGAGATTCAGCTTTTCCAGCGAACTGAAGTTGGTCGCGAATTGAATATACTTACGTTAGGGAACAGATGCGAGAGAGTGAGTAGATCAGACCAGTCCAGGTCACACACGGAGAGATTCAGCTTTTCCAGCGAACTGAAGTTGGTCGCGAATTGAATATACTTACGTTAGGGAACAGATGCGAGAGAGTGAGTAGATCAGACCAGTCCAGGTCACACACGGAGAGATTCAGCTTTTCCAGCGAACTGAAGTTGGTCGCGAATTGAATATACTTACGTTAGGGAACAGATGCGAGAGAGTGAGTAGATCAGACCAGTCCATGTCACACACGGAGATTCAGCTTTTCCAGCGAACTGAAGTTGGTCGCGAATTGAATATACTTACGTTAGGGAACAGATGCGAGAGAGTGAGTAGATCAGACCAGTCCAGGTCACACACGGAGAGATTCAGCTTTTCCAGCGAACTGAAGTTGGTCGCGAATTGAATATACTTACGTTAGGGAACAGATGCGAGAGAGTGAGTAGATCAGACCAGTCCAGGTCACACACGGAGAGATTCAGCTTTTCCAGCGAACTGAAGTTGGTCGCGAATTGAATATACTTACGTTAGGGAACAGATGCGAGAGAGTGAGTAGATCAGACCAGTCCAGGTCACACACGGAGAGATTCAGCTTTTCCAGCGAACTGAAGTTGGTCGCGAATTGAATATACTTACGTTAGGGAACAGATGCGAGAGAGTGAGTAGATCAGACCAGTCCAGGTCACACACGGAGAGGTTCAGCTTTTCCAGCGAACTGAAGTTGGTCGCGAATTGGGCTAGCGTGTCGCTGGACATGTCTATGGACAAGGACATGCGGTTTTTGCTGTAAAAAAAAAACAATATGAATACGAAAATTGTAAGTGGAGTCCGCGCGGAAAAAGTGAAACTAGTTCGACGCAATAGAGCTTTCATACCCCCTCCATGGTAGCGTTAAACGTTTAACGCAACCTTGTTGGAAGTCGCATTAGAAGTTTCACTTAAAAAATATAAATAATACAGAGCTGTATGCTTGCCCTGTATTAAGTCGAACGGGTTATTAAAACCATTAATATGATCAACCTTTCCAACCCGGAATTCGAAAAATAAAAATCAGCTGTTCCCTACAAAATTGCAATTTGGAATCGACAAAATGTTTGAAACAGCTGTTTTTTTTTTTTTCTAATTTCGGGATGGTCCCATAGTGTTGTTCATAATGATTGTCTTAGTCACCCCCTTTCGGCTTAGTACACCAGTTCTGGATAAAATCAATCGTATGTTAACTGAGAAATGTGTTAAATCAAACACCTGAGCAGAGAGAATGAGTCTGCACGTTGGTTCACAGCAACACTATTGCAAAATGCACCCTAAGTAATGTTGAAATAAGGTCGAGTTCAGCCAAATCAAACATCTGAGCAGAGAGAGTAAGTCTGCACGTTGGTTTACAGCGACACTATAGCAAAATGCACCCTACGTATTGTTACCCAAGGTCGAGTTCAGTCAAATCAAGCACCTGAGTAGACAGAGTATCTTTATGTAGGTTCTATAGCAAAATGCACCCTACGTACTGTAACCTAAAGTCGAGTTCAGTCAAATCGGGCAGTTGAGCGGAGAGAGTGATGATTTCCCGCCAGTTGGAGGTAAAGTTGGCCGACACATCGAGGCTCCGTACGATAGGGCAGAGCGCAGCTACAAATAACACGACAAAATGCACCCCAAGTATTGTTCCCTAAAGTCGAGTTCAGCCTAATCAAACACCTGAGCAGAGAGAGTTAGTTACTCTCTCCATTAAAGTGTCCGGAGTGCAACGTATAGCAAAATGCACCTTATGATTTATTACCTAAGGTCGAGTTCAGTCAAATCGGGCAGTTGAGCGGAGAGAGTGATGATTTCCCGCCAGTTGGAGAACAAGTTGGCCGACACGTCGAGGCTCCGTACGTTGGGGCAGAGGGCAGCCACGTCGCCGCCGCGGGAGATGTTCTTGTCGTGGACGCACACTTCTTGTAGGCGGTCGAATTTTCTGGAACAATGCAATATTTTGTACAGGCCAAATCATAAAACTTGGCAGCTGTGATGTTAGCTACAGGTCGCGGCATATAAGTCTAGCGCTGAGCGAAGTGTGGAGGGGGTGGCTGCGCATGAGTTTAGCATGGCGGTCAACATGCGCAGCCATCCCTTCCACAGTACCCTCAGCGCTAGACTTACGTGTCGCTACTTGTAAAAGCTGCAGATAACCCAATCATCGCCAGTACTACCAACTAAGCGCTTTCGGCGCCAGATGTGACGCTTTTTTTGGCCTAAAGCGCGTTTTAGCGCCTAGCGCTAAATCTGGCGCGTTTTCGAAGCAATATTACAGTAGAGTAAAACAGTGCATTTTTATTTTATATAAATAAAAACACTGAAATGCTCTTATTATTTATCGTAGCAACAAAGGTGTTTTCATTACCTACCACACTCCGGCGCTGACATAGTGTCTGTACCATGATTGTCGTTAAAATTAAGTGACAACTTTTTTTAAGCTTGGGGATACCTTAAATCCTATTCTGCATTTTTGATAAAGTTTTATCATTAAAAAAAGTTACTGTACTATATTTAATTAAACTTCCGAACCACTTTTTGAGGGGAATGGACATGATGTCATCCTTTTATCACTGATACGAGTCAATTTTTAGGGTTCCGTATCCAAAGGGTAAAAACGGGACCCTATTACTAAGATTCCGCTGTCCGTCTGTCTGTCCGTCTGTCTCCAGGCTGTATCTCATGAACCGTTATACCTAGAAAGCTGAAATTTTCACAGATGATGTATTTCTGTTGCTGCTATAACATCAAGTTACTCACTGCTTCTGATGTATCTTCTCGAAGCCCACCATTTCGATGAAGGGAGCTCCCATCTCTCGCTTCCACTCATTGATCACGGTCCTGCGGTGAGCAGCCACTGTTTCATCCTAGAATAAAAGTAAGTCTTTTTGAGCCGGGTGGCTAGCCCTGGTGTCAGTTTTTAAGCCCCCTGAAGGCCTCTATTTACAACGGTTAAAACAACCAGATCCTAAAATTCAATGTGTCATTCATGGCGCTCCACGCAAAATGTTGAATTTGCAAAAAGTTGAATTCCCAAAATGTTGAATTCTTAAAATTAACATTACAGTGCTTATCCTAGAATGGTAAGACAGTGGTATCAGTAAAGGTGTTCGTTATATTTGTTAGCAGTTAAAACTCACTGCTAGCAAAATTTAGCATATTCAACCTGCTAATTTTTCATACCACGACCTGCTATAATATTTTTCATCTGTTTTTTTTCGCTCGCCACTCGCCCGCCTGTTGCCGTCCGCCACGCAACGTAGCTTAGCTGGCACTAACGAACGATAATTATTCATACCGCGAGTCCGCGACCTGCTATAATATTTTTCGCCACTGTCAGCGCCACGCACACACACATAGCTGGCACTCACCCATCTAGCGGTTTTCAAATATTATACACTAGATGGACTAATGCGATCGATAGTCTTGTACTTGTATGTAATAAGAGACTCGAGTCTTGGAGTCTTATTAAATAGAACTTGAGCTGTTTTTGAAGACTCGAGTCTATGTCGTTTTACGTAAGAAAGAAAGAAAGAAAGAAAATTTCAGTGACTTTGAGTCTTTTGTAAAAAGACTTTAATGTCAAAAAGGACTCAAAGACTGAGTTTTTTAAAGACTGAGTCCTCAAAATCCATAACTAGTTTGAAGTAAATAAAATAGCAATGAACAAATTATTGATTTACGTACTAAGCAACCAATATTTTAGTCGGATGATGACTCAGATTCATATTCTAACAACTCGAGTCCTAGTCCTCGAAAAACAACTCAGGTCTCGAATAAGTTTGATACAACACTATTTGAGTCAACACCTATCTAAGTCGTCCCTCTGAACATAAACAGATGTCGCTAGATGATAACGCATGACCTGAATTGAAAATAATATCAATTCAAAAATCAACCTTATCACAATGACATAGTGTATTCGCTAAAATTTGGAATACGGAATATAATATTTTTAACAGGTCCGGTTAAAAATATTATAGCAGATAAAATATTAGGCGATTTTATTTTCGCATATTCAATTTATTCGGTTTCGCGATTTTAGCCGTTGGGAACACCTTTAGGTATCAGTACCCCAAGTACAGGCCGAATCATACAAGTCGGCGGATGTGAAGTTAGCTACAAGCTGTGCAATATCCAATCCTGACTGAAGCTCACGTAAAGCTGCGTGTTGATTGCACAGCATATCAAGTCCTCCACATTGGGCCAGCATGTTCAATCACCCTTCATGGGTAGGCCTACGTCCTGCGGTGGACTGATGAAAGGCTGGTACAGTACAATACTACAAACATGAGGTAGGGTTTTTTAAATGCTTAACAATCAATTGACCGAAGAATTATACCTTTAATTTCTGTGATATTAATATTTCCAATATAAAAAAAAGGTACAAATTATATTCAGACTAATTGACTTGAGCCAAGATAATTTTTACAGATCATCAATTCAATGCAATAAAATCATTTGAATTTTATTTTGATTCCATTGTTAAATAGAAACAACAATGTTGTATGGAAATGGAACTGTGCCAACAGGGCCTATGGTCAGGATTTTTAATACTTTGTAAGGAATATGTTAATACTTATTCCATACAACATTGTTGTTTCTGTTTAACAATGGATAAGGGCAATTTTTAATTATTTTTTTATTTATAAGAACTACGAAGGAAACTTAGGTGCTAAATGAACCTTTATCAAGCTTTACAGCTACTTACCATATTATTTGCAACACATAGATAGTTCTTGAGCAATTTGCTTATCAATAAATGTGTTAAGTATGCACTAATAGGTGTGCATAAGAAAGCACAAAACAATATAATTAATTTATTCATTTACTTATGAAAATCTTGTACACAAAATTACCATGAGAATATAGGTAGATGCTTGCTATTAAAGACTATCTGTCTTACCACTAAAGTATAATAAGGCACTTTTTAGACAATGTTCAACAGTACAAATATCAGTATAGGTTTGTTTGGATAGCCTATTGATGGCAAAATTAACAGTTAAAAATGCATATAATGATCACATTCAGCGTTTGTTTTGCGAATGTGTGAGCAAAAGATACATTTTTAACTGTTTTCATTTGTTGTGTGTAAGCAAAAGTAGCATTTTTATCTGTTTTCAGTCAACATTTGGATAGCTCAAAAACGGCTAAAAATGCCACCGTGAACTGTCACTTTTGACCCACCTGTGGAGGTGGGTTCTTTGTGGTAGTTTTCTGATATTTAGAGTTTGGCATTTAGCATTCGTTTTGGGTAGTGAGCAAAAGTGGCTTTACTGGCGAAATGGGTGAAATTCCCAGACCAAACGGTTTACATTAACGCTAATTATGCAAATGATAAAAATGCCAATGAGCCCAACATAAACACACCTATGGGGGTGACTTGTACATCTGGACACAATAACATTTCTTTAAAAATACCATCAATCTCATTCATATTACATGGCAAAGATGATGATGAAGAGCTTCACATTGTTCTTTCTAGGAACTGAGCTAGATATTAGTAACTTTTATGGTGACATCATGATCTTATAGGAAAACTATAGAGAAGGCTTAGTACTTATTTCCATTGGTGACCATTCCATAGTTCAGAAGGTGATGCTTACAAATCTTTCCTAGAAAAAAAGAACTAAAAAAGTGGCAATTAGATGTATCAATGCTAAATCTTCGAATAAAGAAACCGAGGACCATTGTTTGTCAACAAGGTCTGATGATGAGTCATAGTCCAGATCACTTATAATGAAAACTAAAGGTTGATTCTAGGTATTTACCATTAATACTGCAGTTTAATCTACATTTTACTTCCCTGTACTCCAAGTTAGAATAATTATTGAGTAACTCAAATGGAAACAGAAGTAAACAAATCATTTATACCACCCACACTGGTTTGCTCATTGTCAATGTAGGTATATGACCTAATATTGACTACAGAACACTTTCACGCTACTTTAGATGGCGTAATATTGATGTTAAAGTAGATAAAAGTTGTGGGACTTACTTCTCTGTCTCCGTAGTACTGTCTTATAGCATCAGCGCAGGTTCGCATTGCGGATATCTTGTTCGGACGAACGAAAGAACCAGCGCCAAGTTTCGAGGTTTTAAAGTACTGAACGCCGTCCACGGAACCGTCGTGCTTTCCCCTGGCAGGATCATCCCATTCCACACCATACCAGATCCCCTTGTACCCCTGAATTTCACCAACATACTTTACTGTACCAAAATCATCTGCACACTTGACGCGACTACCGATATGCACATTTAACTCGTTTTCTTCGATACCATTGTGGTTGTCCATGCTACCGTTGTAAAATTTTGGTATTAAATTCACAGGCATTGCGCCCACCATTATTTTATGTTTTCGAAAAAGGAACTATTTATCAAAATGAAAAACAGGCTGAACGACTTCTCGAGAAACTGGCAAACTGCTGTCATTTGTCAAAGTAAACAAACAATAGGACAGTGATGTGCGTTTCATAGTTGCTGTTGATTGTAGTCGATTGCTAAAGATATCGACTAATAGGACTAATAGAGTTGATAGAGGTTGTGGGGTAGAAATCGCTATTAGTGATAAGACCGACCGTCGTGCCTTTCTTCTGTCGTTTTTTTTCTTTAACTTTTTATTACTTGTGGTGTCAATAATGTGCTCTTGTATTGTATTGTAAAGCGTTGAGAATTTCAGCAGAAGTGAAAATGATAAATATAAAAAAATGAAGAAAAAGGTTCACCAGTACTTATCCAAATATGACTGTAATCATTAGTAACCCCTTAAATTTCAATATTTTTGACGTCTTATAAATCGATGAACGCCGGCTGCACGCAAAAAAGTGTCACATTCTGGCTGAGCCAAACGTGCAGGTGAATGGCAAGAGCGTGAAACAAGCGATACTAGCGATATAGAGGCACTATCAGCCGTAATTGGCCTAAGCATTTAGCTTGTTTCAGTTGTTGATTCAACAATGTTTTCGAGTGACGTAAACATGTAAAATTAACCTCCGTGAACCGACTTTACAGGCAACCATTTTATATGCATTTTCTAAAACCATTTTTTTATGCGGTAAATGAAGATCCAACTTATTTAACAGATTTTGTCATGTAGAACGGATTATGATATCGAGACCGAATCGAATCGACTAAGGCAACTTACTTATATAGCAAGACGAATATAAAATATCGATACCACATCCCATTTTACATTACGGTGTTGCATAGTTTTGTATAAACGGTGTTGTCATAGATCAAAATGCAGTCTTTAAAGTAGTTTCACAAATCGACTACAGATGGCACTGATTGTCACAGAAAAAGTTTTAGTTTCTGAATGTTGATTGGTAGATCGTGGAAAGGAAGGAATTGCCCGGCTAAATGCGAATGTATCGCAGAAAAAATAATATATTTGCACTTCTTTGTAAAGTAATAAGATTGCAAGGTTCTACTAGTCCTTCTTTCTATATGATAACTTCAACAACATAAATAAAAAACTATAAACATTACAGTGCAGGAAAACATTCAGTAATGTTCTCCGCAAATAGGTACTCATAGGATTCGCTATCACAGAGTTCAATGTTCCATTTATTTTCATTCGTTGTCTCGGCGCGACGCTAGTGTCATCTCTCTCACAAGTTGCAAACAGACACTTGCGCTCGGCTCGGCTCGCGAGCTTTCGAAATCGGGAACGGGAATCGGGACGTGAAAGTTTTTTTTGACAAAAATGGCTACCGACCGGACAATCCCAGACGTGTACCTCAGTCGATAACGTGAAAATGAATGTGTGTGATAGTGAAATGGTGTTTATAAGTGAACATTTGTTTCGTGCTGTGTAATCATGCATACGGATTGATCTCGACAAAGGATAAGGCCGTCAAAATGAGGTACGTAAGTTCATCGCACCATCGAGCTTTGGTTAGCAAAACAAATAAATAATTAGACAGATCATCATGCACGCGTTGATCTATTTGCGTACAGAAATAATTAAATGCTCCGCTGGGTTCCTTTTTTGCTCCCCGGCATGTTCTATTACCAAGATTAGAACGTAAACATAGCACGGTGCGGTCGTTACGATTCATCGATTAGTACATTGCAATTGTAATTACGGTCTGTTTATGAATGAAATCGTAATTAGGAAGAATGCAAACACCTGTATGTGCCACAGTTATATAAGTATAAAAAAAGGAAAAAAGAAAAAGTTAATTTTCTTTGTTTGCGCGCCCCACACGTTGCATTTTTCGAATTTCGAAACTGCAATCTTTTCGTAATTTATATCTCAAATGCAATAAAATAAAATAATTAACTTTAGTTACTGGCCTGACCTTGTGCTGGCGATTCTATAAATTAGGGCACACATTCTGTGGGGACGTTTATTTTACGTTTTCGTGGAACAGGGGTGGTCAGGGACCCCCTGCAAGGGTGTAAATGTTGATGACTAACACCACAACCCCACCTATGTTTTACATTGCCCTGTATTTGTAGCACGAATATCGAAATTACTCACTAGGTATAATACTTCCTTATCAGTGCTATTAGAATGAGATAGTGCTGTGATTAAACATGATAAGAGGTAAACATGAGTGAATTACTAATTTTGCATATCTACCTTAAGATTTAAAAAATAGGTGTGTACATAATTGTTTGTAGGAACCTAATCTGTTAAAAATAGTACAATGACCTCTAGTAGCCCAGCTATTATAAACTTTGGAATATTTATAGCAGTAGCGGATCACAATACAATGCAATTTAATTTTTGTGTAAAGTATGCATCTGGAGCCAAAGTTTTACATACTAATCTGTAAAATAATTTGAAATGAAATATTAAATAATATAATTTACTTACTTCATTTCAAATTATGAAATCACAATAACACAAAATAATAAATTATTTACAAAAAACTTAACAACTAACTTCAAGCATAAAAAATATGAATATTTCATGATTTCTAGAGACCTAATGACCATGAGACCTGGATAGAATACTATACTCATTTGGGACATTAATACATAAAATTAATTCCCGCATCATCCAAATTGAGGAACAGAATTACATAAAAAAATTGTTTGTAAAGTTTGGTTACAGACGATAATTTTACATATGAATGTCATAAGAAAACATTGTTTAATCAACTACTGAAACAAGACAAAAACTTTGGCCGATCATGCCTCTCTATCACTTGTTCTGCACTCTCGCTTGCACACTCAGCTCAGGTGGAACATGGCAACTTTTTGTGTGTGTAGCCCATGTTTATTTCATGCAGTTTTAATGTATTCATTCTAAATTTTTTTGCAGCAAAATTAATAATTTTAATTTATTGCTGCTATGGTATACCTATATACAAGTACATTAAAATACATGACTCTCCCGCCCCCCCCGCAATCTGTTTCACCCCTCCCCCCCTTGAAAAGTGTCCCATTTTACAGATTTTCTCAATTTTCAGGAAAACTATACAAGCTAGGACAAAATGGTCAACGACAGAATTATTTGTCAATAAACTGCCTACCAATAAGTCCTAACATTCATTTTGATACGATTTATAGTTTCCAAGCTATGGTGCATCAAAGTTTACTAAAAATGTGCGCTTAGCGGAAATAAAACATAACATAGAAAAGCAACAACAATATTTATTATTTTTTACAAGAAATGCGTTTATCTAAACAAAATAAACATTTTTTATTTATTTTTTATATAGTAAGTACTTAATATCTAACAAAAATCAGTATCATCATCATTATCTTCTAAAGACTTGTTGAAACAACTAAGGCCCTGGCAATGGTTGCACATGGTGGAACAACGCAATCCAGCTTTGACACATCCACATCTTTTTCGGCAGCCTTTTCTGTAGCTGCACGATACTATTTTGAGTATCGACTGTGGAGCTGGTGATTTTGTGGTATATATGGGTGATAAAAAGTTATTATTACTTTTCCAACCCCAGTTTTCTGGGTTCAATTCGTTTCCTCGCCATAATTGTACTTGATGAAAAGTACGCATTGAATGCTGAAAAGCTGCTCCTGATGAAGGTGGTAACTTTGATAATATCACCGTATTGATCGTCAGACCAACATATCTGTTGAAATGGACGTATCGTAACTCGTTTAAACTTTTCTCGCTTTGCTTAGCCCCATACAAGGCGAGAATATATCTTTCTCCCGCTTCTTTTACCTGTTCGTGTGAGGCATCCGGGTTATTGAAAACGTTTATCGTATCTTGCAAGTCGATCTTTTTACCAAGCAGAATAGACTGAACTTTTCCTTTGCCGTAGAATGCTGAAGTAGTATCGCAACCACTTATGGCATGCAGAAAGAGGATCGATTCCCTGCAATTTTCGACCACATTTCCTTCTATTAAGCTTCGGGTGCTATAAAGTCTCTTGTTTACACTCCCTTGGCCCTCTTTCAGCAAGTATATATTCTTATGTAGTGGAGTAAGACCCAGTAAAAGAACCAACAGATCTATGTCTTGCCCAACCACTACGACATTCTCATTTCTTTCGGCTTCTTCTATTGCCGTATGAACAATGAGCATATCTGCGTCATCGTCCGCTGTTAACGAGCTTATCCCCTCGTTGTTCAGTCGCTTGCTAAGCTGCAAAATAAATCTTACCTTGTTCAAAAGATTGCTTAAGAAACTTGCTTTTGTTTCAGTTATACGACTCTGCTCATTAAACTCTATTTCTGGACACTTTCGGTTTAGCATTCGTCTCAACCTTTCAGAGCTTTTTGTGCTTTTACAGTTTTCGCCATAGCCGTCGAATACGACGACAACCTTCTCTCCGTAACATTTTTTAATGTACCTCACATAAGCGTTGTAAATATCAGAGTATGTCCCTTCTTTTGGCCAAATCACTTTATGTATTAGAGAACCGCCATCTAAAACGTAAAATCGATCGCTATCCAGTGTCGGTTCAGGGACATTATTAAAGATGTCGTATAGGGCTGATTTTTTTGTTTTTCTCATACCTCCGTTTTCTTCAAACAACGAAAGAGGTACTGTCGCCAATTCATGACAAAAACAGTCGCGTAAATCTTTTGGGGAGTGGATGGTACAGACAATTCTTTGGAATAGTTGAGTTGTGTCAACTTTTGTAAAATCTTCATTACCAGGTGTTTTTACTGATTTGCTAGAATGTGAGATCGTTTCGATCGCACGCGAGTATTTAAATAGTGATTATTTGCTGGTTATCAATTTTGAGTCATCTTTGATGCACCATAGCTTGGAAACTATAAATGGTATCGAAATGAGTGTTAGTACTTATTTGTAGGTAATATAATCATAAATAATTCCGTCTTTGACCATTTTGTCCTAGCTTGTATAGTTTTCCTGAAAATTGAGAAAATCTGTAAAATGGGACACTTTTCAAGGGGGGGAGGGGTGAAACGGATTGCGGGGGGGGGGAGGGAGAGTCGTGTATTTTAATATACTCGTATATAGGTATCACATAGCAGCAATAAATTAAAATTATAAATTTTGCCGTTTTGCCCATACATTGAAATCTAGAATGAATACACTATTTGATATACCTACTATAAGACATTATCACATCATAAATAAAGTTCTTAATGCACAGTAGGTATACCAATGAACTTTTTATTAATATCCTCCTTTTATCAATAATACTGTCGAGTGCTGTAGTGCTTGTGTGATACTTGTGCATTGATTTTCTCATTAAGATATCAATTAATAAATAAATAAATAAAAATAGCCTTTATTCACTAATATATACCTTACAAAAACATGACTCTTATTTCTATTTCTTAAATACTAGGTTGTCCACCCTGGACATAGGCCTCCTCTAGAATTTGCCAGAGCTCCCTATCTCTGGCTTTCCTGCGCCACCCTGGCAGCAGGTCATCGTCCCACCTTTTTTGAGGTCGTCCCCTGAACCGCTTCCCGTCTCTTGGGTACCAGAGCATGACTTCTTTGGTCCATTTATCTTTTTTGCTTCTCAGTGCATGCCCAACCCAACGCCATTTTAATTTTTTAATTTTTTGGTTACATCTGCTACCCCTGTGGCCTTTCGGATTTTAGATTAGATTTAGATATCAATTACATATATGTATATCACATTAAGATATCAAGACTGAATCGGTTTTTGTGCAAACAACTTACAGCGTGGGTGGCTAACATCTTGCTCCATATCAAAAGATCTATCAGCGAAAATGACATAGTTTACTAAAAAGTTTAGTAAGTAATTAAGTTGGTATAGTCCGGGTGGCTAGCCCTGGCGTCAGAGTTTTCGAGCCACCTGAAGGCCTTTAGTAAAAAGTTTAGCTAAAAAGTATTTAAGTAAGGAATCATGATTTCATAGGTTTAAATACTGTTCTCGTACCAATTAGTTTTTATATGTATTTTTACGTCACCGTGTTTTCGGTAACGAAAAATATGTGGTAACCTGCACATTATCCGTTGATGAAATCCAATGGAGTAAGTAGATTTGCTAAACTGCACTGGGCCTGCATTATTGATATAGGCCTATGCCCCATTCAAGTTAGATCCATGTCCAGCAGCAGACTATTAAAAATGCCAGAATAGTATTCTGCACCCGACATTTAAAAAGATGATTTTATTTTGAAATCAAAATGCATATACTGGCAGATGGGCTTTTTTTTGGAGTCTTGCAATATTAATTTTTTTATTTATTTCATCTTATGCATTACTAGCGACCAGCCCCGGCTTCGCACAGGTGTATCCTTACATAGTATAAAATAAAGTCGCTATTTTTTGTCTGTTTGTCTGTATGCTTAAATCTTTAAAACTACGCAACGGATATTGATGCGGTTTTTTTTAATGGATAGAGTGATTCAAGAGGAAGGTTTATATGTATAATACACCTGTACGAAGCCGGGGCGGGTCGTCTAGTTATACATATAAACCTTCCTATTGAATCACTCTATCTATTAAAAAAAACCGCATCAAAATCCATTGCTTAGTTTTAAAGATATAAGCAGACATGGGGACAGACAGCGGTAAACGACTTTGTTTTATACTATGTAGTGATTTATCGCGAGACTCGTCACAAAAGCCTATCTGCATTTTAATTTTGAATTAAAAGATGTTAGATGCTCCTTTTTAAGTTTCGGGGGCAGTATAGAGAAGATGTGGTAGGCCCTTGTCTATTTGTAGTTCTCTTTTGACTAGGTAATGATGATGATGAATAGAAAAACATTCATTTAATAACTAATTAAAAACTTATTTGTAACACAATTAAGTAAATACATAAATATTCACAGCAATAACTGAAACTTAATAATACTCATAGGTATTTAGAGCAAGGCCAGGTCACACACATCATTAGAACATACAGTACTCAGAAATATGTAAAAATTTTAGTAAGCATATTGACTAATTAGTTATATTGAAACCACAGTGTAAAATCCATACAGAAATACAGCTGTTATCCATTATAAAGTATAAAGGTATAAAGTATAGGTAAGTGAATTAAAAACGTATGTTCTAACTCATATTATAGGATGTAATTTATAATTATGTAGTTCACAACAAGCATAAATATTATATGAAGCATAAATGTTTATGTTATGCTTTTTGCTACTTGCAGCATAGAAAGAAGAAGAATATTTAAGTTAGTTTCTGCTTCATCATATTTGTGATTCTTCAGTATTTTTGTGAAATTACGAGTCATTGCTGTAAGTAAAAGTAAGTAAGTTCGTATAGGCCGGGTGGCTAGCCTTGGTGTCAAATATTTTAAGCTGCCTGAAGGCCTCTGACATGGCTAAATGGACATTGTCATAAACTTTCAGCCATAGGAAATATTCAGATAATCACTCTCACATATACGCAGGGTTATTCCTGATTGGCCCCATAGTAGAAGTTGTTCAAAATGGTGATCTGAATCTCAGAGTTTTTTTTACATCATAGATTATTTATTTACACAAAACTTTTATAATATTTCATGAACTTAACTACCTAAATGTACCTATATATTACTACTAGCGACCCGCCCCGGCTTCGCACAGGTTTATTATAATATAAACCTTCCTTTTGAAAAAAAAAAGAATATCACATCAAAATCCGTTGTGTAGTTTTAAAGATATAAGCATACATGGGGACATGGGGACAGCGGAAGCGACTTTGTTTTATACTATGTAGTGATTATCTCTGAGTATTATTTATTCATAGGGCTTCATACATTTCTGAACTTTACCCATTCTGATGAACCCTATAAAACTTGCATAAATAACATAATGTAAACAAGTTGATGTGATAAGTGAGCAATGCAACTCTGTTACTCATACATTATACATATTACCTGGAAAAGACATAATAATATGTCGAATGAAATCAGCATTTAAATCATGACTATAAATAGAAAACAGGCTTTGCTCATTCATGATTTTCTGTTGGACACTTACCTTTGAGAAAAGATTGATAAATAGTTATTGGTTTGCAGTTAGTTTTGTTAATTATTTGTACTATACTATAAATATCTTAAATTAGGGCTTACATAATGAGGGGTGATACCCTTCTTGGGTAGGCCTACGTCCTGCAGTGGACTATTAAAAAGGCTGATACAGGGCTTACATGGTTTATTTATCACATAAAATACTGATATTGTTATTACTAGGTTTCTGTACCGGTCGCAAAACCAGATCCAGACTGAAACTGCGTAAGGATTTGGGTTTCGCGCATCTCGTAGCTAAATTCACAGCCGCCAAGAAGTTTAAAAAAAAAATATGTTCTGATATTCGGTAAAAGGTAGAAATAAAGCTAAGAATTTAGAAATTAAGGAAATAATCAATGTTATTAAGCGTAAGATAGCGCGAGATTTTTTTTACAGTAGTTATAGGGCGCGCCACACAAATTGGCGTATGTGAAGTTAGCTACAAGCTGCGCAATATCCAATCAACGCGCAGCTTTATGTGAGCTTCAGTCAGGATTTCATATTGCGCAGCTTGTAGCTAACTTCACATCCGCCGACTTGTGTGGCGCGTAGTTATGTTTCATAAGAATCTAGCCAGTAGCTAAATCCTCTCCAAGTGTTTAGCAGTGGACTAAAGTCTAAAGCGGCCGGCGCGATACGACAAACCAAGATTTGGAAATGACCAGCCAGACAGTTGAACAGCCTTGGAAAACCGGTTCTTGTGATGTCCCAATGGCCTATGACAGGTGTTCCTTTATGTCAGGTTTTGCAATATGTAAGCTATACTGTGTCTAATTTTGTTGATTAATTTCTTTAAATTGAATATCTAATTTAAGTCTGTCTGGTTTAATATATCGCAAACAAATGAATCAATTTGGATGCGGGTTTTTTTTGGGTTGGGATGTGAAGTGGTTCGTATTCGGCTATGTTTGCGTATTCGAACGAGCAAAACGAATACGAATTTGCAAACGTGAACTCCCGTATTAGCCGCTTTTAAATGATTTACCTATTTAGGGGTTTTTAGGGATAATTTCTACAAAATTTAAGAGTAAAAAAAACTATAAGTAGAAACTGCCGTGGACTCTATCTCTATCGCAAAGCTGTTGGAAGAGGTCGATTATGAAGTACCTAGCGGAAAGATTTTTGGAAAAAGTATAACAGGTGTCATGACTAAAAAAATATAATTAGACAATCAAAAAATATTTGACACGTATTTTCTCTTTTGTCAATTAAACAAAAATTGATGAAGATGTAGCCCGTCAAAGTTCCGCGTGACGTCACAAGTACCATACAAATGTCTAGACTTCTGTAAGAGAGGTGACATCACGACCCCCACTTCCAAACTTTGACAAGGTTTATCTTAGTCATTTGTTGTTTAAACAAAAGAAAAAATACGTGTCCAATATTTTTTTGATAATTAACTCACGGACTAATTATAGTAACGATTTTTGTACCCAGTCATAATGCCTATTATTGAAGATTTTAGTTTACTGAATTTCATATGTCACAGGATAAAATAAGTGTGAATAGAAAAAATGCCAAGTCGTTGGTGTGAATAGACTGTAACTGTAGCTACCCCTGTGCTGCCTCGCCTGTACCCCGCCAAGTTTTTTACGTACCTAACTTTTCGTAAAGCACTTCGAACACACTAATTAAGTATCGCTGCAAACATGTTTATCTACACTAATGTTGTAACATTCTACTTCCATTCATGTTCATTCATTCATGTTTCCAATACTTGACTTATAATGACTACTGTTATAGCGCAGTCAACAAAACACTCAATTTAAGCAATTTCACATGATGTTATAATATCCACATCGATATCGTAAAATCTCATTAAAACATCGCGCGCTCGCTCCTGATTGGCCCTGCGCGCGCAGCTGCGCTCTCATTGGTTAGATTTTAATGGCGCCAAGTTCACTGTGACAATACACGTACGCGTGAATTTAATGTTTCGCAATATGTTTTTTTTATTTATTAGTGAAGATAAAGTAGTGTATGCAACTGCACATAACACGGGTATTAAAACACTCGTTACTATTATGAAACGAGCGCAGCGAGTGGTAATGTTAGATATCATTACCGTGGTAGCACGAACGTGCGAACAAATTTGTTGCCGATTAAGCAACGCAACTATGCTAGCTATGGAGAGGGCTATGTTCGGAGTCTCTCTACGAGATCGAATCAGAAATGAGGAGATCCGTAGAAGAACCAAAGTTACCGACATAGCCCAGCGGATTGGTAGGTTGAAGTGGCAATGAGCGGGGCACATAGCACGGAGGACAGATGACCGATGGGATCGAAAAGTCCTCGAGTGGAGACCACGTACCGGCAAGCGCAGCGTAGGACGTCCACTCACAAGGTGGCAGATGACCTAATTAAGACCGCAGGATCGCGCTGGACTGGATGCAAGTCGCTACCAACCGGTCTTATTGGAGATCTTTAGGGGAGGCCTATGTCCAGTCACGTCTTATGGCTGATAGATAGATATAGATAAGCAACGTGACGCGAATAAAATTCATTATTTGGCTCAAAAGCCTATACAACCTAATATTGAAACGCAAAATAGTAAATACGGCCCTCCCGAAATAGCTAACAAATTGTCACATCCACCGGCGCTCCAGAATACAATAATTACGATACGGACACAACAATTAGGGCAATTAACATTGTTTTGCATGTTTATGTTGGTAGTAGTTTAGATAACAATTGTAGTATTAGACAATAGTACTTAAATTAATTATTAAACTGTTCCTACTACTTATACCTACTTACAAGTAGCGGCACGTAAGTCTAGCGCTGAGGGTACTGTGGAGGGGATGGCTGCGCATGTTGACCGCCATACTAAACTCATGCGCAGCCACCCCCTCCACACTTCGCTCAGCGCTATTGAAATAGACTATAGACTTATATGCCGCGACCTGTACCTATTGTTGTATTTTAATTCTCAATTCAAAATACTAACCCCTCAAACTAACCCCAGTTTGATGAACAGAGTGATTCTCTGTGAAAAATCTCGTGTTACGCGCCCCAAGTTTGTACCTATGATCAAGAATTTTTGCGTGATTGTTAGTGCGAAGTTAAGCAACCAACGTTCGGCACGGCCAGTGTTCGGATGGGTGACCGCGGGTGGCATTTCCACTTGAGCGCTGCCGTGGCTCGGATGACACAATATAAATCGTTATGTCAGAGGTTTAAAATCGGCTAAAAACTGATTTTGTGCAAAAAGAGAATCGTCGTAGATGAGGTCGCCCGTGTGTCATTTTACTAATTTTGTTGCGTTGACAACACTGCTCTGTCATTGCTAGTACAACTAAAAGTGTTTGATACTTGGTAGACACCAATTAGGTTTTCATCAGCACTCGCGTCTACCAAGTATAGTCGGTACTTTGGCTGCTGATTAAACTCTTATTGTTAATTCACCGTAACGCCACGACAATTCTCTTTTTGCACATGCTCTAGCAGGGCTTGCTTGCTTGATAGGCAATCACGGCCCTGAATAACCCTGATTACAAGTTTAGTATACAAACGAACTTTGATGGTTTATTACGGAACAATCCACCGTTTGTTTACTTAATAAGGCCTGCCATAGACGTGAACAATAGAGGTATGGAGATATGTAAGGAATGTTGCGCGTCACAGGATGTCCTAGTTTAAACCTGTCGTGTTGACAGATTGGTTGACAGATTAACCCACGCAGTTACACTAGAATCACTAGATGCTTGATCAAGGTAATCGCATACTTACGAGTACTGTGCCAATCTTAGTCTACTGTTATACATACGCCTGATACGCCTAATGGAGATGTATACCTAATATGATACTTAATAATTAGTTTTCGCAAAAAAATGGCACAACCGACTTCAATTGAGTAGTTACAAAATTCGAAAAGTGCGCTCGAATCTATAACAATTCTTACATTATTGTAGACTTTTCAAAAACGTTGACACACCTTGAAACATCTTGAAACACCTTGGGTTGGAAGACTCGGGAGTATTCCTTTTCGAACTAAAAAAGTTTTTTTTAAAATCGGTTCGCTATTGGCGAAAATATCGATGAACACACTACCGTTCCGTTCATAAATTATTAAGTAGTTAACCGACTTCCAAAAAAGAGTAGGTTCTATGTTCGTCTGTTTGTATTTTTTTATGTGTATGTTCTATGATAATTTCGCCAATTATGAACCGAATCGAAAAGTTATTTTTTAGTTCGAAAGTATACTCCCGAGGTGGTCCCATTTCTATTTAAAAGAAATCGGCTGAGTTTTTGAAAAATCAACATTAATGTAAACAATTCGAGCGTAATATTTGAATTTTGTTCACGATGGAAGGCGGTTTTGCCGTTTTTTCACATTCATAAATTATTAATTTTGTAATTATATTATACTCGTACCTCAATGATGTCATATTTAATATCTATTTAAAATATCGTTGTTACACCTGCTCGGAATTTTAACCTGCATCCTATCGAATCTAAGACGACCAACTCCCACTGAATCTATGAATTTGATCGAAAAATAAACACCTGAAATTTTGCAATTTCATAGTAAAAGTAAGTTCGTATAGGCCGGGTGGCTAGCCCTGGTGTCAGTTCTTAAGCCGCCTGAAGGCCTCTGACATTGCTAGACGGTTAAAACAACCGGACCAACAATTTAATGTGTCGTAGCGAGTCACGATAGCGCTCAGTTGCAAATGCCACCCGCGGTCACCCATCCGACTTCGATGATCGCTAACGAACACCTAGCCAAACTACGCTATGAGCGCTACATATCATAGTAAAAGTCTACGTAACGATGGGTACATTGAACTTCTTTTAGCCTAAATACTTATAAGTACGTATTGTAAAGCACGTTACGTTACGTAACACGTACGGACGGACAATAGAATTGCACGGTTTCAAACGAACTTACTGACTCCGACTGGTAATGCACGTCTGCTTAAAGTTGGGCCCGCTCGGATATATTGTGAAACATAATTTATACAAATAGATAGTACCTATTGGCTAAGGTCAGATGAATCAAACAAACGAAGTATAATGCTAAGTATGTGAACTATGTTGGACGTTTGCTTAAAATTGGGCCCGCTCGGAAATATTGTGAAACATAACTTACCCAAAGAGATAGAGTCTGGCCAACGAAAGCTGTCCAAGAAAAAAGGCGGGAATTTTAAAAAATCAAAAGCTGTTAGCTTGTTTTCTAGTACTAGACGCCTTTTTTCTTGGACAGCTTTCGTTGGTTTCGTTTCGTAGTTCTATAAACTACGTGCATGCTAAATTTCATGGAGATCAGCTGAGCGGTACTAGAAAACAAGGTAACAGCTCTTGATTTTTTAAAATTCCCGCCTTTTTTCTTGGACAGCTTTCGTTGGCCAGACTCTAGTACCTATTGGCTAAGGTCAGATGTATCAAACAAACGAAGTATAATGCTAAGTATGTGAACTATATTTGCAATAAATGTGTTATACAACTACTATTACATTTATACATTCCTTTTTACAAGATAGGCGCGAGTGCCGTCTACCAACGTCCAAGAGCGTTATGCCGCCAAAGTTAGCTAAGGCCTGCGATTCAGAGGTCCATAAATCGTAAACGATAAGTTTCACAAAAAAGTTTAATGGAAACAAAAGATGCGAAATTTTATTTTCTACAATAATGATCTTAATGTTTTTTGCCCTTAAGTACATAGTTTCCGAGATGTCGGCCAAAAACATTTTTTCAAGATGACGTGTCAGGAACACATTCTCTGAACGGCCGAACTATAAGAAACTGCTCACTTTAGACATAACACTGTATGTTTACAAGATTTGTTCACAAATGGGAATTTCTTTAATAGAGGCTTTATCAGTAGAAAGTAGAAGCAATATCTTCTATTCTAGGCAACCAAGCATTAGTCACAGTGTTAGTACTGAGTAAGTGAGCTATTCTATGATGTCAAAGATTTTTTGAAATTACCAGAAATTTTAACTGATTGACTTTTTATAAGATAATATTAATATCATATTTATATTTTATAAAGGAGATTGACATTATTAATAGTATATGATGACATTTAATTATTATTTAAATTAACCTTTATTCGGTTTGCTGTAATTTTGTAATTTCTATTTTCTTTGTAATTTGACATGTAACTAAGTATGGTATTTTAAATAAATTATTTGTATTTATATGCATTTGTACTGATTGAGAGCTGCGGTACCGACAAAGCGTATGATCAAAATTGATTCAGTAGCAAAATTAGACGTGTCTTCTTTACAATCAAATTACATAGGCATCAATTTAATAAATAAATAATGCCCTATAATAAATAATACTCTCTTAGTGTCCTATCAGTATTCCCTGCATTTGAGGTGTCATACATCACACACACAAAGAATGTGTAAAATTAAAACAGCGAGAATCTCATCTAGAAAGTTTTTATGATTGAAATAGAAGCATCTTGGTTACATCAGCTTTTAACCAAAAAAAACGCATGAAAATAAGTCTATTCGTTTGGGAGCTAAGATTTATTCCATTCACATTCACGCAACATAAATGTATAACATCTCTTTTGTTTCAAAAAATACAAGACAAGTAACTCTCCCATAAAAGGATTTTAACCCAAAGCAGATATTTAAATTCTCGGTTCAAACGTCTGTCTGCTCGGCCCGCAATATGAAATTAAAATGCGAGCCCACTCACAGAATGAATTGGGTACACTTGCACTAACGTTATAGTGCTCTTGAAAAGAATATGAAACGGAACTCTTTCGACGCACTCTTAAATGTTGCCAGCAATTAGCAAATGTTTAATTTTCACTTTCCATCTGCTTGAATAAATAGAAAAGTAATACTGCATAATTATACAATACTAGCTTTTACCCGCGGCTTCACCCGCATTATATTTAGATTTTTGTGCTATCCCATGGGAACCCTTTATTTATCTGGGATAAAAAGTAGACTATGTCACTTTCCGTCTTTCAAACCCGAGGCCCTACCTTACCACACTTAATAAAGGAGGAGGAAAAAAAACGATTTGACGGTTGTTCGATTCGACAGTTTTTTTTTTGACATTTCTTGAAGCGCACTCTAGAATATCTCGCAGACAGCAGATTTTTTCCTGCTTACTTAACACTTATCGTTATATTATGGTAAATTTACGCAACATCATTATAATTTATAGCCTACCTATGTGTTATTCTGAAATATAAGCTATATTATTGCAAAGTTTCATCTCAATCTGTTCAGTAGTTTTTGCGTGAAAGAGTAACAAACATTCATCCATCCTTACCAACTGTCGCGTTTATAATATTAAGTAAGATGTACTAGGTTCTATATTTAAATGGCCAACCTAACCGTGCCAAATCAGAGGACAATTGACATCGCTTACTGATATGGCTTACAACTTCCGCTGTTTATAATTATTTAAATTATTCGTATTATGCCTACTCTAATAGTGATAAGCACTGGAATACGCCGTGGTGGTCTTGTGGTAGTAAACACCCGCCTAATAATAATAATCGTGAGGTCGTGGGTTCAAATCCCTCTTTGAGGTCTTTTAGAATGTACGATATTCCACACCACTGGCTGTGAAGGAAAATTGCGGCGAGGCTGATCAATGATCATAATTATAGTCATATCCTTTCTCTCCTTTATAAAATCCTATTCGTTCCTTCTACTCCTGTCTATCTTAAATAACGCTTTGAATTCATTCAGGGTCACTCAAATTCTTTGAGATCCTCTCGTGCCCTGAAACTAAAATTCAAATCCTCCACCCACTCAAACCTTTCCTATACCAAGTCCTTTTCTTTGAGAGCTGTCCTGCTGTGGAATGAACTGCCTGTTGTTATTAGACAGGCTAAATCCCTCCCCATATTTAAAAATCTCGTTTATCAGCATTATCTTTCCTTATGTTAGCTAAAATTGGTATATCACAAACTTTATTTACACAGAAAAACAAAAAAGAACTTACTTAAATAACAATTTCCGCTATGACTAAACTAATACTAAAACTAAACTTAAAAAAAAAACACAAAACAAAATAAAATATATGTATATTAAGGTAAAACACCTAATGCTAGACACATTAAGGACAACACACATTTCAGTATTCAATATTAATTTATTTTGTTACTACATTGCAGTTAAAACTTTTTTAATCTACTAAAGCAATACTTAGATCTATTATTTCACATAAAACATTGTAATTATTAACATATTTCAATTAAAAGTTTGTATTTTTTTAAACTTTGTCATATTAACCAATAGATGACATCTCAAAAAATCGTTACCACTAATAATAGACAGCACTTAGCACTAATACTAGACATGGCTTTAAATCACTTTTAAAGTAGGTTTTCAAATCAAAATACTAAGGAAATACTCTGTTTTTAAACAGAGAATCTATCTTTGGGCCATCTTTCCATATTTACTTATCACTTATTGTAATACAATCGTCATTTATATAATTATGTTGAAGTTATTAATCAGTACTTCTGCTTATCCATCAACCTGCAGCGCAAAATCAAATTTATACTTAATTCTATCACCAGCAAATATCATTTTTGGCGCGTCGACGATTTCAGCGATTTGACATTCTCTTATTAATACTAATATCTTTATCGTTTTCCTTGACAGTAGTCTTGGTTTGATCACAGCTTACCATTGCCATAACTTCGATTTCACCATCTTGGCTAATATTTTGGACAATACAGAGATACCTGTGATATTTCTTTATACCAGGAAAATTGACAATCACATTGTTACCCTACTTGATCTTGCATTTCCCATTTCTAATACATCGTTTTCAATTTCGTCAGATATATCATCTAAAATTCTAAACTATCTCCAGAATATTGCCACTCTTCTTCAGAACTTGAGTCGCTACTTTAATCATCAGTCTTAACAGTTTTTTTTACAGTCTTAATGGTATTCTTAGCCAATTTCTTAGCAGTCTTTACGATAATTTAGTTTAGTTTCCTCTTCAATTTGCTCTTTCTTTTTCTTTTATTTCCTCTATTCTTCTTTTCTTTTTCCAATTCATTTTTTTTCTCGGCTCTATTTATTTTCTTGCTACAGTATCTGTTGCGACACCTCTTCTGCATTCTGCTATGGAAGCTTCCATATTATATTATCAGCTTCACTGTATCTAAACATCTGTCTTTTTATGGGCTGCATCACGCTCGACCAAATCTGAAATCGATGAAACCAATAGTTGACACATACCTTACCCAATAATTGACATCCTGTCTACTATTGGGCAGAGTAAAGTAAAAGTAACAAAATTGATACAGCATTTTATACACTTGGAATAGAAGCTATTTTTGTACAAATTTTGAACATTTTGATGCAACCTACTAGATGACACTTGTGTCATCTTTTAGGTTTACACATATTTTGGTACCTAATAGTAGACACAGCAACAATTGTTATAAAAACTAAACTAAACATGAAAACAATAGCCCTTGTTTACTAATGAATCTTTCATATTTCTAAAATCAACACTAAATCCACAAAAATCGTAAATATGTATAACAAAATCTTACCTGACCAATGTCAACCTCCTTACGAAAATGTTCAAGAATCACAGAGCATGTGTCTACTTTTCCGCGTTGTTAGCTGGCAACTGACGCCGTTTTAAAATTTCGCTAGGAAAGGTGTTATAAGTTTTTAACCATGTGTCATAGATAATGCTAGGGGTCTATAAGATCAGTAGTCAAATAGATTTAAGGTTTATTATTCTTAGGAGGAAGGATTTTTTCGAAGGTGTCATCCTTTAGCTCAGTGTCTGGCATTAGGTGTTTTACCTTATGTATGTTTATAAAAAACCTACCTTTAACTGTTTATTTTTATTTTATTTTTTGTATTTAAGTATTTTTTATTCTCTCTCTCATTATTTATTTCACAGTATTTATACACCACCGACCGTATTTCTATTTTTCGTGTCCAGTCCATCCAAAGGTTGCCTGGTAGAAATCGCCAAAGGCGATAAGGCCGCCCTTGTACAACATTTTTTGTGTAGTTTCTGTTGTACCTATATTACTGTAATTTTGGTGTACAATAAAGATATATTTAATTATTTACTAGACGACCCGCCCCGGCTTCGCACAGGTGTATTATACATATAAACCTTCCTCTTGAATCACTCTATCCATTAAAAAAAACCGCATCAAAATCCGTTGCGTAGTTTTAAAGATTTAAGCATACAGACAAACAAACAGACAAAAATAGCGACTTTATTTTATACTATGTAAGGATTATTTATTATGCAACTTAATTACTGTAGGCTCCAACTGCAAAATCGCGAAAACAACTGTTCCATACAAAAAAACAATGACTCTACAAAGACGGTAGGTATAGGACGCTTCACACAAGTCGGAAACGAAGTTAGCTACAAGCTGCACAATATCCAATCCTGACTGAAGCTCACACAAAGCCACGCGTTGATTGGATATTGCGCAGCTTGTAGCTAACTTCACATCCGCCAACTTGTGTGACGCGGCCTAAAGACCGTAATAGCTACTACGATATCTAGGTAACCAATGCAGAAATATCTTGTCTCACGTCTTATTAAAAGAGATAAAGCAAAAATATATCGAGCTTGTACAGTATATATACAGTATTCAATTATTTTCTTTATTTGTTTTGGAAAATGATTTTACTATTATTTTCTTTCATAACAATCTTCATTTACTTAAAAGAATTTCATGTTTTTGGATCTTATTATCCTATTATTATCTTATTACCTTTTGACATTGCTTGTAAAATATAGTGTCGTGATGGCGGCCTTGAACAAACAAAAATCAAATTAGAAAATATGAAATTCCATTCAAATTAAGCATTCAATGCGGTTGTTTTACTCTGCGCATTTATTTACCACTAGCGATCCGCCCTGGCTTCGCATAGGTGTATTATACATATAAATAAACCTTCCTCTTGAATCACTCTATCTACTAAAAAAAAAACATCAAAATCCGTTGCGTAGTTTTTTTAAAGATATATTATAAGCATACATGGGGACAGACAGCGGGAAGCGACTTTGTTTTATACTATGTAATGATAATAATATTTTAATGAATTTTTTAAGCTATAGTACACAGACACAGTCTGGTCCCACTTCACTACATCTTCTTTGTTGTATCATTGCTGATCAACTAAAAAAAAACAACCAACGATCTATAATTAAAGTCCGATGGAATTCCGCAAACACTGACTGTTCTCAGCAAGAGAGACTGAGTCATGGCAAAAAAGACATATTAAGATGTGAATCAAGTAAATCAGAATCCTTGGAATCTGGGTGACTAAGCGCAGAACTCCTAAGGTATCTTGCCCACTACCATAGCGTAGTTTGTTGTGTCTGTTAGTGATCACCAAAGTTAAGAAACGTTCGGCACGGTCAGTCTTTGGATGGGTGACCAACTGACCACGGGTGGCATTTCCAACTGCGTTACCGTGGCTCGGATGACACGTTAAATTGTAGGCCACGGTTGTTTTAACAGTTAAGCCATGTCAGAGGCCTTCAGGCGGCTTAAAAAGTCTGACACCAGGGCTAGCCGCCCGGCATATACAAACTTACTTTTTTTATAGTCAATTTTCAATACAAATAATATTTTTGACAGAGACGTTCCTAGGCCATGGTTTGATACATTAGTAGCTTTTAACATTTGCATAAACAAGAAAACTGCAATACTGACTAACTTCTACTTTTTTGGAAGTCGGCTAAGAACAGTCTTTAGGGTCATTAAACTTATCCCCTGACCACAAATCAATCATGGCAATACCAGACGGTCTGAGGCCAGAAACAGAACATCAAACCTTTTGTAAAATTAGAGCTTTCATAATGCAGAGGTTGTCAAACTATATATTTGGGACCTCTTCAAAACTATAAAGGTAGGTAGGTACAGGTCTAACGGTATAGTAAAAAAAAACGGGTTGTACTCCGGGAGTGCCGGCAGAAGTGAAAACTTGAACGTTACGTCATCCGTCTTACGAATATATGATCAGGTCACTATCTGACGCGAGTTTAACATTTTTTACCTATCCCACAAAGTGCACAACGCCCCTAAAGAATGCTGCTGTGGAATGAACTGCCTGTTGTTATTAGACAGGCTAAATCCCTCCCCATATTTAAAAATCTCGTTTATCAGCATTATCTTTCCATATGTTAGCTAAAATTGGTATTTATGTATTTGTATATAATATGTAGGTTATAAGATATGTATATTATGTATGTTTATAAAATATACCTTTATCTGTTTATTTTTATTGTTGTATCTAAGTATTTTATTTCTCTCATTATTAATTTCCCTGTATTTATACACCACCGACCGTATTTCTATTTTTCGTATCCAGTCCATCCAAAGGTTGCCTGGTAGAAATCGCCAAAGGCGATAAGGCCGCCCTTGTACAACATTTTTTATTGTGTAATTTCAATTGTATATTACTGTAATTTTTGGTGTACAATAAAGATATATTTATTATTTATTTATTTATTAAAGAAGATTTCACTTAAATAAAAAATAAAGAAAAAATAGTTATTGTGTTGATATTTATTTAGAGTGCTTTCCACACTAGATTTTATCTCAAACAGTTATCTTTGTGGTACCACAGGTGGCGCCGCCAACTCTATAAGTTGGTGGTAATGATAAGCACTTTAAAAGTTTGGCACTTGCGTGTAGGAGGCGGGCTAGCTCAGTTGGTTAGAGCGTCGGGCTAGTGATCCGAAGAGGCAGGTTCAAATCCTGCGTTCGCTTCAGATTTTTGAAATGCTTATCACAAAGACAACTCTTTGAGTTATTGTGTTGTTCACAGTGTTTTTGTACCAGGAGCTTAATTTTTGAAACGTTAGAAAATGCTTTTGACTATAATGCTATGGTATCCCATTCACATTATTATAGATTTTCTATGTTTGCCTCTGTGTGTACCAAATTCCGTCGAGATTCGTTGAAAAATACGACCTGTAGACGAACGCCAACATCGAGAAAAGCAAAATCGCAAAACCCTCTTGTAATTTTGCTGCGCTCAACGTGACCCGCACTGACCTAAGTATAATAATACTATTTTTTTCAATATGTCCTTACCATCGTTGATAATGACACCAAATAGGTATTATGTAAAACCAATTCATAAAAACATAACAAATATTAACAACTTTTTCATATAATACGATAACATAACTGTCCAGCGTATTGGATATGGTTCAATACCCTAGTGGGTAGGCCTACGTCCCACAGCGGACTATCAAAAACTAAACTAACGCTTTTACACAAATATGACTCTTCATTAGGTACCTCGAGTACACGTATGTCAAAAAGCACATACTAAACTTCTATACTCGATTACGCTGCTCTGACTCGCATCGATGAACGGCGAATATACAGTTACCTATAATACTAGCGCCCGCCCCGGCTTCGCACAGGTGTAGTATACATATAAACCTTCCTCTTGAATTACTCTATCCATTAAAAAAACCGCATCAAAATCCGTTGTGTAGTTTTAAAGATATAAGCACACATGGGGACGGGGACAGCCGGAAGCGACTTTGTTTTATACTAGGTACTCGTAGTGATACCGTTCTAACTGTTTCAAGCTTCTCGTGACTAAAATATATAATACAGAGAGCGTGCACCTAAAAAGTTTTACAACCACTGGTCGCACCATCATTCATCGAAGCACAAAGAGTTGCTGCGTGACTTCTTTTGACTTATTGCCAACGCTGTCAAACGGCTTTGTCGGCCACTTTGGCCCATGATGGTAATATGTAACGGCTGGAGTCACATCCTAATGGAAAAAGTAAGATCAAGTTTTGTAAACTTCAATTTTAAAAATTAACCAAAATCCAAAGTAATCCAAACTATGCTCTTTCTTCTTATTTGGTCACGTAAAGTAAAACTCTTTATGGCAAAAATGATTCAATAAATTTTGCTGTCTATACAGTGGGTTGAATAAACAACTGAAACAAGCTGAACGCTTTGCCTGAGTCTGTCTTCCCGCTAAAGTACAATGTAGGTGTCTTCAAATCCCGAGTAAATAGGTATGTTTTAGGTAAGCGTGTTACATCCTAGACCGCAATCTTCCTAACATCAGGCAGTGTATAGTCAAACGCAACCTATATGAAATAATAACAAAAAAAAAGCTGAATGCTTAGGCCGATCGTGTCTCTCTATCGTTTGTTCTGCGCTCTCGCTTGCTCGCATGGCTCAGGCGGAACGTGACACTTTTTCGTGCGTGCAGCCGGCGTTCATCGATTTAGAAGACGTTATCGCGTCAAAAGAAAAACAAAATGGCAGGGCTAGACTCTGTACCACCGCTGAAGTCCGACAGACTTGGAGCACGGTAATGGTATTTAATCATGGTTAGATATCATTACCGTGCATTGAGCCTCAATCGCTTAGTTCCTTAGTTTCCGTAGTTTAGTCTCAGTCCTTGTCTTTTTTATTGAAGTTCGTCGATGCCGATGTCAGAGTTTCTAAGCCGCCTGAAGGCCTCTGACATGGCTAATATATATCGTCTACCTTGACGTATCCGTCAATGGCGACCCCTGGCTGGAATGTTAACAGTTGTGAGATCTGATATGGCTCGCAAAACCGAATTTGTTTAAATGACTAAACGGTTAAAACAACCGGCACCCACAATTTAACGTGTCATTCGAGCCACGGCAAGGTATGACATGACCATAGTTTTTCATGTCGATCTAGTTGAACATAATAATACTACCTCCACGTTTCGGCCACTTTCGTGTTGTAATGACTTTTACTTTCCTACCTTTGACCTAGTGAGACAGCTTTTAGCTTGAGAAATGGTCGTAGGATGGTCGGTGTCTTTTGTACTGGCAGTAAACACTGAGTGACCATTTTATGAACTAAGCGATACCTTGAATTTTAAATTATTACCGTCTTACCACAAAAGTTTTACGCACACTTTAGACAAACTTATGACCGTTCATAAGTAAATATTCACACCAATTTTCGGTGATGGAAATATCGTAAGTCGTAAGGTAACCTGCATACGTTATTCGATGACGTATGTGAATACACCACAACCCGCACTTGAAGTAGGGGCGATAAGTCCTGTACTGACGTCCCGCATGGGGTGTTTTGTGCATTTCCCCCTCCAGCGTCTACCCGAGCCAGCCCAGCTCCTTAAAATAAAGGAGCGTAGCTCTGGGCCGCTGGTGTCGTGTGTCGTCACACTCCGCTCCTGCTCGCCGCGCCGTACGGACGTCTCCGCCGCTCCGCTCCTGCTGCTCGCTCCGCCCTGTGCGGGGTCCGCCATCAGTCGGCCGCCGAGTCTCCGAGCCTGTGCACCGATTGCCCGGCAACGTTTTATTTGCGCTGGCCTTGTGCAAGCGCAAATAATTACGTACCGCGGTTAATCGCGAGTGCCGGACTCGCTCCGTGCTTCGCCACCCAAACCGCTCTTTTCAGAGCGACCATCAAGTTTCGCAAAACGCTCTTTTCAGAGCGACCCATCCAGTGTTTCGAAAAACGCTCTTTTCAGAGCGACCCTTCGTTTCTAAACAAGAAATCCACGCTTAGTGGTCGTTCAGTGGATACGTAACCGTGCCAACGAAGCTGAGCGTGCGTTGACCCGGGACGTACGTTTTTCCCCCTTCAGGGGAACAACGGAATCCGGCTGGGTCTGGAACCACCGGCCTTGGGAGCGACCCTCGCCGACACCAGACATCTCCCTGGCACCCTACCCATCCCTTACCTATTCCTCGGGTGTGTGTTTGGCTTGGACGGCCGGCCTAAAAACCGGAGTCCCTGCCTCTCCCCTGTGGCAGCTAGGGCCGCTAGGCACACAACCGGCTGCACATTGAGATTGGCAGCCGGCAAACGCTAGGGCACACTTAGGTACCCACCTCCCTGCCTATACCCGGCAGGGAGATCTCTCATTTTCTTCCCCGCTGGGGACCTCCTCCCCCGGCACCCTCACTCTTATCACCATGGCAACCCGGGAGGCGTTTAGCAAACTCGACGAGGTGCTAAACTACATCCGGGCTGCCTACGTGTCCAACGAAGATTCCGTTGACGCCAACTCTTATCACCATGGCAACCCGGGAGGCGTTTAGCAAACTCGACGAGGTGCTAAACTACATCCGGGCTGCCTACGTGTCCAACGAAGATTCCGTTGACGCCATCGACGCGTTCATCCACGCCGCAAGACAAGTCTTGCCCGGCCTAGAACCGGAAACCCCTTTCGTCCCTGAGACGCTCCCCCGTCCCGCCTTTAAGGCTGCCCCCCCGCCCTCACCCGCGCCCCGCCAAGTCTCCCCAAAGAGCAAGGCGGCAGCCGCATTTCTAACGCCCGAATTCAAAGGTCCCGCCTCACGGGCCTCCGCTCACTCGAGCCCCGAACGCGGTCGGAACGCCGCCAAGGACCGTTCCCACCGTGGGCGGTCTCGCTCGATCGCCCCCTCTAGGGCTACGCCCTACGACAAGAGCCGCTCGCTCTTGCTCGAGGTCCCCGCTCCAGCCCCCCTCGCGGTCCATCAACCGGCCCCCGCGACTCCAACCGTGGACTCCTCGGAGTCCCCCAACTCCCAAATGGAAGAGGACCTTATCCTCGATACACAGGGAGAATCCGACTCCTTCACCTTGGTGGAGCGGAGAAAGAAGAAGCGGCCCGCCGCTTCTTCTTCCCCCCCGCCCCCACCTAAGGTCCCCTGCCCTGCGGCCTCCACCGCCACTGCCACCGCCGCCTCCTCCTCGTCTCAGCCCGGTCCCTCCAAGGCCCAGAAAGCCCCCAGAGCTTTCACGCTTGTGGACAAGACCAAATGGGCCTACGTAGCCCGTCGTCTGACGGAGCTACAAGTACCCTTTACGGGTAAGCCCAATCATGATGGCATAGCCATCTTTGTCCCGACCCCCGACCACTACAGACTGGCCACCCGTTTCCTCCAAGAGGAGCACCTGCAGTTCTTCATGCAGGCCCTTGAGGAGGAAAAGGTGTACCGCGCTGTAATTCGCGGCATTCCAAAGGAAATCCCCACCGAGGACATCCTACAGGATCTCCTCGCCCAGGGGCTTCCCGCACGTCAGGTCCACCGCATGACCAGCGGCAGGACCAAGAAACAGCTAGACATGGTCTTAGCAGTCCTTGACAACACCCCGGAGGGCAAGAAGATCGAGCTTATTCGCTCGGTCTGCAAGCTCTCCGGCTTCAAGATCGAGACCCCTCACAAAAGGGGCGTCCCGGGGCAGTGCCACCGCTGCCAACGATATGGCCACGCAGCGCGATTCTGTCACGCAGAATACCGCTGCGTGAAATGTGCAGGCGCGCACAGCACCTCAGAGTGCTCGCGCACAAAACAAGACCCCACCCCGCCCAGCTGCGTCCTTTGTGAGACCCAGGGGCACACCGCGAATTACCGCGGCTGCCCCATGGCTCCAAAGGCCGCTAAAGGCCAACACAAGCCCAAGCCCAGGGGCAGGCCGACTCGTCCTATCCACCCCACACAGTCCAAGCTCCAGCTTGCGACCCCTCCTTCCACTTTCGTGGATGCCCCTGCCCCCGTAGCCAACGCTTGGCAACGCGCAGTGCCCCAACGGGGATCCGCGGCCAAGCCAGAGCTACCGCGCCCCCGCCCTCAGACCCAAACACGCGCTCCTGCGCCTCTAGCCCCCAAAGTCGCCACTAAGGCCGCTAAGCCCGCCCCCTTAGGTGCCGTCGTCAATAGCTCTTCTATGGAGAGCTATATCACCGACATTGAATTCGCTAAAGAATTCATGGCGCACCACGCCGTAGTAGACCCCGCCGAACTAGCCGAGTTCACGGCTAAGGTCCGCGCTAATCCGTGCAACACCGCACAATTCATGGCCGAACACCGCACGCTCCTTGACCATGTCAAGGTCCATGGAGCCGCCATGGTAAACCTCCTTAAGAAGTACTATGGATAGTACACCATTAAGAGAGAAGCCCCACTCCTTATCCTTGGCATGGTTCAATGCCAACGGTCTCTTTAGCGACCAGAAAGACCAACGTGTCTTAATCCAACAATTCTTGTCCACTCACCAAGTCGATATCTTACTTGTGAGCGAGACTTTTCTCAAACCCAGCAGGCGGGATCCGAAAATCGGAAACTACTCGCTGGTACGTAGTGACAGGACTACCGGCCCAAGGGGCGGTACCCTGATCTACTACAGAAGGTCCCTCCACTGTATTCCCATAGATACCCCACCCCTGATTAGCTTGGAAGCTTCCTGTTGCCGTCTCTCAATGACTGGTCATCAACCAATTACCATAGCGTCATGCTACCTCCCCTGCAACAAAGCACTTGAAAAAAGTGACTTTGAAGCTCTGTTCTCCCTAAGTAGCGCCGTCATTTTGGCTGGCGATTTCAATAGCAAGCACATAATATGGGGCTGCAACACGACCAACACGAAGGGCAACCTTCTCAACTCCCTCTCAGACGAAATTCACTTTGAAATTATCCCACCCAGCTCCCCAACTCACTTTCCCTTCATCGTCGACCATAGACCCGACATCTTAGACTTTGCGCTACTAAAGGGTGTAACCCTCCGGTTACGCTCGTTAGAAGTGATCCACGAACTTGACTCTGACCACAGACCAGTCCTCATGAGACTAGGTCCCGACCCAACTGACAGACCTCCCCGTACTAGGACCGTGGTGGACTGGGACCGACTAGGCACAGCCCTGGAGGCCACCAGCTCACCCGATCTAGACAAAATCCCAGACAACATCGTTTCCCGCGATGACGTCACCCTCTCGGTTGACGCCCTCACCAGTCACCTTCGCAACACAGTACGTGAGTGCTCCAGGCAGGTCCCAGCAGAGGTCAATGACCGACGCTGGGCCCTGCCGGAGGACGCGAGGGACCTTCTGAGGGCTAAACACGCCGCCACTAGGGCCTACGACTCCCGTCCCTCCGAAGAGAACAGAGCCACTCTGCGGTATTACGAGCGTGCCGTAAAAAACCGCATTAGTGAACTCCGCAATCAGAGGTGGGACAGTTTACTTTCGGAGATCGAGCCATCTCACCAGGCATACTGGAAGCTGGCCCGAGCTCTGAAATCCGACGTAGTTACGAATATGCCCCCCCTCAACCGTCCCAATCTCCCACCTGCGTTTGAGGACGAGGAAAAGGCCGAATGCCTGGCCGACAGCCTCGAGTCACAATGCAGCCCCAGCTTAGGCTTCGTCGACCCTGTTCACTTCGATACGGTGAACAGAGAAGTCGAAGAAAGACTATCCGTCCCCCCCACTGACGCCCTTGAGCCTGTCACGGCTTCGGAGGTTGAGTCGATCATAAAGCGCCTTCACACCAGGAAAGCTCCCGGTGCTGATGGCATTTCCAACAGAGTGCTCAAGCACTTCTCAGTATCCCTAGTGTGTCTTCTAGTCAGCATATTCAATGCGGCTATGAACAACTGCATGTTCCCCGAAGCGTGGAAGTCCGCCGATGTCATCGGCATCCACAAGCCCGGCAAGAAGGCCTCCGAGCCATCCAGCTATCGCCCTATCAGTCTCCTCAGCACTCTGGGGAAGATCTATGAGCGCATCATTCTGAAGCGCATCTGGTCCCACATAAAGGACAACAATATCCTTCCCAACGAGCAGTTTGGCTTTAGGGCCAGACACTCTTGCGTCCAACAAGTACACCGCATAACGGAGTACATTCTAGAAGGCTTCAACAAGAAACCCAGTCACGGGTTTCTTACCACGCCAAAGTCCCAGGGATCCGTAGCGGTCTTCCTGGACGTAGCGAAGGCATTCGACAAAGTCTGGCACAACGGCTTGATTTTCAAGCTGTTTACGAAACAATTCCCAGACCGTCTTGTATTCATAATACAAGACTTTCTATCTTGTCGGAAGTTTTCCTACAAGGTCGAAGGAGCCCGCTCGATCCCCCGCCCTATCACTGCTGGAGTCCCTCAAGGCTCAGCATTGGCCCCTGTGCTATACTCGTTCTACACATACGACATTCCCCGTTCTCCCAACGTTGAGCTTGCGCTCTTCGCGGACGACACTGCTCTTTACTCCAGAGGCTGGAAAAAGAACCTCCAGATGACCCATGTCCAAAAAGCCCTTGACCAGCTTGGTAAATGGTTTAGGAAATGGGCCATCTCGGTAAACCCCGATAAAAGTGCAGCCATGTACTTTCATCCCACTATACTCAAAGGCAACCCGAAAAAGCAACTCACGCTTAACGGCCAGCCTATTCCCTGGGCCTCCACGACCAAATACCTTGGCGTGACCCTCGACCGTCGACTCAGCTTCTCCAAACACATTCAGATAGTCCGTAACAGAGCAGCCTTCTTCCTAGGCCGCCTCTCCCCACTTCTCGACTCACGTAGTAAAATGTCCCTTAGAAATAAGGTGACAATTTACAAAACGTGTATCCGCACAGTCATGACCTATGCTTCCGTGGTCTTTGGCCACGCCTCCCGCATTGATCTGGACAAACTCCAGGTCATTCAGAACAGGTTCATTCGCAAAGCAGTCGGAGCTAGCTGGTTCATGCGAAACTCTGACCTGCACTGCGATCTCGAACTCCCCTCCATCACTCAGTACATCAAGTACCTCTCTCGCCGCTACTTCGATAGGGCGCCCCACCACCCCAACCCACTCGTAGTCCAAGCCTCAGACTATACGACAGACACGACAAACACACCCACCCTCAGACGTCGCCCAAAACACCTCTTGGGCGACCCGGACGACCCCATCGCCGTAGTCACATCTGCGGCGCTGGGGTCGGCCGATCCGACAGCTCCCTGCAACAGGAAGTATTCCGTCTTTGGTATAGGCGCCGGTTACCATAGGCACACAGTCACACACCGACCTCGCCGGCGAGGTCGAGGACCCTCCGGATCTGTCAGAAGATCGGTTAGATTCTCTCCAAATAGTCAACCAGCTCAACCCATTAGGGCCACAGGGCACACCCCTTCTGGGGTGCCCGGGCAAGTCTGATCTCCCCCGCCGGGTGACGGCCCAAGCCGAGGTCCGTACCTTCTCAGGTGCCCTTGCGCTAGTCACCCTATAACCTAATCTTAGGGCTCAGCCGCCATACGCGCTCGCCCATGTCCGGTAAGTAAAAAAAAAAAAAAAAAAAAACTGCGCCGCTGGCATAACTGCTCCAGTAGCTTAGATGGTGAATGAGATGATGGCGATTTAGCTGACAAAGCCTACCACTGGGTCAGCTAGTATTGAATAAAGATGTCCAGCTATGCCATGCCCTTCGGCTAATTTGATGATGATGATTTAGTCGCACCATACAAATTCTAAAAAAGCTCCATATCGCATGCGTTATATGATTGTTCGGCCACGGTCGGCTAATTTTTTTCGCCACCGTTCAACGCTCTGAGTACCGCAATTAACGTGCTCCAAGGCATAAGAGAAACCGATTAAAAAAATTAAACATAAAACAAATATTAATTAAATAATATTAGAGGACATTTTACACACGGTCTTTGACCCCAAACTAAGCAAAGCTTGTGATATTGTTGCCAGAGACTAATATACTACATATTATACATATTTTTGAAATACATACTAATATAGATAGTACCTAAATAACATCCAGACACAGAGCAAACACCTATGTTCATCACATAAATGCTTGCCCTGGGTGGGGATCGAACACACGCCTCTTTGATCCAGAAGTCAGGGTCACTAACGACTGAGTCACCGAGGCAGTAAAAAAAATTGGTGGTCTGTAAATTCAGTTTACAGACGATAATTTTACGTGATAACGTTATAAGATCAACTTAAAATTGTTGAGTCAACTATTGAAACAAGCCTAACGCTCAGGCCGATCGTGCCTCTCTATCGCTTGTTCCGAGTTATCGCTAGCTTGGCTCAAGCGGAACGTGACATTTTTTCGTGAGTGCAGCTGGCGTTCATCGATTTATAAGACGTTATCAAGAAACTGAAAAAAGCAATTACAAAAATGCTTAAATTAACTTTACTGTTATTTTTTTAACAAATATATTTGATCATAACTACTAACTAACTACTATTGGTTTGCTATAGAAACAATGTTTTTTACTTAAGTTGTTAAAAACACTCTTTTATAATTAATTTATTAATATGCTTCCATACAAGAACATGGTAAATATGAGTACAATGTTACGTAACGTATTAACCCCGCCAGGCGCAACAAAAACAGAAGAGAAGAGAAGGAATGTTTTATGTACTAAATAAGAATAACAATTATTTATCAATCATATACAGGGTCATAGGTATTAAACGCAAAACCTTTTAACGACGGGTCTAGTACATCTAGACTATTCTAGACAAACAAATTTTGTACTACGACTTTTGAAAATTCGCAAAAAAAAATATTCGCTTCTCCATACAATATTTTGCCGCGCGTTGACGAACTTTTTGTGTGAAAAAGCTGATTTTTTCTTCGTGATTTCCAAAAGTTGTTCGACTAGATGTACTAGATCCGCCTTTAAAAGGTTTTGCGTAGTAGGTATTAACCTATGACCCTGTATAATGTGATATTATAAAATACATCAAAATAAATAAATATCATTAGTATCATTAGTAACAAAACTGAATAAATATGATCACAACGGAAAATTAAATGTCCACTAGAAACTAAAGCTTTTTTTTTTCTGCATCGAGAGCTCAAAATACCTAATCGCTTCAGCGTCTACCTCGGACCGATAATATACAGTTAGGGGCCCTGACCAAATAAAGGCATCCGTCCGGACATACACACTATCCCCACTTTTGGTCGCACTATGCGTAAGCGTTCGCACTTTATTATGTATATATACATACTTAGATACAACTAACCGATTTCAAAAAAGAGGAGGACTCTCAATTGGGATGTTTACTGGGCATAAAAATAATTGTTATCATAAGTCCGTTAGTTAGATTATTAAATAATATTGGACACGTATTTTTCCTTTTGTCAATCAAACAATAAATGACAAAGATAAACCTTGTCTAAGTTTGGGAGTCGGGGCTCGTGACGTCACTAGTGCGTTACATTTGTAGTGCACTAGTGACTTCACGCGGACATTGAATTTTTTGATAATAATTTATTAGACGGACTATTTATATATTTTTTAGTTTAGTCTATTCGGCTGTATTTTTTGTGACAATGTTATTTGGTTACCTGTTTATGAGCCGATTCACGTGCTTCGTTTTTTCAGTTTGTAATTTTTTTAAGGATTTAGACCCTAAAACTTTATGGTGATCTACTGGAAAGACGTGGGCCAGCGTGGTGGATATGGTCCTATAGTGGGTTGGTTTATGTTCAGCAGTGGAATATTAAAAAGCCAGTACAGTGTGTTTAAAATATCCATACATCTTTCTAAATTATATCTAGTTTTCATAAAACTAACGTGAGACGTACATGAAATAACCGTAATAACCGTAATCACATTTAAACGTCCCCATAATGGTTGTCTTACACAACTCCAAGCTTGGAAAGTACTAAGGCAACATAACTGGTAGGCGCTTAGCCAATTTACGCCAGGTGTTATTATGTAACGCGATATTAGAGGTGTAACTGTAAAGGGGTTATCCATGCAAGGGTTCTTTTTTAGCATTTTTAGGTAGGCAAAAGAGAATAGTTATAATTATTTTTCGCTAAAAATGGGATAACCGACGTCAACCTTGTATAGAATTCGAATATTTCGCACTGATCGATGTTATAATTTTTACACATTTTTGTTGAATTATCAAAAATGGCTCAGCCGATTTCAATAAATTTGTTATGCGTCGTTTAGTATACATAAAAAAATAAAAAATATACGCGTCTACTTGTTAACCTCCTTCGTTTTGTCGGTTAATAAATTATTTTTCGCAAAAAATAGCACGACCGACTTCACCCGTGTACAGAATTCGCGAATATTTCGCACGAATCGATGTTACATTTTTCACATTATTGTTAATTTATCAAAAATGGCTCAGCCGATTTCAATTAAATTTTAATGGGACCAATTTCGAAGTATACTCTTTCCAATAAAAAAAGAATTATTGAAATCGGACCACTACGAAAAAAGTTATGCGTGGTCACACATAAAAAAAAAATATATACGCGTTGAATTGAGTACCTCCTCCGGTTTAGTTAGTCGGTCAAAAATTAGTATGTTTCTGTGCTTCATCTTAGAGTTCTTAGACCACAGTGTCGCCTCGAAATATTCGATGGTAAATGTGAATCCACCGACCCGCACAATGCCAGCGTGGTTGATATGGTCCAATCACCCTTCGTGGGTAGGCCTACGTCCTATAGTGGAGTATTAAGAAAAATGCCTGGGCACATATACATAATAAGAATGGCCAGTTTTTCTTTTAAACACTAAGCCCGATTACAGAAGCGCCAGCGTAAGTCTATAATTCCAACGTAAAAAGCGTTCTCTCTATCGAATGCCTAAAGTGAAAAAGAAACAGAACTATGCTATTTAGCTAATATAATTACGATGGCGCCTCTGTATTCGTGTTGTACGAAATTCTGAGAGTACCAGGGCACCATAAAGTGGTAGTTGGTAGACAGCCAATTTGCGGCAGGTGCTACATAATGTAAGGCGATCCTGGCGCGTATGTCGTTAACCGCCTGGAAAACGAAGCCTTTTCACTTTTAATGACATATGTTGACTGCGAGCTTTTTTGTGAAGCGAAATATCGATCTTTTGTCTGACACATCGCAAAAAAATTATGTGCAGTTAAGAAAAAAGTTTGTAGGTCTAAAATCGTTCAATTTCTTTCTCGAATACCTAAGTATGAAAAAGTTCTAGGGGAATAGTGTAAACGCGCATGAAGTATTCATAGTACAAAAAAAATGTATTCGTATTCTCGCAAATATAAAAACTCCCGATATTACCAATAGACTAGGGTGGATAATTTTTATAACCAAAAAAAATAATAGTAGGATGAAACCCATTAGAAAAGGAGAGTAATATTATAAAAATGAAAGGAAAAATAATTTACGGGCGATCTGAGGTCGGGAAGGGGTGGGGGGGTTTAAGGGTAAAAAACGGTTTTTCTCGATTTCCGGCAAAACTAAAAGTCCTATGGAAAAAAGTCAAATGGCAAAGTTGTAGGTAGTAAAAAGATGTAAAACTTTTGTGTTAACACTTTTTTCACATACCTAACCTCAGTTTTTGATTTTTTATTTTTATCTTTTACAAAAAATTTTTGTAACGAAATTTGGTGAAAACTTACCTTTTTATGTTCTTAATATGCTGTAATTTATTTGATTAAAAATATTTATTTTTTCACCTTATTTTGAATTAATATCGAAAAAGCACCCTAATTTTCAATCGAAAATTCACCCATCAAAATATAAGCTTTTTTCAAAAAATTGTTATGTTTTCTGTTCGTTGAAATCTCTACTTTCCGATGGTGAAAAAAAAAATGTTACTATAGTAAATCTTCTCAGAAAATGCATCCGCTTGAATTATGGCTAAACATTGAAAGAACTCTCTGCGAGATCGAATCAGGAATGAGGAGATCCGTAGAAGAACCAGAGTTACCGACATAGCCCAGCGGATTGCTAAGTTGAAATGGCAGTGGGCAGGGCACATAGCAGAGAAGAATGATGACCGATGGGGTCGCAATGTTCTCTAGTAGAGACCACGTACCGGCAAGCGCAGCGTAGTACGTCCACCCACAAGGTGAACGGATGACCTCATTAAGACCGCAGGATCGCGCTGGATGCAAGCTGCTACCAACCGGTCTTATTAGAGATCTTTAGAGGCCTAGGTCCAGCAGTGGACGTCCTATGGCTGATGGATGGATTGGAAGAACAGGAACTACAATTTAACATGTATTCCTAGCCACTTAAAGAAAGAATATTTTGAATAAAATTCAGCTTTGTCGGAGTTTTTTACATATGTCTAATTTGACCAGACCATAAGCCCGAGCGCAAAATTAAGGCCATAAAGCTCCTGACCATATTGTCAGTGCTATCCACAGAGAAACTAGATGTATAATGTGGTCGATCAAGAAAAGAAAGAAAGAGATGCAATGATTGAATATGGCATGAGTTAGAAAGAGACATGAAAAATATCTCGATTGAGTGGCTAGTTGCCGTGTTTTTCTCTCAGTAGTGTCAAATTCCAATACATATTTGACAGATTTGCAGCTCTGAGCCAGGTTTTTCATACATTTTTTTGGATGAGAATTGCCTCAAGCGACAACAGCGTTATCTCTCTAGTTGTTACAGCTCTGTGGTGCTATCTATCATAAAACATAAAAATAGTGTAACGATAAAGAATATAAATTGTCCCATATTATCCAAGCTAAACGCAGCGAGAGGCGCAGTTAACGCTCCTGTGACGGAAATTACGCTGCAGCGAGAATTGGGTTATATCATAGTTGCAGCCGACGATGGCCCAGATACGTAGGTCTCAGCATAGGGTACTAAACTATACCAGTAAAAAGGTGGGAGTGTATTTTGTTTTCACTCTCCACTGAGAGCGTAGATAGAGGTGTTAGCGTAGTTTGACTAGGTGTTCGTTAGCGATCATCGAAGTTAAGCAACGTTCAGCACGGTCATTCTTCGGATGGGTGACCGCGGGTAGCATTTACAACTGAGCGCTACCGTTGCTCGGACGACACGTTAAATTCTAACCCCGGTTGTATTAACCGTTTAGTCATGTAAGAGGTCTTCAGGCGGCTTAAAAACTCTGACACCAGGGCTAGCCACCCGGCCTATACGAACTTACTTACTGAGAGATCATACAGATCTAGACTATAATCTATTCGCCGAGACAAGTTAGTATAGCGCCTTTTCTATCACACATCTTATAGAGGTCTTCTTACCCAACGCGCAAGACACCGTTTTACCACAAAAGTTTTACGCACGCTTTAGACAATGTTTAACAGTACAAATTGTACAGTTAAACAGTGTTTAAAGCGTGTTTAAATCTGTTGTTACAAGGCGGTTACAAGCTGAATCATGTACAACTCGCCGGTCGTGCGCCTGACGAAAAACAGCTACCACCGTTTTGGAGCTATTTCGTTACTCCCATGTTTAAAATATAGGCGCTATACAAAAAATATAAATAAAATCATTTTATTGCTCAGTACATTCAGTAATATACAATAAGATTTTTTTATCGGGCAAAAGTTCCTTTATTAACTACAACAAAACTACACTACTACTACATAAAAAGCATTGGAGCATCAACAGACCTTCGATGGTCTAAAGATAATCCATGCTGAAGCCGCAAGTTTACAACAAGATTAAATTACTCATTTAAAAACACCCCAACGTACTAAGATAACTTTGAAAGGGCTGAACCGATTTTGATGAAACGTATCTGAGAACCATTGCTAGAAATAGAACGCCTGCTTTCAAACATCCGCATCCAAATCCGTTACCCGTTTCAGAGCTACGGTGCCACGGCCTGACACACACCATCCATCCACCCATCGGCCGTAGGACGTCCACTGCTGGACATAGGCCTCCCCCATGGATTTCCAATAAGGCCGGTTGGAAGCGGCCTGCGTCCAGCGCGTTCCTGCGATCTTTACTATATCGTCAGTCCATCTAGTCGGTGGACGTAATACGCTGCGCTTGCCATGGTTGCCATGGTTGGTCCATGGTCTCCACTAGGCTCTATCGGCCATCCGTTCTTCTTCAACTATGTGCTCTGCCCACTGCCACTTTAATTCACTAATCCGTTGAACTATGTCGTTAACATTGGTTCGTCTGCGGATCTCCTTACTTCACATACACACCGAGAAGTCAAAATTATAACACACCCCTTTTTGCGTCGGGGGTTACTAACATTATTTAAAATTTTGTTGAACACTTACAAATTGAAAGTCATTTTTTTTTAACGCAAATAAGTCCGCGTTTGACCACCAACTCGCCTGATGGTAAGCGACGTTGTGGTCGAAGATGAAGCACGCAGACCTAGAAGATACCTAAAGATCAAAGCTCAAGTCCACTGCCAGTATGCCATTTGTGCACCTTGTGGTGGTCTTACGCTGCGCCTGCTGTTCCGAAGGTCTAGAGAATAGGCATAATGACTAAGTAAAAAGTTATTATTATAATCAGCCCGTCAATTAGATATTCAAAAAATATTTGACACGTATTTTTCCTTATTTCAATCAAACAATAAATGACAAAAATAAACCTTGTCAAAGTACGGGAGTAGGGGCACGTGACGTCACTTCTCTGTCAAAATTCTATACATTTGTAGTGTACTCCCGCCCGCGTCCCGACGTCACGCGGTATGTCTTCATAAATTTTTGTTTAATTGACAAAAGAGAAAATACGTGTCTAATTTTTTTTAACCCCCGACAAAGAGAGGGGTATTATAAGTTTAACGTGTCTATGTATCTGTCTGTGGTATCGTAGCTCCCAAACGGATGAACCGATTTTCGTTTAGTTTTTTTTTGTGTCATAGATAATTTTATCCCGAGTGTTCTTAGTCATGTTTCATGAAAATCTGTTCAGCCGTTTGAAGATCATCAGCTCTTTTCCAGTTGATGAGGGGATCTGACTACCTTCCATATGTCCTATCGATTCGAAATTTGGTACCGTATTAAGTACTCCAATGATATTGAAAGGACATAGAGTTTATTTTGTGTCGGGGAGTTTTGAAATTATTTAATTTTACTATTATTTAATATAATCTATCTGACGGACTAATTAAATTTGTTTAATCATCTAGCTAGCCTATTTTACGGTTTTGCTACATCTCAGTGGATATAATTTGTTACATTTCTAAAAGCTCTGGCAGGTAAGTACTTAAGAGCTAAAACTTAACCGTAGTGTTCCTGCACTTGCTAGGCACAACTTTTATTCCGTAGTAAAAACTTTCAAGTTAAAACTTAGCTGCCAGGTTGTCTAGCTTTATTTTATTTAAAGTCTTGTTTACCAGTTTTAACCGACTACCGAAGATATTTCCAATCCCATTTGGTAAAAGTTTTGCACAGCGTTGAACAGCGTTTTAAAAATGTATGAATGTATAATATCGAATGAAAAATAATTTCTTTATTTATTTATTTATGCAAACATTATACACATGAAAAATTGCATTAATTTGGACATCTATAACTACGAGTATGTTCGTTTATCAATCGTGGCGGTACTGCTTGGCACAAGTAGTAGAGTGAAGGGAAATGCTACTAGTCGTGCTAGTAATACTCTAGTAGTGCTAGTATTTAAGTACAAACAACCGTACAACCGAAGCTACGTTTGTATGAAGAAAATTAACATTTTAACCATCCGCTGAAAAGGAGAGGTTCTCAATTCGGCCATATTCGATGGTTTTTTGAAGTTTATGTGGCACTTAATGAAACCTGCCGGATCATAACCGGATGCCTGAAGCCCACACCTCTAAACCAACTGTACCCTTTGGCCGGCATAGCCCCACCTAGCGTACGTAGAGAAGTATCCAGTGCCGTGGAGAAGTTAAAACAAGAAACAGATACCAGACACCCCTTATACAACTACCAAACAATAGACTCCCGTTTGAAAAGCCGAAGAAGCTTCCTGAAGCACACGAAACCATTAAGTTCACACCTCCATGAACAAAGATGTGAGCTATGGCAGACCATGTACCCATCCCCTCCAGATTTCATATCACCATCTGAAAGCCTACCACCTGGATATGAACTGCCGTGGCCAGTCTGGAAGTCCCTTAATCGGCTACGGGTCGGGATTGGCCGCAGCAAAGAGAACATGGTCAGGTGGGGCTTTTCAGATCAAGAACAGTGTGCATGTGGTGCTGCCGTTCAAACCATGGCACACCTTTTAGCCTGCACGCTTTGCCAAAACCATGCACGCAAAAAGACCTGAACCTGGCTACTAAGGACGCGGTAGAGGTCGCCAGATTCTGGTCCCAGCATATCTAAAATTTATAAACCCATGTAAATATTGTATATACTGTCAGAATTACCTTATAATATGTAAAAAAAAAGTCTAGCCATTGACACAAAATGAATGAATTAATGATGGTTTTTTTATGTTACGTTGTATCACCATCAATCTATTACCTGTTACCGTATTTTTTTCATTTCTGTTATGAAGCCCTAACATAAAATAAAAAAGAATTATACAATACTCGTGTAGTAGTAGTATACGTGTAATTATAGTAGACGAGAGTCTACATAATTATTGCCATTTAAAATATTGTTTTTATTTATTTATTTTAAAAATATTGGGAGTGGGGGACGTGACGTCACCTCTCTCACAGAAGTCTAGTTACAGCCAAAGTAATAAATCTGGAAATTATAAATACTGTCTAGCCATTATATATAATTGGGACTCTTGATCTGCCTACTAGGTTAGGATAGGTTTGAACAGTGACAACAACGCGCGAGCTGAGCGAGCGAAGCGAGCGTGCCGCGGCAGCGGCCGGCGAAGCGCCAGAGACAATCTGTCCTTATTACGAGTTTGTTTTATTACATTATCCAAGTCTTCGAAGATTTTATATAAAATAGCTAGTTAATGTGATTAATTTTGTGTCAATTATCACTTTATCTAAATTGAGTAGATATTATACATAATGACCAGTCATTATGTATAATAACTATTTAATCACTGTGACTGTAACATATTTACATTTGTATGGCACTTGTGACGTCACGCGGAACTTTAACGGGCTATATCTTCTTTTTTTGTTTAATTGACATAAGATAAAATACGTGTCTAATATGATAGTCTATAGGACGGACTAATTATATTTTTAGTCATCATGCTTATTATTGTAATTTTGTGGATTTTGTAGCTTTTTTCACATTTAAATACTTCCCAGCGTACTTATTATTCTGTGTCCCACATCCTTTGACTACGCTTTGGGATTCAGAACGAGACTAAATAGCAAGTCCTCGGAGCGTCCTAGTTTCTGGAAAAAACCGTTTCAGTCTACGAAAGGAATAATTTTCACTACATTATTCTTTGCTGTAAATATTAAAGAGATGGTTAACCGCTTTACTGAATTTGCTGATATCTGCGAGTAGATTTAACCGGTTAATAGTACCTACCTACGGTAAAATTGGGTTAATGATCCTGCTGTTTACTTTATATTAACCGGTTTCTGAAACCGCCAAACCGAAAAAAAACCAGCCAAGTGCGAGTCGGACTCGCGCACCGAGGGTTCCGTACAAACCTGCAAGGTTTACAAAGTTCGTTCATTACGACAAAAAAAGTAATAAGTTTATATTTATTAAAAAATATATATTTTGTAATGTAACTAAAAATTTAAGGTTTTCGGAATTTTTCCTTTATGTGTGCTATAAAACGTTGCTTCATGCCAAATTTCAAGATTCTAGGTCGACTGGAAGTACCCTTTAGGTTTTGATTCCCTTGCAGTACTTGCGAGTTTCAAAATTTGCGGCATAAACGGCTGTATCTTTTGATTGCGTTGGCTTAGAAGTTTGATTTTTTCACAGCTTCAAGGGACAGTAGACCTGAGTAATTGATATAAATTTCAGCTTCATACCTCCACGCGTTCCTGAGAAAAAGGGTCTTGACAGACGGACGGACGGACAGACGGACAACAAAGTGATCCTATAAGGGTTCCGTTTTTTCCTTTTGAGGTACAGAACCCTAAAAATACAGTTCATTTTGTTAATTTAGCAAAATTAACTGTAAGAAACAGGCAAGCTGCATATACGAGAAGGTGTAGAGTTTGTGAAGTAAGAGCTTGTAGAGTTAAGGCGTGTAGAGTTAGAAGCTTGGCTCTACCTGACATCTGCGGGGCAATTCTGTCAACCGATCTCGTTACTAAGGTGTCACGTTCTTGAACCTGTCTCGTTTTTCTGACAGTTATGAGCTGTCGGAACTGTCAGAAAAACGAGAGTGGTTCAAGAACGTATCACTTCAGTAAAGAGATCGGCTAACAGAATCGCCCCGCTGATGACTTTTGATAGTGCGAAGTGAGTGCGAGTAATAGTCTTGGTAACATTTTACATAAAAATGTTTTTTTGTGGGATTCACATTACGTGTAATTAAAGTGACTTCCTTACGTTATTACGTTTGGGGTTTTTCGGGAAATTATAAGGTTGTCGTACTGCACTACACATTAGAACAGATTTACACTACTCATAAAGACATACAAAAACAATATCTCCCAACTCAAATAAATAATGAGATAGACGAAATAGAACAGGACAGACATAGCACTTTTTCTTTTTTATTCCATTTTTTTAGGATCTTTTGGACCGAAAGTCCATGCCAGCCCCATCGTACCCTTATAAATACAAGCTCATTACATATTATACGCACACATATATTTAAACACTAGCGACCCGCCCCGGCTTCGCACACGTGTATTATACATTTGAACCATCCTCTTGAATCACTCTATCTGTTAAAAAAAACCGCAACAAAATCCGTTGCGTAGTTTTTTAAAGATATATAAGCATACATGGGGACAGAGAGCGGGAAGCGACTTTATTTTATACTATGTAGTGATACACACTAGACATAGCACTTTAAGGTTATAAACTTACGAATTCAATGCCGGTATCTCAGCCCTGTAAAGTAATATACAAAATTAACCTATTTATATCTTTCCAGGTAAACATCTTTCATAATCACGCAGTAAGTAAACAACTCCGGGAAGGCGATGGATTTTTCTTAAATTGGAACGTGCTGCGTGGGCAGGAGGGGGGAGGGAAGGGGATAATCAGGGTGGGGGGACACCCCTTGAGGAATTGAGGAAACCATAGAATAAGATAAGAACAAAGTACTAGAAACAGTACTAAAATAGCAAGAGATATACATCACTTTGTCCCATTTTAAACATGAAATTTAAAAGGTGTTAGATAAATCTAGATTCACATACACCCGAACTTACGTAATTTTTAAGGGTTTTACAAACTAGCATTGAGCTATCTCGGGTATCCAAATTAAGAAAAGTAAAAAGTAGGAAGGTAAAATGATCAGAGATTTGAACCTTCTTACTGGAACTAGAGGGTTCAATTTTCCGAAAAAGACAAATGACCTAATCTAACCAAATTTTAACCATTTTCACATTCCAACTGGTGATTTTGTCGTATGCGAATTGCGTTTTTTTTTTGTTCCACTCACTCTCACGTATGCTGTATAGCCAGATATGAATAAGACAGGTGTAACGTAGTTTTTATTTGAGTAAAATTTACCAATACTTCTAATGCTTGTGATTCTTCTGAGGAGGAAACCAAACAATGTGATGTTCTTTTTTTGAAGTGATAACATAAAAAAACGTCGGGAGAAAACGAGGTATTTAATTAATACATGTCTCATGTTTCATTACGCGATAAGTCCCATATTAATATAGTAAGATAAAGATAACGTATTATAAATCGATGAACGCTGCACGCACAAAAAAGCATGACCGATTATCACGTTCTGCCTCAGCCGAGCTAAGCGTGTAAGCGAGAGCGCGGAATGAGCGGTAGAGAGGCACGATCGGCTTGAGCGTTCGGCTTGTGACGCATAAATGAAGTGAGATTGTCGTCCGTTAACCGACATTACAGACAACCAATTTTATTTTACTGTTCTTACCAACCCTAAAATCCCGAAAAGGAATCATAGTACGTCGACGATATAATGATGATACACAAGTACATATAGGTTAAATCAAACTTTTTGGCGGCTGTGATGTTTTTTTTTTCACGGTCTCTGACCCCAAACTAAGCAAAGCTTGTGATATGGCTGCCAGAGACTGATATACTACATATACATATTTTAAATACATACTTATATAGATAGTACGTAAATAACACCCAGACACAGAGCAAACACCTATGTTCATCACACAAATGTTTGCCCTGGTTGGGGATCGAAGCCACGCCTCTTTGGCCCAGAAGTCAGGGTCACTAATCACTGAGCCACCGAGTCCGATGTTAGCCACAAGCTGCGGACAGCCAAATCCTGGCTGAAGCTCACGTAACAACTTCGCGATAATTGGATTGGTAAAGGCCGAATAAAACTTCTTGGCGACTGTGAAGTTAGATACAAGCTGCGAATTACCCAATCTTGATTGTAGCACACTTGACAGCTGCTTGACGATTGAGCTTCGCGCAACTTTACAGCCGCCAAAAAGTTTGATTCAACCAAAGTAATGTACATCTCCATCGGACTCTGTAACAGAGATTTACCACTACAAAGACAAATCCTATCTTATATAATGATCCTTTCAATCTCTACAAGTTATATTTTTCTGGAACGCACAAATTGCTCGACCAATTACGGTGTAATCGCCCTCTGTGCAGACACGGCCCGAGTCGCTGACCCAAATACCTGGGGGTTACTGTGTAAAGTACGGCGGGAGTTAGTGCACTCGGATTATACTAGATGGAGCCACTTACACTTTTCGTGGTCGCATGCTTTATCCAGGCTATAAAGCATGCGACCACGAAAAGCGACGAAAAGAACTCATTTCGGCGTGTGAAAAAGTGACAAATATACACCACTACTTTTTATGAACATCTAAAAAAAAATTGGGGGTATCAGTGCACGATACTAAACATATATATGCAATAAAAAGTTAATAAATCAATATCCTAAAATTATCCCTTAAAAATTGAAATAATTGGTTATTCTAATCCAATAGACTCCAACTACAGCTGTTTTGCGTAAACAAGACCGTAGGTACTTATCTACATTACTACACTATACATGAATGAAATTGACATTATGTGCATAATTTTAGTCTAATTTTCGGATAAAATAAAACCTAAATAAATAGGCTACCTAAGATCTTTTTTAAATTTTAACTGTACACATATGTTTTACATTGTGTACTGATACCTACATTTTTTTTTAGATGTTCACAAAAAGTAGTGGTGTATACTTTGCCATAACGTTGCTTCGTTCTGACACTACGAACGAAATAATTCTTGGCGCGCATACTAGCCCGGCAGAACTGTTGAACTAAAAGAGTGATTCAGACCATCATTATGAACAACTTTTACTATGGGATCAACCCGCAATTCGAGAGAAAACACTCAGCAGTTTCATGTTTTTTTAACCGACTTCCAAAAAGGAGTAGGTTCATCGATAATTTCGCCAATTGTGAACCGAAACGAAAATTCTTTTTTAGTTCGAAAGGGTAAACTCCCGAGGTGGTAAATTTTAAAGAATAATAAACCGTTGTTTTAAAAAATCAACAATAATATAAACAATTCGAGCGAAATATTCGAATTTTGTACACGATGGAAGGCGATTTTGCCATTTTTGCAAAAAATAATTATGTCGATTCCGAGTTGCAGTTTTGTGTGGAAAAGCTGATTTTTTTTTCGAATTTTGAGTTGGCCCCCTATGAAAAAGTTGTTCATAATGGTGATTTTTAATCACCCCTTTGTGGCTCAGTACAAGGTAGGCAGAACCTTGTATATTATCTTTGTGTACACATAATTATTTTTCCCATAAAATGGTAATGGGCTAGAATCAATGCATCATCGATGTAGTATTTTTTTTACATTATTGTTGATAGTACCAAAACGACTCAGCCGATTTCGATAAAATTTAAATGGAACCATCTCTGAAGTATTATCAACCAAACAAAACTCCTGGAAAGAATATGCTATTTGACAACATTGAAAATATACTATTGATTGTGGCAATCCTTACAGATAATAGCCTGAAAAAGACACAAGTAATTTCACTTTATTTAAACTTAAATATGGATAATTTTCGCAAATCGCACGAAATAAAATACGACATTTCTTTAAACTAGCGTGTGACGTCAAACGTGACATGTGACGCAGGGCAATTCTGTCAACCGATCTCGTTACTAAGGTGACACGTTCTTGAACCTGTCTCGTTTTTCTGACAGTTTTGAGCTGTCGGAACTGTCAGAAAAACGAGAGAGGTTCAAGAACGTATTACTTCAGTAAAGAGATCGGCTAACAGAATTGCCCGCCATTACAGAATGTTGTTTTTGGCGGGATCTTGAAATTTGGAAATTTTAATGTACTCGTAGTGTGCTTATTATGTACCTACGAGTATTAAAGAATAATTTAAAACGATTTCCAAAAAGTAGTGAAATAGCCTATTGTCAGAATTGGTTTATAATTGGCGGAGTAATCGCGTAACATAATATGTACGTACAAAAAAAATACAGCCGAGTTTAAAATAATTCGTATTTGAATAGTTATCGCTTTTTCAAAATACTAAAAAGTTTCATAGTAGACCCATTCCCTATACCTATAGGAATATTTCTCTAAGTAATTTTGAACTCTACGCATTACGTAATAAAGACCACATGTAGGATGTAAGTTTCATAGTAGACCCTATAGAAATTTTTCTCTAAGTAATTTTGAACCGTACTGACTACGTAATAAAGACCTACATGTGGTAATTTTTAGCTTTTATTGTTTTCTGTAATGTTATTTTAATAACACAAGATAAGATAGATAAACATTTCTCATTTTCACCCGGTCTTTAAAAGGGAAATTATATAGATCTGTGAATGTAGGGTTATGTCTTTTAGTTTGTACAAAATTCGGATTTAGGGAACGGTTTAAAAGAATTTTATGTAGATAATTAGATATAACTTCATCTCATTCTAAGTTTGTTTGCATAAGTGATATTTCCGAGAAAAAGCGATTTTTATATATACCTACCTATTTATTTTTATTTTTTGTACTTACCGTGCGACGCACATTAGTTACAAGTAGCGGCACGTAAGTCTAGCGCTGAGGGTGCTGTGGAGGGGATGGCTGCGCATGTTGACCGTCATACCATGCGCAGCCATCCCCTCCACACTTCGCTCAGCGCTAAACTTATATGCCGTGACCTGTACCCGCACTGGGTCAGCGTGGTCACGGCGTAGTGGTCTGGTGGAAATGGCCCAATCAGCCTTTGTTGGCAGGTTTACGTTCTATTAAAAACTTAGATAGCAAGAAAGTCGTTGTCCTACTACTAAATTTGCAAAGCGACAACCAAAGCACAGCTCCGTTTCACTCAGGACTGTATTTTTGTTTCTCGCTGAGCTAATATAGCATTTATGCAATAAGCTCACGGATTAAAACGCAAAAAAAAAAAATTATGCAATGGTCTCTCGAACGTTTTTGATTTAAACTGAACCGAATCCTTTCTGTTTAAATAAACCTAACCGTTTCAATCAAGGGGTTAAAAACATTTTTAGCTGAAACTACCGCAAAACCGAAAGCTTTGATTCCACACGTGAAGTGTGAATATTGAAAATACTCGTGTCAATAGAGCTAAAGGTTGACGCGACGCTTTTTAGGGTTCCGTACCCAAAGGGAAAAACGGGACCCTATTACTAAGACTTCGATATCCGTCTGTCTGTCTGTCTGTCTGGCACCGGGCTGTATCTCATGAACCATGATAGCTAGGCAGCTGAAATTTTCACAGATGATGTATTTCTGTTGCCGCTATAACAACAAGTACTAAAAACAAAATAAAATAAATATTTAAGAGGGGCTCCCATACAACAAACCTGATTTTTTAGACGTTTTTCGCTCTATATTAAAAATGGTACCAGGTAGATGCTTGAAATTTTCACAGAATATTTAGTTTTATATTTCCTTCAATAATAAATAATAAAATTCAATAAATATTTAAGGGGGGCTCCCATACAGTACGGAACCCTCCGTGCGCGAGTCCGACTCGTGCTGGGCCGATTATTTTTATTTTATTTCACTTTTGCGTTTGTGTTTTTTTTTCAGTTGGTCGTCTAGGATGGACATTTTGTACTGTACCGGCCATTTTAAATAGTCCTCTGCTAAATATATGCCTATAATGTTGATACTCGTCGGTTTAAAAACGTGATTTAAATTAATTAAGGCCCACCTCTATTTTAAAAATCGGCCAAGTGCGACTCGGTTTCGCGCACAAAGGGTTCCGTACCGCAAGGGAGCCCCATTCCTCTTGCCGTTATTAATAGCGAGCAGCAAACTCCTAAAAATCACGTTTGTTGTATGGGAGCCCCCCTTAAATATTTGTTTTATTTTATTTTTAGTATTTGTTGTTATAGCGGCAACAGAAATACATCACCTGTGAAAATTTTAGCTGCCTAGCTATCACGGTTCATGAGATACAGCCTGGTGACAGACAGACGGACAGACGGACATCGATGTCTTAGTAATAGGGTCCCGTTTTTACCCTTTGGGTACGGAACCCTAAAAACGTAGGTCGTTAGAATTAGCGAAGCACTCAAAATATAATTATTTCATCTGTTCATATATTTAATTCGATTATGAATTAGGTATTTTACGGGGTTAGTCATAAAAAGACATACGTTTTTAATTTCCCCATATGTTAATCGACTATGTGTCACTATGTATAGTGTTTATTCTTTATTCTATTAATTTTCCTTCCTCCAGGCTATTATGAAATCCTACTATCCTACTAATATTATAAACGTGTAAGAATGGATGGATGTATGGATGTTTGTTACTCTTTCACGCAAAAACTACTGTACGGATAGAGATGAAACTTTGCAAATATATAGCTTATATTTCAGAATAACACATAGGCTATAAATTATAATGATATTGCGTAAATTTTTCATCTAATAACAATAAGTGTTAAGTAAGTAGGAAAAATTCTGCCATCTGCGAGCTATTCCAGCGTGGCTCTTTCGTGTATTCGCCCCACAAGCTATTCGGCCCGCGGGGCGAATCAACGAAGCCTCTTTTTGAATGCCCTCTTTCGCCCCGTGGGGCGAATCGCCGAGAACGATAAAAGAAGAGGCCGTTTCGGTCCACGTTGATAAAGATCAATTTCCCGCATCAGTATTACGTATTTCTTATAGTACAGCCACGCATAAAATTACATGAGATAAAATAAAAATCCCACTACAAGTAATCAACAGATATGCAACGCTATAAAAAAATTAAACAAGAAAAACAAACTTACTATATTGATATAACAGACATTATGAGCTGAATGCGCGGCCCATTTGCGAACTATATATTGTAAAAAAATTAACAGGTGTGGGACCTGTAACTATGTAACATTTTCGATATTAATTTAATTCATAAAAAAATATTACACGTCATTATACAATGAGTAGATTAAAAATTGCAGTAAAGTAGGTACATTGATAACAAATAAATATTCACATTAACTACCTACTACATCATTACGTTTACAACTACATATTATAATTAAAATGTCAAGAAAAATAAAATAAAAATAAATTACACCAATGAAGTATGTCATTGTAATGAATGAAAACATTAGTAAAACATGTCTTAAAAAAATACAAAAATAACAAAAACATTACATCATTGTAAATGAATCAAATTGATAGAAATAATTCTTAACCAATACATGTTTCACTAATTGTAAACATTTAAGCATATCGAAATGATGAAATGCTTCCTCGATAAGCCAGCGTTTCAGGCGGGCTTTGAAAGAACCTATGCTAGAACCGTTCCGTACTGCAGCACTGACTGCACGGTCGCGAAATAGCAACATCGGACCACTTCCGAGATAATATGGTTATTTTCCCAAATCTCTTGTGATTGTATTAGCTAGGACTAAAGGGTAGTTCTAACATTTCGAGCAAATCACATGTTCGAAGAAAAAAAAACATGTTCAACAGCTAAATGAAATCCAAATATTTTTATATGGGGTGTTACGTATATGGGACTATAGGTATACTTTGCATCTTTATTTTTTTTATATTAATTTAGTATTAAATTTATTAAAAAATATTAACTTGCCAAAAATTCATTACCACCGTCGTTCCTAACCTAAACGTATAGATTTGAGAGCAAATAACTAATCTATTAGATGTACCGCATAAATTTCATCCTCTTATTTAGTTGAAATACTTATGTAGGAAGAAAACTGACGCTTTAAACTGGCATTAAATTTGGTATTCACTATCAAAGTAAAGCAAAATATTTTTGTACAAAAAAAAATCACTACCATAAATTCTTTATGCAACAAAAAAACAGCCTATAGATATGAAAAATAAATAATGCAATATGAGATTTTTTCTAGCTTTGAAAAGAATTACACTGAACAACTAGTGCTCGCACTGTATAAAGGCTCCAAAAAGAGGTTGCATATGCAACGACAGCCTCTTTGCTATGGAAGGATTAAGCACCGGCCGTGAAGGAAAAAAAAGGATAGTGCGTGACAAGCCCCGCATTTATCGAGGGTTTCGTACAAATTCCGAAAATTGCATGAATTCTGGAACTACGAGTAAGTTGCTTAACAACGGAATTTGTGATTTGGAAGCAGCATGCATCCAGCGTTTTGTCGTACGATGTGTTTGCTAGTCGAAATGTGGCCTCCACTTGATAACTTTTCAATTCCAACGTTCATAATCATGCTATGCCTTGCCCACTTGCCATTTCAACCTGCCAATCCGCTGGGCTGCGCAATTTAATTTTTTAATGTTAAGTTATTGTTTATCTGAGAAACTATAGGTTTTACTAAATGTTTACCAATACAGTTATTGTCTATACTAATATTATAAAGAGGAAAGATTTGATTGTTTGTTTGCATTGAATAGGCTCCGAAATTACTGAACCGATTTGAAAAATTCTTTCACTGTTGGGAAGCTACACAATCCCGGGTGTCATAGGCTATGTTATATTTTATTTTCAAATTAGGGAGGCTGCTAGTAAAAAATAAAATTTTAGATTTTACTAAAACTTTTCACTTAAAATTACCAAAGTCGGAGAAAATAAGTAACTTTTAGTCCTAGTACCAAAAAATAACAGTCCGTCTGTCTGGCCGTCTTCCCATCTGTCCGTCCTCAAGTCCAAACCCTCATAACTACCACAAAGAACCGAATTGCATGAAATTTGACATTATAATAGTTTTATTTAGAATCTAAACTTCCATCGAATGAAAACAATGTGCCAAAATTGTATTGATTTAGATAGCATATTCAAGGTGAAGAAAACTCCTGTTTTTTTCTTCACCTTGTACGCGGAAAGGTTTGACATTTCTCATTTTTTAAGCTTGATAACGATCATCAATCAATCATCAATAAACAATTGCATTTTTGTTCATACACCCCCATAGGACTCATAGAATGATGCCCTTGATATAATGCAATTGTTTTTTTTTCCATTAACTACTTTTCTACTTAAATGTACAGATAAAAAAGTGAATCGCGGGGCGAATCAGCGAAGCCTCTTTTTGAATGCCCTCTTTCGCCCCGCATTGTTTGGAGCGGGGCGAAAGAGGGCATTCAAAAAGAGGCTTCGTTGATTCGCCCCGCGGACTGAACAGCTTGCGGGGCGAAACCACGAAAGAGCCTCGTGCGCTCCAAGAAATGTCAAAAAAGAACTGTCAAATCGAACAGATGTCAAATCGTTTTTTTTTTGTTTTTTATTTTCCACCTCCTTTATTAAGGGTGGTAAGGTAGGGCCTCGAAATATCATGCGGGCGACGCCGCGGGTAAAATCTAGAATTTATAAATTATGTATACTCATACTCATTAATTTGGTAAAAAAATGTACGAGTCAAAAACAATTACATAAATAAAATTAACGATTCAAAAACAATCACTAGAAATAATTTCTTTATTCACATTAAATAAATAAATTAATCAACAATTATCATCAAAGAATTTACTTATATCGTAAAAAGAGTGCTCAATAAGCCAGCGCAGCACGGGAAGCATGGCAAAGGGACAAATAGTCTTTCCACCATTTTATTCCCTCGAAGAGGAAATAAAGTATGGATTGACAATGACAGCTGACATTAAAAGTGGATAAAATGGTTTTCCCCGCTTGCTGTGCTACTCGAGCAGGAGGCGGAATTTGAAGCTGTTCAGCGTTGGAACTGAAATTATTGAGCCTGGTAATTTTTTGTACACAGTTTCAGTTTTGTAAAAGTCGCAGAACAAAAGTTGTTAGTTTTGATTTACAGGATAAGCCCCTAAAAGGATGCTAATTGATTAGAAATAACCCTGTATACATTGTATTGTACATCTCGAAAAAAAAACTGCACTGATTTGCGTATTGTCTCATCTTGACAATTAAGCTAACAACTACGTGACGCTATTACATACTAGTATTATGTTCCACTACACTATTCAATTACGACACAAATAAACGAAGAAACAAATCACAGGCCGTCTCCCTCCCTCCCCATATCTTCATCCCTCTCCCTCGTAATGTTTATAAATTTTCCCGCGCTACTAGCAGTTGCTCGATCGCCGCGCGCGCATAGTGACGTGCTGTGATTATCGATTTCTTTTTATCGTTTAAATCGACTAATTTAAAATAAAAATATTGACTTTTTTAGAAATAGTGTTGTGAAATATCTTAGTGAAGTGTGTTAACAAATAGTGATGTAAATAGTTACTAGTGTAAGAAAATAAGTGTGTAAGTGCACAATGCATTCCTTCTGTGTACAATGAATGCAATTTTTTCTATTGATGGTTTCTTGCCAAGTTGAATGTGGTATGTTGATGACATTTTTGTCTTGTACAATCGAGACTAATTAGGTACTATTGTTGAAACGACCTAGGTATTTTCTTGTAGGCTTGTGAAACAATTTCTGTAAGAACAATTTTGTTTATGGTAGTTGAGACGCAACCGTAGGGCAAAGGACTAGGTTTTTGATTATTCTTTTTCCTCAACTCTTACGTTCATAGTAACTTATTCTTTACTTTGATTATTATTAAAGCGAAAATTTTATAAATAATCATCATTGTCAGCCTGTATCGCTATCGACCTATAGCTGTATACAGGGTTATTTCTAATCAATTAGTATCCTTTTAGGGGCTTATTCTGTACCGTAGTATTATTATATATTCTTTGTCTGTACATCAAAACGAACGCTTTTGTTCTGCGTCTTTTGTCGAAACACAAAAAAAAATCAGCTGTTCCCTACATTTTGTCGCGGGTGAACGATATTTTTCTATGGAACAACAATTTTTTTTTTTGAGTTTTGACAAAAGTCTTAGAACAAATGTTGTTAGTTTTGATGTACAGAAAAAAAAAACAAAATAACTCTTTATTGTACACAAAAATGAAACTTACAAAAAAAAATACTTAAGTGAACTTCTTAAGGTAGTGCAACACTAGGCGGCCTTATCGCTGGAAGCGATCTCTTCCAGGCAACCCATGTACGGAAAGGAATGTGCTAAAAATATTTGACGGGGAGTACAATAAATACTAAAAATTATACTATAAACCTAAATACTAATACGACATACGATACCTAACATAATAATACTACTACAGAATAAGCCCCTAAAAGGATGCTAATTGATTAGGAATAACCCTGTATATAGAGTTATCTGCTTACCCTTTACTGAGCCAAAAGAGGGTGATTAAGACAATCGTTATGAACAACTTGAACTGTGGGGCCAACCCAAAATTCGAAAAAAATAACAACTGTTCCATACAATACTGCTACTTACTCTGAATCGACAAAATTTATGAAACGGCTATTTTTTTCTGGATAACCCTGTATAAGCCTTCGCTTCCTTGTGTCATTGTTTCCTGTCTCGGAAAACTCATTTAAAAAATTACATAACTTAGCCATTAAAACGAAATGATGAATTTATTTAGGACCTAAATAAGATACCGAACTTAAAAATTATTATATAAATTAGGTACCGAACGAGCAAAACGGCTCGTTTCGAGATTGTCATTTTTTTTTCATCTATCTGGATGTTTCTTCTCCTCCACAGGTCGCATTTTTAACGAAATTCACACACAGATTCTATTTACATATTACTAGCTGCTCGCCTCGGCTTTGCCCGTGTACGGTTGGCATGATATAGCCTATGTACACCAGCTAGCTTAGCATACAAGACCATGACAAGAGTTTACCGACGTGTGCAAAGGTGACAGATAAATACTTCATCATATCTCTGTCACGCTCTGACACGTCGATAGAGTCATTTTATGGTCCTTATGCTAAGCCCGCAGGGATAGCGTAGCTTCCCAACAGTGAAAGAATTTTTCAAATCGGTTCAGTAGTTTCGGAGCCTATTCAATGCAAACAAACAATCAAATTTTTCCTCTTTATAATATTGGTATAGATACATTTGGAATCTGTACAAAAGAAAAAAGGAGAAGAATTAAATGCTAAAAGCAAAATCTGCCAGTCAACCCTTAGGTGGAAGTGTTGACTTCATAACAAAAGTTTGTCATAATAAGAAGTAGGTACAATATACTAGGATAATTACATCTCGTCCAGAAATACATTACAACATAATTATATTTTATACTAGCGACTCGCCCCGGCTTCGCACAGGCATATTATACATATAAACCTACATCTTGAATCACTCTATCTATTTAAAAAAACGCATCAATATCCGTTGCGTAGTTTTAAAGATATAAGCACACATAGGGACAGACAGACAGCGGGAAGTGACTTTGTTTTATACTATGTAGTGATCTGAATTTAATTAATTTACTAACCTATTTTGTCGAAATAAACAAACAGGCCTAACAAAGTCAACATGGGCCAGTGCGCTTAAGTGCTAATATTTGTTTTGATAGGTATTTTAGGTCATAGAGAATATAACAGCATTTGTTGTTGATAAGAATTATCGTAGCCAAACGGAATCATTTTACCTACTTTGTCATAAATTGTACAGGATATACCTATGCTTGTACAATTGTACAGCAGATATGCTTACCCTAAAGACCATCATTATAAACAACTTTTACTGTGGGGCCAACCCAAAATTCGAAAAAATAAATCAGCTGTTCCATACAAAACTGGAGCATCGCCGTAGGGTTGCGAGTCTGTCCATTTTCTATAGGATTCATTTCGGAGAGTGTGCATCTGAGCTGCACGACCTTATCCTACCATCCCCTTCTATACTACAGGACAAGTAGGAGGACGCAACATTAGGTTTGACTCAACATTTCTGATTCGTACCGCCAATGAATGGAACAGTCTTCCTGCTTTCCTGTTTCCTAAGAGATATAATCTAAAGCTTTTCAACGTCAGATTGAATAGTTATCTTTTTAGGTCTGCGTGCTTTATCTTCAACCACAACGTCGCTTACCATCAGGCGAGTTTGTGGTCAAGCGCGGACTTGTTCGCGATAAAAAAACACAAAATTACTCGGAATCGACAAAATGTATGAAACAGCTGATTTTTTTCGGGCCCCATAGTAAAAGTTGTTCATAATGATGGTCTGAATCACCTCCTTTCGGCTTAGTACACCAGTTCTGGATGACCCTGTATCAATAAATGTAAGTTGCGCGGTCAGAGTTTACCCTCAATATCTTATGCTATGGCCACATCTGCGCCCTACGGCGAAGTTTTCGTCACTGGAGGCTCATTCACTAATTCAAACTGTAGTAATTGGTTGTTCACGATTTGAACTACTACCTGAAGCTGGGCACACACGCTGCGATGATCGCATCTATTCATCAGATCAGTCCAGCGAGGTCCTAATATAGTTGCATTGCCAGTAGGTAGTTATTGAGGAATCAAAATGAAACCCTTATTTTAATCGAAAAATATTGATTTAACAACAAAAATATTGGCATCAATGTTGTAGAAAATCAAATTTTAAACAACTTTTGTTCCTAAAACTTCTGCTGTAAAATTGAAATAACAAGTTATTGAAGAAATGAAATGGTACAACCAACTATTTAAAAAAAATATCGATCCTACAAAAAGTTGATGGGAATCAAAGTTATAGAAAATCAAATTTTAAACAACTTTGATTCCCATCAACTTTTTGTAGGATCGATCGATTTCTGCTGAAAAATTGAAATAACACAAGTTATTGAAGAAACAAAACGGTACAACCAACTTTTAAAAAAAAATATCGATCCAACAAAAAGTTGATAGGAATCAAATTTGTAGAAAATCAAATTTTAAACAACTTTTGTTCCTATAACTTCTGCTGAAAAACTGAAATAACACAAGTTATTGAAGAAACAAAATGGTACAACCAACTATTTAAAATAAAATATCGATCCTACAAAAAGTTGATGGGAATCAAAGTTGTAGAAAATCAAATTTTAAACAACTTTTGTTCCCATAATTTCTGCTGAAAAATTGAAATAAGACAAGTTATTGAAGAAATGGAATGGTACAACCAACTTTTAAAAAAAAATATCGATCCTACAAAAAGTTGATGGGAATCAAAGTTGTAGAAAATCAAATTTTAAACAACTTTTGTTCCCATAACTTCTGTTAAAAAACTAAAATAACACAAGTTATTGAAGAAACAAAATGGCACAACCAACTATTTAAAAAAAATATCGATGCTACAAAAAGTTGATGGGAATAATGGGATGGCGATAATGTGGCCACGCCATTATAGTGGCTCGTTGAACTTGAAGTTTAAAAAAAATGTTTTTTGCTCCAACCTAAATTGTACAATGTACAATAGGGATGTTTACTGGTCATAAAAATCATTATTATAATTAGTCCGTCAGTAAGATTATTGAAAAATATTGGACACATATTTTTTCTTTTGTCAATCCAATAATTAGTGACAAATAAAAACCTTGTCAAAGTTTGAGAGTGGGGCTCGTGACGGCACTAGCCGGTACATTTGATAGCGGTTAGTGACGTCACGCGGAACTTTAACGGGCTTTATAAATTGTCAAAAGAAAAAATATGTGTCTAATATTTTTTGACAATCCATTTGACGGGCTAATTATATTTTTTTTAGTAAACATGTCTATTGTACATACATGTATAAAACCAAAAGAATGAGTAATGTTGGAATATTACCTATTGTATTAATAATAATTAGCTCATACGACTGGCAACATTTATGGAATATCAAGGAAAACAATAATATTAAATTTAATTAGATATCGCTATCAGCTCGTGTTAGTAAATATGACCGTATTAACCGCTCTGGGGCTCTATTATTCAACATTAGAATCGCTGAACGTATGCGTAAATGGTCACAGGACCGAGTAAGAGAAGGAGCGAGCATTGGAAATCTGTACTTGTGCGAACGGGAGAGCGATCATGCGATCTTTTGGGAACGTTAGAATTGATTCTAACGTTTCAAAAATTGGGCCCCAGTAAAGAATTTCAATTTTAATAATATTTGTTTATTGGAGATACCTATTATCTTAAGGATGTTACATAACATATTTTTACTATAGGTCTATAAAATTAATTAGAGATAACAATAGGCACGATGGCTGAAAAAAAACCAGTAATATAATTAGTAGTGACTTAGATTATCAAAAAATATTGGACCCGTATTTTTTTTCTTATGTCATTCAAACAACAAATGACAAAGATAAACCTTGTCAAAGTTTGGGACGTCGTGACGTCACCCTCTTAGAAGACTGTACATTTGTATGGCACTTGTGACGTCACGCGGAACTTTGACGGACTATATCTTCATCGGTTTTTGGTTAATTGACAAAAGAAAAATTACGTGTCTAATATTTTTTGATAGTCTATTTGACGGACTAATTATATTTTTTTAGTCATCATCATCATAACAGACGTAGCACGTCTATCAACGTATTGTATTGGGGAGGCTTATGTTCAGCAGTGTGAAGTTAGCTACAAGCTGCGCGGAATCTAATCCTCGCGCAGCTGTTAAGTGAGTTTCAGTCAGGATTGGGTTTTCGACAGCTTGTAGTTAACGTCACAGCCGCCAAGAAGTTTGATTCAGACTTTACGAACTTATTATCTGAAACGTGGTCTTTTACTGTGGGCCTTATGAATAAGCTCAGGATAGCCCAACGTGCTATGGAGAGGGCTATGCTCGGCGTCTCTCTGCGAGATCGAATCAGAAATGAGGAGATCCGCAGACGAACCAAAGTTACCGACATAGCCCAGCGGATTAGCAAATTAAAGTGGCAATGGGCAGGGCACATAGTTCGGAGAACGGATGGCCGATGGGGCAGTAAAGTTCTCGAATGGAGACCACGGGCCAGCAAGCGCAGCGTAGGACGTCCACCGACTAGGTGGACTGACGATATAATAAATATCGCAGGAACGCGCTGGATGCAGGCCGCTTCCAACCGGCCTTATTGGAAATCCATTGGGGAGGCCTATGTCCAGCAGTGGACGTCCTACGGCTGATGGATGGATGATGGATGGATGGAACTTATTATAACTACACTACATAATACGTAGGTACGAAGCGGTTTGATTCAACATTTCTGATTCGTACCGCCAGGGAATAGAACAGTCTTCCTGCTTATACGTAACGAGATAATACCTCGGACGGGGCGTGAACGGGAACGGGACGTGACTGCCTCGTTCGAGACGGGAACGTGTTTTTAATGCATACGTACCGTAACAGTGATTCGGATCTAACTGTTGTGAAGAAGAAAGATGGATTTTTCATTTCGAAAATTGGCTTTAATTGCTATTGTTTTAGATGACGAAGTAGTTAAAAACGTCCAACACTACTTTTCTCTCCGGAACGAACGGAGTGACCGTGCATACGTAGCGGAAACACGGACGGGACGGGGCACGTGCGGGGCGGGACGTGCTAAACATCGTTGGCGACGTTATTTTTCCTGCCCCGTCAGTGCCACGTTCCCGTCCCGTCCGTGTCTCCGTGACATATGCGCTTCCATATACATTTTGTATGAAACGATATTTCTAAAATTTCCCGTTCCGTCCCGTCCGTGAAAAAACCCGTCACGTATGCAGCGGCCTTAAAGCTTTTTAACGTCAGAGTGAATAGGTATCTTCTAGGTCTGCGTGCTTCATCTTAGACCACAACGTCGCTCACCATCAGGCGAGATGGGGGTCAAGTGCGGATTTATTCGCGATAAAAAAGAAAAACAATACAGATAAATCGGTATTATAAATGTAGATATAACATGACCTCGTTTTACATCTCGTGTTACGAATCGAATAGTCAGATTAGAACAATGGCCGATAAGCCATGCAATATTTCAGTGATAACAGCAGATGATAGAGTATTTTGCAGGTTTTCAACAAAATGATCAAAATAAAAATGTAATTTTTCATAACGATTTATCATTTAGGGTTCCGCACCCAAAGGGTAAAAACGGGACCCTATTACTAAGACTCCGCTGTCCGTTTGTATGTCTCTCTGTCGCACAGCAGTATTATATGAACCGTGATAAATACACAGTTGAAATTTTCACAGATGATCTAGATATTTCTGTTGCCGCTATAACAACGAATACTAAAAACAGAAAAATAATCGGCCAAGTACGAGTCGGACTCGCGCACGGAGGGTTCCGTACTGTACGGGAGCCCCCCTTAAATATTTATTTTATTTTAATATTATTATTAAAATAAAATTAAAATTAAAAATAATTAATGATAATTAATTAATTTTAATAATTAATTTAAATTAATTATTATTTATTATTAAAGGGAATATAAAACTAAATATTCTGTGAAAATTTCAAGCATTTACCTGGTATCATTAATAATATAGAGCGAAAAACGTCTAAAAATTCAGGTTTGTTGTATTAGGACCCTTAAATTTTTATTTTATTTTATTTTTAATATTTTTTGTTATAGCGGCAACCGAAATACATCATCTGTGAAAATTTCAGCTGCGTAGCTATCATGGTACATTAGATACAGCCCGGTGACAGACAGACAGAGAGATGGACAGACGGACATCGAAGTCTTAGTAATAGGGTCCCGTTTTTCCCTTTGGGTACGGAACCCTAATAATTAAGTTCTATACAACTAACCTGAATTGTTTGTTGGTTTTCACTCGATATTAATAATTATTAATAATGGTAACAGCTACACGCTTGAAATATTCACAGGACAGTTTTGAAAAAAAAAATACCGCTATTTGGATTCTAGAAGTATGGTGATTTTAAATCCGAATTTCGAAATCGAAATTTTCGAATTCAAACTAATTCATACGTCATCATAGGTGAGCATTGCTTTCATAAATTTTGCTAGCTAGGTAGTTGAATTTAACCTTCTAGTAAATTTCCGATCCAATTTTTTCATAAGTTTGAGGGTCACTTTCTGAGTATAAAATTACAAAATGCTGACAGATCCAGGTGGAGCTTCAAGCGCCATCTTGAAAAAAGTTTTCGGCCAATATCTCGGAAACTGTGGCACTTTAAGGTAAAAGTTATTAAAACCATTATTGTAGAGAATCAAATGTCGCATGTTTTGTTTTCTGTAAACTTTTTTGTAAAACTTATCGTTTACGATTTAGGGCCAATTTAATGAACCGGTTTTTCTAAATATATAGTCCATATAAAATCGGACACACAGACATAGAGTCGGACTCGGGCACGAAGGGTTCCGTACCGTATGGGAGCCCCATTCCTCTTGCCGTTATTAATAGCGAGCAAAAAAACTCCTAAAAATCACGTTTGTTCTGTGGGAGCCCCCCACTTATTTATTTATTTATTTTATTCTGTTTTTAGTATTTGTTGTTATAGCGGCAACAGAAACATCAAGTATTTGTTGTTATAGCGGCAACATAAACATCATCATCTGTGAAAATTTCAGCTGCCAAGCTATCATGGTTCATGAGATACAGCCCGGTGTCAGACAGACAGACGGACATCGAAGTCTTAGTAATAGGGTCCCGTTTTTACCCTTTTTGTACGGAACCCTAAAAAGCTTATAATTTTCTGTAAAAAAATTAAAATAAATGCAATAGTGATGTGGTACATTACAGCAATGCAAGACTATTTTAACGATTATTTTATTCGCAAGATTCAAAGTATCGATTGTAATAAACGCATGTAGATATCGATAAGGTCTTACGACAAGCAATAAAATTGCAATCGTAATCGTTATCAAGTATTACCCAATTAGGGCCGTGATATACCGAGACCAATTTATTCAATGATGTGGCCAAAATAGGTACTACAGTTTTCACATGGTTAATTCACAGTTGGACTTGGATAATTCGACGGTGGCGCTCCAATGTACGGATAATTTAATACAAACACGTAACGGTGTATTAACTGTTTCGTAAAACTTCGACGTCTTACGTGTTTTCATTATTTTGCGTGTGAAATAAAATTATTCATGGGAACGGATTTTATTTCTTACTTTTACAAATGTTCTGTTATTTTAATCTTTGCCGTTATAACAAGATAAGATTGATAGCCAGTCTGATAATTTCTTGAGTTCGATATTCATCAATCGATTTGTAATCGAAGCCTAATTAGATGAGTTTTTTTTTTGTGGTAAGGCTGATAATTTATGGTGATAAACACTATAAATTATTTCACTTATTGTAAAAATAGATATGTATCATTCGTTTGAAATCAATGTTACTTTATAATTTACTAGCTGACCCAAACGTTGTTTTGGCATAATATTATTAAAAAAATACAAAAAATTGTAGTTTAGGAGTCCATCGCGGACTAACATCGTGACGTGTAATTTATACAGGTCTAGTACATCTATACAAACAACTTTTCTAGGACTTTTGGAAAATCACGAAGAAATAATCAGCTTTTTCATACAAAAAGTTCGTCAAAGCGCGGCAAAATTTGAAGAAAAATCCATTGAAGCGATTTTATTTTGCGAATTTTCAAAGGTCGTAATACAAAAGTTGTTTGTCTAGCTGTACTAGACCCGCCCTTAAAAGGTTTTACGTTTAATACCTATGACCCTGTATATGTTATAAGATAAGAAGAAAAATACATATACCAACATGTGTCAAGCCACATAAATATTGACTAGGGTGTAGAGTTTGTGAAGTTAGGACGTATTAGAGCCAGAAGTTTGGTTCTAAATGAGATCTGATAACTTTTTGGTCAGTCGAGCCATAGTCTTGGCAACATTTTATATGAAGATAGCTCGTAGCGTAGTTTGACTAGGTGATTGTCAGCGATCACCGAAATTAAGCAACGTTCCGCACGGTCAGTACTTGGATGGGTGACCGCGGGTGGCATTTTCCAACTGAGCACTACCGTGGCTCGGATGACACGTTAAATTGTAGGTCCCGGTTGTTTTAACCGTTTAGCCATGTCAGAGGCCTTCAGGCGGCTTAAAAACTCTGACACCAGGGCTAGCCACCCGGCCTATACGAACTTACTTTTTTTTACTTTATATGAAAACTAACGACCCGCCCCGGCTTCGCACAGGTTTATTATACATATAAACCTTCCTCATAAATCCGTTGTGTAGTTTTAAATATATAAGCATACATGGGGACAGCGGAAGTGACTTTGTTTTATACTATGTAGTGATCATGATGTTTTTAGAATTAGCAAAAATACTAAAGGTAGTTTTCGATTACGATACAAACTTTTGCAATGGCTTCTGATTTTTTTGCCGATTCCTCTGGGATTACGCAGACGGTCGTCAAATACTTGATTCGTCAAATTATATACTCGTCAAGTCTATATTTGTCAAATTCGTGACACCTCAAATTCCTAAATAAGAAACTGATCAAAACCTATGTTTGTCAAATACTCATTTCAGTCAAATTCTTAATTCAACTTCTTTATTCGTCAAATGAGCTTTTTGTCAAACTCGCTCTGGGACAGTCAAGCTAAAAATAAAATCATAAGACTCATGGAAATATATTAATTTATTAGAATAATGGTGGTCAGTTTCGTCCGCCATTGTTTTTTTTTTTTTGTCTAAAAGAAGCCCCGACATTGTGGCCCGATGGCCATATTACAACACATGCCATAAGGCCAGTGGCACACATGGCGCGAAGATGCAACGTGTCCCGTAAAAAACTCAAAAGGTCGCGAGTCAGGTCATACCGAACCTTGCCCTTTGGATGTTGTACAATTTGCATAATTTACAAACTTTTGAAACCATTTTGAAACTTTTTTGTTTTGTATCGACGCGGGCACGTTATTCTTTTACTTAACACTAAGTAAGTTCGTATCTTTGAACTATTATTTTTCACAAAAAATGGCAAAACCGCCTTCCGTCGTGTACAAAATTCGAATATTTAAGTCTAATTGTTTACATTATTCTTGATTTATCAAAAACGGCTCAGCCGATTTCTGTACAATTTAAATGGGACCACCTCGGGAGTATACCCTTTCGAACTAAAAAAGAATTTTTCGATTCGGTTCACAATCGGCGAAATTATGGATGAACATACACAAAAAAAAACACGAACATAGAACCTCCTCATTTTTGGAAGTCGGTTAAAAAGTAATATAGTTCAATGGTTCGTATGGGTGTTTGTCAGCGATCACCAAAGTCAAGCAACGTTCGGAACAGTCGGCGGTCAGTCTTCGGGTGGGTGACCGCGGGTGGCATTTCCAACTGAGCGCTACCGTGGCTCGGACGACTTTTTAAATTGTTGGTTTGGTTCTAACCGTTTAGCCATGTCATAGGCCTTTAAGCGGCTTAAAAACTGACACCAGGTCTAGCCACCCGGACTATGCTATGTAATTATTAAAATCAATGGCCTAGGACTATGTGCAACAGTGGACGTCCTACGGCTGATATGATGATGGGTCGATGAACCAACTTTTTCAATTATAGATTACCCATTTCCACAAACATTTAAAAAACAATACACCTAATCCAAAATGCTAATGCTGTTTTGAAAGTGGCAATTAACTGTAAAAAAAACAATAACTGTTAACTCGTCCAATATGGTATCTATTCCAATAAATCTCTTTTCCAAGGGTCCATAGAACTCTTGAGATGAGACATGTCGTATCGAACAATCGGGAACCTCAAGACTACAACAAAAAAGGTTTTTTCTTGTAGTCTGAGGCGGGAACTTTATTTCACACAAAACTCTAACGTAAAGTAGAGATTAATCATTCGGAAACTAAGTCACTTTTGCCTAAACTGTCACTCATTGTTAATTTATTTTCTTTTTTCTTGGTTTGTGTTATTTTCTGAATTGTGAACAGAAACAGTGTCATCATGAACAAAATAATGCAAAATAATGTTTTCTGCTTACAATGTAAGGGGTGAAAAGAGTTTTCTCCCGGAACGTAAATTTTATCAAAAATGTACTAAAAATTCTCTTGATGTTCTAAAGAAAACGCGAAAACAGTGGTCACCTCACACCCCTCTTAATTCCAGCCTAGTCCAAATACACTATCCAAAACATTGCCCTGTTTTTAGCTAGTACTCATATAATACCGCAAACTGCATGTTAACGAAATATTGCAGAAAGCAACACCTTGTCACAGCCCGGACACTCCGCGATTTTTCATACAAAATCTGCTGTCTTACGCACACCACACAGTACTTACTCACAGACAACACACAATACACACTTACGCACGGTCGCTACACGTGCATCTGTGTGCGGAACGTCTATGGCTGTCAGCGGTCATCACGACGACGTGACGTCATGCCGAGTGAGTGAGACAGATGCGTATTCAATTTGCAAAAATGAATTATAAATCTAGTGCTTAAAAAGTATAACATTTTCTTAATTTGGAAATATATATTCTTTGACCTTGTGTAATTGAGGGATGTACATCGGGAATAGTCGGTGAAGAAAAGTCGTACATCGGGAATAGTCGGTGAAGAAAAGTCCTCTCTCGAGATCTCCACGCAAGAGCCATATAAAGACGTCTACCCATCGCCGCCGCCAACGCTCGACTGCCCTAATGCATCCAAATTCAAATTTGGAACTACCCACATAAACAAATAAAAGTGCGCGTGGGTAGGGTTTTAGCGCCGTATAAAAAGTTAATATTTGCTGTGAATGTGATGATTCGTAAAGCTGTGATTTTACATGCTTTTGTGGTAAACTGCTATAGGCTGAATCAAACTTCGTGGCGGTTGTGATGTTAGCAACAAGCTTTGGATAACCTAATCCTGACTGAAGCTCGCTTTAACAGGTGCGCGATGATTGGGTTATCCGCAGCTTGTAGATAACTTCACACCCGCTAAGTCTGATTCGGCCTATTCTAACGCAGCCCAAAGGATTAACGGTTTATAGTGGCAGTCGGCAGGGCATAAAGCGCGGAGAACTGATTTCTGCAAGCGCAGCGTAGGAAGTCCATAAACCCCCTAGGATTCGATTTAACCGAGGCACTTTTGGTGAACCCAGGCTTCGAGGCCAGGGGTGCAGCAGTAGTAGGAGAGCTTAGGCACGATAATGGCTATACAGAATTGTGACTCGGCCCCGTTCTTGAAATAAATATCTACAGCCCCGCGTGGCTACACATTACGTATCACGCGCTAGGGCTGCCCACCTGGCAGGTAATCGCATGCTCACTGACACAAACCCACACATTCGTTTTGCACTTTCGGCGCGCCCCTGCGACCGTTGTGTAAGGTGTACACCGAACTTAGAGGCGCGTTCCGACCGTTTGTATTTTTTTTTTGTATGTTCGTCAGGTCTTCCTCTGACAATAATATAAGTCAGAGTCGTTATGAAACAAACATTATTGCATCATTTTTGCATGCATCATTTGAAAAACGGGACCCTATTACTAAGACTTCGATGTCCGTCTGTCTGTCTGTCTGTCACCGGGCTGTATCTCATGAACCATGATATGATTGCCGCTATAACAACAAATATTAGAATAGAATAAAATAAATATTTAAGGGGGGCTCCCATACAACAAACCTGATTTTTTAGACGTTTTTCGATCTATATTAATAATGGTAACAGGTACATGCTTGAAATTTTCACAGAATATTTAGTTTTAATTCACTTCAATAATGAATAATAAAATTAAAATAAAGTAAATATTTAAGGGGGTTCCCATACAGTACGGAACCCTCCGTGCGCAAGTCCGACTCGTACTTGGCCGATTTTTTATGCAAAGTTTGCTGTATGAGGTTTTCAGCCGCACACGTAAGTACATATATGCTCGTCATAGGGGACATGAGCGCCACCGTGGGTGGCTCGGATGACACGTTAAATTGTAGGCCCCGGTTGTTTTAACAGCTTAGCCATGTCAGAGGCCTTCAAGCGGTTTAAAAAATCTGACACCAGGGCTAGCCACCCGGCCTATACTTACTTACTTTTTAACTTACTTTTTTGTAGGGAACATGGTTTGAAAGAGCTTCAATTTATTATATTTACATATCAGATTGTTTCTATTACTTAACATTACGTCTTATTGTTATACTTTCTAGTTCATGATCAATTAAAATGATTATACAACTAACTTATTACTTTATTGTTAATACCTTATACATTGATAAATATACAAGTTTAGTATTTGTATTAGACGGAATACTGTTAGATACCATTAAATTTACTGTGGCTTAGTCTAAGTGGCATCAGAGCCTCGCTGATGACTCATCCTAGACTCTACAATGCATGTACATGGGTTGTAGAGTATCCTATCACCAGTGTTAGGGATCTAGTATCGCGGTGGACCGCAAAGTCGTGACACCAAGCAACACTGCCCTCGGCAGGATACCGCTTCGGAAAATGTCCTACTGTAACATAAAGTTCAAAATGCTGGTTGCAATTGCAATGCAAGCACGGAGTAATGTTGTAATGTAATGTTTTAAGGTCCATTTAAATTTCATTAAACGGGCCATAAATCGTAAACGGTAAGTTTTACAAAAAAGTTTACTGGAAACAAAAGATGCGAAATTTTATTTTCTACAATAATGATCTTAATGTTTTTTGCCCTTAAGTACATAGTTTCCGAGATATCGGCCAAAAACATTTTTTCAAGATGACGTGTCAGGAACGCATTCTCTGAACGGCCGAACTATTGTCCTAACCAGCGAGCCACCGAAGCAAACGAAATTACTACAGTATTACTCCGTGCTTGCATTGCAATTGCAATTCAAAGAGGCGTGGGTTCAATTCTCACCCACTCTACGAGCTGCTCGAAACCCAATCACAGCCGCAAAGAAATTTGCTTCGGCTATAAGTTATAAGTTATGCATACCTGGTTGATCATAACCCACATGTAATTAGGGTCATCGAGAACCAGAGCGGGACCGTGGGAAGTACCTACCCATTAGTAGTAATTACCCTATCATTGTGAAGTGGGGTACCCACGCTTCTGTTTCTGTACGAAGATGACCCGAATTGGCTTATAAGATGGGCAGTAATGTGACTGAGATTTTTAACCAAATTCAAAAAAGGAAGTACTCAATTCACCTGTATGTTTTTACAAGCGTTTATTTAACTTGCTATGGATATACAACCCGGTCACAATATCTGTGCACCTGACTTCGTGACGTCATATCGAATTATCGGGACGTATATACATTACCGGACATCTATAATACCGTCCGGACGTAAATTATTATCGGGACGTGTATCGGCAACGAAAATGCTAACCGTACTGTCGCACCGGGGAGTGCGCGGAGAGGTGACAGGGGAAGCGGGAGAGGCGCCGCATTCCAGCGAGGTGCACAGATATTCTGACCGGGTTGTACCTATGTAAGTTCGGGTGGAATCTTGCAAGTTAAATTTGACCAACTTCCCGGTTTCCGATTGAGCTGAACTTTGCACGCATATGTATATCACGTGACAATGCAATAATATGGTACCATGGAGCTGATCTGATGATGGAGTCGGAAGGTGTCCATAGGATCTCCTTTACTTTCAAGATAGACCCGCGCCGTGTTTGGGCTCGTTTTACTTGTCTTGGCTAGCACTCTGCTGCTACATGATATCCAGGATCTCAAAAACTTGTATTATTAAAAAGTTATATTTTTATTTAAAAAAAAATGTATGTGTGTAAGCGATTACTCCGCAAATTGTAAATCATACTTTAGAGGTATTTTATTTAAATGTTACCTAAAACAGCAAATTTTTTTTTTTAAATATACAATAATGTAGAAATTACAGGTAGATCACCTGTACGTGCGAACTATTCGAATTCTGTACACGGTTGAAGGCGGTAATGCCAATTTCGGTGAAAAATAATGATCTTAATTAAGTACGATACGAGTACCTACCTAAACATATGGCCAGCGTTGCCGATGCCCATTTCCTAATTCCCCAAAAACCAAAGTGAAATTCCCCATAATGGGGAGAAAAAAAATGCTGCAAATGGAGTCCCTCCGCGTGGAGGAAGTGAAACTTCGACGCAACAGTACTCTCATACGGATTATTCCAGTCTGTCCCTCGGGGGACAGAATTACCCCCTCCATCGTCGAGTCGAGTCAATGGTTCGAAAATGATTTTTATATAATTTTCTCCCAGTATTTGGCCACTGCGACCCCGCAGGGTGTAGCCTTGTATAGGTCTTCCATCGTACAGGGGCTCGGACATTGTGGGCACATAAGTAGGTGATCCATACTCTGCTCAGAGGCACCGCAATCACATTGTATCCTGTTAGTCTTAGCCAAGTGGGGATTTTCGGATGCCCACGACCCCCTCCATGATAGCGTTAAACGTTTAGCGCAACCTTGTTGGAAGTCGCATTACAAGTTTTACTTCAAAATCCCGATTCCCCACGAATGCCACACTTATAGTTTTAATGACAGAATCGATCAAAGCGCCACTCTTTAATGGTTGACATTCCGCGCGTTAGGACCGAGCGTTACAAATCCACATTCCTCATACGAACGGCCAGAATGTGGAACGCTTTACTTGAGTCTATCTTTGCACTAAAGTACCCTAGATAACTAGATATCGCTTAACATCGGGCAGTATGTAGGTAGTCAAATGCAAGCCTATCACTACATAGTATAAAACGAAGTCGCTTCACTGTCTGTGTGTCCCTAATGCTTAAATCTTTAAAACTACGCAACGGATTTTGAAGCGGTTTTTAGGGTTCCGTACCCAAAGGGAAAAACGGGGCCCTATTACTAAGACTTCGATGTCCGTCTGTCTGTCTGTCTGTCACCGGGCTGTATCTCATGAACCATGATAGCTAGGCAGCTGAAATTTTCACAGATGATGTATTCCTGTTGCCGCTAAAACAACAAATACTAAAAATAAAATAAATATTTAAGGGGGGCTCCCATACAACAAACCTGATTTTTTAGACGTTTTTCGCTCCATATTAATAAAGGTAACAGGTAGATGCTTGAAATTTTCACAGAATATTTAGTTTTATATTCACTTCGATAATAAATGATAAAATTAAAATAAAATAAATATTGAAGGGGGGCTCCCATACAGTACGGAACCCTCCGTGCGCGAGTCCGACTCGTACTTGGCCGATTATTATTAATAGATACAGTGATTCAAGAGGAAGGTTTAAATGTATAATATACCTGTGCGATACATGTGCGAAGCCGGGACGGGTCGCTAGTATTAAATGAAATTAGATAACGTTTATTTGCTCAAATAATAAGTTACATGTTTTGGAGTTAGTAAATGTTGATAATTCTTAAAGTAGTGTTAGTAGGTTCTTAGATTAAATTTATAATCTTCCAGAGTGGAACCCTAAATCTCACACTAGGGTGGTCCTGTGTTGTGAGATTTAGTCTCTTCCGCTTTTAAATAAGACATCTCATAATTCGCCTAATTAGTAATTTGCTTAAATACAAGCACAGGTAGTTTCCATTTTTCGATTGCGTAATGTGTGTGTAGGGCGCATGTTGGTGAGTGAGTAAATGTATGTTTGCGGGTGTGTCTGTACAGTGAGGGCTACGTACCTATGCTTCATTTTACACTTTGAAGCAGCTGACATGTTTATTATTTCTCTTTTAATTTAATATACCTCTAGATAAGGATAAAGAAGGACGAGCTTTTAGTGTTTTTTAAGTGTGTCTAACAAGGTAAATTAATATGTCTTTTGTCTAAAAAAACAGGTACTTAGGTACTACTAAGTCCCCTGAGAGCCCACCATGCTACAACGGCACGCCATCAATTACTCGGAGTGAATTGGCCCAATTGGGCTCCAATGTCAATATTATGATGGGAATGTATATCAGCTGATACCTACTGAGTAACCTTCTTCACTTTAAATAATAGTAAAATTAAAAATCTCCCCGACACAAATAAACTCTTATGTCCTTTCAATATCATTGAAGTAACACAGTAAGTACCAAATTTCGAATCGATAGGACAAATGGAAGGTAGTCAGATCCCCTCATCAACTATTAAAGAGCTGATGAAACGGCTGAACAGATTTTCATGAAACATGTCTAAGAACACTCGGGATAAAATTATCTATAACACAAAAAAACTAAATGAAAATCGGTTTATCCGTTTGGGAGCTAAGTACGATACCACAGACACGTTAAACTTATAACACCCCTCTCTTTGTCGGGGGTTAAAAAGGAGATTCTCAATTCGACTGTATGTCGTGTCATCCAAGCCACGGTAGCGCTCAGTTGTAAAAGCCACCCGCGGTCACCCATCCGAAGACTGACCGTGCTTAAATTTGCAGTTTCGCTTCTCCCTGGGTTAATGACCCCAGTAGGTAGACGTTAAAACAAGCCAGCGTTAAAACCAGAAGCCAACGACTTGTTTACAAGCCGGCCATAAAAAATTAAACAAAATACGCTTCCTCCGACACAATGCCACAATAGCAATACTTTGGGAAACTGTCGTCCAGCCGCGCCCAACTCCTTCCACTTTTACTTTAAATTATTGAGATATTTGCGCGGGTCGCATAGGAATAACTACTAGGTTAAAGAAATGTTATTATATTAAGGTAAAACACCTAATGCCAGACACTGAACTAAAGGATGACACCTTCGAAAAAATCCTTCCTCCTAAGAATAATAAACCTTAAATCTATTTGACTACTGATCTTATAGACGCCTAGCATCATCTATGACACATCGTTAAAAACTTATAACACCTTTCCTAGCGAAATTTTAAAATGGCGTCAGTTGCCAGCTAACAACGCGGAAAAGTAGACACTTGCTCTGTGATTCTTGAACATTTTCGTAAGGAGGTTGACATTGGGCAGGTAAGATTTTGTTATACATATTTGCGATTTTTGTGCATTTGGTGTTGATTTTAGAAATATGAAAGATTAATTAGTAAACAAGGGCTATTGTTTTCATGTTTAGTTTAGTTTTCATAACAATTGTGGCTGTGTCTACTATTAGGTACCAAAATATGTGAAAACCTAAAAGATGACACAAGTGTCATCTAGTAGGTTGCATCAAAATGTTCAAAATTTGTACAAAAATAGCTTCTATTCCAAGTGTTTATAATGCTGTATCAATTTTGTTACTTTTACTTTACTCTGCCCAATAGTAGACAGGATGTCAATTATTGGGTAAGGTATGTGTCAACTATTGGTTTCATCGATTTCAGATTTGGTCGAGCGTAATGCCGCCCATAAAAAGTCAGATGTTTAGACACAGTGAAGCTGATAATATAATATAGAAGCTGCCATAGCAGAATGCAGAAGAGGTGTCGCAACAGCTACTGTGGCAAGAAAATAAAAAGAGCCGAGAAAAAAAATGAATTAGAAAAAGAAAAGAAGAGAGGAAAGAAAGAAAAAGAAAGAGCAAATTGAAGAGAAACGTAAACTAAACTAACGTAAAGCCTGCTAAGAAATTGGCTAAGAATACCATTAAGTCTGTAAAAAAAATATATTAAGACTGATGATAATAGTAGCGACTCAAGTTCTGAAGAAGAGTGGCAAGATTCTGGAGATAGTTTAGATGATATATCTGACGAAATTGAAAACGATGTATTAAAAATGGGAAATGCAGAAGAAAATAACTTTGAGAAAAGCAAGATAAATTAGGGTGACTTTGTGATTGTCAATTTTCCTCGTATAAAGAAATATCACAGGTATCTCTGTATTGTCCAAAATATTAGCCAAGATGGTGTAATCGAAGTTATGGCAGTGGTAAGCTGTGATCATACCAAGACTACTGTCAAGGAAAACGATAAAGATATTAGTATTATAAGAGAATGTCAAATCGCTGAAATGGTCGACGCGCCAAAAATGATAATTGCTGGTGATAGAATTAACTATAAATTTCATTTTGCACTGCAGGTTGATGGATAAGCAGAAGTACCGATTAATAACTTCAACATAATTATATAAATGACGATTGTTTTACAATAGGTGATAAGTAAATATAGATGGATGGCCCAAAGACAGATTCTCTGTTTAAAGACAGAGTATTTCCTTAGTATTTTGATTTGAAAACCTACTTTAAATGTGATATAAAGCCATGTCTAGTATTAGTGCTAAGTGCTGTCTATTATTAGTGGTAACGATTTTTTGAGATGTCATCTATTGGTTAATATGACAAAGTTTAAAAAAATATAAATTTATAATTGAAATATGTTAATAATTACAATGCTTTATGTGAAATAATAGATCTAAGTATTGCTTTAGTAGATTAAAAAAGTTTCAACTGCAATGTGGTAACAAAATATATAAATATTGAATACTGAAATGTGTGTTGTCCTTAATGTGTCTAGCATTAGGTGTTTTACCTTATATTCCATTAGTTCAACGGATTATATTATCATCATCATATTTTTACAACAGAAAAAATACGTGTTTAAATTCCTTTTTAGGGTTCCGTACCCAAAGGGTAAAAACGGGACCCTATTACTAAGACTCCGCCGTCCGTCTGTCCGTCTGTCTGTTACCAGGCTGTATCTCATGAACGGCTATAGCTAAAACGTTGATACGTAGAACGTTGTTGAAATTTTCACGGATGATGTATTTCAGTTGCCGCTATAACAACAAATACTAAAAACAATAAAATTAATATTTAAGGGGGTTCCCATACAACAAACGTATTTTTTTTGCCGTTTTTTCTCTATATTAATAACGGCAACAGGTAGACGCTTGAAATGGGGCTAAGGGGGTTCCCATAGGGTACGGAACTCTTCGTGCGCGAGTCTAACTCGCACTTGGCCAATTATTTAGACTTTAACTGGCGGGCTATATATATTGTTATGGTCGTTGAATATAATTTATGAGTAACTACGTAGAAACTGTAGCTTCAAATATCTATGTGGTTATTTTTTTACAAAAGACTAAAGAAATACCTTCTCAATATTTATTTAGTAGGTTTTCATTTGACCACTTCCTGCCTCATGATAAGCAAAGTTGCTGTTCTAAGTTGTATCACGCTCAGGTACATATAAGTATGCGTCATTCGGGAAATGTACGGAATAATTACAAAATTAAAGACATTTTTCATACATTAAGTACTAAGGCTTACAAGTACAAACTAATGGAAAAAAAAAACAAACAGTGACTAAATATGGTTTAAAGTTTTCGTATTGAATCAGTTTAGTTAAACGTATTGTCACAAACGTATTTTCAAAATTGATTTACCTTTAGAAGCTTTTATTACGTGGCTCGTATGACACATTAAATTGTAGGCCCGGGTTATTTTAACCATTTAGCCATGTCAAGCGGCTTAAAAACTCTGACACCAGGGCTAGCCACCCGGCTTATACAAACTTGCTTACATTATTACGTGGTCTGTTACGATCATAAAGTTTGCTATGTCAGAGTTAAAGTATAAAACACGTATACAACACCTGAAAAAGTCGAATATTCTCACGGCATATAGCCTTAACATTTTGCTTCTTCGAATACCTACCCGAGCCGCGGCCCGCAAGTTGATTGGAAAAATTCCTGCGACCCACAAATTGGGCACGGCTGCAGCATCAACAATGGATTCTAGTACCACAATATCTCTGGCTCCATTTTTTGCAATTTCAACCTTATGCTTTTGTGTTAAAAGTGGCGTGAAATGTAAACTTTTCGTGGTATTCTGTAAATCTGTAGCGGAACAGACGTCGTTCAATCTGGTGCATTCGGGCGGAACCGGTGGTCACAGAATACGTAATATGTATTGGTTTAAATAGTTCTTATGCACTAAACGTAGAGATCTAGAGAGAGTCCATTTGCTCCTATTTGGTTTATTTACTTAAACTTGAACTACTTGAACTTACAGTACGTACCTAGAATCTAGGGCCAAATTAGGTGCTATGAAGCTGGGTATCCTGAACAAGGTTAGGCGGTATTTCACACCGGGACAGTTGCTTGCTGGGTATCCTGAACAAGGTTAGGCGGTATTTCACACCGGGACAGTTGCTTGCTGGGTATCCTGAACAAGGTTAGGCGGTATTTCACACCGGGACAGTTGCTTACTCAGTATCAAGCACAGATCCGATCGTGTCTGGAATACTGCTGCCATCTTTGGGATGGCTCAGCTAAGTATCAGCTCGAGGCCTTGGAATCGGTGGACCTGCGTGCTGTTCGGCTTATAGGTGATGAAAAGTTAGTTTCAAAAAAACTTCATAGCCTGGAGCATCGCCGTAGGGTTGCGAGTCTGTCCCTTTTTTATAGGATTCATTTCGGAGAGTGTGCATCTGAGCTGCACGACCTTATCCTACCATCCCCTTTTTACGGCAGGACAAGTAGGAGGACGCCACATTACCACCCCTACACTGTCGATTTTCCTTCGATACGTACGAAGCGGTTTCACTCAACATTTCTGATTCGTACCGCCAGGGAATGGAACAGTCTTCTTGCTTTCCTGTTTCCTAAGAGATATAATCTAAAGCTTTTCAAGGTCAAAGTGAAGCATCTTATAGGTCTGCGTGCTTCATCTTCGACCACAACGTCGCTTACCATCAGGAGAGTTGGTGGTCAAGCGCGGACTTATGGAGCGTGATGAAGCAAATTGAGCTAACAGCTAGTCCATCATTAAAAAATTTAACTATGGAGCCAACCCGAAATTAGAGAAAAAGAAATCAGCTGTTCCATACAAAACTTGAAATCGACAAAATGTATGAAACAGAATTCAACGAAGGCGCGATCTAGATGCGAAAAGAGAACAACTTAGAAACAGACCGCCTGAAAACATACTTTACAATTATGTTGATGGTATCCTCACATGTAGCACCTGTTCTCGAACTTTCACCGCTAAAATTGGTTACTTCAGTCATGTGAGGACCCATCAAGTAACCTAAGAAGATATATGCAGTCGCCGTGGCCGAAAACGGTCGGGAAATCATCATGAAACAGATGTTTTTTTTTCGAATTTTGAGTTGGTCCCTTAATAATGATGTGAAGCGACTTAAAAAATATTTTTTAGTTTGAAAGAGTATACTTCCGAGGTCACATTTAAAATTTTATCGAAATCGGCTAAGCCGTTTTTGATAAATCAACTAAAATGTACATGGATGTCACATCGATTCGTGAAAATTATTCGAATTCTGTACACGGTGGAAGTCGGTGTTGCGATTTTTTTGCGAAAAATAATTCCTATTGCTTTTAAAATTTTATTGATTATCATCGATGTAGTTATTTTTACATTATTGTTGATTTTTCGAAAACGTCTCGTCCGATTTCCATAAATCTTAAATGAGATCACGTCTGAAGTACTTATGATCTACCAAAGAAAATCGGTAAGATACTATTAACGGAGTAATTGCGTAACATATATTATACTCGTACAAAACTAGTGTCCTGCCCCGGCCTCGCACAGGTGTATTATATGAATGTATGTACATATAAACCTTCCTCTTGAATCACTCTTATCTATAAAAAAAAACCGCATCAAAATCCGTTGCTTAGTTCATACATAGGGACAGACAGACAGGGAAGCGACTTTGTTTTAGTGATAAAACGTAAAGTCGAATCGAAATCGTGTGAACCTCCTTTTTGAAGTCGGTTAAAAATTACGAGACGACATGTCCCGTCTCGCGAGGTCTGTGACCCAATAAAAAGTAATTAAAAAACTATCCAACTAATGTCGAAAATAGCTCGGAACTTGTGGACCGAGAGACACGTTTATCATCAAAATTGAAAAAATCTGCCAAGTGCGAGCCGGACTCGCGCGCGAAGGGTTCCGTACCGTATGGGAGCCCGACTCCTCTTGCCGTTATTAATGGCGAGCACAAAACTCCTAAAAATCACGGTTGTTGTATGGGAGCCCCCACATTTATTTTATTCTGTTTTTAGTATTTGTTGTTATACATCATCTGTGAAAATGTCAACTGCATAGCTATCACGGTTCATGAGATACAGCCTGGTGACAGACAGACGGACATCGATGTCTTAGTAATAGGGTCCCGTTTTACCCTTTGGGTACGGAACCCTAAGACAAAACTCCAAACATTTTTAGTTTTAGTTCAGTATTGAGCGTCCCTGGAAAGATGCGACTGCCGCCTAGTGTTCGACCAATCAGAAAACGCGAAATTTTGAAAATCAGGATCTGTGATTGGTTATTATTATGTACTACGGGACTAATCGCGCACTAAAATTACGAGATAAATAAATACCTCATTATATTATTGGTATTTTTTATCTCGTAATTTTAGTGCGCGATTAGTCCCCGAGTACATCATAATAATGTTTATGACCAGGCCGCAGTCACAGCTAGGCCGCAGCTGTCTGGGGGACGTTTTAATTGGTCATAATTAGGTATATTAGCTGTAGAAATTACACAATTTTAATCCAAGGTTTTCCCGAAATATTTTATTAAACCTGATCGAAAATTCGTAAGACGGAGGGAGATAAGAGTTGAAAGGAAATATTATCCCCCTCTCTTTCTACCGCGCGGTGAAAATGTATGACTGCTCCTGTTGTTTCGTTTGTACTACATAAATTATAGTTCTTTATATTATGTTCAAGTTTTCACTTCTGCTGGCACTCCCGGAGTGCAACCCGTTGTTTCTTTTTTTTTATAGGACAAATTTTTAACCTTTTAATAGCAAAATATAATACTACTTTCTTAAGCTAAAACTACTACTACATTATTAACCATGTCATCGTATTATAAACCAACCTTTTTAACACCATACATAAAAGGAGCCCAACCCGCACTTGTCTAGTTATGCCCGTATCGAGACATCACGTCGCGGCAAGGCCGCCCGCTCTTTATGAAAATTCTTCAGATCGCAACCAGAAAATGGCGACTCATTTCTCAGTATAATTAATAACATTAGTGGCATTGTTTCGTGTATTATTTTTATAGTACAGGGGTGCGTTTTTTCAACTTCGCACGGTTTGGTCGTATACGGAACTTTTATGGAGTACTCGCAACTTCCATAGACAACGTAGAGATTCTCCATACAATCTGTCAAAGTTACGTATATTTGAGAGACATGAACCTAAATAATTATTTAGAGATTATTTTTCAAGTTCGAAAATGACAATGATCTGACATTTCTCTTTTTTTTTTAATTTTCTTCACAATCAGCTCACGTTTCTACTTACGCAATATTTTGGCGATAATGAAGCCCTTGTCTTGTCATCAGCTCATGTAATTATTATTTTCACACATAAGTTTTAGCTAAAATAAATTAGCTATTAACGTTTTATTGAAATATAAGTTATTTACAACTGCAAAGTTGTCAAGGTTTAATTTATTATATTGAGCTAGCACTCCAAATTGCTTTATTGTTACCGGGTGGGTGACAGGGGTGCGCGGAGCAGAGAGCTCACGTCACACCCCTCTCACCCACCCAGTAACATCTCCTCCCGCTCCCTTCTTACCCGCAGGCGATACGCGAGTTAAGCGGTCGGCCTATAGCGCCACGAGTCAAATCTTTGAATTAGTTTAAAATTTAAATATTTGGCGCTAAATTTCAAACGACCACATATACTTTCCTAAGCGTTCGAAGTTCAAAAAACGCACCCTGGACCCTATTTTTCAACTACGCACGGTTTGGTCGTATACGGAACTTGTATGGAGTACTCATAACTTCCATAGACAACATAGAGATTCTCCATACAATCTGTCAAAGTAACGTTTACGTTCCTAAGCGTTAGAAGTTAAAATAATCGGCCATGTACGAGTAAGACTCGCGCACACAGGGTTCTGTACTGTATGGGAGCCCCCCTTAAGTATTTATTTTATTTTAATTATTTATTATTGTATTTACAACTAAACATTCTGTGAATATTTCAAGCATCTACCTGTTACCATTATTAATATCGAGCGAAAAACGGTTAAAAATTCAGATTTGTTGTATGGAAGCCCCCCTTAAATATTAATTTTATTCAGTTTTTAGTATTTGTTGTTATAGCGGCAACCGAAATACATCATCTGTAAATAATAAAATTTCAGCTTTCTAGCTATAATGGTTTATGAGATACAGCCTGGTGACAGACAGACGGACAGCGGAGTCTTAGTAATAGGGTCCCGTTTTTACCCTTTGGGTACGGAACCCTAAAAACGATCCCCTGGGCCTTATTTTTCAACTCTGCATGTCTTAGTCGTATACAGAACTTGTATGGAGTATTCGTCACTTCCATAGACAACATAGACATTCTCCATACAATCTGTCAAGTTCCTTATAGGTCCCGGCAGGTAAGTTGAACAAAAAAATATCACTCTCTCCCTTTTGTTAGCAGAGAAAACAAAAGAGAGGTAATTATAGTTTAGGGGTCAAGTTATTTGCCGATGAGTATACACGTTTCCAGGCGTTCGAAGTTAAAAAATAGGGCTCCTGTACTGTACCAGCGATTGGGCCATATCCACCACGCTAGCCCAAGCGATGGTGGATTCACATACGCTATCGAATTTCTTCTACGAACGTATGCAGGTTGCCGCACGATGTTTCCCTTCACCGAAAAGCCAGTGATGTTAAAATCCGTACATAAATTCTTAAGAACTCATTGGTACGGGACCGGGATTTAAACCCACGACACGGCGCTCGGACATTGTAAGATTGTTGTGCACCGCCATGGTAACGTAATATATATTACAAAAATTCAGCTTTTAGAAAATGCATAATTATGTTTGCTCTCACCTCCCGAGTTATAACATTTCCAATTACCTATTATATCATTTTTAAGATAAATATAAATATCGATGTTAGAAACGATGTCAAGATTATGTTATGTAGAAATTATTTTAATAATTTAATTTCTCTATCAATCTATTATTATCAAGACTAACGTAGTATAACGAATTATTCTAGCACGTTCCATTTCACGCCAATTAGACATACCAACGAGTCAATGTAGTAGTCTATTCTCTATGGATTTCTCCTAATCGAAAGTGTCGATTTTAGGGAGGGGAAAGTCGATAGTCATTTGAAAAATAAATATCTGCCGATATAATCAATTAGCAGAAACACGTGAAAAGCAGTAAGGTACTTGATGTTACCACGTTACGTTATTATACGTAGAATAATTAAAAAGTTAGGTTAAAGTATTTCTTTTTCAATTGTTTGTAACTAATCATGATCATTTCATTTAAAGTATAGCACAGGTGTTACTACTGCTTTATTTTAGTAGATAACTGCTACTATAGTTTCGATCGCATTTGGCGATCTTTTTCAAGTTTGGAGTACTATACTTAAATTAAAATGTGCAAAAACTACGCTAGTTTCCATTATCAATCATGACCTTCATAACTTATGATACTTACATATTTACGTGTTTTTTTTCCACAATTTGCATTACATATTTACTAACTTTAATATATACCACTTTTTGGCCACCAGCGTTACGTTTTCACGTGCTCACACAGGAAAACCCATAATTTGCCTTAATTCTCAGTAAAAATATCGATATGTCGATACTTTCGTGGTCGATATCAGTAATCTAAGCGCATCTCCAGCCGATACGTATCGTTTGTTTCGTTCAATGCTCCATATAAGTGGTAATTTGTGATATAATAGTGTGGAGTGTACTCACTCAGGTAGGGGGGATTCATTCACTGAATGAATGGAATAGCACTAATTTAAGATTTTACTATTGTGTTATCTGTATTGGGCCACCACGCACTCTGAAGACTGACTGTGCCGAACGTTACCAAACTTCGGTGATCACTGACAAACACCTAGCCAAACTACGCCATGAGCGCTACAGTTAAGTATCTGAGCTCAAATATACACCTTTTGGCCAACACCTGGGAGTTGAATTCAGCACAACAGTTAATCCAGACCACGTGCAAAACCTAGGGACCACTGGAACTCTAAATTATCGATCTTTTATCTAAACCTGGTATAAACGAGTAGTATAGAACCTGTCTAGACGTTTGCAGTTAAAAGTATGCTATCTCTGTACTACATCAGTCTTTTAAATCACTGCTTAGTAAAGATTCCTCATCTTTAGGGGATGTGAAGTTAGCTACAACTGCTACAAGCTTCGCAAAAGCCAATCCTGACTGAAGCTCACTTATAGGCCGCGCCACACAAGTCGGCAGTTGTGAAGTTAGCTACAAGCTGCGCAATATCCTGACGTGACGTGAAAGCTGCATGTTGATTAGCTATTGCGCAGCTTGTAGCTAACTTCACATCCGCCAACTTGTGTAGCGCGCCCTATAACAGCTTCGCGAGGATTGGGTTTCGCGCAACTTGGAGCTAACTTCACACTCGCCAGAAGTTGATTCGATCTATACTTCAAATTATGATACATATTATCTTGCTTCAATAAAATCATCAAGCATGTTTTAGAGTTCCGTACCCAAAGAGTAAAAACGGGACCCTATTACTAAGACTCCGCGGTCCGTCCGTCTGTCTGTCTGTCTGTCACCAGGCTGTATCTCATGAACCGTGATAGCTAGGCAGCTGATCACAGATGATGTATTTTTGTTGCCGCTCTAACAACAAATACTAAAAACAGAATAAAATTAACATTTAATAATATGGGGCTCCCATACAACAAACATATTTTTGCCGTTATTTGCTCCATATTAGTAATGGCTTGGTAGACGCTTGAAATAGGGTTAAGGGGGTTCTCATAGGGTACGGAACCCTTCGTACGCGAGTTCAACTCGCACTTGGCCAATTATTTATATTATGTTTCTGTCTAGTAGATAGCACTTACTTAATGCTCTCGCAACGGAAATCAATCCGTTTCTAAGTACGCATTCCATCTTATTTCTCTCGGAAACTAATCAGGTTTTTACCGTATTTTAATATTGAGTTAATAAGCATTCATACAGGGTAATAGTATACGGGTTTAATCAGAAAGTGTGTGCTAAGGGGAAGGGGGTGATTCAGACCATCGTTAAAAAAATTGTTCATAATGATCGTCTGAATCACTACTATGGGGCCTACCCGCGATCGAGGTTGCCAGATTTTGGTCTCTAAAGCATATTTTATACCACATAGCTTTGTAAATATTGTAAATATAAATAAACTAGAGAAAAAAAAAACTTAGCCATTGAAACAAATTGATGATGATGGGGCCAAACTGGAACAAATAAACAAAACAAGTAGAAAAAAAAATTGTCCCATACACAATTGTAACTTAAAATCGTCAATATTTCAAAACTATGGAGCCAGTAGAATTCTAGGAATAAATCGGCCAAGTGCGAGTTGGACTCGCACACGAAGGGTTCCGTACCGTATGGGAGCCCCATTCCTCTTGCCGTTATTAATAGCACGCAAAAAACTAAAATCACGTTTGTTGTATGGGAGCCCCCCTCAAATATTTATTGTATTCTGTTTTTAGTATTTGTTGTTATAGCGGCAACAGAAGTACATCATCTGTGAAAATTTCAGCTGCCTAGCTATCATGGTTCATGAGATACAGCCCGGTGACAGACAGACAGACGGACATTGAAGTCTTAGTAATAGGGTCCCGTTTTTACCCTTTGGGTACGGAACCCTAAAAATCGTTGTTTAATACATTTTGATGACAGGTACATGAGTTGCGATTTTCATATGGGACAACTGTATTTTCTCGACACCGTCTCCGCCTTTCGGCTTAGTATACCCTCTGCGAGTAACCCTGTATACAGGGTTATTTCGAATCAATTAGCATTTTAGGGGCTTATTCTGTACATCAAAACTAACAAATTTTGTTCTGCGACTTTTGTCTAAACTAAAAATAAAAATCAGCTGTTCCATACATTTTGTCGAGTGTGAACGATATTTTTCTATGGAACAACAACTTTTTTTTGAGAATTAATATAAGTCGCAGAACAAAAGTTGTTAGTTTTGATATACAGAATAAGTCCCTAAAAGGATGCTAATTGATTAGAAATAACCCTGTATATCTGAATAAGTGTACACCCGTGCATACCGATCACTAATACAAATAAACACGCTACAGTGTAGTATGTAGTTGCTAAAGGGCAGTGTAATTACAACCGGAAACGGGCACCGGACCGGAAGTCGGCAATCTGTCGGGAACTGGTGCCATTGGTTGACAATTACTGCGTTCAGACCGTGGAGATGACTGTGCCCTTAGCTTTTTGACCGAAGCGGAGCGAAGGTTTACTTTTTAACACGATCATTTTCCATTCGTTTGTCCAAAAGTAAATTTTTGCATTCAGGTCGCATTTTTCAACGAATTTTGATGAAACTTAGTACTCAAGCTTTTAAATTAATTGATATTTTTATTGTCGGCAATTTTTGATTATTTCCCTCAAAAAGGGGGGAAATTTGCTGTCGCGCTATTTATCAAACGATTTCGATATTTGGCAAAATTGTCTAGAATATGTATGCTTATATATTTAAATGCGGTTTTTTAGGGTTCCGTAACCAAAGGGAATAACGGGACTCTATTACTAAGACTTCGATGTCCGTCTGTCCGTATGTCCGTCTGTCTGTCTGTCACCGGGCTGTATCTCATGAACTATGAAAGCTAGGTAGCTGAAATTTTCACAGATGATGTATACATCATACATAAATACATTTCTGTTGCCGCTATAACAATAAATACTAAAAACAAAATAAAATAAATATTTAAGGGGGGCTCCCATACAGTACGGAACCCTTCGTGCGCGAGTCCTACTCGTACTTAGCCGATTCAAAAGGAAGGTTTAAATGTAAAATACACCTGTGCGAAACCGAGGCGGGTCGCTAGTATCTTTATTAATTACTAGCGACCCGCCCCGGCTTCGCACAGGTGTATTATACATATAAAACTTCCTCCTTAATCACTCTATCTATTAAAAAAACCGCATCAAAATCCGTTGCGTAGTTTTAAAGATATAAGCATACATGGGTACAGACAGCGGAAAGCGACTTTGTTTTATACTATGTAGTGATTGCGTGAAACGAAGTTCGCGGGTCAGCTAGTAAGCTATAAAACAAGTACGAAACAGTTTGTATGCAAGTCAGTTGTGTCACATTTTTAGGGTTCCGTACCCAAAGGGAAAAACGGGACCCTATTACTAAGACTTCGATGTCCGTCTGTCTGTCCGTCTGATGCTTGAAAAATTCACAGAATATTTAGTTTTATATTCCCTTCAATTATAAATAATAAAATTAAAATAAAATAAATATTTAAGGGGGGCTCCCATACAGTACGGAACCCTCCGTGCGAGTCCGACTCGTACTTGGCCGATTATTATTTATGTTATCATAACGGTGCGCCGACGGAAGTTATGGTGATAACAGAACTAGGCAGTTGGTACTTTGTATTTTATATTTACTAGCTCGCTGTGACGTTGTCGAGTTGGACTATTTGTTACTGGGAGCTGTGTGAATAGTACTGCTATTTGTTACTGGGAGCTGTGTGAATAGTACTGTACTGTACCAGCCTTTTTAATAGTCAACTGCAGGACGTAGGCCTACCCAAGAAGAGTGATTGGGCCGTATCCACCACGCAGGTTGGTGGATTCACATACGCCATCGAATTTCTTCTACGGACGTATGCAGGTTGCCTCACGATGTTTTCCTTCACCGAAAAGCCAAATGTGAAATTCCGTATATGAATTCCAAGGGATTCATTGGTACGGGACCGGGATTTGAACCCACGACCTCACGATTGTAAGGCGGGTGTCATTACCCCTAGACCACCACGGCTTAATAAGGCCAGTGTGAATAGTAGCCCTCGCTAACACAAAGAATTTGCAACAATACGAAAATGTATTTTTATCATTTAGGATGAAGTCAATTTTTCTGTACAATTTTAATGACCATTGTATTATGCTTGTAACAAAATATTATTAATTTTCCTTTTTGACGTGGAAAATAATTATAAAAAATCCGCAAAAAACACCATCAGTACGATCTGACTCATCATCAAAATGCACCATCAAAGAGGTGACAGCCAATAAAGCGGAAATAAACTGCTTTTTTAGAGTTCCGTACCCAAAGGGTAAAAACGGGACCCTATTACTAAGACTTCGATGTCCGTCTGTCCGTCTGTCTGTCTGTCTGTCACCGGTCTGTATCTCATGAACCATGATAGCTAGGCAGCTGAAACTTTCACAGATGATGTATTTCTGTTGCCGCTATAACAACAAATACTAAAAACAGAATAAAATATATTATCTGACGGGGGCTGCCATACAACAAACGTGATTTTTAGGAGTTTTTTTGCTCGCTATTAATAACGGCAAGAGGAATGGGGCTCCCACACTGTACGGAACCCTTCGTGTGCGAGTCCGACTCGCACTTGGCCAATTTTATTTATCTTATATTTTGTTTTTGTCGTGATATCTTTGTGTTATTTATTCTATTAAATATCGAATAAAGTTAATTCTAATGTTACGCTCGCCCAGTGCTGGTTGATTGATTGAACATCCTATTAAGTTAAATATACGTAATCATGATAAAAATTACATATTTTTCGAGTTACGTGACCTAAAAAACGTAGCAAAACTGTATAGCTACTAAATTACTCAACACCGTTTTAAAATTAATTTAAAGAACTCGTTTTCTTCCTTCTCGTTATCAAAAAATGTGTCATATCTCGGTCATATCGATTGACTTCCGAATACGAATGACTCATCGATTAAAACGTTCGAAACGTAAAATCAATAAATTCATAGACTTCTCTATTTCTATTCAAATAGTTATTTCTCAGCTCTCGATTATTGTAGAGAAAAGATTTAAATGTCAAATAATAGCTAAATATATTAGCTAAATGATTATGAAAACAGATTAAAAATCGGTTCAGTAGTTTTTGAGTTATTTGATGTCAAAGTTTAGAAAAAAATCAAGGATGTAGTGTTTTTAGAAACGGTGACGTTTCGTTTCGAAATACGAGTAAATGCAATCGACTGAGTCAAAAGGACATTTCCAAGGAAATACTAATTTAATATGAAGTGGGTGTTTTGTATCCGGAAATATTATGAGGGGTCCAGTGATAATAGGTGCAATTTGGAGTACAACTGAATATTTAACTTAACGTTTAATATTTGACTTCCGATGGCGTTTATGGCCCTTTAAATTCCGTCTCGTCCGCGTACAGTATTATAGTAGTTTATGCAACTGTCATATAATGAAGGGTATTAAAACACGAGTGTGAGTTTATGAAACGAGCGCAGCGAGTTTCATAATAGTAACGAGTGTTTTAATACCCGTGTTATATGCAGTTGCATACACTACTTTATCTTCACTAATAAAAATAAAAATAAAAAACATATTGCGAAACATTAAATTCACGCGTACGTGTATTGTCACAATGAACTTGGCGCCATTAAAATCTAACCAATGAGAGCGCAGCTGCGCGCGCAGGGCCAATCAGGAGCGAGCGCGCGATGTTATAATGAGATTTTACGATATCGATGTGGATATTATAACATCATGTGAAATTGCTTAAATTGAGTGTTTTGTTGTCTGCGCTATAACAGTAGTCATTATAAGTCAAGTATTGGAAACATAAGTAGAATGTTACAACATTAGTGTAGATAAAAGATTTTTATTAGTTGAGTAGGGTCATCAAGTTTTTGAACTGCTCCATCATCATCATCATATCTAGTAACAGTAGCGTAGTTTGACTAGGTGTTAGCGATCATCGAAGTTAAGCAACGTTCAGCACGGTCAGTCTTCGAATGGGTGACCGCGGGTGGTATTTACAACTGAGCGCAGTTAAATTGTAGTTCCCGGTTGCTTTAACCGTTTAGCCTGTCAAAAGCCTCCAGGCGGCTTAAAAACTGACACCAGGGCTAGCCAGTAGCCACACAGCCTATACGAACTTACTTATACAGGGTCATAGGTAAACGCAAAACCTTTTAAGGGCGGGTCTAGTACAGAATAGATATTCTAGACAAACAACTTAACTGACTAACAGCACTAAAACTTTTGAGAATTCGCAACAAAAAAAATTGCTTCTTCATACATTTTGCCGCGCGTTGACGAACTTTTTGTATGAAAAAGCTGATTTTTTCTTCGTGATTTTCCAAAAGTCCTAGAACAAAAGTTGTTTGTCTAGATATACCAGACTCGCCCATAAAAGGTTTTGCGTTTAATACCTATGACCTGTATACAGGGTTATTTCTAATCAATTAGCATCCTTTTATGGGCTTATTCTGTACATCAAAACTAACAACTTTTGTTCTGCGACTTTGTAAAAACTCAAAAAAAAATCAGCTGTTCCATACATTTTGTCGCGGGTGAACTTTTCTATGGAACAACAACTTTTTTTTCGAGAATTAATAAAAGTCGTAGAACAAAAGTTGATTGTTTTGTTGTACAGAATAAGCCCCTAAAAGGATGCTAATTGATTAGAAATAACCCTGTATATGTAGGTATTATAGAATGAAAGTGACTAAGCTAATATTTCTTCATCTCGAATTTCTGCAACATTTTGATCATTTTATAGGAACTAGTGTCGGATACCAATTAGCTTTATTGCTACGCCACTACTGGCCTAATTTCTATGCCACTATCTGAGCGCCTCAATCCGCGTGCTCCAATTAATGTCTTAATCAAAGCTGGGAAGTGTCGTGAAATCTATGCCGATTCGGCCGATTCATCATCTCAATGAGATGGTAGTGGGTCGACTAGGGCTGTCTACTATTTTTTATCGCGAATAAGTGCGAGTATGGCCATAAATACCTTACTTTTACCGACGAAAAAACGGAAGAGCTATACAAGTCAACGGGTATATTTTAATGTATGATCAATTGATCACACATTACTTTTTGCAAAGTAGTCCGTTTTAGATATGTAAATCTTTTTTATTGGAAAGGGTACCCCGAAGTTGGCCCCATGTACATTTTGTTAGTTATTATTTTTTTGGTTTATCACTTAATCGATTGTGCAATTGATTAAGTTTTTTTTATGTGATTTTTGTTTGAGATTTAGTAAAAGTGAGCCATAATGATGTCCTAAAACCTATCTCTGTAAATAAGGCAAAAATGCAAAACAACTGATTTTTAGGGTTCCGTACCCAAAGGGTAACAACGGGACCCTATTACTAAGACTCCGCTGTCATTCCGTATGTCCGTCTGTCTGTCACCAGGCTGTATCTCATTAACGGTGATAGCTAGAACATTGAAATTTTCACAGATGACGTATTTCTGTTGCCGCTATAACAACAAATAGGTACTAAAAATAGAAAATAATGAATATTTAAGGGGGGCTCCCGTACAATAAACCTGAATTTTTAGCCGTTTTTCGCTCGATATTAATAAGGTGACAGGTAGATGCTTGAAATATTTACAGAATACCGAGTTAAATATTCACTACAAAAATAAATAGTAAAAAAATTATTATTATTTACGCCCATTCAAGAACGTGTTTTTTTTTTTGCTTGATATTAATATAGGCAACAGGAAGGTGCTTGAAACATTGACAGAATATTAAGTTGTAATTTCTCTTCAAAAATTAGTAATTAAATTAAAAAATAAAATAAATTAAGGGAGCATCCTTTCGGTACGGAACCCTTTATGCGCGAGTCCAACTCGTACTTGGTCGATTTTTTATTGATAGGTAGACCAGTTGGCAGCCCTAGCGTGGAGTGATGTCATTGTCACTGTTTTATCGCAGTGATAGTTTTAATTGCTTGGTCAGTAATCAGTATCATATGGTTAAGATTTGGGTCAATTCCTTATAATATGTTTGCGTTAACATGGATTTTATTCGCGATTTCAGAGTTGATCCCGTAGGTAAATTTGGTCGTATTATGTCGCAGACAATGTTATTATTTCTACACTATAATAAATTATTATTAGGAGCCTATTCTATCCCAACGTTGAGCAAACGCCTCCTATAAATTATAATAATAATTGTACTACCGAGAAATAACTTTTATACTACACCTGCTCGGAAAGTACCTTGATACTTTATCAAATTTACGGTAGAAAGTACGTCATTGCATATCGAACAATGCGGGGAGAAAACGCATCTGAGCGGGAGAGAAAAGTGTATGAAAATCAAGACTATGCGCTGGTAACCTAAATATCAAAAGCCAAAAAGTTTTTACAGTGAGTTTTTATCTCCAAGTTCGCAAAATGACACTGGCCACTAGCTGTGTGTTGGATGGTGTCAAACAATTTGAAAAAAGAACATGTGAAAATTGCAGACGCCATTGGCGCCATTTTCAAGTGTTACATTAAGCTTCACTAACTGCAACAATTTCAATCTAAATTTCAATTAGTAAAGATTTAGTTTTTTATTTTCCTTGTAGATGTAGTATAAAGCACTATGTATCACTCGAGAGAAAGTGCGATTCCCGATCTCGGGTGTTTTAAAGCCCTCGCCTACGGCTCGGGCTTCAAACGACACCCTCGACGGTAACCGGTCACTTTCTCCTCTCGGTGAACAATGTACTAATGTACGCAATCGTATTGAGATCGAATGAGGAATCATTCCCGGTACTAAAATTGATATTCTCAGAATGTTTACTAAACTGCATAGGTAACGGCACGTAAGTTTAGCGCTGAGGGTAGTGTGGAGGGGAGGACCGCCATACTGGTCACCATGCGCAGCCATCCCCTCCACACTTGGCTCAGCGCTACACTTATATGCCGCGACCTGTACAAATTGTAAGAATTGTAAGAGGTGAAATTAGCTACAAGCTGCGCCCGACCCAATCCTCGTAAGCGTGAGCTTCAGTCAGGAATGGGTTCAGCGCAGCTCGTAGCTAATATCACAGCCGCCAAGTTGTTTGATTCGGCCTATACGAATCAGAAAAGTTCCTCAAACCCTTCGATCAGGAATACACAGTATATTCCTGATCGATCAGGAATACACAGTATGTTCCTGATCGAAGGTCAAACCGCTTATTAATACCGCTGATTTTTATTTTATTTTTTCATAACAAGTGACAAGTCAGGGTCGGGGGTTAACTACAAATTATGCATATAATGTACTTTCTATGTTTCACATTTGTCATCAAATACAGCTGTATTAGGATTAGAGATTGCAACCCGGTATGTTTTCTCAACCCGGCCGGGCCCGGTTGCATTCGTCGCCGGACCCGGCGGACCCGGCCGGGTTGTGTTTTAGCGATGAAACTTTTAAGTAAAGTATTTTAAATAATTCAAGGTTAATGTTTATTTCAAACTGGCTCATGAACAATTATTACAAAATTCAGTCCCAACTCTCACTCAAGTCTCAAAATCCCACTTACCTTATTACAGAATTGATTACTTTTACTTATCGACGGAAAAGTAACATTAGTGTTAGTAATTATTCATATTTATAAGTTTAAACAAGCAGGTCTTTCTCTTTACTCCTTATAGTGTCTATTTGAAAACAGTATTAAAATAAGAAACTAATAACGCAGCTTATAGTACATTGTTCACCGAGAGGAGAAAGTGACCGGTTACCGTCGAGGGTGTCGTTTGAAGCCCGAGCCGTAGGCGAGGGCTTTAAAACACCCGAGATCGGGAATCGCACTTTCTCTCGAGTGATACATAGTGCTTTATACTACATCTACAAGGAAAATAAAAAACTAAATCTTTACTAATTGAAATTTATATTGAAATTGTTGCAGTTAGTGAAGCTTAATGTAACACTTGAAAATGGCGCCAATGGCGTCTGCAATTTTCACATGTTCTTTTTTCAAATTGTTTGACACCATCCAACACACAGCTAGTGGCCAGTGTCATTTTGCGAACTTGGAGATAAAAACTCACTGTAAAAACTTTTTGGCTTTTGATATTTAGGTTACCAGTGCATAGTCTTACCCAAAATTAAAAAAGAAAAACCACGTAAGAAATGGATTTTCATACACTTTTCTCTCCCGCTCAGATGCGTTTTCTCCCCGCATATTTGTTCGATATGCAATGACGTACTTTCTACCGTAAATTTGATAAAGTATCAAGGTACTTTCCGAGCAGGTGTAGTATGAAAGTACTAAACGTGTCATAACAACTTAGATTACCGGGCCCGGTAAGAATGGCCGGGTCCGGTGGGTGCTTAAAAGGGCACCGGGCCCTGCTTGCAATCTCTAATTGGGTTGAATTGGGAAGCCCTGACAATTCTCGATACGAGAAATCAATTGATCAGAACATTCAGAACACATTTTCGCGCCATGTCAACAACCGAGAGTCAAGTCAAAAAATGAACAAAAACGAACAAAAATGACCCTTATAAATAAATGCCATAAAAACATCAGGTAGACCTTGTGATCGATCCATCAACGTCTCAGTCATTACATTTCACAGTCTTTATTGTTATTGTAATACGGTTGTAAATAGGTTTAGGATGTAGAGAGAAAGATAACGGATGGTGTGTCAAGGTGGTTACTGTCTTTCACAGAACTGATAAAACCACGCGGAGTGTGGCCAGTTGTGCATTGGCTGTCGGCGCGTACGCACGTGTCTTTAAAATTGACAGTTTCTTCGTATTGGTATTCGATCTCTACAACGTATTGGCACATAAAGATTTGACGCGCGAATTGTGACCAGTTTAGAAACAGTTGTAACATTTTTCTAAACAATTGTTGGTTAATATGTGTACATAACTGAAAAGTAGTTATTTAGTGTAAGTAAGAAGATCGAAAAGCAGTGGTTGTGTCTCAATATCGTAAAACCAAATTAATTAAATATAAACCCATTACTGTGAAAAGTTTATATAAAATCAAAATCTTCATAATAAAAGACTCATTACTTTGAAAAGTTTATATAAAAAGTTTGATTTGATAAGGAAAAAAATATTTTATGATAAATCTATAACTATTTAATAGCTGTGTCTCAAACCAACCAACGAAATTCTTAATGAAGAACCCATCAATGTAAAAAAGTGGATTTATTAAAAGCACAATTTTCAATAGTAGCTACGTACTCGTATAGTCTAAATATATCGCATCTATTTTGAAGTGAAAAAACATTTAAGTGCAGAACCCATCAATACAAAAAAGTGTTTTTGAAATCCCCCAGTGCAAACATGTGGTGATTTTCAAACCAATCTCAACTAATAGTTTTCAACAGTGCAGTCTCAACAACGCTTTTATTTCAAAGTGAAAAAAGTTCAGAACCCAACAGTACGAAAAAGTGTTTATCAATTCACATAGTGCAAACATGTGGTAATTTCCGAACCAATCTCAACCAACCTGTGATAAAAAAATCCAAACGATGCGTCGGCAGAAAATGAACTTAGACCCTGATTTAGGAGATTTAGAAGAAATGCTCGCACACGTCCAAAATCAACTCGAATACGAAATAGATCAAGAAAAAGATAGCAAGATGCCTTCGTATACCAACGTTCAGGAATCTCCGAAAATGATCAAAAAGACTTCATCATTTGGGAAAGCTGATACGTTTACCTTTCGCCGAAGCGGAAGACCTCCTTTAAATCGTAGCAATGAGTTTGATTCTGGAAGTCAGTCTTTAAACGGTTATGAAGGAAATGGGGACAGTGAATACCAGCTTCCAATTTTAAATGGAAAAGGATCTCAGACCTCTTTGCAAACTGAAGATGCCTATAATGTTTCTCTGAAGAGTTTTCGATCAGAACCTTCGCAGAGGCTGTCGGTGGTCAGTTTGCCCGGGAATGCGGAGAGGGGTTCGTCTGCTTCCCTAAATGGGAGGGGCAGGACTGCTACCCTGCCGAGGGGGTATGGATCCATGAAGGAGAAAACCTGGGAGAATTATTGGGCGCAGTAAGTATTTTTTTATTTTTTCAAAATCTTGGTGTACCTACTCGTGCTACGACTACCTAGGTATTCAAGTGGCATATTTCTTTTTTAATGACAATTTTTGTGTATATTTGGTAGGCCTGAGAATAGGTCGTGTGCTATGTTTTTAACCGACTTGCAAAAAGGAGGAGGTTCTGTGTTCGTCTGTATGTTTTTTTTGTATGTCCATCTATAATTTCGCCAATTGTGAACCGAATCGAAAAATTCTTTTTTAGTTCGAAAGGTTATATGTACTCCCGATGTGGTCCCATTTAAATTTTACAGAAATCGTCTGAGCCGTTTTTGAAAAATCTAAAATTATTTAAACGATTCGAGCGAAATATTCCATTTTTTGTTTATGATGGAAGGCGGTTTTACTATTTTGTGCGAAAAATAATTATATATCCCTAGGTGGATTTTTCAGATTTTTTTTCGGCGAACGTTTACTTATAGAAAAATCATAATGGGCTAGTAGGTAAATGGGAACATTAAAATAATATTTTTATGATTCTTAAGGGTGTAGTAAATATTTCCTTGAAATAACTATGGTTTTAAAACAATTGCGCACGACTTAGTATGTAAAGCTACATAAAATATGTATAAATTACATGGTATATAATTACAACACAATTTACCTTGTTATCTATATATAGACGCGTACGACTTGCCATTTATATGGTCTTTATGTACCACACTACTACGTACTTCTGTATTCAACACTATTAATTCATATTTTTGCATAACTAATATAAATTAAAAATTTAAATAACCCCCGACACATTGACAACCATTTTGGGCACATTTGTAGAATTTTGGTTCTTCCATCCCCACTTTAACCCACCATAACTCTTAAACGGCTCAATCGATTTTTATAAAACATAGCTAAGAACACTCTCGATTAAGTCTCCTTTCATCCAAAAAAAAAAAACTGAAATCGGTTCAGTGGTTCGGGCGCTATGATGCCACAGACAGACAGACAGACAGACACACAAACAGACACGTCAAACTTATAACACCCCTCTTTTGCGTCGGGGGTTAATAAATAACATTGTCTTGTAGAAATCTCGTCGTTTCGCTATTATGTAGCTCAGCAAAACAAATGTTTTGTTTTCTATTACCGTCCGTCGTAACATAGGTTTCATATTATTGTAATACATTTTGTCTCCTATTAGGCTATAAAGCATGCGACCACGAAAATAACTCATTTCGACGTGTGAAAAAGTGACAGTTATATACTTTGCCATAACGCTATCTCGTTCTGACACTACGAACGAAATAATTCGTGGCGCGCATACTAGCCCGGCTGGACTCCACCAAATCGTGGCGAAGAGATGTACGGAACTGAGGATCTATAATAATTGAACTTGGAACGTATACGAAACTTCGAGAAACGTATACTGAACTTTTACAGTTTGTATTGGATTTGCGTTAAGTTCCGTATACGTCCTAACCGTTCGAAAGTCAATTATATTTATTAATTTCCTGGACAGAACATTGTAGACAACATACTATACCAATGTAGAAATTAAAAAATCAAATTTATTGACCGAGCGTATTAAGTGAGAGAGAGTCAGTTTTGACTTGACAATTTTGCTGCTAAAAAGTTTAGTTCGGCCTTTATGCCTATGTTCATCACAAAAATGCTTGCGCTGAGTGGGAATCGAACCCACGTCTCTTGGCATCGGAGTCAGAACCACTAACCACTAGGCCACCGAGGTAATTTAAATAATTTCATCGCTCTCTATAGCTCCACACATCTCTCTTCTTCTTATTGTATCCAAAACGGTTCACTATAATTACACTATATACCTATCTATCTACTGTAAACGAGAGCGCGCACAAACTGTACTCCGGCAATTCTAAACTTCATGGGTTACCAAAATACAGGCCTAGCCGAGTTTGGAACCCACTGTAAAGTGTAAAACTCTTGTCTTTAATATACTTTATGGCATATCTTCCAACAGCAATTTTAAAAATTTTTTTGGTCAAATAAATATTTTATCTTATCTTATCTTATCTCTTAGCTGTGTGGTGTGTGGTCCTTACAGTAGTTAGGTTGCAAAATACGCCGAAACCAAGACACCTTGTAGTCCTGAAGTGTATGAAATGTTTGAAAGCCTGACATTGGCTTCGTGCAACGTACAGGAAATGTTAAGAAAGAATTGTTACCGCTCACTTTGGCGCGAAATAGTTACGCTGTTTCTTTACATGTAGATTGTAGATAAATTAAGTAAATTAGGCTTGTACTCGTAATAAAATAATTATATCATACTCGTATTCATAGAAGTAGCGCTCATACTCGTAGCGTAGTTAGACTAGGTGTTTGTTAGCGATCATCGAAGTTAAGCACGGTCAGTCTTAGGATGGGTGACCGGGGGTGACATTTACATCTGAGCGCTGCCGTGGCTCTGATGTCACGTTAAATTGTAGGCTCATACGAACTTACATACATATATTCTTACATTTCCACAAGGCGTTCGAAGATTTGGTATTATAACTTCTAATTCCCAAAGGCATCTATTCTACAATGTTTAAGCCGCGGTCACCCATCCTAGCAATGACCGACCCGATTGTCTAACAACGATTCAATCACGAATAGTCCATTGAAATGTTACAATTTAAGGACCTAACATTATTTTTGGGACATTTGTGGGGAGTCAATAGAAGCTTACTTGAACTTGGGATAAGTTTGTGGGGTTGCCGCCCTTTAATTTAAAATTTAGGGCAAAAAGTTATATGAACAAATCTGTAGGCAAAGCGATTTGCTATAAATTATGTTTGTAAGAATTATTTCTATGATGCATAGTTTCCGAGTTATGGCGAAAAAGGTGTTTGCACCCCTTTTTCCAAGATGGCGGTCGGGCGGCAATCCCACAAACTTGGGGTTAAGCTTCTATTGACACATTTCCCAAAAATAAAATGCATAATGCGTCCTCTAAAAAATGTAAAGCTCATGTAACATTTCAATGAACTAGAAATGGTCATTTTAAGGAAGTGTACATTTTGGACGTAACCCTAGTTGCTATGCCTTCCTATGACGAACTTACAGCTGATATTATGATGATTTCTAAACAGTCCACGAGTCCCACGTGAAAGCGATATCAATCGTAGATGTGACAGCCGTAATCTTATCGTGATAACTATAGATTACGTACCTAACACGCTACTCTACCCGTCTACCGGTAACTTTTCCATTATCTTGCTGTCGGTTAACTTTTGCGTTATTAAGTTACTACTTTGTTTTTATTCGAGAAAAGAACAGTGAAAATTATCACTGTTCTTTTCTCGCACATGTCGTTAGGCCCAATTATGAAGGTCAATTTATTTGCTTTTTCTCTGTACGTATTTGAAAGATAGGAGAACATTCCAAATTGCTAATAAATGTAGGGTGGCCTTCATAATTGGGTATATTATGTACCTATGCAGTTTCGCTCAGAAAATGTTTTCTATGGAAGACTTTTTGAAGGCGACAAGGTTTATACAAGTCGCTAGCGTAGCGAGCACTTGTACTGAGCGAGAGAGAGATGAGAAACTATGTGGCGTTGCGTGTCTCTCTTGCCTATGTACGCGCTGGTGTACTCGCCCCTTAAGACGCTCTCTGTGTGAAGTGCAAGGATTTGCTACTCAAAGATGCCTGAAGTAGCTGATCTGCCGCTGACGTGCAGGGGTCTCGAAGTAAAACTCCGGAATCTTAATTAATCCTTGGCTTTAAGTAGCCCTTTTATTCACGAAACAATCCTGTACAATTCAACCGTTAACTGTACACTCACTTTTCACTACTAGTTAACTTGCCGAGATCGAATTGTCGATTGTTACTGTTCGCTTTGCAAATTAATACTGACTATCGGGCGATCCGCGTGCCCTTATATACTAATTTAACTACTTGGCTGTTCGTTTCTCCGAATGTTCGAGAACCTTCTCTTCTTTCCTCGGGGCCTGAGTAGGTTGCGATGTAACGGGAAGGTTCTAGAACACATTTCTGGAAAGTTCTATGAAACGAACTTGATAGAACTCGAATGTTCGAGAACCTTCCCTTCTTTCTAAGTAAGTAACAATGTATCGGGAAGGTTCTAGAAAACCTATCTAGAATGTTCTAGGAATCGAATTCAATAGAGCTCTCGAATGTTCGAGAACCTTCCCTTCTTTCCTCAGGGCCTAACTAGGCTATGATGTATCGGGAAGGTTCTAGAACGCCTTTCCAGAATGTTCTTCTAATCGAATTCGATCGAACGGCAAAATAGGTAAAAATCTAATCTGAACTAATTCGAAACTGTAACTTAAACTATTTTATGTCCGAATTAGTGTTGATCGCCGACACTTTTCATTGTTTTTTTTTCTGTACGAAAAACTTTCATTGTTTGCAATATATAGATAAATAAACGTACATAAACAATTTTTACTACAGATCCAACCCGGAACTCAAGAATTAATATCAGCTGTTTCATACGTTGTAACCGACTTCCAAAAAGGAGGAGGTTCTATGTTCGTCTGCATATGCGTATGTTAATCGATGATTTCGCCAATTGTGAACCAAATCGCATTTTTTTTAGTTCGAAAGGGTATACTTTCGACGGTACAGCCCTTTTTGAGAAATCAACAATAATCTAAACAATTCGAGCGAAATATTAGAATTTTGTACATGATGGAAGGCGGTTTTGCCATTTTTTGCGGAAAATCATTACCTATGTGGAAACCGAGTTGCAATTTTTTTGTTTGGAGATTTCAAGATGTCTTCGTAAAAGTTAGCCACAATGACTAGGAAAACGATATCCTATATGTTGTCGTCTACGTATGGCAAGGCAGCTTCAAGACGCTACGGGGTCATCGTCGACTATGACTTCAATAAAACTCGAAGCTATTATCTATATTTTCTTTGCCCGAAGACGAAACTGGACAATGATGTGAAGATACAGACGTAACAGACTATTCAAAGCCGTTTAAGTATTTAACATTCCACATCCGCGCTACAATCGATGTAATTCCCGTACAATATATAAACTTGCCGTGCTATTGATATATCTTATAAGATAAACGATAGCCAAGATAACTGAATCAAAACACGTCTAGGAAGACTGTTTATTAAACACTGCTCTGACGGTTTTCAAACAAAAACCTTGATTCTGTATGAAATTCCATTCGATAACGCAAGTTGGCTTTCCGTGAAGGAAAACATCGTGAGGAAATTTGCATAAGTACGTTTTGAGAAGTTCGCTGACGTGTATGAATCCACCAACACGCAGATGGGTCTGCATGGTGGATATGGCTCATTTGCTTTTTGAGGGTTATCCTATGTCATATGATAGTGTTCAGGTTAGTTACGTCCACGCCCCGTGACGGGATGGTATAAAAAGGAAAATCCTTCACGGATACCACCACGCCTCGAGGGCAGGCGGGTGGTTATGTGAGAGTCCCCGCCGATTGGACGGTATATTAAAAACCTTAGGTTTTCTATCACTGCGCATGGTGTCGGGGCTACGGCCGCGCTTCCGCACTCCTCCGCGGCACCCGACAGTGCTAGCCCGGACTCGGGCTCCACAACGGAACTTGCGCTGATGCACTCCCGCCAGAATGACGATGTGTCGGAACACCAGACACTTCGTCATCCACCACTCGGGACCAACCAGTATTGGAAGTCGGACAGCACCCGCGTCCGAACGCCCAGGTCCCAGTGCAAAGGGCCAGTTATAGTGCCCCGCACCCCCGGTGATCCTAGGCTCGAATCTTTATGTACGCATATCCTACTTGAATTTTGAAAGTACATATACAGTGGTTAGTGACCCTGACGTCCCTGACTTCTGGGTCAAAGAAGCGTGGATTCGATCCCCACCTATGGCAAATATTTTGTGTGATGAACATAGGTATTAGATCTGTGTCTGGATGTTATTTAGGTACCTATCTATATAAGTATGTACTTAAAATATGTACATGTATTATATCAGTGTCTGGCAGCCATATCACAAGCTTTGCTTAGTTTGGGGTCACAGACCGTGTGTAAGATGTCCCCCAATATTTAATCTAATATTTAAAAAAAACATAAGTCTCCTCTATACAGGTTTATTTCTAATCAATTAGCATCCTTGTGGGCTTATTCTGTTCAAAAAAACTAACAACTTTTGTTCTGCGACTTTTGTCAAAACTCTAAAAAAAATTTTCAACAGAAAATAATTGTTCACCTGCGACAAAGTGTATGGACTAATTTTTTTTTCGAGTTCTGACAAAAGTCGTAGAACAAAAGTTGTTAGTTTTGATGTACAGAATAAGCCCATAAAAGGATGCTAATTGATTAGAAATAACCCTTCATAAAGATTTTGACCCTTCTCGCCTATTTAGTTGTGTATTTGCTTTCGAAACAAGGGGCATGAGTTCAATGAAACTACTTGCATATAATTATTTCATTTCATACAAAAGAACATACACTTAGAATACGGTTTTTATTTTATATTCATTCTAATACATCGATAATTTGGTTTATTCGATTATTTCCTGTAGAGATCGAGCCGAATTACGGTTATTATGTTCACTTTCTCTTATAATTTGTGTTTTATTGGGTGCGTGTTCGTAGGTTGTGTCGGTAACCTAGAGTTTTGAAGTTATTTTAAATAAGCTTTATAGACTATATAGAAAAATTGTATATCGTCATATAGTCATTTATTTATAACACCATTTGTTACAAGTCAAGTAGTAAACATTACTGTACAAAACATTACATCATGTATTACATCATCAAAAAAAACAATTACTTACACCATAGCGCTATACAATTATAGCACGATTAAAATTAATAAAATAAAAATAAAAACTTGAGGATTACCAAATTAGTCTTAAAGCTAGTGATAATAATAAAATTATTAGATGTTATGATATTTTAGTTTAGTATAGATAGATAGATAAATTCTTTATTGCTACACCAAGACTTAAATAAACTAGGAAAACTTAAACTAGAAACTACAAACAAGTGTTACAATCGGCGGCCTTATCGCTAAAAAGCAATTTCTTCCAGGCAACCGTTACATGTGAAGGATTAAAGAAAAGGTATAGGCGACGGAGTGTGCATAAAAGTGATAAATATACTTACTTAAACAACATCCTTATATAGTATAAAATAAAGTCGCTATTTTTGTCTGTTTGTTTGTCTGTATTCTTAAATCTTTAAAACTACGCAACGGATTTTGATGCGGTTTTTTTGTAATGGATAGAGTGATTCAAGAGGATGGTTTATATGTATAATACACCTGTGCGAAGCCGGGGCGGGTCGTCTACATATATATAGTTGAGTTTGTATAGGTTTATTTAAGTTTAGATTATTTTAGTAAATTGTTTTATGTTATTTAAGACTTATATTTATTTTTTAATTTACCCAATTGTTGAAAACACTTTTTCGTTTTATGTACTTAAATCTAAAAAATAATTCAACAATAAAATCGTGGGACGCAACGTACAGAATTCAATCTTCGAGGCAAAGGTGCCACGATTTTATTTATGAGTTATTATTTTTTAGCTTTTAGTTGGTTATAGTTATTGTTTTTAGGGTTCCGTACCCAAAGGGAAAAACGGGACCCTATTACTAAGACTTCGATGTCCGTCTGTCTGTCACCGGGTTGTATCTCATGAACCAAGATAGCTAGGCAGATGAAATTTTCACGGATGGTGTATTTCTGTTGCCACTATAACAACAAATACTAAAAAGAAAATAAAATAAATATTTAAGGGGGGCTCTCATACAACAAACCTGAATTTTTAGACGTTTTTCTCTCTATATTAAAAATAATGGTAACAGGTAGATGCTTGAATATTTAGTTTTTCACAGAATATTTAGTTTTATATTCACTTCAATAATAAATAATAAAATTAAAATAAATTTACATACAGTACGGAACCCTCCGTGCCCGAGTCCGACTCGTACTTGGCCGATTAATTTAGCTTTTAACGTAGTATTATTATATATTCTTTGCTTTTAGTCTACATAAAACCGTTTAAATTATAAAAGTTTCTCACCAATTTTATTTTTACGTAATATACTCGTAGGTAATTCAACATTCAGATGAGACATTTAGGTGATGTAAGTGCCCTAACCTGGGTCCCAGTTTTCCAAAGCCCGGGGTACGTAAGGGCAGAGCACCCTTGGCAAGGGCGTGACGTCAGGTCGATACGTCTAGACCACAGACAAAATTTCCATCTAGTTTGTTTAGCTGTTAATTACATTTTGGACTATTTGGTGAGAGAGAAGTTTTCGCGGGAAAAAGTTGGTTGTTAAATGTTCGTGAAGCAAAAAATCGTTTTGTTCTAAATTATTTTAAACGCGAATTTAATGATAGCTTCTCGGTTTAACATGTAATGAAATAATTATATTTTTTCCAAAAAAAATCGTTATTTGTTTAAACATGTTTACTGTCCTGTCTAATTTGCCATTCCTTGTACTGTACTGTTTTGATTGTAACCTTTAATTGTAAACTACAGGACGTAGGCCTACCCACGAAGGGTGATAGGGCCATATCCGCGTTGGCTCAGTGCGGGTTGGTAGATTCATATACGCCATCGAATTTCTTCTACGGACATAAGTGAGTTCCCTCACGATGTTTACCTTCACCGAAAAGACAGTGGTGTGAAATTCCGTACATTAATTTCAAACAACTCATTGGTACTTAACCGGGATTTGAACCCACGACCTCACGATTGTAAGGCGGGTGTCACTACCTCTAGACCACCATGCCTTCCATTTCTTTGCCATTCCTTGGCATGTGGAAATGTTTCAATATACTTGTGATGTAATGTCATAATATTCAATGATACATAAACATACCATAATCGTAAGTTGCAATTTATGTTAATTACTAGCGACCCGCCCTGATTTCGCACAGGTGTATTATACATATAAACCTTCCTCTTGAATCACTCTATCTATTTAAAAAAAACGCATCAAAATCCGTTGCGTAGTTTTAAAGATATAAGCATACATTGGGGACATGGGGACAGGGGAAGCGACTTTGTTTTATACTATGTAGTGATGATAGTGATGATTTAATTTTCGCGTAAAATAAGCCGTTACGTATGGCATTCTGCCTCCTGATAAAATATCATATTGCAAACTAATCATTTAAAAGTATAATGAAGCTTGGCGGGCTTTCCGAAGAGTTATTCCTGTATTTAGACAATATTTTTGACTATATTTTTACCCGGGCGATGTCATGTCGAGCTAGTTGCCAATATAGGCCAATCCCCTCTCCAACCCATTAATCCCACGTTCATTAGTTAATTAACAGTAAAATTAGCGGTAATAATCCCCATACACAGTTCCCACCCCTATTTTGCTTCAGTTGCGCCGCGCCTCTCCTATAAAGCACTAGGTTTCTGACAAAATATTTTTCAACCCTTTTAAAAAAAATGTCTGTGTAAAAATCGGTTTTATGTATCACCCATACTTTCTAATAACTATAACTGTCGATTAAATTAGTAGTGTATTAAAACTATTTTTCACCCATATTTTCTAATAACTATAACTCTCGGTTAAATTAGTAGTGGTGTAATTGGTTTTATTTGTGTAGTATTAACAAGCTTTGGGGTAAAATATGTGGATCTTTTTTGTGAACCATTTTTGGCTATGTAAGACAAAGAAGCAAGTTATTTTATCTTCTTTGTGGGTTATTTGCAACTATAAAAACTAGGTCGACTTTTATGGATTTGTTAAGCGATGTCTTCTCAAATTGAGAACAATTTATCAAAATATAAAATGGTGAAAAGTTGTGATTTTTAGTGAGTGATATAAGTATGTGATTGACGAGATTAATATCTCTGTAAATTACTCTGTGGTGGTTTTAATGTAATAGTGGTACTTAAAATTAAATGTCTTGTTAATTTATAAAATGACTGCAATTGCATTATCCCATTTGATTCGTGGGATACTTTTTTACACTGAGAAATATGGATGCACTACCTTTGTAAGTTTATTTTATTTACATGATTAGATTTAGATTTTGACTATAGCTCTTTTGATGCACTAAATAAAATTGTAGATTTTTTCGCTTTCATCTGGTTTTATTGGAAACCCATAGAGTAGGCCTATGTCCAACAATGGTAACCTTACGGCTGATATTATAATGATGAAAGTTGTGCACAAGGTAAACATGTTTCCAATTAAAAACTTTTTAAAATTAAATTTAGATATTTTTTTTCTGTGTTATTTGGGTTCAATGTATTTCCCGACTAATAACATACAACATTAGGCGGGAAATACATTGAACCCAAAAATCTCTAAGTTCATCTATCTCGCTCGTTCCTACGCGTGGAGGTATATCGTTGTCTCTTTCTGTTGCACCTTGCAATCGATGCAAGATGCATGCGCGCTGCATCTAGGTCACGAGTTCTCGGACTAAGCAGTCTTAGATAAAATAGGCCAGGAGACATGTGACAGGTTTTTCAACCTTACTCCTTAGCTTAGTTTGACTAGGTGTTTGTTAGCGATCAGTGAAGGTACCTACAGGTCGAATCGTACAACTTGGCGGCTGTGATCTTAGCTACAACATGCGGATAACCCAATCCTCGAGATTCGGCCAGCCGGTTATCCGCACCTTGTAGCTAACATTCACATCCGCCAAGTTGTATGATTCGGCCTATAAGCAACGTTCGACGCGGTCAGTTTTTGGATCGGTGACCGCGGGTGGCATTTACAACTGAGTGCTGCCGTAGCTCGTATAACACGTTAAATTGTAGTACCCGGACCGACTTACTTCTTATTATTTGGAAGAAATCATATTATTATGTAGTAAAATTGATTTGTATTTGATTTGATTGATTTTGTCTTGTATGCAGTTTGTTATTGTTTAATTTTGTTTTTGGCCCAGAAATAATTGTCTATTGTTTACTTAGCCAATACAAAATGGCATAGGTACATATTAAAAAATCTAAACGTGTGAATGATCATGCCCATTTATCACTTGATTTGAATGTCTCAATACGTTTGTTTATCGTTCTCTATTTGTCCCACGCGTGGGCTTTATCTCTGAGCCACGGTTTCGTAAATTAACTTATTGCTATGGTTTTGCGTAGGTTCGGTTATTTCAAATTCAAACTCAATATTTTATTATTTCATTTACACACTACATTAAAAAAATTCACTCGTGACCTAAAAAGAAGGGGTGTTTTGAGAATTTGGTTCGTGACATGTATCCTAAATAATGTATCAAAAAAAATAGAAAAGGTTTTGTGGGATACATTTTTGCCGGGACGGCTTCAGGCTTTATTTGGAAATATCAGAATTTCAGAATATCAGCTAAAAAGGTAAGAATGTCCGGTATCCGGTATTTTTACCGACTTCCAAAAATTGAGGTACTATGTTCGTCTGTTTGTATTTTTTTTTTGAGTATGTTCATCAATATTTTCGCCAATTGCAAGCCGATTTAAAAAAATATTTTTTAGTTTGAAAGAGTATACTTCCGACTTCCTATTTTAATTTTATCGATCTCGGCTGAGTCGTTTTTACAAAAATCAACAAAAATGTACATGGATGTTACATGGATTCGTACAATTATTCGTGTTCTATACACGGTGGAATCCGGTATTGCGGTTTTTTTGCGAAAAATAATTATTAATAACGTGCAACGGAGGGACTCCACAGTCCCTCCGCGCGGAAGAAGTGAAACTTCGACGCAACAGTGCTTTCATACCCCCTCCATGGTAGCGTTAAACGTTTAACGCAACTTTGTTGGAAGTCGCATTAGAAGTTTCACCTCAAAAAGTTGTCGTTCAGAATATACAGAGTGTGAGTTACTTAGGCATAAAACAAATAATAAGCTATACTAGGCTTCATTTGATCAATTAGGCTATTGACCTAATAAGCCAGGTCCATTAAACCTAACCCAACACATTACCCTTGTAATCGGCTAAATGGAAAATTGAGCCCCGATTACCGCATTGTTAGGTACTAGTCAGACGACACGGTCCGTAGGGGTGCGTTTTAATAACACGCTGCGGACAATACCGTGTTCATAAAAAAATAAAGAATAGGTTATATCCGCAACAAAAATACATACCTAATTACAATTACTTACCAGGGGGCTTCAAACTCGGCTAAGGCTGTATCTTGAGGTCCGGTGTAGAATTAAAGGAAATGGACTTTGTTCCCAACTGTATGATCATTCCACTTTGTCCCACCAAGCCCCACTGGTGGGACATAGTTAACTGCCAAATTTTTTCGCGGGGAATCTGCCCCTTTCCGTTCTCCTTGGTGAGGCAGATTCCACGCATATTTTATATTTTATTAGTCCGTTAGTATTGGACACGTATATTTTCTTATGTCAATCACACAATAAAATAAAATAACTTAGATAAACCTTGTCAAAGTTCGTGAGCGGGGGCTTGTGACGTCACTTGTCTGTCAAAAGTCCATACTATACTCACGTGACGTCACGCGGAACTTTAACGAGTTATATCTTCATCAACTTTTGTTAAATTGACAAAAGAAAAAATACGTATCTAATATTTTTTAATAATTTATCTGACGACTAATTATATTTTTTTAGCCTATTCAAGCACGTCACACAATGGCCCGTATCGCGCGTTGCTGCCGCAAAACTAAGATATTAAGTGTGATCAGGCCTTTATTTCGTTGTCGTTTGTATAGGATAATAGGATTAAGGTTAAATAGTTCTTTACCCGTGGTTAGACGAGGATTATCCCGTGTTGTATCATGAAGCTCAGTCGCGATTGGTACGTCAGGTTTGGTAGTTGATTGATATTCGAAATAATCGTAATCCTTCCAAATAAACTCTTTCTTTTTGACCGACGAACCAACCGGAGGAGGTACTCAATTCGACGCGTATATTTTTTTTATGTATATACGCATAACTTTTTTCGTAGTTGTCCGATTTCAATAATTCTTTTTTTATTGGAAAGAATATACTTCGAAATTGGTCCCATTAAAATTTTCTTGAAATCGGCTGATCCATTTTTGATAAATGAACAATAATGTGACAAATGTAACATCGATCCGTGCGAAATATTCGCGAATTCTGTACACGGGTGAAGTCCGTCATGCCGTTTTTTGCGAAAAATAATTATTAAGCTTTGTACTCATTAAGACCAATTTTAGAGGCGCCATCGTAACTATAGTAGCTTATTAGCGTATTTCTGTTTCTTTTTCACTTTAGGCATTCGGTAGAGAGATTTTTTTACGTTGCTAATACATTTACGATGGCGCCTCTAAAATTGGGCCTATTATCCACCAACCCGCACTAAGACAGCGTGGTGGTTATGGCCTATCTAGTGTCATTATTAGTAAAAATGTTAAATAATGTTAAACCGGACGAGCATGTTAATGAATCAATATTATGCAATATTTTTGTAATATTAGGTTCTATTAAAATCAATAAAGTTATCTTATCAATCACCCTTCGTGGGTAGGCCTTCGTCCTGTAGTGGACTATTAAAAAGGCTGGTACAGTACTCATTATTGTCGTAACAAGTCTCACAATTCACTGCTGAGCATAGGCCTCTCTTTGTTTATGCTATCCACCTCTCTCTCTTGTGAAGTGCATCCATTTGCAGCTTACTGCTCGGCACGGCTAGCTCTGGTGTCCGAGTTTTTAAGCCGTCTGAAGGCCTCTGACCTGGCTAAACATTTAGAACAACCGGGGCCTACAATTTAACGTGTCATCCGAGCCACTATAGCGCTCAGTTGTGAATGCCACCCGCGGTCACCCATCCGAAGGCTGACCGTGCTGCACGTTGCTTAACTTCGGTGATCGCTAATGTACACCTAGTCAAACTACGCTAGCGCTATCTACCAATAAAAGGGTGTGATTGAGGACATAATTATACACGGAAATAAAAAAATTACTTGCTGCTTTACGTTACGTTTTGTCAATAGAGAATCAGGCATCAGGGCTAGCCACCCGGGCTATACGAACTTACTTACTACTCTTACTAGGTATATGTTTGGCCTTCAATATTGACCTCCAGAAGTAAACATTAACTATGCAGCAACGAGCCAAGGCAAATCACGTACCGATTGAAAAGGAAAACTATTCATTTATGTTATACGCAGGAAAACTGACAGGATAATACGTTTATATCCGTATATGCTAGAAATAAACAACTGTATCGGGAAACTACTTAACTAAACGTGGTGTCAGCTGTTTTAAACAGGGTTATCCAGAACTGGTTTACTTAGACGAAAGGAGGTGATTCAAACAATCATTAAGAACCAGTGGCGTGCACACAGTTTTAAGACAGGGTAGGCAGAAAATTTTACTCATCAAAAACACGTTGGTTTTGGTTCGTCGTCTTGTCGATTGATAATGTAGGTAATTGCCAAATGCCAGCTCAAATATCCATAGATTGACACATCAAACAATATGGCTACTATTGACTACCTATTGAAATTAGTACCTAGTAATAAAGGGAAATATAATACCACAAAAAAATGATGGCCATCGAAATGTATAAAATTCAATGAAACAATGTAACTTCCTAAAATATTTGCATTGCATAGCAAACTTTCTTTCGGAAATGTTCGGTACGAGTCGTAACTATTCGCTAAGCAAAAAGACACTGGCTTTTCATGCAGTTGTGTGCGTGATTTTTGTCATTGTGTGTCAGCAAAGCCCACGTAGCTATAGGAACGCACACACATTAAATCCGCATGACCACGACTTACCACGAGAGCACACATACAAAACATTAAGAGATTCATAGTTTGTGTCTTTGCCGTGGCAAGGGCGGGTGGCGCTCGTGTAGCGCGAATCGGTGATGTGAAATTACCTGTCGATCTTATCTTAATGATACCGCCGGCACTCGATAGGTGGAGCTGATTGAAAGTTTTTTATGTTATTTTGTTTATTGATAAAATATTATTAGATCCATAGAATAATAACGTATTCTATGATTAGATCTATTATCAGAACTAGGGTAGGCAGTGTCTTTCTGTCTTTATGAAGCGTCCGCCACTGTTAAGAACAGTAAACCTGAATTCGAGGGACAAAAAATAGCGGTTTTATGGATACACTAGCTGCCCGCCCTAGCTTCGCCCGGTTACGGATGAGTTATAGCTATAAACCTTCCAGAAGAAATATTATAAAAGATAGTGAAAACCTCATTTCAATTTGTTGTCTAGTTTAGAAGATATAAGCGGATATACAGACAAACACAAAAATAGCAGTTTTGCTTCATCCAATGTAGTGATTTTGTCGATTCCGTGTTGCAATTTTGTATGGAAAAGCTGATTTTATTTCCTCTAATTCCGGGTTGGCCCCGTGGTAAAAGTTGTTCAAAATGATGCTCTGATTCCAGCTTAGTACACGGCAAGCAGATAGCCCTGTATTTACTTTACTGTACCGGCCTTTTAATAGTCCACTAAGCACTGCTGAACATAAGTCTATCCAAAAAGGATGATACAGCACCATATATACCACGTCGGCCCAGAGCGGGTCAATAACTTTTACATTTCATACATTTTGTCGATTCGGAGTTATTCCATGGTAATGATATCTATACCGTGGTTATTCTGTCTGTATATGCACAGTTTTTTTTTTCTCGAATTTCGGGTCGGTCCCATAGTAAAAGTTGTTCATAATGATGGCCTGAATCACCTCCTGTCGACTTAGTACACCAGTTTTGTATAACCCTGTATAGTTCGGGTTCCCGCCCACCTGTCGGGTCTCGATGATAATTCGGCCTCGGCCTAATCAGGCGGTAATCGCGGACGTCCTACGATCGGTTATGCAATAACCTGCCCTATTTGCAAAGAGCTCGAAACGCGAGGATATGACCATGCCATCTAGAATTCTAAACGTTCGCTACTCAAATGCCGTTAGTATCCATGCATGCGGTGGATATTTTTTCGCACTATTTCGATTCCTCTAATTTTTTCCACGGGTTGCCGTTGCAGTTGGTCTACAGTATAGATACGTGCACTACCTGCATCTAGTCCCTGTGCCTGAGCAAGCAGCGAAAACAATAAAATTGCCATACCCACATTACCACACTGCGTGTTACTTGGTAATCGCATGTAAATTTTAGATAATAGTACGAGTAGCTTTTGCTCGCGGCTTTGCTTAATTTTAATGATATCCCAAAGAAACCTTTTATTTTTCGAGGTAAAAAAAAATATAGCATAATATGTCTTTTTCTAACCTTTGAGATACACCCAATCATATAAGCCAAAAATCAAAAGTCCTTCGCTCTTTTGCTGTGTGAAAGAGTAATAAGCCAAAAAACACACTTTCGTATTTATAATATTAAGTTAAAGGATGTTGCAAAAAATGATTGAGTATTGAGTCCTCTTGGTGCGATCCATATGAAATTAAGTCTATGCCTATTTCGCAACATTGAAGCGTCAGTTCAGTTCGCGCCGGCGGCGGCGGCTGACCCGCGCTATGTGTGGGTTCAAATCACGACAACTAGAGTATCACTATACTATAAGTAATCATATCGGAACATCTGTTTATGTTATTCAGAGCGTAATATTTTCGCTTCAGAGGATTAGGTATACCTACCTAGTTGTGTGAGCCGTGGTGGTCTAGTGGTAGTGACACCCGCCTTACAATCGTGAGGTCGTGGGTTCAAACCCGGTCCCGTACCAATGAGTTCTTCGGAATTTATGTACGGAATTAAACACCACTGGCTTTTCGGTGAAGGAAAACATCTTGAGGAAACCTGTATACGACAGTAGAAGAAATTCAATGGCGTATGTGAATCCACCAACCCGCACTGGGCCAGCGTGGTGGATATGGCCCAATCATCCTTCGTGGGTAGCCCTACTTCCTGCAGTGGACTATTAAAAAGACTGAAACAGTACAGTACAGTACCTAGTTGTCTGACATTGACATGAACCTTTTTGTTGGTTTTATACCGTACTCATAGTAATTAGTGTGTACACGTTTTTACGTATACTTATATACCGATAGTTAACGTCACTCACAATTCGCATGAAATCTAAACAGCTTCAACTGATGGCACTGTAGTAATCCCATAGAAAAATGCTGTTTACGTTAAGCCTGTCGAGAAATAAAAAAATACAGACTCGTACTAGGGATTTTGATATCACAGATTTTACACCCTACATATATAACGAGATATGCTAAGACAACCCGATATTATATAAGAAACTGTACCTCTCCCAAATGTGCACCGGAAAATAAGTGCTTTTAAAATGTTAAAAACCCGGTCATATAAAATATATGATAATAATATACCTAGCTAATATACCTATACGGAAAAAAAAACAAAAAGCATAAAATCGGTACAAATTCGTTTAGGACCTGTGCCACCTGTAACCTGTGACGCTACATTATCTACCTATCCTTACATAGTATAAAATAAAGTCGCTATTTTCGTTTGTTTGTTTGTTTGTTTGTTTGTCTGTATGCTTAAATCTTTAAAACTACGCAACGGATTTTGATGCGGTTTTTTTTAATGGATAGAGTGATTTAAGAGGAAGGTTTATATGTATAAAAATTCCCGAAATTCCCACGGGAACGGGCACAACGCGGGTAAAACCGCGGGGCGCTGCTAGTATGTAATATAGTAGCACGGCAAAGGGAGATAACCAATTTATCCACTTTTAATGTCAGTTGTCATTGTCAATCCATAATCTATTTCCTCTTTGAGGGGATGTAATGGTGGAAAGACAATTTGTCCCTTTGCCATTACTTACACTCGCGTCAAACGCGTTTAGGGTTCCTTACCCAAAGGGTAAAAACGGGACCCTATTACTAAGACTCCGCTGTCCGTCTGTCTGTCTGTCATGCTGTATCTCATGAACCGTTATGGCTAGAAAGCTGAAATTTTTACAGATGATGTACGAGTATTTCTGTTGCCGCTATAAGAGCAAATACTAAAAAAATAGAATAAAATTAATATTTAACGGCGGCTCCCATACAACAAACCTGAACTTTTAGCCGTTTTTCGCTCTACATATATTAACAATGGTAACAGGTAGATGCTTCAAATATTCACAGAATGTTTAATTGTACATTCAATTCAGTACTATATAATTAAAACTAAATAAATATTTAAGGGGGGTTCCCAACTTCCCATACATCACATCCCGCACGGAACCCTTCGTGCGAGAGTCCGACTCGGACTTGGCCGATTATTTTCCTCGTGGTTTTACAATTATATCTATTTCTATAAAACATTGTGTTTACACTTAATTAACTACAACAAAACTACACTACTATTACACAAAAAGCATTGGATCACCCTCAGACCTTTGAAGGTCTAAAGATAATCCAAATGCTCAAGCCCACTGCCAGTTGGCAGCGTGCCCAGCATGCTGGCTGCATTGCCACGTTTACACTTGCATTGCAACATTTGCAACACTTCGCTTTTTACATCGAAGGCTTAAAAGTGCTAGCCGATTATTGGTTTTATAGTCTGTGATTGGGTAACCCTCGCCCTTTGCAATGTAGGCGTAAGGCGTAGGTCGTGTAATACTGCGTATAAGGCATGGTACTTATGTAATAGGGCATTGATATGTCGCCCACATATATACGTTTCATTCACTTTCGATTTATTTTCTTGATTTACTGTTGCCAATATTGCATTTAATTTTTTAAATAATTCTGGTTAAAATTAATAGTATTATTTATCGTACTTGTATTAATGCTCTCACGTAACATTTTCAAATAACTAGTATAGGCCACGCCACACAAGTCGGCGGATGTGAAGTTAGCTACAAGCTGCGCAATATCCAATCCTGACTGAAGCTCACATAAAGCTGCGCGTTGATTGGCTATAGCGCAGCTTGTAGCTAACTTCACATTCGCCAACTTGTGTGGCGCGGCGGCCAATATCCGTATTATTAGTTTCTCAAAAGAGAGAATGCAAAAATATCTTGAGCTTAGGCCATTACCTTGTAGGTATTAATTTTTTAACTTATTCGCGATAAAAAAAAGAGAAATGAAAAGTAGCAATTCTGAATAAACTACCTGCATAATACTATCAAGTACTAATGTATGTTTTTCTGTTTGTCCCCAGTGAACAATCAATAAGCAGTGCGCGTGCTTCGGTGATGGTGTACGACGACGGCCAGAAGCGCTGGGTGCCGTCAGGGTCCAGTTCGGGGCTCTCGAAGGTGCACATCTACCACCACACGCAGCACAATACCTTCCGGGTGGTGGGGAGAAAACTCAACGACCACGAGGTATGCAAGCCATTACAAACTCTATGTCTAAACGAATATGAAGTATATTCCTATGTCTGGCCAGAGCCAGTAGCGCTGCATCCCGCCCTGGTCCAGCTCAGAACTCTCTAGAAACTCGATATCAACCGCCACACGCAGCACAATACCTTCCGGGTGGTGGGGAGAAAACTCAACGACCACGAGGTATGCAAGCCATTACAAACTCTATGTCCAAACGAATATGAAGTATATTCCTATGTCTGGCCAGAGCCAGTAGCGCTGCATCCCGCCATGGTCAAGCTCAGAACTCTCTAGAAACTCGATATCAACCGCCACACGCAGCACAATACCTTCCGGGTGGTGGGGAGAAAACTCAACGACCACGAGGTATGCAAGCCATTACAAACTCTATGTCCAAACGAATATGAAGTATATTCCTATGTCTGGCCAGAGCCAGTAGCGCTGCATCCCGCCATGGTCAAGCTCAGAACTCTCTAGAAACTCGATATCAACCGCCACACGCAGTTTAATACCTTACGGGTGGTGGGGAGAAAACTCAACGACCACGAGGTATGTACAAATATGCTTTTAAAGTTGTGTTTTTAAAAACACCTTTTCTGCACGGGTAGCACGGCAAAGGGAAAAAGCCATTTTATCTACTTTTATTGTCAGTCAAAGTCATTGTTAATTCATACTTTATTTCCTCTTCGAGGGGATATAATGGTGGAAAGACAATAAGCCCGATTACAGAGGTGCCAGCGTAATTATAATAGCTACTCGTAAATAGCATAGTCCTGTTTCTTTTTCACTTTAGGCATTCGATAGAGAGAATGCTTTTTACGTTGCTATTAAATTTAAGCTGGCGCCTCTGTAATCGGGCTTTATGTGTCCCTATGACATGCTACCCATGTGGATTTCATTCGACAAATGGAGGTCGGGTCTCTCGATAGGCTCAATTTTTAGGCGCCATCTATACCTCTATTATCTATAGGGTCACAATCGTGCAAAAAAAGTGTCCGATCCAAAACCCTGCCCAAGTTACGTAGAGGGCAGGCTTTTTAGTTAGTCGTAAGGCGATTGAAAGCCGATTACAACGCCGAGCAATGCCAAAGTGCTCAGTTACAAGTACTAATTAGGTGACATAACGCCGAGATTCAAGAAAACGGGACATTGTGTATTATTTAATGTAAATACCTAAGTTGGTATGTATGAGGACGCTCGGACATTTTTTTACTACCTTCACTTAGGGAGGGCTCTGTAGATATTTGCTCGAAGAGCTTTATGTAAAATTATCTTCTCCCGTTCCCCAGGTGGTGATAAACTGCGGCATCGTCCGCGGCCTCAAGTACAACCAGGCGACGGCGACGTTCCACCAATGGCGGGACGCGAGGCACGTGTACGGTCTCAACTTCTCCTGCCGAGAGGACGCGGACAGCTTCGCCAGAGCTATGATGCACACGCTAGAGGTACGTTGGTTTAGACGCGAGACACGTGTACGGCCTCAACTTCTGCTGCCGACAGGACGCGGACAGCTTCGCCAGAGCTATGATGCACACGCTAGAGGTACGTTGGTTTAGACGCGAGGCACGTGTACGGTCTCAACTTCTGCCGAGAGGACGCGGACAGCTTCGCCAGAGCTATGATGCACACGCTGGAGGTACGTTGGTTTAGAGGCGAGGCACGTGTACGGTCTCAACTTCTCCTGCCGAGAGGACGCGGACAGCTTCGCCAGAGCTATGATGCACACGCTAGAGGTACGTTGGTTTAGACGCGAGGCACGTGTACGGTCTCAACTTCTGCCGAGAGGACGCGGACAGCTTCGCCAGAGCTATGATGCACACGCTGGAGGTACGTTGGTTTAGAGGCGAGGCACGTGTACGGTCTCAACTTCTCCTGCCGAGAGGACGCGGACAGCTTCGCCAGAGCTATGATGCACACGCTAGAGGTACGTTGGTTTAGATGCGAGGCACGTGTACGGTCTCAACTTCTGCCGAGAGGACGCGGACAGCTTCGCCAGAGCTATGATGCACACGCTGGAGGTACGTTGGTTTAGAGGCGAGGCACGTGTACGGTCTCAACTTCTCCTGCCGAGAAGACGCGGACAGCTTCGCCAGAGCTATGATGCACACGCTAGAGGTATGATCATGGTGATACCTTTATGGTATTTCATACCTGAGCAACTGCTTAGTCTTTATAAAACGCAAGTCAGGTCTTGCATGGAATACTGCTCTCACCTATGCCCAATACCAGCTGGAGGCTCTAGAGTCCATTGAAAGGCGAGGCAACGAAACCTTGTCTAAGTCGAAGCTGCAAAGTCTCGAGCATCGACGTAGGGTGTCTATCGGCCTTCTATCGGATACACTTCGGAGAGTGCGCCCAGGAGTTAAACAATCTGGTCCCACCTGCTTCTTGCGGCTTATCGTGTGGCTAGACAGAAAAAATAAAAAAATGTAGTGAGCAATATAATACAAGCATGAATTTAATTTTCCCATACAAAATGTTCCAGTTCACAGATGGTGAGATGAAGTTCACCGGGTCAGCTATTGTTTCTAATAAAATTCCTGTAAAATTCCAGATCCTAGCGAACAAGCCGCAAGGCGCCGCGGCTCCCCCTCCCCCGCAGCCCCCCAACCCCCCCGGGGCTTACAACGGCTACAACAACACGCACAACTATGACGAGGACATGGGATACAGGACGATGACGCGGGAGGACGCGGCCATCCTGCAGCAGCCGCAGTACCACGCTCCCAGCCAGTACCACGCGCCGCATCCGCAACACCCACAGCATCAGGTAAATGTAAAGCTTCCACTCTTCGACCAAATATCTATGGAGTCACAATCGTGCAAAAAGTGTCCGAGCCAAAACTCTGCCCAAGTTACAGTGGGCAGACTGTTTAGTTAGTCGTAAGGCGATTGCGAGCCGACTACAACGCAGCGCGATGCTAAAGTGCTCGGTCAAAGAATATATAATAATACTACGTATAGAACGGCCACTCGTTACCCCCCACCCGTTTGAGTCTTCCTCACTTCCACCCCGCGTCTACGTACCGCATCGTGTACTCTGCGCGCGGGCTGCACTGGCCGGTGGATTTTCTAATAAAAACTACCTAGACTGTGACAATAGGGAACACTTGTACTGTGTATGGTTGAATATCAATGATACGTAACAAAACAAGAAATTTTAATGTTTCCCTAAGGATAAATAATAGGAACTTATTTTACATTATTTGGTAACTTCCTCTTGATATTATCTTAAAAAAGAAGTAGATCGGTTACTTTTTTGTTAAAATGCTTCCAAATTAAGTAATTGTTATACTTTTTTAAGCACTAGATTAATATTCATTTTTGCAAATTAAGTACGCAACTGTCTCACTCACGCGGCATGTCGTCACGTTGTGGTGATCGCTGACAGCCATAGACGTTCCGCACACAAATGCGCGTGTAGCGACCGTGCGTATGTGTGTTGTCTGTGAGTACCTAAGTACTGTGTAGGTGTGCGTAAGACAGCAGATTTTGTATGAAAAATCGCGGAGTGTCCGGGCTGTGGCTCGGTTACAAGCACTAATTAGGTGACATAACGTCGAAATTCGAGAAAACGGGTTATTATGAATTATTTAATGTAAATGTCTAAGTCGGTATGTATGACGGCACTCAGTCATTTTTAGGGTTCTGTACCTAAAAGAAAAAACGGGACCCTATTACTAAGACTTCGATGTCCGTCTGTCTCTCTGTCTGTCACTGGGCTGTATCTCATGAACCATGGTAGCTAGGCAGCTGAAATTTTCACAGATGATGTATTTCTGTTGCCGCTATAACAAAAAATACTAAAAAGAGAATTAAATAAATATTTAAAGGGGGACTCCCATACAACAAACCTGAATTTTTAAACGTTTTTCGCTCTATATTAATAATGGTAACAAGTAGATGCTTGAAATTACCGTACGGAACCCTCCGTGCGCGAGTCCGACTCGTACTTGCCCGATTATTTACTACTTACTTTCACTTAGGGTATGCAGCTCTGTAGATATGTGCTCAAATCCTCCACTACACTACTCGCGAAGTTGCCCGAGTTTAATCGAAGCGAATAGTGTGGGCGCAAACTTCACTCCGCTTCGTGCTACCTCGCTCCTCCTCGCCCGACTTCCGATCGTTGTCGGTTTTTGCGCCCGAGTCAAAGGAGTTCGAATAAGAAGATTAGTGTCTCTCCACACTACTCCAGTTCGCCGCGAGACGTCGTAGTCCGTCGTACTGCGTCATAAGGTGCACATTGCCACGACATCTGTTACTTGAACGTCTATGTTGCCTCGTGCGCAGATTCCGAGAGACTGGGCACTTCGCGAAGTTAACCGAATGTGTAGACGCTCCCTTCGAACTCCGCGTATAATAATATAGATGTTGGGCCCATATTAAAGATGGTCGGTCAGTATGAGAGATAGTGGGCCAGGCAATATGAGAGATGTTGAGTTGATAAGAAAGAGCGAAAGTGGGCATATGTTATGTCGATATAACATGATTTTCCTTCAAAATTATAATATGCAATATATTAGGCTAATATAAGTGATGCTGATTGTTGGTATAAGATTAGACTTTTTCTTAATAAAATGTTGTTTCCCCCAGCCGGCCGGTCCGGTCCCGCCGGCGCCACCACCGCACGGCGTCCACCACACGCACACGCTTCCCCACGCGCCGAGCCACCCGCCCGCGCAAGCCACGCCCGGCCATCATCGCACTAACAGGTACCTACCTTCTTAATCTTCTGATCCCCTAGTACCTCGCTATCTTATACCCACACGCCCGCGCAAACCACGCCCGGCCATCACCGCACTAACAGGTACCTTCTTACTCTTCTGATCCCCTAGTACCTCGGTACATCATACCCCCGCGCCCGCGCAAGCCACGCCCGGCCATCACCGCACTAACAGGTACCTTCTTACTCTTCTGATCCCCTAGTACCTCGGTACATCATACCCCCGCGCCCGCGCAAGCCACGCCCGGCCATCACCGCACTAACATGTACCTTCTAACTCTTCTGATCCCCTAGTACCTCGGTGCAGGTCAAATCAAACATGGCGGCTGTGAGTTAGCTACAAAAGCTGCGCGAAACCCAATCCTCGCACAGCTGTGAAGTGAGCTTCAGTTATAATTGGGTTTCGCGCAATTTGTAGCTAACTTCACAACCGCCAAGAAGTTTGATTCAACCTATATTTAAACGATTTCCGACTTGTCCTGCTGTGAAAGGGGAGATGAAGGGATAAGGTCGTGAAGTTTGAGCGCACACTCGCCGAAATGAGAACGAGACGAAATAAAAATCCGTCTACCCGTCCCGTGACCACGATCGATGTAACTCGATTGAAACGTCGGGATAGTAACGCATTCGTTTATCTCATGTTTTCAGTGCGCGATTAGTCCGGTAGTATAATAATAAGACTACCATTAATGTGGATGTGAAATAATGTCCATATTTGTGTGTGCAGTGCTCCGATGGCGCCCAACATGTCGCTGTCGGCGGCGCCGCCCGCGCCCGCGCCGCCGCCCGTGCCGCCGCATCAAAATCTACCTTCCAACACTAATGTAAGTCTTTTAGCTTTTACTCCATTCATTTCTGAAATCTCTATTAAGGCTGATTGACTCGGTTAGAGCGCGAAATTCAATTTTTTTTTGTTTTGATATGTACTTCATAAACACTAACTGTTTTTGGCTGCTAAATGAGTTTTCAAAAACTTACAATGAGTATAGTTTATGAATGGCAAAAAGCTGAATTTCGCGCGCTGGGCTTGTGAAACCACCACTTAAACAATAACTATTAATACTTATAAAATCTACCCTCACATACTAACGTAAGTCTTTTTACGTTTAACTCTGTTCATTTCTAAAGTCTTTATTAAAAAATAACTACTAAAACTTATAAAATACAAACTACAAGTTTTGATTGATAATAATGAAATATCTTAATTAGTAAAAATTTAACTTAAAAATAAACTAGGTACTGACACTTTGCTGGGAAAATCAGATCAAACGAGCTCTAATTTCAGGGGTTAGTCCAGGTTTACACGTAAATTAAAACTACAGCTGTTTCCGTATAGCTCTATACATTTTTGTACAGCGCCCCTGACGGAAACGAGGAAGAACTAAACAAAATGTATGGAACCACACGCGAACGCGAAAGTTTAAGTAAACTAGGCAAAACAGACAGACAGAGCCCTTAGTCCAGCTAAGGGCTCTGGTGTCGTGATCAAAATGCTAGACACATTTTCCTTACTGAATTGTCATTATACCCACGTTTTTTATAATAAGTCAAGTTAGTCGTCTTCCATCCATCAGCCATAGAACGTCCATTGCTGGACATAGGCCTCCCCTATGGATCTCCAATAAGATTGGTTGGAAGCGTCTTGGTTGGAAGTTAGTCGTCAGTAGCAATCACAGCCAAAGTTATTTATTGATAAACATATAGTTTACATGTCACTTTAATTATGTATATACTCGTACATACGTTAATGTACATATATACAGTTCTTACCTACCGTCCACCTCCTGAGACCACCTGGGTGGAAAGTTTTTTTTTTACAACGGCTCACCTTTGTCCACCTGGATGTTTCTGGGGAAATATTTAGTTTCCACCGTCCACCTTGTTATGAAGTATTTGAAGTGCTATATATTTTGAGCTTTTTCAATAAGCGTCACAAAACCAACAATGCGGCAGAGAGATATCATTCACAGTTGAAAAAAGGTCTCAATATACTAAAAATATGTACGTCGAAATTGACACTTTAAGTAAAATTTAACAAAATAGATTTATACTAATCACAATATCATAATAACATACAATATCTGAATCAAACAAGATTAACGTTTTAATAGGTCCATAATAATTTAACGCTGTAATCGAAATAACAGTCTAATTGTAACCCTGTAACACGCACAATATGGTGTATTTTAGGGTCCACTAGCGCCACCTACGCCGCCCGCCGCGCCGCAACCTCCACCAATGGTGAGTACACTAACGTTTATGGTACCTACTTATGTTATTTATAACACATTTGCTCGTAAAGTGGCTGTAATTACACCAATTTCAATATCGTAATGTATTTCATTACGCACTTGTGCTTTATTGTAATGTAAAACGCACGCCGCCACCGACTGCAGAACTCTGTGGTCTCGTTTCTCCTACTTTCACTCAAGAGACTGAGAGACATTACGGCACTTGTGCGGTAATGTAATGTAAAACGCACGATGCTTCGACTGATGCACGACTTTCACTCAAAGTCAGAGTTTTATTAATTTCCTCGCAAATATGTTATAAAACGTCGTATGACATACGTGCGCTTTGAAAATTACAGCCTCTGCTTCCTTATAGCCCTCGCCTACGGCTCGGGCTTGCAATATCGCCGCCTCGGCTGTAATTTTCAACTTACCGCACTTATATCATAATGTACTATTAAACAATAATTTTATGTTCACTTAATCATCTGTGCTCACGTACGCAATGCTTCTCATACGCTGCACCATTCGGCTCCGCTTTAATGGCGCCTAGAGTATAAATTAGATCAAGTACTGCTTAACCTAAAGCAAGTTACAAACAGACACAGAGAATAGAAATATGTAAATATATAATAGGGGAGCACCACTAGAGTTTGTGCAAAAAGAGAAGCGTCGTAGATGAGGTCGCCCGTGTGCCATTTTACTAATTTTGTCACGTTGACAACACTGCTCTGTCATTGCTAGTAGGTACAACTAAAAGTGTTTGATACTTGGTAGACACCAATACGGTTTAATCAGTACCTACTAGTGACTACCAAGTATAGTCGATGGCTGCAGATTAAAATCTTGTTGTTAGTTCATTTCGGCCACTGGATAAGTTTTGAGCACTGTACGTAACACTGGTCACTTCAAAAAAAGTTAAAGTTGGCTACAGTGACAATGTTTTAACTACATATTTATTGTGATTCCAGCAGCAAGTGCCCCCCGCGACCCCGGGTACGGGCGGCCCCCCGCCCCCGCCGCCTCCCCCCGCGGTGCCCTCAGCCGCGCCCCCTGCGGCGCCCTCGGTAGCGTCGCCCCCGCCCCCGCCGCCGCCTCCCGCCCCCGCCGCCCCCGACATGTCGGGACTGGCCGCACAATTGCAACAAGCAAGATTGAAGAGACAGGCTAAGGTTAGTACCTGCTGTTGAGTTATGTTTCCCTGGTAGCAAGGACGCCATACATGGATAGTGGCTCTTAGGTATAAAAGTATATTATTTATTTTGGCCCTGAAATGTCGAGACTCGTTGCACAGTCACAGCAGGCTAGGCTGAAGAGACAGGCTAAGGTTAGTTACAAGTGTTTGTGTTATGATATCCTGGTACTTAGGAGAGGAAAGCTAAGGTTATACCTGTGTTAAAGGAATGGTTAATTTGACAATTTTAAAATGTATTCGTACGCCTGAAAAGGCAAGTTTTGGCATAAGCACATTAAAAAATAACCACTGTTTATGTACCTGAAAATTATTATTATGAATAATGTTTTTTTTTACCCAGTCATCTCAATGCTTTCATTTCGCTCCTCCTAGGCCATACCTCTATAATGCCTATTCTAATAGTTTTTATTTTGTGACGGTAATATACCAATTATCCTTCCAGCAAGCGAGCTCCCAGCCGAACTCGGAGGCGGCTTCGCCCCCGGGCGGCGGCGCGGGCACGGCCGAGCACTCGGGCTCCTCCTCATCTTCAGGCGGGGCTTCCCGACCCACGCTGCACTGCATGATGAACGAAATGGCGCGGACGCTCGCGAGACGTCGAGCGCACTTGGATAAAGCTGAGGTGAGTTTTCCTTTTATTTTATTGAAAACTAGCTGACCCGGTGAATTTCATCTCACCATCTGTCAACTGCCAATGACAACTTTTACATGCAGGAACATTTTGTATGGGAAAATTAAATTAAAGTTTTTATTATTTTTCTTGCAGCTTTTATAAATTTTCTCACCGTTTAAACCTTCCCTTAACTGTCACAATTATTTCAAGATCAAAATTAGCCAAATCGGTTCAGCCGTTCTCGAGTTTTAGCGAGACTAACAACCACGATTCATTTTTATATATCAAAAAAGAAGATACCGAAAACACAAAGAGAAATGAGTCATCTTTAAATATCCCTTTCACGCCTGAAACTATATTTTTAGAAATTAATCAATTTATGTTTAGAGGCGACTTATGGTGAAGTATACAGGGTTATTCCTAATCAACTAGCTTCCTTTTAGGGGCTCATTCTGTACATCAAAACTAAAGCTGTTTTTTTTTAGTTTTGACAAAAGTTGTTAGTTTTATGTACAGAATAAGCCCAACTTTAGGGGCGCCATCGTAACTATAATAGCTAATCAGCGTATTTCTGTTTCTTTTTCAGTTTAGGCATTCGATAGAGAGAATTTTTTTTACGTTGCTATTAAATTTACAATGGTGTCTCTAAAATTGGGCCTAAAATGATGCAATTAGCATCATTTTAGGCCCAATTTTACCAATAACCATAATAGTATTGTAGATCTGTCACATTTTCATACGTCGACAAAACATTTTTCGTGGTTGCATCACAAACTGGCAACTGTACTGTACTGTACCAGCCTTTTTGACAGTCCACTGCAGGACGTAGGCCTACCCACGAAAGGTGATTGGGCTATTATCCACCACGCTGGCCCAGTGCGGGTTGGTGGATGCACATACGCCATCGAATTTTATCTAAGGACGTATGCATGTTGCCTCACGAGGTTTTCCTTCACCGAAAAGCCAGTGGTGTGAAATTCCGTACATAAATTCCAAGGAATTCATTGGTACGGGAGCGGGATTTGAACCCACGACCTCACGATTGTAAGGCAAGTGTCAATTCCACTAGACCACCACGGCGTCATACCACTAGACATGTGTGTTGTGACTGGCAACGGGCACTGGTTCTTAATGTTAATTGTTTGTATTGTCGTTCTAGGAGTCGTCGGCGGACAGTTCCGTGAACTCTACTCCAATGAAGACCTGGGAGCGGTCCGCCACGCTGCCGCACCGCCTGCCCAACGGGAACGGAAACGGATGTAAGCTCCATTTCAATCATCAACTCAGCCGCGCCAGGGTGGAAATTTCTAGACAGTTACAATAAGCCGCACAAATTACTTGGCAAACATGTTCTGGGCCCTGCGATACAGGATTCTCCTAGTGCAGGGCTCGCAATCAACCTGCAAACCTTTTAGCCATGGCATAACGATATTTTAAATTACTAATACAATTATTAGATACGATAATTGTATTAGTACTAATTGTATGATTGTAGTATTACGATATTTTAAATTATTGAATTTAAAATATCGTAATACTACAATCATACAATTAGTACTAATACAATTATCGTATCTAATAATTGTATTAGTACTTGTTAAGGTTTATTGTAATCTTTTGTTAAATAAATCTTTTGTATTTGTATTTGAGTTAAGCGTACGCCAGCCAGTTGCGGCCTTGTGGCCAGTCACAGAAAATAAAACAAAACAATACACAAAATAATTCAGGCATCAACCAATCACGGAAAATAAAACTGAATACACAAATACAACACAGAAACACATCACAATCTACAATCAATCGAATTAGAATCACATTTTTGAAGTGAAACTTGTAATGTGACTTCCAACAAGGTTGCGTTAAATCTATCTATATAAAATCTATCAGCTCCAAGTTATATGCGTCTGGTGGATCTTTAAGACGTCTACGTAACTTTTTACCTACTGCCACCAAAGTTGCGCTAGCACAGTCTCTTTTACTCCCGATTCTTGATTATGCTGACGCCTGCTATATCAATCTCAGAGAAGACCAACTTGAAAAACTAGAGCGCCTCCAAAATTACTGCATCCGGTTCATATTTGGCTTACGCAAATATGACCATGTATCTGAATTTCGCGCAAAACTCAAGTGGCTTCCAATTCGCTTTCGTCGGAATGCTCATATCCTCTCTATCCTCTATGGCATCCTATTCAATCCTTCTACCCCGCTTTACCTAAAGGAGCGTTTCACTTTTTGGCACACTTCCCATACTATCCCACTTCGATCATCAGATAACCTCACCCTTATGACTCCATCCGCGCATTGTGAGTACTTTTACGGAAAGTCCTTTGCTTACCAAGCTGTCCAACTCTGGAACTCTTTGCCTGTTTCTATAAGACGAGCTCCGTCGCAAGACGTTTTTAGGGAACAGGTAAAGAGTTTATACTTGTCACAGTTGCTAAGCCGCAGTTGATAGTGTTTGTTTTGTTGCTTCGTTATTATTTCTATTTATGTAGTATATTGTATAATTATGTATTAGTGTATTTCTATTTATTTATTTCATTTTTATTTATAGTATTTCAAGTATTCGTGTGTACTATTTTTGTATGTATGTTTATTTGCCTATTATAACTTCGTCATTGTCCTTTCATTCTTTTTAAAGCACACCCCGTCGATTTTTATCTTCAAATACTTTTCTCCATCCTAAGGTTGCCTGGAAGAAATCGCTTTTAGTGATAAGGCCGCCTGTTGTTGCCACTAGTTTTTTTAAGTTGTTCTTTCTTTGTTTTATATTGTATGGTGTGAACAATAAAGAATTTATCTATCTATCTTGCGTTAAACGTTTAACGCTACCATGGAGGGGGTATGAAAGCACTGTTGCTTCGAAGTTTCACTTCTTCCGCGCGGAGGGACTCCACTTGCATTTTTTAGGGTTCCGTACCCAAAGGGTAAAAACGGGACCCTATTACTAAGACTTCGATGTCCGTCTGTACGTCTGTTTGTCTGTCACCAGGCTGTATCTCAATAACATAAGCTAGGCAGCTGAAATTTTCACAGATGATGTATTTCGGTTGCCGCTATGACAACAAATACTAAAAAGAGAATAAAATAAATATTTAAAGGGGGCTCCCATACAACAAACCTGATTTTTTAGATTTGATTTTCATGAGATACAGCCTGGTGACAGACAGACGGACAGACGGACATCGAAGTCTTAGTGATAGGGTCCCGTTTTTTCCTTTGGGTATGGAACCCTAAAAAGACAAATAAATGATATCGTGTATTTGCAGCAAACTCCGAGTCGCCGGCGCAGGCGCAGGCGCAGTCGCCGCGCTCCGTGCGGAAGCGGTTTGGTTCCGCGAGCGAGGAGACCATACTCAAGGTAAATCACACTTGTTGCTGTACAAATCGTATAAGCCGAATCGTACAAGTTGGCGGATGTGAAGTTAGCTACAAGCTGCGCAATATCCAATCCTGATTAATGTAATGTGCGTTTTTTTTTTTAATTTTTATGTTTGACATGTTTTTTTCTTTTAGTTATATTTTTAACATACCTATTATTTGACTCGATATCTGAACTTGACATTTCTTGCATTTATATAACAATTAAAATGATTTATTATATTTGTACGCCTAATCAGGCAAGGACATGAGCACCACTTATAATGACCTCCATCTTGTATACTATTTGTATTATGTGTACTTTACCATGTTCTGACAAATAAAGAATCTGATGATGATATGATATGATTATGATATGTAGCTCACATAAAGCTGCGCGTTGATTACCTGTGTTGGGAGCATGTTCTTGCAAACTTTCAGCTTTTATAAAATAACGAAAGTCTGGGGTTCACGGGCTCTTAGTCCGTATTATTCGTCGCCTTATACATAGCCTAAAATGAATATTATTCATCCATCCATCAGTCATAGGAAGTCCACTGCTGGATATAGGCCTCAACTAAAAATCTCCATTAAGACCGGTTGGTAGCGGATTGCATCCAGCGCGATCCTGCGGTCTTAATTAGGTCATCTGTGGTACCTTGTGGGTGGACGTTCTACGCTGCGCTTGCCGGTACGTGGTCTCCATTGAATGCATATTATAGTTTGGTTGTTTCTCAGATCAAATAAAAAAATCAAAACAGAACGTCATGAACAGACAAGTGAGGTCGGTTTTTTTATACATATACATGTATTGTGGTGAGTGCGTCGGTGTTGCGCCGCCATAGTTCGACTGATGAGCCAAGGCGTAGTTTCCTTGTACGTGTATGTGAGTGTAATTGTGTCTGTACACGGCGAGGCGTATATTTGCCGGCCTCACTTGTTTTGTTCACAACCTACTACTGTCTTGATTTTTTGTTTGGTCTGAGGGTTGTTTTGATTAGTTTTTGATAAAAGTAGCATATTATTGCGTCGGTGGCTCAGTGGTTAAGTGACCCTGACTTCTGGATCAAAGAGGCGTGGGTTCGATCCCCACCCAGGGCAAACATTTAGTGATGAACATAGGTGTTTGCTCTGTGTCTGGGTGTTATTTAGGACTATCTATATAAGTATGTATTCTAAAATATGTATAATATGTAGTATATCAGTCTCTGGCAGCCATATCACAAGCTTTGCATAGTTTGGTGTCAGAGACCATGTGTAAGATGTACCCTAATATTTATTTTAATAAAAATCGACTAAGAACGAGTAGGACTCGCGCACGAAGGGTTCTGTACTGTATGGGAGCCCCCCTTAAATATTTATTTCATTTTAATTATTTATTATTAAATTAAATATACAAATAAATATTCTGTGAATATTTTAATCATCTATCTGTTACCATTATTAATATCGAGCGAAAAACGGTTAAAAATCAGGTTTAATGTATGGGAGCCCCCCTTAAATATTAATTTTATTATGTTTTTAGTATTTGTTGTTATAGCGGCAACAGAAATACATCATCTCTTTCTAGCTATAGCGGTTCATGAGATACAGCCTGGTGACAAACAGACGGACAGCGGAGTCTTAATAATAGGGTCCCGTTTTACCTTTTGGGTACGGAACCCTAAAAACAGTTATAAATAACAGTATTCATATAATTTCAGCAAGTGAACGGCGGTGCAGAAAGCGGGTGCGTGTCGGCCGCGGAGTGGGACGCGTTCAAACAGGAGATGCTGCGGGAGATGAGGCAGCAGATCAACCTCATGAAGAAAGACATACTGGACGGTACGTATCATACACACTAATAAATATGTCCCAAAATAAAATTTTGAAATCCCTGACAAATACAGGGTGAAGAGCTACTACAAGAAACTAGAGAGTACTGAAATACAGGATGGAGAGCTAACGCCGACATCAACTTTACCCACAAAAAATAATCCTTAAATTTAAAAAACAAAATGTTCAATCAAACTTAATGGATAGACTATCAAAAAGAAGGTGGTGTTTATTAGTATGCTATGCTATAGACTTTTGCGATTTTTTCGATAATTTTCGACCTTAACCGAGCTTAACTGACTAGTAATTTTCTTTGTCAATGTGCTCTTGTCGATATGGAGAGAATATATTTTTAATATGATTTATTTATACAAACGGTAGGGAACAGTAGGCGGCCCGATAGGAAAAGAAAGGCCTATCCTTGGACTGCCAAAGATGTTTTTAGTAAATTAAAACGTAGAAAAATATGATAATTTCAAGAAACTCAAAAAAACTCAATTGCGCAGTATGTTAGGCTCGACATACTCGTAGTATGTAAAACTAAAACATACTTCTCAAAGATTTTTATTTTCTAAAAAATCAATAATTGTTTGACGGACGTCTTTCTAGAAAACACTTTGAATTTGTTGTTCCTCTCGAGACAATAAGCTACACAAAACTGGCTAGTTACATAGTTCTAGGCCTTGTGTTTTTCAGAAATTGTTTTAACCCCACTCTCAAACAACAGGGTTTTTCTTTGTCATTTGTTGTTTATTGACAAAAAAAATACGTAGCCAATAATTTTTGATAATCTAACTCGGGAACTAATAATAATATTGATTTCTTAATAGCTACCCACAATTTAATCATGAGTTTTACCCCAACTAATAAAAAATACTTGCCGAACCCTGGTTTATACATTTGCTAATGTACCGTTATATTTCTTTGTCCACAGCTATGAAAGCAGAGTTCGCGCGCAGATAAAAAAAACGCGCGCCCCCGAGTGATGCTAGTCGACTCGTCAGTCACGCGACTGCCCATCTGTATATTACTCTATGGTCAACTGTTTAGAACATTAAGGTAATCATTCTTACCTACAATTACTCTATTATGAACTGTAAAGAACGTGTTGGTAATCATTTTTACCTACATATCCTCTGTGCGTTAATCAATCTATGATGAACTGTTAAGAACACCATGTTATACTGTGTTCTGTGAATTACACTTTGGTAAACTTCAGAACATTAAATCTACAGCTTCGGGCACGCGACTGTCCATCTGTATATTATTTTATGGTCAACTGTTTAGATAAACAACATTAAGGTAATCATTGTTACTTATAAATACTCTATGATGAACTGTTAAGAAAGTTTTAGTAATCATTTTTACCTACGAGCAATAACGTCTGCTCTGTGCGTTAATTACTCTATGATGAACTGTTAAGAACATTGCGGTATACTGTGCTCTGTGTATTATTGTCAAGGAAATTATGGTAATCATTTTTACCTAGGAGCAGTCATGTTAAGAACACCACGGTATACATTGTTCTATCTATTACTCTATGGAAAACTGTTAAAAACGTTGTGGTAATCAATTTTTACCTATAACGAGCCACGTCTGCGCTGTGCGTTAATTACTCTATGATGAATTGTTAAGAACACCATAACAAACAGTGTTTTGTGAACTCTTTAGTAAACTCGAACATATTTGTAAGGTGGGCAGCAGTCACTACGACTGTCTATCAGAATATTACTCTATGATAAAATACGGCAAAGTAACGTTAACGATAATAGGTAAAAATGATTACTACTATGACGTTACTTTATCTATAACGAGCAGTTACGTCTACTCCGTGTGTTAGTTACTCAATGACGAACTGTTAAGATCTGAACATTATGGTAATCATTTTTACCTATTAGGTACGATCACAGTCACAGTCACATCTGCTCTGTGCGTTATTCTATGGTAAACTTTTAAGAAAGGAACGTTATGGTAAACAACATACCTACTACGAGCAATCGAAGCTAATTAACAGTTAAGAACACCACGGAATACAGTGTTCTATGTAATCATTATTACCTTTTAGGAGCAGTCACAAGGCTCTAAAACAAACTGTTAAGAACATATGCAAATGTCAAGAACACCACAGTAGTCGATGTTCTTTGCGTTACTCTATCTATGGTAAAGTTAAGATCGTTATGGTAAATATTTTACCTACGAAAGGAAAACAGTTTATACTTTAACATGGTTAACAGCGGCAATTCTGTGCATTAATCGTAAAATGCTAAGAACGCTGTGGCAAAAAAAAAACTTGATATGGATTACTGTTCTGTAAATGACTACACTAAATGTAAGCACTAATTACTCTATGGTAAACATATTTAAGGACAAATAAGTATGTTATTCGTATTTCGAATATTTCGGATTGGATTTTAGGCAAATTTTGTAAGCAAGGCTAGATGAGTCGCTTCTGTGTATTATTTTTTTTTTTATAGAAAATGTGTATGTCAATCTCAAGATCTGTAAATTTTTAGCAAATTTTTGAAGATGGCGCCTATTTATTCCATATTTTTGTGTCAGTGAATTAATTTCTTCAAATCAACATTTTTACTTGCGAGTACAAAGTAAAAAGCCGAAAATATATTGTTTTTATGAGATTCAGATGCAAAAAACATTTCTGTTATTCAGTTGAGTTAGTTCAGTTAATACTGTGATTCAGTTATTATCAGTACATATTTAATTTGTGGTTAACTTTTGAACGGGTTATATTTGCCTTTGCATTAAAATGAACTAAACCCACCATATTGTAGCTGTTAAGGTCAATGTTTTTTTTGTACTTTTTAGAAAATTTTACACTTTGGATTTTGGGGCACATTTTAAAATTATAGTGAAAAGATTTTTAGCTAAAACTTGTACTCCGAAGGTAGGTATAAAAATGCCCAGAAACGACCTATCCAAAATTTTCATTCAGAGTTTTTTTAATCATTTCTAGGTCGCGCTAATAAATTCGATAAATTTGTACTGTTTCTAAAGCTGTTTTAGAAATTGCCTAAGTTAAGATATTGGCAATGGACGAAAAAACAACGACGATGAATTGTTGGCAACACCTAGAACATTCATGAACCATATCGATCGAAAATAAATACATGTTTTAATTTCACAGCTAATTCGTTGGCACAAAAGTAAAAATCCATATAAACGAATCGTATCGAATAGGCACGACTGGGTAAAAGAAATATTATTATAACTAGCCCCTCAGTTAGATTACAAAAAAATATTGGACACGTATTTTTTATTTTGTTAATTAAACAAAAAACAAAGATAAAGCGAGTTAAAATTCTGGGGCACGCGAGGTTACTTTTATGTAAAACTAGCGACCCGCCCCGGCTTCACACAGGTGTATTATATACATATAAACCTTCCTCTTAAATCACTCTAGCTATTTAAAAAAACCGCATCAAAATCCGTTGCGTAGTTTTAAAGATATAAGCATACATGGGGACAGACAGCGGGAAGCGACTTTGTTTTATACTATGTAGTGAAGTCTACCATAGTGTGACGTCACACGGAACTTTAACGGTCTATATCTTCATCATTTTTTGTTTAATTGACGAAAAAATAGTTTCTCATATATTTTGATAATTTAACTGACGGATTAATTATTTTTTTTAAGGCGTCTAGCATATTATTTGTCTAACCTTTTGCTATCGATTACAATCAGAAATAATAAACATATTTACTTTTTGAACTGAGGCACTAAACATACGTTAATTTAAACGGAAAGGTGTTGACATTCGAAAAGTCGGTCTATTTTATTAATTAAGATATGTAAGGATGTAAAGTCTGAGATTGAATTGTTAAAAGTATTAAGAAATAACGCTTTCAGCAGATCTACATGATAAAAAATTGATAACTCCTAAATAAAATATAAAAATGCGCGAGCGCGTCGAGCGTTTTCACGTTTGAACATACAATATCGGAACGGTTTTTTACATACTTAATTTATACGTAGATATAAGTATTGATATACATATGGCTGTTGTTTTTACATAGAATGTGTATGGTAATATTCGAGGGCTAAAATAAACATTATTAGGGAGGGCGCTAATTCACGAAAACATCATGACGTAAAAATCACATATATCGATTTACAAATATAGTTTTATTTCATTGTTTATTTTGGTATATTTTATGGCAACTGAGATTGCTTTTTGGTAGATTTTAACTCTTGGGAATTGCCAGTATTCGTAGTATTTGAACAATTTCCTATAAAAATGTCATATTTTTTTTTACGTTTTTGTCGTTTCCATGACTTTTTTGTAAATTAGCGTTAAATGTTTAACAAACATTATCGTAGCGAACTAATCGTACCATAGCATTATCAAATATACTAAAATAAGTATTTACCTAGTTACGTATAGTGTATATGGCTATATTAATAAAAATTACTGAAATATCTTTAAAAATCCAAACAAAAATATTCTGAAAATTGCTAAACTCATTGTACCTATTCGTAATTATGAAGAAACTTATAATATAGTAGCACACCTTCAAATTTTTAAAAATATAAGGTTTCCTTTTTTTCCTTTTGAGGTACGGAACCCTAAAAAGAACGTACATTTTTCATATACCAGCTTCCAAGTTTTATTGAGATTATTTAAGAGATTTTTTAAATTCATCTGACAGACTACATTTTTTTTACTATTGAAAACCTGATCGTCAAACAGGTGCTGCTATAATTCCATATTCATAATAATAAGTACAATGAGTTCTTTTCGGTTAAGTACGTTCATTTAACTTAACATAAAAACACTCTAAATATGCGCGTTCGCTAAAAATCTCATTTAAAGTCACGAAAATCATAACACAAATAAAAAAGGTCTTCCATAATACACTTCATTATCGTATACATTTTATTGCTATGGTATATTCCATTACGGCGCACGCTTTTTGCACTGCCTTCTAGTATTTTTAACTTAAACATTTTATTATAGGCCGAATCAAACTTTTAGGCGGCTGTGAAGTTAGCTACAAGCTGCGTGAAATCCAACTAGGTGTCCAAAATCTATATGGGTTTTGCGCATGTAGCTAATATTACAGCCGCCAAGAAGTTTGAATCGGCCTATGGTATAAGGACAAGTGAAATATAAGATTACACCAGCTTTCACATATATTCACGCAACGTTCAAGATTGCCACAGACACAGAAACACTCCTAACTTCACCTTCATCTCGAAACGCCTCATTTTGATGCCTGAATCGGGATTGAATGATACCTTGTGTTGAAAAGTACAAGGTCTTTGGGGTTGAACAAAGAATCAAAAAATAGCGATATCTCTTTTTTAAATTACGACTAAGATTTGAGATATCAAGAGAGAGAGAGAGAGAGATCGCAAGATTTTTTGGTATCTTTTTAATCGGGAAATTAAATTGTTATTGCCTAAAATAATTGTACAGAAAATACACACACAGCAAAGTACTGCACTCACACTGCCAAACACCGATATAACGAATTTTGCTAATTATATTATAAAAATATACTTCATATCTATTATTTAACTGAATTTTTTCGTCGGCTATCAAACAACATTGTGCTAGTAAATTGCACAATTTGGCATTGTCGTTTGTCACTTTTAAACTTTGACATCTGTCACTTTGACACCTGTCAAAATAAAAATGGTTGCCTAATTTCTACTTGAGCAGTGTTCTTGCTACTCGAAAAATATATTTACTAATAGATTAATAATTTTGTTATTTAATACAGGCATTATGTAGGATCTATGATGAAAACACAGAGTAAAGAGCCCACGGCGGCCAGACCTTCATTATGTTATAAAAGCTGAAAGTTTCGTCTCCAACACAATTAAGAACGACCCAGAACTATAGTGTGTTGCTTTTTTGACACTTTTACTCAAACATAGCTAGTAAGTTTTGTATTGATACAGAATGTACTTTATCTAGACTGATTTAGCATTCCTGATGGTCCTAGAGGCCTATATTATACTTACATTCGAGATAGAACCATTGACTTACTACGTGCTAGAGGTGTCACAAGGCTCTATTTAAAACACCATTCAATTTTTACCATTCTGTCAACTTCTCAGACCAAATAAAAAAATTAAGACAGAACGTCGTGAACAGACAAATTAGGCCGGTTTTTTTTATAAATGTGGTGAGTGCGTCGGTGTTGCGTTGCCATAGTTCGACTGACGAGCCAAGGCGAAGTTTCATTGTACGTGTTTATGTGTGTAATTGTGTCTGTACACGGTGAGGCGTAGTTTTGCCGGCCTCACTTGTTTGTTCACAACATTCTGTCTTAATTTTTTAATTTGGTCCGAGGTCAAGTTAACCATACTTATTTAAAAAAAATGTTATAAACTTTTTGTTGAATTGATTTTTTATCTTGGGTGCTAAAGCCATGTTTATTTAATATTAATAAAAGGATCCTGGTCTTTACGTTTTTATTGGGGCGTGTAAAAGCAGCAAATGTAGTAATACAATTATAGGTAAAAAAAAATTGGTATAAAAGCCGTTCGTAGACTTTGATTGTATGATAAAAAACAGTCATTATTTTAAAAAATTCCGAATCACGCGTAACACAGTTGTGTAAAAAATACCAATGAAAAAAATATTTAGTCTTTGTGCTCAAATATTTGAGACACCATAATGTTCTGTGCCACCTCTAGTACTTAGTATGTAATTCGATGGATAAACCCAAATACGACCTTCTAAACTGCTTTTTGGCAAAAAAGAAACAAAACTACTTATGTATTTTTTTCTTTTATATTTTTTTTCTTAGAAAATCTGCGTTTTTGCAATGTACGCTATTAAATATGCATACATTATTGTATATTTTTTTTAAGTGTCCATATATTTTTTTCTTACGAATTCCATTCATTAAATGGACTAGTACTGCATTTAATTAAATGAAATTATTTCATTAATTCCATAATTGATTGTAAAAAGATAGAACAAGTTTATTTTTTTTATTATTTTAAGTCATTTTTTTAATACAACTTCAGAAAATGACTGCTACGTGATGATTAACTTTTAATTAGTGATATTTAAAGTATAAAAAATAAGATAAATAAGTATTAATAATAATCTTAAAAACTAACCAAAATTTTAGCGCGAATAAAATAATTATAATAATAATATTATTATGTATTGGTCTCAATTATGTCAAAGAATGTATTTATTATTTCATTATAAATGTGTGCTGTTCCAATTTTATAATAATAATGCCTAATATAACGTGCTTATAACTTATAATTATATGACTTACTATTAAATAATAACTTTTATAACTATTATTATATAAAAATTGTAATTTATACATGAGTACGTATGAGTAAATTTCTTCTGTAGTTACACATTGGCGTCAAGATTTTTGGACAGTTTGAGCGGGAAAATTGTATCTATCCTCGTCTCGCATATTGAAAAGAATAGAGAGAAAGCGATAATGTATTTCTGTCAAATTAAAAAAATGTCACGAAAATCGACGCTGCTGTGAATTCTGTATTACTAAACGAATCCAATGTAATAGTGATTAATAAAAAAGTAATTATATGACGCTATTAATAAAGTATGTGTACTTTAATGTATTTCTTATGTATTATTATTTAAAGTGAAAAGTTACATAATGTGACTGTGGTGCATAAAAGTATTAAGTTACTTAGAGCGGGTGCGAAAAATGGAAAATGAATTATAATGAATAAAAATATTATAGATAATGGATGAAAAAAAGGTAATATTTGTAAATAAATAATTTTCATAGGTGTTCATAAATTTTCCGTGCGATTATTTTTTACTTGTCTCTATCCTGAATAATTAATTATTCAAGCTATTTTTAAGGAGTTTTTTTTATAGACGTAGGACATATTCTAGGATATTAATGTACTCATCATTATGGCCAACTTTTACTGTGGAATCTACCCAGAAATCAGTAAAAATGTCTTCCGTACAAGATGTCCATTGCTTTTTCACTGCAAATTTTCGTTATTGCGTTTCTCGGTTTGCTTCTATAATAATAAGTTGAATAATGATCAGTACAATTATATTGTAAAATACGTTCCTCCGTAATCTAGAAATATATTATTATTATTATGATTGCACGATAGAAATTTTCATTCATGAATCTAATATTAAGCCCCCGATCGACGTACAAAATAAAACCGCGGTTTCAAAGTTTTCTCTGTGGTTATACCGTTATTCATATTCATTTTATTCATAAAAAATATTACATGTCAAATATTGTTTGTTTTTAACACAAAAACAATTACATTCAAAATTATAGAATAACATACACATCGATAAATAATTTAAATTAAAAATGTCAACAGTCAAATTATAATAAATTAATTAATTATGTAACGGTAATAAACTAAAATTAAAACAAGTCTTTAAAAATAAAATACAACTGAAATTACATCATTGTAAAAATAATAAACATTTGATAAAAACAATATATAAACGTTTATTGTATACATTTAAGCATGTCAAAATCATAAAATGTCTCGATAAGCCAGCGTTTTAGGCGGGCTTTGAAAGAAATTAAGCTAGGTGCGTCAGTAACACTATCTGGCAACAAATTATAGACCTTTGGTCCCATAACATGTGTAATCTTTGTGGACTTTTCCAGTGTGTCAGTTATCCCGTCATACCATAGATAAAACTTTAAATCCGCGGTTTTATTTTGTACGTTGATCAGGGGCTTTAGGCTCTCTCTTTTTCATTCCTATCACTTCGTCTTTCACAATATATCGTGAGTTTGAGTATTTGTAAATGTATGATTTCATTTGAAAGGTTTTCGCACCCGTATGTGTACAATTTTATTTATTTCAAAAGTGGTTTAGCATTAGCTTTTAGAGTATAGGTTACCATACGAGTAGGAGTAACAAATATACAACTAATTATTAATCTGTAGTCTCATACATACAACTGAATGTACATAGTTTTTTTTTTAGAAATATAATTTTGTGAACGTGATTATTTCTTTGTTTTCTTTCTTTCCTTTACATTTTATTGTTTTATTTTTATTTATTGTTTTTGTATCTGATTTAGTTTTGATTGTACTTTGAACGTTCGTTACAAATAAGAACATTTTTGATTCTATTCTTCGATTGAGTTCTTTTGTGCGATACTTTCGTCTATTATGAAAATATAACGTTTTTTTAGGGTTCCTTACCCAAAGGGAAAAACGGGACCCTACTACTACTAAGACTTCGATGTCCGTCTGTCTGTCTGTCTGTCACCGGGCTGTATCTCATGAACCATGATAGCTAGGCAGCTGAAATTTTCACAGATGATGTATTTCTGTTGCCGCTATAACAACAAATACTAAAAACAAGATAAAATAAACATTTAAGGGGTCCCATACAACTAACCTGAATTTATAGACGTTTTTCGCTCTATATTAACACTTTCACTGCTGAGGTACTTTTTTTAAGGTGCCTGCTAATTCTAAAACGCACACGCAAGGCGCGGGAAGACGCTACCGCACACGCCTGGTGTGTGTAGTAGCCGCGGGGCGTGAGAATCGAAAACACAGACGTGTGTGTTTTCAGCAGTGAAAGGGTTAATAATAGCATCAGGTAGATGCTTGAAATTTTCACAGAATATTTTGTTTTATATCCACATCAATAATAAATAATAAAATGAAAATAAAATAAATATTTAAGGAGGGCTCCCATACAGTACGGAACCCTCCGTGCGCGAGTCCGACTCGTACTTGGCCGATTATTTTTAAATTATATAAAGCTCTTAATTTAATTTCATCAAAATAAATTGAACAAGAATTGTTTAAAGAAAGCGAAATTAACGGGTATTTTTTTCTTTAAACATATTTTTTTATTTATATTTAAAAAAAACTGAACATTATTCTCAGTTCTTATAAAAATACATACATATGCAAATAAAGACTAATAAGTATGTCAGTGGCTAGTAAAAATGAATCTAATGGTCGTTTATTAATTCATTTATTTAAATTTTTTAATAAAATTTGTCGTATGATGTCTGCAATAGTTAAAACTTCACAAACAATCAAAAATATGTCAAAAAGGCTAGAGGTTTTTAATAATATTATACCATTAGTCTTTTGACTAAGAAATGTAGAATAATATTATAATAATAATAGCTGTAGTAATATAATACTAATCATTTGTATATTACGCAAGACATTGTAGCTGAAGGCAGGTAATCGAGTAGTTGTCTAGTTATTATTATTACGTTGTTATAATAATAATAATAAATAAATAATAAGATCGTCTGAATCAACGTAATTTTTACTCCCAATGCTGTTTATAAATTATAGCTTATGTGTAAGTGTATTATATGACTGTCAATAAATGAGTTAAATGTAATTGTTTTTTAATAATAAAACCATCAGAAAGATTAAAAACTGACTCCAGCCGGGCTAGCATACGATCTATCTATTCTACCAGCCGTAGGACTTCCACTGCTGGACATAGGCCTCACCCATGGATTTCCAGTAAGGCCGGTTGGAAGCGACCTGCATCCAGCGCGTTCCTGCGATTTTTATTATATCGTCAGTCCACCTCGGCGGACGTCCTACATACAACGCATTTAGGATATCTTCTTCTTCTTTTCAGCCATAGGACGTCCACTGTTGGACATGGGCCTCCCCTAAAGATCTCCAATAAGACCGGTTGGTAGCGGTTTGAATCCAGCGCGATCCTGCGGTCTTAATGAGGTCGTCCGTCCACCTTGTAGGTGGACGTCCTACGCTGCGCTTGCCGGTACGTGGTCTCTACTCGAGGACTTTTCGACCCCATCGGTCATCAGTCCTCCGCGCTATGTGCCCTGCCCATTGCCACTTCAACCTGCCAATCCGCTGGGCTATGTCGGTAACCTTGGTTCTTCTAGGGATCTCCTCATTTCTGATTCGATCTCGCAGAGAAACTCCGAGCATAGCCCTCTCCATGGCTCGATGGGCTACTTGAAGCTTACTAATAAGGCCCATAGTGAGAGACCACGTTTCTGTGCCATAAGCCATCACTGGCAACACACACTGGTCAAAAACTTTCGACTTGAGGCACTGAGGTATGTCGGACGAGAAGACGTTACGCAATTTGCCGAACGCTGCCCAGCCGAGTTGGATTCGGCGATTGGACTCTTTCTTGAAGTCGGACCTACCTAATTGGACTACTTGTCCTAGGTAGACGTACGAGTCAACGACTTCAAGAACCGAGTTCCCAACTGAAATAGGGGTGGGTACAACATGGAAATTACACATGACCTTTGTCTTGTCCATGTTCATTTTAAGACCCACCGGTTGAGAGACTCGATTTAGGCCTTCGAGCATCGTACTGAGTTCCTCCATCGACTTTGCCATGACCACGATATCGTCGACAAACCGAAGGTAAGTGAGGTATTCGCCATTGATGTTGATGCCGAATCCTTTCCATTCCAGGAGCTTAAAGGCGTTCTCCAGAGTAGCAGTAAACAGTTTCGGAGATATTACATCTCCCTGTCTTACGCCTCTCTTCAAAGGAATCGCCTTGGAGCTCTCTTCCTGTACTCGGACCGACATAGTGGCGTTTTTATACAAACACTTCAACACTTCGATATACCGATAGTCAATACGGCATCGTTGAAGAGACTCAAGCACAGCCCATGTCTCGACCGAATCAAAGGCTTTCTCATAGTCCACAAACGCAAAGTGGCTGGTTTTACTCCTCGGTCTTCTGTATAACCTGCCGCAGCGTATGTATGTGGTCCATGGTACTAAAGCCTTTTCGGAAACCGGCTTGTTCGGAAGGCTGGAAGTCATCAAGCCTGCGTTTGAGACGATTCGTAATGACTCTTGAAAACAACTTATAAACATGGCTCAGAAGCGAGATGGGTCTGTAATTCTTCAATAAGGTATTGTCACCGTTTTTAAAGAATAGCACCACCACGCTTCTGTTCCATGCTTCTGGCGTTACGCCCTTGAGGTGTTGAAAAGCTTCTGAAGGACTTGTAAGTACCGCTTTCAGAAGCTCTGAAGTGATTCCGTCGTCACCCGGCGCCTTGTTGTTCTTAATCATTAGCATATACGAACCACGAAATAATTCTATCGACATGTTAGAACGAGACAGAATTATGGTGAAGTATAAATATATCACTATTTCACACGTCGACAAAACTTCGTGGCCGTAGTGCCAGCCACCCGGTCTATGCGAACTTACTTTTTAACAGATTCTACGACTGAAGTTATCCGAGGTCAAGAACATTCACACACCAGCGCGGCTAGCATACGCACCACGACAATTTTTTCGACGTATCAATAAATATTTTTCGCACAAAATGGTAAAACCGCCTGCCCTTGTGTACAAAATTCGAATATTTCGCTCGAATTGTTTACATTATTGTTGATTTTTCAAAAACGGCTTGGCCTATTCTAAAAAAATTTTAATGGGTCCACCTCGGGAGTATACCCTTTCGAACTAAAAAAGAATTTTTCGATTCGTTCACAATTGGCGAAATTGTCAATAAACATACACAAAAAAATACATACGGATGAACATAGAACCTTCTCCTTTTTGGAAGTCGGTTTAAAAGAGGTAAAGTTATGGTGAGAGGTATACATCTGTCAGATTTTCACACAATAAATTTTTAACGTGGTGCGTATAACATAATGCCAGCCACAGATATCTGTGATGCTAGCCATGCAGGACGAACGATTACGATTTTACTTATAAAACTTACCTATTATAAACAGGAAATAATTAAAACTACAATTGAAAAAAAGGCTTTTTTATTTAAAAATAAGAGGAAAATAAAATTACACAGAACAAACATCGCGCAACATTTATATAAATAATAAAACTATGTCCACATAAAAATTATGCGTTAACAATCTTAGTATACGAGTACAAATACATCTATATTATTTTGTCATGTATAGGTATTACATAATTTAATTAGAACCTATAGTAGAATGCTACAAATTATTTAACGTTATTAAGGCTTTTCCTGATGTTGTCGTAGTTGGACGAGTTTTTAAAAGGTTCACAATAAAAAACAAAACAAAAATATCTATTATGTTATCTAGATCTCTAGACATATTTCGTTGAAAACGAAAAATATAAGTAAATAAATATAGGTAACATTTGTAGCATTTTTTACACAGTAATATATAATTTTGTCAGTCACTCACTAACACAAAATTTCAACGCGTAAGTACTTAAATATTAGGTCTGCACTTACAGGTATACTTAGATAGTTCAAGACCTAAGGGTCAATCAAATTCAGAGTGATGACAATTCGGTCACAAGTGAGCACAACATCCCAACACTAAAGACATCAAACATATTATAACGAATGAAAAATCTCTACGCTTGGTTTTTAGTCTCGCCTCATCTATCATAGGCACAAGTGGTAACGATTTGATGTCCGTGGGTACATAACAAACTTTATTTTGAGCGCTCTCTGTAAATTTAACACTTTCACTGTCCCAGTACAAAGTTATAATCTGTATTCATACGTCCACCTACAATCTCGTTCTAGCTGGAAAAAACTGGCAACATTTAAGAGAGGCTCCTATAAAATTTTTGGTAACCTTGTTACTTAGCCATACGTCCATGAGACATTTTTGTTTTTGTTCATACGTCCAGTCAAATAAAAATCATCAATTTTACCTTTAAATTGTGACTCCAACTAGAGTCGTGGACGTAAGCCTTGGGTACAGGTATGACTCCTTTTGGAGTCATTGGACAGAGAACGTGTTAAAGACTCTTGGATATTGTATGTATTGTATCTATAAATAAATTAAGCGTGATCAATCACTTAGTAATAGTGATCAAGTCACTTAGGACTAGAGTCCTAAATGACTTGATCACTATTCGATCTCGTAACGGCAACTCGGATGAATGACCGAATAATCACAGATTTGGCCGATCAATGATCGAATCATCACTCTGAATTCGCCCTAACTCAGGTGGTCATTTAAAATTATGGCCAGGATTCCTATACTAGAATAGTAAAAATTTGAAAGCTCTAAGCGCGTGTTTAAATAGACGAGTAATTATTGCACGTGTTTAGATAATACAGATCACAATTGTGCGGTGAGCACATTACAATTAAAATAAATATTCGAGTCAATTCCTTTGGTGTAAGTTTTTGTGCGGCGATCACATTTATTGTTATTATGGAATAATTACATGTAATAGTATACAAGTACTATGGAGAATGATGACTTACTGTAATACGGATCGAACTTCACAAATCTGGGTAAGTTCGTTCGATCATCAATTATACTTTCGATCTTCATGCCTCAAAAATAATGTAATATTATTTTTTAGATTATTTAAATATTGTGATCAACGCACAAAAATTACATGGTAACATTAAAAAAAAAACAAAGGATAGGTACTGGTAACTTTAGTTTTCAAAGTTCACTGTATTGTCGTTTGGGTATAATGAGGTAGTAAAAGAACCTCCTTATTAAAGTGAGCTAACGTCACAAGCTTTTTTATTGAAAGTTTAAAGACTGGCTTTTGTGGTGGGCTCTAGCGATATCTAAAAACTAAGTCACTAATTAGGTATGCCGATAAGAAAGCGGGGGCAGTTTCAAAAATTGGATCTCAAAATTTAGCAATTTCAGAACCTCTAATTCTTATAACTATTATTATATAACATTTTATAATTATAAAAAGCCTAAAAATTGTATATAATATTTATTATGTATAGCTGGTTATACGGTTGTACTTAGAGAAAAGATTTATTACGTTGTATATATTTTAATAAATAATTTAAGTAGATTTTAAGTTTGAATGTTGTTTGTGCAGTAAAGCGCTCCTGTGGGGTGATCACAGCATCCTTAGGTTTTTGTCGGTGTAAGGTGATGTAAAGTAAGTCCTGTAACAGTAACAGAAGCACTGCTTAAATATAAAATTAATAACATTACAGACAAAGAACAACAACAAAATTATAGACAACAACAACGCGCTTAAAAATGGCATGCTGTTTTATCACATAAAATAATACGGCTGAAATGATGCATATCACTTAAAATAAGTACAACAGTCAAAATGTTATAATGCAAAAAGTAGGTACCTAGTTAAAATATGGAATTGCCTTTATTAACTACAACAAAATACAACATTACTATATATGCTAAAACTATCTACACTACTACTCGTACTACATAAATCCTCAATAGATCATCCACAGTCCCTTGAAGGTCTAAAGATGGGAAGTGTAGAAAAGAAATGTGAAATCAGAAATTACTCAGCATATTACACTAGCATACAATACAATATTTCTAACATCTAGCATGCACACATTATTATTTTAATTACCCACTAAAAATTACATGCACCTTTAAAATTAAATGAAAAAATAATTACAGCCAATATTGTAAACGCAGCAGTGTGAAACTAATCCTTAAGGATTTACGAAAAGGGGTCACATAATTTTCGTTTTATATAAATGAGCCGTGTTATAAAAATGTTGTTAAGATAAATCACAGTTTAACTGAAAAACAAAAAATATATGATATACTTTACTGTAAGTATATTAGAGTTATAGTATCTTACTGGTGTATTTGGAATACTGTATTTTTATTTCAACGCCCTCTTCAAAAAAGGTACCTAATTATTTTAGACGCTTTCTCTTGCTTTCATTTTTTATTACACGGACCACATCAAATAGTGCAAGAAGGAATAATCAATAAATGATTATTTACTTAGTAGTTATTAACAATGCAGCCACTAACAACAACAAACAACAAAGACACTCGTACAATAGTAAAAAAAAATATATCGTGCTCCACAAAATAAATCGTAAAGCTATATAAAAGACGACTACAAACTTTAACAGTTATAAAGAACCTGAGTGGAAATGGCTTGTTTTTTTGTATTTTTTATATTTTTCTTGCAGTCTTCTCGCTTAGCTTGACTATTCGCTTAACACTGGGAGCATGGATCTAGAAAATAATGATATATATTATGTTAGTTACAATATTATGTATATATATCCGCACCAAAAATAAATAATAATAAGTCGATTTTGATGTACCATTTTCTAAATTAAAGCAATTAATTAACTTAATTGAAGAAAAATTATATTCAGCGATGTTCGGGCCCAACTGACTTACTATAAAGTACCTATTGTACTCTCAATAAATTATTAATAAATTTTAGTTACATTAATTCAATGAGTGACAACAAAATCGAAACCAATATCCCGCTATGAGTTTTTTTTATAAGTAACAATAATTAATGAAATTACAAATTAATAGGTACTATCTGCGTGATAATTATGTATAATATACAGGGTTATTCCTAATCAAATAGCATCCTTTTAGGGACTTATTCTGTACATCAAAACCAACAACTTTTCTGCGACTTTTGTCATAACTTGAAAAAAAATTGTTGTTCCATAGAAAAATATCGTTCGCCCGCGATAAATATATAGAACAGCTGTTTTTTTTTAGTTTTGACAAAAGTCGCGGATAAAAATTTGTTAGTTTTGATGTACAGAATAAAAGGATGCTAATTAATATAAATAATCCTGTATATGTTATGTGTTGTATGGTAATGTTACGTTGTGATAAAATAGCGGTTAGTTATTACATAGATATCATTTTATTATGAGTCTTGTGTGGATGATAATGTTTTTAAAAAGCTCGAGCGCAACGAGTAAATATTTTTGTTAGAATTTATAATGATGGCAATTTTAAAAATCTTTTTGGTTAAAAAATGGGTGCGTCCTTTATAAAAGTCAATTATGAGAAATATGCAGGGTATTTGTGGGCTAAATAAATACTCGTAGTTTAGACCGGAAATAAGTAAGTAAATAGTTTATTTTGGTTTAGCGCGCTTAGAAACTTTTCAAACACCCCCAAAAGTAAATTAAATAAATGCATGATAAGTTGGTCGAATTAATATGACAAATTTTATAATATATAAATGTACATAATAAAATATGTTTTAAGTTTCTGATTTGGAAAATACAAAAAAATAATTCATCATAAATAATAAAATAGTACTTCGTTTCAATTATAAGTTAATCACTGATATTTCGTAGTAATATTAAGATTTTTACTAAAATAAATCTGGTCAAACGTTATTACTTATTATATTTATTTTATACATTACACATAATAATTCATTTTTCATGTAAAATTGAAACAAAGTTTATTTGTAATTGTGGTCATGGTGAACTATATTTCCACAGGGCAAAACCGACTTTACGAAAAACTCTAAACTAGCGATCCGCCCGATACGAAATCAAATTATAAAAAAATCCGAATACACCGAAATTCATTCCAAGGTAACAACTATAAAGAAATACACAGCGGATGGGAAGTTAAGCGCAGAACGCTGCACAAAAGGCAAAATATAGGTATGTGCGGGAGCCAGAGAGACGAGACGACGGGGCACATCCGCCCGCCAACCTCATGCCTCCCGTGCGCTCCCTACGCCCGTGCTCACCACTACGACACTTGCGTCGGCATTGTGCACACATGCGCAATAATTAGCGAATCACGGCGAAGTGTCATATGCGGTTAACTTCCCATCCGCCGACTTGTGTGGCGCGGATTATATATACTTAATGAGGTTGCCTAGAAGATATTAAACAAGTGTAGGTAAGTGATAAACCCGCCAGTTATTAGACTAGTTATAGGTACATATTATGCATTAACTTTATAGCAAGTTTCAACTTTATGTAACTATGACTTATTCTATATTCTGAATAAAATTTTTCATCAGTATAAGTCAAATCAAAGTTCTTGGCGGGTGTGAAGTTGGCTACGGAAAAACCAATCCTGACTGAAGCTCACTTAACAGCTGTGCGAGGATTGGGTTTCGCTCATCTTGTATACGTATTAGTTATAGGCCGCGCCAAACAAGTTGGCGGATGTGAAGTTAGCTACAAGCTGCGCAATATCCAATCCTGACTGAAGCTCACATAAAGCCGCACGTTGATTGGCTATTGCGCAGCTTGTAGCTAACTTCACATCCGCCAACTTGTGTGGCGCGGCCTATAACTAATATCACAGCCGCCAAAAAGTTTGATTCGGCCTATAATGTCCCTTCTTTTGATTAGACGGTATTACCCTGTAGACGATATTTTCCACCAAAACCTTCAAAAATAAAAGAATTACTACCTACCTTCCATTTCCAAAGCTATGGGAATGGGACCTTGGCAGCAGGAAATAAATGCAATACGAATAAGCTTTATAAAGTAGCAAATAAGGCGTAAATACAATGCGATGAAGCAGTTAGCGAATTGAGTATCAAAACTTTGAAATCAAAATACTTAGAACCCTTTTTTCTCATGGTAATACTACATTAAAGTTAAGTAAACATTTCAGAGTGTAGGAATGTGGCAAATAATAGAAAATTATTGTTGTTGTGGCATTTTTCTACTGCTATTTTTAGTTGCAGGGCCACCAGAGACCAAACATAAGCCATGTGTGAGGAGAAATCCGCTAGAAATTCGCCTCGCTAAGTTTATTTTCGCACGTGACAAATTAGAAAAAAATGTTGCCACCTCAAATATTTTTGTTTCCCAAATTTCAATAAGTAATTTAAATATAATTAGTAGAATTTTGAGATCATCAGTTAACACTTTTAATAAATAACAAATTAACGCATAAAACAATAGATACTCAATTCGCTCATGCTGTAATTTTGCTGGAATTGTAGTATTAGTAGCTAAGGTTAAAAGCTAATTTCTACAGATGTGTGTGTCTGTGTTAAATTATATTATTGGTCTTTGCCAGAGCTTGCAACTGGGGCAAATTACCATCTATGAAAAAAAAAACGCCGCACAAGGAACGGTGTCACCGATATATTATTTTTTTCATAGAAAAAATCAAAGCTTTCTGACAGCTCGAAACTTTTAAACTTGAATATAGGTTTCTTTTTTATTTATTTCGAAATGTGGCTGTCTTTGTAGGTATATGAGATATTAAGAATAAGAAAAATAAATATCTAGATTTTTTACTTTTGCTAGGTAATTTAGAGCTGTCAAATACTCTTTAAAATTATCATTACAAAAAATCTCACTTCTGTAATAATAATTTATCCAATTTGTAATGAGACTGTTGTCTCTTGGTTGTTTATTACATTTTTTTTACAAAAACTACCTGAATGGCTTTATAGTTGTCAGCTCCAGCAGAAGAAATATTTCCGTGGATAATATTAAGTTTTGGCGGGAACCTCTTCTTCTTAATTTTTTATTAGGTTTTTGTAAAATGTATTATTAAAGTATTTATCTAAAAAAAATTGAATGTGTTCTCTCCAAAACCCATCTAAGTTTTCCAGGCGTTTGCAATCATGTCTTTAGTTGATGTAAAGACAGATCTTTAGAACACTTGGATTTATTTTGACTATTAGGTACTGCTTAAAATACTTGGCACTAGATGTATGGAGCCAAAATTAAAGCAAAAAAAAGATTATGTATGGAGTTGCAAGCGAATGTATAAAAAATATTAGTTCTTATGAATACTAGTACCAACTGCATAATTTTCTTAGCACAGCGCGTGATCTGTTAATATGTATGTATAGATTTATATTAGTGTTTAACAATTTTGTGTAGGTCTACTAATAGACCACAAAACAAATATGTTTTTATCAAACAAATGGAATGGTATCACTCATAAATAATTAATCGTTCAATCCCTTAATTGCGGGATATATTTTTTGACTTTTTTCCATTGCTTATACAGGCTACCTGTACAGGGTTAGTTCTCATACTTTACACTATATTCTCAATGAAGTTTTCTTAGAAAATATTGTACCTATCTAATTGTGGTGTTTCTTAATTTTGTTGTTATTGTTTAATGTAAGTTAGTTGAAAAGTTTTAGAGAGGAGAGATACCCTACACACGCACGTGGCAGCGCTTGAGGTAATCTGTATCTAAGACCGTGTCCACGGTCGAGGCCATTTGAGTTTTTACTACGTTTTAGGGAATATTTTAATTAATTGATATATGTTTAATTTGATGTAGTGACAGTGTGAGTGATAAAACGAATAATGAGTTCTTACAGCTCCATATTATGGACCGTGGAGCGCGGACAGTTGCCCTGCACGCGCACGTGGCAGTGCTTGTGGCACTTGAGCAGGCAGTCGCGGCACTCGTAGCCCTGCTTGCCGAGCCGCCGCGCTATCGCCTTCGCGCACACCTCGCACACACACCCTCTGCAAAAGTACAACAAAATAATGGAACTATAGAGCAAAAACCCCTCGACAGCCAAAAAATTGAATCATTGAATAAAATCCCATCGACAACCAAAAAAATATAGCGAGACGAGCTTGACTCCCACTAGAGTGGATGGAACACCTCAGCTCTCTATTGAGAAAAGTGGAAGAGGAAAGGGACGCCTTTGCCCTTCAAAGGTACAATAAAGTATGAGAAGAGTACTAGACTGTTTAAGAGCTGCTACAGCTAAAAATTGGCATATCTAGGAAGTAGCCTCCTGTAGCCAGGAAAAGGGTTTGAGAGGTTTTGGTTGAGTGATTGATGGGCGATGCTGTATTGTAACAACCTTTTTTTAATAGTTCACTGCTTGGGCCATATCCACATTGTAGTCTTGTAGATAGCCGAGGCATTCACATTCAGCCAATTTATGAAAATTGAATCACTATAAAGTTATGAAAACGTCCGTTTCACAAATAATATAGAACCTGAACTCACCCGCTCAGATGCTTCGCAATGAAAGTGTGCTCATTGTAAATATGCAGCTTGACCCCCTTCCGCCGCCACCGCGAGCGCTGGGCAATGGTCAGAGGCACCAGGTAGTGCTTCTTGATTCCCGCCTCTATGGTCTCCAGAACCAGGGTAGAGGCCTCGTGGATGAACGTCCTCGCTGAGGCCGTACTGAACCCGGACACTTCGCTGAGAGAGGACCTTTGGTTGTCAATATTGTTGGACGGTGGGAGGTTTGTTGGAAGGTTGGTTGAAGTGAAGATAGTTATGGATATTCATTTTATTGGATGGTTGATTGGAATAACGTTGGTTGGAGCAAGTGGTAGAACAGGTAGTAAGATAGAAACATGATATGATCAATTGATAGATAGTTCAACAGAAAGTGGAGGACAGATAAAGAGATGATAAGATAGAAAAGTGGGAAAAAGTTCACGATAGGATAATGGTAAGATAAGAGTGTAGGAAAATATATACGAGGAAGTAATAAGATAAGGTGTGGTGTAAGATATTGAGACATGACAAGATATTGTGGTTGTGAGATATTTATAGAAGAGCAAAGAAAGTAAAGTGGTAAGATAGTGGCGGTAAAATAGTGTAAAAGTAGAAGATAATGGGGTAAAGATTAAATTTGCAATGTGCAAGGTGGTAGGTAAGTAGGTTCCAAGATGAAGTCAAAGATGGTTAGGTAGATAATAGAGGTGGAATAGGATAGGAGAATATTAAGATAGGTAAGAAAAAAAATTCAATAACATTTTGTAAAATTTGTCACATATAAATACGTGCAATAGAATAATGATAAGCAAACAGCATTGAGTAAATATCGCAAAAGCAATGGATTTCAAAAAGAAATAATATAAAAATAAAGCATAATCATTCGCGCATTAAGAGTATTTAAAATAGTTAAGAATGAAATACCGGTGTTACCAGATTGCAGAGTGCCATTATCCCCAGCGATTGTGAGTGTTGAGGGATGAAAAAAAGAAAAGTCCACCATTAGTGCTGATAAATTTTATTTTGTATTTTAGATGGCAAGACAGCATTATTTTTAAGTAAGCGTGAAGTTAGTTGAACTATTCCAAAATTACTGGTTATAAGCTCAAAACAATAATGTAGTCTTGCCATGCTATAAAAAACTCCCTAGTGTTTGTTAAATATAACTAGGTCACGCAAAACATGATCTGTTGATATTTAAATTATCTCGATGTTCGTGCGTGTCCAGTTACTATAAACAAACTTATGCTGTATAATGTACAATTAAGTGTGCAGAAGATATTTTTTTCATATAATTTTGCGTTCTATGAATTAAGTACATTCCTTGTACTTTTCACAGTGTGCTTATAAATAGTTTAATTTAAACACCCGACGCAAAGAGAGGGATATTATAAGTTTGAACGTCTGTATGTGTCTGTCCGTGGTACCGTAGGTCTGAAATTTGATTTGGATATGTTTTTATTTTATTTCAAAGCAGGTTTTGTAGCAATGGTTCTCAGATAATTATAGTCAAACCTATAAATAATATATTAAAATATTTGGGGACATTTTACACGGTCTCTGACCCCAAACTAAATTATGTTTCACCAAAAATAGGTTCAGCCGTTTAAAGTTATTTTTGTCCGCTGCGGTAGGAAACTTAACACGTTGGGTTTTTTTTTTTAAATTAACTAATCAAGTTTAATCTAATAGGAAACTGACCTCCTGGAAGTCCTGGATTCGTCTCCAGACTGCGCTGGCGATGCTCCGGCGGAGTAAACGTTCCTATTTGGAAGGGCTAAGACTTTATCTGAAAAAGATATGACAACATAACATTAACTATCAAAAGAAACTCATGAACTAGCAATGGTTCACCTCCCTGCTGAAAAGTGTAGCATTGTGACGGCAGACGCTCGTTCGAGTTAAGTTTAAATGTAGTATAACTTTGTAATTGTATAAGGAAAAATAAAAATAGTTTTATAGAGAAACTTATGTAATATATTGTGATCTTGCCCGTTAACGTTCCCCGTGACATCACACTATGCTTCACTTTTTAACCAACATCTAAACGGAGGAGGTTCTCGACTCGACGCATTTTTATGATTATTTTTTAATGGAAATGGTCTAACCCCAAAGTTGGTCCCATACAAATTTTATCGTATATAAAAAAACAACAATAAAAAATCTAAAAATGGCATACATCGATTAGAGCCAACTATTTGTATGTAGATTGCAATGATTGAAGTCAGTTGTTTTTTTTGTCGAAAAATAATTATTACTATCTAGGTACCGAGTTCCCACTGCGAAATTTTAACGCGCTTTCATGGACTAAAGAAAAGCACACTCAACGCGAGGATTAGGCTTTGTGCAGCTTGTAGTTAATTTCGCAGCCGACAAGATGGTTATTTCGCCCTATACTTTTTTTTTATTGTTTTTCAAAACACACTTTACAAATTATAGTTTACAATATAGGATACCAAAAAACCGACAGGTTTGTCTTGGTACCTCATTATGACTCACCCGCGATACAAAATTACTATTAATATTATTAAAAAAAAAATACTATTAAATTACTTAAGTAGGTAGTTTATGAGTTGAACCGTGTTTATCTACTATTAATAAAATAATAAAACTTACCATGGCTATTTCTCTCAGCACTAACGGAACGCATGTGGTGGTTCTCTGCTTCCGAGTCCGTGAGGTCCAGGGAAGCATTGCGAGCGCGAGACCGGCCCAATCTGGGGAAATAGATTTTTTGATAGCAACACTTTTTGGAAAACTGGGAGAAAAATGAGAAAAATAGCCTAGTTTAACTCCTAACAAAAATTAGGGGGAACAAGAGTTTTACAAGAGACTCCTTTATGTCTCTGTGATATCTACAGTAACTCCAAAATTATCTGTATTTTTTTAGAAAAGCTGCCCGGGAAGCATGGCAAAGGGACCGATTGTCTTTCCACCGTTAGAAGAGGAGATAAAGTATGGAATGACAATGACAACTGACATTTAAAGTGGATAAAATCGTTTTCTCCCTTTGCCGTGCTACCCGGGCTGATGTGACCGCAATAGTCGAAATAATCGGCCAAGAACGAGTAAGACTCGAGCACTCAGGGTTCCGTACTGTATAGGAGCCCCCCTTAAATATTTATTTTATTTAAATTTTATTACTTATTATTGAATCGTACATACGACTAAACATTCTATGAATATTTTAAGCATCTACCTTTTAACATTATTAATATCGAGCGAAAAACGGTTAAAAATTTAGGTTTGTTGTATGGTTGCCCCCCTTAAATATTAATTTTATTCTGTTTTTAGTATTTGTTGTTATACCGGCAACCAAAATACATCATCTGTGAAAAGGACATGTACTTTTTTGTATGGGGACTTTGGCTCAATGACGAGCTCTAAACTATAATAGGGAGAAAAATCAACTTAATTCGATGAGGCATAGTATTTTTTAATCGAACAGTCACTTAAACTGCAAACAATTTATTTTGCTTTGTGTTATTGCCATATTAACCGCCATTTAAGTCATCCACCATGTTGTGGATCATGGATGTAAGAAAGGAGTCAATCGGCAACAAGATTAAAAATCTGCAGATTTAAATGTCACGGTTGTCCAAAAAAGTACATACAAAAATACATCGAAGTCCATTATCGTAACCATGTCGAAAATAAAAAGAATCGAATTGTCGCAAACGCAAAGATATCACAATGCATTCGTACATTTAAAGCCGAATGAGATAAAACAACAGCAAACCGTAAATAGTATGACCGTTTCTATTTTCTTAGTTCGCAGAAAAATGAGGCGAAATTCTCCAATAACAAATATAATGCATGTAGTAGGATGATTTGATACCTACATTGTATTTTCGCAATCACTAAGATATCGTAGCTCATCTCATCAACAGTTATGCGTGTTTTCGCGCAATTCCTTAGATATTCGCGACAAAACTATTTATAAAATCATACTACGACACTCATATTTAGCATGAAGATCCTTTATCATTTTTAAATAATAATGCCTCACGATCGATAAAATAATATTAAAAAATCCCTGCGTTTAAATTCAATTACCAATCGAGTTAAAATTCCCCGTAATTCGGGTGATTTCCCACAAAGCGGCAACGCTGAAATTAACTTTTTCATTCTCTAGGTACACTAGATGGCGGAAAATTCAAATCATGGGTTGCTAGGCCTGCGATAATGATAAATGTTTTGCTTTTTTTCTAAAGCGTTTGGATTTTTTTCAGTATTTTTTCGTGATTCGTCATATTTTTGTCTATAAGATAAAAGCGAGCCAGGTATGGGCCAGGTTTGAGAACATCACCTTTCAGCGTTTTAGCTATAACGGTTTATGAGATACAGCCTGGTGACAGACAGACAGACGGACAGCGGAGTCTTAGTAATAGGGTCCTATTTTTACCCTTTGGGTACGGAACCCTAAAAACCGACTATTTAGGTTTTTTTTTGTTGTATGCCCCTCATTGACACTACCTGCTCATGATCGCAAAACGATTTTAAACTTACGATGAGTAGTTTAACTATAAATGGCAAAAAAACATTTTTAAGTCTAGTTCATAATACTACCTTCGTTTGATGGTTCCAAAGAAGTCCCTCCGTTTCTTCCTCGGCGCGGGTTCCGGCGGTGAGTTTTCGTTGCTCCCGTTGTTCACGTAGTCTCCTTGCTGGAAATTAATCAAAATTACTCATAAATTACACAAAATATAGTTTTTTAGTTCGTGTTACTCGTTGACCTGTCACGCATTTATAACGATTTTATTCTTAAAAAGTTTAAAATTTAAATTAGGAATCTATGTAGAAATTTATTTTTAAATTCAACTTGGAATCAAGAATTCATACAACATTATTATTTTACATATCCTAACAGTGCTCATTAAATAATAGTGTCACTTATATAAATCTTACATTACAATTAAAGTGCAGTCAAAGTGCGGAATAATATACAAACAAATACACATAATGTTAATATTAAAAAAATGTAAATAAAAACTCACACAAAACTAAACCGTACCTCTTTAGTGTCGCCATTTACTTTAGTTCCATTTTCCTTAATTCTGACAGTTTTACCGGGAGATTGATTCGGGCTGGCTGTTGTAGATTTTGCAATTTCGCTGCGTAAGCTTTCGTCAATATCCGTGGCGCTTTGGTCTTGCTGTTCGGATGTGTCGTTGTCAGTTGGCTCCGCGGCGCTTCGCTCCACTTCGATGAATTTTCCGGAGTCAGTTATTTCCACCTTGTGTCGGGAGTTTTTGTTAGTATGGCAACACTCACACGGGATTTCGGGAGCTATTTTACCAATGGGATAAATTATGACAAATGATTTCAGTGAGTGTGTACGTTCAGTTTTAAAAATATAGATAGATTTTGAATAGTGATTATAACTTGTAACAATATGTTTTTTAGTTATGTATATATTTTTGTTATATACATAAACAGACTTTATTATTAGTAAAATAGCCCCCAAAATGCATGCAAAGTACACAATATATACAATCAGGAATTTCTACAAATTCACTACTTCTCGTATGCAATCGTCAAATTCAAGACATTTCGAGAAAACAAAATCGAACAAAAAGAATTAATTAATTAAAAAACTCACCTTAATGGATTTTTTCGGCTCCTGAAAACGTCAGTTTAAACGTCAAAATCACACACACCAAGCAAAGGAAAAAACGTACACATACATAGGTCAAAATCACGGTATACGCCCAATCAAACTTGGCTGTGATGTTAGCTACAAGCTGCGGATAACCCAATCCTGTCTGAAGCTCACTTCACTTTAACTTAATATAACTTGTAGCTAATTTCACAGCCGCCAAAGATGTTTGATTCGGCTTATAGTCAATTATAATTTTAGTCTGGCAAACTTAACGCATTTGACAGCTGTCAAATTAAGGGACAATTTTACACTGGCAACTGTGGTATCTGAGTTGCTAGTCACTTTTGGGGAAAACTCCCTAACTTTACTCAAAACGCAGTACAAAAATATTTTACCCTCTGTACAGAGTGAATGATGAGAGTGGATTTGTTGGCAGCGTTGGCAGGACTCAGTTCTAGCTCACGAAGCGCAGACTCTGTCAGTTGTGTGTTTTCGTGACCTGAAATTTGTTAAAATGCATACATAAACGACTGCATCTATACATTCGTTTTACCCTTGAAAGTACTGTACAAGAATACTTTATTGATACAACAAAAAGTAACAAAATTACAGAATTTACTGTATCACATTCTCGCACGAACTATGCACAGAATTCAATTGTCAATCGCTTACATAGAACATATAACATGAAATTTAATAATTTAATTGACATTTTTATACCAAAAAAGAGAGATTTAAAAAAGAGGTGTATCAAGTATTATATGACACAGTTAATGCATAAATTTATATATTTAAGTACATATTTTATTTAATATAAACTAAATATAATAAATTATATAGTACCTACATATATGTTTAAATAAATATATAATTACGTAAATATCACACACACACACACACAGACACACACAAAAATTGACAGCGCAACTATATAATAAGTACTCGTATTAAGTATGCTGTGAAACTGCAAAAAAAAAATGTTTGGTAACATAGTATAAATCAGTTATTGGCCTTAAGTTTAGTTTTAAGTTAATTTATGTTTTATAAGGGCTGTTGATTTTAATAAATAAAAAAAATAAAAAATAATAAAAATAAGAAACAAAGTCAGAAGAGAGGCACAAAATGACTAGACAAAGAGATGCAATCATATCTACTCGTATTCCTTTTTAACGGGCAAAAATGTCTTTGTTAACTACAACAAAATACAATAGGCACTACTTTATATGCTAAAACTACCTACACCACTACTACACAAAAAGCATTGGATCATCCACAGACACTTGAAGGTCTAAAGATAATCCAAATGCTCATGCCCACTGCCAGTCGGCAGCGTGCCCAGCATGCTGGCAGCATTGCCACGCTGAATGGCAATGCTTATGCGTTGAGCCAAATAAACACCAGACTACTTACGAGTGGTCTGGTTGTTAATATTTAATCGTGACAGGACGAAACCTTAGCCCGGGAAATGGGCACAAAAAATGCAACTATACTTTCTAAACGTTCTATTTTGGTAGGTATGACGTTGTCATGAATTCATGATGGTGTACAACAATACTCCGGAGTCAGTAAGCTGGGGCCCTTAGTGTTTGATGGGGATACCCGCTTGAATTTATGAAAAAAAAGTATTATATATTTTTAAAACAAACTTTTACTGAAGGTGCTCGCAAAGACTAATCAAACGAGCCGCTACTCGATAGGGTTGCGTCGTTTCATTACAGAGTTCCTATGACCACCTTCCAGCTCCATCATCAGACCCTCGTTACCATTGAAAGACATACTACTCGCCAAGACCATTCAAATTAACCCAAACTCGATGAGGTTGTGTCGTTTCATTGCCAAGTTCCTTTGGCCACCTTCCAGCTCCATCATCAGATCAGCACCATGTTATCATAATATTGTATTGTCACGCGATTTACACATGTATGAAAAATTTCAGCTCAATCGGTAACCGGGCAGTGGAACAAATTTAACTTGCAAGATTTGATTACAGACCGACAGACAGACAACGGGACAGGTGAAATTTCACTATGGAAACTAACGTGGTTTTCGTACATTTTAACTAAGTAAAACACAGGTATTACTCACGTTAGATTTTTAGTCTACTATAGTTTCGATCGCATTTGGCGATCTTTCTCAAGGTCGAAGTACTAGCACGCGGGCTCGTCTCGCATAGCATTGAGTGCTATGCGAGACGAGCCCGCGTAATCAAACGTGAGTAACACCTGTGTTTTACTTAGTTAAAAGGGACAGGTGAAAGTAAATAAATGATTGATAAACTATTTCTGTAGTCCCCGGTTCTATTGAGAGTTTAGCCATGTCCGAGGCCTTCAGGCGGCTTGAAAACTGACACTGACACTCTCTGGATAGCCATCCGGCCTAAACTAACTTCCTCACCATTCTGTTTGTACTCATTCTGATTCTGGTTTTAGTGGTGGTGGTGAGGTGGCCCAGAGGAGACAGCGTGCGAAGGCTCTCCTTGATCTTCACCTGACGGGAGCCCAGCTGACACCAGGGCTAGCCACCCAGCCTGTACCAACTCACCATTCTGTTTGAAGATGGTTTTCGTGGTGGTGGTGAGATGGCCCTGAGGAGACAGCGTGCGGAGGCTCTCCTTGATCTTCACGGGACGGGAACCCAGCTGACACCAGGGCTAGCCACCCGACCTGTACGAACTCACCATTCTGTTTGAAGATGGTTTTGGTGGTGGTGGTGAGAAGGCCCTGAGGAGACAGCGTGCGGAGACTCTCCTTGATATTCACCTGACGGGAGCCCAGCTGACACCAGGGCTAGCCACACGGCCTGTACGAACTCACCATTCTGTTTGAAGATGGTTTTGGTGGTGGTGGTGAGATGGCCCCGAGGAGACAACGTACGGAGGCTCTCCTTGATATTCACCTGACGGGAGCCCAGCTGACACCAGGGCTAGCCACACGGCCTGTACGAACTCACCATTCTGTTTGAAGATGGTTTTGGTGGTGGTGGTGAGATGGCCCCGAGGAGACAACTTACGGAGGCTCTCCTTGATATTCACCTGACGGGAGCCCAGCTGACACCAGGGCTAGCCACACGGCCTGTACGAACTCACCATTCTGTTTGAAGATGGTTTTGGTGGTGGTGGTGAGATGGCCCCGAGGAGACAACGTACGGAGGCTCTCCTTGATATTCACCTGACGGGAGCCCAGCTGACACCAGGGCTAGCCACACGGCCTGTACGAACTCACCATTCTGTTTGAAGATGGTTTTGGTGGTGGTGGTGAGATGGCCCCGAGGAGACAACGTACGGAGGCTCTCCTTGATATTCACCTGACGGGAGCCCAGCTGACACCAGGGCTAGCCACACGGCCTGTACGAACTCACCATTCTGTTTGAAGATGGTTTTGGTGGTGGTGGTGAGATGGCCCCGAGGAGACAACGTACGGAGGCTCTCCTTGATATTCACCTGACGGGAGCCCAGCTGACACCAGGGCTAGCCACACGGCCTGTACGAACTCACCATTCTGTTTGAAGATGGTTTTGGTGGTGGTGGTGAGATGGCCCCGAGGAGACAACGTACGGAGGCTCTCCTTGATATTCACCTGACGGGAGCCCAGCTGACACCAGGGCTAGCCACACGGCCTGTACGAACTCACCATTCTGTTTGAAGATGGTTTTGGTGGTGGTGGTGAGGTGGCCCTGAGGAGACAGCGTACGGAGGCTCTCCTTGAACTTCACCTGACGGGAGCCCAGCTGACACCAGGGCTAGCCACCTAGCCTGTACGAACTCACCATTCTGTTTGAAGATGGTTTTGGTGGTGGTGGTGAGGTGGCCCTGAGGAGACAGCGTACGGAGGCTCTCCTTGATCTTCACGGGACGAGAGCCCAGCTCGGGGATGTCGGCACCTTCGATGAACAGGAACTAGAAATAGAAAAAACAAATAAATCGTTTGTTTTGACATAATAAAAGTTTTACAGTCATACTTGATCCACAGGCTCCTGAACTAGTCAAAGACTGTGTCTCGGTAGCCAGTGGCTTCTCTAAATTAGCATAAAAACATGCCAAAAATATTCAGAGGGTTCTACATATATATTGACCAGTGTTTTCGTGTTTTCTGTAGAACATCGAGAAAGTTCGCGGTACATTTTTGAAAAAAAAAAAAAGTTTGGGGAGAAAACTCTTTTCACCCCTTAAATTGTAACAAAATGTTATGTAAATCGCTTGAGTAAGAAATATTGCATGCTCGTACGTCTTATTCTTTTAGAAAAGTTTTTAGTTTATGTATACTCGTACCTACTTTTAGGCCAAAATTTTTCGTAAAATATGACTTTTAAAGGCTTATAACTTTAAGGTCATTTAAAAAACTGTAAAAATTAAGACGTATAATCCTAGCGATTGAAGTGGAAAAACAATCACTGAAATCGAATAATATTTAGATAACAGCTCTTTGTTTTTTTATAGACAAGTTGGCGCCTTAACATTTTTTTTATCAGTCAATGCAGTTTTTTTTTAAATTTATTTCCAATACAAGATAAAACTACATTTAAATATTAATCCTACCAAAAAACCACAATAGTTCTCCAATGACTACCAAAACCTACCACAACCAAACAGCTGCTATGTGAGCTTCAGTCAGGATTGGGTTTTACGCAGCTTTTACGCAACTTCATAGCCGCCAAGAAGCTTGATTCGGCCTACACCTAACCTGTTGAGTAACCCCCTCCTCATTGTACCTAGGAAAGTAAAAGATTAACTAGGTTATTTAGTTAAGGAGTACCTCGACAGTGAGAGTGCCGCTGACGTCATGTTCCTCCATGGGTCTGGTTTGCAGCGCGATCTGTTGGCGCTGGGAGGGCGCCGCCAGCAACTCGTCGATACCAACCAACCCCAGCCCCAGGAATCTGGAAAGGGAGCAACTAGCTGTAATATAGTGACTAACGAGACGGATGCCTGGAGAGAGGAAAAAATGGCTGTAACATTTAAACAGACAAACGGAAGGACAGCCCTGTCTTTCCGTTCTTCTGACCAGAGAGTTTCACGAAATGGGTTATATTTAAGAATTTATATTTAAAATGTATACAGCGATATTCCTAAGCAATCAGCATCATTTTAGGGGTTTATTCTGTACATCAAAACTAACAACTTTTCTTCTGCTACTTTCTTTTGTCAAAACTAAAAAAAAATACATTGTTGTTTTATAGAAAAATATCGTTCACCCTCGCGGGTGTCAAATTGTATGTAGAGTAGGTATAGAGTGGAAAAATTGTGAGAGAAGAGAGACATACTTATACAAACTTTTAAAACTATAGAGCTTGTAAAATACCATAAGTTTGAGATAAATTCAAAATAATTTTCAATGTCTATAATCTTTACTGTGTGTCAAAATATAATTTCCATGTTTGAATATATTCTCCTATTCATATCCTTATGTAAAAATCCGGTTTGAATCGTGTACGCTATGAGCGAGATATCCTTGCGGCGGGATCTCGGACTATAAGCGACTACCAAAAGATTCTAGTATATCATAAAGGGGACTTGAATCCAAAAGTGAACAAACATCTCGACTTCTTACGGGTGAAATGATCATTAATCTCAACTAAAACCTATACAGGATTACAGGGTTATCATCTTGCCCTGAATTCCGAGTTGGCCCCATAGTAAAAGTTGTTTATAATGATGGTCTGAATCACGTCCTTTGTATGGCTTAGAACATCATTTCTGGATAACCCTGTATTGAACCTTAAATAATTAAATAAATATATATTTGTGGACATCTTACACACGGTCTCTGACACTAAACAAAGCAAAGCTTGTGATATGGCTGCCAGAGACTGATTATAATATATAATACATACTTATATAGATAGTAACTAAATAACACCCAGACACAGAGCAAACACCTATGTTCATCACATAAATACTCGCCCTGGGTGGGGATCGAACCCACGCCTCTTTGACCCAGTAGTTAGCGTCACTAACCACTGAGCCACCGAGGCAGTTAATTACCTATGTTGTGTCGCGCCGCCGCTGGGAGATGGTGGAGCAGTGCGGTCGTACACTTCGAACAGGAGCTCCGCTGTCTGCGGCGAGAGGTCGCTGGAAACATCACGCTTCATTATAATTATATGAAACTTAAAAAAAAACACATAACACACCAGAGTGAGTCTGCAAGGAAAATTAACGATTAACATGCTCATAGTTAAAATGGAAAAGACACAAAAATCAAACTAACACCTATGCCTTGCTAGTTATTTGACCGTGAACCTATATAACACATAAATGTGCAATTAAAATGGTAAAATCTCCATATCTTAAGTGCATTTCCCAGTCCAGAAATACTAAATTCAGATAAGTGCCAATTTATTTGATCAAAGTCGTATATAAATAGATAAATTATAAAACATAGGACCACACATTTTTCCTTGCGAAACTCCTACTAATTTTTGATCTATACTCACAATAGGAAATGTTCTTCCCACTGAGGGCTGGTGGTCTCTTTCTTGAAAGCTGTCTGGTTCTTCTGTGGCGGCTCGTCCATCTCCACCACGCAGTAAGGAGCTATGCAGCCCGTCTTGCCTGAAGTCGAAAGCTTTCGATAAGTCTGTGAGCACTTTATAATATAACAAGAAAAGGTGAAACTTATTGTTTCGCTTTACAAATGACTAAACATGAATATTTTACGAAATATTAAAATACCTTTAATGATTTCAAATCCATGTAATGTTTTAAAGATTTTTTTAACTTTTGAATTAACTAAACTAAAATTAACGCAAATATTTCACAATACCCGCCTTACAATTGTGAGTTCGTGGGTTTAGATACCGCTCCCGTTACTAATGAGTTTATGTACGAACATTCACACCCACTGTGTTTTCGGTGAAATAAAAAATCTTGAGGCAACCTGCATACGTCCGTAGAAGAAATTCGATGGCGTATGTGAATCCAACTCGCACTGGGCCAGCGTTGTGGATATGGCCCAATCACCCTTTGCGAGTAGGCCTACGTCCTGAAGTGGACTATTAAAAAAGGCTGATGCAATACAGTAATATTGGTTTTAGTGTCTGGACACGATTGGTAAAACACCGAGGCAAATGGCACAGTAAGGCCCTTCGCACACGAGGCGTAGGCGTAGTCGTATGGTAAGCATTACCGCCTTTACCATAAGGGCACACGGGGCCAGTGCCCAGGGCCCCCATCCTCAGGGGGCCCCGAGAAACAGACTACTTCTCTCACGCATTTGTTTACACAAAACAGTTTGGACGGACATGTTACACTTAAAATAAAACCGGGACAGTTGCAAGTCAGGCTTGTTCACCAAAGGCTCCGTACTAATCTTAAAAAATCACATAAAACCGGGAAATTAGTTTACTTAGTTACCTTAGAGCAAAGCTGGTCAGCGATTGTTTACGCGATGTAGTTATTTGTCCTTTAGAACGCGCAAAAGGGGAATTTTTTTAAGTCGTATAAATTTTTAAACCTGTAATCGCTTGTACCAGTGAAGCTCTTTCATATGATTTATCCCACATGATACGATTAACTTCTTATAAAATTTGGTTTCTTCTTTTTTTTTTTTACTGAAAATCAGCTCTTTCTTGAAAAATAAATGGAAAAATGTTTACGCACGCTCCACTCGCGCTATTTAAATATTCTGTTTTCTTTTCTTAAATCTGATGTCACTTTCAATGAATAAACATCGAAAAAAATTCTAGCTCACTGCTCCCCTCCTGGATCCGTTTTTTTTCCTTTTGGGGTACGAAACCTCAAAAATATCTCAATAAGAAATAATCTAAATGATTCTTATGCTACTTTGATGATAATAATGATACTAGGTACCTTAGTATAATTCGCTTTCTAACTTTCTAAAAGGGCCCCTAATTCTTGTGTGCCCTGGGGCCCCAGGTAAGTTAAAGACGGCCCTGATGGTAAGCGTATCGTAATACGCGTGTAGGACGAGAGCAATACGAGCGCGTACATGTTCAAACAAGTCCGCACACGGAGCGGTGCCTCCTGCGATACGACCACGCAACGCCTACGTGTGCGAAGGGGGTAAGAGAGAGGTGTGGCATCTGGCAGTGGGATAAAGAATCCTGAAGAAGATTATGATATTGGGTTTCATACCTCCAAGATCCTTAGCGCCGACAACCTTGACGAGAAGTCTCTTGTCCCCGACGAGAGCGGCGCTGCCCACGGAGTTTGGAGTCGACGTGTACAGGTGGCGGTCGTGCTGCAGCTGGAATGGAGACATTTCTCATTTACACATCGCATATTTCATTGAACGAACGAATAGAAAGTCTCAGTTTAGACCCTACAATTTTACTTTCATCTGTCTGAATGTTCTTTTTCCTCAACAGATCATGTTTTTCAACAAATTTTGTTTTTTGAAGTGATACTACTAATGCAACTTCCAACAAGGTTGCGTTAAACGTTTAACCCTACTATGGAGGAAGTATGAAAGCACTGTTGTGTTGAAGTTTCACTTCTTCCGCGCGGAGGGACTCCACTTGCAGTTTTTTTTGTCGTCGGCGATTTTTGTTGGATTTACTTAACAACTGAATTTGATGAAATTTAGAAAGATTGTTTAGTATCAAAATACTTATAAGATTTGCGAGTATGAACGAAATTGGTCAAGCGCATGTCGAGATATATCCTTATCCTTACTAATATTATAAATGCGAAAGTAACTCTGTCTGTCTGTCTGTCTGTCGCGCTTTCACGCTAAAACTACTGCACCGATTTGAATGAAATTTGGTACACAGATAGTCTAGAGCCTGAGAAAGGACATAGGCTACTTTTTGATTCGAAAAAATAGTTTTAAAGGGTTGAAAAGGGGGGATGAAAACGCATTGGCTAGAATCTTAGAAGAAAAAACTTATTTTCTACCATGACAAATGGTAATTTGCATCTTGACTTTCCAAATTACATTCTCTATGCCCAATGCCTATTCAAGGTTGCTCAAGTTGCAAATGTCAAAGTCAATCAATCTTTTCCTGTAAAATTTAGAGAAGGTTACATGTATTTTTTCAGTTTAATTACGTAGTTTTCATTCTAATAGGTATGCCTACAAAACGCAAATCGAATCTAGCGCGTAGTTCTAGAGGAGCTCGCGTAAAGAAAATTGCTAGAAGCCAAGAGTCTGAAGAGCACACTTAAACGCGTTTGACATCAGATGCCGAGCGCCACGCATCTCAAAGAGCTGCTGAGACTCAAGAGCAAAACCAAGCGCGTCGAATTTTAGATGCTGAGCGTCACGCAGCTCAGAGAGCTGCTGAGACTGAAGTTGAAAGTCAAGCGCGGCGACTTTTAGATGCTGAGCATCACGCAGCGCAAAGAACTGCTGAGACTCAAGAGCAAAAAAACAAGCGCGTCGAATTTTAGATGCTGAGCGTCACGCAGCTCAGAGAGCTGCTGAGACTTAAGGAGAAAGTCAAGCGCGGCAACTTTTAGATGCCGAGCATCACGCAGCGCAAAGAACTGCTGAGACTCAAGAGCAAAACCAAGCGCGTCGAATTTTAGATGCTAGGCGTTAGACGTTAAAAGCAAAAAATTGTATAGTTCCTGTAGGACAGGACAAAAACTATCGAAAGCAAAACTGTCGCCACTATCACAAAGACGCTAAGTGATTAAGTCCTCTATGACACTTAACGAAACGTCACAGCGAAACGTAATTAGATGACAGGTGACATTGTCTGCAGACTTTTGAAAATCACAGGTAGCATGGCAAGGGGACAAATTGTTTTTCCACCATTATATCCCCTTGAAGAGAAAAAAAGTATGGATTGAAAATGACAACTGACATTAAAATTGGATAAAATGTTTTTTTCCCTCTGCATGCCACATGTTACTACGACGTTTAATACCAGGCCGTCATTTTGTCTGCCATTAAAAATATTTTTAAATCTACTATCATTAGAGGTTTAACATGTTTCTTTATTCTACCTTTATGGTACAGAATCATCATACCTACTTTAATATTATCAATCCGAAAAGTTTGTTGGTTTGTTCCTCTTTTACGCAGCAACGGAGCAAAAGATTGACTTGATTTTTGGTATGGATACCTATGGTTTAAAAGACAGAAAGTGATAGTAGGATACTTTTTTATCCCGAGAAAATTCGTGATTCCCATGGGATAGGACAATAACTGTTTCTCAGCAATAGAGCAACGGATTGACTTGATTTTTGGGGTGGGCATAGTTTGGAAGACGGAAAGTGACATAGGATACTTTCCATTTCGAAAAAATTGCGGTTCCCGTAGGATAAGACAATAACTTTTTCTCAGCAACGGAGCAACGGATTGCCTTGACTTATTGCATGAATATAGTTTGAAAGACGAAAAGTGACAAAAGACACTTTTTATCCCAAAAACTTTAACAGTTCCCGTAGGATAGGATGAAAAGTAAGCGAGCGGGCCACGGTAGCAGCCGTCTAAGCGCCAGAAATAACCTGTCATTTCAAGTTTAGGACGTTCCTACATTTTTCGCACTCCTTCGCGGCACTCAACAGCGCTAGCCCAGACTCGGGCTCCATAACGGAGCTTGCGCTCCCGCCATAATGACGGTGTGTTTAACAGGTTAACAGGTTAACGGCCTAGCGGAAGGTAGGGTAGGTGGCGGCACCCACACAACCAGTTCCATCCCACCGCAGCCCCTAATCCACTCAATAGGCACTGCAGCCCGCCTCAGAAGCAACACTCATCATAAGGCAGGCAACCTACCGGCCATCCACTCAGCTGCTTTAGTTAAAAGCGGCTGAACAACGAGTGCCGGCCTCTAAGCTGCCTTGGGGGAAAGACCCAAAGAAGAGGGAGACTTCGAGCGCCGCCTTTTCAGCTGCCTTAGACCTTCCCCGCCACGACAAGGCGGGAATACACAGGGGGGTTGTATATACATACACTCCAACCGTAACTTAACCAACAAAAGCATTCCTCTAAGGTATTTTGATGTTTGTCGCTTAGGTTAGGTTTCGCAGCCGACATAAACATTAGCCAAAATCAAAATATAACGCGGGCGAAGCCGCGGGTAAAAGCTAGTAGGTTTATAAAGATTCGTTAAACAAAGACGAGGTCTACTGATCGTATAACTACTAGTTTATACACTAGCAATTAAACAAGCAGTGCAAATATGCTATTCTCGATAGGGTAGCACCTGTTTGAGGAGGTGTCGATACTTAGGGTCTGTGTGGGCCAAAAGCAGATTTTATATTCGAAAATCTAACTGATGGACACATTGCGTGTCCTTCGTAGATAACATTAGTATTGTTAAAGAGCCTATTCAGCGCGATAACGCTGCAAGCATGCTAGCAGCTGCCAACCGGCAGTAGATGCAAGCCTTTGAATTACCCATGTATTGACTTGTAATATGATAATCCAGTAACTTCTTATACGCGAAAAAAATATACACAACAAAGATGGAACTAGCACTCTGTCGTGGTTGCCTGCAGGAAAAAGAAACGGCACAGGGCATGTTCTGAGGCATAGCAAGGCCAAAGAAGAAACTAGAATGGCTTGCGGGTTGCATGACGCTACTGCTTTGTCATTAGTATCTACATCCTCATCGCTATCTCATACACCATCCAAGCTTGGAGCAGTTACCACGCTTTGTTATTTTAAGGAGCTGGGCAGGCTCAGGGAGACATTGTAGGGGAAAATGCAAAAAAACCCACGCGGGACGTCAGTGCAGGACTTATCGCCCCCACGCCGAATAAGAAAGATTGAAGTAATATTTACCATAGAGTCATAATGTAGGGGGAGGCGTGGCCCTTGGGACTCGACGTAGCGCCGCAGACGCGGGCACGTTGGGTACGGCGACAGGTTGAACTGTAGGTGCGTGCTGCGCAGCGCCGCTACCACTATGTCACTGGAACGAAGACATTCATTTGCTTAGGTCGCTGTACTAAAATTTAGATAGGAATGCACAAAATATTATGAGTAAGTAGATAGAGATAGTAGATGCGTTTTGTTACGAGACTGCCTCGGTGGCCCAGCGGTTAGTGACCCTGACCCCTGACGGCCAAAGAGGCGTGGGTTCGATTCCCACCCAGGGCAAATATTTATGTGATGAACATAGGTGTTTGTTCTATGTCTTCATGTTATTATCTGTATAAGTATGTACTTAAAATATGTATTATTAAGATCAGTCTCTGGCACCCCTTTCACAAGCTTTGTTTGGGGTCAGAGATCGTGTGATTTTCCCTTATGCCCTAGGGCTTAAAAAATAAAAATAAGGTCTGTACTAGTACAGACTTTATCAGTTGTTGCACGTTGCTCTTGGTAGCGTGTGTTCTAAGAGGGCCAATGGGGGTGAGGGCCACCTTGACTTTCGACTTCTCATCGCACAAACAGTCAGCTTGACATAGTGACATATGATTGTGAATTTTTGTCCCTATTGTACAGAAACGTTCAACATTGTATGTAAGAAGGTCTTATTACCTGATAAGTTGTTTCAAGTTGCTGTTAGTTGCGTTGGACATAAGAGAGCCAACTGGAGCGAGAATATTGACTTCCGGCCGCCCATCGCACTTCAGCCCACCTGTCTTCTCTGATATCCAGACTATAAAGTTTGACGATCTAAGGTAATAAAGCTCTATAATACCTTATCAGTTGCTGCATGTTGCTTTCAATAGCACTTGGTCTAAGAGGGTCACTTTCGACTTTTAGACACCTATCTTACGGCTCTCAAACAAAATATACAGGATACCTAATGACACATAACTTTACTAACTCTGTTTTACCTGATAAGCTGTTGTATTGTATAAGCTGTTGCATGATTCTCTCAATAGCGTTAGGTCTAAGAGGGCTGACGAGAGCGAGGGCCACTTTGACTTTCGGCCACCAAACAGTAAAGTTATTGTGGCAGCGACATGGTCACTTGACTAATGAAGGTATCGTTACTATACTCAGGCGAAGAATAACAGCATATATGTTGCAAATGTTGGAATTTATTACCTGATAAGTTGTTGTATGTTGCTCTCCGTAGCGTTGGGTCTGAGAGGGCCAACGGGAGCGAGGGCCACTTTGACTTCCAGCCACCCATCGCACTTGAGCTCGCCGGTCAGCTTCTCAGAATGAGCATGATGATGTCAGTGAGACAGACTACGTTTAGTTAGACGATCTAAGGTTATATAGTTCTGTATTACCTGATAAGTTGTTGCATGTTGCTCTCAGTAGCGTTGGGTCTGAGAGAGCCAACGGGAGCGAGGGCCACTTTGACTTCCGGCCACCCATCGCACTTGAGCTCGCCGGTCAGCTTTTCAGTCACGCAGACCACGTTCAGGCGGGCGCGGAATCTGGAATAAATACATAAATAAATAAATGAAGCTTCACTTTCATAGCTCCTTAAAAAACTAGTATTGAATGTAAAAGATATTTTTTGGAACACATAAGGACGTAACACCTAGAGCAGATATTTGAATTCATCATTAAACCATGTGGCCGGGAATTGGCTCCAGTAGTTTTTCTGCGTACTCTTACGCATTTTTCTACGTTTACAGTACTCCGCCGCACTTCTGACTGAGATAATAGGATCGATGTCGTCGTAGACGAAATTTTTTTTCAGTTTTCAGCTTTGCGAGATTCACATACCTACGCTATCAAATTACGTCTAAGCACATAGGTATTGCCCTGATGCCGGGGCACTAGAATATGGCATCGGTGTCCCCTGCCTGTAGTAAGAGCCTACTAAAAGAGGACCTCTGGGCTCGTGGGTGGTCAGAGATGGGGCTCTGGCCATCCACTCAATCGGTCCCGGGGAGGACGACAGCGTGTGTGGCAACGCTGTCGTAAAGGATAGCACAAGCCTGGTTTAAAACGCCAGGCGAGTAGTCGTATAATGTGCTCGGAGGACCGGTGCGTTCCTTTGGAGATCCCGGAGGTCCCAAGAAGGCACAAAGGCTGGCCACCGAGGGGGTTTTAGTGGGCACAATCCTACATAACCCGACTGCACCCCAAATCAGGCGGGCATCTTTCGAAGATTTCCCCATCGTTAAAAAAGGCACATAGGTATAGTTTACCTCACCGAAAAGCCAGTGGTGTGATCTGTACATACTGATATGAAACCAGGATTTGAGCCTACGACCTCAGAATTGTAACGCAATCTTTACTACCACTACACTACAAATTTTAACCTTCCTTGTCATAGCGAGAAGAGCCTGGGTTGTGAACTTACTTATTAACGTTGACCCTGTAGTGGGAGACCTCCACCTTCTCTCCTCTCTGGCTGAAGGCCTTCAGCTGGAACGCGGGCGTCGCTTCACAATCACACGTGATGGTCTGCAAACAACATAATATAAACAATTAAGAAATAACTCAATACTCAATAATTTGTTGCAAGTCGCAACTGTACTGTACCAGCCTTTTTAATAGGATCAGAATCAGAATCATTTACCTATTGACGAATCGAGCGAAGTATCTAAAAATCGTAGCAAAATCTGTATAATAATACATAGTACCTACCACCAACAATAGGTCTCGTCATTCAACAAAGAAAATACTTAATTGATGTGCACAAAATTGAAACGGTATAGTCCACTGCAGGCTGCAGGACGTGGGCCTACCCACGAAGGGTGATTGGGCCATATCCACCACGCTGGCCCAGTGTGGGTTGGTAGATTCACATACGCCATCGAATGTAGACAGGTTTCCTCACGATGTTATCAATACTCAATCATTTATTGCAACATTGTTATGTTTGTATCATTGTTTTCTTTCGTTATGATCATTGCGTATATGATTATATGTATATTATTATGTATGTTTATATTATAGTAGTAGTATAATTGTGTGTTAGGTATAGTATGTAGTATTATTATTTATGTTTATAATATAGCTTTATTTCTTTTGAGTATCAATCACATTATTGTACTCCCGTGATATATTTTAAGATCATTCCGTTCCGTGCATGGGTTGCCTGGAAGAGATCGCTTCCAGCGATAAGGCCGCCTTGAGCTACACTAATAAGTTTTTCATGTATTACTGTTGTCTTATTTTTACTGTGTGCAATAAAGTGTTTTCTATTCTATTCTATTCTATTTGTAATATTCACTTGTTGTGTATGATTTCCAAGTAAAGGGAGCTCTAGATTCTAGATGCCATGTATGGCCACACTATCCTAATAGAAATTCGTAGGAGAGGTATAGGGGAGGCTTTTGTTCTCCTGTGGACGAACTACAGATGAAATGTTAAAGGAAAAGAGGAAAAATGAAAAAAATGTTGTTTTAGCTTTTCTATTCATAAAAGGGGCAATAACTATAAGTTTCATTACTATAACGAGTGTGTGTGTTGGTATAGACTGAATCATATATCTTGACGTCTGTGAAATTAGCTGGACAAGGAGCGCAGATCACCTCTCGTTGTGCCGTTGACATACATATGAATATATTATTACTGCGCAACCACTCGCCTCCTGTTCACATACTCCAAGAAGTTTGATATTCTTGTTCTGTGACATCATAGGTGCCAAATGATTGGACCGATCTTAATGCGGGTTTTTGTATGAAAGCTCATGTAATCGAGATTATTTGTAGCTTATAGGTATTTCAACAAAATTATGGTCCACAAAGCCAGGGTTCCAATTTTTTACTATGTAATCCATTGAACCACTTGTATACCTACTGACACTGAATTAAACCTTTTTCCCAATGTAAACTAAGTCCGACCGTTATAACGATGTTGTTTGATGTTCATTATTTATTAACCTGACCTTTTAATAAAATTACCTACAGTGTGAATCGCGTCCAATTATTTTTATCGATTTTCATTCCCTACTAACTACAACATATTCTACTACTTTGATAACAAAGTTAGGTGGAAATGGCTTTCCAACATCAACTTTATTTCATGTTAACTAAGACCAAATTCATATGAAACTATTTCAAAAGGTCATGACACGTAGGTAGGTAGGTCATCTATGACTCAATTCAATAGGAGTAATGTTTTTGTTTTTGTTTAGAACAAATGCTCGAATTTCAAAGAGAGGTACGTACGGGGATATAGCTCAGTGGTAGAGCAATCGACTGCAGATCGATAGGTCCCCGGTTCAAACCCGGGTGTCCCCTGGTGCTTTGTTTTACCAACATCCTTTCTATTGTTATTTTTAGACTTTCGCGATTTAGACATCCATTCTAGTCTAGATTTAAATGGATCTACAAAAACAAATCATACGGAATGATCTGTTTTATAATCTTACCAAGTGAGTGAGGTAAAAGCTCTTTAAAAACTCCCTATTGGCTAATTTTACTAAGCATGGAATTTTATCCAGAAGTCATAAATTATATTCCTTTTTTTAAGGGTTCCATACCAAAAGGGTAAAAACGGGACCCTATTACTAAGACTCCGCTGTCCGTCTGTCTGTCTGTCTCCAGGCTGTCATGTCTCATGAACCGTACTAGCTAGAAAGCTAAAATTTTCACAGATGATGTATTTCTGTTGCCGCTATAACAACAAATACTAAAAACAGAATAAAATTATTAATTAAGAGGGGCTCCCATACAGTACGGACGTACCCTCCGTGCGCGAGTCCGACTCGTACTTGGCCGATTATTTTAATTTCTGTAAGTTTTCCCTGCTAAAGTTTCCTGGCAAGTTATGTGATTGGTATAGACTATAGATAAAAGCTTTGCAACGAACCTCATCACCCAGATTCAGCATTTATTGATCCACTACTGGACATATGTCTCTCCTTTAACACACACCATTCTTCCCGAGCCTACTCTCTCTTTTCCACTTATTTCCTTCTACCCTGAACGACGATAGTTCCATCTAATTGGTGGTTTTGTCATTTGTCTGGGCCACCATTAACGAACATATAAAAAGTATCCAGGCTTTGCTTTGCCTTGGAAGAAAACGACCAGATTCATGATAACAAAGTACTCATGACGTTTTTCTTGGACGCACTCTACTTGGGCGCGCGCTACTTGCTTGCCAATCCAGAGCCCGTGAAAAAAAAACAGCTAACCCATTTTTTTTTGTTATTAATGGACTTTCTCTACAGAACTGCTAACTTTTTCGCGAATTTGGCTTTGGTTGGTCCCATGTAAAATTTGTTTTTCTGAATGTACTAAGCGCGCTCTTAAAAGGTTGTTACCATTAGCTACCTTGATACTTTGATTTTCAATAAACAGGACACCCTGTGTATTGAAAATCAAAGTTGTAAAAAAAATATTAAATTAATTTATTTTGCCATTTTGAGAATCAGGCATTCCTAGAATTAACCATTGTCAGAATTAGGCATTCCTAGAATTGGGCATTCATAGAACTGGGCTTTACCGGACTACTTGGGCTTTATGAGAATTGGGCATTCTTCGCCTAATGTTCGGTGGCATGGGTGGCTGTCCAAAGTTTATTATAACAAAGTACCCACGACGCCATTAGAATCGCAATCGCTGTAGGTACTTTGATATTGGACGATCAATATCAGTCCAAGACCGATCCATACATCGGTGTTGGAACCAAGAGTGTAATTTGTAGAGCTGATGTGTGGCTTTAGGAATTGCAGGTGATTGTTTGGGAATAAACTCGCTGTAAGAACAACAAGACCAAATATTATGCCCAATTTTAAAGGCGACATAGTGTTCTCTCTATCAAAAGCTTATAGTGAAAAAGAAACAGGGCTACTTTAAAATGCTATTATATTTACGTTGGCGCCTTAAAAATTGGGCATATTATGGCTATATATTATGTATATAAAGTACTTACGACGTCATCTTTGGAGTCGCACTCGCAGAACACGTTGGAGACGGATGGCGGGTGGCTGTCCAGCGCGCGGACCAGCTCCACGCCGATGCCTTGCTGGAACAACGAGACGACCAGGATTATTATACTGTCTTATTTACACTAAAAGACGACCAGGTTCATTATACCGTCATAATCTCGACACGCGGAAGCGTGTCCAGCCAAGTCTAAGAAAAAGGAACTGGCGACGCGACGTGTATAATATTACACGAACCATTTCGAGCCACTTTTGACCCCTTCATAACTCGAAAACTATTTAACCTAACATAACTCCCTAACTGCGCATGGGTGTAAAGTGAAGATTAATTATTAACTGTTCATTAATTATGTTATACAAACAGTTATTGTTGTAACGAAACGGCCAAGTCACATATATTGACTAAGCTGTAGAGTTTGTAAAGTAAGGACTTGTAGAGTTAGAAGCTTGGCTTACGTGAGATCTGACAACTTTTTGATAGTGTGAACTGTTATTTAGTCTTGGCTCCATTTCACATGAAAATGTTTTTGTTGGATTTTATAACTACACTAGCGGCCAGCCCCGGGCTCGCCCGGGTAACAATGCCTAATTAAAAAAATATATAATATAGCCTATAATAATAATATAGTCCTAATTTTCGAATCGGTTCAGTAGTTTTGGAGCCTATTCAATGCAAACAAACAATCAAATCTTTCCTCTTTATAAAATCGATAGATATAGATAGATGTAATATACAATAATACAAAAATAATATAACGAGAAGAACAGTATTATTATACTGTCATATTTCCACCAAAAGACGACCAGGTTCATTATAGCATCATAATATTATAACTACATGTAATTTACAACGAGATGACCAGGATTATTACACTGCTAACCTGCAAGACCGACACAACCCCGCGGATTGGCTAGTTGAAATGGCATTAGGCAGTGCGAAAAGTTCGCGTAAGCGTGTGGTGTTTTGGTCTAGCTAGACAGAAAACGGATATGATAAGTTTTATATTCATTCTACATATTATTATTACATTATACTTGAGTCGTTGTTTACAATATTAAATTTAATGATAAACAAATGCTACTTTCAAACATAGTTTTATAGTTTTTGGAAATGCGCATGCATTTTTTTTATTAATTTGAAATTGTTCGAGCGAAATGGAATTTGGCGTATTAGTAAGTTCGTAGGTATATTCCGGGTGGCTAGCCCTGGTGTCCAAAGTTTTAAGCCGCATCTAACGTGGCTAAACGGTTAAAACAACCAGGACCAAGTGGCGGCACGTAAGTCTAGCGCTGAGGGTACTGTGGAGGGGATGGCTGCGCATGTTGACCGCCATACTAAACTCATGAGCAGCCACCCCCTCCACACTTCGCTCAGCGCTAGATTTATATGCCGCGGCCTGTATAATTTAACGCGTCATCCGAGCCACGTTGGCGCTGAGTTCTAAACGCCTTCCGCGGTCACCCATCCGAAAACTGACCGTGCCGAACGTTGCTTAACCTCGGTGATCGTGAAGAAACATCTAGTTAAACTACGCTATGAGCGCTACATTTGACTTATGTGGCGAGAAGCGAGCTTATCTTTTTAGACCATAGAAAAATCTATGTTTAACACCTATTGTTTGAAACATAGGTACTAGCTACGAGTATAAAGCCTAACCTTGGTCTAAGTTCTTGTAGATGCAGTTCAAATTACTAATGGCGTCTTATTTGCATAGCAAAGTGTTTAATTTGTTATACGGTTACAACACGTCGAGGACACGGGACCATTGAGGTTGACAATTACCCTACTGACCAAATAAGGAGCATGTTTTTTTGAGTTAATGACAAATTATGATAAATATACAGGGTTATTCCTAATCAATTAGCATCCTCTTAGGGGCTTATTCTGTACATCAAAGCGGGTGAACGATATTTTTCTATGGAACAATTTTTTTTTGACAAAAGCCGCAGAACAAGAGTTGTTAGTTTTGTTTTGATGTACAGAATAAATCTCTAAAAGGATGCTTATTGATTAGGAATAACCCTGTATAGTACCTACTGACCATTTGATGTCAAAATATTTGCACAAATAGATTACAAACAATGTATACCTAACACCATAAATATGTGATAAATATGTATGTGAATGTCAAAGTTAGATTTTTTTTAATTGTCTATCTACACAATCAGTATAATTCAAAATGTCAAAAATTTACCGTTATTATCGTTCTTATGTGATAATACATTAAATTAAAAACTACAGTAGCTCCACACACTTCCAGTTGCCTGGAAGAAATCGCTTAAAGCGGTAAGGCCGCCAATTAGAAAGCTATTGTTTTGTTTTGTCCATGAAATTTGTTTTTTTAATGTAATGTGGTAATTTAATAAAGTGTTTGTTGTTTTTTGTCCCCCACTAGGCTCAAGGCTCGTGCCGTGGGAACCTCTGATACACGTATCAAGAGTCAATACATTAAATAAATAAAATAAAATAAATAAAATAGCCTTTTATTCAGATCAACTTAATCTAGTTACAATATTGATAGTATATATTACAATATAAACACAAAAGAAACATACTGTAATAATACAATTTAATCTAGTAGTTGTTGTTTGCTTGTTCTCTGTAGATCTGTTTGCCAATCGGCAAAGGCCTCCTCCAACTCCTCCTCCTTTTCCATTCACTTCTTTCCTGAGCCACTCGGTTCCACGTCACTCCTGCTACTTCTTTGATGTCATCGTCCCATCGTTTCTGTGGTCTACCCCTCTTCCTTTTACAACGATCAACAACGAAGAGTCAATACAACATGAATATTATTACTGAAGGTGTCCTATTGAATTAAAGGTTAACTTAACTACAACTAAAGGTTTAGAAAGAACTAATGGTATCTTCTTTGCATAACTAAGTGTTTAATTTGTTACATGGTTATACAGCACGTCGAGGTCACGTGACCCAGGATTGTTTAGATAATGTCATGTGCTCTCTAGGAATACCAATGAGGTTGACAATTACCCTACTGACCAAATAAGGAGCATGTTTTTGGAGTATTATGATAGTGTGTCGCTACATTACATGCTATAGGTATGTATAACTTTATGGCACACCAAAAGTAATAACTGAAATTAAAGTTAAAATTGTAAGTTCAGTAGGTACTCGTAATATACCTAGCTACCTACTACTACCTAGCTTTCCACTAGTATAATATAATAAGAATAATCGGCTAAGTACGAGTTGAACTCGCGCACGGAGGGTTCCGTATACTGTATGGTAGCCCCCCTTAAATATTTATTTTATTTAAATTTTATTATTTATTATTGAAGTGAATATAAAACAAATATTCTGTGAAAATTTCAAGCATCTACCTGTTACCATTATTAATATAGAGCGAAAAACGTCTGAAAATTCAGGTTTGTTGTATGGGAGCCCCCCTTAAATTTTATTTTATTTTAATTTTATTATTTACTATTGAAGGAAATATAAAACTAAATATTCTGTGAAAATTTCAAGCATCTACCTGGTACCATTATTAATATAGAGCGAAAAACGTCTAAAAAATCAGGTTTGTTGTATGGGAGCCCCCCTTAAATATTTATTTAATTCTCTTTTTAGTATTTGTTGTTATAGCGGCAACAGAATTACATCATCTGTGAAAATTTCAGCTGCCTAGCTATCATGGTTCATGAGATACAGCCCGGTGACAGACAGACAGACATCGAAGACCCTTTGGGTACGGAACCCTAAAAATGAGTTATTGAGAACTTAAATTATCACAAACTTTTTGAAACTTTAGCACCGTTTGTAACGTTAGCACAGGACCGGGTTCGGTGGGTCTGAAGACTGAAGCGATGCTAAACAGCGGGCATAATTTAAAACAAAATAAAGTCGGTATACGGGCGAAAGTTTTACGTGACAACGACTTTGAGACGAATGAGACGAATGAGAGCGCATGAAGTGTGAGCGGAGCGTAACGCAGTTTCTTGAAGTGTCACCCGGCAAACCAATTTATAAGACGTTGTCACGTCAAAAAATGCCAAGTCGATGGGGCATAAGCAAAGGCCTAGTAGCCATTACACATACCTCCGTTCTAATGATTCAATAATTATCCAGAAACGATGACACAAAACGTATCGAAGGAAAATCAAATGAAGGCTGAGAAAGGCCGAGTGGATAGCCCTAGTCGCTTGCGGGGCGAAACAACGACAGAGCCGTCAGAGCGCCGCGTTTTTAGGGTTCCGTACCCAAAGGGAAAAACGGGACCCTATTACTAAGACTTCGATGTCCGTCTGTCCGTCTGTCACCGGGCTGTATCTCATGAACCATGATAGCTAGGCAGCTGAAATTTTCACAGATGATGTATTTCGGTTACCGCTATAACAACAAATACTAAAAACAAAATAAAATAAATATTTAAGGGGGGCTCCCATACAACAAACCTGAATTTTTTAGATGTTTTTCGCTCTATATTAATAATGGTAACAGGTAGATGCTTGAAATTTTAACAGAATATTTAGTTTTATATTCACTTCAATAGTAAATAATAAAATTAAAATAAAATTTAATATTTAAGGGGAGCTTCCATACAGTACGGAACCCTCCGTGCGCGAGTCCGACTCGTACTTGGCCGATTATTTTAAGCCGCCTGAACGCCTCTGCCTTCCTCTGCCTCTGTCTACAACGAGCCATTGAGCGTTCTATGCCAGGCATCACGTTACGAGACCGAATTCGAGTTACGGAGATCCATAGGAGGACTAAGGTGGCAGATATCGGATCCCGTGTAATCAACCTCAAGTGGCGTTGGGCAGGACATTTGGCTAGATGTGATGATGGCAGGTGGTCTCTGACTGAATGGTGGCCCCGTGACGGGAAGCGCAGTCCCGGTAGACCCATACAACGGTGGCGTGATGACATTCAAAAGTCTTGCGGCATTTGGATAAGACCAGCGGGGCAATTCTGTCAACCAATCGTGTTACTAAGGTGACACGTTCTTGAACCTATCTCGTTTTTCTGACAGTTTTGAGCTGTCGGAACTGTCAGAAAAACGGGAGAGGTTCATGAACGTATCACTTAAGTAAAGAGATTGGCTAACAGAATTGCCCGCCAGTACAGGATAGGGATAATTGACGTAAGGGGAAGGAGGCTTATGGGCATAAGCCCAGTGGGCCGAAATAAGCTAATGATGATGATGAAGGCCTCCGACATAAAAGCTTTTATCTACACTAATGTTGTAACATTCTACTTATGTTTCCAATACTTGACTTATAATGACTACTGTTATAGCGCAGACAACAAAACACTCAATTTAAGCAATTTCACATGATGTTAGATATAATATCCACATCGATATCGTAAAATCTCATTATAACATCGCGCGCTCGCTCCTGATTGGCCCTGCGCGCGCAGCTGCGCTCTCATTGGTTAGATTTTAATGGCGCCAAGTTCACTGTGACAATACACGTACGCGTGAATTTTATGTTTCGCAATATATTTTTATTTTTATTAGTGAAGATAAAGTAGTGTATGCAACTGCATACTTATAACACGGGTATTAAAACACTTGTTACTATTATGAAACTCGCTGCGCTCGTTTCATAAACTCACACTCGTGTTTTAATACCCTTCATTATATGACAGTTGCATAATCTACTATTTCTATATGTATACTATCTATTGTTTAGTTTTATAATAATAAATAGTCATAATACAAGCCAAGACGTAGGTGTAGAGAAAGCGTCGAGCCTAATCGATTAGCCGGCAGCCAAGGACTCGGGCAAGGTCGGCGTCGGTTATGTCATGGAGACTGTCGGTTGCTCATGTTGGTAAACAAGTTTATAGCCGGCTTTAAAATATTGAGATAGCTGTTGCGATACACGCTTAGATACGCTATAAGGTAAATAACTAATACCTACCTACCTACGAATAGTTCTCCCATCGACTTGGAATTTCTTCTGTTTTACCCTTTGATTATTTAGTAAATAATCAAAGGTTTTACCAAATTAATAAGTAACTCCTCTTCCCATACCAATCTTTCCTATATGAAATCTTTCTCTGTACAATCTGTCCTGCTTTGGAATGATCTGCCTGTAGCTATCAGGCAGGCTAAGTCTCTCCATATATTCAATAACCTAGTTTTCAAACACTTTCTTTCACTATGTTAAATAACAACTATACGTGATATTAAATTTATTATATGTAAATATTATTATTATATTTTTATGTACCTAATTGTTTATGTATGTATATTTATATTATTGAAGATGTAGTACATATATTATTATAATGTGTAATTGTTGTATTTAGTTTGTGATAATAATAATAATTATTTTTCCACATTTGTTTATTATACACCACCAACCACATTTTTGTACTCTAATTTCTGTCCATCCAAAGGATGGAAATTGCTCAAGGCGATAAGGCCGCCCTTGTACAACCTAATTTTAAGAATATTATGTACTTTATCATACTACTACACGGGACTTATCGCGCAATAAAATTTGAGATATGAGCAAATTAAGTACCTCTTTTCTTCTCCCGACGTTTCGACCAAGTTGCATTGGTCGTGGTCACGGGCACTAAATGCGACGCCGTATCACTCAAATTGAAATTGTCACCGCGACACCACACTGACAGTGTCTGTAAAGGTCTTAATGCCTACACCACGCAGTTTGCACTTGTTGACTACAGGATTCCACGACACTGATAGTTTGAAACCATCCTCTCGGTTGAAATTACGATGTTTTTTAATTTCTACGGCCTCACGAACTATTCTTGAGAAATAGTGACGATCAGTAGAGAGAACTTTCGGGTCGTGGAGCTCGATCCAATGACCAGTTCCTCCGTCAAGCAATAATAATGATAATGTGTTCAAATCGCGAAAGTTTAAAAATAACATTATGTACTTTGTTATTTAAGCTGTTTTTTTGGTGTACAATAAAGTTATATTGTATTGTATTGTAAGTTCGTATATGCTGGGTGGCTAGGCCTGGTGTCAGTGTTTTAAGGCCGCCTAAAGGCCTCTGACTTGGCTAAACGGATAAAACCACCGTATTGATAAGTTCTCCAAACGGTTTAGCTCGTGATGCGACACATCTCTATATTCTTCTCAATCTTAATTAGCTTTTATCTCGACTCGCTCTTGGCCGATTTGATTCATACTCGAAAATGTTAGGATTTAAATAATAAACAATCTTGTCTAATTTTATCGAAATTGGCTGATAAATAGCGCGATAGTAAACGCCCATTTCCCTACATAGTCGATGTACTCGTACCACCTAAGCCTAAGGGATTCGCTTCTTCCTTCATAATGCGGACCGCCAGGGATTGGAATGCCCTGCCTCCGTCATTGTTTCCTGACAATAGTTACAATTTGGATATCTTCAAGTCAAGAGTGAATAGGAATCTTCTAGGTCTTCATACTCCATCTTTGGCAACAACTTCGCTTTCCATCAGGCGTAGTAAAATGTAGACCTATTCTACATTAAAAAAAAACTTGAGATACCTATGTAGATGAAAAGTCTAAATATCTTGAGATATCCCAAAAATGTTGCCTATCCATCACAAATACCATATTTTACGACCACGAACCATTAGTTGAAGTTAATTTATTTACCACGGCAGGTGACGCCATGCTGAAGTAATGGCCGACTGACTAGTCAAGGCCCCCGGGTTCACACGTTATCAGTATTGTTATCTGTTACGTCCAATTAGGCGTATTAGTAGCTTGAACGTATTTATTTAAACCTACATTACTTCTGTGGAAACTTTTAAAAACTTGTGTTTACGTCCTATACCGTTTGCCCATTTGCTAACATTCAGACGCTGACAGTAAATATTTTTTAAAAAGTTTTTTTTTTGTGTTTGTGAATGTGTCTAACAGTTTTTTAAGTTAATGTTTAGTTTTTGTAATATTTTGTGTTTTAACATTAACTTATTTTTCGTTTCATTTATTTTTATGACCTTCTTTATTTTCTGCAATTTAATTTGTTTCTTCGAATTGTGATAATTAGTATTTTTATTTTACTTCAACATTGTATTACTATTGATCTGATTTAATTATTATTGTTTTGTATGTTTCAATTTATTCTTTGAATTATTGAATGTTTTTGAATATGTAAAATATAATTGTAATACCTAGTAGGGTTATCTAGCTAGTTTGTCGCATGCCTTGGCTTACGCTGTTAGTGCGACAAGCAATGGATTTAAATACTTCCTTACATAGTATAAAATAAAGTCGCTTTTTGTCGTCTGTTTGTCTGTATGCTTAAATCTTTGAAACTACGCAACGGATTTTGATGCGGTTTTTTTAATGGATAGAGTGATTCAAGAGGAAGGTTTATAATGCACCTGTGCGCAGCCGGGGCGGGTCGTCTAGTAATAAATAAATATATCAGCCCAGTCAAGAATAGGTAGCCCACTATAATCTCGGGCCGAATCGAAACTTCTCCGTAATCTTTACAGGACAAATAGGTAAACAGTAATTTAATAAATAAAATAATTCCTAGTACTACCAGAATCAATCCACTAAGTCAGTAGGTATGACATTGATTGTAGCCCACTATAATCTCGGGCCGAATCGAAACTTCTCCGTAATCTTTACAGGACAAATAGGTAAACAGTAATTTAATAAATAAAATAATTCCTACTACTACCAGAATCAATCCACTGAGTCAGTAGGTATGACATTGATTGAGCAAATACCTATTAGTTGTATTGATCACAGCTCGACAAACAGCAAGGAATGTTAGTTTAGTATTGTTCACATCGTCTAGTGATGAGGAGAGTTATGTTTTAGCCGGATATTTAACCGGAAAACTTGAAATTTACCGTTTTCAATTATGAAAAACAACATATCCTCCGTCACCGTCTGATATGTAAGTACTGTACTTACCTAATTTTATTCACAAAATCCATTTTAAACGCTATTTTTTGCAAACATCGGAACATACGTTCTTGCTCTTGTTCCCTTGTAAAATGAAATGAAATGAAATCATTTACTGTCAAAATAGTACATTGATAACAAAACATAATTAAATATTAGCATCTATGTTCCTATTTATGGACTCGTCCAACATAAAATAAAATCATAATAAAATAAAACAGAACATTTTTAATCAATTAGATCAATTAAAATTCAATATTTAAATAAAAACTAAATAAAACTATGTTCCAAAAACTATTTCGTTTCTGCGTCAGAAACCGATAAATATTTTGAATGTAGGTATGTAGGAGATTTTACAATCTACCCGCAGATGTTATACACTTAAAAACGTCGATCAAAAATGTGTCTAGATGTACCTATAGATAGAAGATTATGTGGCCGGCAAAGTCACAAAAATGAACTGTAGCAAGGCCACAGTAGAAACTAGAATCGCTTGCAGGTTGCTTGCAGGTTGCATGACGTCACTGCTTTGTCATCAGCTTCGACATCATCATCGCTACCTCGTATACCAACCAAGCCACTGGAGCAGTTATGCCAGCGGCCACGCTCCATTTTTTAAAGGATCTGGTCTGACTCGGGTAGACGCTAGAGGACGGAGTAGACTTTAGACCAAAGTTCCTACATTGATTAGTCAGACTACATTTCATTCAAGACTAGATTTCATAAGTTTTATACATTGTTTGGATTATTAGAATTTATATTCGAATTCCTATACTGCATAGATTAAAAGTAACGATAAGATAATAACTGTAATGTTATTTGTTTATGAGCAAATAAATAAATAAAATAAAAATAAAATAAAAACTGTCCGGAGAGCCCATCCTTAGCCTACCTCTGCCAATAACCTCTAAACTCATATTGGCAAGCCCAGCATCTTGGCTCTGGGCCAGGATCGATGCGGCCATTGTGTGGGGAAGTCAGCATCAGTCGCCTTTCGCAGCGAGTCTAGGCTGCTGGCGAGTCATGGCCGGTCATGGCGAACATTGTCATATTTAAGGTTACCGAATCGATTAAAAGTCTAGAGAAAAAACCTGATTTCCATTGAAAATCCTGATTTTTTCCGAATCGATTACCGTAGGTCCCCCAGTGGAGCTTGGTTGATTTACATATAGGGAATAGTCATGATGACTGGGCAAAAAAATCATTACTATAATTAGTCCGTGAGTTAGGCTATCAAAATATATTGGACACGTATTTTTTTCTTTTGTCAATCAAACAACAAATGACAAAGATAAAGGGGTGATAATATTATTTGGTCTGAGGACCAAATAAAAAAATCTGAGCCCTTACATTGCAATTAAAATGTTATGTGATTGGTGACAATCGCTAATAAAGTAAGTAAATATTGCACGATCGTACGTCTAATTTTTTTTCAGAAAAGTTTTTGGTTAATGTATTCAGCCAAAGTTTTGCGTAAAAATATGGCTTTTTAGAGGCTAAGGTCATTTAAAAAAAATGTAAAAACTAAGAACGTATAAGCCTAGCTATTGAAGTGCTGATTAGATGAAGAAAAAAAACACTCAAATCGGATAATATTTAGAGATAGATAACAGCTTATTGTTTTTGTATGGACAAGTATGGACCTTACAATCGTCTTAACTTTAATCCTAATGAAATATTAAGCGTCCTAAGCATTGTATGGGGTACCTAGTCAAAATATCAGTCGCATACACAGTCTAGGCTGCTGGGGATTTATGGCCGGCCATGGCGAAGAGTTATTTCGTGTTGAAACTATGGCCACACCCTTGCATTGCCTTCTACAATATGAAATCAAGTTATGAAAAAAAAATGATTTTTATCGTAACTTAACAGTTTCAAATAGATTCCATAACTTGACACGTAAAAAAACTTATGGAATTAGGGTTCTCGTGTCATGTACTCTGGCTTTTCGGTTTTAGTAAGGTAAAGTAAATAAACCTGGTAAGCTTGTACTTTGGAATAACCTTGTATCTGAATATAATTATAATACCTACGCTGTTATATAGGTATTGTACGTCCTCAGTTACAAAGTCTATTTCCTATGAGGTAGGTATCTTACATTATAAACTAAGATTGCGGATAGACAAGCAAAGATCATCGCTAGACAATCAGCAAGAAATCAGCGCTAAAATAATACCTGAGGTGGAAAACCATGTTTGTTTATTCTTCTAGTTTGTTTACAGAATAAGACGTTTAAAGAAACCGACTGTACTCCGAAGATGTTTTACTTGGACAGGCCTTTCAAATAATAGTTAGAAATAACAAAAACAAACAACAACATAGGAAGCTGGTGTACATCATGGAAAGAAAATCACGAAGCACAAACATCTGTGGCGTTTAGGCCAAAATACGACCGATGATTTTATATTGTACTGCATGGCTAGCATACGCACCATGATATAATTTTATCGCCGTGTCAAAACGAGACAAGGTTATGGTGGGATATATCTGTCACATTTTTAGGGTTCTATACTCAAAGGGTAAAAACGGGGCCCTATTACTAAGACTCCGCTGTCCGTCTGTCCGTCTGACTGTCACCAGGCTGTATCTCATGAACCGTTATAGATAGAAAGCTGAAATTTTCACAGATGATGTATGTCTGTTTCCGCTATAACAACAAATACTAAAAACAGAATAAAATTAATAATTAAGAGGGGGTCCCATACAACAAACCTGATTTTTTAGCCGTTTTTCGCTCTGTATTAATAATGGTAATAGGTTGATATAATAATAGGCTTGAAAATTTCACAGAATATTCAGTTGTAGGTATATTCACTTCAATAATAAAATTTAAATATAATAAATATTTTGGGGGGGGTCCCATACGATCCCATCACATACCTACATAATAATTACACATCGCAACCTAACGCAATTGTATGACGAAAATCTATCAGGCCTATAAACCTATGTCTAACAGTGGACCTCCTATGAAACTATATTGTTTACATTGTTTCCCACACTTATTCCATCTCAAAGAGTTGATAATTATTGTTTGTTTTTTCATTTATTTTTTATCGAGTTTCTGCTATCACGACTTTTTCAATTGTTTACTGCAATAATATACCTAATTAAAAAACCCCCGACACAAAAATATTTGACAGAAAACTTTCAATTGACAACCATTTTGGGCAGATTTGTAGAATTTTGGTTCTTCCATCCCCACTTTAACCCACCGTAACTCTTAAACGGCTTAATCGATTTTTATAAAACATAGCTAAGAACACTCTCAATTAAGTCTCCTTTCATCCAAAAAAAACTAAACTGAAATCGGTTCAGTGGTTCGGGCGCTATGATGCCACAGACAGACAGACAGACACACAGACAGACAAACAGACACGTCAACCTTATAACACCCCTCTTTTTCGTCGGGGGTTAAAAATAACTCAGTTGTCATAATGATGATGATGGCATAGCATAACACACTATACAAGCGATGTCAATTTATTACTGCAAAATTTCACTTTTGTGAGGCAAGTTCGTTTAATTGTTCTTTATAATTTCTTCTTTCATTAACTACGTTAGTATAATCACCTATACTTAAGCATTTTATATATTAATTTTATCGGCTGCCAGTTTTATTTTAAGATGGCGAAATCATACTGTCTTAAAGTATCATAATTCTGTATAAAGAATTAAAGACAATGTAAGTGAAAATTACAAATTTAATGTTAAATGAGAAACACAAAACATTAACTATTAGAGCATAATATATTTGACCATTTGTCTAAAAAATGTCAAATTCATTTTACATATTTATGTATTTTAACATCATTATACCTTATACCTATTATCTGGCAACAAGTTCGTCATCATTATATCCGACTATTGTTCAATAAAAACTTATGAAAACAATTTTTTCCACAAACGGAATAGTTTTTGCCATGAATTTTATAAAAATATATTATTCTTCCTTAGTTTTTGCTTATTTACCTGTTGTTTTTGTATCAAACCCACACGCAAGTAAATAATATTAACATGTAACGTAATTTTCCGAGTTGTGAATTGTACTTTTGTCCTTGTATGATTATAGCAGAGCAAAAGATAATATAATTAATATAAATATACAGTAATCTATTCATAAAACGTCCTTCTAAAGTAAATTATAAGCTATGAATAATATACTTAGCTTGTCATCGACTATAGATTAAAGTTAGGTTAGAATAATATCGTAATACCTACTTATAGGTAGGTACAATACCTATAAGTATTTCGATAATTACATATTAATACTATACTACATATTTTAAATAATTTACTTACTGTGTATATTGTATAAGTATGTGTATATTAATATATATTAGTGTGTGTGTGTGTATGTATAATATGATAAAAAGAAAAGAAACGCAGAAAATGTTAATCCCATCATCCCGTCATCTTACTCCTACTTCCTACTAATATTATAAACGTGAAAGTTTGTAAGGATGGATGGATGGATGGATGTTTGTTACTCTTTCACGCAAAAACTACAACGGATTGAGATGAAACTTTGCAATTATATAGCTTATATATCAGAATAACACATAGGCTATAAATTATAATGATATTGCGTAAATTTTCCATAATTTAACAATAAGTGTTAAGTAAGTAGGAAAAATTCTGCCATCTGCGAGCTATTCTAGCGTGCGCTCCAAGAAATGTCAAAAAAGGGCCTCGAATCATCATGCGGGCGAAGCCGCGGGCAAAATCTAGTATTATATAATTTAATTCAGTAGGTAAATTAATTGCACGTCATAATTGAAGGCAATAATATTCGCCAAATGAAAACAGTTTTAATTCAAACGAAACATTTTGACAGTAAAATAAATATCATCATAAATATCATTCAAACTTTTTTGGTTAGCAACTTATAATGTTTTTTATTATTTATTGGTTGATAATAAGATATAATAAATCAAGTTTTGTATAGTCTGACCGTGTCCCCGCCGCTCGCACCTGTCTCAGTCCCCTTTGTCGTCTACCCCCGCGCCTCTGTACCGCGCAGGCGAGGACTCAGTTAAACGGTCAGACTATAGTTATAACAGCAAAATTTAAATCTAGAACCGGAATCAATGATACGTAGGTATCTGAATGTCAGGTCGAGGTTGCCATTGCAACAAACCAGGGTTGTCAATTAATAAAAAAATTCAACCGAGTTCATAAAGAAGGTTCTCAATTCAGTTAAATTGTATTTCTGGGTGTCCTATTAATTCGCTCAATATTGTTTGGCTTAAAGTTGTTCTGCATACATATCTTGTCATAAAACGTACGGATTTATGTTAGCTCATGATCAGGATTGGATATTGCGCAGCTTGTAGCTATAACTTCACATCCGCCGACTTGTGTGGCGCGGCCTGTATTAGATAATAATATAATATTTATCAAGTGACTCCAAACATGTAGATATTTTATTATCACGCGGTCAAAGCATTAAATACACGTTATTATACCTAAATCAACGAGTTGTTGTGCTTTATGTGTCATCGATATTTATATTTCGTTGTATTTGTGATGTGTTACCAACCATGGATACGGACAAGTAGAGATTTTCGATTTTAGAGCATAATGATACACAGATATCTATGACTCATAGCTAGAGTTTTTATTGGTACCTAATATGTTTTCGATTGTTACATTGAAATTCTTTAAAAATAAATGAATTTCAAATATAAGCGCAAATATAGGACGAATAGATAGGGTATTGGCTATTTTAAGTTAAGGCATAATTATGTAATTAAAAAATCTTCGAATATGGTTCAGCTCTATGTTTGAAACGTTATCTTAGAATATCACGCTTATACAGGGCCAGAAGTCTTGGTGGTCTAGTGGTTGTAACGCTGGCCTGTCATTCTTGAGGTCGTGGGTTCACATCCCGGTCCTGTACCAATGAGTTTCTTTGGATCTTATGTACGGAATTTCACACCACTGGCTTTTCGGTGAAGGAAAACATCGTGAGGCAACCTGCATACGTCCGTGGCCCAATCACCCTTCGCGGGTAGGCCTACGTCCTGCAGTGGACTATTAAAAATAGCTGGTACAGTACAGTACAGGGTCATGGGTGTATTAAACGCAAAACCTTTTAAGGGTGCGCTTAGTACATCTAGACAAACAATTTTTTTACGATGACTTTTGAAAATTCGCAAAAAAAAACGCATCTCCATACACTTTGCCGCGCGTTGACAAACTTTTTGTATGAAAAAGCTGATTTTTTCTTCGTGATTTTCCAGAAAGTCCTAGAACAAAAGTTTTTTGTCTAGATGTACTAGACCCGCCCTTAAAAGGTTTTGCGTTTAATACCTATGACCCTGTATAATTCACAGCATGCTATTCTATCACCCTTTTCAAACCATTTTAGGACCAATAAGTCAATCTGACATTACGCTTCAGAACAATTTGGCCATGTCTTCGTACGCGTGGAATAAATACAGTAGCCTCTTCTATTTAAATATTTATTCTTTGGTGACCTATTAACCTTCTGGATGGAGGAAATGGCTACTACATTATGTGATATTGTTAATTGAGTGATAAGCCAGTGGGTTAAAATGCTCATTAACTTACTGATTTGTCGTATTTTGTTCTAATGAGTTTAAGTAAAGCACTTAAAATTACGGACCGGTAGAGCTGCAGTATAATACACAGATATACAGGGTTATTTCTAATCAATTAGCATCCTTTTAGGGGCTTATTCTGTACATCAAAACTAACAACTTATGTTCTGCGACTTTTATCAAAACTAAAAAAAAAATGTTGTTCCATCTTAGAAAAATATGGTTCACCCTCGACAAAATGTATGGAATAACTGTTTTTCGTAGAAGAACAGCGGATTGGCAGGTTGAAGTGGCAATGGGCAGGGCACATAACGCGGAGGACTGATGACCGATGGGGCCGAAAAGTCCTCGAGTGGAGACCACGTACCGGCAAGCGCAGCGTAGGACGTCCACCCACAAGGTGGACGGACGACCTCATTAAGACCGCAGGATCGCGCTGGATGCAAGCCGCTACCAACAGGTCTTATTGGAGGTCTTTAGGGGAGGCCTATGTAAAGCAGTGGACGTCCTATGGCTGAAAAGAAGAAGAAGAACTGTTTTTTTTAGTTTTGACAATAGTCGTCGATCAACAACTCGAACCTTTCATTTTTTCGGGATTTAAAAGTAGTAGTTTATGATACTCCCCGATATGCAAAAAAATCAAGTCGGTTTCTCCCTCTGTTGCTGCGTGAAAGAGTAACAAATAAACCAAAAAAAAAAACACCATATTAGTTGGTTAAAATGATCAACACTTCACAAATTCGACGCAAAGTCAGGACTGCGAATCAGCTCAGTTGGGAGAGCGTCGGGCTAGTGATCCGAAGACGCAGGTTCGAGTCCTGCGTTCGCGACGATTTTTTGAAATGTTTATCATAAAACTAACTCTTTGAAATAATCCTAGTGTGGGATGCACTATAAAATTAAAATCATTAAAAAAATACCCTTTCGAATTTAAAACAATAGTAAAGATATTGCACATTATAACTATTTTAATCTTTGACAGACCTTCAACATTCATATCAAGTTATCTCGGTCATTCTGCGGTTTCCACAAAATGTTAAAATGCTATTCGTAGTTACATAGGTAGGTATATCCCAAGGAAAATGCACGTGCATACCTCCCCACATTGTATTGCGTCCCTCGTTCTAATTTGATTCCATCTGACCTACATAATATAATATTACTAGCGACCCGCCCCGGCTTCACACGGGTGCAATGCTTTTTCGTAAAAAGTAAAGGATTAAAAAATGGTTGTTGTGGGTTATCCCTAAGAGATAGACATAAACCATCGCGAGCGATTTTTGTAGACTGTAGTGCATTATTTTGAGCTATCTCGTATGATTCAGCCAGCTTTTGCAATGTAAGCCCAAAAAATATTTATTTATTACATCACATTAGAAACCTCTAAAATTATCAGAGTGCCTCTACATTCTAGTGTATATTATGCATGTATTTTACATGTAAACCTTCTTCTTGAATCACTATGTATAAAAAACACATCATAATCCGTTGCGTGGTTTTAAAGATCTAAGCATAGGTATATAGGGACAGACGTAACGTACGTAAACAATTCGAACGAAATATTCGAATTTTGTACACGATGGAAGGCGGTTTTGCCATTTTTTGCGAAAAATAATTATTGCTACAAATAATTATTACATTATTTCTTCTTCCATGCATCAAAGTCTGGAGCCAATGTCACTTATCATCCGTTAACGTTTCGCCTGTCTATGAGACATGCTAATTAAAAAGTGTTTTGCCTATCCTACGGGAACCACGATATTTTTCGGGACAAAAGTAGCCTATGTCACTTTCTGTAAAGTAAAGTAAATTTTTATTGCTTTAAACTGTGTAAACAAAGATGGTACAAGTAGATCATTGGTATCAACAGTTTGTCCAGGCGGACATGCAATATTATGCAATATGGTAGCCATCAAACTGTCGTTCAAACTATGTCCATGCCAAAAATCAATCCGATGCTCCGTCATAAAGAGGAACAAACCAACACACTTTCGGATTTACAATATTAGTAAGGATGGAAGCTCCTGTATAAATATAAAAATATAGGAAAGTAAATGTCAATGCACTGGAGTTGCTGTCGGGAACCAAGGATGTAGGTCAGGTGGAGCCGAATTAGAACGCGGGCCGCAACACCATGTGGGGAGGGTGTATGTACCTATAGGTATGCACGCGCATTTAGATATTTATTTATTTGCAAGATCATGTACATAAAGTTATAATTAGATCTTAACATAAGACTAACTAACTTACAGGTACATGTCACCGTGTTTCATAGGGCATAGCAAAGTTTTAGTTAAACATTTATGCTAAACAGTGTAATGGAAAGAAAACATTTAAAAGAGTCTCGCAAAAATAACACTAACAGTAAATTTGGTACTAGCAGTTAGAGTTCACAATTCCTAATGACAAAATTATGTTACATTTATGGTTAGTATTAGAAACTTATATAGCTAGAGATCGCATTTTCCTTCAGATACCTATTACTTTTCGTATAGTATAATAGGTAGGTACCTATATAGTTTCACTGAACAAAATGAACACTGAAATTGTTATTTTGGTTACTAGGTACATTGTTATTACAATATTGTTTGTATTATTAAGCTAGACATGCAAATTTATTTTATGAATAAATTACTATGACTTTGACAACGGACCGATTTTAAATCAACTTCCAAAAAGGACGAGGTTCTATTTTCGTCTGTACCTTTGTATTTTTTTTTGTTTCATCGATATTTTCGCCAATTATGAACCGATTAAAAAAAAACCTTCTTTTAGTTCGCCATTAAAATTTTATCGAAATCAGCTGAGCCGTTTTTGAAAAATCTACAATTGTGTAAAAATTACTACATGACACATCGATTCATGTGAACTATTCGAATTCTATACATGGTTGAAGTCGGTTTTGCCATTTTTGGCGATAAATAATAATAATTATAGGATAGTACCTATACCTATAATTGTTTTGTCCCGTATAAAATTTTCTGTATTTCTGTTTTTTCTGTATTTTCTATAGTACATACAATATAACCTGTAGTAAAACCATCCATAAAAGCGTGATCGTGTCCTTGCGTTTGCGTGTATGCGCGTATTTCAGTGTGTGTTTCATTAAATATTGTTTAATTCTGAAACCAGCGATAATTCAAATTTTACCATAGGCCGAACCCAGAAATCAGCTGTTCCATACAAAAAGTTTCGTCGACTCTCGACAAAATGTATGGAACAGATTTTTTTCGCGGTTTCAGAGTTGATCTCATAGTGACAGGTCAGTAAAAATAGAATGGAACTTTAAATATCCATGGAACTTTATTTTGGACCTTACTTTGTGATTTTTTTCTATCAAGTAAAGTAATTAGAAGAGTGTTTTGGAAATAATATTAGAATTCAAAATATGATCAAGAGTTACATGTATTTTTTTGACGGTCATCATTTGCAAACTTGTGCTGAAAATCGTCTTTAAAGACGCCCGTTTTCAGCTCTAGGACCCCCTTAACTTTGCACCACATTTCCGATCCAATTTTTTATAAGGTTTAGGATCACTTACTGAGCATAAATTCACAAAATGCTGACAAAACCAGACGTTTTATTGACCAATCAAATATTTTAAGAGTTATCAGCCGCGATAGTTAAATCGGTCCATTAAATGGGCCATAAATCGTAAACCGTAAGTTTTACAAATAAGTTTTCTGAAAATAGAAGATGCGAAATTTAATTTTTTACAATAATGGTCTCCATGACTTTTGCCCTAAAATGCATAGTTTTTGAGAAAACAGCCAAAAACGTTTTTTCAAGATGGCGCTTGAAGCTCCACCTGGATCTGTCAACATTTTGTGATTTTATGCTCAGTAAGTGATCCTATCCTAAACCTTATTAAAAAATAATTGGATCGGATATAGTTGACCAAAAAGAATCGCCTATTTTTCTGAGCTATGAAAGTTGTTCATAATCCTTACTAATATTATAAATCCGAAAAGTTTGTTGGTTTGTTGGTTTGTTACTCCATCACGCACCAACGGAGCAACGGATTGACTTGATTTTTGGCATGGACATAGTTTAAAAGGCGGAAGGAGCTTTAGGATACTTTTTATCCCGAAAAATTGCATAGTTCCTGTAGGACAGGACAAAAACCATCGAAAGCGAAACTGTCGCCACTATCACAAAGACGCTAAGTGATTAATTCCTCTATGACGCTAATATGGACTAACGAAACGTCACAGCCAAACGTAATTGGATGACAGGTGACATTGTCTGCAGACTTTTATAAATCACAAGTAGCATGGCAAGGGGACAAATTGTTTTTCTACCATTATATCCCCTTGAAGAGGAAATAAAGTATGGATTGAAAATGACAACTGACATTAAAATTGGATAAAATGTTATTTTACCTCTGCATGCTACATGTTACTATGACGTTTAATACTAGGCCGTCATTTTGTCTGACATTTAAAATATTTTTAAATCTTCTATCATTAGAGGTTTAACATGTTTCTTTATTCTACCTTTATGGTATACATCATACTTTAATATTATCAATCCGAAAAGTTTGTTGGTTTGTTCCTCTTTGACGCAGCAACGGAGCAAAAGATTGACCTGATTTTTGGTATGGATACCTTTGGTTTAAAAGACAAAGTGATAATAGGATACTTTTTTATCTCGAGAAAATTCGTGATTCCCATGGGATAGGACAATAACTGTTTCTCAGCAATGGAGCAACGGATTGACTTGATATTTGGGGTGGGTATAGTTTGGAAGACGGAAAGTGACATAGGATACTTTCCATCGCGAAAAAATTGTGGTTCCCGTAGGACTTAACAATAATTTTTTCTCAGCAACGGAGCAACTTGCCTTGGCTTATTGCATGAATATAGTTTGAAAGACGAAAAGTGACATAATAGGCCACTTTTTATCGCAAAAACTTTAACAGTTCCCGTAGGATAGGATAAAAACTAAGTGAGCGGGCTGCGGTAGCAGCCGTCTAAGCGCCAGAAATAACCTGTCATGGCAAGTTTAGGACGTTCCTACATTTTTCGCACTCCTTCGCGGCACTCAACAGAGCTAGCCCAGACTCGGGCTCCATAACGGAGCTTGCGCTCTCGCCATAATGACGGAGTGTTTCGGAGCACAAGACACATCGTCATCCACCACTCTGGACTAACCAGTACTGAACGTCAGACAGCATTCCAACGCCCTGGTTCCAGTGCAGCGGGTCAGTCATAGTAGCCCGGCGCCTGCCTCTTCAACTGCAGAGGGCAGTGAGAACGGCCATCGCGATACCGACACCTCTCTTCCCCTGCAGCCCCACTGCGTCTGCCAACACGTTGACGGCCTAGCGGAAGGTAGGGTAGGTGGCGGCACCCACACCACCAGTTCCATATATCCCTCCGCGGCCCCTAATCCGCGGCAGTCATATCAGAGTCCAGGAAGCAGCCTTGCTTTATGAAACTGAGAAGGGTTATTCCCAGCAAGTAACTGGAGATAGAGAGACAGAAAAGAAGCCACACCCAGCGCAGCAGGAGGAGCTGGAGTTCATATGCCTGGCAGACGGAGCAGCACTAGAGCAAAATCTTAACCGAGAAATTAACATATTTACAGACGGCAGCAAAGTTAAAGGGAAAGTTGGGGCGGCATTATCCATTTGGGATGATGCCACTGAGATCAGTACCCGCAAGCTGAAATTGGCCGATTGGTGCTCCGTGTACCAGGCCGAGTTATTGACACTTCTTGATGCTACCGAAAAAGCAAAAATCTTTTGTGACTCCAGGTCTGCACTGGAAACGGTAGTTGGCGTATCTTCCCTCCATCCCTTAGCAGTAAATTCAAAGCTAACATAAAGTTGCTACACGCACAAAATAAAATAGTGAAACTTTATTGGATTAAAGCACACGCGGGGATGGAGGGAAATGAGAGAGCGGACCAGCTAGCAAAGGAAGCAGCACTGCACTCGAAGTGCAGACCTATTTACGATAACTGCCCCGTTTCATTCGTCAAGCGAGAAATCCGAAAGGACTCTCTTGACGAGTGGAACCGGCGTTATCAGGATGGCCACACAGCGGCGGCAACCAAAACATATTTTCCGGATGCAAGGGCGGCATACAAGATCGTAAGAGAAATAGCACCAGTGGGAATCATAACTCAAGTGCTGACGGGGCATGGTGGGTTTTCCCAATACTTACATCGATTTAAGTTGAGGGAAAGCCCATCGTGCATCTGTGAACCCACAAAAGAGGAGACTCATGTGCAGTGGCACATAATCTTGGAATGCCCAGTTTATGGAAAGCAGAGATTTTATTTAGAACAAAAAATTGGAATTAATCTAACACGTAAAAACCTTAGAAACGAATTTATCGATTTTTGCACAAATATTTGTAAAAAAGCAATTATTAGGAACAAGTAGGTATAAACTTTGCTGTACCATTGTAATGTTTATTATAACTGCAAACAGCCACAAACATTGAAATATAGGTATAGTTTTTATTCATTTGTAATTAAGACCCCTGACCCTTGCATATACACTCCAACCTTGCATTCCTTTAAGGTATTTTGATATTTGTCGGTTAGGTTATTAGGTTTCGCAGCCGACATAAACATAAGCCAAAATCAAAATATAACGCGGGCGAAGCCGCGGGTAAAAGCTAGTAATATATATAGTATAGATTTAGACCTCTGAAAGTTCCTGCGCTTTGCAATACAACATAATTATTATGTAGTTGAGAGGGACATCAATGTTCTTGAAAGAATGGAGCCGTTTTCTGATAAATAACATGGTTGATTCCATAACATAACTTGTCCATAAAGATAAGTACACTGAATATTAATAACAAATGGACTCTGTCACCATCTAGAGAGATAATAATGACGTAATGTTTACATGTTGATTCAGCCACCAGCTGACATGAATGACAGCGCCGAATTTTTATTTTATTTCGTACAGGTTTGCGTTTGACTACATACTGCCTGATCTTGAGCGGTCTGGGGTGTAGCACGCTTACCTAAAAGATACATAATATTTACTCGGGATTTGAAGATACCCACGTCGTACTTTAGCGGGAAGACAGACCCAGGCAAAGCGTTCCACATTCTGGCAGTTCGTATGAGGAATGAGGATTCGAAATGGCGTAAACATAATTATTCAGAGGGCCGACCCCAAATGATATGGGAAGAGGCACGGATAAAGAAAAGAAGAAGAGTTTACATGTTGAGTCAAGCTAAGTTTCCACGAGATGAGTACCTAGTAGCGAGAGCTTTTACAAACGACAAAATTCATACAAGTTTTTCCAGTATCTAAATATAAATTTTTGCCCAAAAAGACATAACCGACTTCAGGCGTGTACAGAAATTCAAATAACTCGCATGGATCAATGTTTTATCGCAGTAATTTCACATTATTGTTCATTTTTCAACCACGAATCAGCCGGTTTCAATGAAATTTAAATGAAACTATTTCTGAAGTATGATGATCTACCAAACAAACTGTACGCCACATTTTATACAGCAAAAAATATTAACTCTACCTAGTATATACATTCTCGAATCAGCAATGTTTGTTAAACAATATCCTAATCATTTTACCATCTCCGAAAATCCTCGTCAAAAAAGCAAAATAATTGCACCAGAGCCGAAACTAGAGCTTGTAAGGAGAAGCTCTGAATATATGTTGATAAATATTTTTAATAAACTACCTGAATATCTACGAAAGGAAACGAACCACCGAAAATTCTATAAAAGTCTTAAAGAAATACTTATTAAAAAATGTTACTACCTTATAGAAGATTACTTGAAAGACAAAAATGTTTCTGACTCGCGGAAGTAAGCAGACGATGAGTGTTATAGTTATAAGTCTCATAAGTTCCTATTTGCTTTAAAGTTTTTGTATTATAATTATACTTGCGACGCCCTTACAGGGTTGAATATGTACCTATTGCTAAGTGAGCAAATTTTTACATATTTATAAATTTAATGCAAGGTTTGAAATAAAGAATAAATAAAGAACAAAAAAAGAATCTTTAAAATCGGTTCATAATTGGCGGACATACAAAAAAAAAATATACATTCGAATTGAGAACCTCCTTTTTGACGTCGGATAAAAATGACTCAAACTCAAATTCACTTGTGCGAATTTCCAAAAATCGTAGTACAAAATTTGTTTGTCCAGATGTACTAGATCCACCCTTCAAAGGTTTTGCGTTTAATACCTATGACCCTGTATAGGTACTATGAACTGGCCACGAGTAAAAAACTGGAATTTCCATAAGGGTGATCATTCCCGACTGACTCACAAGAACGACATAAAGACACATATTAGTTTATTGCTTTGCTTTGGTACATTTAAATTTAACTAGTCTTTGCTTGCGGCTCCGCCCGCGTATATTTTGATTTTTGTGCTGTTCCATAGGAACCTTTTATTTTCCCGATATTATCTTCTTCTTGATCGTTGCGCTCTTGACAGAGCGGTCGTGGTCATCACGCAGTATTACTATTGGTAGGGGCAGATGTAATGCGCCTCACGATATCTCGCCATCTCTCTCTATTGGACGTCAATATAAGTAAGTAAATATAGTTTAAAAAAACAAAAAAAAAACAGGCTTTCATAGCTATGAAAGCGTGTATTTTTAGTTTTTTTTAACTATATTTATTTTTCAATTTTTAGTGAATAGCTACCGAATGTAAGGTACCTGAGGCAATTAACCAAACATAAAATATTTGTTTAAATTTAATATTTAAAAAAAACGTTTTACGTAAATGCATTGTCATCGGTCATTGATAGGTGTGCAAAGTTTGAAGAAAATCTGATGGCTCAAAGTAGGGCAAAATCGAGCTCATAAGCGTTGGTTACAAACAAACATACAGGTGAAACTAATAAAAGCGTGTTAAAAAGTAGCCTATGTTTGACTCCGACCTTAGAACTATATCCACGATAAAAATCAAGTCAATCCGTTGCTTTGCTGCTGCGTGAAATACATACTTACAAACTTTCGCGTTTATAATATTACTAGGAAGTAGGATTAGTAGGATAAGATATAAGATATTCTGTAGGAAAACTAACCTTTTCCTACGTTTTCGATAGAAACCTCGTTTAAAATCATTGATTCGTATTACAAATAGAGTAAGTGGGGGCCGGGTGCTCTAGAGATATTCAAAGATTTGTCGGGTAGATTAAAAGAAAGCACACGTGACCAGAATAATGCTGGCCTGTATTTTGGTCAGAAAGTCCGCCTCGCAATTCAGCGAGGCAATGCGGCCAGCATTTTAGGCACGTTGCCTGAGATTAGAGATTGTTTAAACATTTTATAGGTTTAAACAGTTTTTTTTTGTTTTTTTTTTTTTTTTTATTATTATTATTTTTTTAATGTTACACTCCACAGACTCCAGGGTCTGTGCTTTTTAAGATTTACATTTTTTTTAAAATTACATTTTAACAATAATGCTTGTTTCCTTGATAGGGCTAGTCTGGGCAGGTCTAGGTCAAGCGTTTCATTACAATAGACATGATGACTGGGTAAAAAAAACATTATTATGATTAGTCCGTTAGTTCGATTATTAAAAAATACTGGACACGTATTTTTTCTTTTGTCCATCAAACAGCAAATGACAAAGATAAACCTTGTCAAAGTTTGGGAGTGGGAGTCGTGACGTCACCTCTCTTACAGAAGTCCATACATTTGTATGGCACTTGTGACGTCACGCGGAACTTTGACGGACTATAGCTTCATAAATTTATGTTTAATTGACAAAAGTAAAAATACGTGTCTAATATTTTTTGATAGTCTATCTGACGGACTAATTCTATTTTTAACCCCCGACGTAAAAGAGGGGTGTTATAAGTTTGACGTGTCTGTTTGTCTGTGTGTATGTCTGTGTGTCTGTCTGTCTGTCTGTCTGTGGCTTCACAGCGCCCGAACCACTGAACCGATTTCAGTTTAGTTTTTTTTGGATGAAAGGAGACTTAATCGAGAGTGTTCTTAGCTATGTTTTATAAAAATCGATTGAGCCGTTTAAGAGTTATGGTGGGTTAAAGTGGGGATGGAAGAACCAAAATTCTACAAATGTGCCCAAAATGGTTGTCAAATTAAAGAAGTACTTTTTTTAGGTAGGTTTTTGTGTCGGGGGTTTTTTAAATTTTTAATTTAAGTTTTTATTTAGTCATCATCCCTATTCTTCGTAAACGACTAAGCAACAAAATTTATTAAAAGTCTATCCAGTATTACCTAAATCTTCGACAGTCTAGTCTAAAATGTAACGCCTCTGTCTAGACTGCTTTTAAAGAACACATTAGAGATAAGACAATCGTTTCGTTTGGTCATGTTCCAAGGCGAGCTAAAATCTATTTTTAGTTCACGAAAATTACGGGGAAATGCATTCTTCATTCTCTGACGTTGTTAAAATAAAGATTTGAAGCGTAGTGTTGTAACAAATAAATAAATATTAGGGGACATCTTACACACGGTCTCTGACCCCAAACTAAGCAAAGCTTGTGATATGGCTGCCAGAGACTGATATACTACATATACTTATTTTTAAATACATACATAAAAATAATGTAAAATCCGCGATGTTCTATAAAACCACGGTGAAAGAAATCGCACACGTCCGTAGAAGAAATTCGATGACGTATACGACTCTACCAACCCACATTGGGCCAGCGTGGTAGACATGGCTCAATCAACCCCCCTCGTGGGTAGGCCTAGGTTCAGTAGTGGACTATTAATAAGGTAGGTACGGGACGGTTACACGATAAGGCAATTATGACTGATCTGTACATTTTAAATTGAATCACGTTTAGAAGTGACTAGACGACCCGCCCCGGCTTCGCACAGGTGTATTATACATATAAACCTTCCTCTTGAATCACTCTATCCATTAAAAAAAACCACATCAAAATCCGTTGCGTAGTTTTAAAGATTTAAGCATACAGACAAACAAACAAACGAAAATAGCGACTTTATTTTATACTATGTAAGGATATTGTATCTAATAATGTATGCAGCTTAGACTATGATTATGTACTATACTTTAGTGTTATTTTGTAAAATATGAGATAATTATTATGTAGAATGTTATGTACATATCTCATTTAGAACATCCCCGAAAAGATATACGTATGCACGTGCTTTTGTATTTGTTTCCAGCGGGATCAATTCCCATTGATGCTATGCCGCTATAATGATAATTGGTGATAATATTGTTCTTGACGATGCTATTGCTGATATTTTTTATTTAGTACCTATTATTTTGTTTTATTGAATAGTCTCGTGTTCAATTATTTTGTAATTTTGCAATGATATTTATTTTGTAATGACGTTTCTAAGCGCATGTGATATGTCATTTTTTTTTTTTAACTGGCAAAAGTGCCTTTATTAACTACAACAAAACTACACTACTATTACACAAAAAGCATTGGATCACCCTCAGACCTTTGAAGGTCTAAAGATAATCCAAATGCTCAAGCCCACTGCCAGTTGGCAGCGTGCCCAGCATGCTGGCTGCATTGCCACGCTGAATGGCAATGCTTATGCGTTGAGCCAAATAAAATAATAAATTCATTTAATTCCATTGATATGTCAATGGAATTAAATGAATTTTGAATTTGCCTATGCAACGTCTCAACCAAATGAATGATCAAACTCAAGACGCTGCTGCAATAAAAAGCAAGCATTCCATAGCAAAGAGAATCCAATGAACCGGTAACGCACACACTTTCATTAGTTAGCTAATAATAGCATACATACATACCTACTATATCCGAGATCTTCCCAGTAGATATATGAGGCCTTAGTATGAGTTTTTTAGTAAACGTAACCATTTCCATGTGGCTCCTTACATCCTTGTTAATTCTTCCTCGCTTCCGCCAGGGGGCACTGTAATGCCGGGGCATAGTGAAGTATAAGTAGACTGGATACTTAAGTAATAATAATTACTAAAGTAAGAGGGCGTGATGTGCAATTATAAAAGTGTGAACAGGACGAAACTAATTTGTTTTGTCTCTGTTTGCGTATACGCTTTTTTTGTGAGGCATCGACCCACGGCCTAGACGTCGATGCCAGACAAATTTTTCGCGCCGAAACTACCGTTGAATTTTTGATGAGATATTTGAGTAAATCAACATATTATTTACGAACTATTATCTATTTTCTATCATTTCTACTAGTATTATGCAGGTTTTTATTATTATTTAGAGTCTGAATATGATAAAATCATAACAACGTGTATACCTTATAGCTATCTAAGTATGTACCTATAGCACATCTTTTTTCTCACACTCTATACGCAATTGAGGATTCTAGACTAAAACTTGTTCCTAATCAATTAGCATCTTTTTAGGGGCTTAGGTATTCTGTATAACAACTTTTGTGCTGCGTCTTTTGTCAAAACACAAAAATAATCGGCCAAGTACGAGTCGGACTCGCGAATGGAGGGTTCCGTACTGTATGGGAGCCCCCTTAAATATTTTTTTTTTTTTTTTCATTGAAGGGAATATAAAACTAAATATTCTGTGAAAATTTCAAGCATCTACTTGTTACTATTATTAATATAGAGCGAAAAACGTCTGGTTTGTTGTATGGAAGCCCCCCTTTAATATTTATTTTAATTTCTTTTTAGTATTTGTTGTTATAGCTGCAACAGAAATACATCATCTGTGAAAATTTCAGCTGCGACTACACAACAGCTGCGCTCGTCACAAGACACATCGTCATCCACCACTCTGGACTAACCAGTACTGAACGTCAGACAGCATTCCAACGCCCTGGTTCCAGTGCAGCGGGTCAGTCATAGTAGCCCGGCGCCTGCCTCTTCAACTGCAGAGGGCAGTGAGAACGGCCATCGCGATACCGACACCTCTCTTCCCCTGCAGCCCCACTGCGTCTGCCAACACGTTGACGGCCTAGCGGAAGGTAGGGTAGGTGGCGGCACCCACACCACCAGTTCCATATATCCCTCCGCGGCCCCTAATCCGCGGCAGTCATATCAGAGTCCAGGAAGCAGCCTTGCTTTATGAAACTGAGAAGGGTTATTCCCAGCAAGTAACTGGAGATAGAGAGACAGAAAAGAAGCCACACCCAGCGCAGCAGGAGGAGCTGGAGTTCATATGCCTGGCAGACGGAGCAGCACTAGAGCAAAATCTTAACCGAGAAATTAACATATTTACAGACGGCAGCAAAGTTAAAGGGAAAGTTGGGGCGGCATTATCCATTTGGGATGATGCCACTGAGATCAGTACCCGCAAGCTGAAATTGGCCGATTGGTGCTCCGTGTACCAGGCCGAGTTATTGACACTTCTTGATGCTACCGAAAAAGCAAAAATCTTTTGTGACTCCAGGTCTGCACTGGAAACGGTAGTTGGCGTATCTTCCCTCCATCCCTTAGCAGTAAATTCAAAGCTAACATAAAGTTGCTACACGCACAAAATAAAATAGTGAAACTTTATTGGATTAAAGCACACGCGGGGATGGAGGGAAATGAGAGAGCGGACCAGCTAGCAAAGGAAGCAGCACTGCACTCGAAGTGCAGACCTATTTACGATAACTGCCCCGTTTCATTCGTCAAGCGAGAAATCCGAAAGGACTCTCTTGACGAGTGGAACCGGCGTTATCAGGATGGCCACACAGCGGCGGCAACCAAAACATATTTTCCGGATGCAAGGGCGGCATACAAGATCGTAAGAGAAATAGCACCAGTGGGAATCATAACTCAAGTGCTGACGGGGCATGGTGGGTTTTCCCAATACTTACATCGATTTAAGTTGAGGGAAAGCCCATCGTGCATCTGTGAACCCACAAAAGAGGAGACTCATGTGCAGTGGCACATAATCTTGGAATGCCCAGTTTATGGAAAGCAGAGATTTTATTTAGAACAAAAAATTGGAATTAATCTAACACGTAAAAACCTTAGAAACGAATTTATCGATTTTTGCACAAATATTTGTAAAAAAGCAATTATTAGGAACAAGTAGGTATAAACTTTGCTGTACCATTGTAATGTTTATTATAACTGCAAACAGCCACAAACATTGAAATATAGGTATAGTTTTTATTCATTTGTAATTAAGACCCCTGACCCTTGCATATACACTCCAACCTTGCATTCCTTTAAGGTATTTTGATATTTGTCGGTTAGGTTATTAGGTTTCGCAGCCGACATAAACATAAGCCAAAATCAAAATATAACGCGGGCGAAGCCGCGGGTAAAAGCTAGTAATATATATAGTATAGATTTAGACCTCTGAAAGTTCCTGCGCTTTGCAATACAACATAATTATTATGTAGTTGAGAGGGACATCAATGTTCTTGAAAGAATGGAGCCGTTTTCTGATAAATAACATGGTTGATTCCATAACATAACTTGTCCATAAAGATAAGTACACTGAATATTAATAACAAATGGACTCTGTCACCATCTAGAGAGATAATAATGACGTAATGTTTACATGTTGATTCAGCCACCAGCTGACATGAATGACAGCGCCGAATTTTTATTTTATTTCGTACAGGTTTGCGTTTGACTACATACTGCCTGATCTTGAGCGGTCTGGGGTGTAGCACGCTTACCTAAAAGATACATAATATTTACTCGGGATTTGAAGATACCCACGTCGTACTTTAGCGGGAAGACAGACCCAGGCAAAGCGTTCCACATTCTGGCAGTTCGTATGAGGAATGAGGATTCGAAATGGCGTAAACATAATTATTCAGAGGGCCGACCCCAAATGATATGGGAAGAGGCACGGATAAAGAAAAGAAGAAGAGTTTACATGTTGAGTCAAGCTAAGTTTCCACGAGATGAGTACCTAGTAGCGAGAGCTTTTACAAACGACAAAATTCATACAAGTTTTTCCAGTATCTAAATATAAATTTTTGCCCAAAAAGACATAACCGACTTCAGGCGTGTACAGAAATTCAAATAACTCGCATGGATCAATGTTTTATCGCAGTAATTTCACATTATTGTTCATTTTTCAACCACGAATCAGCCGGTTTCAATGAAATTTAAATGAAACTATTTCTGAAGTATGATGATCTACCAAACAAACTGTACGCCACATTTTATACAGCAAAAAATATTAACTCTACCTAGTATATACATTCTCGAATCAGCAATGTTTGTTAAACAATATCCTAATCATTTTACCATCTCCGAAAATCCTCGTCAAAAAAGCAAAATAATTGCACCAGAGCCGAAACTAGAGCTTGTAAGGAGAAGCTCTGAATATATGTTGATAAATATTTTTAATAAACTACCTGAATATCTACGAAAGGAAACGAACCACCGAAAATTCTATAAAAGTCTTAAAGAAATACTTATTAAAAAATGTTACTACCTTATAGAAGATTACTTGAAAGACAAAAATGTTTCTGACTCGCGGAAGTAAGCAGACGATGAGTGTTATAGTTATAAGTCTCATAAGTTCCTATTTGCTTTAAAGTTTTTGTATTATAATTATACTTGCGACGCCCTTACAGGGTTGAATATGTACCTATTGCTAAGTGAGCAAATTTTTACATATTTATAAATTTAATGCAAGGTTTGAAATAAAGAATAAATAAAGAACAAAAAAAGAATCTTTAAAATCGGTTCATAATTGGCGGACATACAAAAAAAAAATATACATTCGAATTGAGAACCTCCTTTTTGACGTCGGATAAAAATGACTCAAACTCAAATTCACTTGTGCGAATTTCCAAAAATCGTAGTACAAAATTTGTTTGTCCAGATGTACTAGATCCACCCTTCAAAGGTTTTGCGTTTAATACCTATGACCCTGTATAGGTACTATGAACTGGCCACGAGTAAAAAACTGGAATTTCCATAAGGGTGATCATTCCCGACTGACTCACAAGAACGACATAAAGACACATATTAGTTTATTGCTTTGCTTTGGTACATTTAAATTTAACTAGTCTTTGCTTGCGGCTCCGCCCGCGTATATTTTGATTTTTGTGCTGTTCCATAGGAACCTTTTATTTTCCCGATATTATCTTCTTCTTGATCGTTGCGCTCTTGACAGAGCGGTCGTGGTCATCACGCAGTATTACTATTGGTAGGGGCAGATGTAATGCGCCTCACGATATCTCGCCATCTCTCTCTATTGGACGTCAATATAAGTAAGTAAATATAGTTTAAAAAAACAAAAAAAAAACAGGCTTTCATAGCTATGAAAGCGTGTATTTTTAGTTTTTTTTAACTATATTTATTTTTCAATTTTTAGTGAATAGCTACCGAATGTAAGGTACCTGAGGCAATTAACCAAACATAAAATATTTGTTTAAATTTAATATTTAAAAAAAACGTTTTACGTAAATGCATTGTCATCGGTCATTGATAGGTGTGCAAAGTTTGAAGAAAATCTGATGGCTCAAAGTAGGGCAAAATCGAGCTCATAAGCGTTGGTTACAAACAAACATACAGGTGAAACTAATAAAAGCGTGTTAAAAAGTAGCCTATGTTTGACTCCGACCTTAGAACTATATCCACGATAAAAATCAAGTCAATCCGTTGCTTTGCTGCTGCGTGAAATACATACTTACAAACTTTCGCGTTTATAATATTACTAGGAAGTAGGATTAGTAGGATAAGATATAAGATATTCTGTAGGAAAACTAACCTTTTCCTACGTTTTCGATAGAAACCTCGTTTAAAATCATTGATTCGTATTACAAATAGAGTAAGTGGGGGCCGGGTGCTCTAGAGATATTCAAAGATTTGTCGGGTAGATTAAAAGAAAGCACACGTGACCAGAATAATGCTGGCCTGTATTTTGGTCAGAAAGTCCGCCTCGCAATTCAGCGAGGCAATGCGGCCAGCATTTTAGGCACGTTGCCTGAGATTAGAGATTGTTTAAACATTTTATAGGTTTAAACAGTTTTTTTTTGTTTTTTTTTTTTTTTTTATTATTATTATTTTTTTAATGTTACACTCCACAGACTCCAGGGTCTGTGCTTTTTAAGATTTACATTTTTTTTTAAATTACATTTTAACAATAATGCTTGTTTCCTTGATAGGGCTAGTCTGGGCAGGTCTAGGTCAAGCGTTTCATTACAATAGACATGATGACTGGGTAAAAAAAACATTATTATGATTAGTCCGTTAGTTCGATTATTAAAAAATACTGGACACGTATTTTTTCTTTTGTCCATCAAACAGCAAATGACAAAGATAAACCTTGTCAAAGTTTGGGAGTGGGAGTCGTGACGTCACCTCTCTTACAGAAGTCCATACATTTGTATGGCACTTGTGACGTCACGCGGAACTTTGACGGACTATAGCTTCATAAATTTATGTTTAATTGACAAAAGTAAAAATACGTGTCTAATATTTTTTGATAGTCTATCTGACGGACTAATTCTATTTTTAACCCCCGACGTAAAAGAGGGGTGTTATAAGTTTGACGTGTCTGTTTGTCTGTGTGTATGTCTGTGTGTCTGTCTGTCTGTCTGTCTGTGGCTTCACAGCGCCCGAACCACTGAACCGATTTCAGTTTAGTTTTTTTTGGATGAAAGGAGACTTAATCGAGAGTGTTCTTAGCTATGTTTTATAAAAATCGATTGAGCCGTTTAAGAGTTATGGTGGGTTAAAGTGGGGATGGAAGAACCAAAATTCTACAAATGTGCCCAAAATGGTTGTCAAATTAAAGAAGTACTTTTTTTAGGTAGGTTTTTGTGTCGGGGGTTTTTTAAATTTTTAATTTAAGTTTTTATTTAGTCATCATCCCTATTCTTCGTAAACGACTAAGCAACAAAATTTATTAAAAGTCTATCCAGTATTACCTAAATCTTCGACAGTCTAGTCTAAAATGTAACGCCTCTGTCTAGACTGCTTTTAAAGAACACATTAGAGATAAGACAATCGTTTCGTTTGGTCATGTTCCAAGGCGAGCTAAAATCTATTTTTAGTTCACGAAAATTACGGGGAAATGCATTCTTCATTCTCTGACGTTGTTAAAATAAAGATTTGAAGCGTAGTGTTGTAACAAATAAATAAATATTAGGGGACATCTTACACACGGTCTCTGACCCCAAACTAAGCAAAGCTTGTGATATGGCTGCCAGAGACTGATATACTACATATACTTATTTTTAAATACATACATAAAAATAATGTAAAATCCGCGATGTTCTATAAAACCACGGTGAAAGAAATCGCACACGTCCGTAGAAGAAATTCGATGACGTATACGACTCTACCAACCCACATTGGGCCAGCGTGGTAGACATGGCTCAATCAACCCCCCTCGTGGGTAGGCCTAGGTTCAGTAGTGGACTATTAATAAGGTAGGTACGGGACGGTTACACGATAAGGCAATTATGACTGATCTGTACATTTTAAATTGAATCACGTTTAGAAGTGACTAGACGACCCGCCCCGGCTTCGCACAGGTGTATTATACATATAAACCTTCCTCTTGAATCACTCTATCCATTAAAAAAAACCACATCAAAATCCGTTGCGTAGTTTTAAAGATTTAAGCATACAGACAAACAAACAAACGAAAATAGCGACTTTATTTTATACTATGTAAGGATATTGTATCTAATAATGTATGCAGCTTAGACTATGATTATGTACTATACTTTAGTGTTATTTTGTAAAATATGAGATAATTATTATGTAGAATGTTATGTACATATCTCATTTAGAACATCCCCGAAAAGATATACGTATGCACGTGCTTTTGTATTTGTTTCCAGCGGGATCAATTCCCATTGATGCTATGCCGCTATAATGATAATTGGTGATAATATTGTTCTTGACGATGCTATTGCTGATATTTTTTATTTAGTACCTATTATTTTGTTTTATTGAATAGTCTCGTGTTCAATTATTTTGTAATTTTGCAATGATATTTATTTTGTAATGACGTTTCTAAGCGCATGTGATATGTCATTTTTTTTTTTTAACTGGCAAAAGTGCCTTTATTAACTACAACAAAACTACACTACTATTACACAAAAAGCATTGGATCACCCTCAGACCTTTGAAGGTCTAAAGATAATCCAAATGCTCAAGCCCACTGCCAGTTGGCAGCGTGCCCAGCATGCTGGCTGCATTGCCACGCTGAATGGCAATGCTTATGCGTTGAGCCAAATAAAATAATAAATTCATTTAATTCCATTGATATGTCAATGGAATTAAATGAATTTTGAATTTGCCTATGCAACGTCTCAACCAAATGAATGATCAAACTCAAGACGCTGCTGCAATAAAAAGCAAGCATTCCATAGCAAAGAGAATCCAATGAACCGGTAACGCACACACTTTCATTAGTTAGCTAATAATAGCATACATACATACCTACTATATCCGAGATCTTCCCAGTAGATATATGAGGCCTTAGTATGAGTTTTTTAGTAAACGTAACCATTTCCATGTGGCTCCTTACATCCTTGTTAATTCTTCCTCGCTTCCGCCAGGGGGCACTGTAATGCCGGGGCATAGTGAAGTATAAGTAGACTGGATACTTAAGTAATAATAATTACTAAAGTAAGAGGGCGTGATGTGCAATTATAAAAGTGTGAACAGGACGAAACTAATTTGTTTTGTCTCTGTTTGCGTATACGCTTTTTTTGTGAGGCATCGACCCACGGCCTAGACGTCGATGCCAGACAAATTTTTCGCGCCGAAACTACCGTTGAATTTTTGATGAGATATTTGAGTAAATCAACATATTATTTACGAACTATTATCTATTTTCTATCATTTCTACTAGTATTATGCAGGTTTTTATTATTATTTAGAGTCTGAATATGATAAAATCATAACAACGTGTATACCTTATAGCTATCTAAGTATGTACCTATAGCACATCTTTTTTCTCACACTCTATACGCAATTGAGGATTCTAGACTAAAACTTGTTCCTAATCAATTAGCATCTTTTTAGGGGCTTAGGTATTCTGTATAACAACTTTTGTGCTGCGTCTTTTGTCAAAACACAAAAATAATCGGCCAAGTACGAGTCGGACTCGCGAATGGAGGGTTCCGTACTGTATGGGAGCCCCCTTAAATATTTTTTTTTTTTTTTTCATTGAAGGGAATATAAAACTAAATATTCTGTGAAAATTTCAAGCATCTACTTGTTACTATTATTAATATAGAGCGAAAAACGTCTGGTTTGTTGTATGGAAGCCCCCCTTTAATATTTATTTTAATTTCTTTTTAGTATTTGTTGTTATAGCTGCAACAGAAATACATCATCTGTGAAAATTTCAGCTGCCTAGCTGGTTGCGCACTTATGCTGCAAATCCTAAATAGTGTCCCATTTCACAAGCCAGATAAAAGAGAGATGGGGATGATAACTCTGCGTAATGTGGAACGCAGCTGTCAAACGTCAAGATTGACAGCGCCCTCTGCGAGACGCGCCATTCCCGCTAATTTCGTCGTTTTGTGAACTTCGAGTATATAATAAAAAAAATATACTTTGACCTTTTAACAATTAAAGTGTATATTTAAAACGCAAATCAAGAAGACAGAACAGAAAAGGACTAGCCATTATAGGCAGCCGGCCGGCCTGCCATCTTCACGACGATCGGTGGCATCACGAAATCACCGCGTGGGCAAGCCGTTTCGAGTCGCACGAGGTAAGTCCTCACTCCTTGTACTGGCTAGTGGCTTCTCTCAACTTGATTCTTATTTTTTCTCCCTCAAATAACCCAGTTATGGTATTTACGACACCATAATTTATGGATCCTTCGATCCGGACACTGAACCAGTCCTTTCAGATAACGCGGCGCATGCGGCGCCATTTTGTACAATCGCTTTGCTATTTTCTTTTTGCAATTATTGTTGCAGTACTTATCGTCACAATGACTGATAAAAAGATAATAATTAACGAGGCTAAACGAAGTGCCATTTTTGAGCAGTTAAGCTCGCTTTATAATGCGGGAAAAAAGATTTCGTATGCAGATGGCAGGGGTGATACACGCACAAAACAGGAATTCATGGCTAGAACCTGCAACATAGAAAAATTATATGACCAATTTAGTTACTTATGCGATGAATTGAACAGCCTGCAATTAGATGCAGACCCAGACTACAAAGTAGATTACAAATCTTGGTTGTCCTTTGAAGAGTTGCACTCTGCGGTCAAGCATATTAGAACAATGTTGCTGGACGAAAAATGCTCCACCGATTCTAAAGTCCAAGCTCATGCTAGTGCAGACGTTAAGTTACCTAAATTAAATCTACCTAGTTTTGATGGCAAACTGGAAAACTGGGCATTGTTTTATGAAAGTTTTCGGACAAATATTCATGAAAATCCAAGATTAACCAATGGGCAGCGCGTACAATATCTTGTAGGTTGTCTTAAAGGAAAAGCATTAGGTGTATTTGCAGGCATTCTGCCTACAGAAACCAATTATCAGTCAATCTGGACTACATTAACATCTAAATTTCAAGACAAGAGGGTTCTAGCGGCTACATACTTGAACAACATACTTGAACTTAAAAATGTAGGTAACAACGCTACACATTTAAACGATTTTATAGAAAAGTTTGCATCTGCTGTTAGTGCCTTAAAACAATTAGGTATAAGGGAGCTGTCTGACTTTATGTTTCTGTATTTGGCACAAAGGAAATTGGACAGCGGGCTAGTGCAAAGTTTTGAGCTGACAGTACGGGACAAGGACATGCCTACAAGTGAAGAGTTGATTGCATTTCTTCGCCATAGTGCAAAGGTATTGGAACGAATTAATGACAAAAAGGTGCCAATATCTAAATCAGTCCAGAGGGAAACGTCCCACACATTTGCTTTAGTTGAGGATACATTTTCAACAGAGACATTATGCCAATGTTGCCAAAGCAACCATCATACTCAAATCTATATGTGCCCTAAGTTCAAGGCAATGAATGTAAATGATCGGTTCAGTTATGCTAAAACAAATCACCTATGCACAAATTGTCTCAGTTCAAAACATACCAACAAACTGTGCAATTCAGAAAAAACATGTAGATTTTGCAACTTAAAACATCATAGTTTCTTATGTTTCAAGAACCAACAGTCAATGAACCACAGTGTATCTCAAACAAATGCTGCTGGCTCCTCTAGCCAGGCTAATAAAACTTCTAGTAAATCATTTACTGCTGCGCTGATTGAGCCAACTGCACTTACTCAACAAAATGATAATTCTTTCACCGCTACATTAATTGAACCTCAGGCCTTATGCTCTGATAGCCTCTCTTTACAATCACTAGCTATTCACAATTCTGATAATGCTATTATGCATCCATTTTCACCAAGCACTGAGCATTCTGCAACTTTTGCTTCAATGCATAACAAAGGCACAGACCAAAGAAACAACAGAAGGACAACTGTCATGCTTTCCACAGCACAAGTTTTTGCCTACAAAAATAAAAATAATAAATCTATTATTAGATGCCTACTAGACAGTGCTTCACAACATAATATTATCAGTCTTGCTTGCTGCAAAGAATTAAAACTTAAAATAATACCATTGCAGAATGCGGTCATAAATTCTATTGACAGTAATTCCACTCAAATATTGGGATATGTGCTTCTGACTATCCAATCTCGCTATAGCACTACTTCATATGATATTAAGCTATTAGTTGTGCATAATATTGTGGATAAATTGCCAGCTTGTCCTATTGACTCATCATCTATGCCACACTTGGGTAACTTACCATTGGCCGATGAAAATTGGGACAAACCCGGAGAGGTTCATGCAATCCTGGGAGCTCAACTATTCCCTTACTTACTGACAGGAAGGTGCTTACCTGCAAATCCTTGTATGTCTACAGTGCATGGCAATGTTGGTTGTGCTAATACAGTTAAGGCATTAAAAGGCACTCCCAACTCTCAGGCTGTTTGTGACTCTGTTCGTTCAATGGAAGGTTATAATATGGAAACTGCTACATTTATGACCAATGATGCTTGTAATGAATCCGCTCCGCTCGGTGGCGCGTCCGTTCCGGTCCGCTCCGACTCCACTTCGCTCGGTGACGCGTACGTTCCGATCCGTTCGACTTCCGCGACCTGTTCTTCAGGTTTTAACCTTAATAATGACTCCGCTCCGCTCGGTGGCGCGTCCGTTCCGGTCCGCTCCGACTCCACTTCGCTCGGTGACGCGTACGTTCCGATCCGTTCGACTTCCGCGACCTGTTCTTCAGGTTTTAACCTTAATAATGACTCCGCTCCGCTCGGTGGCGCGTCCGTTCCGGTCCGCTCCGACTCCACTTCGCTCGGTGACGCGTACGTTCCGATCCGTTCGACTTCCGCGACCTGTTCTTCAGGTTTTAACCTTAATAATGACTCCGCTCCGCTCGGTGGCGCGTCCGTTCCGGTCCGCTCCGACTCCACTTCGCTCGGTGACGCGTACGTTCCGATCCGTTCGACTTCCGCGACCTGTTCTTCAGGTTTTAACCTTAATAATGACTCCGCTCCGCTCGGTGGCGCGTCCGTTCCGGTCCGCTCCGACTCCACTTCGCTCGGTGACGCGTACGTTCCGATCCGTTCGACTTCCGCGACCTGTTCTTCAGGTTTTAACCTTAATAATGACTCCGCTCCGCTCGGTGGTGCGTCCGCTCCGGTCCGCTCCGACTCCACTTCGCTCGGTGACGCGTACGTTCCGATCCGTTCGACTTCCGCGACCTGTTCTTCAGGTTTTAACCTTAATAATGACTCCGCTTCGCTCGGTGGCGCGTCCGCTCCGGTCCGCTTCGACTCCACTCCGCTCGGTGACGCGTACGTTCCGATCCGTTCGACTTCTGCGACCTGTTCTTCAGGTATTCATGTTAGAAATGACTCCGCTCCGCTCGGTGGCGCATCCGCTCCGGTCCGCTCCGACTCCACTTCGCTTGGTGGCTCGTACGTTTCGGTTCGATCCGCTTTCGCGCCCTGTTCTTCAGGTTTTAACTTCGCCAATGACTCTGATTTGCGATGCAATACGAACTGCCTTACAAATACCAATACGACGCTCCCGGTTCTTGAAACTTCGCTTGGTTACATTATCATGGGTGAACTACCACTCAGAATACCGGATAATGATGATGTAGCCTGGTCCTTCGGTCCTATAACAAACGACGAATTAAATAAAAGCTTAACTAAGTTTTGGGAATCCGAGGAATTATTTCCTCGGCCTATTCAAGATCCGGAAGACACGGAATGTGAGGAGTTATATACTACTTCTGTTTCACGTGACCTCGAATCTGGGAGATTTATTGTGGCTCTTCCCTTTAAATCTGACCCGGCTTGCTTAGGCAATTCATTTCGGGTAGCGAATCGGAGATTGGCCGCACTTGAACGCAAATTTAAAAGGAATGACGAATTGAGATGTGCTTATAATGATGTCATAAAGGACTATATCGAAAAAGGCTATTTATCGGAAATTCCATTTGGGCCCGCATCTCTACAAGACGGTTATTTCATTCCTCATCATGCGGTTGTAAGACCTGACAAGGCCACCACTAAAACTCGTGTCGTATTAGATGCTAGCGCATCTACTGACTCCAATATCTCGCTCAATGATATTTTACACTCTGGACCAAATTTACAAGCCGACCTGTTCGTGCTTCTTTTAAAATTTCGTCTTTTGCCTATTGCTGTTACGGCAGACGTGCAGCAAATGTATTTGCGCATTCTTTTACGCGAAGAAGATCGCAAGTTTCAGAAAATCTTGTTTAGATTCGACGAAACTGAACCTATCCGCATATTTCAATTTAATTCCGTTGCCTTCGGCCTTCGATCTAGTCCATATTTGGCAATGCGTTCAATTCGGCAGTTAGCTGCGGAACATCAGGGACAGCTTCCTCTCGCTGCTGAAGTTGCAACCAAAGAAATTTATATGGACGACATAACAACATCAGTTTCAACGGTGGAAGAGGGTATCGAGTTGTCCAACCAGTTACTCGACTTATTCAAGTCGGGTGGTTTCCAACTGGTCAAGTGGGCCAGCAACTCACCTGAGTTGCTAGCTCATTTGCCCGAGTCGCATCGCGCTGCGATTGAATTTTCAGACGGAGATAACATAAAAATATTAGGTCTGAAATGGCTTCCGTCGTCTGACACCTTCACGTTCACTACTAGTAGTGCGGATGAAGGGTGTACCAAGCGCATAATTTTGTCTGTCGTGGCCCGTCTCTTTGACGTTCTTGGCCTAGTAGCTCCAGTAATTTTGTACTCAAAAATACTGATAGCTGAGCTTTGGCAGGCGCAGATCGGGTGGGATGAGCCCGTACCTGCTTCCATCGCAAACCGTTTTATACAGTTCAAGAATGAACTACCGCTTTTATCGCAATTGAAAATACCTCGCCATTTGGGTGTTTCAGAAGGTACAGTCGTCAACATTGTCGCTTTCGGTGATGCCAGTCTAAAGGCTTATGGATGTGTGATATATCTGCACATTACTTGTCCCAATGGAGACGTGTCCCTAAGTTTAGTATGCTCCAAGTCCAAGGTAGCATCACCAAAGGTTGCCTCTCTTGCACGGCTAGAACTGTGTGCCGCCGTTTTGCTATCAAAACTGGCTCGGGGCGTCTTTGACGCCTATAATAATCGCTATGCCATCGAGGAAATTTACGCCTTTTCAGATTCAACTATAGCTTTGTCTTGGATCCACTCGCTGCCACATCGTTGGCAAGTATATGTCGCCAATCGTGTCAGTAAAATTCACGAGAACCTTAATCCAGACCGCTTTTTTCACATTGACGGCATTTCCAATCCTAGTGATTGTGCCTCGAGGGGTCTTCTACCATCTCAAATTTTGCATCACCCACTCTGGTGGGATGGACCTTCATGGGCTCGTTGTCCTATCACGGAATGGCCTATCAAATCATTTAAACCAACGGAAGGGGATCTGCCCGAAACAAGGAAGTCGGTTGTTTTCGCGACTGTCGCAGACATCGAAGAATCTCCATTGTATGACCTTGCGTTGAAAGTGTCTTCTTGGCCGAAACTTTTACGTATCGTCGTTTATATTTTGCGCATGTCAGGAAAACTTCCTAGAGACACCGTAATAAAGACATCGGACCTTGAAATGGCCGAAATAATGATGCTTCGAGTTTTGCAGAATAAATATTTTCATGCAGATATAAAGGTTATTCGCAAAAGGGCTCTAGCTTCAATAGCCATTCGGAAGCTTGATCCGTTCATAGACCAGTCCGGTCTGCTACGAGTGGGTGGTCGCCTTATGAACGCAAACATCCCCTTTGAAAATCAACATCCGATCTTGTTGCCTCGACGCGATCATATTGTTAATTTACTAATAGATTATTATCACCGCATCAACTGCCACACAGGCTCGCACCTGTTGACGTCGTTGTTACGCCAGCGCTACTGGATTCTTGCATCACGCAACGTAATACGGCAGCGTATCCGTTCTTGCATTTCGTGCTTCAAACGTGCGCCAACTAATGAAGTGCCAGTGATGGCGAATCTCCCCCCTCCGCGTGTAATGGAAGCTAAAGCCTTTACTTTTACGGGGACAGATTACGCAGGCCCGTTTAATCTGAGCATGACAAGACACCGGGGCGTACGTACCACGAAGGCGTATATCGTCCTTTTCATATGTCAATCTACAAAGGCGATTCATATCGAATTAGCATCAAATCTTAGTACCGAAACCTTTATTGATGCTCTCAAACGCTTTATTGCTAGACGAGGCCCCGTAGCAACCATTTTATCTGATAATGCTACAAATTACATTGGTGCTAAAGGACATTTAGACGAATTGTTTAACTTTTTGGAATCCGACGAAACTAAAAATGCCTTTAATAATGAGCTCGCCAAACACAGAATTAAATTCCAAACAATACCTCCACGAGCACCCCACTTTGGCGGATTGTGGGAGAGTAACATAAAATGTATTAAGACCCACTTATACAGAGTCATCGGTCAGCAAATTCTTTGTTACGAGGAGATGCTTACTGTCTTAACCCAAATTGAATGTCTTTTAAATTCACGACCGTTAGGCCTGTTACCAGATGAACCTGAACCTGAGATACTTACGCCTGCCCATTTTTTAATGACAACTCCATTGCAATGTTTGCCAGCTTATGAAATTGATACGGACAAACCAATAGTTCAAAGAAAATTATTGTTAGACAGCATGGTCCAAAGCTATTGGAAGAAATGGCGTTTGGACTATTTACACACCTTACAGCTGAAACAAAAATGGCTTCACCGTAGAGACGAGATTGAAATTGGCACTATCGTGCTTTTACACCAAGACGATGTGCCGCCGCTCCGCTGGCCTCTAGGTGTAATAGAAAAGGTTTTTCCTGGAAAGGATTCAGTAGTGCGAGTAGCAATGGTTCGATCCCAAGGGAAACTCTTCAAACGGGCTGTCGCCAAATTGTATCCTCTGCCAATAAATAAAGCCTAATACATCCATCAAAACCAGGTAGATATTTAAGTAAAATTTAGTTTAGCTCATATCTTAACTTCATTAAATTAAAATTTATGTTTTGTGCTCGGATCATTCCTGTAAATGCCGCTTCAGAAAATTTCACTCCAATAAAGACACCCTATTTTAGTACTCAGTACTCAATCCTTTACGTACCTATGTAGTATTTACATATTACTTTAACTTCATAACTATAACTTTATTGAAGCTCCTGCAGACCTTCAAGGCGGGGAGTATGGTTGCGCACTTATGCTGCAAATCCTAAATAGTGTCCCATTTCACAAGCCAGATAAAAGAGAGATGGGGATGATAACTCTGCGTAATGTGGAACGCAGCTGTCAAACGTCAAGATTGACAGCGCCCTCTGCGAGACGCGCCATTCCCGCTAATTTCGTCGTTTTGTGAACTTCGAGTATATAATAAAAAAAATATACTTTGACCTTTTAACAATTAAAGTGTATATTTAAAACGCAAATCAAGAAGACAGAACAGAAAAGGACTAGCCATTATAGGCAGCCGGCCGGCCTGCCATCTTCACGACGATCGGTGGCATCACGAAATCACCGCGTGGGCAAGCCGTTTCGACACCACTAGCTATCATGGTTCATGAGATACAGCCCGGTGACAGACGGACAGACGGACATCGAAGTCTTAGTAATAGGGTCCCGTTTTTCCCTTTGGGTACGGAACCCTAAAAATCAGCTGTTCCATACATTTTGTCGCGGGTGAACGATATTTTTCTATGGAACAACAATTTGTTTTTGAGTTTTGACAAAAGTCGCAAAACAAAAGTTGTTAGTTTTGATATACAGAATAAGCTCCTAAAAGGATGCTAATTGATTAGGAATCCTTACTAATATTATAAATCCGAAAAGTTTGTTGGTTTGTTGGTTTGTTACTCTTCCACGCACCAACGGAGCAACGGATTGACTTGATTTTTGGCATGGACATAGTTTAAAAGGCGGAAGGAGCTTTAGGATACTTTTTATCCCGAAAAATTGCATAGTTCCTGTAGGACAGGACAAAAACCATCGAAAGCGAAACTGTCGCCACTATCACAAAGACGCTAAGTGATTAATTCCTCTATGACGCTAATATGGACTAACGAAACGTCACAGCCAAACGTAATTAGATGACAGGTGACATTGTCTGCAGACTTTTATAAATCACAAGTAGCATGGCAAGGGGACAAATTGTTTTTCCACCATTATATCCCCTTGAAGAGGATATAAAGTATGGATTGAAAATGACAACTGACATTAAAATTGGATAAAATGTTATTTTCCCTCTGCATGCTACATGTTATTATGACGTTTAATACCAGGCCGTCATTTTGTCTGACATTAAAAATATTTTTAAATCTTCTATCATTAGAGGTTTAACATGTTTCTTTATTCTACCTTTATGGTACAGAATCATCATACTTTAATATTATCAATCCGAAAACTTTGTTGCTGAAATTGGCCGATTGGTGCTCCGTGTACCAGGCCGAGTTATTGGCACTTCTTGAGGCTACCGAAAAAGCAAAAATCTTTTGTGACTCCAAGTCTGCACTGGAAACGGTAGTTGGCGTATCTTCCCTCCATCCCTTAGCAGTAAATTCAAAGCTAACATAAAGTTACTACACGCACAAAATAAAATAGTGAAACTTTATTGGATTAAAGCGCACGCGGGGATGGAGGGAAATGAGAGAGCGGACCAGCTAGCAAAGCAAGAAGCTCTACACTCGAAGTGCAGACCTATTTACGATAACTGCCCCGTTTCATTCGTCAAGCAAGAAATCCGAAAGGACTCTCTTGACGAGTGGAACCGGCGGTATCAGGATGGACACACAGCGGCGGTAACCAAAACATATTTTCCGGATGCAAGGGCGGCATATAAGATCGTAAGAGAAATAGCACCAGTGGGAATCATAACTCAAGTGCTGACGGGGCATGGTGAGTTTTCCCAATACTTACATCGATTTAAGTTGAGGGAAAGCCCATCGTGCATCTGTGAACCCACAAAAGAGGAGACTCCACTGCACATAATCTTGGAATTCCCAGTTTATGGAAAGCAGAGATTTGATTTAGAACAAAAAATTGGAATTAATCTAACACGTAAAAACCTTAGAAACAATTTTATCGAATTTTTGCACAAATATTTGTAAAAAAGCAATAATTAGGAACAAGTAGGTATAAATGTAATGTTTATTATAACTGCAAACAGCCAAAAACATTAAAATATAGGTATAGTTTTTATTCATTTGTAATTAAGACCCCTGATCATGTCAGGGATATTTCGCGATCTAATAAAAAAAAATCCTCGCATGCAGCGTCGCACTAGCGGCACTGCAGCCCGCCTAAGTTGCGACACTCCTCATAAGGCATGCAACCTACCGGCCATCCTCTCAGCTGCTTTAGTTAAAAGCGGCTGAACCTCGAGTTTGTTGTTTTGATATTTGTCGGTTAGGTTAGGTTTCGCAGCCGACATAAACATAAGCCAAAATCAAAATATAACGCGGGCGAAGCCGCGGGTAAAAGCTAGTAACCCTATATATCTATCTATCAACTACGTTATGATCAATACATAGTACTTGGCGTGGTAATAAGTAAATAGCTCGAAGCGCACCACAAAAATGTATAGAGAGCCATACGGAAACTACAGTAGTTTCAGTTTACGTTTAATCATTTAAACTCTCTGCTCTGTTCATATACACGTCGAATACATTTCACGAGCCGCTGCCCACTGCAGCCACTCTCAGATTCCGTAGCTATGGATTGGATCATGTATAATGTAGCAGCTGTCTTGCCATCTATGTAGTCGTGGTAAGTACGAGTAAGTTCGTGTAGGCCGGGTGGCTAGCCCTGGTGTCAGAGTTTAAGCCGCCTAAAACAAGGCTAAGGGTTTTAAACAACTGGGGCCTACAATTTAACATGTCATAAGAGCTACGGTAGCGCTCAGTTGTATAGGCAAACCATTTAACTCGCGGAACGCCCGCGGGTTAAGAAGGGAGCGGGGGGAGATGTTACCGGGTGGGTGACAGGGGTACGCGGAGCAGAGAGCGCACGTCTCACGCCTCTTACCCACCCGATAACATCTCCCCCCGCTCCCTTCTTACCCCGCGGGCGTTCCGCGAGTTAAATGTTTGCCTATAAATGCCACCAGTGGTCACCCATCCTAAGACTGACCGTTCTGAACGTTACTTAACTAAGTCGTGATGGCGTAGTGAGAGAATGTTCGCCTTACAAGCGTGAGGCTTGGTTTCTAACCCGGTCCCGTATCACTATACAGGTTATTGGTAATCAATTAGCATCCTTTTAGGGACTTATTCTGTACATCAAAGCTGGCTTTTCGGTGAAGGAAAACATCGTGAGGCAACCTGCATACGTCCGTAGAAGAAATTCGATGGCGTGTGTGAATCCACCAACCCGCACTGGGCTAGCGTGGTGGATATAGCCCAAACACCCTTCGTGGGTAGGCCTACGTCCTGCAGTGGACTATAAAAAAGGCTGGTACAGTACAGTAGCATCCTTTTAAGGGCATATTCTGTACATCAAAACAAACAACTATTGTTCTACAACTTTTCCCAAATCAGAACCAATTTCCCAAAAAAAAATGTACACTTGTTTGCTTATTTACACAGTATCTCCTCTAAGGTCTTAGTCTCGCGGGTACACGCACGCACTTTTTAGGGTTCCGTACCTAAAGGGTAAAAACGGGACCCTATTACTAAGACTCCGCTGTCCGTCTGTCTGTCACCAGGTTGTATCTCATAAACCGTTATAGCTAGAAAGCTAAAATTTTCACAGATTATGTATTTCTGTTGCCGCTATAACAACAAATACAAAAAAAAACAGAAAATAATTAATATTTAAGGGGGGCTCCCATACAACAAACCTGATTTTTTAACCGTTTTTCGATATTAATAATGGTAACAGGTAGATGCTTGGATAGTTCATCCAATTCAATAATAAATAATTAAATTAATATAAAATAAATATTTAAGGGGGGCTTCCATATAGTACGGACCCTGCGTGCGCGAGTCCTACTCGTATTTGGCCGATTATTTACGTTTAGACCGGTCAAATTATTTTTTAAATTTTGTATGGAAGAAAATAAATACAAATTTTGAGAAGTCGTAGAACAAAAGATTTTTGTTTTGATGTACAGAATATGCCCTTAAAATAATGCTAATTGACGAACAGTAACCCTGTATAATACTGTATATCTCTTTGTTACACTTCTCATTGTCACTTTCGTGAATCATTTTATGGGTTAATTATAAGAATTATATTTAAAAAAAAAATTGGTTGTTTAGTCTGTTTACGGACGATAATTTTACATGATAACGTCATAAAAAAACATTGTTGAATCCAAAACTGAAACAAGCCGGACGCTTAGGCCGATCGTGCCTCTCTATCGCTTGTTCCGTGCTCTCGCTTGCACGCTCGGCTCAGGCGGAACGTGCGTGCAGCCGCAGCCGCACGCACAAAAAGTGTTTATCGATAAAACGTTATCAACGTTAAAACAAGTTGTAGCGCCTTATACGAGTATCCTGACTGCGTTCGTTTACATGGTTATTCATACTCATTTATTTGGTAAAATAGTAGTTTATGCAACTGTCATATAATGAAGGGTATTAAAACAAGAGTGTGATAATAGTAACGAGTGTTTTAATACCCGTGTTATATGCAGTTGCATACACTACTTTATCTTCACTAGTAAAAATAAAAATAAAAACATATTGCGAAACATTAAATTCACGCGTACGTGTATTGTCAGTGACCTTGGCGCCATTAAAATCTAACCAATGAGAGCGCAGCTGCGCGCGCAGGGCCAATCAGGAGCGAGCGCGCGATGTTATAATGAGATTTTACGATATCGATGTGGATATTATAACATCATGTGAAATGGTTTAAATTGAGTGTTTTGTTGTCTGCGCTATAACAGTAGTCATTATAAGTCAAGTATTGGAAACATAAGTAGAATGTTACAACATTAGTGTAGATAAAATATTTTACAGGTCAAACACAATTCATAAAAATAAAAATAAAAATTAACGATTCAAAAATAATCACTAGAAATAATTTCATTATTCACATTAAATAAATAAATTAATCAACAACAATTATCATCAAAGAAGTCATTTACATCGTAAAAAGAGTGCTCAATAAGCCAGCGCTGGAGGCGGAATTTGAAGCTGTTCAGCGTTGGAGCTGACATTATTGAGCCTGGTAATTTTTTGTACACAATTGGACCCATGACATGTGTGAGTTTTGCAGACTTCACCAACGATTTCTCGTTATCTGCTTGCCCTGAACTAAGTGGAAAGGAGGTGATTCAGGCCATCATTGTGAACTATTTTGACTATGGGGCCAAAAAGGAATTTATGAAAAAAAATCAGCTGTTTCACACATTTGTCGTTAGGTACAAAAGGCACGAAATCAGTTCACAAAACAAAGCTAATATTCAGGTACGGTACAAGGTCATGGCCTAAACTCTCAAGTACATTTTTGCGATATCTCTTTTAACAAAATAGCATGAGCTCTACCGTAATTTTTAAACCCCGACGAAAAAGAGGGGTGTTATAAGTTTGACGTGTCTGTTTGTCTGTCTGTGTGTCTGTCTGTCTGTCTGTCTGTGGCATCATAGCGCCCGAACCACTGAACCGATTTCAGTTTAGTTTTTTTTGGATGAAAGGAGACTTAATCGAGAGTGTTCTTAGCTATGTTTTATAAAAATCGATTGAGCCGTTTAAGAGTTATGGTGGGTTAAAGTGGGGATGGAAGAACCAAAATTCTACAAATGTGCCCAAAATGGTTGTCAATTGAAAGTTTGTTGTCAAATATTTTTGTGTCGGGGGTTTTTTAGTTAGGTATATTATTGTATTTTTAAAGATTTTCAGTCTTACCACAAAAGTTTTACGCACGCTTTAGACATTGTTTAGCAGTACAAATTGCACGGTTAAACAGTGCTTAAAGCGTGTTTAAATCTTTTGTGTTAAGGCGGTTTTTGTTTAATTTTATATTTTATTTTTAACTCAACCATCCGGAGTGACGCGCTGTGACGTCATCCGTGACGTCACTGCCTGTCAGTGGTCCGCAGACGTTTGAAAATAGAACCTAGGGTTGGCACGCGCGCGTTTAGATGTTATCATGAGAAATACTACGGCATGCCAAAAGGTAAACTATTACAGAATTATGTGATCAACAAAGTGTTTTTATGTTCAAAATTATATTTCGGTGTATAATGTAGATGAACATGGATATTTTTTACTGTTTACATTATTAAATAAAATAGATCAATTAAAATTATTATAAAAAAATTAAATCGGCTCAGTAACGACAGACTAACAATTATTGGGGGTCTTATGACTGGAAGCAATCTTTAATCTTTTTAAGGTTATAAGCAAGAGTACTGAAACTATTGATCGGAAAGATTTTTGTGGGCATAGCTCAGCCATAATCATCAAACCAATGTTAATATTCGTTAACATGCATATACTTATCATAACTAGATACTTTTCAATTCAATACATATTCTGAAAACGTAATAAGTACTAAATATGTCTAAAATGAAATGAAAACCATTATAATTTATGAAAATTAAACAACAGTTTTAAATCAATATCTCACATAATACGCAATCAGTTCCACTAACCAGCTGTGAAATAACAATACTTCCAGCTTTCAATAAACCATTTTTGGATTAGATTATATACGTCGTTGTGCATTCGCGTATATAGTTAGTTATAAGAATAGTGCAACAGCAATAATATAATCAACTAGTTACTTAACAAAAGCGAACTGATGAATCAATTTTAATCATTTCAATTAACACGGCAATGACACCAATTTTAATAAAAGTATAACGATCGAAACTATAGTAGCAGTAACCTACTAAAATAAAGCGTGAGTAACACATGTGTTATTCTTTAATTAAAATGTGCAAAAACCACGCTGATTTCCATAATCAGATACCAATTTTCCGAACGCTGCCCAACCGATATTAATAAAGCCAAAATAAAATTAAAAACATGTTTAAAAAAAAATAAATCGTACATTCGGACCGCGTCCGGATCGGATGAGAATGTAATTCTTCTGAGTTGTTTTTTGCTTTTGATCGAAATTTAAGAATAGAAAATGCAAGGAACAAAGAGAAAGAACTCCTGTGTCCTTTATAGAGTGCAATGATTAAATAGGTATAGGTAAAATAAAATACATAGCGACGATCAGAATTAAAATAATGAATTACTAATGTAGAGAACGATAACTGCAGCTAATTAATTAAAATAAAAGATCACGAAGACATCATCACTCTTTTCAAACGTAAAGAGAATTGGAGAAAGACAGGAGGAACAAAAGAAAGAACTAAAACAATCTACTTATTTTAAAAAAGCATTAAAAAACAAGGGTTTTCGGAGAAGTATTTACATTAATACTATAACAAGGTTGCCAACAAATATAATGTACGTATGTGTCGCTGAACTTGAAAATAAAATAACAATTGAAATGACCTCAAACTATTTTTATAAATTAATATAATATCCATAGTAACACTATCAATAATATCTGCAAATTCTGTCATAGTGTCAAAATAAAAGACACTAAGGCAATTACATTATGCAATCCATTACAACCCTAACAGCATTCGAAATGAAATCATGCCAACAGTCAGTCATCTGAGTCACTGACTCACATCGCCTAAAACGAAGAAGATATAATTGTCATTTAAATTGAATTTTATGTACGACATTTCGCATAAGGGTTAAGAGGTGAGGTTATTTCAAAAGTTAAACGCGATGACCCTGAAAATGCAAATGTCAGACGCGTTCGAAATGCGAATTGCGAGTCCGAGCAAATGTCAATGTCAGAAATACTATCGAATGAGTTTTTATTGCTTTTAGTATGTTTTTAGCAGCTGTTTCTGCATCGTAATATTTTTAACCGACTTCCAATAAGGAGGAGGTTCTATGGTCGTCTGTAGGTATGTATTTTTTTATTCCGCCAATTGTGAACCGAATCGAAAAATTATTTTTTAGTTCGAAAGGGTGGTCCTCTCGAACTAAATATTTAACTAATACTCTCGAGGTGGTCCCATCAAATTTTACAGAAATCGGCTGAGCTGTTTTTGAAAAATCAACAATAATGTAAACAATCGAGCGAAATATTCGAATTTTGTACACGATGGAAGGCGGTTTTGCCATTTTTTGCGAAAAATAGTTTTTAACATTATTAGTTACTACGTTTTATGAAGTCCTAAGTATCTCACAGCTAATATATACAGAGTTATTCAAAACTGGTGTACTAAGTCTGAAAGGGGGTGACTAAGATTGTATTTACGAACAATTTTTACAATGGGGCCAACTCAAAACTTGACAAAAAAAAAACCAGCTGTTTCATACATTTTGTCGATTTTGAGTTGCAATTTTGTATGGAACAGCAATTTTGAGTTGGCCCTATAGTAAAAGTTGTTTGTAATGGTGGTCTTAGTCACCCCGTTTCAGTTTTAGTAGGTACATGGAAAGCAGATAACCAATCAGTTTTATTTAGTTCATTTTATGAATGGCGGCTGGTACGCGTGGGATGCTACTGAAAAGTGCTTTGTTATTCTATTCTATTCAGCTGTTATAGAGTTTAGTCGAGGCAAAAAGATACGCAAAAATCTATTAAATACTAGCTGACCCCGTGAACTTCATCTCACGATCTGTCAACTGTCAATGACAACTTTTATATGCAGGAACATTTTGTGTGGGAAAATTAAATTCATGTTTTTATTATTTTTCGCGCCACTTTAGTAAATTTTCTCACCGTTTAAACCTTCCCTTAGCTTCCACGGATATTTCAAGACCAAAATTAGCCCAAACGGTCCAGCCGTTCTCGAGTTTTAGCGAGACTAACGAACAGCAATTCATTTTTATTTATATATATAAGATATATAGATATATAGATATATAGATTACTAGTACGCAATTAACACTTATTATTATTATTAACCCAGACTCTTCCTAACTTCTTTAGCTCGGTCAATTTTATCATTATTAATAATTATGAACCGGTTTTACTATGGCAAAAACCCCAAAATCGTTTTTTTTAGGTTTATGGAATATATTTTGCCGAGTATAATAATTTTAATGTTTAATTTTCCTATTTATAAAGTAGATTGGGGTTGGGTATTTTGACTCCATTAAATAGTAGATATAAAATAGTAGGTATATTGTATAGGGGAGAGTAACCTATATTGGACCACTTTTGACATAATGTCACATATCACCAAATTCTTTAAAGATATACTAATGACATAATTATAACTCATAGAATAGTTTAGTTCAGTACCCAACGACATTAATAAATCCTAAAGGATTAGGATTTAGGATTTATTAATGTCGTTGTCAGTACCTAGATAATATCGGTCCGTTATTATGATGGGATAATGGCAACTAGTGAAAAATAATTATTTATAGTTCGGCCGTTCAGAGAATGCGTTCCTGACACGTCATCTTGAAAAAATGTTTTAAGACGATATCTCGGAAACTATGTACTTAAGGGCAAAAAACATTAAGATCATTGTTGTAGAAAATAAAATTTTGCATCTTTTGTTTCACGTTTTTTACTCACGTTTTTAAGTACATAGTTTTATGAATTTTGTAATGCATGAAGCTAGATTGTAACTTAATTTTGACCAATGTAACTATACTTACACTATCGCATTGGAATTTCTGTAATGGTAGTTGTAATTGTAACAAATAAATAAATAAATAAATATCAGTATAAAACAAGCTTTTTCATAAAATACCTTTACAAAATTATAATTTACCATTACTATGAACAAAGTCCTTGGGCAACAGAAGCAAAATTTGCATTGGAATCGGAACTTTCGAAAAAAGTTTTTTACATATTAAGAAGATGTAACTTAATCTGTACGCACCATTAGGTCCTAAAGCTAGTGTTACGCAGTAGGGGCCGCGCGCGGTACGACGGCTAGTTGTTTACACCTAATCGCGAGATTTATGGTTTTATGACTCAGGCGGCACCGGCCTTTGTGTCGCGTCTATTGTTTGTTGTTTGTTAGATTTTTTTGGTGTTTTCGTAATAATTAAGAACAATAGGGTTTCTCGAACTTTACACTTGTTTACTTTGTCAGTCACAATGGCACCGAATATTCTACAGATTTCTAGAGAACCCTTATTCCGATATAAATAGGGCGATGGTTTTCGTTCGTGGCAGTTATCGCGTTTTATACCGGAGCGAAAACATCTCGTGTTCAAGTGCGGTACCAGTGATTGTGAAGTGACTAGTTGTGTGAATTTCAGTGCCAGTGTGACGTGTTTGTGCGAACCAGTTGTGTCGTGTGTACTGTGATTTTGTGCAATAAACATCGAGCTATATTACTACGTATAGAGATGACGACGCACATCCCTACCATGTTCCGCCCAAATGCAGCCATATGGCTGCACATCAATTAGTTGCTTGCTAGCTCTTGAGTACATCAGTCTAGTTTGTTTTAAAACGAAAAAAGTTCAAAATTATTGAATATGGTCTCGTGTGTGTTAAGATATTGCACGAATAATACAAAGAATACGGCGAAGTGCAAAGGAATAACTTTCCATCGGTGAGTAATTAGATAATCATTTTACAATTAAATGCAAACAAAATATTATCGGATGGCGCGTGGACGCCATGTTGCGATACTTTTCATAGACTAAAAATGAAGATGTGACATTGTGTGTGTAACAAGTGTAGGTAAAATTAGGATTTGTTCCCAGTGTTAGGCGAGACCAGCTTAAAACGGGTATCCCGCCCAAATCGGGTAAGCTTTTTAAATTTAGCGCCGTTGGCATCAGATTGAATGTGTCTATGCAGAAAGATGGCCCAGGCGTCGACCAATCACAGGCAGTCTCACCGCATCGACGGATCACGCGGTTGCAAGGTAATTAGTAAACAAATAATTTTGCCGGTTTTGATAAAATAATTGGTGTTTTATGACTGCTGATTAGTCGATTTTGGTTCGTGAAGTGTTCTTACTGCTTTAGTGGTATTATCTAGCTGGGGTTTGCCTTTCTAATGGTGCAATTAGTTGTCGCCTGTATTGCCAGGATTTCGAGGTTATAAGTGTGCAAAAACAAAGAACCCTTGGGGCAAGTCGGGTAGGGGTAAAACGGGTACCTACCCGATTTGCCCAAACCCGATTTTTTGAGATAGCATATTATTATATTGTTTCTTATTTTATAGATGGTCAACAAGTACAAAAGAAAAACTGCTAACGCATCATGGAGCGAGGAAACTATGAAACTCGCTATGGATGAAGCAAAAAAAACGTCCGTCAATGCAGCTGCAAAAAAAATTGGTATCAACTTGTCTACGTTGCAGAGACATATGAAGAAAGGATGCTCCAAAAAGGTACTTGGAAGATTTAAACCAGTTTTCACAGAAGCTCAAGAATTAGAACTGGCCGAGTATATTTTTCACATGGATAACCTGTTTTTTGGATTGACGAAAAAAGAATTTTTGGAATTAGTTTTCCAATATGCTGAAAAAAACAAAATCGGTCATCCATTCAAAAGCAGGGCTGCGGGTGAAGATTGGTACATGGGCTTCAGGATGCGACATCCCGAAATAACTCTGCGTCGGCCAGAACCAACATCAATCGCACGCGCCAGAGGTTTTAATAGACCTCAAGTTGAACGATTTTTTGATTTACTTGAAGGAGAAATCGAGAAACACAATATCGATGCCACTAGGATCTATAATATGGATGAAACCGGTGTCCAAAGTACAAGCAACAAACCTCCAAGAGTCCTATGTAGATCAGGAAAAAAACAAGTTGGCGTTATATCGAGCACCGAAAGAGGCAAACTGACAACGGTAGTATGCTGCTGTAATGCAGCGGGATCCTTTATACCCCCATTCCTAATCTATGGTCGTAAACGAATGGTAGGCAGACTTCTAGAAGGGGCTCCACCGGGGGCAAGAGCTACTTGCAGTTATAATGGATGGATCAACGGGCCAGTATTCTTGGAATGGTTGCGGCACTTCGTGGAGATGATAAGACCAACTGCAGAACAAAAAGTGATCTTGGTTATGGACAATCACGAGTCCCATAAGTACCTGGAGGCATTGGAATATGCGTCGAAAAACCATGTGATATTTGTTTCTCTTGCTCCGCACACAACGCATCGAATGCAACCGCTTGATACGTGTGTCTACGGGCCCTTAAAAAACTACTTCGAGCAAGCGGTTTCTGTGTTCCAAAAAACACACGTCGGACGCATTATTTCCCAATACGAGGTTGCGAAATTGTTTGGTGAAGCGTACATGAAGGCAGCAAGTGCTCAAAATGCAGTGAAAGGGTTCTCATGTACCGGAATATGGCCTACAAACAGGAACATCTTCGATGATTCTGACTACGTACCATCAAGTTTGACTGATAGACCAGAACCAACCCCTGATCCAGCCGATGATGAAGATAGACAGACTATCGTTGAGCCTGAGTCATCAAATTTTCACAGACAAGCTGAAAGACGTGAATCTGGTGATTCTGATCGCACTGTTGCACCAACTGTTCTGGATCATTTAATTGGACAATCTAACTGCGAAACTCCAGTGCCGATGGTATATGACACAACTGAGTTAGTGACACAACAGTCAATAGAACATATGACTCCTGATAAGCAACAGTCGATAGAACATATGACTCCATATGAGCAAAATGAGACCCATCTAACTCCAATTGCTATCCGGCCATTGCCCACACTAGCACAAAATAAAACAACTCGAAAAAGGAGATCTCAACGTGCTGAAGTACTTACAAGTACTCCCATAAAAGAACAGCAAAGGGAAAAAGAAGCGAAAAAACAAAAGAAGACAGAGATAATAAAGATAAGGAAAAACTTAAAAGGTATGAAACCTTCAACTAGTATGAAAACACAGAAGAAAGGGGTGAAAAAAGGGCCAAAAAGAAACAAAAATGACACACATTATTATCGATGCCTAGTGTGCAACGAACTTTATAAAAATCCACCAACTGAAGACTGGATTAAGTGTAATGATTGTCAGATGTGGGCCCATGAAGCATGCACTGCTTATACAGGCAGAGGGTCATACTATTGTGACATTTGTCAAGAATAACTAAGTGAGATTGGATTTTACAATATAATAGGTGTGATTCTAGAATATAACAATTGTTAGGCTGATTCCAAGGTTGTGATACCAAACCATTTAACCAACAATGTTGATTATAGTTAGGTTCTAGGTGATAATTTAGTTGTTAAGGTTGATTGATCTCACTATTTTAATCACTACCCGCTTTGCCCAAAAACCCTACCCGATTTAGGCACCCCCACCGGGCAAAACGGGTTTTCCGAAGACTTTAGTTTTTAGTTAAAATTTTGTTGTTAATGAAGAATTATTTTAAGTTTAAAAGTGATTTATCCAAATTCAATAAGTAACAATCTGTTATAGTTTAAATAAAAGTTTGATTAATATGAGGAACATGCAATTTTTTACTCCCAACCTTAGCTTACCCGTTTTAGGCTGGTCTCTACCATTCTTACTACCAGTAGTAAGAACGGGAAACGAATTACTCTTCTTACTACTACGGTTGAAAGTTGTTAGAACAGTAAAAAAAAATTACTCCTGTTACTACCGTAAAATTATAATAACAAAAACAAACAAAACATGACAGATTTGTATTTAAACCGAATTTAAGTTGGTAGGTATTATAATTATAAAAAAAAAACAAGAACTGTTACCAAAACCTAAACAGAAAAATTGCTGTAGTACCTAATCAAAACAAATTATAAGTATTATGTTCACAGATAGGAACTCTGTGATTATGTTTGAAAAATTTGCCCATTAAAAAACATGGAAAATCAATGAAATTCATTGTATTCGTCGGTCCAGTATTGTTGTGTTGCATATTTTATAATAAAATGAAAAAGGTTTGATGTACAGGGTTATTTCTAATCAATTAGCACCCTTTCAGGGGCTTAGGTATTATAAACATCAAAATTAACAACTTTTGTTCTGCGACTTTTGTCAAAACTAAAAAAAATAGCTTACGTGGAAAGGTTATTACTAGTATTGGGCTAGTATAAGCTACCCCATACTAAACTTTCATAGAAATCTGTTTAGCCGTTACCGAGTTGACTGGGAACAAACACTTACACATAAACTTTCGCAATTATAATATTAGTGTGATTAGGCAAACAGTGGTATATTATGTAAAATACTCAAACGAATGAATTAGTTTAACTTAAATATTTATATTATGATATAATATTACGTTCGTCGTGGAAATCTTTGAGGGAGGCCTATATCCAGCAGTGGACTTCTGCGGGCTGATGATGATGATGATGAATAAAATATTTTCTACTGATCAATAATTCAACTAATATTATATTATGAAGAAGAAAAAACAAAGTACGAATTCAGTTGAAGCGTGTGTAGGTAATATAAACTTTGTCACTTCTGTAGTCAGTCAGCATCTTAGTCTATAGAAACGACAAGTTAGTGCAGAACGTTGAACGAAACGCGTAAGCGCTTCGAAGAATCGCGGCGCTTTCGACCTTTTTGCCACGAGAAAACTATACCTTAAAAGTGTTCTAGCGCTGCGTGTTTGTACTGGCTGATTAGACGGCTAATTATTGTTACAGTGCTGAAGCGCACCTTAGTTATATTCTTGACAAAATTGAGCATGATATTTGGTCAGGGTAGCTCCTCTATACGTAGTAATATTTCCTCAAAGGCAATAAAGTGCAAAGTGAACAATCGGCGTTTTAACTGATTATCCAAGAACCCATCTCGTAACATTTGGTGTCAGAAGGGTGGATAATTGAAAATGCCGGTAACACCATACGACGAAGAGACGCCGCGCACACGGAGTCAGCGCCAACAGGAGGAAGTGCGCCGACAAGAGGAGCAGGAGCGCCGCCAGGAGGAGGTCGACCAACGACGCTTTGGAAATAATTCGCTGTTAATGGAAGGCAGCGAGTCCGAGGCAACCAACGACGAGTCCAGAAATCCAGGAGCACCTGCTGCGGCACCTACTGTGGCACCTGCTGCATCACCAGCTGTCCCTACAGCATTTGATATGGCTGCAATGATGTCGATGATGCAGTCAATGTTTGATCGCAACAAAGAAGACCAGGCTCGTCTACTGGAAGAACAGGCCCGCAGCAACAGAGAAGAACAGGCTCGCCAAAAAGAAGAACTGCTTTCAAGCTTGCAAAATACTTTGGGCAAGGAGATAAAAGAGGTCAAGGACACGGTCAAGCAGCTTGATACCAGCGTAAAGGAGCACGATACAAAGATGAAGGCGTATGAATCTCGCATCTTCGAGGCGGAAACACAAATCGCCGACGTGAGGAAAACGTTGAACGTCATCATGTTTGGGAATGGAACCGCTGCATCTACAATCTTCACGCCAGCCTCACAGAAGATTAAAGTGACGCCTTTCGACGGGACATCGTCATGGTCAGCCTACAAAATTCAATTCGACGCCGCCGTTCAGACTAATGGATGGGACAAGGTCCAAGCCAAGAACGCCCTCATAATGAGCCTTCGCGATGAAGCCCTGAGTATTCTTGATGCTGTGGGCAAGGAAGTGACCTACGATAAATTGATGGAAATGTTGGAGAGTCGCTACGGTGATGAGCACCTGGAGCGTGTGTACAGAGCGCAGTTAAAGAACAGGGTGCAACGTCGCAACGAAAGTCTTCAGCAGTGGGCTGTCGAAGTGGAGAAACTGTTCCGGAAGGCTTATCAGTCAGCACCGTTACCCAACGACGAGCATCTAGTGGAAGCGTTTTCTAACGGGATAGCAGACTTCGAAGTTAGAACTGCAGTGAATCTCGGGCATCATAAAACCCTAAAGGAAGCTTTGGCCCAAGCCTTGGAAGTGGAAGCTGTACGAAATTCAGCGAGAGATGTTCAACACTTAAGGGAAGTTAAAGAAGCGTCACATCGTACGAGGTTTGGCCCAAGATGCTACAACTGTGAAGAGAGAGGCCTTTTATGGTAGAATTGCCCAAAGCCATGCCGAACCAGGGACGATCGACTATTGGAAGAACGGAAGGATCGCGAGGCAACGCATTCACTATGGAGGAATAAACGACCTGCTGAAGAAAGCGGAAAATGGCGAGTGTTATCCGGGCCAGAAAAGCCAAAGATTTTGATCTCACAAGCTCACGATGGGAACAGCCTGATCATCAATGGTGCCATCAATGGAACTTCTTGCAAGCTGACATTGGATACTGGAGCTTCTCGCACTGTCATCAGTTCTGTAGCATCAAATTTCACACATATCTAATTTATGTATAATTCGGAACGCAATTTTTTCTTTTCACAGTTGTCAACAGTGTAAACGCTTCTAATTGGTCAGGACGAAACGTCAACCTGTCTAGTGATTGACAGTTTCCCAATCAATACTCGTTTGATACAAACTATCGATTTTTTTACTCGATCATTTTTTTCATTAATTCATATCGGCGTCTCCTTTTGATAAACAAACGCTTATTTAAAGCCACTCAACAAAGTGAAACCTTTGGATAAGCCTTAGTATTATTAATCTCACCTTTTTAGCATTTATCCGTTTTCTTTGGGAGTAATTTCCTCTCCTCGTATTATTTTTAGTCGATTCTAATTCGATTGTTTGTTAAGTTAGTTGCTAGTCTTTTTTTTTCTTCAACGTTGTCCCCACCGTCTGCGTTAGAGAGGTGATTGAATCAAAAGGACGACGAGATGGCGGACCGGGGCTCCGAGTTTCTTTCGCACCAAAAATGCGGTGGAAGGCTGAGCTTCGACCCGGGGATCCGGCAGAAGACCCCAGGAGCCACGCACCTCTAACTCACCGGGCGTGGAGCGGCCTCGAGTCGCCATTATTATATTTTTCCCCCTAACAAGGTATGTGGACGCGTCACCATTCGTACTTTTTTTTGTCAAATAATCACGAAATACATACTAAATCGTATTATCTTCCATTGAGCGCGTGCGCAGCTACTTTTCTATCGATTTCACTAAATTATTACCCTGAAATGTTCACTTCAACATGTGATTTAAATGCGTTTTTGGGCCAACCACATGGATTGGAAATACAATCCTTTCGTTATTTAACTATTGAATATAGGATAAAAACCTTCCTCTCGACCCTGCGGTCGTGGCGAGGTGTAATTTTCCCCGATTTTAATGTAAAATCGCTGGAATTCTTGACTTTTTGTAAAAAACACACTCCGTGTAATACCCCCTTCTAAAATGCTACTTGACTGTTAAACCTTTATTAAATAGTTTGTCCACAAGCCCCCGCACGTGGTGAGGCCCAATTATACCCCATTTTCTCATTTATGACCTGAGAAAATGTAATTTTAATTTTGTTTACTTTTCTTCCTACTCGGTGTTAACATGGATTCATTCCATCCATTTCAGGGTGTATAGGTGAGGCCGGCATGTTTGGGCATACCCCCAACCAGGCTTACCTGGATTAGCCGCCTGGGCGTCGTTGGTGCACCCAGTCAACGGTGCGACCACTGACCTTCACGTGAGCCCTGCCAGAGTATTGGCAGTCTACCTCCAGTTCCTATTTGTTAACCGGCGGCGCGTACAGAGGTATTTCATTCCCCTTAATTACCGTCGGTCAACTACTTCCTATTGGTGACACCATCGGATGGATCCACCCATTTGCTGATTATAGTTTAAGTGAAGGGACAGAACTCGACCAAGCGACCCACCGTTATCATTATTTTATTTACCACTATTTTACATATTCAAGTCAGACGGCTTCCCCGTCTACATTCTACTTTACCTAGTATACCTATTTAATTCATTGAGTAACCATTGTAACATAACCAAGCGACCCACCGTTATCATTATTTTATTTACCACTATTTTACATATTCAAGTCAGACGGCTTCCCCGTCTACATTCTACTTTACCTAGTATACCTATTTAATTCATTGAGTAACCATTGTAACATAACCAAGCGACCCACCGTTATCATTATTTTATTTACCACTATTTTACATATTCAAGTCAGACGGCTTCCCCGTCTACATTCTACTTTACCTAGTATACCTATTTAATTCATTGAGTAACCATTGTAACATAACCAAGCGACCCACCGTTATCATTATTTTATTTACCACTATTTTACATATTCAAGTCAGACGGCTTCCCCGTCTACATTCTACTTTACCTAGTATACCTATTTAATTCATTGAGTAACCATTGTAACATAACCAAGCGACCCACCGTTATCATTATTTTATTTACCACTATTTTACATATTCAAGTCAGACGGCTTCCCCGTCTACATTCTACTTTACCTAGTATACCTATTTAATTCATTGAGTAACCATTGTAACATAACCAAGCGACCCACCGTTATTATTATTTTATTTACCACTATTTTTCATATTCAAGTCAGACGGCTTCCCCGTCTACATTCTACCTTACCTAGTATACTAATTTAATCCATTAAGTACCCATTGTAAAATAACCAAGCAACTCACCGTTGTTTACATATTAGAGTTAGACGGCTTCCCCGTCTACATTTTGTGTTACCCATGGTACCTATTCAACGCTACTATTATACTCCCATTATACTACTCCTATTTACTACTAAATACTACTATCATTGTAAAAGTACCATGGTGAACTCACTGTTCCTGTGAATAATAATCTTTTAAAAACACTTATCAATAAAAACAAACATGCCGGTGATAAACGCTGTGCTTTTATTTAACTACCTTAGTCTATAAGTGTAGGTATATTTAACCTCACCCTTTCATAGGGAAGAAACCCTGCTACAAATTGGCGCCCGAACATAGGGACGTGTGGTGTCGCAACCTTAAAAAAGGTTCTTTTTGGTGTCGCTTCGCTATCAAAAAGTTGGTCGAGTTCTTTTACTATAAGCTACATTACTTACTTAAGTTATTCTTAAGCTACTATATATTGTACTACCTTGTAACGTGTGGTCGAGTTCTAAATAATCACTACATAATACTACTACTTTTACCCGAATTTACTGGTGGATACCGTTATTTATCTGTTTTTTTTTGTTGTCAAATTTTGAAACGATTGACAATTTAGTACTGTAACTTATTAACTTATTTCAAAGCGACATCATATATTTATTAATATTGTTGCTGATACTTATACGGATTGGGTTATACTATGTCTATGATTATATAATGCTGATCTGATAAGAATATTATTTTTGGTTGTTTTGGTGAAATTCCAAAATGAATAATAACTTTATAATGTGGGTAAGTTTGAACTTAACTTTTAAACTTCTTTTATTTTAAGCGGCATTCTGTGTTAATGTCTTCCTATTTTTTGACACCGATGTGTGTATACTACGCGTATAATTATGTTGTGTTTTTCTTATATATACTGCTATTGAGATGATAGGATTTTTGTTGTAAAATTGCAAAATGGCGGAAAATCCTTTTGTTGTAACTTTTTACATTCTACTTAACTCAGGTTTGCACCTTGAATAAAGATGTGCCAACCTCTTACTACTTGAACTAATCCCAGCTATTTACTTAATAGCCATATTGACTTATACTACGTAACTAAGCTTTAAAAATGTGTTGTTATTGTACCTTTTACCGGTGGAAATACTCGCATCGCTTAGCATTGAATTTACCTTTTTAATAGTCAGTACTACTTACTAATGTTTAGTACTGGACACTATTTTACCTATTTATACTTATGTGTACTGTTTTACCCAGTACCTTCGGTGATCACTTTCCCTGGTCACCATACATTCTACTACCTTTATGGTTAGTGTTGCCGTCACACGGAACACTGATCCATTATTTACCTATACCTACTTGTACTGCATACACAGTACCTTGGCTGACCACTTTTTCCTGGTCACGCCTTAATGGAACCGTTCAGCACCTTTGCTACCCTGTAACGGTAGCGCTTGTTTGTGCCCACTTTTTCCTGGTCACACTTCCTGCTGAACGTTTCCACCCATTATGGTTAGTGTTGCCGTCACGCGGAACACTGATCAATTATTTACCTATACCTACTTGTACTGCCCACACAGTACCTTGGGTGACCACTTTTTCCTGGTCACGCCTTAATGGAACCGTTCAGTACCTTGCTACCCTGTAACGGTAGCGCTTGTTTGTGCCCACTTTTTCCTGGTCACACTTCCTACTGAACGTTTCCACCCATCATGGTTAGTCCTGCCCCTAAAAGCAGGCCTAATTTACCTTATTACTACCTACTTATTTAGTCCTGCCCGTAAAAGCAGGCCTAATGTACCTTTTACTACCTACATAACGGTAGTGCTTTGTGCCCACTTTCGGTCACGCTTTGGCTGAATCGTTCAGTACCTTTGCTACTTTGTAACGTAGCACCTGTTTGTGCCCACTTTCGCTGGTCACACTTCCACTGAACGCTTCAGCCCTCCTTATAGTTAGTCCTGCAACTTACCGCAGGCCTAATTGACATTTTGCTGCCTATTAAAGGTAGTGCTTGCCTGTTGGTGCCCACCACGTTGGTCACCTCCGCTAATCTTGAGAGTACCTTTTACCAATCTTTACAGCATCTCCGTGCCTCGGACAACGTAGTTCTGTTTGTGCCCACGGTGTTGGTCACACTTACTTCCGCGTCCGAGATGTTTTAGTGCTTCATCAGGTGCAGTAAAGTTTCGTTTGTGCCCATAAGGATGGTCACACTCCTCCATTGCTTTACGACCTTAAGAAGGTCGTAATGGTCTTTTTGTGCCAACCAGTGTTGGTCACATCTTGGAATTTACCTTTGTTCTATTACACTCACAGTAGTAGCACAAAATTATTGGGATTGACGTTATTAATATTATTATTTATTATGGAATTATATAGCCTTCGGTCGTATCCTACTCTGTTTTGTAACTTTGTTGGTTTCAGAATTTCTACCGCGACCCTTGGTTGATTGTCTAAAGATTTAATTTATCAAAATATTATTACTTACATTCTTATACGCTAACTTACCCTAATTTATTTACTACCTACTATTAATAACCATTGTTTCTAGATACCTTCGATTCCGGTCAGGAAAGCTGGAGGGCCAGCTTGAATTTTCCTCGTTTCCCGAGTAAAATTCCGGTGGCAAAGGGGGTCATTGTAGCATCAAATTTCACACATATCTAATTTATGTATAATTCGGAACGCAATTTTTTCTTTTCACAGTTGTCAACAGTGTAAACGCTTCTAATTGGTCAGGACGAAACGTCAACCTGTCTAGTGATTGACAGTTTCCCAATCAATACTCGTTTGATACAAACTATCGATTTTTTTACTCGATCATTTTTTTCATTAATTCATATCGGCGTCTCCTTTTGATAAACAAACGCTTATTTAAAGCCACTCAACAAAGTGAAACCTTTGGATAAGCCTTAGTATTATTAATCTCACCTTTTTAGCATTTATCCGTTTTCTTTGGGAGTAATTTCCTCTCCTCGTATTATTTTTAGTCGATTCTAATTCGATTGTTTGTTAAGTTAGTTGCTAGTCTTTTTTTTTCTTCAACGTTGTCCCCACCGTCTGCGTTAGAGAGGTCATTGAATCAAAAGGACGACGAGATGGCGGACCGGGGCTCCGAGTTTCTTTCGCACCAAAAATGCGGTGGAAGGCTGAGCTTTGACCCAGGGATCCTGCGGAAGACCCCAGGAGCCACGCACCTCTAACTCACCGGGCGTGGAGCGGCCTCGAGTCGCCATTATTATATTTTTCCCCCTAACAAGGTATGTGGACGCGTCACCATTCGTACTTTTTTTTGTCAAATAATCACGAAATACATACTAAATCGTATTATCTTCCATTGAGCGCGTGCGCAGCTACTTTTCTATCGATTTCACTAAATTATTACCCTGAAATGTTCACTTCAACATGTGATTTCAATGCGTTTTTGGGCCAACCACATGGATTGGAAATACAATCCTTTCGTTATTTAACTATTGAATATAGGATAAAAACCTTCCTCTCGACCCTGCGGTCGTGGCGAGGTGTAATTTTCCCCGATTTTAATGTAAAATCGCTGGAATTCTTGACTTTTGGTAGAAAACCTACTTAGTGTAAAATAACCTTCTGGAATGTTCCTAGATGTTCAAATTTGTGCTAAACGCTTTCCTCTCGACCCTGCGGTCGTGGCGAGGTGCAATTTTCCCCGATTTTAATGTAAAATCGCTGAGATTCTTGACTTTTTGTAAAAAACACACTCCGTGTAATACCCCCTTCTAAAATGCTACTTGACTGTTAAACCTTTATTAAATAGTTTGTCCACAAGCCCCCGCACGTGGTGAGGCCCAATTATACCCCATTTTCTCATTTATGACCTGAGAAAATGTAATTTTAATTTTGTTTACTTTTCTTCCTACTCGGTGTTAACATGGATTCAGTCCATCCATTTCAGGGTGTATAGGTGAGGCCGGCATGTTTGGGCATACCCCCAACCAGGCTTACCTGGATTAGCCGCCTGGGCGTCGTTGGTGCACCCAGTCAACGGTGCGACCACTGACCTTCACGTGAGCCCTGCCAGAGTATTGGCAGTCTACCTCCAGTTCCTATTTGTTAACCGGCGGCGCGTACAGAGGTATTTCATTCCCCTTAATTACCGTCGGTCAACTACTTCCTATTGGTGACACCATCGGATGGATCCACCCATTTGCTGATTATAGTTTAAGTGAAGGGACAGAACTCGACCAAGCGACCCACCGTTATCATTATTTTATTTACCACTATTTTACATATTCAAGTCAGACGGCTTCCCCGTCTACATTCTACTTTACCTAGTATACCTATTTAATTCATTGAGTAACCATTGTAACATAACCAAGCGACCCACCGTTATCATTATTTTATTTACCACTATTTTACATATTCAAGTCAGACGGCTTCCCCGTCTACATTCTACTTTACCTAGTATACCTATTTAATTCATTGAGTAACCATTGTAACATAACCAAGCGACCCACCGTTATCATTATTTTATTTACCACTATTTTACATATTCAAGTCAGACGGCTTCCCCGTCTACATTCTACTTTACCTAGTATACCTATTTAATTCATTGAGTAACCATTGTAACATAACCAAGCGACCCACCGTTATCATTATTTTATTTACCACTATTTTACATATTCAAGTCAGACGGCTTCCCCGTCTACATTCTACTTTACCTAGTATACCTATTTAATTCATTGAGTAACCATTGTAACATAACCAAGCGACCCACCGTTATTATTATTTTATTTACCACTATTTTTCATATTCAAGTCAGACGGCTTCCCCGTCTACATTCTACCTTACCTAGTATACTAATTTAATCCATTAAGTACCCATTGTAAAATAACCAAGCAACTCACCGTTGTTTACATATTAGAGTTAGACGGCTTCCCCGTCTACATTTTGTGTTACCCATGGTACCTATTCAACGCTACTATTATACTCCCATTATACTACTCCTATTTACTACTAAATACTACTATCATTGTAAAAGTACCATGGTGAACTCACTGTTCCTGTGAATAATAATCTTTTAAAAACACTTATCAATAAAAACAAACATGCCGGTGATAAACGCTGTGCTTTTATTTAACTACCTTAGTCTATAAGTGTAGGTATATTTAACCTCACCCTTTCATAGGGAAGAAACCCTGCTACAGTTCCCGACTGGCTAAGCGCTTTCTTGCGAACTTCGAAAGCTGCAAAACTGTTCAACTTCTGACGGCGACCGGTCAGCACATATCCGTCCGAGGAGAGAAGCTGGTGGAGTTACAGTTGGGTGAGAAAACTTTCCATCACAAAGTCATTGTGGCTGATATAGTCGACGATTGCATTCTGGGTCTTGACTTCATGCGAGAACATCATTGTGAGATTGACGTCAACCAAGGAATCTTGAAGTGTGGAAGAGAAGAAATCTTCATGGAAGGCGCCATATCAGGAAAGGTTTATTGTCTGCAGAGAACAGTCCTCCCACCTAGATCGGAGACCATTGTGGCAGTTAGATTACCGCCGAAGTTGGGACATCAACGACGATGTGTGCTAATAGAACAGTCGGAAGGTGATCAACCATGGTTATTGGCCCGAACTCTGGTGAGGACTACTAATACCGCTGTGGTGCGTGTTCTCAACACAAGTAACGAGGAACAACTCATCAAAGGAGGAACCCCAATTGGTACTTGTGAAGAAGTAGACTGGATGCGCAGATGCCAAGAACAACCAAAGGAGAAATACAACTGTGCTGGGAGTTACACAGTGTCAACGCTATTGGAAGACTCCCGTAAAGACCTGATCGAAAGAGAACTTCTGATGGCAAAGAAGATGCTGCAGCGCTACACCGACATATTTGATCTCGATGATGCTGTCAACGGGAAGACTGGATTAGTGAAGCACACGATAAATACAGGAAGCGTGTCACCGATTCGACAGCGGCCAAGAAGGATACCAGTGGCTCGAGAAAAAGAAGTTGAGTCAATGATCGAAGACATGGCACGCAATGGTGTGATAGAACCTTCATCCAGTCCGTGGTGCTCGCCAGTGGTTCTAGTGAAAAAGAAGGATGGCAGTATGCGGTTCTGCGTTGATTATCGACGACTCAACGACGTAACGAAGAAAGACAGCTATCCTTTGCCGAGGATTGATGACACGTTAGATACACTGACAGGTGGTGACAGTGGTTCACTACGCTGGACTTGAAGAGCGGATACTGGCAAGTGGAAATAGACCCTAAAGATACAGAGAAGACCGCATTGTCGACGGGAAAGGGCCTGTGGCAATTCAACGTGATGCCGTTTGGATTATGCAACGCGCCTGCTACGTTCGAAAGGCTAATGGAGTTAGTGCTCGCTGGATTGATCGGAGATGCATGCCTTGTCTATTTGGACGACATTATAATTGTGGGAAAAACCTTCGAAGACCATCTGCAAAACCTGGAAAGAGTGCTAACAAAGATTCGCGCAGCCAATCTCAAGCTGAGTCCGAAGAAATGTTCCTTTTTCAAGAGGCAAGTAAATTTCCTGGGACATGTGATTTCCGAAGCTGGCGTACAGACGGATCCAGGGAAAGTGAGTGCTGTCAAGGATTGGCCTGTGCCAAAAGACAAGACAGAAGTTAGAGCATTTTTGGGTTTATGCTCCTACTACAGGCGATTCGTGAAGAACTTTGCTGACATCGCTAAGCCGTTGCATAGACTGACTGAGGAAAAACGACCCTTCCTCTGGGACGAAAATTGCGACGCAGCTTTTCAAAAACTAAAGGAGCGACTTTGTAATACGCCTATTCTTGGCTTTCCGGACACAAAGAACGAGTTCATCGTGGACACTGACGCCAGCAACACCGGCATTGGAGGAGTACTGTCACAAAGAAAAGGAGACCAAGAAGTGGTGATTGCGTATTTCAGCAAATCCCTGTCCAAGCCGGAAAGAAACTACTGTGTGACCAGAAAGGAGCTACTTGCAGTGGTGAAGACATTGCGACATTTTAGCAAGTACCTGCTCGGGCGAAAATTCCATCTGAGGACCGACCACGCAGCTCTTAAATGGCTACTACAGTTTAAGGATCCCGAAGGCCAAGTGGCAAAATGGATTGAGCAACTACAAGAGTTTGACTTCACCACGGAGCATCGCAGTGGAAAATCTCATGGCAACGCGGACGCACTGTCAAGAAGGCCATGCTCAGAGGACTGCAAGCATTGCTCAAGACATGAGTCGAAAGATTCAGTGCCCGTCAGAATGCTCAAAGCTGACATCGGTGACGAATGGAAAGAAACCCTTCAGGTTGCACAAGAAGAAGACGCCGACATCAAGCCGATTCTTGAATGGATGGAATCAGATGCCCCTAAGCCAGACTGGAGTGCTATTGCTTCAATGAGTGTTACGACAAAGAGCTATTGGGCGCAATGGGATAGTCTGGTGCTTCAGGAGGGAGTACTTTGCCGAAAATGGGAAAATGCTCGTGGCAACCAATGCCATCTCCAAATGGTTGTACCCAGAGCAAAGGCACCTGAAATTTTGAAGCTGTACCACGAAGGGTTTTCGGGAGGACATCTGGGTGTGAAACGGACACTCTTGAAAATTCGAGAAAGGTTTTACTGGATCAACTGCAGAGATGACGTAGTAGACTGGGTACGGAAATGTACGAGCTGTGCATCAGTGAAAGGTCCGCATACCCGCAGCAGAGGAGCATTAAAGCTGTATAATGTTGGAGCACCATGGGAGCGAATCGCACTGGATGTGGCCGGACCATTTCCTGTGAGTGAAAGTGGCAACAAGTACTTCCTTGTCGTCATGGATTACTTCACCAAGTGGCCGGAAGTCTTCGCAATTCCGAACCAAGAGGCATCGACGATAGCAGACAAATTGGTGCATGAAGTATTCTGTCGATTTGGAGTACCATTGGAAATCCACAGTGACCAAGGAAGAAATTTTGAATCTCAGCTGTTTCAAGAGACGTGCCGGTTAATGGGTGCACACAAAACAAGGACAACGTCTTACCACCCGCAATCAGATGGAATGGTGGAGCGATTCAACCAAACTCTGGAGAGGTACCTGGCAAAAGTAGTCGGAAGCAAACAACGGGATTGGGACAAGCATATCCAGCCATTTTTGTTGTCATACCGAAGTGCTGTTCATGAGAGCACAAATGTCACTCCCGCTTTTGCCAATTTTGGACGTGAATTACGGCTACCAGCCGACTTAATAACTGGCATTCCACCGGATTCCCCACAACCCATAACTGAGTACGCCAGTGACCTCCGGAACAAGATGAACGACATCTATGAGCACATTAGAGAGCATGGCCAGCAAGCATCTGAAAGAATGAAGACTCGATACGACAGAAGGGCTAACAATCCTGGGTTCGAGGAAGGCTCGATGGTATGGCTGCACAATCCCATACGCAGCAAAGGGAAGTCTCCAAAGCTACAAGTCAAATGGGATGGACCATACCGAGTGGTGACCAAGATCAACGACGTGACGTTCCGCATACAGAAAGGACCTCGAGGTGCCCCCAAAATAGTTCACGTGGATCGATTGGCGCGATATCACGGATGCAACGATGCTCGGGACGAGCATGTCTTGAGAGGAGGTGGTGTTACGCAGTAGGGGCCGCGCGCGGTACGACGGCTAGTTGTTTACACCTAATCGCGAGATTTATGGTTTTATGACTCAGGCGGCACCGGCCTTTGTGTCGCGTCTATTGTTTGTTGTTTGTTAGATTTTTTTGGTGTTTTCGTAATAATTAAGAACAATAGGGTTTCTCGAACTTTACACTTGTTTACTTTGTCAGTCACAATGGCACCGAATATTCTACAGATTTCTAGAGAACCCTTATTCCGATATAAATAGGGCGATGGTTTTCGTTCGTGGCAGTTATCGCGTTTTATACCGGAGCGAAAACATCTCGTGTTCAAGTGCGGTACCAGTGATTGTGAAGTGACTAGTTGTGTGAATTTCAGTGCCAGTGTGACGTGTTTGTGCGAACCAGTTGTGTCGTGTGTACTGTGATTTTGTGCAATAAAGTGCAAAGTGAACAATCGGCGTTTTAACTGATTATCCAAGAACCCATCTCGTAACACTAGGTTCAACAGAGTTCAGGTCACAGACTATAAAGCACGCCTTCAAAAGATGGATTTATGACGTCCGCAGTGCAACGCTTTCTACGTATTTTCTACCTAACCCAGTTTCTTTTAAAGGACAAATCGTACAAGTTGTCGGCTGTGATGTTAGCTTGTAGCTAACATCACTCTAACTCTAACGCTAACATCTAAAAAAAAAAACATTAAAGTGTCTTCATTGTTCATCACTAAAGTGTCTTCCCGCTAAAGTAAGTACAATGTCTTCAAATCCCGAGTAAATAGGTATCTTCTAGGTAAGCGTGCTACAACCTAGACCGCTTATCTGCTCAACAACAGGCAGTATGTGGTCAAACGCAAACCTTTTCAGAATAAAAAAAAAAGCTGCGGATAACCCAATCCGGACTGAAACGCGCGAAGGTTTAAAATATTAGGTTGGCGAAAAAGTCTTTTCGCATTATAGTGTGCATGAACTTGTAATAAAATCTCTTTGGCTATACTATTTGTATCTGGCTGGTTTTGGTATCATTGAAAGTTTAAATTTTGAAGAACATAATTCCAAATTCAAATTAGGAAAATGTGTGATTTTTATTTGTTTTTCGTACTGTCAAGATGAGTGAATCTAATGAAGAAATTCAATACATTTTAAAATTTTACTACAAAAAAGGTAAAAATGCAACGCAAGCCGCGAAAAAAATTTGCGATGTTTATGGACCTATAATTATAGTGCAGAGTCTGTGAGAGTAGCACAAATTCGGTTTAAGCGTTTTAAATCCGGAAATTTTGATGTCAAAGACGCACGTCGCTCTGGTCGCCCTATTACGGATAAAATGGATGCCATTTTTGAAAAAGTGGAGCAAGATCGGCATGTCAGTAGTTACGACGTAGCTGAAGAACTGGGAATTGACCACAAAACAGTTTTGGCGCATTTGAAAAAAACTGGGTACTTACACAAAAAAGCTCGATATTAGGGTACCTCGCGAGCTCACTGAAATAAACCTTATGAACCGTGTACTCATTAAGTAGTAAAAATTTAGTACTCCTAGTCTCCCTGGACATAGAGGGTGCCTTTGACAATGCATGGTGGCCCGCCTTAAAAGACCAATTGGCGAAGAAGAGGTGTCCTACTAACCTCTATGAGATGGCAAACTCATACCTCCTAGACCGGAAGGTCGTAGTCAACTATGCCAGAGCGGCAAGCGAGAGGGAAACAACCAAGGGGTGTGTCCAAGGCTCAATCAGTGGACCCACCTTTTGGAATGTAATTCTAGACTCGTTGCTGCGACTGCTAGAGGCAGAGGGAGTTTACTGTCAAGCCTTCGCGGACGACGTCGTCCTCGTGTTTACAAGTCAGTCATCGACCATCATCGAACAGCAGGCCAATCACACGTTAGATATGATTGTGGAATGGGGAATACGGAATAAACTCAACTTTGCAGCGCAAAAGACCAACGCGATGCTCTTAACAAGAAAGTTGAAGTATGAACCCCCAAACTTAATCATGTCAGGCGTTCAGCTTAATCTTGTTGAAGAAGTCAAGCTGCTAGGCCTGGTGATTGACCGAAGGCTCAATTTCAAAGCGCACATAAACGCCCAATGTAAAAAGGTAGCGAGCATTTACAAACAGCTCGCGTGCGCAGCGAAAGTGACCTGGGGACTGAACAGCGAGATCACGAGAACCATCTACGTCGCAGTGGTGGAACCTATCATCATGTATGCCTCAAACGTATGGGCGCAAGAGGCAGACCTCGAGGAAAACAAGTCTCATTTGAACGCACTCCAAAGAGGTTTTGCCCAAAAAATATGTAAGTCATATCGTACTGTTTCTCTCAAGTCAGCACTCGCCCTCTCAGGTCTACTCCCCATAGACCTGCGAATCCAGGAAGCGGCAAGCCTGTACAGAGCGAAGAAAAACGTCTCCCAAGAATATCTCCCACCAGATATGGAGCTCGAACGAAATGTCAGCTACCTGGACCAGCCACACCCGTCCACCCAGACATCTGTGGAGTTCGAGCTTCTAGAAAACACCTCAAATCTGCCCGATGGACCCCAAATCTATACAGATGGTAGCAAGATCAAGGGTCAAGTTGGTGCAGCCTTAACCTGGTGGGAAAATGGCAGGGAAGTCAAGTATTCAAAATTCAAGCTACACCCCGAATGCACAGTCTTCCAATCGGAACTTTATGCTCTTTACCGAGCGACTCAAATGGCGGCTGCAAGCGGGATCTCTGAGGTCAACATATTGAGTGACTCACGATCTTCACTCGAACTGCTTCGGAACCCCAAAACGAGTCATCCTTTGGCAAAGAAAATAAAGGAAAACATTGGAATGATAACTGCAGATGGGAGATCTCTTCGTCTTTTTTGGCTGAAAGCACACGTGGGCACCGCTGGTAATGAGAGAGCTGATGAGCTCGCAAAGTCAGCGGCACTCACCGAAACGCCAAGAGACTACGAGGGGATCCCCTTGTCCTACGTCAAAAGCAAAATTCGTGAAGAATCAGTCCGAAAGTGGCAGGACCGATATGAAACCTCGGATAAAGGAAAAGTCACTCAGACGTTCTTTCCAGATATCGCAAATGCATATCGGGTAACGCGCGTCACAAAATTGACTCCTTTTCAGGTTCAAGCTTTGACGGGACATGGAGGAATAGCTGAATATCTGCACAGATTCAAGATCAAGAACAGCCCTGGATGCGAGTGCGACCCCGATGTCTCCGAGACGGTCTGGCACGTGCTCGTTGATTGCCCCAGATTCTCGGCCGCACGACACGACCTCGAAATAATGATAGACAGAAATCTAGTGGTCTCGGATCTCCATAAAATTATAGCAGATCCAAAAAGCAGACAATTACTTCTGTCTTTCATGGAGAGGTCGTTCAGAATTGCGGCCAAAAGAAATTCTACTCTCCACTCCAACCAACAAAACATTCCCGCAGCAACATTCCCCACCGTAACACTCCCCACTACCTTACCATCCCGCACTACCTTAACACCACAACCGACTATACCTAACATCACCATACTACCTTCCACTATAACACTTGATCCCATTCCAACACACTTAACACACACACAGTCCATAGAAGCGACACAGAGCGCAATCCCCGTCAGAGAATTACTAAAAAGCGTAGCCATTGAAAAAATTCTGGAAAACGCGGAAAAGGGGGCTCCGGGGATGCGTATCCGTGGTGTGGCTCTCTTCATGGACAGCAACAGAGAAAGATTCGGAATAGGCTTTTGCAAAGTCAGGAGTCAGAAACGCGTCCGCTTGTCGCCTGGACTGGCATGTCTACTTAACGGAAGCACCGCCAAAGTTACAATGAAGCGGAAATCCTACGACGCTATGCCAGTGTGTGAGGCAGGCGGCTACCAATTCCGACTGGTGAGATCGAGAAACAAAACGATTGCACTAGTGGAGTGGGCCGCCCAGTCACCTTTCGCGCAGGCTAGTTCATTGCTTGAACATCTCAGCATGAAGGTAGACAGCACTCCCCGGGTGATAAGCGTGGACGCGATGGTGGTTGAACGGTTGAAGGCGGAAGCCGCAGACCGGCTGGGTTGCATTAAAGCCTCAGAACACCATGAGGTTATCGTGTATGAGGACAGAGGAGAAAATTTGAGTTTTCTAAAGTCTCCAAGTAACGATCCTGATAATGCAACAGATAGCTGGGGCTACCCCATCCCAAATTCAGCCATCCAATCTGGTTCTGAAAGAGCAGAGCTCATAGCAGCTTCTGAGAGACCCGTTTTCCGCCCAAGCGGTAACGATGGTGCCATATCGGGTCTCCTCAGTGCAGCAATGCAGAGCTTGTTCCGTTTCATGCCTAAAACACCACCTCCACAGACGACAGCGACCTCGAAAATAGCTTCACCACCTCAGGCAACCCGTACGAGAGCCGACATGGGACAGGTCGATTCGCCCTCTTATATCTCGACCGCGGCGCCACGAGACCACGCGAGAAATGCCTTTATCGAATACCTAGCCTTATTGAGAGCGACAAAAAGTGTCAATCTTAAGAACTGCGATAACATCCTGGAGTTCTTTAGGCTGGGTGGTCCGGTAAGTGAGAGTCTACTAAAATCAAGACTCGAAGAGGCAGAAGCAGCCATTTACAATAACGTCACTTCCCAAGTCATCAGAGGGACCATGAAAGGACAACATATGGCAGCTTACAGCGCAGAAAGTGGTTTTGTGGAGTTGGATGAAGAGGAGACGGAGCGAATAGGAAGACCGAAATACGCGATACCATCGAACGACCCGATTGTAGTCACCGCCAAGTGCACAAAAATAATGCTAGACGATAGAATCCTCGAGATGGCTAAAACCATCGAACGGAGCTCGGACGTCGAGGCAGGCTGGCAATGCTGGGCGTTACCAAAGATACAATGGGTCAACGGGGTACCAGGATGTGGCAAGACCACATGGGTGATCAGACACTTTGATGTGGACGGGGACGCTATCATCACAACAACAACAGAGGCAGCAAAAGATCTGAGAGAGAAGCTATCGCACAGAATAGGAGATCTGGTAAAATCCAGAGTGCGAACCATGGCTTCATCCCTCGTAAATGGTTTTGGAAAAGAGAGCTTCAGGCGCCTGTTGGTGGACGAAGCTCTAATGAACCATTTCGGAGCCATAATAATGGCTGCACGGCTGTCTGATGCTAGCGAACTTGTCCTCATTGGGGACGTCAATCAGCTGCCTTATATCGACAGAGAAAATCTCTTCGAGATGAGGTACCATCGTCCAACGCTGGTTGCAAATATCACCCAGGAGTTGCTCTGCACACATAGGAACCCAATGGATGTCGCGTATGCGTTGAGGGAAATATACTCAGGTATATATTCCTCAGTTCCCCGTATTAGGTCTCTTGAGCAGAAAAGGTTCAAGGGGGCTCAAATATCCAAAACCCTCTCCAACACCCTTTTCTTAGTGCATACGCAGGAAGAAAAGGAGACCCTCATAAGCCAGGGTTATGGAGAAGGTCCAGGATCACGCACCCTTACCATCCACGAAGCTCAGGGACTGACGTACGAGTCAGTAATCGCCATCAAAACTAAGCCAAGAATGAAGCTACACGAGAGCGTCTCACACGCTGTCGTTGCATTATCGCGGCACACTGGAACTTTCACCTACTACGCCGACGACATCGAAAATGATGCCATCAGTCGATTCGTGCGGCGTGCGTCGTCTGCGTCATTGAGGGCTATCAAGGAGTATAACCTGCAGATGGCCATCAGAGATCGGAACGCGGCGGTGATGGAGGCTCTGGGCCGGGAGGAGGCAATAGAGTTGTAATAGGTAGGACATGGGAGCGATCACAAGTAGAGTAGATAACACCGAGTAACACACGGAAACGTAGCCTCGGACTCCGCCGGTGATCGCTTTCACAAAATAAATCAAAATAAGTGTGTAATATTGAGAAACTATGTAAATTAATTAGAAATTAGCATTGCGTGCATGCCCTGAGCATTCATTCTCGCCATCGAAGGCTCCTTCTTGCGGCGGCGTCGTGTGTCGGGTCGTTCTCCTCCCTCAAATATGGTCGAGGAGAGCGATGGCTGGCACATGCGTCACACTCGTGATCGGGTGCTGCTTGCGGGTCGGTTTGCTAGCGGCATTTACGCAATGCATTGAAACTACTAACTTAGACTAAGATTTAAACTAACCCATCTCTATTGTACAGTCACATTCTATAAATAGTAACTTAGTTAACAAAGGGCACAGACCCTGGAGTCTGTGGATCATTAATTAAAATTTAAAAAAAAAAAAAAAAAAAAAAAAAAAAAAAAAAAAAAAAAAAAAAAAAAAAAAAAAAAACCGTGTACTCATTTGACCTCACACATCTTTAGCCACTCAGCAAAAAAGAGAGTTTGGCTGGGAGGTGTTAATGCATCCGCCGTATAGTCCTGACCTTGCACCTTCAGATTTCCACCTGTTTCGGTCTCTTCAGAATTCTTTAGGTAGTGTCAGGTTAACATCACGAGAGGACTGCCAAAACCACTTGTCGCGGTATTTTGATCCGAAGTCCCATAATTTCTATGGCAATGGGATCATGTCCCTACCTACAAGATGGCAAAAAGTTATCGAATAAAATGGTACCTACATACTTTAGTTAAATGTAAATAAACTATATCAAAAAATGTTTTACAATTTCTTAAAAAATGCGAAGAAACTTTTTCCCCAGCCTATTATAAAAAATATAAATATTTGGGGACATCTAACTTACACACGGTCTCTGAGACTAATGGGACGAGCCGGCACTTGAGCTGTCAGATGTATGTTTGTATGTTTCTTTGTTCGACGATAACTCAAGTACCGCTCAGCTGATCTCCATGAAATATAAGCTAAGCTTGTGATAAATGGCTGCCAGATACTAATAAACTTACAGGTAGGTACATATATTAAGTAAGTTCGTATAGGCCGGGTGGCTAGCCCTGGTGTCAGAGTTTTTAGGCCGCCTGAAGGCCTCTGACATGGCTAAACGGTTAAAACAACCGGGGCCTACAATTTAACGTGTCATCCGAGCCACGGTAGCGCTCAGTTGAAAAATGCCACCCTCGGTCACCCATCCAAGTACTGACCGTGCGGAACGTTGCTTAATTTCGGTGATCGCTGACAATCACCTAGTCAAACTACGCTACACTACTAACTACGGTACATAATATATTAAAATACATACTTAGATAGATACTAAATAACATCTAGAAACAAAGCAAACACCTATGTTCATCACATAAATTATTGCTCTGGGTGGGGATCGAACCCACGCCTCTTTCACCCCGAAATTAGGGTTACTAACCACTGAGCCACCGAGGCAGTCAAGGCCGGTTGGGTTATCTGGAGCTTGTAGCTAACATCACAACCGCCAAGTTGTATGATTCGGACTGTACTGCGGACTGCGGACGTCATAAATCCATCTTTCGAAGGCGTTTATAGACCGTGTTATGAACTGGGCTGAACCTAGCTTTAGCACCTAATAGTGCTAAAAGTTGCCGACTTTATAGCCTGGAAATTAGTTTGACCTATATACATATTGGAGTCAGTCCAAACTTATTATAAGCATTCTATAGCTATGAAGAATTCATTAACTTTTGTTGTAGGATAATTATTTTAAAACTTTACTGTATTAGCCTTTTTAATAGTCCACTGCAGGACGTAGGCCTACCCACGAAGGGTGGCCCAGTGCGGTTTGGTGGATTCACATACGCCATCGAATTTCTTCTCCGGACGTATGCAGGTTGCCTGCACGAAAAGCCAGTGGTGTGAAATTCCGTACATAAATTCCAAAGAACTCATTGGTACGGGACTGGGATTTGAACCCACGACCTCACGATTGTAAGGCGGGTGTCACTACCTCTCTTTAAAATTTTGATTTCCTCTCTTTAAAATTTTGATCACATATAATTATTATTTATCTTGTATAAGATTCAATTTTTACTAAGACTCCAAAAAAAAAGAGACTTAATTCGACTAAGTACCTATATGTTTTTTTGTATGTATGTTAAGTGATTACTCCGCCATTTATGAACCTATTTTGCTAATTCTTTTTTTTTAGATCATACTTCGGAGGTCCCATTAAAATTTTATCGAATTCGGTTGAGTCATTTTAGAAGAATCAGCAATAATACGTATTGTTATGCAGTAGGCCGCGCCGCGCGCGGTAATTACGGGCGGCGAGTTGTTTACACCTAATCGCGAAATTTATGGTTTTATGACTCAGGCGGCACCGGTCTTTGTGTGCGCTTATTGTGAGATTTTTTTGGTGTTATCGTAATAATTAAGAACAATAGGGATTCTCGAACTTTACACTTGTTTACTTTGTCAGTCACAATGGCACCGAATATTCTACAGATTTCTAGAGAACCCTTATTCCGATATAAATAGGGCGATGGTTTTCGTTCGTGGCAGTTATCGCGTTTTATACCGGAGCGAAAACATCTCGTGTTCAAGTGCGGTACCAGTGATTGTGAAGTGACTAGTTGTGTGAATATCAGTGCCAGTGTGAAGAGTTGTACGAAGCAGTTGTGTCGTGTGTACTGTGATTTTGTGCAATAAAGTGCAAAGTGAACAATCGGCGTTTTAACTGATTATCCAAGAACCCATCTCGTAACACTATCAAATACTATAGGTACCTACATGGATGACACATCGAGGACTACATATTGGAATTCTGTACTCGGTTGAAGTCGGTTGTGCCATTTTTCCGAAAAATCATAAATTTTATATAGGTACTTATTTCAATTTCAATTCAATAGTATGTATGTGTACTAAGACGTGTAAATTGGTTTTACTAAAAAGGTAAGTTTAATAAAAATAAATGTAGTTTAAAAAACTAAAAAACACGCTCATCAGACCTTGAAACCTTATCGTGGTCAAAGTTCATCACAAGACTTTTCCAAGAAATCCAAAAACAGCTGTGATACGATTTTCCATCGTGAAGTTCCAGTTCATATCTTCCGGCTCCATCGTCAGATCAATACGACAGTACCATATTATTGTATTGTCATCAGAACTACATACAGCTGACAATTTTCATTACGCTACGACCCTTGCAAGATGGTTAAATTAGTTACCTTAGATTCCAATTCCCATTACATAGTTATATACAGGTTGAATGAAAGCGTGTTAAAAACAAAGAAAACAGCTAAATTATCAGTAAAACATTGCTTAAATTCTTAAAAGTTATACTAGCAAAATACTGCGTACATTGCATCACCCATAAAATAGTAATTAAAAGATTATTATGACCATCAATTCTAAATTCAGCTATGCATTATAAACACGTGGATACACCATGCATAAAGACTAATTTACATACCTACCTAAATGCTCATAGAATTACTTACCTATACTTAAAAACAGTTAATTTAAACACCGAATAAGTAATTCATACATGCAGACAAAAATACCGTAAGAAAAACTCGAGCTTAATTACGTAGTTTTAATTTGAATGGCTTAATAAAATAGGTTTTAAGCTTTGTTATAAGCATTGTGTAAGACAAAATTTTTTTCATACAACCTGCACGAAAATGAGCAATTATGTCTATTATTACATCGTACAACCTCAACGCAAAACAAGACATTATCACCATAACACACACTCGATGGCTATAGCAGGGCAATAATATTGTGTGAAAGTCCCTAGGGAGTAAAGTGATTTAAATGTGATGTTCTCAAACCTGGCCCATACCTGGCTCGCTTTTATCTTATAGACAAAAATATGACAAATCACGAAAAAATACTGAAAAAAATCCAAACGCTTTAGAAAAAAAGCAAAACATTTATCATTATCGCAGGCCCATGATTTGAATTTTCCGCCATCTAGTTTACCTAGAGAATGAAAAAGTTAACTTCAGCGTTGCTGTTTTGTGGGAAATCACCCGAATCACGGGGAATTTTAACTCGATTGGTAATTGAATTTAATCGCAGGGATTTTTTTATATTATTTTATCGATCATGGGGCATTATTATTTAAAAATGATAAAGGGTCTTCATGCTAAATATGAGTGTCGTAGTATGATTTGATAAATAGTTTTGTCGCGAATATCTAAGGAATTTCGCGAAAACACGCATAATTGTTGATTAGATGAGCTACGATATTTTTCAATCTTAGTGATTTCGAAAACACAATGTAGGTATCAAATCATCCTACTACATTAATTTACTATTTGTTATTGGAGAATTTCGCCTCATTTTTCTGGGAACTAAGAAAATAGAAACTGGTAATACTGTTTACGGTTTGCTATTGTTTTATTTCATTCGGCTTTAAATGTACGAATGCATTGTGATATCTTTGCGTTTGCGACAATTCGATTCTTATTATTTATGACATGGTTACGATAATGGACTTCGATGTATTACAAACCTGACAGGTCTGGCGATGACTTTTTTGGACAACCACGACATTTAAATCTGCAGATTTTGAATCTTGTTGCCGATTGACTCCTTTCTTACATCCATGATCCACAACATGGTGGATGACTTTAATGGCGGTTAATATGGCAATAACGCAAAGCAAAAAAAATTGTTTGCTTTTTAATTAACTGTTCGATTAAGAAACATTATGCCTCATCGAATTAAGTTGATTTTTCTCCCTATTATAGTTCATAGCCCGTCATTGAGCCAAAGTCCCATACAAAAAAGAACATGTCCTTTGAAACGACCAATCCGTATGAAAAGTCCTATACTTAGAACAGATGAAAATGGCATTGGAACAAGATTTTCTTCGATAATCGAGCTGGCCATGATAATCGTGCAGGCTACGGTAATTACGTAGATTTCGAGGCAATAGAATACGCCGTATCCCCTGCTGTAGTAAGAGCCTACTAAAAGAGGACCTCTGGGCTCGTGAATGGTTGGAGATGGGGCTATTGCCACTCAAAAGGGCCCGGGGAGGATAACAACGGTATGTGGCCACGTTTTCGTAGTATACTGTCAAGCCTAGGTAGGCTTGAGAAGTCAATCAAAGTGCTGGGATCTCCGCGGTGCGTTATCTTAGAGATCTTGAAATTCCCAAGGGGTCCAACCAAACATTACCTACATACGGTTTTTGGAAACAGAAATTGCCTTTGTACAGGCAGGTACGACTTAGCGGATGTGATGTTAGCTACAAGCTGTAGATAGCCCAATCACTGCTCACTTAAGCTCACTTAACAGACGCACGATGGTTGAGTTATCCGCAACATGTAGCTAACATGACATCCGCCAAGTTGTGAGATTCAGCCTATACTTGCAAATGTGCGAATATATGTATAGATAGCTGTAGCCTTCTCCTTCTTCTTCTTTTATGTTTTTGCGTCGCATTGTTATGCATTTGCCAGTGTCAAGTTTTAAGTTTTAATAATATTTTATCAAAATAGTCACTGTCGTAGTCACGTCATAGTCCAATAAAGTCGCGGCCAAGTCCAAACATAGTCCAAGTCATACCTCAGTAAAGCAGTGGAGACCTTACTAGAGGCGTCTATGGAGTTTTGGTAACAACACGGAACAAGACATGATACGTCACATTATATCACTTGCCTTCACTCATTCACGTAAATCAGCTCATAATCAACGAAATACCACAATTTTTCACTAATTATCACTGATAAAAACACAAGTTTAACAAAATAATAGAGGCGACATGATTTTTTCGCGTTCCCCCCAAAACTCGTAGCTGTAGCCTGTTGAATGGCCATTTTATTTTTGTATTCCAAGTCCTTATTTGTATCAAAAGGGGCAGACATGTGCATTCATCCTGTTATAAATCGTATCTTAAAGCTCGAGCTTCTTTTATACGCTGACCTATATTAATTCCCTCATCGCGTCTTAATTAACTCAAACTGAGATTTCTCACGTAGTATTTAAGTCTATTTTTGTACGACATTTGTTGTTACAGATGAACTGACTGACGCTCCGGAAATACCCCGTGTTGCTAAACAAATTCAGACTTTAGAGCTAACAAAACAAGACCTACATTTTAACGCAACGATGTGGAGCATAAATATTGCTAAAAAGAATTAACATTTCAATAGGAATATGTATGGAGCTGTAGGTATAACCCGAATCATATATCTAGGCGGCTGTGAAGTTAGCTACAAGCTGCGCGAAATCCAGTCCTCGTGCAGCTGCTAAGTGAGCTTCAGTCAGGATTGCGTTTTGCGCAGGTCGTAGCTAACTTTACAGCTGTCAAGGAGTGTAATTCGTCCTATACCATAAGAATGTAGATACGTGGAACTAACTACTGTGTCTGCTGAAATATCGCTACCCATCAATAAACGCAAAGTCTTTCATCGGCACGCCTTACTGGATGGCGCCTGAGCAAGCCTGAGGTAACCTCCTGCCATCTCTGCCAGCCTAGTACCTATAGACCACATCTTTCTTGGCAGTTGTGAAGTTAGCTGCAACCTGCTAATAACCCTATCCTGGCGCAGCTGTTATGTGAGCTTCAGTCAGGATTGGGTATTGCGCAGCTCGTAGCTAACATCAAAGCAGCCAATAAGTTTGATTCTTTACAAATTCAGAGTTTACTATGTATTTACCAACTGAATATACCTATAGCAGTGGGTAATTTCCGTGAATGTTATGCATAAAATGAACATTGTGAAAATGTTCAACATTGTACAAATTTTGGAGAATCTACAAATTGTAATTTTCCCCAAAAATTAAAATTAAATCCGAAATTAACGTTTTTTTTTCTTCTTTGGGGCATTTTACATCCCGCGATCGGCGCATTTGCCAATTCACGATGTTGCATATTTAAAAAGACTCAGAACGATAATCAAAGCCATATTATTCTGAGGTCAGCTCCAAAAACAGTCAGAAAAATTAGCCACTGAGTAAAAAGATTTACTAATTTTAATTGAAAGGTTCAAATAAGTGTTAGTTTATATTTTGATTTTGTATATTTTTGTTAGTAGATATGACGCTTTTAAGTAGGTATACAACGGGCTTTACAAGTCAAAACTAACGAGAAATATAGCATTCCTTATCATTGCAATCTATTAGATTTATACAGCAGATACATTTTAAAAATATGTTTAGAGTTGCCATAACGCCATCAACATTGAGCCCAATGTCGTTATTTTTGTGCGTTAATTAATTGCAGACATATTGTTATATAAATTGCAGAACATTAAGCTAACTTTGAGTATGAAGCTACGAAATTAAATTCCCCAAAACCAGGAAGAAAAAATAAATAAAAACTCACCTCCTCGACGGACTTCTTCGAGAACTCGTTCATGGACACAATCCATTGCTGCACTAGGTCGTTCACAATAACTAGATCATTATATAACCACGTCAACAGATCATTAACCCATTGAACGCTCGGGGGGTCCGCTCCTGTGCAAGTAGGCACTATTATCGACTGATGCTTTTTTAACGACAACTGTTCAGGGCCTGGCGACATGCGTCCCAGGCGTTTTTTATTAGGAGGCGTCGGGGGGACGAAGCTAGTCGGTTTCGAAGCTTTTAAAGATGCACTGCGCACTTTAGCACTAGTAGCAAGCACTGAGTCCGCACTAGCAACAATTTCGTTCGTAGGTTTCTTCGGCTCTTCTTTAGCGACCTCTGCGTGCTTGGCGGCGAAGCGGCTGTACCCCCACTTCGCCAGTGCCAGCACGATGATGGAAAATACGACCCAGATGAATATAAGCATGACTAGGTTGTCCATAGCTGTGTCCATGTAATCAAAGCTGCAGATTAGGTCGTCGACAGCTTCGGCTAAGTCAGCCATAGCTTTCCATGGTGTCTGCCACCACGACGCGGCGGGGCCACTCGGCTCGCTCTCGAAAACTGAGCTCAACATTTTTTTTCTATTTTTGTGCAGTTATTTTGGGAGGCAGCTCGGTCTCTTTCGCGCGGCGCTCTCTGTTAGCCTAAGATGCGTTCATTTCAACTGCAAATCAGAATTTCAAACTGTTTAATTGCAATTGCATCTATTTATATTATCTCTTTATTGTTTTTGAAATTGCTAAATTGCAATTGCATCTATTTCGTGAGTAGGTTTTAAGTTTGCTTCAATTTATTTTTGTGATTGCAATATTGCAATTAGGTACCAATCGTCAGAATGCTGTACTCAGAATAATGTTGTGTTATTCTTTTTATGTTCCGAGGTTTTAAACGTCAATTCACTTCCGTTGTTACGAAATTTCTAAAGCATTTAACTTGTTAGATTTCTGGGTTAGTAGCAAGCCTTTTTTTATTAATTTAAGGATTTTTAGCGCTAATTTTTAAGCTTTAAGCGTTGATCTAACTTTGCCAATCTTTGTGACTTTTCTTGATTTTCAAAACTCTCTGACTTTCAGGTTTTTATGATTTATCAGTATTTTCCTAGTCTTCCAGGAATTTTCTCTGAAATCTGTATTGTGGTAAGACACAGGATGTTCGTTCGTTCGTGTTGATTCGTAGTTTCTGTTGGATTTCTGTGCGTTTGCGTTTCAACCTCTGCAGCATGGTTTCGAAACCCTGGAACAATTAAAAAAATACTAAAATAGTGTTTGAAAAATTACGACACGTGGGAGTAGTTGGGAGTCCATTTATGTCTTACCGGAATAAATTACTTATGTACTTACATTACCTCTAGTTTCAAAAAGTGAAGAAAAACATCGTGAAAATGCTTGTATGTAATACATTTTAATAAAAGACTATTTTTGTCATCCATCCATCCCATCCATTAATCGTATTACGTCCACTGTTGAATATAGGCCTCCCCATGGATCTCCATTAAGACTGGTAGAAAGTGGCTTGCATCCAGCGTGATCCTGCGGTCTTGATGGGATTATCTGTCATCTGACCTACGCTGCGCTTGCCGGTACGTAGTCTCCACTCGAGAACTTTTCGACCCCATCGGTCATCAGTCCTCCAAGCTATGTGCCCTACCCACTGCCATTTCAATTTGCACCTAAAATATTATTTTAGTTTCACCAATCCAAGTGGTTGGTCTGTAACTAACGAAATCTTGGATATTCCAACCTTAGAGAAATAACATTCCAACATAGCTGAAATTTTGCTTGCGAATGTAAATCGAATGACAACTAAATAATATGACAGATTATACTCTGGAACAGCGAGACAATGTGATTCTGAAGTCTGTCAACTAGTGATGGAAAATAAATATTATCATGTTAACTACATTCTGATTATTATCAAATTATTCGAAAGAATTAGGTAGATACGTCTTATTATCTATACCATCTATACCAATATAATAAATAGAAAAGATTTGATTTTTTGTTTGTTTGCATTGAATAGGCTCCGAAACTACTGAACCGATTTGAAAAATTCTTTCACTGTTGGGAAGCTACACAATCCACAAAATTATTAATAAAATTAGGGAGGCTGCTAGTTATAACTATAAAAGTCATATGTTGATATTTATTGCAAATAACTGAAGTAACGAAATCTTTGACTCAAAATCGGACTGGGGAGGGGGCTGAATACGCAGAAGACCTCAAAAGGCACAAATACTTATGCAAATATTGACACCGGTTACATGTTTGAGCCTTTTAGGTCGAAACGTTGGGACCGTGGGGACCGGGAGCAAAATAAATATATAAAGACCTATCATCACGACTGGTCGACGCAACACGTGACCAAAAATGCTGGCCTCTACTTTGTCCAGAGAATTAGCAATGCCATCCAACGTGGCTATGAGGCCAGCATCTTGGGAACTGTACGCGCTGGCAGTTGGATTTTAGATTAGGGCTTTCATCATCATCTATTAATTTGTTTTTGTTTGTACTTACGAGTATAGTAGCTTAGTAGTAGTGATTCATTTTTAGGGTTCCGTACCCCAAAGGGTAAAATCGGGACCCTATTACTAAGACTTCATTGTCCGTCCGTCTGTCCGTCTGTTCAATTTCAGGTTCAATTTTTTCTGTTTATAAACATGAATACAACGGCGCATTGAAAGGTAAGTACTACCTCGACCTAACCTTGTATTCCTATAGGCATTCTATAGATGTAGTACCTACTTAGTCACAGTGAGTCATCCAATATCCTAATGTAGCAAGTCTAGGTAGCCTGGTCTCGCTGGATTTGGCCAGCACTTGACCTTAGTTAACTTATGATGCCCAGCCCGTCTGCCGCTTAATTGACCGAAGCAAATCGAAGGTCTTCGTTTTAAAACAGCTATTTTGCTTTAGTCTATCTGTCTCTCTGTAACTCGATAAACGAGTATGGATTTAAACACCATAAATCCTAAAAAACTTAATTTCGAGCGCTGACCTAGTAAAACCCCCTTAAATTATTTTTATCCATAAACCTATCCCAACATGACGTAATAGCAAGTAATTAATGTTTACGATGTATTCTTATACAGGCCTGTGTTACATCGGCTGTCGGTTGCACATCATTGAACACCATGTATGCATACTATAAGCCCGATTACAGAGGCGCCAGCGTAAATTAAATAGCAACGTAAAAAGCGTTCTCTCTATCGAATGCCTAAAGTGAAAAAGAAACAAAACTATGCTATTTAGCTAATATAATTACGATGGCGCCTCTGTAATCGGGCTTTATGACGTAACAAAATGTTATGAGCTGAATCAAACTTCTGGGCGGCTGTGAAGTTAGCTACGAAAAACCCAATTACCTGACTGAAGTTCACATAAAATCCGCGCGAGGATTGGGGTTTGTGCAGCTTGCTGATTGATTCGGCCTATAGCTAAGTAATAGCACACACGGGTCGAAAGATTTCGACTTGAGGCAGTGAGATCTATCGGACGAGAAGACGTTGCGCAATTAAGACATTATTAGTACGTATTTCTGTAAATACATCAGTTGACGTAAATGTAACATTTAATTTTTTGACCCACGAAACAGAGGTACTCAATTCGTCGCGTATACTTTTTTTATGTATAACCACGTTTAACTTTTTACATAGTAGTCCAATTTCGATAGTTATTTTTTTATTGGAAAGAATATACTTCGAAGTTGGTCCTATTTAAATTATATCAAAATCGGCTGAGCCATTTTTGATAAATCAACAATAATCCGAAAATTGCTCTTAAGTACATCAATCCGTGCGAACTATTTGCGAATTCTGTACACGGTTGAAGTCGGTCATGCTATTTTTTGCGAAAAGTAATTATTGTATTTGTCGAAAAAACCGAAGAATAATTAGGTATCTGAATTGTTCGGAGAAGGACGAAGTTCCAAGTAATTCCTATATGTAGATCCTACTAATATTATAAACGTGAAAGTTTGTAAGGATGGATAGATGGAGGTTTGTTACTCTTTCACTCAAAAACTACTGAACGGATTGAGATGAAACTTTGCAATTAAATAGCCTATATATCAGAATAACACATAGGCTGATTATTGCATTATAATGATATTGCGTAATTTTTCCATATTAAAACAATAAGTATTAAGTAAGTAGGAAAAATTCTGCCATCTGCGAGCGCTCCAAGAAATGTCAAAAAAGAACTGTCGAAGCGAACTAATGTCAAATCGTTTTCTTTTAATATTCCACCTCCTTTATTAAGGGTGGTAAGGTAGGGCCTCGAAATATCATGCGAGCGAAGCCGCGGGCAAAAACTAGAAGATAATAATGTAAGTATGTATATTACCTACATATTTGTATTCTTTCACGCAGCAACAAAGCAATTAAAAGCTTTCAAAATATAATTAAACTTACAAAGTAGGTGACCAGTAAAAGTCCGATCGCACCTTGATATTCAAATTGGGGTAAAACGAGCAATTACCGTTATTGAGTTTAATAACACGAGGTGATGTCATGCCAAGGTCGGCTGCTATCGACCAGAGAATATGTAAGTCTGCCTTTAGGTAGGTATGATTTTGATACCGGTTTTGATCACCCATCAACTAACCGACCACTGGATGGGTGACCAAAACCAGTTTCAAGATCATAAATGGTAACAAAGACAACAGGTTACGTCATGTAAAGAGAACTTAAACATTTTCGTATGGAAGCTGGCATATCCACTCGCCGCCATCTTGTTTTTTTTTACATAAGTTTCCGCGCACAATGAAAGTAGTAGGTCAAAGTCAAAGTCAAATCATTTATTGCAACATATGAAATTTACATGCGGTTCTTAATTAACATGTTTTGTATAGTTATACATATGACTCTGATAAGGGTATGGCAATTTTACTATTCGTATGATTCGTATTGGAACGATTTATTGTTATGTTTTCTAGATTATCGTTGAAAATTCGTCTAATGTGTTCTAATCTTTGGATAATAGAATAATTTTTAGTTGTTTTATAAAACAGCGGGGCAATTCTGTTAACCGATCTCGTTGCTGAGGTGACGCTTTCTTGCGCTTCTCTCGTTTTTTTGACAGCTTTGAGCTATCAAAACTGTCATAAAAGCGAGAGGGGTTCGGGAGCGTTTCACTTCGGTGACGAGATCGAGTGACAGAATTGCCCCGCAGTTTTCTTTTTCGATATCTTTTAGATTATTTGGCAGTTTATTAAATATATTTATAGTCATAGAATGCGGGCTGGAACTATGCATTGCTAAGTTGGACTTTGATCCCACGAGTTTATTTCTGTTTTGTGATCTAATTTTAAGCGATTTATCAGACGCTTTGTTAAAATAGTCAGGGTGCTTTTTGACAAATTTACATATTACATATTTCATATGTATATATGGGTAGGGGATACCTATACAAACAATAGATGTTCAGTACTATGGCACCCTAAAGTATCACGTTCTCGAGATATTTGAATGTAAAGATCGCAAAGTTCTCGTACAGCGATCTTTACCTCTTTACATCCAAATATCTCGGAACGTGACACTTTAGGATACCATAGTACAAAATGTATATGTGAGCCGTGATGGTTTAGTGGTAATGACACCCGCCTTACAAACGTGAGGTCGTGAGTCCAAATCCCGGTCCAAATGAGTTCCTTGGAATGTATGTACGGAATTTCACACCACTGGCTTTTCGGTGAAGAAAAACATCGTGAGGCAACCTGCATACGTCCGTAGAAGAAATTCGATGGCGTATGTGAATCCACCAACACGCCCTGGGCCAGCGTGGTGGACATGGCCCAAACAGCCTTCGTGGGTAGGCCTACGTCCTGCAGTGGACTATTAAAAAGGCTAGTACAGTACGGAATATTTATTGTGTGTATAGTGTCCCCTACTCATATAATATACTCAACGACTTGGTTTTTTTTTGTTTTATACTACTTATATGTATACATCGTGAGCGGAAACTGAAAAAAAAGACAACATGGCGGCGAACGGATGTGCCACAAATGTTCAACCCCTTTAATTCCTTTGTTCTTATGATGTTCTGAATCAACTACTTTCGGCTTAGTATACCAAGTGTTTTACACAATAAAATTGTACAATAATGTTTAATTTTGCACTCGTTCAATAAGTACCAATTATACAGGGTTATTTCTAATCAATTTGCATCCTTCTAGGGGCTTATTCTGTACATCAAAACTAACAACTTTTGTTCTGCGACTTGTGTCAAAACTCAAAATTTTTTTTTGTTGTGCCATAGAATAATATACCTAATTAAAAAACCCCCGACACAAAAATATTTTACAACAAACTTTCAATTGACAACCATTTTGGGCACATTTGTAGAATTTTGGTTCTTCCATCCCCACTTTAACCCACCATAACTCTTAAACGGCTCAATCGATTTTTATAAAACAAAGCTAAGAACACTCTCGATTAAGTCTCCTTTCATCCAAAAACAAACTAAACTGAAATCGGTTCAGTGGTTCGGGCGCTATGATGCCACATACAGACAGACAGACAGACAAACAGACACGTCAAACTTATAACACCCCTCTTTTTCGTCGGGGGTTAAAAATGTCGTTCACCCGCGACAAAATGTATAGAAATGTTTGCATTGCGAGACGGCTCCGCGTGCTAGCACTCGCCAACTTGAGAAAGGTCGCCGAACGCGACCGAAACTATAGTCGTGGTATGACTATACGAACACGTGAGTGAGTCCCGTTATATATCGTTTAAAATGTAAGGAACAGCTGATATTTTTTTTGAGTTCTGACAAAAGACGTAGAACAAAAGTTGTTAGTTTTGATGTACAGAATAAGCCCTTAAAAGGATGCCAATTGATTAGGAATAACCCTGTATATCTTCGACCACATTGTGTTATTTTATTTATAGAACTAATCCGATTAAATTTGCAATACCTACATCTTGCAATCGTACGATCGATTGCGATCGATTGCTGACGTCTTGCGTAATACCTATTCCGCCAATATCTATTTAAACCAGGCTTTAGATTTAGGAAATCCAAATCAGTTAAATATTGCACTGCGCAGATTGAGCGACTTATCATTATCATTATTATATCATCATAATAATTGACAGAAGCGAAGCGAAAGTCTGTGTTCCCACACGAAGATTTTGCTTTCATCTGTCAGGGTCATCGACTTGGTTTTTAGGGTTCCGTACCCAAAAGGGTAAAAACGGGATCATATTACTAAGACTCCGCTGTCCGTCCGTCCGTCTGTCTGTCACCAGGCTTTATCTCATGAACTGTGACCTGTGACTAGCTAGAACGTGTTCACTCTTCGAGCTCGCTCTCAAGAAACCAAAGCACCACGACTACCTCGGTGGCTCAGTGGTTAGTGACCCTGACTTCTTGTTCAAAGATGCGTGGGTTCGATCCCCACCCAGGGCAAACATTTGTGTGATGAACAGTGTTTGCTCTGTGTCTGGGTGTTATTTAGGTACTATCTATATATGTATTTAAAATATGTATATATAGTATATCAGTCTCTGGCAGCCATATCACAATCTATGCTTAGTTTGAGGTCATTTATTTATATGAGTGTAATTTATTTATGAATTGTGTCACTATTTTGTCTTGTGTTTTTAAATGTAGGTATAATTATTGTAATATTATTAGTTGTAAAATATTTTTTACTGGATTAATTTGTTTAAATGATTAATTAATATATATTTGCCTACAACAACATAGCGGAAATACATTAAATATTTATTCAAAACAAATATTTGAAGTAAGTTCGTAAAGACCGGTTGGCTATATAGCCCTGGGGTGCGTTTTTAGGGTTCCGTACCCAAAGGGAAAAACGGGACCCTATTACTAAGTTTGAACTTCGCACGGTTTGGTCTTGTACGGAACTTGTATGGAGTACTCGCAACTTTCATAGACAACTAGCTTTTGCCCGCGGCTTCACCCGCATGATATTTCGAGGCCCTACCTCACCACCCTTAATAAACATTGACATTCGTTCGATTCGACAGTTCCTTTTTGACATTTCTTGGAGCGCACGCTAGAATAGCTCGCAGATGGCAGAATTTTTCCTACTTACTTAACACTTATTGTTATAATATGGAAAATTTACGCAATATCATTATAATTTATAGCCTATGTGTTATTCTGATATATAAGCTATATAATTGCAAAGTTTCATCTCAATCTGTTCAGTAGTTTTTGCGTGAAAGAGTAACAAACATCCATCCATCCATCCATCCTTACAAACTTTCACGTTTATAATATTAGTAGGACATAGATATTCTCCATACAATCTGTCAAAGTTTCGTATTCGTACATAGGCGTTTGAAGTTCAATAACTAATATAAATTAAAAATTTAAAAAACCCCCGACACATTGACAACCATTTTGGGCACATTTGTTGAATTTTGGTTCTTCCATCCCCACTTTAACCCACCATAACTCTTAAACGGCTCAATCGATTTTTATAAAACATAGCTAAGAACACTCTCGATTCATCCAAAAAAAACTAAACTGAAATCGGTTCAGTGGTTCGGGCGCTATGATGCCACAGACAGACAGACAGACAGAAAAACAGACACGTCAAACTTATAACACCTCTCTTTTGCGTCGGGGGTTAAAAAACGTTGCCTACGAGTCAGAGTAAGTGATAACAACTGATAAGTGGTAGTTTTGTGCCTTGAGCAAGATTGTAAAACTAGCAAATTAGAGCAAAAATTCAACTCAAAACAACTAAACGAATTAGTGCCGAACAAGGACACATCGTTTTACAATTAGCTAAACATACCTACTTACATACATAGGTACTGTAATATGACGTCATAGGTTCTGCATTCAAAGATTTTACCAACTTTGTACAAAGCTGCGTGGAAGCGCCACTGTCGCATTATTCAATAAGAAATTATAAATGTTTGAAGAAGAACTGACAGTTCCGCCATTTTATCAACTGTATAGTTAAGTTGGTGGGTGTCGATAATGCAAAGTTATTTTTAGTGCTGAGCTTAGCGCTACTGTCGTAATCATTATGAACAGTTGCTTGTGAATAATTTAGTTTTATTATTTCACCGACTTCATGAATAAGTTAGTAGGTATAAGGCTTAGGTCATCGACGTAAGTACGTTTGTTGATGTCACATTTTTGAAACCAGTACTTTGGTACGTATTATTATTTCGTATGTTCTGATTTAAGATGATTTTAGCATCCTCTACGAATAATACCTCTATTAATAATAAAATCCTTACTAATACCAACTGCTTTTAGGGTTCCGTACCCAAAGGGTAAAAACCCTATTACTAAGGCTCCGCTGTCCGTCTGTCTGTCTGTCTCCAGGCTGTATCTCATGAACGGTGATAGCTAGAACGTTGAAATTTTCACAGATGATGTATTTCTGTTGCCGCTATAACAACAAATACTAAAAACAGAATAAATTTAATATTAAAGGTGGGCTACCATACAACAAACCTGAATTTTAACCGTTTTTCGCTTTATATTAATAATGGTAACAGGTATAGATGCTTGAAATATTCACAGAATGTTTAGTTGTATATACAATTCAATGATAAACAGTTAAATTAAAATAAAATAAATATTTAAGGGGGGCTCCCATACAGTAGGTACGGAACCCTGCGTGCGCGAGTCCTACTCGTACTTGGCAGATAATTAATTTATTATAATTTATTTGTTTCTTGCTATCACACAGGAACAGATGGAGGGATCGACATGATTTTTGCATGTAGGTAATATAGATATACTTAGTTAAAAAGTCGGGGTATGTTGACTACTATAATATCCCGTAAAAATAAAAGGTTCCTATGGGGTAGCACAACATTTTTCTTCCCTTTTTTTCAGCCATAAAAGATACTCCTCCCTTTTCTATCCTGCGATCTACATCTGTCCACTATAATTTAGTTTTCGTATCACTAATCAAGATAGAAATCAATGCCTTCTAAAAGTTTTTTTTTTAAATATGTTTTTTTTTCAGGTTGCCTGGAAGAGATCGCTCTAAGCGATAAGGTCGCCGATTGTCGCACTATTATAATTATAGTCAAACCGCTAAACTCAGACATCGCCTGCGCGGGTACAAGGGCGCGGGGGTAGACGACAAAGGGGGACTGAGACAGGTGCGGGCGCCGGGGACCCGCTGCCCGCGCCTGTCTCAGTCCCCTGTGTCGTCTCCCCCGGCGCCCCTGTACCGCGCAGGCGATGTCTGAGTTTAACGGTTTGACTATATATTGTACTCTTTTATTGTAATATTTTCGATTGTGTGAACAATAAAGCGTTTCTATTCTATTCTATTTTTAAATCGGGCAAAAGTGCCTTTATTAACTACAACAAAACTACACTACTATAAAAGAATTAACGCGCACTATAAAGACGGCAAGATTATAAAAACGTCTAATCTTCTTTGTGCAATCGGTTAAAGACCCAACATTTCCTACAAAGAGTGTAGTGTGTTATCAGCCAGGTTCTTATCACAAGCGAATGCTGCAACTGTTATTGCTTTAACCGAATGAAATGCACGATTTTATGGTCCATGACACACACTTTCTTGGATTTCTGTGTTTTTATGTTAGAACCAATGTATAAGTTTGTAATACATAATTACCTAAGTCCATTAATGTATGTTTTTATACGGTATCTATCTGTCTGTGGCATCATAGTTTCTGAAATAATGAATAAATTATCATAAAATGGGAAAGATTACAAACTGTCTACCTGTCTCAAATAAACAATTTAAAAATGTATTAGTAATATCTTCTTATCTTTCTTTCTTTTTATTTTTATTATATGAAAATGAAATATCCGTGGAAGTTAAGGGAAGGTTTAAACGGTGAGAAAATATAAAAATATAGTGAGTAAAATAATAAAGACATTCATTGAATTTTCCCATACAAAATGTTCCTGCATGTAAAAGTTGTCATTGACAGTTGACAGATGGTGAGATGAAGTTCACCGGGTCAGCTAGTCTTATATAAAAATGAATGTCACGTTGTTTGTCCGCGACGGACTCCTAAACTACTGAACCGATTTTAACCAAACTTTTCATACTACGTGCAGTTTGATACAACTTGAGAGAGAGGTTAGTTTATATCTCAATATATAATCGCATTTGTTTATTATACTTACTATTAAAATAAATCTGTCCGTACCGGGGCGAAGCCGGAATGGGCAGCTAGTAATTATATATCTCATCAAAAACATAAATGTGAAATGGGAGCCAAAGTGTCGCCACCAAAAGAATACAGAACACTTGGCCCCCGTGTTAGATCTCAATTCTTTTGGTGGCTACACTTTGGCTCCCATTTCACATTTATGTTTTTGATGAGATATCATAACTTTTTGTTCAGAAATAATTATTAGTTACATCATGATTATCATAGTACACTTATCTCTGAAAAAGTTATCTAGTATTTATTATATTACTATCACAAATGGCATGGTTCATCTATCGAAAATCTCAGTGCCTCGCGACGCTACCGCCATTAATTGTAGTATTGGTTAGGTAAATTTTACAATTACTTTGTTAATAATACTAATTATCAATAATTTTCAGTTTTTAGATTTTTTCCTTTATTTTTGCCCGATATCAAGATTCTAGGTCATCTGGAAGTGGGTTAGGTTTTTGATCTATAAGTCAGTGAGTGAATCAGTCAATGAAACACGAGTTTTTAAACGTTAATATATCAATAACTGACTGAGCAAAATGATGATTGGATTCTTGATAAGCTAAAAGACTTTAGTAAATGTGCCAAATTTCATGTATGTAGGCTAAATAGTGTTTGAGTTGTGAGGGGGTCAAAAGTAGCTCCAAATGGTTCGTGTAATATTACACACGGCCGCTGCGTCGCCAGTTTTCTGTAGAACACTTTGGCTGGACACGCTGCCGCGTGTCTAGATACCAAATGGTTCGTGTAATATTACACACGGCCGCTGCGTCGCCAGTTTTCTGTAGAACACTTTGGCTGGACACGCTGCCGCGTGTCTAGATACCAAATGGTTCGTGTAATATTACACACGGCCGCTGCGTCGCCAGTTTTCTGTAGAACACTTTGGCTGGACACGCTGCCGCGTGTCTAGATACCAAATGGTTCGTGTAATATTACACACGGCCGCTGCGTCGCCAGTTTTCTGTAGAACACTTTGGCTGGACACGCTGCCGCGTGTCTAGATACCAAATGGTTCGTGTAATATTACACACGGCCGCTGCGTCGCCAGTTTTCTGTAGAACACTTTGGCTGGACACGCTGCGGCGTGTCTAGATACCAAATGGTTCGTGTAATATTACACACGGCCGCTGCGTCGCCAGTTTTCTGTAGAACACTTTGGCTGGACACGCTGCGGCGTGTCTAGATACCAAATGGTTCGTGTAATATTACACACGGCCGCTGCGTCGCCAGTTTTCTGTAGAACACTTTGGCTGGACACGCTGCGGCGTGTCTAGATACCAAATGGTTCGTGTAATATTACACACGGCCGCTGCGTCGCCAGTTTTCTGTAGAACACTTTGGCTGGACACGCTGCGGCGTGTCTAGATACCAAATGGTTCGTGTAATATTACACACGGCCGCTGCGTCGCCAGTTTTCTGTAGAACACTTTGGCTGGACACGCTGCGGCGTGTCTAGATACCAAATGGTTCGTGTAATATTACACACGGCCGCTGCGTCGCCAGTTTTCTGTAGAACACTTTGGCTGGACACGCTGCGGCGTGTCTAGATACCAAATGGTTCGTGTAATATTACACACGGCCGCTGCGTCGCCAGTTTTCTGTAGAACACTTTGGCTGGACACGCTGCGGCGTGTCTAGATACCAAATGGTTCGTGTAATATTACACACGGCCGCTGCGTCGCCAGTTTTCTGTAGAACACTTTGGCTGGACACGCTGCCGCGTGTCTAGATACCAAATGGTTCGTGTAATATTACACACGGCCGCTGCGTCGCCAGTTTTCTGTAGAACACTTTGGCTGGACACGCTGCCGCGTGTCTAGATACCAAATGGTTCGTGTAATATTACACACGGCCGCTGCGTCGCCAGTTTTCTGTAGAACACTTTGGCTGGACACGCTGCCGCGTGTCTAGATACCAAATGGTTCGTGTAATATTACACACGGCCGCTGCGTCGCCAGTTTTCTGTAGAACACTGGCTGGACACGCTGCCACGTGTCTAGATTAAAATGTATTTCTAATCAAAATCATGTTCTGGTATAAACATTATTGTTTTGAGACAACAAAATTAGTTACCGAAGTATGGTGGGTGTACCGGTTGTGGCCATTTGGTGTCAAAATTATTGCATAAATGATAATTTTATTATAAAAAATGTTTATTTTATTATTATTATTATTATTTATTTTCCATTATTCCATTACAGAGGTGGCCATTTGGCCACCTCTGAAGTATTATTTATCAAACAAAAAAAAACATTCACCATCGATGTCGGTTCTTGTACGCAATTACTCCATTTTATTTTATCTATTTTTTAGTATGTATGTTAGGTCTAACAGACATACTAACAATAATTATTTTTCGCAGAAAACAGCATGTCCGACTTCATCCGTGTACAGCATTCGCGAATATTTCGCACGGATAGATGTAGCATTTTTCACATTATTGTTGATTTATCAAAAATGGCTCAGTCGATTTCGATAAAATTTAAATGGGACCAATTTCGAAGTATATTCTTTCTAATAAAAAAAAGATTATTGAAATCGGACCACTACGTAAAAAGTTATGCGTGTTTATAAATAAAATAAAAACAAAAAAATTTACGCGTCGAATTGAGTACCTCCTCCGGTGGTTCGTCGGTCAAAAATAGAAACAGATTCTTACTATAAATTGGTAGAAATCTAAATATAGTCAAACCTATCCCTTCTTTTAAAACAGTCGAGTAAACAAACATCCAAAAACAACCAAATCGCTGTTCAAAGAATAGGCTGAATCGAAAATGATTCAACATCTGCTAATAGAATAAACAGATCCTCGCGCTAATTGTGGCAACCTTGTCTAATTCACAAGTGTTTTGTGGTAATTTGGTAACACTGGTAACCCAGTTTAAATTGTTTGGTTAGTTTGTTAGAACTTTGGTTTCGTCTACGACCCTTTACAACCGGCTTAATATAGGCGTGAATACAACAAAAAAAATTGATGCGAAAACCGTATTGGACCGTGGTATTGGTTTTGTGAACACAACCGGTGTCATACGATTGTGCGGTTATCTGCATAGCACGATAGTATGAGACCGGTTCCGTTTACAAAATCAATGTGATTTTTGCGCTAAAAAGATTTTTCTTTACAAGATGACTAACTACGAGTATAGTGGTTTGCTATAGTATGCCCCTCGTGTTATTTTTATATTATTACCGACTATTGAAGCATCGGTACTTTATAGTACATAAAATGTAACACACATTTCATCTTTATCATTGTTGGCGCCTCTATACACCAACTTATTTTAACAAAATCACTATCACTACATAGTATAAAACAAAGTCGCTACCTGCTGTCTGTCCACATGTATGCTTATATCTTTAAAACAAATAACTTTTTATAAGGTATAGGTATTAAATTTACATTATAAATAAAAAACTGCTTTTAGGTCGCTGTCCGCTGGCAAAGTACCTAAGAGGCTGGTGACATTACCCCGTTGGATAGCAAGGCTAAGTCTTTGACCGAGGTAAGCACCAGCTCTTGGGTCATTTGCTCTTTCTATAAATTTTTTTGATAAATCTCTATACAAGCGCCAGGCGCTAGGACCCCACGGACCTAAAGTTTCAACTCCAAAAGGCATACCTAAACATGTATCCATCGCCGAGCGATTCATATTTCTGCCTTTTTAGTTATTTATTTATTTTAGATTTAAGATTTGATGTATTTTTATTGTTAATTAATTTGTCCTATGTTCTTCAGAAATAAATAATCAAAAAATAAAAGATTATAATCTTTAAAACTACACAACGAATTTTGATGCAGTTTGTTTTAGTAGATATAGTGATTTAAGAGGAAAGTTTATATTATGTACTAGCGACCCTCCCCGGCTTCGCACAGGTGTATTATACATATAAACCTTGAATCTTGAATCACTATCTATTCAAAAAAACCGCATCAAAATCCGTTGCGTAGTTTTAAAGATTTAAGCATACATAGGGATATAGAGGGACAGAGAGCGTTGTGAGCCGTGGTGGTCTAGTGGTTGTAACTCTGGCCTGTCATTCTTGAGGTCGTGGGTTCGATCCCGGTCCCGTACCAATGAGTTTCTTTGGAACTTATGTACGGAATATCACACCACTGGCTTTTCGGTGAAGGAAGACATCGTGAGGCAACCTGCACACGTCCGTAGAAGAAATTCGATGGCGTGTGTGAATCCACCAAACCGCACTGGGCCAGCGTGGTGGATATGGCCCAATCACCTTTCGTGGGTAGGCCTACGTCCTGCAGTGGACTATTAAAAAGGCTGGTACAGAGGGACAGAGAAAGCGACTTTGTTTTCTATGTAGTGATAGTGATGATACAGTGTGCGAAGCCGGGGCGGATCGCTAGTTAATAATTAAATCATGTCCTAAGTACGGGCTTATACAAGGTGCGTTTTACTTCCTAATTGTTCCTACGGCAGGGTTGGTGGCATTGATGTTCGTAATACGGCTTTTGCCGTATTTTACGGCTTTCAGGCCCTCTAAAAACCCGATAAAAGGCAAATACGGCTTGGCTGCCCTGTTAAAGCCATACTTTTTTGAATGAAAATTACCCCATTTTAAAAAATTCGGCTTTTTTATCAATTTTTTCCATACGTTTTCACTAAAATTGTTTTTTTGAAGTTGACAAACGACCCCTCTAAAATTTACTTGGAACAACACTGGTTGGTGGCCACACGGAGCTGCCGAGCACTAGGCGGTAGTCCGTGGAAAGGATACTACAATTTCGACTCTATGTAACTACGTTATTTTCCCTTAATTTCCAAATTACAAAAACGTCCACACCCAACGACCCAGTCCGTGACCCAGCGCACAGTAACTGATAGTCGTTGAGCACAGCTCATAGCTACATCTCGCTTGTAAACAAAACCGCTAATAAAGAACTCAAACATACTAATACGATTCATATATCATCATATCAGCAGTAACATCCACAGCTGAACATAGGCCCACCGTATAGATTTTCAATTGACCAGATAAAGCAGCTTGCATCCAGCTTGTTCTCATGAATACTCATCTTCATCACTATGACCAACGCTAAAAACCGGCCTCACTTCACGACGTTCTGTTATGATTTTTTTTGTCTGAAGTTGCACTAAGATTTTGCAGCAAGTGCAAAACTAGTACAATACATGTAACTAACCTGTCCTAAAATATCTTTAAGCTTAACATTTATCTCAAAAATGTCACATATATATCACAAAAAATTTGCTCACATGTTGTCTGCGTGATAAGAGGCCAGATTATTCCCACACTGATAACGGAGCTTATCCACATTCCGGTCTTATCAGTGGGACTTAGCTTCAGTTCGAACGAGACATTGCTGATCAGTTTCACTTTTTAGTCTGAAAGATGACATTAAAAAAGTAAGTTCGTATAGGCCGGGTGGCTAGCCCTGGTGTCAGAGTTTTTAGGCCACCTGAAGGTCTCTGACATGGCTAAACGGTTAAAACAACCGGGGCCTACAATTTAACGTGTCATCCGAGCCACGGTAGCGCTCAGTTGGAAAATGCCACCCGCGGTCACCCATCCAAGTACTGACCGTGCGGAACGTTGCTTAATTTCGGTGATCGCTGACAAACACCTAGTCAAACTACACCATAGAAAAATGACCGGTCATTTTTCTATGAATTACACTACGAGCGCTACAAGATGACATTTTAAATTACATTTACTAGAGCTGACATTTCTATTTAAAAAAAGTAAGTTCGTACAAGTAGTCTGGGCAGCTAGCCCTGTGAGCTTGGCATAAGACCACGAAAAGAGTTTTGTCGACGAGTGAAAAATTACAGATATATATGTGACTTTTTCAGAACGAGACAGAGCGATAGCGAGATAATCTTGCTGATAGATGTTAGTGCAACCTTTCACCCTTCGTGTATCATCCTTCCTGGGTAGGCCTACGTCCTATAGTGGACTATTAAAAAGGTACATCACAAAACTTAAAAGTTAATTACACCTAGCACAATATAGAATGCCGCTTCGAAAAAGTGTATACTCCATCAAGTTGTAGTTAACGGAAATTTCGCGACTTAGCGTACACTTTTGTACGTTTTTCCAATAAATTGTTTTAATTCGAGTTTATAAATACCTACAAAAAAGTAAAGGAAACCGGTCCCTTTCGACAAAGCGCGAGCGATGCGAGTGCGAAAATTTATCAGAATTTACTAAAAGAGGCACGTGCCTGGCTAAATGGTTAAAACAACCGGGATAAAAATTGGAAAAAGAAAGATATTACATAAAAGAAAAAAAATCGTAGTAGTAGTAACGCTTTATTTGAAATCGTGAAATCGAGGGTTCGGTCTTGCCAATCGCACCAAATAGTACCTACCTAGAAGTAAAACGTATATACGGATTTTCACACCACTGACTCGGTGACTGACTTATTCGGCGAATGAAAAGGCAACCCGCATACGTTCGTAGAAGAAATGATGATGATGATATATAATCCATCAACCCGCACTGCGCCTGCGTGGTGGTTATGACCCAAGCGCCCAAACGTGGGTATTTTATTTTCTTTGTCGTGGGTAGGCCTATGTTTGGCAGTGGACTATTAAAATACCTGTACGATATAGCCAAATATAATACTAGATGAATTAATGTTCTTTTTCATCAATTTCCCGTAGAAAAATTACACAAATCAAAGTTTTAAAATCATAAAAAAATCGTAAAAATTCAGTAAAGAAAAATGTATGAGAAAACTCATGATCTCATACATTGTTGTAATGTAAGACTAAATGTTCTTTTTATACAAATTAGGCTCTACTCATGCGTATTATTCAGCCAAAAAAGAACAAACTATTTTATAGTCTGTAATAGGTATGACATAATAGAAAAACCTTGTGATGACGTCACAATATGGCGGCGGGGCGTTCAACTCGGACATTAGAAGGCTTTAAAGGTTATTTCGTTTCTTTCTTTTAATAAAAAATGGTCACGAATAGTAGTGTTAGTGGAGGATTAGTAATTTATAGTTCTGTACATAATTATGAATGATTGATTTGTCTACAGGGTTGGCACAAAACATATTGGATTTCTTTCATATTGTGAACTAGCGACCCGCCCTGGCTTCGCACAGGTGTGTTATACATATAAACCTTTCTCTTGAATCGCTCTATCTATTTAAAAAAACCGCATCAAAATCCGTTGCGCAGTTTTAAAGATATAAGCATACATGAGGGACAGCGGAAGCGACTTTGTTTTATACTATGTAGTGAAGATAAAGAGATCGGAAGTAAACCAAAGTTACCGATATAACCAAGCGAATTAGGAAGTCGAAATAGGGTAGGACACATATTTCGAAAAACAAAAGCCGATGGGGCAGTAAAGTTCTCAAATGGAGACACTTGCGCAACGTAGGACGTCCACCCATCTACTAGATGGACCGACGGTATAATTGAGATCGCAGAAAATCGCTTCCAACCGGGCTTATTAGATAACCACAGGAGAGGCTTATGCTCAGCAGTGGACGTCCTACGGCTGATGAATGCGTGGATGATCTGATACATATACCAATCAATCTTCAGTCCTAAAAACCTTAAAAATCAATCGAAGTTCTTTTTCTTGGTGTCTAAGAACTTGTAGCATTTTATTAATTTTTTTATTCTGAATAGGTTTGCGTTTGACCACATACTGCCTGTTGTTAAGCAGATAAGCGGTCTAGGTTGTAGCACGCTTACCTAGAAGATACCTATTTACTCGGGATTTGAAGACGCCCACATTGTACTTTAGCGGGAAGACAGACCCAGGCAAAGCGTTCCACATTCTGGCTGTTCGTATGAGGAATGAGGATTCGAAACGCTTGGTCCTAATGCGCGGAATGTCCACCATAAAAGGGTGGCGCTTTGGTCGCGTCTGTCTAGCCGTACGATAGAAGAAAGGGGCAGGTGGGACCAGATTGTGCAACTCCTGGGCGCACTCTCCGAAGTGGACCCGGTAAAAGGCCGATAAACACGCTACTTTACGTCGATGCTCGAGACTTAGCAGCTGCGACACAGTCAGGGTGTCGTTGTCGATCAGCCTCTTGGCTCGCCTCTCAATCGACTCCAGAGCCTCCAGTTGATATTTGGCGGAGCCATCCCAAAGGTGAGAGCAGTATTCCATGCACGATCTGACTTGAGCTTTATACAGACTAAGCAGTTGCTCAGGTGTGAAATACCGTCTCACCTTAGAGAGAACACCAAGTTTTTTGGAAGATAATTGGGCCTTTGACTCTATGTAAGAGCCAAAGTTTAGAGTCGATGAGAGTGAAACGCCTAATAGTTCCAAGCTGTCAGTTACCGGAACGGAGACACCACGGAAAGCGGGAGATAATTGGAAGGGTCTCTTTTTGGCCGAAAACAGACAGGCTTGAGTCTTCGTGGCATCTGCTACGATCTTCTACGACGTTCTACGATTTGCTACGTTCTAGCTGCGGAGGTCTTTGCTACTCTGTTCTACCAAGTGCTACGCTGGCACCGAATGTCTACTACATTTGCTAAGGGACAAGTTGATCATTTTATTATCACTATTGCGGAGTATTGCGTTGTTATCCACATAATCTAGGTATAAAATTCGCAAATGCATAAATTAATAACTCATTTATTTATTTTTTTTACTGGCAAAAGTGCCTTTATTAACTACAACAAAACTACACTACTATTACACAAAAAGCATTGGATCATCCTCAGACCTTTGAAGGTGTAAAGATAATCCAAATGCTGGCGCCCACTGCCAGTTGGCAGCGTGCCCAGCATGCTGGCAGCATTGCCACGCTGAATGGCAATGCTTATGCTTATGCGTTGAGCCAAATAAACACCACTCATTTATTAATTTATGCATTATCGGAAATCGGATAAATGTCTATCAGAAACAATACAAAAAACAACATTTTCACTTTACGAAAGAGCACTGTAATAACGATAAAAAAGATTTGACGACATTTCTTGATCAACGAAACGGAGGAGATACTCAATTCGACGCGTATTTTTTTCTAATGTTCAATCACGCATAACTTTTTACGTAGTAGTCCGATTTTGATAATTCTTTTTTTATTGGAAAGAATATACTTCGAAATTGTTCCATTTAAATATCGAAATCCCCTAAGCCATTTTTGATAAATACTAACAGTGAAAACTGCTACATCGATCCGTGCGAAATATTCGCATATTCTATTCACGGTTGAAGTCGGTCGTGCTATTTTTTTAGGGTTCCGTACCCAAAGGGAAAAATGGGACCCTATTACTAAGACTTCGATGTCCGTCTGCCCGTCTGTCTGTCTGTCTGTCCGTCTGTCACCGGGCTGTATCTCATGAACCATGATAGCTAGGCAGCTGAAATTTTCACAAATGATGTATTTCTGTTGCCGCTATAACAACAAATACTAAAAACAAAATAAAATAAATATTTAAGGGGGGCTCCCATACAACAAACCTGAATTTTTAGACGTTTTTCGCTCTATATTAATAATGGTAATAGGTAGATGCTTGAAATACTGACAGAATATTTAGTTTTATATTCCCTTCAATAATACATAATAAAATTAAAATTAAATAAATATTTAAGGGGGACTCCCATACAGTACGGAACCCTCCGTGCGCGAGTCCGACTCGTACTTAGCCGATTATTTCAAATTAGGTATACGTACGTTATTGTTAACGTCATTTCTTTACCATTCGGTTATAAATCTGTTTCTTGGCGTAAGTTGAAAAAAAAACTTGTTGCTCAAACGTCTTTAGATTAGCACGTAAATCTAACAAAAAATACCTATCAGTGGCTCAGTCATGAGCATTCGAAATGTAAAAACTTTATTTAAAACCTGTTGACGGCTGTGTACTTATCGTGCAAAATAAAATCGGCAAGTGCGAGTCGGACTCGCGCACGAAGGGTTCCGTACCGTTTGGGAGCCCCATTTCTCTTGCCATTATTAATAGAGAGCGAAAAACGGCTAAAAAATCACGAGTGTTGTATGGGAGCCTCCCTTAAATATTTATTTTATTCTGTTTTTAGTATTTGTTGTTATAGCGGCAACAGAAATACATCATCTGTGAAAATTTCAGCTGACTAGCTATCATGGTTCATGAGATACAGCCCGGTGACAGACAGACAGACAGCGTAGTCTTAGTAATAGGGTAACTCATTGGTACGGGACCGGGATTTGAACCCTCAACCTCGCGATTGTTAGGCAGATGTCACTACCACTAGACCACCACGGCTTAAACTTACTAAGTAACCATTACCTAAGTATTACTTATTTACGTTTCCATTATGTGAGTGCACTTAACCAAAGTGCATACTTGGAAGTTAGCCATGACCCACACACACACACACTCGAGTACAGAAAAATACTCATAAAGAGACCTTGAAACGACTATATGACAAGCGGGTAATAAATAAGTAATACTGTATATAGCTCATGTTTTCCTGGTAGTATTTATTAATATTATGTCATTGCATTTTGTTATTGCAAAAATACCTGATAAACTAAAAATATTGCCAAAGATATTGCTTTTAAAAGTAAAGTTAGAACAAAACCTTAAGAGAAAGCCTACTATTCAATTCAAGATTTTATGGATGACTAGCCTTTGCCCGCGGCTTCGTCCGCGCTTACTTTAGAGCCTATGACACTCACAGATAATGTGGCTTTCTATTGGTAAAAGATTTATCGAAATCGGTCGAGTAGATCCAGAGATTACAACCTACAGCCTCACAAACTTTACTTCTTTATTATATTAGTATAGATAAATGGTCGTAAATAATTGCAATAAATTTAATATACAATACTTATTAAATAACGATAAAAAATATAATATACTTAGTATACGGGAGTTTTTGGACGACAAAATGTGATAAATAATATGATTTGTATTTAATTAATTCCAATTTTATTTGACATTTTATGTAATTAGGTATTATTTTAGGCTCTTTCGTGGTTTCGCCCCACAAGCTATTCGGCCCGCGGGGCGAATCAACGAAGCCTAATTGATTTTTATAATTCTTTGACATTGTACCCATTATTGTATGTTCATCAAGGGCCTAGCTGTTGAGACGTTTTTATATTCTTCTTATTAAGATCTTTTATGTAACACAGTTAACAATAAAGTTTATCTGAATCTGAATCTGAATCTGAGTATCTACAATAACATAAACAGGCTATTTAGGAGCCTGTGTATGGCTTGTGAAATTCCTATACGAGGGTCAAACTGAAAGTTCTTAGAACTGGCCACTTATAAACAATATAATAAAAAAATAATTCTATAATTTGAAAATAGAACTCTTTGCCAATATTACTGAGTATATACTTCATTCATTTGTCATTTGTTTTACGATTTGGCGGCAAATTGAAAATTGTCTGTGTCACGTCAACATGAATTTAACACGAGAAAATTTTCGTGCAATGATTTTTTATGACTTTCGATGTCATTTAAGTCAACAAGAAAGTTATGATAGACTACGATTGGCCTTTCACGATGAAGCCCCATCTCGTGCGACTGTTTACAACTGGTTTAATGAGTTTAAACGTGGTCGCACTAATCTCACTGATGATTTACGTGAGGGACGGCCTTCTACGGCGACGACTGAAGATAACATCTGTGTTGTGCGGCGTATGATAGAGACTGACAAAAGAGTGACCTATCAGCAGATTCGGACAAGCTTAGGCATCGGTATGAGTCAAGTGCACAAAATCCTACACGAACATTTAGCGGTCAGGAAGCTTTGCGCCCGGTGGATACCTCATAATTTGACTGAGGCTCAAAAACTCCATCGTGTGGATTGGTGCCGTAAAATGATTGAAAGATTTAACGGAGGTGACTCAAATGCTGTGTTCGACATACTAACAGGTGACGAAAGCTGGATTTACTGTTATGATCCTGAAACCAAAAGACAATCTGCTCAGTGGGTGTTTCCTTTCGAGGAGTTGCCAACTAAAGTGAAGAGAGATCGAAGTGCGGGGAAAAAAATGGTGGCCTCGTTCTTTGGAAGGATAGGTCATTTCGCGACAATTGTGTTAGAGGATCAAAAAACAGTTTCTGCAGAATGGTACACTACCAATTGTTTGCCACTTGTCTTGGAAAAAGTTCGAGAGAAACGACCTCGCAGTAGGATCCTCCTTCACCACGACAACGCCTCATCGCACACCGCCAAGCGAACGATCGACTATTTGGCGACATCAAACGTTGAATTACTGGGTCACCCGCCGTATAGCCCCGACCTCGCGCCTTGTGATTTTTATTTATTTTCAAAAATTAAAGAAAAACTTAAAGGAAAGCGGTTTATGAATGCTGAAGAAGCGGTGGCTGCGTATCGCGATGCCATTGAAGAGACCCCTAAGGACGAGTGGGCAAAGTGCTTTTCCCAGTGGTTCCATCGCATGCAGCGGTGTATTGACGTGAATGGACAATATTTTGAAAAGATATAATAAAACTAATAACTGGCTAATGTAATCAGTTTTTGATTTTCTAAGAACTTTCAGTTTGACCCTATACTTTGCAAACCTATTACTAAATTGTAAACAATTTCATTTAAATACAATACATTCTTAGATTTTGCATAAATTAGTAATGGGTACTTAAAAAGTTAAGAGTATTGTTCTCTTGCAGCGCTTTAACGGGGTCTATGTTTTGTACTTCAATTAGTTTAAGAACTGACAAAAGTCGCAGAACAAAAGTTGTTAATTTTGATGTACAGAACAAGCCCTAAAGAACTGCTAATTGATTAACAGTAACCCTGTACATTATGTACATCAAAACAAACAACTTTTGTTCTACAACTTTTCCCAAATCTCAACAAAGCAACAAACCCTAAAAAAATATTAAAATTAGAATCACATAATTGAGGTCCAAGTCTCGCGGGTGGCGGGGCGTGCGCTTTTTAACCGACTTCCAAAAAGGAGGAGGTTCTCTTTGTCTGTATGTATTTTTTTTGTGTATGTTCATCGATAATTTCGTCAATTGTGAACCGAATCGAAAAATTCTTTTTTTAGTTCGGTATAGGTACTCCCGAGATGGTCCCATTTAAATTTTACAGAAATCGGCTGAGACGTTTTTGAAAAATCAACAATAATGTAAAGATTCGAAAATATTCGAATTTTGTACACGATGGAAGGTTTTGCCATTTTTGCAAAAATAATTATTTCATAGAGTTAATTAGGTATGTAAAAGTACCCCCCCGAGTGGGTTCCCGCCTTGTCGTGGCGGGGGGGCTTAGTAGCCAGGTCTCGCCAGCCTGGTGAACCAAGAGGAACCCGAGGTGGGGCCGGCCTCTCCGGGTCTTGGCCGGAGACAAGCCCGTGCGGAGGCTGGCCAGTAGGTCGCTAGTCGACTGAGGTGGACTGCGGTGTCGCGCTCGTCGCGATACCGCGGCCGAGCCCATCGAGGCGGGGGCGGCGACGGGATGGACGGGCGGCGAGTGTGCCGCTGTCTATCCGTCCTGCCAGCGGCCCTAACGGGTGCCGCCAACGTGTTGGCGGAGGCGGTGGGGCTGCAGGGGAAGAGGAGTGTCGGTATCGCGACGGCCGTTCTCCCTATCCTCTGCAGCCGTAGTGGCAGGCGCGGGGCCACTTTAATTGACCCGTTGCATCGGGACCAGGGCTGTCGGACACGGGTGCTGTCTGACGCCCAGTGCTGGTTGGTCCCAGGTGGTGGGTGGCGATGTGCCTGGTGTTCGGCACATCGTCATTCTGGCGGGAGCCGAAGCTCCGTGGTGGGGCCCGAGTCGGGCCAGCGCTGTCGGGTGCCGCGGAGGAGTGCGCAAGCGTGCCCGTAGCCCCGACACCAGGCGCAGTGGTGGAACACCCAGGGGTTTTGGTGGGTATACTGTCCATTCGGCAGGACTCCCACATAACCACCCGCCTGCCCTCGAGGTGTGGTGGTATCTATAAAAGATTTCCCCTGGTAAAAAAAAAAAAAAAAAAAAAAAAAAAAAAGGTATGTAAAAGTAAGTAAGTTCGTATGGGCCAGGTGGCTAGCCCTGGTGTCAGAGTTTTGAGGCCGTCTGAAGGCCTCTGACTTGGCTAAACAGTTAAAACAACCGGGATCTACAATTTATCCGAGGCACGGTAGCGCTCAGTTGGAAAATGTTAATTGTGTTTAGACCGATCAAATTATTTTTTTTAATTTTTGTATGGTTGGAAATAAATAAGAATTTTTAGAAGTCGTATAACAAAAGATGTTTTGATGTACAGAACAAGCCTCTGAAGGGATGCTAATTGATAACCAGTAACCCTGTATAGGACGAGTCAAACAATGGCGTCTGCTAAATTGCGCAAATCCTCACTCCACATCGTTGCGCTGCTGACATACCTATGAATATGCTACTACGCAACGACTCATCTCGTGTTCACAGACGCCATTAAGTTTGATTCGACTTATAGCAAAATATCAGTTACTAGCGACCCGCCCCGGCTTCGCACAGGTGTAATAAAATATATATAAACCTTCCTCTTCTTGCCTGGAAGAAATCGCTCTAAGCGAAAAGGCCGCCGATTGTCGCACTATTTTAATTTTTTTAACTAGTTTACTTTAGATATAAGCTATTTAAGTTTAGATAGGATAATTTAGTTTAGATAGGTTTATTTAAGTTTGGATTAGTTATTTTAGTTTAGATAGGTTATATAAGTTTTTATTTTTATGTTATTTAAATATTTATGGATTAGTTAGTCAATATTATGTCAGTTGAATAAAACTGCTATATTATATTATTTACAATCCTAAACAAATTAATAAAAAAACTTGAAATAGGTAAGTAAAGAATAATTAATAAACCGTAAATATTCACATGTATATTTTTTATTATATTGTAATTTTTTTTTGTTATATTGTCGATTGTGTGAACAATGAAGCGTTTTCTATTCTATTCTATTCCTCTTGAAACACTGTATCTATTAAAAAAAACGCATCAAAATCCGTTGCCTAGTTTTAAAGATATAAGCATACATAGGGACAGACAGACAGGGAAGCGACTTTGTTTTATACTATGTAGTGATCTGTAGCTTATAAGCCAGACATGTGGTGTCCTTTGTCACTATGACGTAATCTGTGGTGTCACGTCATTTTCGAGGTCGTGACATCACGCCACTCGGGAGTGCCTTTCTGATAAGTCTGGAGGTGACTGTACCTCACCTAGCTACTAAATTACTGGTTTTAGTTACAGCTTTAATTTTTGACTTTGCAAAAAAATCGCCTCACATTACAATTAGCGGCACGTAAGTGTAGCGCTGAGGGTAGTGTGGAGGGGATGGCTGTGCATGGTGACCGCCATACTAAACCCATGCGCAGCCATCCCCTCCACACTTTGACATATATGCCGCGACCTGTACATACTCGTATATTACATTAACACACGTATTTACACAAAGAAGGATGTCGGCAGATCATACATACGAATACCTGTTGCATACGACTACGACCATTTTCTCCCAAGTTTATTTCTAAAAATGTTATGTTCGTCAGAGTAATTTGTGACGCTTCTAAAACGCTTCTGATATGTACAAGTTCCTTTTTAATGAAGTTTTAAAATGTTCCGCCACACAATCATTGGTAGAGGATTTAGATGGCAAAACAATAAAACATCGTTGTAATTTTTCTGGTGGTCTAATTTTAACTAGTGATATGAAAACAGCAAAAAACACTAGATTTTTGAAGCACATATCATTATTAAAAAAGATGTTTTGTTCCATGATTGCAAAAAAAAAAAAAAATGTTCTGACATGTCGAATCTCTGCATCCTTCTTTGTCGAATTTCTCGTTTCAAATCTCTTAATTTGACGGAATGGATTGAAAAAATTGAAGTAATAGTTTTTTGCGATCTCTTCTGTTTAATTAAATCATAATACCTATATCAAAATATTTTTTTCGTTTAAACACTATGTATAGTGTTTAAACGAAAAAAATATTTTGATGAAAACACGTATACGTGTTATTGATAAACAGTTATCCGTTTATTAAGGAACTGAAATAGCATAAAAAGTGATAACTGACAACATGCGACGCAGGATTGCCTTTCTCATAAGTCTGGAGGTGACTGTACCTAATATAATTTAGTACTACCTACCCAAGTACTAAATTACCATTAGTGAATTTGACTTTCAATATAATTATTGACGTGACAACGTCTTATAAATTGGTTTGCCGGGTGACACTTCAAGAAACTGCGTTACGCTCCGCTCACGTTATGCGCTCACAATGAGAGCGAGTGAGAGGCACGCGTCCCTTCCACTCGGGCATGGTTAGCCCGCCTAAGAGCGAGAGAGACAGACATAAAGTCGTTGTCACGTAAAACTTTCGCCTGTATACCGACTTTACAGGCAACCAATTTTTTTCACCAAAAATGGCATATAACCCACTTCAAGCGTGAACAGAATTCGAATTTAGTAATTTTCACATCATTGTTTATTTATCAAAAATAGCTCATATCAGCTGATTTCGATAAAATTTAAATGAGACCACCTCTATAGATCCACCATCTACCAAATAAAAAAGGATTATCGAAATCGGACCACCGGCTCTGTAAAAAGCTATACGTGGTCTACATTAAAAAAAAAATATAGGCGTCGACTTGAAAACTTCCTCCGTTATTTCGTCGGTTAAAAATCGCTATACATACGTTTCATAGTATGCTTACACATGTTTTAAATCTCTTAATTTGACGGAGTGAATCGAAAACAGTTTTTTGAATCTCTTCTGTCAAATAAAAAGTATATCAATACTAACTTTTATAGGTACATTACTAACTATTGCGGCTTCACCTGCATGAAATTTTTTTTTTTTTGTCATATCATATACTAGCTGTCCGTCCCGGCTTCGCCCGGGACAATTACAATTGTAAAAGCCAAATAGGAAGGATCCCTTTTTTTTAAAATATATTATCGCCGGGGATAGAGTAGCTTTCCAACAGTGAAATAATTTTTCAAATCGGTTCAGTAGTTTCGGAGCCTATTCGATGCAAACAAATAAACAATCAAATCTTTCCTCTTTATAATATTGGTATAGATAGGAATATTTTCATATTCCGGATAAAAAAGTAGCCCATATCAATTTGCTTACATTGCAAGTTGCGGCATGAAAGAATAACAAAGAAACCAACAAACACACTTTCTGTTTATAAATAATAGTAATAAGGATACGTGTTATCATTGATAAATAGTAATACATTGAAATATATGAATACTTGACTAAAATAGCAAAAAATGATGACATGTTAGTTGTGTCACGTCACTTTATAGGTCGTGACACAACACGCAACGCAGGAGTGCCTTTCTAATAAATCTGCATGTGACTGTTCCTACTTTACTTTAGTAGGTACACTAATTATCTCTAATTAAATTGACCTTTTGTAAATTCGCTTTAGACACGTTTTATAGCACGCTTCGTTTTTAAATCTCTTAATTTGACGAAATAAATCGAATATAAAAAATATTTCACAACTAAGTTTCCATTATAAGTTATCTACATTACTAAGTTTTGTCCGGGGCTTAATCCGCGAGATTTTTTTTTGTTTTTGTGATATCCTATAGGAACATTGTATTATTCCGGGATAAAAGCTTGCCTATGCCACTCGATCCTCCAACATTCCACATATTACATATGTATATTCGTGCAAAAAATCAAGTGAGAGATCCACTTTTGCATTTTTCTTCCAGTTGCTGCATGAAAGAGTGACAAAGAAATAGAAACCAAGAATCAAAGTTTTATAAATAACTAGTTTTTGCCTGCAGCTTCACCCGCGTGATAACTTTTTTGCCATCCCATAGGAGGATTTTACTATTCTGGAATAAAAAGTAGCATATCACTTTCCGTAGTTCGATTATGCACGTGCCAAAAATCAAGTCACTCCGTTGCTCCGTTGCTGCGTGAAAGAGGAACAAACTAATAAAACAACAAACACTTTCGGATTTATAATATTAGTAAAGATGTTCAATAAGGATACGTGTAATTATTGATAAATAGTTATACATGTTTGTGGTGTCACGTCATTTTCGAGGTCGTGACATCACGCCACTCGGGAGTGCCTTTCTGATAAGTCTGGAGGTGACTGTACCCACTCAAGTACTAAATTACTGGTATTATCTTTAATAATTTGACTTTGCCTAAAAAATGCAATACAACATTACACGGCTAGCAAGACATCATTAATTTTATCGACCTATCAAAACAAGATAAAGTTATGGTGAGACAGTCTGCGTTATCGTATACCTAGGTACATACAGAGTTATCTAGAACTGGTGTACTAAGCCGAAAGCACGGTAATGATATTAGATATCATTACCGTGCCGAAAGGAAGTGTTTTAGACCATCATTATGAACAACTTTTACTATGGGACCAACCCGGTATTCGAGAAAAAATAATCATGTGTTTCATACATTTGTCCATTCCGAGCTGCAAATTCTATGGATCAGCTGTTTTTTTTTTAAATTCCGATTTCTTGAATTCCGGTTTGGCTCCATAATAAAAGTAATTTTTTTCTTCTTTCCCCATTTGGGGTATTTAGCTTCGCGCGATCGGCGCATTTGCCATATTCGATAGTAAAGGTTGTTCATAATAATAATGGTCTGTATATTTGTCACATTTGCATAATAATACGACGCAGAATAATAGTATTCAACAGTCCCTTAAACAGGGTTATTCAAAAAGGGTGTTCTAATCTGAAAAGGGGTGGTTCAGACCATCATTATGAACCACTTTTACTATCGGGCCAACCGGGCCAATTCGGAAATCGACGAAAACAAACAGTTATTTGTAAAATCGCGAAAAAAAATGGCATTAATTAATTGAAAAGAAGATTATCTCATTGTTTCAAATGTATGAAACACGCTCTAGCCCACTGGGATGTACCTAGGTACTAGGTAGGTACAACGCTTCTGAGCATTTTTACAGGTGTTAGATTGCTTCAAATAGATAGGGTATTCAATAATTTTCGGATAGGTAAAAATATAAGTACCTAGTAAAAAAATCTTTTCAATACAATTTTCTATGTCATCATCAATTAGGTATGTCATTCGCAAAGGTGAATAGGTAATAACAGTCACATGTTTATCTATACGGTGAAAATAAGCTTGCGTTTGACCACATCCTGCGTAGGTACCATAGTTATCTTCAGTTAACTTATGTACCTAGTTAAGTATAAAAAGTACCTACTAATACTTAGTTTTATAAAAGTATGCATAACATTGCTTGTATAGAAAAGGAAAATACTTTTCAGTGCATTTTCATGCTATAAGTACGCACATTTCTAAAACAATTTTAATTTTAAAACAGTGCGTCATCGAAACAAATAAAAATGCGTTACAAAAAGCTGTTTGATATTTACCTACTTTGATTGCTATAGGGTTAGTAGGTAAATAGTGTTGGGAATCTAAGCATTACATAAAAATCGATAATTCCCTTATAAACAATACAAATCGATATGTACAAGCACTCAAATCAATCTTCCAGCAATGTAACGAATAAAACGTCATATAAATTAAGACCTTACCTCATTTTACTTCCAAAATGTTAATCCACAAAATACACGTCGCTCTCGAGCACAAAAATTAAAAAAATAGATTTAAAAAAGAAACCACGATAACACGCGAACTGCTGGTTAGTAGTGATGTGACATGCGTATTATTAGTAGGATTTTTTTAAAAAAAATAACAATAACACTTATGTCAAATTGACGGACGATTAAAACGCGCGAAAACGTCCCCTGCGTTGTAATGCCGGTGCCGCACTGACTGGCAAGTGACACAACTGCTAACTTACAAAATGGCGTGGTTACTTGAGTTTGCGCAATGGTAGGTATCTTCCGCAGCCGGCATAGGAATATCCAATTATGTTTTTTGTTCATAATTTAATGATACCTCAAAAGTTTTTAACTTTAATCTGTCATAAGCAGGTTCACGCCATAATCTTATGCTGTGAAAACGTGAATTTCTTGAGTAGTATAAAAAAAAATACATAATATCTACCTTGTTATCAAGATGCCTACATAATATATTCCTTGTTTTTATGCGGCATTTTGGTTCTTTGACCCGTGTCGTACTGAAACTCCTTGGCACGGAGACACAATTTGGCTGCCTACTAGGTAAGTATAATTATTTACCTATACATAGGTAAGTAATAGGTTCTATTTCTTCTTCTTCTTCGAAAATTACTATAAGCAACAAGCATGGATAAATTTAATGATACCAATAAGAATCCAGTTGGAACCTTTAAAGCTTGAATTAATCATCAACAAATAAAAGGTAATGCCTAAAGATTATTATTATTGTAAGGCAGTGGCGGATTTAGCAGCAGGCTGAGTAGGCTGAAGCTTAGGGCGGCAGATTTTAGGGGGCGGCAAATTTCGTTTGACGGGGTGGCAAATTTCGGTCCATTAATTTTATAATTGACAAAAATACAAGATTAATTTGTATACCTAAACATTATAAAGTCAAGGGGTAGCAATATTCAACAGCCTACTGGCGGAAAATACGTAAACCCGCCACTGTTGTAAGGTAATAATTACAATAATTAGAATCAGGAATCCTGATTATTTCTATTTGTGATTAGCTTTTATCTGCGGTTCGCCTGCGTGGTATTTTGATTTTTGTGCTATGGATCCCGGAATACCTTTCTATGTCGCCAAATAAGTCACATTACGTCTTTCAAACTACATCCATGCCAAAAATCAAGTCAGTTCGTTGGTCCGTTGCGGCGTGAAAGAGGGACATAATTTTATTATCAATAAACCAACAAACACACTTTCGGATTTATAATATTATTAAGGATAAGGGTTAGTTAGATAACTAAAGGCTTCAGCCAAGTAGACCACGCAATATCTCTAAACCTTTTTATTATTATTATTATTAAACCCTACTTCCAAAAAGAATGCGGAATTCTATGCGGAATGATCCTAGTTCGTGCATTTTTAAATTCATTCTTGTTGTTGTAGCTACATAAAATGTATATCCACAGAACGAAAGAAGTAATAGGTCTTTCTTTCTCCCTTCTGTGTTATTAACAAAACGCATTCGAATACTCCTCATCAAAATATTATAGCAAATCACAACGAGGTATAAAATTATATGCAGGCGCTTGACGTACTCAAAGTACATATTATTGGGGAATATCCATGCCATAGCCCTATCCATTTATGGGCTCAAACTAAAATATTAATGTAAACATATATGAACTCGTTAATATCAGTTCTGCTGTTCTGTGTTAATATCAAAATCACTGTCGAAATATGGCCGAAACGCGATAAGTTAGTAGTGCAATTTTGGTGTAAAAAAATTAAAATTAACTAGATTTAGTTTCTTTTATTGTTAAGAATTTTGAGATGGAGTATGTGCTGGAATATCAATATCAAGAGGTGATTTTGTAAACACACGGACAGAAACATCGACAGAAACAACTGAATTTTAGAAACTGGCCAATGTATATGTGACGCCAATTTAGAAAAAAATTGTGCATCCGCTGTCTATTTGACAGCTGTTTCAAATAGTCAGTTTTGTCAGATGAATGTCAAATTTCATTTTTCAAATTGATGCTTGTTGTGGTTGGCGGTAAAACTTGTATTTTAATAATTATTTCGTATTTTAACCCAGTGAAATGGCTGAAAAGCTCGAAGACTTGAATCTCCCGATGACTGTCGTCACGCGAATAGTAAAAGAAGCATTACCTGACGGAGTAGCGATATCCAAAGAGGCACGAACCGGTCTTGCCAAAGCCGCTTCAGTTTTCGTGCTTTACGTTACTTCTGCTGCTACAAATATAGTGAAAAACAAGAAAAGAAAAGCTCTGACAGGTCAGGATGTGCTGGACGCTATGCGGGACATAGAATTCGATAGATTTGTCGAGCCTTTAGGTGAAGCTCTTGAACAATACAAACAGCTGGTCTCGGCGCGAAAATCTGGTGCGGGGAAGAAGAAAGACGATACAGAGGAAGTGGATACGATAGAAGACGAATGATGTGATATTGTGAATCTTAGAACTAAGTTAGTCTCGTGATAAGTACCTGCCTGTTAAATAAATCATTTTGTAAGTAATTTATAACCTCTTTAATTTTTTATATATTAGGTTTAGCCCTAAACTCACATCTTCATCAAAATCAGGTACTGGGTATCTATATAATGTTATTATTTTGAGCCTGTATTGTCCCGCTGCTGGCCAAAAGCCCTTGCCTCCTACCAGACGGCGCGATGTACTGCTTTGGTGGCCCAATGTTTCTGTTTTGACGTTTGTTTGGTACCTAGCCAACCCTATCCGGGTAAGGTATTGAAAGAAGGAGCACGATTTTAGGGGGGCGGTGAGGGGGGGGGAGGGGGAGTCACCCCCCACTACCACCCCCCCCGGCGAAGCGTAGTTTTTTTTAAATTAATTTTTAAAATTTATGAAATTTTAACGGTTAAACTATAGCCGCCCGGTACCCGCGGGGAGGGGTGAAGGGGGAAGGGTTGGGGGGAGGGGGGAGCCCCTCCCTGCAACTCTCCCCAGCCGCAGGCCCTTAGTTTTTGAGTAATATTTTTTTTAGTACCTCACTTTCGGCTATATCAGAATTTTTAACCTGTTTTTTGTTTCACACCTAATCTATCAAGGCAGTTTACTTCTGGCACTTCGCCGGCCGCTGCCGCGGCACGCTCGCTTCGCTCGCTCGGCTCGTGCGTTGTTTGTCATGTTCTAACCTAACCTAACCTATTTTTTGTTTCACACCTAATCTATCAAGGCAGTTTACTTCTGGCACTTCGCCGGCCGCTGCCGCGGCACGCTCGCTTCGCTCGCTCGGCTCGTGCGTTGTTTGTCATGTTCTAACCTAACCTAACCTATTTTTTATTTCACACCTAATCTATCAAGGCAGTTTACTTCTGGCACTTCGCCTGCCGCGGCACGCTCGCTTCGCTCGCTCGGCTCGTGCGTTGTTTGTCATGTTCTAACCTAACCTAACCTATTTTTTGTTTCACACCTAATCTATTAAATTAACTAAATATACTACGGCGCAACTCCGGTAGCCAGAATGCATAGGAACGATTGAAAAACACCCCCGTGACTCCCCCATAGTGTCGCAATCCTTAGGTTTGTGCTCCTCGTTTTAATACCCAACCCCCCTATCCTACTAATATTAATATCATATTACTCTAGATGTTTGTTACTCTCACGCACTAATGGATCAACCGATATGGATAAAATTCGGTATGAAGGTAGCTTAGATCTGTGATTAACACATAACCTGCTTTTTATTTCGGGCTATAGTGGGTAACACTGCGGGGCGCAGCTAGTATTTTCAAAAATATCTATGGCATTACAATCGTTATAATTAGATGTTAAGATTCAATTCCTCGTCAAGAAGATACTTGGGTAATGAATTTAAACATCTAGTCTGGGTGAAGGTGTTAGTTGCCAATTGTGTCTAAAAAGTAACATTGTATCCATCCATCTATCAGCCATAAGACTTACTGCTTCTGCTGCATAGGCCTTCAGGCATAGGCAGACAGCATCCACAGCGATCCTGCGGGCTTGATGAAGTCATCTATTCACCTTGTGGGTGGACAGATGACTTCATCAAGTATCTATGCTTGCCTGTATGTGGTCTCACTCAAAGACTTATCAACACCATCACTCAAAATATAAATACTGGTCCACAAATAATAAAGAAATGACTATCCTCTAAACCTTTGTTGGAAGTTGTTTCAAAATAATACAACACATTTTCTCACTTTTTTATTTGGGATAAAATCTGTTCACAAATAATTTTGGAATGTAACTTTAAAACTCGAAATACAGCACATTTCTATATCTAATTCTTATTTACACAATACAGCCCTTTTTACCCTTTGATAACCAAAATATTTACTTACATCTTTTCTACTGCATCTAACATCTAATTTTTATATTTCCAACTCTTTTAAGACAAGTTATGAGGAGAATTTGAAAAATCTTATATTTATGTTGCACTACTGTTGTACTTACATAAGCAGCATTTTCGAGACATTTTTAAATTAGTTGTTCTGCAAACTGATACAGTCATAGTTTTCAACCAATCATGTCATGATTTAAAGGATATCTTGCAAATTCGGCCCAAAACGTCTGACTTTATACAGTAGCCGAAAAAAAGCGTTAAAATGTAAACAAATACGCAAAAAAAAAACAATAGTAATGCTTTTCTCTAATTTCATATTTTCCAATTTGATTTTTGTTCAAGGCTGCCATCACGCCGCCATTTTGTACAAGCAATTCAAACGATAATTAGATCAGAAAGAAAGTTCTGTTTTTTGAGTTTTGGCAAAAGTCGCAGAACAAAAGTTGTTAGTTTGATGTATGGAATAAGCCCCTAAAAGAATTCTAATTGGTTAGGAATAACCCTGAAGATGGCGGCTTTGAAGAAAAATGAAAGATACTACTTGAAAGATATGAAATTACAAAATAATTAAGCATTACTTAAATACTGTTTTTTTTACGAATTTGTTTACTAATTTTAACGCGTTTTTGAGCCACTGTACAAAGTCAGACATTTTGGGTCAGCATTGCAAGATCTCCTTTAAATCAAGATATGATTGGGCCTACTTTGCAAGACTTCTTTTTTAATAGTTGGATAAAAGCAATGATCATGAAAGTCTTAAAAATTACAAAAATGCTATTTTTGATGTGAATATCAAAATAGTTACAGCTATTAAAAAGTTTTATAGGCCGAATCAAATCTTGGCGGGTGTGTTGTTAGCTACAATCCTGACCTGGCTCACACAGCTGCGCGAAGATTGGGTTTCGCGGAACTTGCAGCTAACTTCACAGCCGCCAAGAAGTTTGAATCAGCCTATATCATTAAGAATGTAAATAATCACCTACTTTAGGAAATTTTAACTATCTCAAAGTTTTAAAAAGAGCTTATGTAGGATTTGGTGTTGAATTACAACCTTATGTTTATGCTTTCCTAGTAGGTACAAGTATTGTACGCTTCAAAATTTACGGCGTTTGTGAAGTCTACATGTTGCGCAAATCCCCACTCCACCCCATCTGACCTTCGAGCAAATATATATAGAGTCACAATCGTGCAAAAAAAGTGTCCGAACCAAAACTCTGCCCAACCTACGTAGTGGACAGGCTTTTAGTTAAGTCCTAAGGCGATTGCAAGCCGACTACAACGCCGCGCGATGTCAAAGTGCTCGGTAACAAGCACAAATTAGGTGACATAACGTTGCGATTCGAGAAAACGGGTCATTGTGAATTATTTATCGACAATATATAGATGATATGAAAGGCTTGGGAGTAGCTCTGCCATTTCTTAGCTGGCTAAAAATAGTGTATAACAAGCCTATGTACTTTTTCTTTGTGTAATTTTAACTATTGTTACAACTTGACGTGCCTAAGCGCATTTTTGAAAATGCCAAAAGGCTGAAAAAGCAAATACAAATACAAATTTAATGTAAATATCTAACTCGGTATGTATGACGGCGCTCGGACATTTTTTTACTACTTTCGCTTATAGACTGTGGCTCTGTAGATATTTGCTCGAAGCATCTGACACACACATTTGTTACTGCGCAACGTCGCGCTTCAATATCCGAGACGCCAATAAGTTTGAATCGTGCTCTATGCATTACTTACTTAAACTTTGAGTAATTAAAAAAATCAAAATTATTATTATTATTTTTCCTTCTAAAATTAAATCTAAAACAATGACAATTCATATTGTTATATTGATTGTTTGTAACTAATTTAAGTGGTACCAACTGTGCCGTTTTGGTTATTAAATAAATAAATAAAATATTTATTAATTTATTTAATAATTAAAACAGTACAGTTGCACTATTGAAACAAAAGATTGAGAGCATTTTAAAAAGTACGATGAGCTAAGTAAGTACATTAAAAGCGGATTTTTTTTATATTACTCTCTCTCTATATATTATAGCCAACAAAATTTGAGAATAAAGCTATCAAAATAAATTCAGCATCTTATGCCTTTTCCAAATGTCTACATTATTTTTGATTGTTTTATCTCTAATCCAGACTTATTATTATATTTTAAACAGGTAATTATTATTATGATGAAATATTTTAACAATTTTAATTGATTTTCTTTGTAAGGCCCAAATCCCACTAGAGACGTGACGGCGCATCAGTTGTTATACGCCGAATCATACAAGTCGGCGGATGCGAAGTTAGCTACAATTTGCGATAAACCCAATCAACGCGCAGCTTTGTGTGAGCTTCAGTCTGGATTGAATATAATTATTACTGCGTAGCTTGTAGCTAACTTCACATCCGCCGACTTATATGATTCGGCCTGTACTAAAAATATCGGTGTTAGCGTTAGTTCTAAATAATACCACCATAGGTCTGTGTCGCGCTTGTTGTAAGATCTACTGAATTACTCACTGATAAAGGCCGTCATTTTTTTAGCAGCTGTGATGTTAGCTATACTGAGCGCCACTCAAATCGGCGGATGGGAAGTTATCCGCAGAACGCTGCGCAAAAGCCGAAATATAGGTATGCGCGGGAGCCAGAGACTCGCGCCGGGGCACACCCGCCCGCCAACCTCATGCCTCCCGCGCGCTCCCTACGCCCGTGCTCACCACTACGCCACGCGGCATCGGTGTGCTCACATGCGCAATAATTAGTGAATCACGGCGAAGTGTCATCTGCGGCTAACTTCTCATCCGCCGATTTGTGTGGCGCTTAGTATACAAGCAGCACAAAATCTATTTCGGATTGATACATACCTAACAGCAGCCCGGGTAGCACGGCAAAGGGCACGGCACCATTTTATCCACTTTAAATGTCAGTTGTCATTGTCATTCCATACTTTATTTCCTCTTCGAGGGGATATAATGATGGAAAGACAATTGGTCCCTTTGCCATGCTTCCCGGGCTGAGCGAGGATTGGATTTCGCGCAGCTTGTAGCTAACTTCACAGCTGTCAAGAAGATTGATTCGGTCTATAGGACAGCTGATTTTTCAACGCCACAACGGCTCTCCAATGGGTGGCTATTATCTTACCAATTATTATAAACAGTGGGACTAACTCATCGACATATTTACGACTAAAATTTTTCAGCAAGTCGTATTTAATACAATACTTATTTGTAATAATTTTTTCAACGAAAAACGCGACTGCATTTTTCACATTTTATTTTCAGTTATGTTGGTCACACTGTTTATACAGACTATTCCAAATACAAATCGAAATTTGACAACTGTTTAAAAAAAAACACATTTCTGATGCTCTAGCTCTTAGAAGGTCTACAAGAAGGTTAATTTTGACAATTCTTGGGAATAACTATTATTTATCATGCTACTTCTGCCACCTGCTTCTTAACGCGCTAATTAAGCCGTTACGTAACTGTCAACAGTGCCAGTTTTAGGTTTTAACGCGTTAAAACATTAGCCACACCTACGTAACGGCTTAATTAACGCGTTAAGACGCATGTGAAGCAGTAGCATAATATACATAAATACTAGCTGACGACTAGAAAAGTTGTATAATACACTTATGTGTTGCAGCTAAAAAAGAAAGAACAATTAATAAAATATACTTCCTTTAACGCAAAAAAGTCCCGCAGAAAAACTAGAACATAAATAAGAAAAATTAAATCGTTTACCTATGTCATTTCGAACATATTTTTTCTGACTTCTAAACTATCATTCGCAAAATTAAATCTTTTTGAGGTCTTCTTTCTTTTTCTTCAATTTTTTTATACAATTATCGAGTTCTACTAGTTATACATTTAAACGAATTATTATAATTTTAAGATTCAAAGACTAAAAGATTTCTACCCTTATGACGTCTAACAATGATGGAATTATTAATAATATTCATAATTATTATCTTGAAAACTAACTGATCTTCAGTACTGGTGTTCTTGTTTCCTTATTATACCTATGTAATTCATAATTTCGATATCCTATAGGTACATCTAATTTAATTTCTGTAACTCGACAAAAAGTGTAAACGTTATTTGGTATTAGATATTTCTGGAAATCTATCTTGTGCAACATCATTATATTTATCAGAGATATCATCGAGTCCAGATTTTTAGTTTACACTCTTAAACGAGACATGCCAGACTATAAATATATCTAAATCTAATCAAATAGAAACAAATCTGAATGAGCCTTAAAACGACACTAAGTTTTAAAAACTAAGCAATTTGGAAATTACAGCCATTCTCAGTCCATGAGCCAAAAAAGTAGATTTGGCTATTTTCTCAAGGTTTACGTAATTAGTAACGGCGTAAGTAAAATAAATTTAGTAAAATTAATTTGAAAATTAGTATAATTAATTTGGAAATTAGTATAATTAATTTTAAAATTTGTATAATTAATTTAAAAATTAGTAAAATTAATTTGTAAATTAGTAAATGATTAAAGTTTCTTACACTTAAGCGCGGTCTATCATAACTAAGGCTTATTCAGTGCAAAGCTGCTGTCCCTTTCTGATATAACTTCATGAATTTAACCTGTACCTGTAGCAGTCTTTTCTAATAGTCCACTACAGGCCGTAGGCCTGTAGTGGACTATTAGAAAAGGACTGTAGTGTACTACCTGTCCGTCCCGGCTTCGCTCGGGTACGATTGGCTATAGAAGACAAATAGTAAGGATCTCTATTTTTTGTGAAAATATAACAGTCTATTCAGCTTTCCAACAGTGAAATAATTTTTCAAATCGGTTCTGTAGTTTCGGAGCCTATTCGATGCAAACAAACAATCAATTCTTTCCTCTTTATAGTATTGGTATAGATATACTACGGGACTAATCGCGCACTACCCGTGACCACGACCGATGCAACTCGGTCGAAACGTCGGGATGATGAGGTATTTATTTATCTCGGAATGTTAGTGCGCGATTAGTCCCGTAGCATAAAATAATAAAGTTATTAAGTTAGATTCGACTTATACTTTGTAACATACTGGACGACCCGCCCCGGCTTCGCACAGGTGTATTATACATATAAACCTTCCTCTTGAATCACTCTATCCATTAAAAAAAACCGCATCAAAATCCGTTGCGTAGTTTTAAAGATTTAAGCATACAAACAAACAAACAAACGAAAATAGCGACTTTATTTTATACTAGACGACCCGCCCCGGCTTCGCACAGGTGTATTATACATATAAACCTACCTCTTGAATTACTCTATCCATTAAAAAAAACCGCATCAAAATCCGTTGCGTAGTTTTAAAGATTTAAGCATACAGACAAACAAACAAACAAACGAAAATAGCGACTTTATTTTATACTAGCAGCGCCCCGCGGTTTTACCCACGTTGTGCCCGTTCCCGTGGGAATTTCGGGAATTTTTATACATATAAACCTTCCTCTTGAATCACTCTATCCATTAAAAAAAACCGCATCAAAATCCGTTGCGTAGTTTTAAAGATTTAAGCATACAGACAAACAAACAAACAAACAAACGAAAATAGCGACTTTATTTTATACTATGTAAGGACTATGTAAGGATTATTCTTGGATTGATTCTATAGTACTGTTTTAAAGCGAAATACAAAGTAAAATACCTATTAAAAAAAGAAAATTCACGATCTAGCTAGTTTTGAAATCCACTTACTTACGCCATTACGCTAATAGAATGACAACACTGAACCGAAAATCTTATTTTTTCTCGCTTAATTTATGTTATTGCAGGATCCACAAAAGGCATCACTTTGGCAGTTTGAAGACGTTACTTATACGTGGATTTCTGGTTATTTTTAGTACCTAGGTGCTGAAGGAATACTGAGAGCGGCAAAGGATAGCTAAATTCTTTGTCATCTTTTGCCCTGAATACGGCAAAAAATAGCTAAACATAAACCGTCTTACCACAAAAGTTTTACGCACGCTTTAGACAATGTTTAACAGTACAAATTGCACGGTTAAAGAGGGTTTAAATCTTTTAGGGAAAAAGAATTAAACCATCGCGAAGTTGCTTTTCAGGTCTCATTGGAGATGGGATTTAAAGAACCAAGGCCTACATGTGTAGACTAGACAAACGCGACCAAAGCGCCACCTTTTGGTGCGCCAGGCGTAGCATGCCACTTCAAATACATATTAATAAAATTATCCCAAATTAATTAAGTTATCCAAAAATACAACGAATAGCGATGAAGTTAACATTCTTTTATGAGAACTAATCTATAAAGTGTAAAGAAATAAACTAAGGAAACGCAAAATAAAAAACAAAAAATGTACAAAATTAATATTTATTGGGAGGTATAAATAAAATTTCATTTAAATTAAAGCAAAAAGTCAGATTTCATGATAAAATAAAACTGAAAACAAATCCAAGATGGCGGGTTGAATTAGTGCAAAAACAATTTAGCGGGTTTTAGAAGCTTGCGTAAAAATATCTTGGATATTTGTTTAGAATGAACGAATCGAGCAAATTCTTGTTATAATTGTTGCAAATCATGACCGCACACTCACGCGCGGCCTTTACATGTGGTATTCGTGCATTGCGATCCAGGCTGTTTTTGGCCAAGACGACTGTTTAGTTTCTCGTTAGGATACTTAAGGGTGAGGCCAAACGAGCGTAATTTTGTGAGTCGTGAGTGAAATTACGGACCGAAATTCTGCATTCAAATTTCGCTCGTTTGGCCTCACTCTAATAGGTTCTCACATAACTGAAGCACGGTTATGGTATTTTTAGTTATGCGACTCGGCCTTGCCCTTGAAATAAATACAAACCTACAGCCCCGCGTGGACACGCAGTACGTTACACGAGCTAGGGCTGCCCGTCTGGTAGGTTAATCGCACGCTTACTGTACCAATTACAAAGAACCTACACGTTCATTCGTCTCTACGGCGCGCCCCTGCGACCGTTGTGTACTGAAGTCCGATGCACATAGGCAAAGAATATATAATAATACTACGTATAGAACGGCCACTCGTTACCCCCCACCCGTTTGAGTCTTCCTCACTTCCACCCGCGTCCACGGACAAGGCTTGTACACCGCGTGTGGGCTGCACTGGCCGGTGGATTTTCTAATAAAAAACTACCTAGACTGTGACAATAGGGAAGATTTATATTGAGTATGGTTGAATATCAATGATACGTAACATAACAATAAATTTTAATGTTTCCCTAAGGATAACTAAAAGAAACTTATTTTACATTATTCGGTAACTTCCACTTGATATTTTCTTTCAAATGAATTAACATCGGTCAACTTCGCTAAAATACTTCCAAATCTAGTAATTAATATGCTTTTTTAAGCACTAGATTTATATTCATTTTTGCAAATTGAATACGCAACTGTCTCACTCACGCGGCATGACGTCACGTTGTGGTGATCGCTGACAGCCATAGACGTTCCGCACACAAATGCGCGTGTAGCGACCGTGCGTATGTGTGTTGTCTGTGAGTAAGTACTGTGTTAGTGTGCGTAAGACAGCAGATTTTGTATGAAAAATAGCGGAGTGTCCGGGCTGTGACATAGGTATGATTCGCGTTCCGACCGTTTGTATGAAGACAGAATACTGCAATAGATATCATTACCGTGACTGAAGTAACCAATTTAGCAGTAAAAGTTCGGGACAAGATGCGATTGGCCTAATTAACAGCTGTTAAAAGATCTTCAGTCAGGATTGGGTTATTGGCAGCTTGTAGCTAACATCACATCCGACAAGAAGTTTGATACTATACTGTACACTGTAAAATATATTTGTGGAGTCTGTTCTGAAGTTATTCTCTTTTAGCATTTTATTCGTGAAATGCACATTGCGTTAGTGTGTGTGTACGTAGTCGTACACATAGACATGTATACAAACACGGCTAAAACACATGTTAAGTTCACGTGCACTCATGATTTGCAACAAGTATATTTTCGCCGATAAATCGAGTCCAATAGAATAGCTAGAATTTACACATATACAGGGTTATTTCTAATCAATTAGAATCATTTTAGGGGCTTATTCTGTGCCTACATCAAAACTAACAACTTTGTTCTGTGATTTTTGTCAAAAAAAAAAACAGCTGTTTCATATACATTTTGCCGCGGGTGAACGATATTTTTCTATGGAAAAACAAATTTTTTTTTTGAGTTTTTGCAAAAGTCGCGGAACAAAAGTTGTTAGTTTTGATGTACAGAATAAGCCCCTGAAAGGATGCTAATTGATTAGAAATAACCCTGTATACTCGTATTACTAGGACCCGTTAGAATTGATTTGTTACTAGGTCCCGTAGTATGAGTTTATCAGTTTTTAATGACAAAATATTGCCAATGACAAAACAGAAAAAGTAACGGTTGCCAAATTTTAGTACAAAAAGAAATTACATTTTATAATAATCTCTTCATATCACTGGATACACATTAAAATACAAATAAAAAGAATTAGTTTATACATTTTTTACACTAAAATATTAAAGTTATATTCTTTTTGTCAATGTTTGTTTTGAGCTACTTAATAATGTTGCCCTATTATTGGATTGAGCTTGCCATATGCTATGTTAAAAGAAGGTCACTCATGTATGGGCCCAAACCTGTCAAAAATTGAAGGAAAAAAAAATAACTTGTTTCATACGAAAATTCATTGATATTTGGGACCGATACTTATCATAAGTATCGCTGAAATAAAATCACAAAAAATCATTAATTATATGCTGTTTTTTTTCGCCATTTCAAGTTTTAGTCCCATAGTAAAAGTTGTTCATAGTGAGTACGGTGTCATCATTTTTACGTAGTATAAGACAAGCTTATAAACCCAATACATTTTAATATTTATTTTAATAAATTAAATCGAACAGTCAAGCGATCCAACACTCCGTATGGGACAATAAAAAAAAATACATTTTAATACATTAATTACTAACATTATTATAATACAATTGACTAAATCTAAATGGAATAATTTTATTTTATTATTATTATTTACAGAAATAATTAAATACATAAGCGAGCGATTTCTTTTATAATTTCTATAATTAATAAGAGAAAATTGTCTTTTTCTTTAAATATATTTCTTTCTTTTTTACTACGCTAAAAACCCAAAATTTTATTAATCACATTTATCTGGTTTTTAAACGCATAGGGGTGTCTAAATGAGTTTTGATATATATAGCAGCGTATATAAGGTTACACAGAACGTGGTTAAAATTGAAAAGGGTCAGCAAGTAGTTATAGAACCACTTGCTCCTTTCGGATTAGTAACTATCTATGTAACCTTGCATAACATAAGCTAGAATACTTTTGATTAATCTATACTCTATCTTCCTCTTTCACAAAGGTTTGACAGCTAATCTGTGACAATCTTCTGTCAATGTTTAGCTAACGTGTAATACCACATGTGAAACCGAGACAAAACATATAGCTATTTCATACAAAAATACCTATACGATAAATCGTAATAGAATGAGACCATTATTGAGTCTGTTAAATGGATACAACACGCTTCCAACTGGTCTTTTGGAAACAAGTATGAAGCCGGGTTTTCACAGTATGAATGCGCTCTTATTACGTGTTTACTATACGAGTAGCCATCGTAGTGCACTCTGTACTGTACTAGCCTTTTAGTAGTCCACTGCAGGACGTAAGCCTACCCACGAAGGGTGGTTGGGCCAAATTCACTACGCTGGCCCAGTGCGGGTTGGTGGATTCACATACGCCATCGAATTTCTTCTACGGACGTATGCAGGTTGCCTCACGATGTTTTCTTTGACCGAAAAGCCAGTGGTGTTAAATTCCGTACATAAATTCCAAAGAACTCATTGGTACGGGACCGGGATTGAACCCACAACCTCACGATTGTAAGTCGGGTGTCGCTACCACTAGACTACCACGGCTACGCGCCTAACGCGGCTTAGGATAGGCCAATGTCCAGCAGTGGACGTCCTACGGCTGTGATGATTTTTGTAAAGTTACACAGAGTATATTTGTTCAATAAACGGCCTTGTAAACACTCAAATTGCCTTTCAGCATGGTACTGATTGTGTAATTCAGGGTTGCCGGTGCCTTTTTGCCTAATTCCCCAAAAACCAAGTGCAATGTCGAGATTTCCCCACTTATAGTTAGTTACCTCGCCAATTCGTGATTTCCCATACGATCAATTCCCAATAAAGTCAGCGATAAGTTTACCGTCTTTTAAAACTAAATTAAAGTATTGGCTTATCGAGCAATCTTTCAAAGTACGATGAATTTTATAAAAGTTCGACATAATGAAAATTTTTTTTTTTGTGTTTTGCATTTCTATATTTTTGACATTTGTTTTTTTTAAGATTATATCTTTGTTGACATTCTGTGAATTGTATTGTACGATTTGTGTGTATTTTTTGGTGATTTATCATCAGTACATTGTATTTAATGTTTACCCATTTATAACTTGACGTGTAAATTGCCATTTTACCATTAAATGACTTATGGCTTATGGAGGTCAAAATCCTCGCAATTTGGGGAATTTTCCACAAATCAGCAACCCTACCTATATTTTATAGATCTGGAATGGTAATGGCAGTATACGAGTAGTTTTTATTATATATTTTTAAAATTCCACTCTCAAGCCTTAATTAACAATCTGAGGGCATGGTAAGCCCCTTCCGACGAATCCAGTTTTCCGTTTATATTGGTTTATGATGAAGATGAATAGTCATCTTCATCATAAACCAATATAATTTAAAAGATAACCATCACTAAAACAATATTATAACTGGGTATTCTAAATCTTTTCTAGCAAAAAAAAAGCTAGTGTTACTAATTTATCAATGTTGGTACGAGTATACTAAGCGCCACATAAGTCGGCGGATGGGAAGTTATGCTCAGAACGCTACGCAAAAGCCGAAATATAGGTATGCGCGGGAGCCAGAGAGACTCGCGTCGGGGCACACCCGCCCGCCAACCTCATGCCTCCCGCGCGATCCCTACGCATTGTGCACACATGCGCAATAATAAGCGAATCACGGCGAAGTGTCATCTGCGGCTAACTTCTCATCCGCCGATTTGTGTGGCGCTTAGTATAATCATTGGTGATGGACGATGATGATATTGATAACCGATAATCATTTATTTTTAACGATTATAAAAAGCACAAAACTGTTATTGTGGTAAAAAAATCATTAATATTTCATCACTGATGCATATTGAATAAAAAAATATATCACTATTTTTCTCTGTACATGAATAATTTGATTTTGCTACAAATTCATCACTGGTGAAAACAGATCGATGATTTCTTTGCTATTTTTCTTTAATTTCTGATTATAATGATCCCTAATATTCAGCAATATTTGACGTTCTTCTTCCACAGTATGTCACTAAATAACCTCACCGTATTATATCCCTTTATCACTGGTGATAAACACAAATAATGTATCTAAAATGGCGATCAATATTCTCAGCCATTTATTGATTGCGCGTTACTAAGGGATGTCATATCTACTTTATCATCAAAATGATGACAGATAATGAATAAACCATCACCGTTTTGCGTAGTCGTGCAAACTAAATGCTTAACCGTACCAAAATTCCGTCTTATACATTATTAACACATCTTCCCGGCCGGGAAATGAAGCTGTGACCCTCCTTACAAGTTCCTTAAAGTCAGCTGAGCTACCAGGCTAGCAGAATCATCAGACGCTAATCGGTGATCAATAAGGCTTCACTTATAAATCCACGACAGCTTTATAAGTTCTTTAAAAGTCGACTGAGCTACTAGGATAGCAGAATCATCAGATGATGATAGGACATCAATAAGACGCTTGATAAATGAACCTATAACCTCCTTATACGTCGACTGAGCTACAAGGATAGCAGAATCATCAGATGATGATAGGACATCAATAAGACGCTTGATAAATGAACCTATAACCTCCTTATACGTCGACTGAGCTACAAGGATAGCAGAATCATCAGATGATGATAGGACATCAATAAGACGCTTCATAAATGAACCTATAACCTCCTTATACGTCGACTGAGCTACAAGGATAGCAGAATCATCATTTATGATGATAGGTGATTGATAAAAGCTTCATAAATGAATCCACGACCTCTTTATAAGTTTTTTAAAGTCGGCTGAGGTACCAGGCTAGCAGAATCTTTAGATGATGGATCGGTGATCAATAAAATCTTTCAGAAATAAATACACAGCCTCTTTACAATTCGACTGTGCTACTAGTAACTATCAGAATCATCAGATGATGATTGACGCTTTATAAAACATCGACCTCTTCATAAGTTCTTTAACGTCGGCTGAGCTACTAGGCTAGCAGAATCATCAGATGATGATCGATGATCAATAGACCCTTTATAAATGAACCTACGACTTATTGCAGGTTTCTTAAATCGGCTGAGCGACTAAGCTATCAGAATCATCTGATGATGATCGGTGATCAATAAGATACTTCATAAATGAATTCACGACCTCTTTTCTACCTTACAAATCTGTAAAGCTACTAGGCTAACATAATCATCTGATGATGATCGGTGATCAATAAGATACTTCATAAATGAATTCACGACCTCCTTTTTCTACCTTACAAATCTGTAAAGCTACTAGGCTAACATAATCATCTGATGATGATCGGTGATCAATAAGATACTTCATAAATGAATTCACGACCTCCTTTTTCTACCTTACAAATCTGTAAAGCTACTAGGCTAACATAATCATCTGATGATGATCGGTGATCAATAAGATACTTCATAAATGAATTCACGACCTCTTTTCTACCTTACAAATCTGTAAAGCTACTAGGCTAACATAATCATCTGATGATGATCGGTGATCAATAAGATACTTCAAAAATGAATCCTCGGCCTCCTTTCAAGTGCCTTACAAATCTGTTAAGCTACTAGGCTAACATAATCATCAGATGATGATCGGTGATCAATAAGATACTTCATAAATAAATTCACGACCTCCTTTCTATACAAATCTGTAAAGCTACTAGGCTAACATAATCATCAGATGATGATCGGTGATCAATAAGATACTTCATAAATGAATTCACGACCTCTTTTCAAGTACCTTACAAATCTGTACAGCTACTAGGCTAACATAATCATCAGATGATGATCGGTGATCAATAAGATACTTCATAAATGAATCTACGACCTCCTTTCAAGTACCTTACAAATCTGTTAAGCTGCTAGGCTAAAATAATCATCTGATGATGATCGGTGATCAATAAGATACTTCATAAATGAACCCACGACCTCCTTTCAAGCTCCTTCCAAGTTTACCGAGCCACTGGCTGGCAATATCATCCAGGATGATTATGATGATGATGGGTGATCAGTACGAAGCTTCGTGTCCAGCCAGGATGTACAAATCGTTTCCATCTTCACCTGAAAGTGTGTTGTTTTGAAGCGTATGCGACTCTAGCACCACCACCCTGTAAATAATGGAAAAAATAAAATTAAAACCTCTAACTATTGAGCCAGGAACATGGTTAGGATTTCTTGACAATAACGTGTCAAGACGGCGTGAGCAATACGGAATATCATAAAAAAAATATTGGTTGCCTGTAAAGTCGGTATACGGGCGAAAGTTTTACGTGACAACGACTTTGAGACGAATGAGCTCACACTCGCTCTCATTGTGAGCGCATAACGTGAGCGGAGCGTAACGCAGTTTCTTGAAGTGACACCCGGCAAACCAATTTATAAGACGTTGTCACTTCAAAATATCCCGTTCTTAAAAACTTATATGACGCGTTTGAATATTTATAGCATAAAATAAGAACTAAAGCAATAGAAACCGTACTAAAATAGCAAAAGATATACATCACTTTGTCCTATTTTGAATATGAAATTTAAAAGATGTTAGAAAAAGATGCACATACACCCGAACTTACGTAATTTCGAAGGGTTTCACAAACTAGCATTGAACTATCTCGGGTGTCCAAATTCAAAAAGGTAGACCTAGAGAGGGTTCAAATTTCCGAAAAAGACAAAAGACCAAGTGAAACTTTAACTATTTTGACATTCCAACTGGTGATTTTGATGTATGCGACAAACATCGCGTTTTTTTTTTTGTTCCACTTACTCTCGCGTATACTGTAAATCACGATATGAATAAGACAGCTGTAATGTAGTTATTTGAGTAAAAATTTGCAGTACTTCTATTACTTGTCATTCTTATTATACTATTACTTGTTATTCTAAATGATAATGTTACGCATATTCCATATGTCAGCGTATTTTTTTTTGTGTAGTAAAAAAGGCAGTTATCCTTTCAAAAAGTAACATAATCTATCTTAATATACTAACTTGTCGTGAGGTAGAAGCCTATAAACATTTGTGAATAACATATTGTTTATAACATATTTGCTCGTAAAGTGGCTGTAATTACACCAATTTCAATATCGTATTGTATTTCATTACGCACTTGTGCATTATTGTAATGTAAAACGCACGCCGCCACCGACTGCAGAACTCTGTGGTCTCGTTTCTCCTACTTTCACTCAAGAGAGTGAGAGACATTACGGCACTTGTGCGGTAATGTAATGTAAAACGCACGATGCTTCGACTGATGCACGACTTTCACTCCGCACGATGCTACTTTCACTCAAAGTCAGAGTTTTATTTATTTCCTCGCAAATATGTTATAAAACGTCGTATGACATACGTGCGCTTTGAAAATTACAATCTCTGCTTCCTTATAGCCCTCGCCTACGGCTCGGGCTAGCAATATCGCCTCGGCTGTAATTTTCAACTTACCGCACTTAAATCATAATGTACTATTCTAAACGCCGTGGTAGTTAATATTATCTAGAGAAAAGACAACTAACTAACACGGATATAAAGTGTATTTTACTATAATTACTAACTTGTCGTGCGGTAGAAGCCTGTAGGCGCGCGACATGTCGGTAACTTCTTGCGTCACGTCGGCGTTACGCAGCGAACGCCCCTGGACGCCGTGACGATGAAACGCCAGGACGCTGTCCGCTAGACACACTGGAAACAACAAAAAACACTTTGTATAATAAGTTCGTTTAGGCTGAGACACACTGTAAAAAAAAAAGAAACACATAAGTAAAGGCCGCTGCATACGTGACGGGTTTTTTTACGGACGGGACGGAACGGGAAATTTTAGAATCTTAATTCTTATTTTTAAACAAGTTGATAAGCAGGTAGGATGATGTCATCCTGCCTGCTGTCCAGTTGAATGAGCAAAATCAGTCTTGAGGTGCTCAAGGCCGATTTTGCTCATCAATGGCTAAAAGGTTAAAACAACCGGGACCTACAATTTAACGAGTCATCCGAGCCACGGTAGCGCTCGGTTGTAAATGCCGCCCGCGGTCACCCATCCAAACACTGACCGTGCGGTACGTCGCTTAATTTCGGTGATCGCTGACGAACATCTAGTAGCTACAAGTAGTGGCACGTAAGTCTAGCGCTGAGGGTACTGTGGAGGGGATGGCTGCGCATGATGACCGCCATACTAAACCCATGCGCAGCCGCCCCCTCCACACTTCGCTCAGCGCTAGACTTATATGCCGCGACCTGTACAAGCGCTATGCATTTTTTAGGGTTCCGTACCCAAAGGGAAAAACGGGACCCTATTACTAAGACTTCGATTTCCGTCTGTCTGTCTGTCTGTCACCGGGCTGTATCTCATGAACCATGATAGCTAGGCATCGGAAATTTTCACAAAAGATGGATTTCTGTTGCCGCTATAACAACAAATACTAAAAACAAAATAAAGTAAATATTTAAGGGGGGCTCCCATACAGTACGGAACCCTCCGTGCGCGAGTCCGACTCGTACTTAGCCGATTTTTTTTAATAAAATTGACTTACATATACTATCGATATTGAAGTGGAATTGAATCCTGGACATGAGTTTCCCGCGCCGCTTGTCGCTATCACCGCGCCAGCGCGCCGCGTCCAGCGCTGGGGGCAGCACTGGGATTATGTCGACGACGTTTTCGTGACATACTAGCACCTGAAAAGTGAAAAATATAGAAATCACTATCACTACATAGTATAAAACAAAATCGCTTTAACGCTGTCTGTCTCCATGTATCTTTAAGACTACGCAACGGATTTTGATGCGTTTTTTTTTTAATAGATAGAGTGATTCAAGAGGAAGGTTTATATATACTTAGAATACACTCGTGCGAAGCCGGGGCGGGTCGCTAGTATAATATAAGGTATTCATTAAGTTTAATTCCGCCTATAACTATACGTTAATAGTAGACATAGACAGCGTTTTTTATTGTGACAAAAATACAGAACAAAACACTTAACATAGTACAACATAATAAATATTAAAACTAAATAATTATGCAAAAGTAATTCAGTCTATATTTCTGTCACAAACCAGCTCCACCTCAGCGTATGCTGGTTAGGAACCAACCAGCGCTGGTCTTCCGGTGGAGCCGGCAGGTGACGTCACGTGGATTGAAAAAAAACAACAATATTGAGCTAGTCCAGCCAAACAAAATGAAAATAAGCCAAAGAAAGGAATAAAATTATCACATCACATTGATACTATGGTATTCAAAATAACTACTAAACTGCCTTAGCATTGGCAAACACATTTTCATATGATGCCTAAAAATTGGCGTGAATGTGAAATGTCAACTTGACATCTGACAGTGACAGCGCTGCCCTCTTAACGTAGTGATTAATTCCTCTATGTTCTGTAGTTCTAAAAACAGAAAATATCCAAAATAAAATTACTTTGTTTGATTAAACTACAAATTACATTACTACTTTAATATTAAAAAAAACAATTAACTAAGCTACCTACAATTTGCATAAATACAATAAGCGAAATACGTGCAAACAAAATTCTAACATTACAATATAAGACAATACAAAATTGAAGCAAACAAAAACAGAAGAAAATATTCAAAGGTAAGGGTATTCAAAATCTTATTTAGTAAACTCTTACGTCTAACATTATTTTAGATATGTATGATTTCTTGTATATTCAATTTGAACGAAAAATGTATGGCTCAAATAAGGGATAGTAAACAATGTTAAAGCACATTCTAAATCTAACCTATAAAGCACTTGTGTCGTTCTTAAATTGCTCCATACTAGTCTTAAATTGCTTAATAGTAGTAACATAAGGCAATTACCGCGTCTTTGTTCAGTTGATGTACAGCTCTCAACGTGTGCAGACGTTCGGGCCGCGGGATCACCGTGTTAGACCCGCCCACGCACAAGTCTAGCTCCTCTGAGTGGAACCACGTCGCACCTGTACCAAAATAACAATAAAATAAAATTAATATGCTAAAAAACATATACAGGGTTATTGGTAATCAATTAGCATCCTTTTAGGGGCTTATTCTGTACATCAAAACTAACAACTTTTGTTTTACGACTTTTAGGGGCTTATTACAATACAATACAATACAATACAACAACACTTTATTTACACCAACAAGAAAACATAACAAAAGAAACAAAGACAGAAAAGGCACAAAAGGCGGTCTTATCGCTAAAAGCGATTTCTTCCAGACAACCTCTCTTGGATGCAAGGAAACATAAAGACGACAAGGACGGTGTAAACGTAAAAAAAAAAAAGTTAAATAATGAAGAAAGTTATTACAAATTCCTAATCAACAATAAAATAAACTACATAATAATAGCCATACATAAATACTTATAATAATACATACAGTAAAAATAAACATACTTAGATGCATAAATAAATTACAAATAAATTAATGACGAGGAGTGATATGAGTATCAGTCAGAGAGAGCTTTGAGAGATAATGTTGCTGAACCTGGGCCTTGAAAGATTCAACGCTCTGTGCACGTCTGATGGTCACAGGAAGGTCATTCCAGAGAGCTACAGCTCGGACACTGAAAGAAAAATCATAAAAAACAGTAGAATGAGATGGAGTGGAAAGAAGGAGATTGCTAGAAGATCTAAGATTGACAGAGTGAGTGTCACAAAGAAAAGTGAAGCAAGAGCGTAAATATGAAGGAGAAGAAGGTTTGAAGAGAATGCTATAGAGAAGGGAAAGTATATGAGTATCGCGGCGAAGACGGATAGGGAGCCACTTGAGCTTATTACGAAATTGGGAAATGTGGTCAAATTTCCGGAGGCCGAAAATGAACCGTATACAAAGATTTTGGAGTCGCTCAAGCTTGTCGAATTGCTCCTGGGTTAAGTCGAGATAGCAAGCGTCAGCATAGTCTAAAATAGGGAGAAGAAGGGATTGTGCTAACGCAACTTTGGTAACCGTGGGAAGAAAATTGCGAATTCTTCGTAATGATGCAGAAGAAGCGTATAACTTGCGCTTCACAGATTGTATTTGAAGATTCCATGAGAGACAACTATCAAAAATAATACCAAGGTTTTTGACCTCGCTACTAAAAGGGATCGTAATACCGCTAAATACAATATTACGAAGAGAAGTTTGATCGATGCGTGCAATCATCCTAGAGCTACCAATAATGATGGCCTGCGTCTTAGTGGGATTGACTGTGAGCCCGAAAGATCGGCTCCAACATTCAATACGGCGCAGGTCATCATTAACAGCTGCCACAGCCTCATCCAAGTGATCGATTGTAGCTTGAGAGTAAATCTGCAAGTCGTCTGCATAGAGATGGTAGAGAGAAGTGATGTGAGAAGTAATACCATTTATAAAGATAGCAAACAGGAGAGGAGAAAGAACACCACCTTGAGGAACACCGGCATCAGTAACGCACCAAGAAGAGAGCGTATCTTCAACACGTACACATTGCCGGCGGCCATACAAATAACTATGAAACCAGTCAACAGCTGTAGGAGATATGTTAATAGTGCGGAACAGAGAAAGAAGAATATCGAAATCAACAGTGTTGAACGCATTGCTGAAGTCGAGTAAAGTAAGCACAGTGAGTTTCTTGTCATCCATTCCCTGTCTAATGTCATCGGTAATTTTAACAAGAGCAGTGGAAGTGCTGTGGCCTGATCGGAACCCAGACTGCAAAGGCTTATTCTGTACATCAAAACTAACAACTTTTGTTTTACGACTTTTAGGGGCTTATTCTGTACATAAAGACGAACAACTTTAGTTCTACGACTTTTATTAATTCTTAAAAAAAAGTTGTTGCATAGAAAAATATCATTCACCCGCGACAAAATGTATGGAACAGCTGATTTTTTTTTTTCAAGTTTTGACAAAGTCTTAGAACAAAAGTTGTTAGTTTTGATGTACAGAATAAGCCCCTAGAAGGATGCTAATTGATTAGGAATAACCCTGTATATAAACAGACGCGTCATAATTTTTTCCCATGTACAACTAAATATTCATTATTGATTTACAAAATAAAAAAACTATTTGTATAGACTTTACCCTATACGATTTCAGGAAGTTTAAGATTAAACTAAATAAATATGTTAAATAATATATTAAATTAAAGTTCCAAACAAACATAAAAAAAATAAGATCATTATTCAAAGTAAACCTGTTCAGAGTAAAAAGATTTGCTCGAGTTTGTAAGAGTTACAGTGACATTAAATTTTATTCAAATTAGTGTAAATGAGTTCAAGTTCCCTAATTGAGGTACCTAATGAAAAAAGGTTTTTTTTTAACGCGAATAAGTTGACAACGCGCTTGACAACCAACTCGCCTGATGGTAAGCGACGAAGAAGACGCACGCAGACCTAGAAGATACCTATTCACTCTGACCTTGAAAAGCTTTAGAATATAACAGGAAATCAGAAAGACTGTTCCATTCCCTGGCGGTACGAATCAGGAATGTTGAGCCAAACCGCTTCGAACGTATCGAAGGAAAGGAAAGGTTGAGTTCTTAATCGAATGTATGTCAAAAAATTTGAGTTCTAACTAGATTGAATTTTTGAATGTAAATTTTGTGTTAACAAAGTTGAGTTCTTTCCTGACCTGATGTCAAAAAGTTATTCCGAGTTGAAATAAAAGGGTTGAGTTTCCACCAGTCAATGTTAAAAAAAGGTTGACTTCGTAATCGAGTTCGAACAGAAAAAGGTTGAGTTCTTACCAGAATTAATGTTAATGAGGTTGAGTCGAAGCGGTTTTCTCGTAGCACCGACGCATAGTAAAGGATATTCCAACTCTGGAGTTATTATTAGCTCGAATACGTTCAACGGAGTGGGTAGTACGCATTCTATATTCTGTGAAATAAAAACATTATAACTATCAGTATTTAGAAGATCAATTTAGATACATAGGTACGCACATAGGCGCATAAAATAGCGACTTTTCTTTATAAAATATGCAGTGATATAGGCCGCGCCACACAAGTTGGCGGATGGGAAGTTCGCAACAAGCTGCGCAATAGCCAATCAACGCGCGGCTTTATGTGAGCTTCAGTCAGGATTGGATATTACAGCTTGTAGCTAAATTCACATCCGCCAATTTGTGTGGCGCGGCCTATACATCGTGAATTTTATACGGACAAGTATAACAGACTGGAAGAGACGTCTTAAACCGAATTATTTATCCAAGATTATTTATTGCAAAAATAGCGTGACCGACTTCACCCGTGTACAGACTGTACAGAATTCGCGAATATTTCGAGCGGATCGATGTAGCATTTTTCCCATTATTGTTGATTTATCAAAAATGGGTCAGCCGATTTCGATAAAATTTGAATGGGACCAATATCGAATAAAAAAAGAATTATTTAATCGGACAACTATGAAAAAAGTTATCCGTGGTTATCCATAAAAAAATACGCTTTGAATTTAAGTACCTCCTCCGGCTCGTCGGTCAAAAAACTTTACTTGATCGCTTTGTTTGCGAGAAGGATCCGGCCATTTTCTGGTCTAGTATCTAGGATCTTTATGGTTATGTCAAAGTCAAGTCAAAGTCAAAAGTATTTATTCGTAGAAATTGTGGTTACAAAGATCTTATTTTATAAATATACAGTACAACACAATTAGCCAATGTGGCATACGAAAATTGAATTGAAATGAATTCCTTTTAAAGATAGTGTATTCTAGCAAAGATTACGAAGGATAAGTACCTAGAGATCGTCTATTCTAAAACTGAACGCCCCTCCACTAAAAGAAATTATGTGAATGTGTGAGCGCAAATACTTATTTCAATCGATTACTTGTGAGCGTGTAACGATTTTAAAGTAAACACGACTCGTTAGCGCACTCAGAGGGCAACTAATCGTCCGACGGGTCTAGCGATCGGCCATTTGTATGGCGGAGCGCGGGCGCTTTCTATGGAAGGACACGTCCGCGCTGTCGCACGTCTCAGTCATTTGTGCACTGGTTGACCAACTAATCTGGCCAAACGGATAGTAAGTACCGTTTACAAAAAAAATATTATAAAATTAATTAATTACTTATGCACTAATGATTACTTTAAAATGTAAAGAAAAAATGTATCGTAGTTTATCTACCGTATCTCTTTATTTGTTTTATGCATTATTAGGTACCTAACTAAAAATAAAAATTATTACAGTTTAAAATGTAAAATGTTTTATTAATCACAACAAAAATGTAAGTAAATAAAGAAAAATTCTACTTAACACAATATTTTACGTTTCTCACTCACTCTGTTTTATGTTACTCACTCATAATATCACTATCATCTGATCCAGACTCAACATTAATAATGAATTCAAAGTCCATGTCAAAATTTTTCATATATTCTTGCTCAATTTTACACACATGCTGACATGTATTGTTCCACATATTATTATCAATCATTTCCATTCGTTCTTTAATCAGGGTCATTATTGAGGTTATGTTTTGAGCAAAATTTTTTTTTGCCACATAGTTTTTTAAAAATTCCCCATATTTTTTCTATTGGGTTTAGATCGGGATGGTAAGGAGGCAATCGGAGAATCTCAAAACCTTTTATCCTTACTAGCTCATCAATGGCAAATTTTTTGAATCTTTCCTTATTCTTTAATATTAAATCATATAGTTCTATTTTCTTCATTGATTCTGCAAAAGGTATACTATGTTTAGTCAGCCATTCTTGCATAACGTTCTTATTTGAATTTGAATTTGGGAATTTCTCAGATACAGTGTTATGATAGGAAGCATTATCCATAACGATAACAGCTTTTTCTGGAAGATTTGGTAGTAATTGTTTAGTAAGCCATGTTTTGTAATTTTCGTAGTTCATGTATCATGATAGTCACCAGTCGTTGAATTTGCCTTATATATCAAGCAAGCATTTGGAATAAATCCCTGACATCCACCAGCATGAACAATTATTACGCGCTGTCCTTTTGACAGTTTTTTTTGTATTGATGATTCACCATTGACACTCTTCCAGCACTTATTTTGTAAATGTGTCGTGTGAACATAGGTTTCATTGGTATACACTATATATCGACCTTCATCGCGATATGTCTTCAGCTGTTTTAAATATTTAAATCGCAACATTTGAACATCATCCTTTTCAATGAGTGCTTTACGGTTGTCGTCAGTTTTAGACCATTCAAAGCCAGATTTCTGCAAAATTTTACGTAAAGTTTCTTTGCAACCGTCAAAACCAGTTTTTTCCAACATAGATTCCTTTAATTTGCTTAATGTTGGCATTTCGTTGTATTCATTATGAAAACTGGCAATTGTTCTTCGTAACAAAGATATATCGAAATCGTCTAACGAAGATTTCGGACACAATCGTTTTCTTTTTGATGGAGACTTAAAAATCTTTGCCATATCACTGGATGTGCTGGTACTAGCTTGCCGCTCTTCGTTCAATATGTTCGTTATAGTATGCTCACTATAACCAACAGCTTGAGCTGTTCGCCACCGGGCATCGGTTAAGTTTATGACTCCATGTTCCGCCTCAAATTTCATCCGGTGATACACTTTAGAAATTATTTCTTTGCCCTGTGAAATAAGCACAAAATGTAGGTATCTGTCGAATTCAAGTAACTAAATCAGAATTTTAATTGACACATTAAGTACCATAGTAGTTGGTTATGGGAAACCAAGTAATTCGCGAAGCCGTTTGATTAAATGGCTGAATGTCAGTCCAACCGTTGATTGAACATCACTATTTCGTAAAAATGCTAGGCCATCAATTAAAGGGCTGATTTTACTAATTACATTTATTCAATAAAAGCATACTTGATTTTACATTTTTAAGAAGTTCAATTTCGAAACAAAAAATATATACCTGACTCCGGAGATGTTTTTTTTTTGTTGACATGCTGACCGTACTTCTTAGCGACAAATGACGTGTTCTCACTTTCGTGTCCAGCCGTAAACTGAGGAGCAAATGAAATAGGCCGTATGCGCGTGTTGTGTCTGTGTACAAGTTTGCATGTGAGGGTAAAGACGTTGGAGGGGCGTTCAGTTTTAGAATGGTTTTACTCTACTAAGATATTCCAACCTATATAATAATATATAAATATATTTTTTTCTTTTTCGATAGACTACGATGAATTAAGTATTAGGTACTTAAGAATTTACAAAGGCTATGTTTAGGGGAAATCACGCTACCAGTCTTACGGAGACACTGTTTGTTTGATTGACTTTTATTAAAGTTAACTATGTCCAATTTGTGCTTAATTTTATGAATATTTGATTATTGTCCACTGTAAATGAAATGTGACTGCCGACTTAGCTGAAAAATGGTGATTCAGATTAACGTTTTGACTTTCTTTTACTATAGGGGTTTCGAGAAAAAAATCCATATTGGCCCCATAGCAAAGAAGATTTAATAATACTACGTATAGAACGGTCACTCGTTTAAGTCTTCCTCACTTCCACCCCGCGTTTCACGGACTGATCGTGTTCTCTGCGCGCGGGCTGCACAGGCCGGTGGATTTTCTAATAAAAAATATCTAAACTGTGACAATAGGGAAGACTTGTACTGTGTATGGTTGAATATCAATGATACGTAACATGACAATAAATTTTAACGTTTTCCTAAGGAAAAATATAAGTAACTTATTTTACATTATTTGGTAACTTCCTCTTGATATTTTCTATCAAATGAAGTAGAGCGGTTACTTTTTGTTAAAATGCTTCCAAATGAAGTAATTGGTAGGTATACTTTTTAAGCACTAGATTTATATTCATATTTGCAAATTGAATACGCAACTGTACGCGGCATATCGTTACGTTGTGGTGATCGCCGACAGACATAGACGTTCCGCACACAAATGGACGTGTAGCGACCGTGCGTATGTGTGTTGTCTGTGAGTAAGTACTGTGTAGTGTGCGTAAGACAGCAGATTGTGTATGAAAAATCGCGGAGTGTCCGGGCTGTGATTAAAGTTATGTCCAATTTAAGCTTAATTTTATGACTATTTGATTATTGTTCACTGTAAATAAAATCTGATTGCCGAAAAATGGCGATTCAGATCAATATTTTGACCAACTTTTACTATATTCGGGGTATTTGAGAAAAAAATCCATATTGGCGCTATAGTAAAAGTTTTTCATAGTGCTGGTCTGAATCACCTCCTTTCGGCTTAGTACACCAGTTCTGGATAGCCCTATATTTACGTGAAAATAGTAGGCTTACCTTTAGAAGCATGAATTTCCTAAGCGGGTCGTACCACTGCATCAGAAACAGTCCAGACGGTGTCGCGCCGCACAGATACTTGTAGCCGTTGTAAGGGTTACGGGCCACGGCGCATTTTATACAACCTGGAAGAAAAACACTCATTAGTCATAGTCATTTATTCATAAAATAGTGATATTACTGCATGTCAAAATATCATAGACATTGGATTGGAATACAATAGATAATATATAATTACATTTGTAATAAATTTGAAAATTACTATGCGTAATAGTTGTTTAATTAAAGTTGTAGAACGTGAGATTGCATTTCGTGACCAAGCCGCAAGGAATACGCTGGCTTTTGAAATGGACGTTTCAGGCCCTCGGCCGTCGCGTGGCGACGTGGAAAAGGGGAGACCTTAAAGAGTTATCTTTGTGATAAGCATTTCAAAAATCTGAAGCGAACGCAGGATTTGAACCTGCCCCTTCGGATCACTAGCCCGACGCTCTAACCAACTGAGCCAGCTCGCCTCCTACGCAAGCGCCAAATTTTTGAAGTGCTTATCATTACTACCAACTTATAGCGTTGGCGGCGCCACCTGTGATACCCATATTAGACAGGTTATCACTCAACTAGAAGTTATTAGAACTTCTGAAGATTGACGAGAGATGACGCACTGCTAAATCCATGATATGATCTTTGAGATAAAATCTAGTGTGGAAAGCACTCTAAAATAAAAATCATATCAGGGGAGACCTTCATAGGATTTTTCTGGACGTTGCAATTTTTATTGGGGCTGCTACGTCGTCTGCTCGTGAATCCACCTGAACCTTCCTGATAACAGGAGGGTGCTTTGGGAGGCTGATAACTCGCCCCCGCGTCTGAGCGTCTGTCTAACGGACCCGCCGCGCCTTCAAAGTTTGTTCGCATCGGGATCCAGTGTGTATTTCTTTCCCGTATTTTCGTCGAGTTCTCGTCCACGAGTTTTATTTTAACGTCGACGGTCACCGACCTTCGTCATCCACCGCCTACCTACCATTTTTTATAAAAAAAACTAGCGGTGCCAATTAATATACTTAACTTCATTTTCTAAACGTCGGCCACCATTTTGTGATGTATTCCGCCAAATACGGATCTGCCGTTTTATTTTACTCACCTATTACAAAATTGTATTAAATGTTTAACTAGTTTTCCGTGAAGTTCGGTTATGTGCTGGCCGTCCTTTCTACCGTTTTTGTGAGAAGAACCGAGCGGCGAGGTTCCACGTATTTGTTTATTTGTTCTACATGACGCTATTTCTAATGTCTTGTTTCTCTAATGCGTAAAGATTTTTTTTTGGTAAAGTGTATACGGCTAGATTAAGATTCATTTCAACTTACTCAGTCTCGGAGGGTTCCACTATCGCCTGACATTCGTTTTGGATGATTTTAAATTTTAACCCTCGAGTCCCCACATAGTCTTTTTTTTTGCCGCCCTAAATATTTTTGCGGCCCTAAATATTTTTTGTTGCCAATCGATAGGGAATCGTCCGAGCTTCCGTTTTATACCTCTGGTGCCTGTTTTAGATTAACCCTAAATTACTTGGGTGTGGTAAGTATTTTTCCCTTTTTGAATTTTTAATGTCATAACGCTTATTTGTAATTTCGGCACCTACTTTATGGGTTGACTGAAGCCGATTTTTTTTGTTAACCCTCGGATACCCGAAACTGTTGTGGGAAATTTTCAACCCACTTTAAATTTTTTACTGATTGTATCGTGCCACAAGGGCACGGGCAAATACGACAATTCACGCAAAGTCCATTTATTTTTAATGTATGAATTTTTGTTGTTAAAATAAATGTGTACAGTGGGAAATCACTGATTTTCATTTCCCCCCACCATAACCCGTTACAATTGGAAATGGCCGTAAGAAATGGCTAGTCAAGAGGACTAGACATTTCTTTACTTTCTGTTTTGAAAGATTCTCCTAGACGGAGAATTATTTATTACTCAAAAAATACCAAAATGTAAAATAATCGGCCAAGTACGAGTCAGACTCGCGCACGGAGGGTTCCGTACTGTATGCGCGAGTCTGACTCGTACTTGGCCTATTATTCTAAAACGGCTCAGCCTATTTCGATAACATTTAAAAGAGAGTATACCCTTTTGAATAAAAGATTTTTTTTGATTTGGTTCACAATTAACGAAAATATTGATGAACATAAACAAAAAAAAATACGTACAGACGAATATTGTCTATGTTCGTCTGTACGTATTTTTTTTTCTCCGCCTTTCTGGATTTCATTTAAAAATGTCAAATGTCTAAAATGACAAATCTCAAAATGTCAAATATAAGCTAAATAATCCTCGTGTCATCTTCTGTGCGTACCTCTAGTATCCGGTACTCGGGTAGTAAGTGCGAACCTCCGCGGCAACAGTCGAGGAGGCAGCACTCGCAAGGATTTCCCGCCGCGAGCGCTGCCCAACAAAGCTAGCAGCTCGTGTCGGTATAGCGATGGGGTTTTGCCTGCAAATAATAAATCAAATAAGTAACGCTTCTCACTCATAGTATACCATTAAAATTTTCCATCTTGAGGATGCTATAAATTCGCACAAATACAACTAACAGTGGCGTATCTAGGCGTGGGCGAAGCGGCCTCGCACTTAAAAGAGTCTCGCACTTTAAGGGGCCTCGCTCTTAAACAGGCCTCGCGAAGCCTTTTTTTATTGCGAATAATTCCGCACTTGACGACTAACGCGCCTGATGGTAAAAAAAAAAAAACATTTTTTATCGTTGAACGCCGGCTGCACGCAAGAAAAATTGTCACATTTCGCCTGAGCCGAGCGTGCAAGCGAGAGCGCGGAACAAGCGATAGAGAGGCACGATCGGCCTAAGCGCTCGGCTTGTTTCACTTGTTGATACAAACAATGTTTCCTTTGACGTTATCACGTAAAATGCTAAAATAGTTTAGAACTATAATGTAATATAATATACCAACGCTATAAGTTGGTTAAAATGATAAACACTTCACAAAATTCGTCGCGAGTCAGTATAGCGGGTTAGCTCAGTGGTCCAGAGCGTCGGGCTAGTGATCCGAAGACGCAAGGTTCGAATCCTGCATCCGCGACGAATTTTTGAAATGTTTATCATAAAAAGTAACTCTTTGAGATAAACCTAGTGTGGGATGCACTATAAAATTAAAATCATTTTAATATAATACTTGTCTTGTAATAAATGGTGTCATAAATAAATTACTATGTCACGCGGTAGGCGCGCGCACGTTGGTTACGTGTAGGTATGCGGTGACTATGACATAAGCTGCGGCTACTTGTTTACTTCTACGCGGGCGGGCAGCTATAGCCGTGGCTTTGTGTATCGTCTATTGTGTCAGCTATTTTGGTGTTTTTTTTTTGTATTGAAGTACAATAGAGTTTTTCTATAACTTACACTTGTTTCACAATGGCATTGATAATTCTAAATATTTCTAGGCAACTTTTATTCAGATATAAATAGAGCGATGGTTTTTGTTGGACTCAGTTATCGTGTTTTCTATCGAAGCGAAAACATCTCGTGTTGAAGTGCAGTAACAGTGATTGTGAAGTGACTAGTGTATATCAGTGCCAGTGTGAAGTGTTAGTACGGACCAGCGGGGCAATTCTGTTAGCCGATCTCTTTACTGAAGTGATACTTTCTTGAACCTCTCTCGTTTTTCTGACAGTTCCGACAGCTCAAAACTGTCAGAAAAACGAGACAGGTTCAAGAACGTGTCACTTTAGTAACGAGATAGATTAGATAGATAGATAAATTCTTTATTGTTCACATCATAAAATACAAACAAAGAAAGAACAACTTTAAAAAAACCTAGTGGCAACAACAGGCGGCCTTATCACTAAAAGCGATTTCTTCCAGGCAACCTTAGGATGGAGAAAAGTATTTGAAGATAAAAAAACGACGGGGTGTGCTTTAAAAAGAATGAAAGGACAATGACGAAGTTATAATTGGCAAATAAACATACATACAAAAATAGTACACACGAATACTTGAAATACTATAAATAAATAGAAATACACTAATACATAGTTATACAATTTACTACATAAATAGAAATAATAACGAAGCAACAAAACAAACACTATCAACTGCGGTTTAGCAACTGTGACAAGTATAAACTTTTCGTTTTCGATCGATTGACAGAATTGCCCTCCAGTTCTGTCGTGTGTTTTGTGAAGTGATTGTATGCAATAAAGTGCAAAGTGAATAATCAGCGTTTTAATTGATAATCCAAGAACCCATTTCGTAACAACTACACCTATACCTGAGAGCGACATGAGTACGTCTTTGATAACGTGCATCCAAATAGTTCTTCGCGGACAAAGCTGGTCCATCGCCGTCTCGTGCAGTTCGTTCAAATTCAACGTGTAGATGCCTTCTTCCGCCCCTACAAAACAAATATTCAAAATTATTTTCATCCCCCCATCTCGGAAAGAGTATTTATACTACACCTGCTCGGAAAGTACCTTGATACTTTTTCAAATTTACGGTAGAAAGTACGTCATTGCATATCGAACAAATATGCGGGGAGAAAACGCATCTGAGCGGGAGAGAAAAGTGTATGAAAATCCATTTCTTACGTGGTTTTTCTTTTTTAATTTTGGGTAAGACTATGCGCTGGTAACCTAAATATCAAAAGCCAAAAAGTTTTTATAGTGAGTTTTTATCTCCAAGTTCGCAAAATGACACTGGCCACTAGCTGTGTGTTGGATGGTGTCAAACAATTTGAAAAAAGAACATGTGAAAATTGCAGACGCCATTGGCGCCATTTTCAAGTGTTACATTAAGCTTCACTAACTGCAACAATTTCAATATAAATTTCAATTAGTAAAGATTTCGTTTTTTATTTTCCTCGTAGGTGTAGTATAAAGCACTATGTATCACTCGAGAGAACGTGCGATTCCCGATCTCGGGTGTTTTAAACGACACCCTCGACGGTAATCGGTCACTTTCTCCTCTCGGTGAACAATGTACTATTTTGCTCTTTGAAATCTGAGTGCAAAAGCCGTTTTTATCAGCTAGAGGATAAAATAAAATTGAATTTGAACATCGTGCGCACTAAGTTTGTGAATTCAAAACATCATTAAACCTATTTATTTACTTCAACCTCCATGGTGCGAAATTGGTGCCATTTTCGGCGTAAAATAATCATCTTACCTATAAGTATATGCTGGTCTCTCGTGTCGGGGTGTATCCACGAGGCGGTGCAATTTATCCGGAGCGGACAACCGTTGAACACCTAAAAATAACATTGATCGTTCGAGCAAATATCTACAGAGCCACAGTCCCTAAGTGAAAGTAGTAAAAAAATGTCCGAGCGCCGTCATACATACCGACTTAGATGTTTACATTAATAATTCACAATGACCCGTTTTCTCGATCTCGACGTTGTGTCACCTAATTAGTGCTTGTAACCGAGCACTTTGGCATCGCGCGGCGTTGTAGTCGGCTCGCAATCGCCTTACGACTAACTAAAAAGCCTGCTCACTACTTTTTTGCACGATTGTGACACTGTAGATATTTGTTCAAAGGTTGTACAATTATAATAATAAACGGATCAAAATAAAAATGAACATAATAATGAAGTTATTGAACAGCCATTATGAAATCTTACAAAGCTTATCAGCTTAATACCTTAGAAAAGCACGCCCCCATGTGAACTTTGGGCGTAGGTGGCAGTCCGTTAGGCGCGGGCCCGGGGGGCGTGTGGGTGCGTCGTGCGCGCCCTCTTCTTGGGGGCACGGGGGGTGTACCAGGGGCTAAAATACAATTATTTTTATTCAAATTCAAGCGATAAACAGTTTAATGATACCTTAAACATTAAAAAATGTATTTCAGTAGGTACATTTCGAGGCAAAATTATATCGTAACTATATCGTCGACTTTAGTTTTATACTTCCGAGAAACTATACTAAAGCCAAACTCGATGTGAAATAAATGTAAACAAACAAAAAAAAATCAATTTTAGGGTTATCACTTCAAGACAGTGTTACGGATATCAGAATTTCTATAGTTTGTCATATAAATCGTCATATTTACTATATTTATAGATCAATAGCAATAACAAATTGCCAAGAAGTGAGTTTTAAAAGAAATCAGAATATTCATTAATTACTTACATTGAAAATTGCATCAACCCTAGCCATTTTTTCGTTTGAGTGCAGAAATGTCAAACAATTGGTCTCAAACAACAAACAATCTCAAAACAGTTTGTCGTGACATTCATCCAATGTTGAAGTCGGTTAATAGTTTGAGTTACAGTACCTAGTAATGTTTTAATAGTTTATGTAAGTACCTACCTACTTACATGCCAGTACGGAAGCCTTGGAGTGCGAGTTTAACTAGTTTTTATACTACAAAATCGCGTTAAATATAATCGAGATGCATATAGTCGATACGATTCGGCGCTCTTGTGTACGAGCCTTTAGAAGTTTAGATCAATCTCTCATCTTTAGATCCCTCTCTCATTATAAACTTACAATAAAGCGAGTGAAGCCACGGGCAGAAGTGTGAGCAATTGAGCATTAGAAAAAAAGTTCTCTACCCCTGCTGTCAGTAGTTGCTAGGCAACGCTTTGTTGGTAAACATTTCACATCGAATTTGGCGGAAGTATAGATAGACTCTACCACTATCTTTGTTCTCTGTTAAGTTGTTCTTTTTCATCGATAAGGTAGTTGACTGGTATAGAATTAATAAAAAGTATTAGGATTAGTGAATTCTGCAATTAATTAAGGTCCGTAAACTGAAAAAAAAAAATTGGCCAATCAAGCCCAGAGATATAAGCTTGTAAAGATTTTGGTAGGGTCACAAGAGGGGAAGCCTTGTCCCTTTCCCACAAAGTATAACATAGTATGGCGAATGTATGACACTTAGGGCAGTGACGTCATAGTCTACTATAATGCGTTCTTTGTCTAGCAAGAATTTAAATATGCTTATTACTTCTTTAATTCTAAGTTGATTTTATTTTTGTTTTCGTTCATCAGCTCTGTTTATGGTTAGCTATTACAAGAGGACATCAAAAATAGTGCGTGGAGTACCTCCGCGCGGAAGAAGTGAAACTTCGACGCAACAGTGCTTTCATTCCCCTCCATGGTAGCGTTAAACGTTCAACGCAACCTTGTTGGAAGTCGCATTACAAGTTTCACTTCAAAAAAAATTGTCAACTAGCCTATTATGTTTAATATCTCGTTGACATTATTGGATGAATATCTCGTAACATTATTATCATCAGCTTTGTCATCCCTATCCCCACCCTCGTATTCACCATCTTAACCACTGGTGAAGTTATGCCAGCGGCCTAGAGCCGCGCTCCGCTACTTTAAGGAGCTGGGGCATTATTTTTGAGTTTCGAACGCTTCGGACGTGTACGGAACTCTGAAGAATCTGTCAAGTTCCGTTACTTCCTAGCCGTTTCCGTACAAGTTCCGTATACGACCGAGCCATGCGGAAGCCAAAAATAATGCTCCTGGGCTGGCTCGGGTTGACGAAACTTTATCAAAAGAAAACTAAAAAACCTTAGCCTATTTTTTTTATCAGACAGACGTTTTCTTATTCACTCTTGGCATATCTTTCTTTGAATATCTCGTCGACCATTTTAAATACCTCGTTGACTAAAACTTTAGCGAAAACTTTTGCAAAACTCAGGGTGAGTTTTGCTATATTTTCGAGTGATAAAGCCAAGCTTTATCCCTCTGATTATTCAACAGACTTCTCTGCCGCTGACTTATCTTATTTTCTCTTCGCTTTTGGCAGCTCGTCCGTTTTTTGTCGACCACTTTGAATACATCATCGACCATGTTGAATATCTTGCCAACCGCGTTGAATATCTTACCGACCGCATTGAATATCTCGTTGATACTTATTAAAAAAAGTAAAATAACTCACCCTTATTTTCCACCTTGGCTTTATCTCTCTGACTATCGGACAGACTTCTCTGTCGTTGGCTAATTTTATTTTCTTCTTCGCTTTTAACATCTCGCCCGTTTTCGTCAACCATGTTGAATATCTCGTCGACGGACGACGTTTTTCTTTTGCTGCTTTCTAACTCGCATTGGCAGAATTGACTTAGGTCTATACCGGCGGTGATGGAGTCTACAAATATAATTATTAATTAAAAACTAAAGAGATAAATACAGGGTTATCTGGTTACCCTGTACTAAGTCACAAGGGGGTGATCAAAACCGTCAATATGAACAACTTTTACTATGGGGCCAACCTGAAATTCGAGAAAAAATCAGCTGTTCCATACAAACCTGTAATTCGGAATTGATAAAATGTATGAAACAGCTGATTTTGTTTTCTCGAATTCCGGGTTAGCCTCACAGTAAAAGTTGTTCGTAATGATGTTCTGAATCACCTCCTTTCGGCTTAGTACACCAGTTCTGGATAGCTCTGTATATTAGCGATTTTACTAGTGCAGTTGACTAGACGTTAAGTTGCAATGTTAAAAAGTGTTTAAGTAACTGAGAGATGGCCTGATATGAAGATGATAATTGGCCTGATATAATATGAAGAAATGAGACATGATATTTCTCTGTCTTACTAGAATTTTTGATAAAATACGAGTTGCTTTAGTAAGATTGAATAACCTTAACTCTGATTGGCTTGATTTTGATTTACGAGTCAACTGTTACGGTTTACGGTGATCGGTCCCTAGTTTTACCTTGTCATTTTGAGGCACTTTGTCAAGTGGTCAACCAATCAGAGATGTTGTTTTTAGCAATCTTTCCACCAATCAATTTCCTTAGATCATTATATATTTTTCTCTATCTTACTAAAGTAACTCGTATTTTTACAAAAAAGCTAGTAAGATAGCGAAATGTCGTAGCCAGACTAATTATATTATCCGCGATTTGGCGAAATTCCTGGGATAATTAAAAAAATCTAGGTACCGCATTTTCGCAAATACAATATGAAGGATAGATGTTGAACTTAACTTGAAAATTAGTTAACACATTTTTCCTAAATAATAAAATTTTATTTTTGCTGGTGTTTATCCAATAAAAAATATTTGAATCCATCTTCCAAATGAAACGGTCAAGCTAACATACCTGAGTTATGCCTATTATGCCTCTTCCTATGTTCGAACGCCTTATCCTCCTTTAAACTCATATCAATCCTTCGACAAAGATCATCATCCGACGTAGCACCGTTCTGCATTTTATCATCAGCTATTCTCAAACTGTTCGCTATTTGCAACGCTCGGAAATTCGAAACCGATATCTTTTGCTTCTTACACGATTCGCAGTATACAATACCCGTATCGATATTCTGATTGGAACAGTTTCGGTAATAGCTTAGAATATCTCCGTTTGAATTGCACGAGTCGCACGAGCATTTAGGTGCCACAGATCTTTGTAAATCGCTTAGTGTATTGTTTGAGCTTAGAGATCTTTCTGGCTTAGGACATAAACCACATTCGCAGTTTGCATTTCTTATTTGCGGTGACTCGGGAATATCGTTTTCTTGTTGATCTACGTAAAGTATATCCTCCATTTTTCGACATAAAGGATCGTCTATAGACACTCTAGATGCGCTTTGCAAGTTTGAAGCTAAATTTTGATATATATTTGCGGTTGAGTTGTTTAAATAGTTCTGCTTTAGTTGTATACATTGGGATAAGTGCTGGTCGTGAAGAGATAGTCCAGTGTTGCCTGCTGCCATTGATGCTGTCTCCGCTGTTAACGGCAGTGTTGCCCTGTTAAAAAAATACTCCTTAGTTTTCGGGTAAAATTGGGGTAATTTGCAAGCTTTTTTCGGGGTGATGCAGTGCGGTTAGGGGCAAGCTAGGGGTGCTGTTAGACACAATTTAGGGTAGTTTTTTTTTTTTTAATTTTAACGCAGGTTATATTTGTGTTAAATTTTATCGTGGTTATTGATAACAAGTGGTGCTGGTGGGATAAAAAATATAAATATTTATTCCTTAGTTTTTTTTAATTTATTCAGAGTTTATTATTATTTATTTAAGTACGTACTAGGCTAAAGCTGTCTATATATATTGGCTGCGTGCTACATGCTAGGACAATTACTTGGCCTATGACATTTTTGATTTGCTAGATGTAAAATACCACGACGGTATAATGTTTGTACTTTTTTAATTTAAATAATAATAACATTTTATGATTATGAGCATCAAAGTATAGAAAACCTTTTAGAAAGATAATGTGGGTAAATTGAATCATTTTTAAGGATTTACTCCGTTCCCAACTCTTCCTTCCGGAATTTCTATATCGGCTGGCAACAGTCGAAACCGTGCATACACGAGATATACCACTTTAATCTTTAATAACTTGAAATATCATTTATTTTTACAATTATGGCTCGAAATAAGATACCACGAAACTTGTTAGTAAAACTTACCGTTTACGATTTATGGTCCATTTAATGAAATTTCATTAAATGGGCCATAAATCGTGGTGATGCGATTTTTTTTTCTCTACAATAATGATCTAAATGCCTTTTGCCCTAAGGTGCATAGTTTCAGAGATATCGGCCAAATAATTAAGCAACGTTCCGCAGTCAGTACTTGGATGGGTGACCGCGGGTGGCATTTTCCAACTGAGCGCTACCGTGGCTCGGATGACACGTTAAATTGTAGGCCCCGGTTGTTTTAACCGTTTAGCCATGTCTGAGGCCTTCAGGCGGCCTAAAAACTCTGACACCAGGGCTAGCCACCCGGCCTATACGAACTTACTTACTTTTATCGGCCAAAAACGTTTTTTCAAGATGGCGCTTGAAGCTCCACCTGGATCTATCAGCATTTTGTGATTTTATGCACAGAAAGTGATCCTAAACCTTATCTCTATATATAAAAATGAATTGTTCTTCGTTAGTCTGATTAAAACTCGAGAACGGTTGAACGGATTTATCTTATCTTAGTCTCTTATGTATCTTAGGGAAGGTTTAAAAGGCGAGAAATGAAACGAAGTTCGCCGGGTCAACTAGTTAGAAATAAATTTGGATCGGAAATTTAGTGCAAAGTTGACCAAAAAACCGTCTATTTTCCTGTAGTAGTTTTCCTGTAGTGTTTTTAAACAAACCGCCGTGGCATTATTACATCTCCCATTTATATCTCCAATCATTATCATCGACTACTCAAACACAAAGTGTAACAACTTAGAAATCTACATTTTCCGGGACAACTCCAAAATACATTCTAACACAAAAAGCGTCTACATAATAACATATACACTGTCACCCTTATTAATAAATCTGTGATATGTTTAAAATGGCTGAATTGTTTGTCTCTTTCTATTTTATTTACAAATCGGGATATAGAAAAGGACAAAAAGGCTGAAATAACCATTCTAAGCATATCACTGCATTGACTTAACCGGTCCAAATAGAAAACTTTGAAATGTAAAATGTAGTAAAAAACGTATAATATAGCAAAATTACAATTAGCAAACTATAACCTTTTTACCAATAAAGTTTTACGCACAGCTTAGACAACGTTTAACAGAACAAACTGCACGGTTTAAAGCGTTTTTAAATCTTTTGTGGTAAGGCGGTGAGATTTTTTTATGAACGTTTTAAAAATCAAAGGCTTCTAAGTCAGCTATCGGACATGGAAGTAGCTTTTAACTAAAATAAAGATATTTAACTTGGAAGGTTTCTATTAAATTTTCCATTTGTGCACAATATTTAGATCAAAAAAAACTTTATTTGTGACACACACACAAGTCCCTATCGTAGTCGTATTGTAAATTCGAATGTGTGCTTTGGTTTGTTTGTATATCTTTCACAGAGCAACAAAGCGACGAACCAATTTGAATTTTGTATGGATATAATTTAAAAGTAGGAGTGTCATAAGATTTTTTCCAATATTGTGTCGTCATAGTCAAAGCTAATTTAAGTAAAATGATTTTGGTAAGAAATTAATTTACAAAATCACGTGGTTATTTTTCTGTTATTACATGACATGACTCAAAATAAAACCCGCATTTCAATGCTCTCTTAATTTTCCCAGATTCAGTACCAGGTTCAGTCAATGCATTTTCGACCTTATTAATAAGGGAGTAAAGTAAATGTACATGCGGGTAAACTTCTCTATGTTTTACCTGAGCATTAATTCCTCGTCAATATATTGTAAGAGGGTCCTAAAACAAGAGAGATTTTACTTACAGGTTTGTGCCACCAACGCGTCAATTACTAAACTTTATTGTTATAGAAATATGGTCTAAAATAAAATAAAATAGTTTAATCTTGAATGACTTAACAATTTACAACTTAAATATTTTTTAAATTTAATTTTTTATTCCAGGCGTTACAAATTTCATTAGGTATTTCGTCTATTTTTAAGTCCCATCTTTTATTTATATTTTTCTACATGTGACATTTTCCAACTAAGCAGACGAACATATTATCTTGACATCAAAAATGAAAAAATGGCGTTATGACGTCACCAATAAAAAAAAATAGTTTAATCTTGAATGACTTAACAATTTACAACTAAAATATTTTTTAAATTTAATTTTTTATTCCAGGCGTTACAAATTTCATTAGGTATTTCGTCTATTTAAAAGTCCCATCTTTTATTTATATTTTTCTACATGTGACATTTTCCAACTAAGCAGACGAACATATTATCTTGACATCAAAAATGAAAAAACCATACAGCAAAAAACGCCAACAAAAATACTGCCGTCTATTTCATTTCTGTACCATGAAACGAGAGACACACATTTTTACTGATCATGAGCCAAGTAGGCAGAATTTTTAACCTACTGCTAATGAAGGGTATTGTTTTTTATAGGCCGCGCCACACAAGTCGGCGGATGTGAAGTTAGCGACAACCTGCGCAATATCCAATCCTGACTGAAGCTCACATTGTTGATTGGCTATAGCGCAGCTTGCAGCTAATTTCACATCCGCCAACTTCTGTGGCGCGGCCTATGCAACGCGTATCGAAAAAGTTCATTTAAAATTAGACCATATTGCCATTAAAATAACACACTTAATGCAATAAAACCAAATCTTATGCCACACTGTCAAATCAAAACACTTTTTCGCAGTCTTACTTTCAAATTGTCTTATTCATAAACATCTTATAAGTCGTATTATAAAAAAATAGAACATTTTTTTACATTTTTCACCACAGAAATATCGATACCAAAATACACAAAATTAAATCTATTCGATTTTTAAACTCTCTCAAAACCACAGTTTCTACATCTTTTTTTAACTTTATCTAACAGCTCTATATATTTTGTTCTAATATTCAGCATAATATCACAAAAATATGCATATTTCATGTACTAACGAAGCACTGCATTTTTACCCAACTTTGCACTTCATAGACCAATTAATAACAATAAAACCTGTGACGTCTAATCAGTAAACGTTACACATGGTTATCCAGAAATGGTGTAGGGGCCGTTCAAGTAAGCAGATTTATTGCAATTATTTACCCCCCCCCCCCCCCCCCCTCACCAGCAAAAGTAAGCAAAGCTCTTACCCCCAATGCTTACGTAAACATTGGATTGGATAGATTTGACAGACCCCCCCACCCCAAGTCATCAAAAATAAGCAAAGCATAAACGCCCCCCCTATAGTGCTTACGTAATACTTGAACGGCCCTGTAGATACGAGTACTATCTCTATTGCCGCTATAACAACAAATACTAAAAACAGAAAAAAATATGTTTCAGGGCGGCTCCTATACAGCACATATATATAGCCGTTTTTCGATCGATATTAATAACGGTGACAGGTGCTTGAAATATTCACAAAATATATAGTTATATATTCACATCAAAAATAAAAAAATAAAATAAATATTTCAGGGCTCCCATACAAGAAACGTTATTTTTTTGCTCGATATTAATAACAACAACAGGAATATGCTTGAAATATGCACAGATTATTAAGTTGTATATTACCTACAAAATTAAATAATTTAATTAAAATATGTATATCAAGGAGGCTTCCATACTGTACGGAACCCTTCGTGCGCGAGTCCGGTTCGCACTGTGCCGAATATTTTTACATTTTGTCGATTCCGAGATGGATTTTTGTATGGAACAGCAGATTTTTTCGATAGTCAAAGTTGTTAATAACGATGGTCTTATTATGGCAAGCAGATAACCCTATATTCACATGTACAAAAAAAAATACATTTAACTATTATGAACATAATTTTATCCGACTTCCAAGAAGAAAATTTCTCTATTCGTCTGTATTTTTTTTAGTATGTATAGATATGTTTTATAGAGAGTGGAATAAACGAATAGTTTTTATTATCTCAACTTATTAAACATTTATGAATAATATAAAAACTTATTAAAACCATCCCATAGTCCAATATCAAGCCAATTCCAAAAAAACGCGGACCAAAACAGCATGCGGCACAGTATTATAATTATTCGTAGACAAAACGAAGCAACGAAATTGGAACACAAAAATAAAGGCTGTCTCTTTCACGCATTTTTTTAAAGTAAGAGCATTTTCTTTACACGTATTTCGTTCCATAACTGCTGAGATTGAACTATTTGAAAACTATTGAAGAATTTGGTACAAGTCTTAACAATCGCTACATAGTATAAAACAAAGTCGCTTCCGCTGTCCTAATGTCCCCATGTATGCTTATATCTTTAAAAGTACGCAACGGATTTTGATGCGGTTTTTTAAAAAAATAGAGTGATTCAAGAGGAAGGTTTATATGTATCTAAAATGAAGATCTTCATTCAATTTAAATTTCCCGCGCAATAATTATTATCTATGGTGACGCAGCACTATGTTCACGTCTGTGTGTCTAATTGTCTATACCCACTGAGAAAAATACTTCATCTTTGTAAAATAAAACTTAGCACATTAAAATAGTGATAAATAGTTCAAATTATAAAACATCAAGTGAAGCAATAGCTTTTAATGTTGTTTCTTTTTAACCCCCGACGCAAAGAGGGGTGTTATAAGTTTGACGTGTCTGTTTGTCTGTGTGTCTGTCTGCTTGTCTGTCTGTGGCATCATAGCGCCCGAACCACTGAACCGATTTCAGTTTAGTTTTTTTTGGATGAAAGGAGACTTAATCGAGAGTGTTCTTAGCTATGTTTTATAAAAATCGATTGAGCCGTTTAAGAGTTATGGTGGGTTAAAGTGGGGGTGGAAGAACCAAAATTCTACAAATGTGCCCAAAATGGTTGTCAAATGAAAGATAAGTCGTGTCAAGGGTTTTTTAAATTTTAAATTTAAGTTTTTCCAGGTGAGTAAACCTTCGGAATTTGTAAATCATTATAGTAACTTTTTTACGCAAGTCATTTGTAGTACCTACCTACTTGTGTTTTTATTTAAAATAAACTTCTCTTTCCAGAGCAACATAAACATCCTATTACATGTATTATAAACCTGTGCGAAGCCGGGGCGGGTCGCTAGTAATACATAAATTATTACCTAAGTTCAACACGCATTGTTATTTTTTAAATACTACAAGAATATAGTGATTTTTTTAAGGCAAATCTATTTTAGATAATTGTATTCATCAAAGGTCGTCGCAACCTTCGGTCTCAGAGTTTATGGAACGGACTACACGATATCATTGTATACAGGGTAATCCAGAACTGGTGTACTATTCCGAAAGGACGTTATTCAGACCATCATTAAGAACAACTTTTACTATGGGATCAACACAGAATTCAAAAAAAAAAAACACTACGTCATACGTTTTGTCGATCTCGAGTTGCAATTTTGTATGAAAGAGAGGATATTTTTTCTTGAATCCCGGGTTGGTCCCATAGTAAAAGTTGTTCATAATGATGGTGTTAATCACCTCCTTTAGGCTTACCACAGAGCAAGCAGATAACCCTGTATTTAATGGACGGGTGGATTATTCCTATGAATGCTTCGAGCAAATATCTACAGATCACAGTTCCTAAAAAAAGTAAAAACATGTCCGAGCGCTGTCATACATACCGACTTAGATATTTACATTAAATAATTCACAATGACCCGTTTTCTCGAATCTCGACGTTATGTCACCTAGTGCCTGTAAACGAGCAATTTGGCATCGCGCGACGTTGTATTCGGCTTGCAATCGCCTTACGATTAACTACAAAGCCTGCCCACTACGTGGCAGGGTTTTGGCTCGGACACTTTTTTTGCACGATTGTGACTCTATAGATAATTTGCTCGAAGTATGAAAGTCACTATTTCGCCGTTCTTCGTTTTGTCTATAGACTATAATTAAAAAACAAACCGTGAGTCTCTGTGACTATAGCTTCAGTGCAGAACACCCATTGCCAATTCTTTTTTTAATTTTGAAAAAAGAACACCACTTAAATATACCATCACCAGATAGCCCAAAAATTAACACAAATACAAAATTTCGCAACAGTTAGAAACCAAAACGTCAAAAAAATTAGAGTCCAAATTCAAAAATTTTGATTTTTGAAACGAAAATAGTCCCAATTCGTATATACCTTAGGGTCATTTTGTATATATCGTCCCCCGTGATCATCCGACACCACTTGCTATAAAATAATAAATATAATAATGTAAAACTAATAATGAAAATACATAAACAATAAACAAGTAATAAACAACGCGAGTTTTCTGATTTAATTAAAAAATATAATTTCAATATTTAACTTCATCAAAAAACTCTTTTTTTAAGCCACAAAGAAAAGCAACATGAAAAATAAAAACACACCACTAGCGCCATCTGTATTTTAAACCAGTAAGTTAATGACAAATTCTAGTTTTTGATAGAACCCTTTAAAAAATAATTCATCCAATATTCTTTGTCGATTATATTTATTCGTTTTTGTCAACACTGTTACATAACTTTGTAATGGCGTAACTTCTTATACTCATATCAAAGTTATAGTGCGAATAGGTACGTATATAATTTAAAATGTTGATTTTAACACAGAATGAACAAACTATAACCTTTACAGAGCCGAACGCTGTTCATTTTTTGCTATCTAATAGGTACATAAAAGGCAAATAACAAAATAAGCGCTGAGTAAACATTAACGTAAGGAGCGCAAGCGTAGCGAGCGCAAATTATTTTCAGAGCATTTTCCTTTTTTTTACTTTATTTTTACAGGATATTACGCTAACAGAGGTTCTGTCGCAAAGAAGGCAAAGATATTGGACAAACTGAAATACTATCTCACCCAATGAAACCTTCATTAAAAACAAACAAAAGCAATGAAAATCAACCAAAGAAAGAACGCAAACAAAAGAAACACCATATAAATGAGAATTAGGTATAAGTCGAATCAAACTATATCTGTGGACACGAAGCGAGGAGCTGCGCAGTAGCAAATTTATAGATCAGTCTGATCTACGCAACTTGACGCCACGCCTCATTTTTTTATTTCATTGTATCTAGTCCGGTTTTTGAAGTCAAAACTTCTTTAGTGGCATTGTGCCCTTTTTGGAATGAGTAAAATTTTTATACTCGCGTCAGGACACGTGACTGATCGCGAAAATTCGTAAGAAGGAGGGAGCAAGTTTTCACTTCTGCCGGCACTCCCAGAGTTCAATCCGTTGTTTTTTTAGGGTTCCGTACCCAAAGGGTAAAAACGGGACCCTATTACTAAGACTCCGATGTCCATCTGTCCGTCCGTCTGTCCATCTGTCACCAGGTTGTATCTCATGAATCGTGATAGCTAGACAGCTGAAATTTTCACAGATGATGTATTTCTGATGCCGCTATAACAACAAATACTAAAAATAAAATAAATATGTAAGGGGGGCTCCCATTCAATAAAAGTGATATTTAGGAGTTTTTTTACTCGCTATTAATAATGGCAAGAATGGGGCTAAGGGGGCTCCAACACGGTACAGAACCCTTAGTGCGCGAGTCCGACTCGCACTTGGCCGATTTTTTTATATCGTTCGCGCTCGGAAGTGCTAGTCAAGTATGGATGACTTTGACGGTACCAAGGATAAGTTCGATTCGACGTATATCAGCGCCATCTACACCCGTTACCCGCGAACTACCAAAACGTATGTACACAGTTGTACTCACTTCTCGCTAGATGGCATGGTGTCGGTGGAGAGCTCGCCGGAGAGAGGGTTGTGTTTGGGGCAAGACATTAAAGACGCCACCGACCAGTCCTCACTCGATTGTCGGTGGAACGCTAGAAAATATAACACAATAATTTTATTTTTTGCCATATCATTAACGACGACGATGTAAAGAAGGATGCAGAAATTTGACCTGTCAAAACATTTTTATTTTATTTTTTTACTATCATGGAACAAAACATCTTTTCTAATAATGATATGTGCTTCATAAATACAGTGTTTTTTGCTGTTTTCATATCACTACTTCAAATTAAAATTAGACCACCAGAAAAATTAAAATGATTTTTTATTGTTTTTACCATCTAAACCCCCTACCAATGCTTGTGTGGCTAAATATTTTAATACTTTATTAAAACGAACTTGCACATATCAGAACAGTTTAAGAAGTGTTTACTCTGACGAACATAAGATTTTTAGAAATGAACTTGGGAGAAAATTAGTGAATTCGTATATAACAGATATTCGTATGTATGAGCTGCCGACATCCTTCTTTGGGATATATATAGTTACTATACTGTACTTTACAGTACCAGCCTTTTTTTGTAGTCCACTGCAGGACGTAGGCCTACCAACGAAGGGTGCTTGGACCATAACCACCACACTGGCCCAGTGCGGGTTGGTGGATTCACATACGCCATCGAATTTCTTCTACAGACATATGCAGGTTGCCTCACGATGTTTTCCTTCACCGAAAAGCCAGTGGTGTGAAATTCCGTAGATAAATTCCAAGGAATTCATTGGTGCGGGACCAGGATTTGAACCCACGACCTCACGATTGTAAGGCGGGTGTCATTACCAGAAGACCACCACGGCTTAGCTATATAGTTACTATTTAATTGTACATTTAATTTTTTTTTTAAATTCCCGGTATCTCCGTGACTCCTGATTTTCGCCCCGAGGTCAATGACCCACGGCAACTCAACATCATCCAAATCCACTATAGATCGATTATGAACAACAAGAGACTTTAATAAAGCACATTTCCCTTTGACTATGGTCATTGCTCCCGGTTTCGCCGTGACTTCTCTGCGCAAGGGTCAATGACCCACGGCAACTCGTCCGAATCCAGATCCACTATAGATCAATTAAGAATTGTAATAAATTCTAAGCAATAGTAATAGAGCACATTTCCCACTGACCGAGGTCATTGTTCCCGGTGTGCCCGTGACAGCTGATCTCCGACCCGAGGTCAATGACCCGCGACAACTCGCCCGCGTCCAGTTCCATTATATTATAAAGTCGATTATTGTTTATTGTTTATTTGTTATATAAAAAAGTACGGCTAATTACGCCAATTACACTTAATTACACTTAGTTACACTTAATTACACTTAAACACTCATACAATTTAAAAATAAAATTAAATCCGTAAGTCAATATAAATACTACAATTAAAATTTACAAGTCTTATATACAATATTGCTCGACAAAAGTCAGCAACAGTCCGCGAATAACAGGCAATTTGTCACAAAAAATGTCGCATTCGGTATAGATTTTAAGAAAATTATAGATTAAGTATAGATGAAGAATTAAAGATTATGAACTATAAGAGATGGTAACAGAGCACATTTCCCACTGACCATGGTCATTGTTCCCGGTATCGCCGTGACAGCTGATCTCTGCACCGAGGTCGATGACCCGCGGCAACTCAATCGACTATGAGCTGTAAGAGATGGTAACACTGCACATTTCCCACTGACCGTGGTCATTGTTCCCGGAATCGCCGTGACAGCTGATCTCTGCACCGAGGTCGATGACCCGCGGTAACTCAATCGACTATGAGCTGTAAGAGATGGTAACACTGCACATTTCCCACTGACCGTGGTCATTGTTCCCGGTATCGCCGTGACAGCTGATCTCTGCACCGAGGTCGATGACCCGCGGCAACTCAATCGACTATGAGCTGTAAGAGATGGTAACACTGCACATTTCCCACTGACAGTGGTCATTGTTCCCGGAATCGCCGTGACAGCTGATCTCTGCACCGAGGTCGATGACCCGCGGCAACTCAATCGACTATGAGCTGTAAGAGATGGTAACACTGCACATTTCCCACTGACCGTGGTCATTGTTCCCGGTATCGCCGTGACAGCTGATCTCTGCACCGAGGTCGATGAACCGCGGCAACTCAATCGACTATGAGCTGTAAGAGATGGTAACACTGCACATTTCCCACTGACCGTGGTCATTGTTCCCGGTATCGCCGTGACAGCTGATCTCTGCACCGAGGTCGATGAACCGCGGCAACTCAATCGACTATGAACTGTAAGAGATGGTAATAGAGCACATTTTCCACTGACCGTGGTCATTGTTCCCGGTATCGCCGTGACAGCTTATCTCTGCGCCGAGGTCAATGACCCTGGGCAGCTCGTCCGCGTCGAGATCCACTATGGGCGAGTCGTCGTAAGTGCACGACCTGCGCGCCACGCTGGATCCGGTTAGCCTGCAATATTGCACAAAATTACACAATGTGACATATGTCGATGTGACAGATTAGCATCATTGATTGGCGAAACTTCAGAAGAATTACAAGTAATAGAAGTATTGCTAAATTTTACTCAAATAAAAACTACGTTACAGCTGTCTTCTTCATTTCTGGTTATACAGCATATGCGAGAGAGAGTGGAACAAAAAAAAGCGCAATGTCTGTCGCATACGTCAAAAACACCAGTCGGAATGTCAAAATGGTTAAAATTTGGTTAGATTAGGTCATTTGTATTTTTCGGAAATTTGAACCCTCTAGTTCCAGTAAGAAGGTTCAAATGTCTGATCATTTTACCTTCCTACTTTTTACCTTTTTGAATTTGGACACCCGAGATAGCTCAATGCTAGTTTAAGAAACCCTTCGAAATTACGTAAGTTCGGGTGTATGTGCATCTTTATCTAACACCTTTTAAATTTCATATTTAAAATGGGACAGAGTGATCGATGTTTATCTCTTGCTATTTAAGTACTTTGTTCTTATTCTATGGGCGAAACAGAACGAGACGGTGGCGAAATTGTGAAACGCCTTCACAGAAGCCAAAAACAGGAATTGAATTGAGGTTTTCTCTAATTTCGATTGTTGCCATCTGTTTGTCTTAGTTCACATAGTGCGCTACATTAGCAAAATATACGGACTTTCAGGAGTGTACAACCCGGTCACAATATCTGTGCACCTGACTTCGTGACGTCATATCGAATTATCGGGACGTATATACATTACCGGACGTCTAGTATACCGTCCGGACGTAAATTATTATCGGGACGTGTATCGGCAACGAAGATGCTAACCGTACTGTCGCACCGGGGAGTGCGCGGAGAGGTGACAGGGGAAGCGGGAGAGGCGCCGCATTCCAGCGAGGTGCACAGATATTCTAACCAGGTTGTATATACACAAGATTTTGAGCAATTGGTTCGATTCAATAGCGAAAAAAATTGCTGCCTCAAGCACAAAGTTCTTTGACTCTCTGGGAAGTGAAAATGAAAATGAAATTTATTAGCGCTCACAAACATCAGTATATCATTACTGTTTAACAAAGATTTGCATATCCTAGGTTATGTTGCAGGTTGAGAAGCATTGCTATCCAAGCTAGAAACTAACCTGTGTTTTGGTATAGCAATACCCTCCGCCGGACAAATGATCTAGTCATATTTTAATACAAAGTGTATGGAACTGGTAATTTTTTTCGCGATTTGCTCAGTTGAGACAGTTGAAATGTTAAAATAGACGTATACCTGAGGTTCATAGCATTGTTGTCGAGTTCATTCCGCGGCGGTACGCGCCGTCTCGCCGTTAGTTTGGACGCTATTCGCTGAGGCACATTCGATAACGCCTGCAAAATAACAAAAACAGTATTAAATTAAACATTTTGGAAATCCTTAACCTGTAGATACAAGCTGCACTGTTAACACTAGCTCCTCATCTAAAACCCACACAGGGTTATTCCTATTCAATAAGCATCCTTTTAGGGGCTTATTCTGTACATCAAAACTAACAACTTTTGTTATACGACTTTTGTCAAAGCCTATAGCTATATATGCTATATAAGCTTATATAGTCATATCGCGATTTAAAATAAATAAATATCAGGGGACATCTTACACACGGTCTCTGACCCCAAACTAAGCAAAGCTTGTGATATGGCTGCCAGAGACTGATATACTACATATACATATTTTAAATACATACTTATATAGATAGTACCTAAATAACACCCAGACACAGAGCAAACACCTATGTTCATCACACAAATGTTTGCCCTGGGTGGGGATCGAACCCACGCCTCATTGGCCCAGAAGTCAGGGTCACTAACCACTGAGCCACCGAGGCAGTCTTAAGTAAGATTTAGTCTTAAAGCGATCTAGTCATATCCGATGCCTAGTCAAATAAAGATGTAGTTGTAAAGCTCCAAACCCCTTAAAATTGAACTAGTTCCGACCCCTAGTTATCATACTCACAGCTTCTTCATCAGGCTCCAAGTTGTTGTGTGTGGGAGGATTAGAGTATTTGTGCAGGAGATCGATCGCAAGCCGTTTGCTCATGTCTTGCAGGAAGAATGCGTGCTGAAACCAATATAAAAACATGTTTTAATTCACTTTTTATAATTATAAACAAGTATTATATTAGTTTTTTTTAAAAACAGAACAAGCTTTTTCAGAACAAGTACTCGCCAAGAAGAATCAAACGAGCCAAACCTCGATAAGGTTGCGTCGTTTCATTACAGAGCTCCTATGACCACCTTCCAGCTCCATCATCAGACCCTGGTTACCATTGAAAGACAAACTACTCGCCAAGACCATTCAAATGAACCCAAACTCGATGAGGTTGTGGTTGTGTCGTTTCATTGCTAAGTTCCTTTGGCCACCTTCCAGCTCCATCATCAGGTCAGCACCATGTCATAATATTGCATTGCCACGCGATTTACACATGTATACAAAATTTCAGCTCAATCGGTAACCGGGAAGTGGATCAAATTTAACTTGCAAGATTTGATTACAAACAGACAGACAACGGGACAGGTGAAACGAAATAAAAGCTTGTAATAATCCTCCTAATCGTTTCTAATATAGACAACTTTTTCTGGTTTATATTCAAATATAAGTTTAAGATATTAATATTAATGAAATCAAAACGATTCAAACGCTCTTCACGTCAAAAAGTAGCGACACGACTTTAAAGAAAATAACATTTTTGGTAGAAAAATTAAATTAGGCATATTTAGAATTACCGATAAAACCGAAATTGCATGGAATTGAGTTTAGCCACGTAGGTAAATCATGTGATTTAAGCGAAACGTACACTTCTTGTGATTCTGGTATCCTGGTACTTTGAGAGTGATTTTTAAACAGTTTTCACGACAAAAGGAAGTTGTTTTTAAAATAAATTTAAAAATTAAATTACTTTGAGGTATGCAGGGTTATCTGCTTACTGTACAAGCCTTTTTAATAGGTCACTGCAGGACGTAGGCCTACCCACGATGGGTGATTAGGCCATATCCACCACGCTGGCCTTAGAATTAGAACTAGAGTAATACAATACTAGCTAAATTTTGCTCAAATAAAAACTATGTTACAGCTGTCTTATTCATATCTGGTTTTACAGCATACGCGAGAGTGAGTGGAACAAGAAAAACGCATTGTCTGTCGGCATACGTCAAAATCACAAGTTGGAATGTCAAAATGGTTAATAGCAGTTCCACTTTGTCTTTTGCGATATGATCGGAAATTTGAACCCTCTAGTTTCAGTGAGAAGGTTCAAATCTCTGATCATTTTACCTTCCTACTTTTTACCTTTTAGAATTTGGACACCCGAGATAGCTCAATGCTACTTTCTGAAACCCATCGAAATTACGTAAGATTATGTATTTGCATCTTTTTCTAACACCTTTTAAATTTAATATTTAAAGTGGGACGAAGTGGTGTATATCTATTGCTACTTTAGTACGGTTTCTATTACTTAAGTTCTGATTATATGACGCTGGCCCAGCGCGGGTTGATATTTGACCAGACACATCAAACATTCGTAATTATACAGGGTTATTTCTAATCAATTAGCATCCTTTTAGGGGCTTATTCTGTACATCAAAACTAACAACTTTTGTTCTGCGACTTTTGTCAAAACTCAAAAAACATAATCAGCTGTTCCATACATTTGTCGCGGGTGAACAATATTTTTCTATGGAACAACAACTTTTTTTTGAGAATTAATAAAAGTAGTATAACAAAAGTTGTTAGTTTTAATATAAAGAATAAGCCCCTAAAAGGATGCTAATTGATTAGAAATAACCCTGTATACTACATAGTAGAAAGTTAGACACTAACTAACCTGTAGCAGTTTATCAGCAGTGGGCCGTTTCTTAGGGTTCTTCGTGAGAGCTAGCTTGAGAAAGTTGTGGAAGAGCTGAGACCACCGCTCGCGCTCGCGTAGCACAGGAGGTTTGAACCCGGACTTAGACATGAGGAATAACACTCGCATCGGGTGTAATTCGAACATAGGCGGCTGTAGCTCGGCTAGCTCTGAAATGAGAAAAAAAAACATTGGAAACATTGTTTCTCCTTCATTCCAGAAATAAAACACAGGCTTATTAGTCAAACACTACACTGTGATAACAAAGTGTCAAACAATGTTTTGAAGTGAAACTTCTAATGCGACTTCCAACAAGGTTGAGTTAAACGTTTAACGCTACCATGGAGGGGGTATGAAAGCACTGTTGCGTCGAAGTTTTACTTCTTCCGCGCGGAGGGACTCCACTTCACTTTTTTTTTGAAGTGAAACTTCTAATGCGACTTCCAACAAGGTTGAGTTAAACGTTTAACGCTACCATGGAGGGGGTATGAAAGCACTGTTGCGTCGAAGTTTTACTTCTTCCGCGCGGAGGGACTCCACTTCACTTTTTTTTTGAAGTGAAACTTCTAATGCGACTTCCAACAAGGTTGAGTTAAACGTTTAACGCTACCATGGAGGGGGTATGAAAGCACTGTTGCGTCGAAGTTTTACTTCTTCCGCGCGGAGGGACTCCACTTCACTTTTTTTTTGAAGTGAAACTTCTAATGCGACTTCCAACAAGGTTGAGTTAAACGTTTAACGCTACCATGGAGGGGGTATGAAAGCACTGTTGCGTCGAAGTTTTACTTCTTCCGCGCGGAGGGACTCCACTTCACTTTTTTTTTGAAGTGAAACTTCTAATGCGACTTCCAACAAGGTTGAGTTAAACGTTTAACGCTACCATGGAGGGGGTATGAAAGCACTGTTGCGTCGAAGTTTTACTTCTTCCGCGCGGAGGGACTCCACTTCACTTTTTTTTTGAAGTGAAACTTCTAATGCGACTTCCAACAAGGTTGAGTTAAACGTTTAACGCTACCGTGGAGGGGGGTATGAAAGCACTGTTGCGTCGAAGTTGTACTTCCGCGCGGAGGGACTCCAAGCACCATTATTTCTAAATTTTTTTTCGATATTTTTACATTTTAACCGTCAATTTTTTTAAAATTTCATATTATGAGGCAGTTTTTTGACGACTATAGACATCGTTGCGCCCGAAAATGCTGAACAAGTATAGGTGACTTTCGCGCTCGAAAGGTTAATGTTAATCCCTTGATAATTTATAATGATGAATACAATGACATCCCAGAGTGTTGTAGCGTTCAAACACATTGTAAAATGTAAGTAGAAATGAGACACTGAGCGATTCCTTAAAAAAATACTTTTTAGGGTTCCGTACCCAAAGGGAAAAACGGGACCCTATTACTAAGACTTCGATGTCCGTCTGTCCGTCTGTCACCGGCCTGTATCTCATGAACCATGATAGCTAAGCAGCTGAAATTTTCACAGATGATGTATTTCGGTTGCCGCTATAACAACAAATACTAAAAACAAAATAAAATAAATATTGAAGGGGGGCTCCCATACAACAAACCTGAATTTTTAGACGTTTTTCGCTCTATATTAATAATAGTACCAGGTACTTAGATGCTTGAAATTTTCAAAGAATATTTAGTTTTATATTCTCTTCAATAATAAATAATAAAATTAAGATAAAGTAAATATTTAAGGGGGGCTCCCATACAGTACGGAAACCGTGCGCGAGTCCGACTCGTACTTGGCCGATTATTATTATTTCATATGTTTTTATTACGTACCAATAGCGGTGATCCCACATGCCCAGATGTCGCATAGCTGGTTGTAACCGCCTTTCCTTTCCACTGCAGCGACCTACAAAAAACATTTGAGATGCAAATATTTTATTAAGAATTCCAAAGCAGGATCATCATCATTAGGCTTTAATTGATATATTTGAAATATGTAAATTTGTCAAAAAGCACCCTGACTATTTTAACAAAGTGTCTGATAAAACGCACAAAATTAGATCGCAATATAGACATAAACTCGTGGAACCAAAGTCTAACTTAACAATGCACAGTTCTAGCCCAAACTCTATGGCTATAAAAATATTTAATAAATTGCCATATAATTTAAAAGATCCCGAAAGAGAAAACTGCAAAACAAAAACAATAAAGGAACTAAAAAGTATCCTATTATCGAAATGCTATTTTACATTAGACGAATTTTTAACGATAATCTAGAAAACATAATAATAATAATAAATCGTTCCAATACAAATAATAAAATTGTCATACCCTTATAGAGTCATATGTATAACTATACAAAACATGTTAACTAAGAACTGCATGTAAATTTCATATGTTGCAACTTAGGACTTTCCACCGACTAGCTGGACTGACGATATATATAATGAAGATCGCAGAAACGCGCTGGAAACAGGCCGCATCCAACCGGCCTCATCGGAAATCCATAGACGAGGCCTATGTCCAGCAGTGGAAATCCTACGGCTGGTGGATGGATTAAAGTTACCTCAGGCGCCATCCAGTAAGGCGTTCCGATGAAAGACTTGCGTTTGTTGATGGTGGCGGTCATTTGACCAGACGCGCCGAAGTTATAGGCCGAGTCAAACTCCTCGGCGGATGTGAAGTTAGCTACGAGCTGCGCAAAACCCAATCCTGACTGAAGCTCACATAACAGCTGCGCAAGGCTAGGGTTATTCGCAGGTTGCAGCTAACTTCACAACTGCCAAGAAGTTGATACGGTCTATAGGTACTAGGCTGTCAGAGATGGAAGGAGGTTACCTCAGGCGCCATCCAGTAAGGCGTGCCGATGAAAGACTTCCGTTTGTTAATTGTGGCGGTGGTTTGAGCAGAAACACCGAAGTAAGGTTTACGTCTCTACATTCTTATAGTATAGGACGAATCACATTCCTTGGCAGATGTAAAGTTAGCTAATCCTGACTGAAGCTCACATAACAGCTGCGCCAGGATAGGGTTATTCGCAGCTTGCAGCTAACTTCACAAGCGCCAAGAAGTTGATACGGTCTATAGGTACTAGGCTGTCAGAGATGGAAGGAGGTTACCTCAGGCGCCATCCAGTAAGGCGTGCCGATGAAAGACTTTGCGTTTACTCGTATTGATGGGTAGCGATATTTGAGCAGACAAACCGAAGTTGGTTCCACGTCTCTACATTCTTATAGTATAGGCCAAATCACACTCTTTGACATCTGTGAATTTGGCTACGAGCTGCGCAAAACCCAATCCTGACTGAAGCTCACATAACACCTGCGTGAGGATAGGGTTATTCACATCTTGCAGCTAACTTCACAACTGCCAAAAAAAATTAATACGGTCTATAGGTACTAGGCTGTCAGAGATGTAAGGAGGTTACCTCAGGCGCCATCCAGTAAGGCGTGCCGATGAAAGACTTCCGTTTGTTAATTGTGGCGGTGATTTGAGCAGACACACCGAAATCAGCGAGCTTCACATCTCCGCATTCCGTTAGCAAGATGTTCGCTCCTTTTATATCTCTGAAACAAACAAATATAGGTGTGTAATCAGATTGACCTAGTGATCACACTTAAACTGAAAAATAGATCTTATATAGATACTACCTAAATAGCACCCACACACAGAGCAAACACCTATGTTCATCACATAAAAATGATTGCCCTGGGTGGGGATCGAACCCACGCCTCTTTGATCCACAAGTCAGGTTCACTAACTACTGAGCCACAGAGGCAGTCAAAATGATGCGGAAGCTTCGTGCTACGATTGTTGTAATCTTTGACACCACTGCAGATAAATCATATACTATATCACCACTTCAAAAACCAAAAATCGGAGCAGATTAGTAGGTATTCAATCCAACTGAATCCACCGAATTAACTTTGGATGGACCCCCGAAATAACAGAACAAATGCTTTGTCCAAAGTCTTGATGATTTTTAATCCCAACTGTTACAGCTTCTGCTATTTTTTCAGCCTTTGACCCATTCTTCAACAAGCCTAGTGTATTCGGGGAACAAGCACACACCAAACAGCACACACCAAGTGTTTCAGTCCATCCTAAATCTTTGATGTAGAAAAGGAATGAGTGCGGGCTTATAGCCCGGGAGGTAAGCGTAAAAAAATGCAACTACACCCGTACACTAATTTTCAGCTTTTAGAAGTAGTTGCAAGACACTCATTTATTTGAAGTGTAATTCTAATGCGACTTCCAACAAGGTTGCGTTAAACGTTTAACGCTACCATGGAGTGGGTATGAAAGCACTGCACTTGCATTTTTTTTTAAATTCAAACGGGTATGCCCACTAAACGCTAAGCATCCCAGCTGACTGAATCCGGGGTATTGCTGTACACCACCATGACAACGTAATACCAAAAATTCAGCTTTTACAAAGTAGTTGCTATTTTCTGCGCTTATCTCCCGGGCTATAGGGCCAATCCCTGATGAAGGGCCACACCTACACTGAACTGATTTCGCCAGCCGCGGACTAAGATTTATAAATATGATCTATGATGACCACTTACCGATGCATTTTGCCCATGCTATGGAGGTACGAGAGGCCGGTCAGCGTTTCCCGGCACATGTAGGCTATTTGGATTTCTGTCAGCGGACCCGTCACATGGTAGATGTCCTGAAATTGAAACATTCAACTTTAAACATCGTTAATACAAATTGTAGGTAAAAATTTCATCATTGTAACGACTAGCTTGGTTACTTTTCGATACCAGCTAGCTTAACATACAGGAAGCCCGCAGGAGGTTATAAAATCATTTATACCACACACACTCGGAAAGTATCTTATTACGCTTTCATAAACGGGTTACAAAGTTCGCAATTTCTCCCTTAAAAATGTGGGGAGGGAAAAATTATATAGAATTTCAATAGGAATGTTATATGAAAATCCATTACTGCCCGGCTAGCTTTCTTTTGTTTTTTAGCAGTTTGTTTTTAACAGCGAACTTAAAAAAAATACAAACGTCAAACCTCAAAAAAGTTTTTTATGAAATAATTAGAAAAAGAGGCGGGAAACATACAAACCTCAAATCTCAAAAAAGGTTTTATATCAAATAATTAGAGAAAAGAGGCGGATTATTTTTAAAAAACTTAGTAGTACTAGGACTTTATCACACAACAAAAGGTTTACCTGCAAGCTGTCACCCCCGCAGTACTCCATAGAAATCCAGAGCTTATCCCTTCGAACAAGTAAGAACAAGTTACCTGCAAGCTGCCTCCACCGCAGTACTCCATAGAAATCCAGAGCTTATCTCTTCGCAGATAAGATCCATAATACGCGACGATGTTCGGATGCCTGCAGTCTTTCATCATCAGGATCTCTTGCTGGATGATGGCGAAGTCATCACCCGGCTCCAGTTTTATCACCTTGATGGCAGCAAGCTCATTGTTGCCGTTGAGCCTTTTCGCCTGGAAATAGAGATGATTTTTAATTAGCAGCGAAGCATATTAGAGTTTAATCGTACCCTCGATAAATTTATCGGACCAGAACGACCACGCTGTCCCAGTTGCGGTTTGAGGAATTGGGTGAGTTCGTATAGGCATAGAAGTCCGGTGTCCCTGTCCGGTAGCCCTGGTGTCCGATTAAGCCGCCTAAAGGCCTCTGACATAAAACAACCGGAACCCACAATTTAACGTCTCATCCAAGCCACGGTAGAGCTCGGTTGTAAATACCAGCCGCGGTCACCGCGGTCCGAACGTATGCAAGTTACCTCACGACGTTTTTCTTCACCGAAAAGCCAGTAGTGTGAAAATCTGTACACACATTCTAAAGAACTCATTGGTACAGGACTGGGATTCGAACCCACGACCTAACGATTAAAATAAGCCTAGCGTTTTCCCCAGGGTTGAATGATTCAAATCATTTTGATTTAAATCAGTTTAATTAAATTTAGTGATTTAAATCATCTTGATTATTTTTCATAAAACTTCACTGATTATTTAAAACTTAATAGAGATATAAATTAAAACACTATTTAAAATATATAGGTCTGTATATATATTACAGTAATAAAATATTGATTGTCTATATCAAACAAAAATAAAATAAAGAACTCTACATTTTTCAAACACTAATTATACATTATATCAATAATCATGTACCTATAAGTACTTAATAGACCTTTTTTTTTTAACCTATACTGTCCCACTCCTGGGCAAAGGTCTCCCCCATTTCCTTCCAGGGAGTCGCGATCCATCGCAACTTCCTGCCAACCCCTCTCGAATGAGTAATAGACCTTAGGAATTTAAAAATGACTCAATGAAATATTTATTATGATTTTTGGTGCCTGTTCGTTTCCCAACTTATTCCGAAGTTTTGATTGAACTAGACCAAATGTGGAAAATATCCTTTAGGAGGAGGAAGCCACAGCTGCGAAAAGCTGGAAAAAATAGGCTTTAGATAACCATGCTCATCTAGGAAATCACAACTGTGATTTCCGCCATTACAATGGATTTACTCTCTCTCTCTTCCTGGCTATGTATCCCACATGGTGATGGGGTCAGCTTTCCTCACTTTTCTCCTCCACTTCGCTCGATCTTCGACATCGTCTTCGGAAACACTGCACTCTCTCATGTCCCTCAGCACTACATCCCTCCATCTTGTCTGTTTGTTTGGTCTTCTCTTAACGTGGCCATACCATCTCAGCCTACTCTCCTGCATCTTGTCGGCAATGTCGCGTACGCCCAGACTGCCTCGCACGTACTCGTTGCGGATTTTGTCGAGTCTGGTGACGCCATTTACAATGGATTTACACTTTTTATTATTTCTTCCGTAATCATGACTTTTTTGAATGGCAGATCCATCTGACTTTGAATTTTATTATTAAGGCAGTACGCCTGTTCCTGGATACTCATTCTGTGCATAATTCAAAGTTTTTGTCTCCTCTTCAAGCTTGTTCAAAGATGATGTCAGATAATAAACCGAAACTACTGTTTACAGTAGAAAATACGATATTAAAAAAAATCAAAGACATCATGTTTTTTTTTTTTCAAATAAATGAAATAAATCTGGCAGCATTTAAAAAACATGATTTTTATCAACCCTGGTTTTCCCACAAGGCCAGAGGCTCTATTTTTTGACTTATGCAGCATTTACGTTTAAGTATAGGTCAAAAATAGATTCAAATAGATACACGATTCCGAGTAAGAGTAGGATCGAGCACGGAATAGCGAAGTATGCGACTACTTTCTATCGGTTTAAACATTGAGCTCCAGTATAGCCCGAATCAAACATTTTGTCGGCTGTGATGTTAGCTACAATCTGCACCAGGGGCGTAGCTACCGCCGCATCTGCCGTATCAATTATTCGGGGCCCCCGACGTGCGTAAGCAAAAATTAACAAAAATTGCTATAAATCATTTTACAGCTATAAATAATTTAATAAATCAGTTTGCCGAAAAAAAGGCAAGGAGAGTGTATAAGTATCTAATTTGAATTGTTGGTAAAAATTGTTGTGGAAAAACTGACAGATTGATAATTGTGATGCAAAAAAATTTCTTTTAATTTTATGCAAACGGTTTTTTCCTATGTAAGAAATCTTTATCCTTCGTAAGGGCCAAATATTTTTTATAAGGGGCCCCGCCAAGGCACGCTACGCCACTGATCTGCACGAATACGGCACTTTTTGTATCGTATCGAAAAGAACGAGAAACAAAGAACAGTCTAACATGGCTAGAAAGTTCTACCAACATGCAAATCTTATCGATTTTTTTCAACAAATCCATTTCTCTTTTACGAAAGAAACTAATTATACTTTGTAACACGATAATGTAGTAAATTACATGAAACGACTAATTCTTGGGCATAGTATTTAGGGTTCCGTTCCCAGATGATAAAAACGGGACCCTGTTACTAATACTCTGTTGTCCGTCTGTCTGTCTGTCACCAGGCTGTATCTCCTGAACCATAAACAAATCATCTATTCCCGATACTTTGTTGACTGAATCATAGAGAAATTATTGTTTACTATAATTAATCTATGACTAAATGTATTTCTGTTACTGCTATAATAAAAAATACTAAAAACATAATACATATTTAAGGTATTAATCTCATACAACAAACGTGATATTTTTTGGCGTTTCTTGCTCGATATTAACAACGACAACAGGTATACACTTGTAACATTCACAGAATATATAATTGAATATTCAATTTACAAATAAATTAATAATCCCTTCGTGCGCGAGTCCGAGACGCACTTGGCCGATTTTTGCGATCAACTAAACAGGGGTCAACGTATTGCTTATCACGGTTACATTTTAAACTTTATTTTTGGGGACATAAAGTTCACAATATATAGGTACCTAGGGCGAATTGCATTTAACGTATAATTACAGGTTATGGTATTATGAACTTTATTTCTCAAGCGTTTAAGGTTAACTTTTACGTAGTATCCCAGTCATCTTTGTCTAATGTTGAAACATCCTATAAATTTATTTTATAACATTTATTTTTATAGTTTTAAAGTACAAAATCCCTGGTCAAGGTATAATTAGGACCAGGATATCAAGAATCACGTTTTAGATTTGGGAGTTTGAACCTTATCAGAAGATCATAAAGGTGAGAATAGAGTATCAAATGATAAGTGATGTGTTAGGTGATTCACTAACCACAATAAGTGATGTAAACATTAGTGTACACTTGTCTTGTAGACAGTAAATATAATACTTTAATCAAGTACTGGCTGACCTGGCTCAGCTTCGTACCACCTAAGAATAAATCGTACGAGAATTAATATTCTTTATAGGTATTATTTCGTGAATTTTCTGATGTTATATCTCATGCAGTTTTAAGTGTAGGTTTGTTTAACTTTGTGCAAAGTATAATATATATATTACTAGCGACCCGCCCCGGCTTCGCACAGGCAGGTGTATTATACATATAAACCTTCCTCTTGAATCATTCTATCTATTAAAAAAACCGCATCAAAATCCGTTGCGTAGTTTTAAAGATATTAGCATACATAGGGATTAGGGATATAGGGACAGAGAAAGCGACTTTGTTTTATACTATGTAGTGATACTTTGCCATAACGCTGTCTCGTTCTGACACATCTAAAGAAATATAATATATCGTGGTGCGCACCCTAGCCCGGCTGGACACGATAGGCATATGTTCGAGGCAGATAGGACAGTAAGAGAGGCCTTTACCCAGCATTGGGATAAAGAAGGTTATTGATGATAACTTTTTTACATCGCCGGATCAGTCATAATTTATAGCCCGGGAGGTCTGTGCTTTAAAGTAGCACCACTTTAAAGCCTGACTGACAAACCTTTTACATATTTTGTATAATTGACTGTCGTCAAACCTTTTTTAAATTATTTTTGTACCCGTGTACACCAATTTTTTTTATTAATTCAAACAGGTATCCAAACGCTGAGGAACCCAGCTGACTTACTCCGGGGGTACAGTTGTTCATCACCATGATAGCGTAATACCAATAATTATTATTTTTCGCAATTAATGGCAAAACCGCTTTCCATCGTGTACAAAATTCGAATATTTGGCTCGAATTGTTTACATTATTGTTGATTTATCAAAAACGGCTAAGCCGTTTTGTGTAAAATTTAGATGAGACCATCTTGGAAGTATATCCTTTCGAACGAAAAAATAATTTTTCGATTTGGTTCACGATTGGCGAAATTATCGATGTTCATCGTGTACAAAATTCGGATAATTCGCTGGAATTGCTTACATTATTGTTGTTTTTTTTTTTTCAAAAACGCCTTAGCCAATTTCTGTAAAATTTAAATGGGACCACTTCGGGAGTGTACCCTTTCGAACTAAAAAAGCGTTTTTCGATTCGGTTCACAATTGGCGAATTATCGATGAACATACACAAAAAAAATACATACACACGAACATAGAACCTCCTCCTTTTTGGAAGTCGGTTAAAAACTCAGCTTTTAGAAAGTACTTACGTTTCTTTGCACTTACCTCTTGGGCTATTATTGCGAGCGCAGACTTAATTCAATAAGTGCGTGCATTGCCGTCTGTCTGTCTGTCTGCGAATTTGGATCAATATTACAATGCGTTTGTCTCTATAAGGGGTGTTCACTTGGCAAACGATTACTGCATTATTGCCAGACGAACCAAACCGAAGGAGGTACTCAATTCGACGCGTATATATTTTTTTAAGTGTAACCTCGCATAGCTTTTTTCGTAGTAGTCCGATTTCAATAATTCTTTTTTTATTGGAAAGAGTATACTTTGAAATTGGTCCCATTAAATTTTTATTGAAATCAGCTGAACCATTTTTGATAAATCAACAATAATGTCATTCTGTGTCATTCTACACTATACTCGCAGTAGTTTATGTAAGTTGAAAAATCAATTCATTTTTTTTTCTTTTAGTTTGTTAAAAAAAATTAAATTTTTTCAAAACAATTGTTAAAACCTATGGTAAATAGTAAGCACTTAATTATGGCATTACCCTGTAGGGAGGTTGCTGTACGCTGAAACACAGGCACTAGCCTAGTTCGACAACAGTACATTTTTGTACATTTTGTTATGCTAGATCATAATTAAAATTGTATGTAGGTATAATTTGTAAACTATAGAGAAATAAAGATTTATTTATTTATTTAATGTGAAAAAATGTAACATCGATCCGTGCGAAATATTCGCGAATTCTGTACACGGGTGAAGTCGGTCATGCTATGTTTTGCGAAAAATAATTATAACAAAACATACATACGGTTTTGTTTATGTTAAGATTGTTATAAACCATAGGAATGTATACTAGTTGTTCTCTTAACAGTAGATCTCGTGACACATATCTTAACTAAATCTTCATAAATCTATAACTCGACTCGCACTTGACCGATTTGGTTTATACTCGCAAATATTGAAATCGGCTGATAATAGCGCGACAGTAAATTTCCTCCCTATTTTGAGAGAAATACCACCCCTATCAAAAATAACAAACGACAAAAACAACCTAGACCGCTTATCTACTCAACATCAGGCAGTATATGGTCAAACGCAAACCTATTAAGAATTAAAAAAAATAATAATAAACAGGGTCATTGGCATTAAACGCAAAACCTTTTAAGGGCGGGTCTAATACATCTGGACAAACCACTTTTGTACTACGACTTGAAAATTCGCAAATAAAAAATTCGCTTCTCCATACATTTTGCCGCGCGTTGACGAACTTTTTGTATGAAAAAGCTGATTTTTCTTCGCGACTTTCCAAAAGTCCTAGATCAAAAGTTGTTTGTCTAGATGTACTAGACCCGCCCTTAAAAGGTTCGTTGGTTTCGTTGAAAAAAGCGACGCATAGAGGAAATCCAACATCCGGACCACGGTAATGATCATTACCGTGTCCGGACAGACGAAAGCAAAATCGTCCAGTTGAAGCAGAGACCTTCGCTCCGCTTCGGCCAACAATCAAACTAAACGAATCGAGCTTCGATAAGGCACCAAATAACATCATCAACACTTACTAAAAGTAAGTTCGTATAGGCCGGGTGGCTAGCCCTGGTGTCAGAGTTTTTAGGCCGCCTCAAGGCCTCTGACTTAGCTAAACGGTTAAAACAACCGGGACCTACAATTTAACGTGTCATCCGAGCCACGGTAGCGCTCAGTTGGAAAATGCCACCCGCCGTCACCCATCCAAATACTGACCGTGCGGAACGTTGCTTAATTTCGGTGATCGCTGACAAACACCTAATCAAACTACGCTACGAGCGCTACTTACTAGGTTACTTACTGGAAGCGCGACACATTTGGCGGCGACAGGACAGTTAGGGGTCCGTGACCCGACCACTCGGTACACTAATTAAATTTGCTGCCCGAACGCAGGCCGATCCACTCGTGTATAACCCGACCACTTTATCTATACACCCGGCCAAGTTATATCACCGACTTTAGACATCGAATTATCTCGAAAAAATGCTACGGTGGCGACATCGGATGGCTGTATGGATAGGTTGGATGTTTTGTAAGAACCTAGTAGGTACCTAGTCATCAGTTACGCGTTTGGTAGCACGGTACAGACTGTTACGTATTCTGTGATTCTAGGTAGAGCATTTTGTAGAGGTAAGTTGTGTCCATGGATTACCCGTCTATAGATTTCCGATGAGATGATATTATACTATTCGATTAGCTAAAAATAAACGCTTAAGTATGAGTCGGATTCGCGCACGAAGGGTTATTTTATTTTAATTTAATTATTTATTGTTGAATTGAATGTACAATGAAATATTCTGTGAATATTTCAAGCTTCTACCCGTTACCATTATTAATATCGAGCGAAAAACTGCTAAAAATTCCGGTTTGTTAAAATGTAAATTTTATTCTATTTATAGCGGCAACAGAAATACATCGTCTGTGAAAATTTCAGCGTTATAGCTATAACGGTTCATGAGATACAGCCTGGTGACAGATAAACAACAGCGGAGCTTAGTAATAGGGTCCCATTTTTACCCTTTGGGTACGGAACCCTAAAAAAGTGTGGGTAAAAGTTATCGTACTACAAAGATCTCTTTATAGTACGATAACTTTTACCCACATTTTCGTAAGTATCCCACAGGAACAATATTTTATCCACTCTCCACTGAATTTTTAGCCGTTTTTCGCTCGATATTAATAACGGTGACAGGTACTCGTGTATGCTTGAAATATACACAGCATATTTAGTTAAATATACACCTCAAAAATAAATAATAATTAAAATAAATTAAGGTGGGCTTCCCTTCGTACGCGAGTCTGACTCGTACTTGGCCGACTTTTGATGAGTACTTACTCATCTATATATATAAAATGCTTTGTCCTGAATGACTTACTGACGGATCAACGCAGAGCCCAAACCGCTGGTCGGAGGAACCTCAAATTTGGAGGGTGGGTTCTTTGTATGACGTAGGCATCCGATAAGAAAGGATTTTTCGAAATTCTAACCCTAAGAGGGTAAAAAATGGGGTCAAAGTTTCTATGGAACATCGTGATTCCATGGTTCAATAGACTTGAAAATTGGCATAAACATTCTGTAATTGAATTGACGGAAGACGTGTTTCGTAGTTTATTGAAATTCATCCCTTATTGGGGTTAAAAGGAGTAGAAAGTTAATTTGGGGGTGATTTGCTTCCAAGGTGACATCAATACTCCTTGGCAACTTAGTAATAACTTTGATTTAAATTACTTTTTATTTTGACACATGTTTGAAAACTCAATCCGATTGTATCAATGACTTGAGAAAATAGAGAAGGCGGCCATAGGTTATTTATATAAGTTATTTGACATTTTGCTGCCTACACTTTAGTTATAATATGTTCCCATATTTCTTTGGTAATACATACTGCGTACTGCGAAAATAATTGGGTTAATAGTGACTGCGAGCGCAAATTTACCTAAGAAAGTGCGGGAATCACATTGTCATTAAGCATGAGTGCATAGCAATATTTATAACCGACTTGAAAAAAGAAGGTTCTCAATTCAGCGGTATGTTTTTTTTTGTATGTAAGTAACGCGATTATTCGGTCAATTAAGTATGAACCGATTTTGTTGATTATTTTTTTGTTTGCTAGATCATAGGTACTTCAGAGTTAGTCTCATTTGGTATTATAAAATAAACAAATATATTAAATAATGATAAATCGAAATAAGTTTAGCAGTTTTGTAAAAATCAAGAATAAACTAATTACATACCTAAATGATATTGTGGTTTGTGGTTCCATTCAGTTCATTATTTATTTTTGAAAGATCATCATTATAAAAAAATGGTACACATATTATCGATTTGAGCAAATTATTTGAATTTTGTACCTACTTTTTGTTTGTTAGTATGTAATGGCGGCCATATTGAGTCCTATGTGTCATATTTTGTAGTTATTTCAAGTCTATAAACTTATATGTTGCCATAGAGTTTTGGTTGCTATAGAGATATTTGAGTTGTTGATTTTGTATGTCAAAATGGAGTAGATAGTTTTGTATTTTCTTTGTAAAATAAAAATGTGTGCTCATTATTAAAAAGACTCATTATTCGAGATATCCATAAAACTCAAGACTTATTATTCGTAAATAAGTGCGTAAATCGTGGGAAAAATCAAAGAGTCATGGTCATGTAGAATCGCTTAAGCGAGAAAACTATGATTCCTGGCGTATTCACGCGAAAGCTGTCTTAACAAACCAACACTTGTGGTATCACAGCTTGATCGGATCGTTGATGTATCTACCAATAACAACAAGGCCAGATATTACGTTTGCCGTAAGGCATCTAAGCCAATTTAATACTTGCTACGGAAACAATAATTGGCAAGACGCGAAACGGGTCATCCGTTATTTAAAGGAACCAAGAAGGTTGGACTAAAATATAAAAAAGTGGCATGAAGTAGTATGGCATGGCAGGCGCTTATTGGGCAGCTTGCACCATGGATAGACGATCATACACGGGATATATTTTCAAAAATGGTGGTGGATGGATAAGTTAGGAAGCCAAGAAACAAAGAGTAGTAGCCTTATAGGCAGAGTGCACAGAGAAGATGGAAGCAGATCTCCTTACCACGGCACTACCGCAACCAAGGCTTAAGAGGGCTATTGTGTACGAGTATTTCAAAATTGGGTTTACGCACGGAGTGTTTTGAGGACTAAACTGGGAGTCACTCAGACCTGAAGAGACCCTGAGGTCATCATATTTGAGCTGTTGATTTTTTGTGTCACAATGGAGTAAAATAAAAATGTGTGCTCAGTATCAAAAAGACTCATTATTATCATTTCTATGATTAAAATATAAAGCCTTCACCTGCAACCCAACAACCCAAATTAATAGATAGTTGGTATAAAATAGAAACTTCTAATTTTCTTTGCTCCTAATGGCATATTCGAGGCAACCAGGCGTCACATCATAGTATCCATTTGCAAAAACGAGATCTTTTTTCAAGAATTACTGTAATATACTAGCGGACCCACTGCAGCGCCATCTGCCGGGCTTATTTGTGAATCTAAACTTTCCAGGGCGCACCCATATACAAAAAAAATTAATTCAAATCGGTCCAGCCGTTTAGGAGGAGTTCAGTGATATACACACGTACAGCAGAATTGTAATTTTATGTTTAAAGATAATCTGTTGATCAGGTGCTGGAGACAATGCTAATCGCCACCGTGTAGAGTTTTTACACAGTCTCGCTCTAATTCCTCTCAATCCTACTAATATTATAAACGTGTGAGTATGTATGGATATTTGTTACTCTTTCACGCACAAACGAATGAACTAATTTGGATGAAATTCGGTACGAAGATAGTTTAGATTTTGGATTAACACATAGACTACTTTTTATTTCGGGCTAACGCGGGTAACACCGCGGGGCGCAGCTAGTTATTGATATAATATATGTCTGAGAGAATACATAGCCACATTACTTCGGTATTCTTTCCAATTCCTCCCTAGTCTTGAGATCGGACTCTACAGTGGGTAACCTATGTTTGCGGAAAACCTTCAGTGATAAGGTGTACATACACGATGCGATGAACTGATCAAATTTTCGCTTCATTCCAACTGGGAGCTCATTCAGTTAATGAAAAGGTAGGAATTGGTGGTTCACGATTTGAACCACTACCTGAATATTGAATAACTCTTGTAATTTCAATTTTACGCGAGAAATGGTCAGAACTAAAGTTGCTTATAATTTGATTTCCTACATTTTTTTGTAACATTTTCTATGATTGATATTTTTCAAATAAAACGAAAAAGGTATCTAGATGTGCAATTTTTTTTCTTCTATAACTATAACGCCCCATCGTAGGCGGCAAGCAGGGTTATGGGGAGAAAAATACGGCAACAGTCACTGAAACAAGATAGGTATTTTTCATGTAAACCACATTAGTCTTGAGAGCGGACTCTACAGTGGGTAACCTATGTCTGCGGAAAACCTTCAGTGATAGGATATTCCACAACTCGCAACGAGCGGAAGACACGAGCGACAGACCGACCGGCAGTTGTAGCAACAATAGTAATGCAATATGTACTCGTACTTAGCTGTGTGAACAGCAGAAATACTAGTCACTTTTATCATTTTAGGACGCGCATTGGTGGACGTTTTTTACGAGGGGGAAATCTTCTGAAGATGCCCTAACTGCATTGGGGTGCAGTAGGGTTATGTGGGCTTGTACCCACTAAAACCCCCTCGGTGATGGCCAGCCTTTGTGCCTTCTTGGGAGCTCCGGGATCTCCAAAAGGAACGCACCGGTGCTCCCAGCACTGTGTGCCTACTCGCCTGGCAAGAGCCAGGCTTGTGCGGTCCTCTAAGACAGCGTTGCCACTCACGCTGTCGTCCTCCTCGGGCCCGCTTGGGTGGGTGGCCGGAGCTTCAACTCTGTCCACCCACGAGCCCACGGGTCCCCTTTTAGTAGGCTCTTACTACAGGCAGGGGATACCGATGCCGTATTCTCGTGCCCCGGCATCAGGGCAAGCATTGGTGGACCTAAGCACGGTAATGATAATTACCGTGACATAGGCCTACCTTTCGATTTCTAATAAACTAAAAAGTTCTTGACTCCAATCGAAAACTTTTTAGTCCTTCTCCATCGTACTATGTACTGCATCCATCAACAATAGATGATCTCATAAAAACAGTAAGAAGAGTTGGATGCAACTATGCAAGCCATGTCCAACTATGCAAGGTTTTATTGGAAATCTGTGGGGATCATCGATGCAGTAATTTTCATTATTGTTGATTTTGAGGGTTCCGTATCCAAAGGGTAAAAAGGGGACCCTATTACTAAGACTCCGATGTCCGTCTGTCTGTCTCCCTCCAGGCTGTTAAACCGTTATGAACACAGCTAGACAGCTGAAATTTTCACAGAAGATGCGTTTCTGTTGCCGCTATAGCAACAAATACTAAAAACAGATTAAAATAAATATTTAAGGGGGGGCTCCCATACAACAAACGTGATTTTTAGGAGTTTTTTGCTCTCTATTAATAACGGCACGAGGATTGGGGCTAAGGGGGCACCAACACGCTACGGTACCTTCCTTGAGCGAGGCCGACTCGCACTTGGTCGATTTTTAAAAAATGACTAATATTGAAATGGGACCACTTCTGCAATATGATCTACAAAACAAAACAAGAATCATCAAAAACGGTTCACAATTGGAGGAGTAATAGCGTAACATACATACAAAAAAAACATAGTCGAATTTAGAACCTCCTTTTTTGGAGAAATCAATTTTGTCGTGATCTTTTGGAGAGGCCTAAGATCCACAGTGGACATCCTACCCCTGATAATATAATTAAGGTCGAGAATAATCCAAAACTTTTGCACTTTAGTAAAATGGCGGAAGGAAAACGCCATTTTAATACCTAAGTCGTCAGAGAGTTTCGTCACTCCATTGTATTGTATGTATGGGGTGTTGTAATCGCTCGATAACATTAATTACGTAGCTTATCAACTACGCACCAAGATATTACGCTAAAATATTCTCTGAAGCAAAAAAATGTGAAAAATATTGTGATGGTCATTTTATGAAAACGCTCAGGTCAATTTTTTTAAAATCCTACTAATATTATAAACGCGAAAGTTTGTAAGGATGGATGGATGTTTGTTACAAGCAAAAACTACTGAACGGATTGAGATGAAACTTTGCAATAATATAGCTTATTTATCAGAATAACACATAAGTTTTAAATTATAATGATATTGCGTAAATTTTCCATAATATAACGATAAGTGTTAAGTAAGTAGGAAAAATTCTGCTATCTGCGAGCTATTCTAGAGTGCGCTTCAAGAAATGTCAAAAAAATAATCGGCCAAGTACGAGTCGGACTCGCGCACGGAGGGTTCCGTACTGTATGGGAGTCCCCCATTAAATATTTATTTTAATTTTACTATTGAAGTGAATATAAAACTAAATATTTTGTGAAAATTTCATGCATCTACCGGTTACCATTATTAATATAGAGCGAAAAACGTCTAAAAATGCAGGTTTGTTGTATGGGAGCCCCCCTCAATATTTATTTTATTTTATTTTTAGTATTTGTTGTTATAGCGTTAACAGAAATACATCATCTGTGAAAATTTCAGCTGCCTAGCTATCATGGTTCATGAGATACAGCCCGGTGACAGAGACAGACAGACAGACAGATAGACAGACGGACAGACGGACATCGAAGTCTTAGTAATAGGGTCCCGTTTTTCCCTTTGGGTACGGAACCCTAAAAACAACTGTAGAATCGAACACCCTCAAATCGTTTTTTTTATTTATTTTCCACCTCCTTTATAGGGTGTTATGATAAGGTAGGGCCGAAGAAAATATTTACTCCTAGGTAGGGCCTCGGGTTTGAAAGACGGAAAGTGACATAGTCTTCATTTTATCCCGGATAAATAAAGGGTTCCCATGGGATAGCAAAAAATTAAAATATCATGCGGGCGAAGCCGCGGGTAACAACTAGTTATAATATAAAGCTCACCACGAGCTGCCCCGGTGAACTTGATCCCACCATCTGTCAACTTTCAATGACAACTTTTATATGACACTTTTACATTGTATTGCTATGGCCACATCTGCGCCCTACGGCGAAGTTTTCGTCACTGGGGGCTCATTCATCTAATTCAAACGGTAGTAATTGGTTGTTCACGATTTGAACTATATTATAAGTTTTCTTACCGTTTAAACTTTCATAATTATTTCAAGATCAAAATTAGCCAAATCGTTACAGCCGTTCTCGAGTTATAACGAGACTAACAACCACAATTCACTTATATACATATACTAGCGACCCGCCCCGGCTTCGCACGGGTTTATTATACACTAGACGACCCGCCCCGGCTTCGCACAGGTGTATTATACATATAAACCTTCCTCTTGAATCACTCTATCCATTAAAAAAAACCGCATACAAAAACCGTTGCGTAGTTTTAAAGGTTTAAGCATACAGACAAACAAACAGACAAAAATAGCGACTTTATTTTATACTAGCAGCGCCCCGCGGTTTTACCCGCGTTGTGCCCGTTCCCGTGGGAATTTCGGGAATTTTTATACATATAAACCTTCCTCTTGAATCACTTTATCCATTAAAAAAAAACCGCATCAAAATCCGTTGCGTAGTTTTAAAGATTTAAGCATACAGACAAACAAACAAACAAACAAACGAAAATAGCGACTTTATTTTATACTATGTAAGGACTATGTAAGGATATAACCCTTTCCCTTGAATCACTCTATCTATTAAAAAAACCGCATCAGTATAGTTTTAAAGATATAAGCATACATGGGGACAGCGGGAAGCGACTTTGTTTTATACTATGTAGTGATAGTGATATAGATAGATAACTTCGAGAATCGTCAGCGTACTCGTATGCTATGAGAAACCGAGTTAGAGAAATTGAGTGATTCTCTATAAAAATAGTTCTGTTATCAAGGATTTTACATTAAAGATCATAGTTTCATAGTAAATTTACTGAAAAAAACAAATACATGTCAAGTTACGTTAAACCGGCTAAGCAAATAAGGCCCTGGTAAAAATAGTTTACGTGATCTCCATTCGAAATGTTTACAACACATCTACCATTCGATATAGTAATAATAAATGTGTCCTACCCATTGCTACTTTAACTTACTAATAATTTGGCTGGGCTAAAAATCCTTTCACCAGTCTTATCTCTCTCGTAGAAATTAGGTATTACCGATCGTTATCATACAATCATGATAAAGTACGCAAAATTCAACACAATCGTCTCGATCTGATTATAATCAGATAAGTGTAGACTGGGACAAGGATCCCATTAAACGGCGTATTTACTTTATTAGTGGTAGCGATGCTCGTCTTACAGACGTGCGTCATGTATTCAAATCCCGGTCCCGTACCAATTACGTACGTTTTTTTATGCAGAATAGGGCTAAATTTGGCCACCAACTCGCCTGATGGAAAGCGAAGTTGTAGCCAAAGATGGATTATGTAGACCTAGAAAATACCTATTCACTCTTGACTTGAAGATATCCAAATTAGGCAGGGCATGCCATCCCTGGCGGTCCGCATTATGAACGGATTTTTACACCACTACTGGTTTAATTTTCGGTGAAGAAAAGCATTGTCAGGTAACCTGGAATAAATTCGCTGGTATGTGAATGCACCAACCCACACATGTAGCTACCGAACCGGTCTCTTTTATAGACCACTGCTGAACATAGGCCCACCGAAGAAGGGAGATTGGATATCTACCAAGCTGGACCAGTGCGGATAGGTGAACGTCACAAACGTATCCACGGAAGGATTTGAACGCGTTTGGGACATATCCACCATCTTGGCCAGGTGCAGGTTGACAAATTACATTACTTAACACAGGTTTTCACACGATGTTTTCATTCACCAAAAAGCCAGTGATGTGAGAGAAAACCCGTGAATACATTTAAAGAACTAATTCGTACAGGACAGGGGCCTTATTGTGTAGTATTATTATATATTCTTTGTTATTGTGTAAGCGCTCTGACGTTCGACTTCGCCTTTCTCCTGTTCGCGCCAGTTACTCACGCCACGAGAGCGAGCGGTATGAAAAGCGAACCCGAACGCCAGAGCGCTTACACAATAGGGCCCCTGGTTTTGAAATATTTTTGGGTCACCTCAAGACGCTTGGATTGGGCTTATCCTAACAACACATATCCTACTAATATTATAAACGCGAAAGTTTGTAAGATGGATGGATAGATGTTTGTTACTCTTTCACGCAAAAACTACTAGCGGATTGAGATGAAACTTTGCAATAATATAGCTTATATATCAGAATAACACATAGGCTATAAATTATAATGATATTGCGTAAATTTTCCATAATATTACGATAAGTGTTAAGTAGGAAAAAATCTGCTATCTGCGAGCTATTCTAGAGTGCGCTAGGCCTCTTGGGCCTCGGGTTTGAAAGTATGAAACTGAACTGTGACAGTCTTCTTTTTGTCCCGGATAAATAAAGGGTTCCCATGGGATAGCACAAAAATCAAATTATCATGCGGGCGAAGCCGTGGGTAAAAACTAGTGAATAGATAAAAACGTAAACATGACCTTGGTTCACAGATAAGTGTTATCAGTAGCTACCTGAAGTTCCGCGGCGCACTTTCTTCATTATCTTGTAATATGCAGTCGGACATGTTACCGACTATAATAATGATGATTTCGGCTGTACAGGGAAATCGGCTGTGGATACTTCGAATGGAATTTTACAAGGAAGGCCTTTTGGAGGAGTGGCCTTACTATGGAAAAAATCTTCGTTTCAATGTGTTTCTGTGATTGAGTGCAATAACTCACGAGTGTGTGCAATTAAAATAACTTCAAATGGTAAAAATATTTTAGTCTTTAGTGTCTACATGCCTGTAAATGCGGAAAAGAATTTGACTGAATTTACAGACTGCTTAGGGATTGTAAGTGCAATTATAGAAAATAGTAATACAGAATGTGCATTTATAATGGGAGATTTTAACGCACACCCGAATGTATTATTTTGTAAAGAAATGTTAAATTTTTGTTCCGAACAAGAATGGTTGTGTGCTGACTTTATCAAATTAGGATTAAACTCAAACACGCACACATATATTGGAATAAAATTTTACTTGGTATTATATAATTATTATTATGTAGCACAAATTCCACCTGTAATAGCTATGGACTAAGTTTTTGTCTGAAATAAAGATTTATTATTATTATTAATAAGTATTTTACCAGGCCCAATTATTAAGGTACCATCGTAATTATAATAGCTAATTAGCATATTTCAGTTTCTTTTTCACTTTAGGCATTCGATAGAGAGAACACTTTTTACGTTGCTATTAAATTTACGTAAGCTCCTTCAAAATTGGGCCCAATATCTTTTAGGTAACTAGTTTGCCATCCCGGCGTCGCCCGGCTACGTATGAATTATGGCTATAAAACTTCCTGAAAATTGATATCCTAAAAGATATAAATTATGAAAAACCTAATGCAATTTGTTAAGTAGTTTGTATGCTCTTTGCAAGCGGATAGACAGCCAGACATACAAAAATGGCAACATTGCTTTAATTTTTTTTCTATTCCGTATAGGTTTGCGTTTGACTACATACTGCCTGATGCAGATATGCGGTCTAGGGTGTAGCACGCTTACCTAGAAAATACCTATTTACTCGGGATTTGAAGACACCCACGTTGTACTTTAGCAGGAAGACAGACCCAGGCAAAGCGTTCCACATTCTGGCTGTTCGTATATGTAATGACTAATGATAGTAATGATATGCATACATGTTATCGAGTATGAAATATATTTCACTATCTTATAGGTAAGGTGACTAATGCAATGAAATACTAGGCCGCACCCCGCTCAAAAATTTAAACCCCTGACAGAACAACGGTCCACCAACACGCATTGGGCCCACGTGCTGGATATGGGCCAGTCGCCCTTTTTGGGTAGGACTATTTTCAACATTCTTCTTCTTCTTCGTGTCGATGGTTCTAAGGTGATAGATCTAGATGGTGATGATCTATCTAGATAAGCTTCGCCCAGTGGTTAGCGACTGCTACTCCAGGAGGGTTGGCTTCCACTAGGTCGCTCAGTGTGCAAGTATTTGGGCACTGAGGACAGGACAATAGGTGTTGCATTGTCTGCACAGCTCCACAGTCGCACTCCGCTGAGTTTTCAACATTGAACTATTAAAAGGTCTTAAAGGTTTATTTATGACTGTCATAAACGGTCATAAAGGTCTAAAGTCGGAAAAGAACAGGCTTAAGTCAGGATTGGGTTATCTGCAGCTTGTAGCTAACATCACAGCCGTCAAGATGTGTGATTCGGCATATACCTATTAATTTGGTTTTTGTTCAAGGAAGACGAGCAGCTTTCGCCTACATCGCACTTCCAGCTTCGAGCAAATATCTATAGTCACAATCGTGCAAAAAAAAGTGTCCGAGCCAAAACTCTGCCCAAACTACGTAGTGGGCAGGCTTTTCAGTTAGTTGTAAGGCGATTGCAAGCCGACTACAACGCCGCGCGATGCTAAAGTGCTCGGTTACAAGCAATTATTAGATGACATACGTCGAAATTCGAGAAAACGGGTCATTCTGAATTATTTGATGTAAATATCTAAGTCGGTATGTATGACGGCGTTCGGTCATTTTTAGGGTTCCGTACCCAAAGGGAAAAACGGGACCCTATTACTAAGACTTCGATGTCCGTCTGTCTGTCACCGGGCTGTATCTCATGAACCATTATAGCTAGGCAGCTGAAATTTTCACAGATGATTTCGGTTGCCGCTATAACAACAAATACTAAAAACAAAATAAAATAAATATTTAAGGGGGGCTCCCTTTCAACAAACCTGAATTTTTAGACGTTTTTCGCTCTATATTAATAATGGTACCAGGTAGATGCTTGAAATTTTCACAGAATATTTAGTTTTATATTCCCTTCAATGATAAATAATAAAATAAATATTTAAGGGGGGCTCCCATACAGTACGGAACCCTCCGTGCGCGAGTTCGACGCGTACTTGGCCGATTATTTACTACTTTCACACTTAGAGACTGTGGCTCTGTAGATATTTGCTCGAAGACTTCCAGTTTATAAAATCTTTCACTGCGAATCTGAGCACTCGTGAACATCAGTCGACTTTCACCGAGCGGCCTTGTCTGGGCATCGAACCGGCACCTCGCACCGATAACCTCTCTCGGTCGAGGCTGTAGACATTGTTGGCCTTATATAGCATGTCCCTGTCGTCTTAAGGTCGGCACTGACCGACAAAACGACGCGTTAACGCAGCGTGCTATATAGTCACAATCGTGTAAAAATAGTGTCCGAGCCAAACCCTGCCCAAGCTATGTAGTGGGCAGGCTTTTTGTAAGGTGATTGCAAGCTGATTACAACGCCGCGCGATGCCAAAGTGCTCGGTTACAAGCACTAAGTAGGTGACATAACATCGAGATTGGAGAAAAGGGGTAATTTGAATTATTTAACGTAAATTTAGAAGTCTGTATGTATGACGGCGCTCGGAATTTTTTTTACTACTTTCACTGTGGACTGTAGGGACTGTGGCTCTGCAAATATTTGCTGGAAGGATAGCATGCAAGAAGTACTTCACCCTCCTTTTCTACGAACACAAAAATGCCAGAAGGATTATCTCCCCCCCAGACCCCAAATCTCTCTTTCCCAGTCCCCTCCTTGTGTTTCTATGCGTCGATAATTATTTTTCTCTACAATCTTCCATCGTATTCAGAATTCGAATAGCTTGCACGCATCGATGTGAATATTCATTTACAATATTATTGATTTATCAAAAACAGCTCAGCCGACTTCGATAAAATCAAATAGTTTTTTTTTTTATATCGGTTCATAATTGGCAAAAATATCGATGAGTAGAGATATAATACGCCCGATTACAGAGGCGCCAGCGTAAATTTAATAGCAACGTAAAAAGCGTTCTCTCTATCGAATGCCTAAAGTGAAAAAGAATCAGGTCTATGCTATTTAACTAATATAATTAAGCTGGCGCCTCTGTAATCGGGCTTAATATGTACATTAAAAAAAAACATACAGACGAACATAGAGCTTTCTCCTTTTTGGAAGTTGATAAAAAACAGAGAAAACACCAAAACTTTCGCGCTTAAAAAGTAGTCAGTCTTCGAATGGGTGACCGCGGGTGGTATGCACAAATGAGCGCTACCGTGGATCGGAGGACACGTTAAATTATTTAGCCCTATTTTAATCGTTTTGCCTTGTGAAAGGCTTTCAAACGGCTTCAAAACTCTAGCTACCTAGCCTATGCAAACTTTTTAGCCCTGTCTTTGTACTTTTATCCCCGTAACTGACTTTTACAGCTAGCATAGAGTACTTTCATTTCGGAGAGTGTGCATCAGGGCTACACGACCTTATCCTACCATCCCCTTTTTACTACAGGACGAGTAGAAAGACGCCTCACTACCACCCCTACACTGTCGATTTTCCTTCGATACGTACGAAGCGGTTTGACTCAACATATCTCATTCGTACCGCCAGGGAATGGAACAGTCTTCCTGCTTTCCTGTTTCCTAAGAGATATGATCTAAAGCTTTTAAAAATCAGAGTAAATAGGAATCTTCTAGGTCTGCGTGCTTCATCTTCGACCACAGCGTCGCTTACCATCATGCGAGTTGTTGGTCAAGCGCGGACTTAATCGCGATAAAAAAATGTTTCTTTACGATCACCGAAGCAACGTTCGGCTCTGCCAGTCTTCAGATGGGTGAACGCGGGTGGCATACATTACAATTGAGCGCTGTTGTGGCTCGTATATTATGGGTATCGGTTGTCTAAACCGTTTAGCTACTCAGCCTATAATTTATAGGTCGAATCACACAACTTGGCGGTTGTAATGTTAGCTACAACCTGCGGATAATGGATAACCCAATCCTGACTGAAGTTCGCATAAAGCTGCGCGTTGATAGGGTTTCGCGAAGCTTATAGGTAACTTCACATCCGCCGACTTGTATGATTCGGCATATACTACCTATTTTCAGTTTTCACAATACAATCGCGTGTTATGTTAAACTAAAATAAAAAAACAAACAGTACACAATGAACATGTGCGCCGCAGACGGTGGTATTATTATAATTAGTGACGTCACACGTATTTTTAGTGATTTGGTTCTTGTGAAAGTGGTTCTCTGATGTTTTTTTACTATAATAAATAGATAGTCGTTCTGCTAAGAGTAAGCTAGCTGAGCCAGTAATTATGAACTCTTATGACTGCCTCGGTGGTTCAGTGGTTAGTGACCCTAACTTCTGGGTCAAAGAGGCGTGGGTTCGATCCCCACCCAGGGCAAGTATTTATGTGATGAACATAGGTGTTTGCTGTGTTTGGGTGTTGTTTATTTACTATCTATATAAGTATGTATTTAAAAATATGTATGTAAGTCTCTGGCAGCCATATCACAAGCTTTGCTTAGTTAGGGGTCAGGCCGTGTGTAAGATGTACCCTAATATTTATTTATTATTTATGGGACCGACATTTGAACCTACGACCTTAAGTTATAACATATACATAATACAGGAATATTTAAAAGACAGTTAAAAAGTACATGATTGCGTCAAAATAACCATAATACTCGTAGTAACGAACAAGTAAATTACCTCTATATAAAAATATCAATAAAACAACTTTTACTTTGGGACCAAACCGAAATTTGGGAAAAAAAATAATCGGCCAAGTACGAGCCGGACTCGCGCACGAAGGGTTCCGTATTGTATGGGACCCTTAAATATTTATTTTATTTCAATTTAATTATTTACTACTGAAGTAAATATACAGCTTAATATTGTGTGAGTATTTCAAGCCTCTACCTGTTACCATTATTAATATCGAACAACATAGGGCTAAAAATTCAGGTTTGTTGTATGGGAGGCTCCCTTGAATATTATTTTTATTCTGTTTTTAGTATTTTTTGTTGTATGGACAGACAGACAGACGGACAGCGGAATCTTAGTAATAGGGTCCCGTTTTTACCCTTTGTGTACGGAACCCTAAAAAGCTGTTTCATACATTTTGTCGGTTCCTAGTTGCACTTTTGTATGGAACAGCCGATTTTTTTTCTCAAATTTTGCGTTGGCCCCGTAGTAAAAATCGCTCATATCGATAGATTTTAATAACGCTCTTTTGACTTTGTACAGGGTAAGCATATAACCCTGTAAGTAAGTTCGTATAGGCCGGGTGGCTAGACCTGGTGTCAGAGTTTTTAGGCCGCCTGAAGGCCTCTGACATGGCTAAACGGTTAAAACGACTGGGAACTACAATTTAACGTGTCATCCGAGCCACGGTAGCGCTCAGTTGGAAAATGCCACCCGCGGTCACCCATCCAAATACTGACCGTGCGGAACGTTGCTTAAATAACCCTGTATAGAACAAGTAGTGAATCACACAACAAGGCCATTTATTAATCAACTAGGTATAGGTATACGGCGGTATACCTGCTAGCAGGTAGGTATTCCATTAGAATGTTATTGTTCTAATCAAAAGAGCAAACGGCTCGTTTTGTGATGCAAATGTAGGACGAATGCGAAGCCAGTTATCATTTCTATGGAAGTGTGTTGCAACAATATCTATGACCTAATGAGATGATCGCATTGGTAGTTTTTTTTCTGAAACCAAATAATTATTTTCCGCCAAACATGGCACCACCGACTTCAACCGTGTACAGGTAGCGGCACGTAAGTCTAGCGCTGACGGTACTGTGGAGGGGATGGCTGCGCATAGTGAACGCTATACTAAACTCAGCCATCCCCTGCACACTTCGCTCAGTGCTATACTTATATGCCGCGACTTGTACAGAATTCGAATAGTTCGCACGGATCAAGTATCATCGATGTAGTAATTTTTACATTATTGTTGATTTTTCAAAAACGACTCAGCCGATTTCTAAAAAATTTTAATGGGTCCACCTCCGAAGTATGATCTACGAAACAAAAAAAAGAGTCGTTAATATCGCGCTATAATTGGCGGAGGAGGAAAAAAAAAACAGAGTCGAAAAGGAGCCCCTCCTTTTATGAAGTCGTTTAAAAATGGTGGACGATAGATTGAATATTTTTTTTTTTTTAAATTATAAAGAATGTGAAAGACTGAAAATGTAAAGAATGTTGAGTCAGCTTTTACTAGACCACTGCTGAGCATAGGTCTACCTCCGAAATGCTCAACCAAAGTTTGCAGTCATTCAATAACATCGTCTTCATAATCAGTTGTTGGTCATAAACCTTCAGGCATAGGATGTCCACTGCTGGACATAGGCTTCCCCTATAGATCTTCACATAGAATTCTTCAATACAACCGGTTGAAAGCAGCTTGCTTCCAGAGCGAATCTGCAATCTTGATGCCTCAGTCTACCTTGAGGAGGACTGGACATCCTGCGCTGTGCTTGCCGGTATGTAGTCTCCGTTTGAGATCTATTCGACTCCATCAGTGATCAGTCCATTCTGTTTCAACTCTCCAATCTGCTGGGCTTCACAGGTCCCTTGGGATCTTCTACAGATTACCTCATTTCTAATTTGATCTTGCAGAGAGACTTCGAGCATAGCCCTTGCTTGCTGAGCAAATTGAGTATTATTTATAACTAGAGACCCGCCCCGGCTTCGCACAGGTGTGTTCATTGTTTAGATTATTAGAATTTATATTTGAATTCCTATTTTGCTTAGATTATAAGATAAGATATGGTGCAATGGTTATAACTGTAATGTTATTTTTCTATAAGCAAATAAATACATATAAACCTTCCTCTTGAATCACTCTATCTATTAAAATAAACTACATCAAAATCCGTTGCGTAGTTTTAAAGATATAAGCATATATGGGGACAGACAGCGGAAAGCGACTTTGTTTAATACTATGTAGTGATAGTGTTACTTGGAATCCCGGAATTAATTCGTTAAATAAAATTCATTCGCTTCTCGCGGTCTGTCTCAATCATTGTATGCTTACATCTTTAAAACTACGCAAAATAACTTACTACTAACAAAATAACTTATTTATACTATGTAGTGATTTTAACTTAAGTAATACTATATTGTTTTTCAGAATAAAAAGAAGCAATATTTTAGTGCAAGATCATGTCACCTTACGTAAAAACTCAAGCCACTAATAAAAAAGGTGACCGTCAAACACAAAAATGAGCACATTGCACTATGTAAGTGTATGGTAATGAATGAAAATGCCTTAATTACAACTAATTTGTACACAAAAATGGACAAACAACAATGCCCTTGGGACTGAGACAATCTAAAGCAGCGTTTCTCAAACTATAGGTCAAAGATTTAAGTACTTAATATGAAGTAAATTTTATATGGACCTTAAAAATGGAATATTATTATACATGGATATATTATAATTAATGGAACAATTGTGATTAAAAATTACTAAAATTGTAGTTTTTCTACAAATTGCAAAGATGCACTGCCACGGCGCCTTGCCATGAGCGCTACCATGGCTCAGATAACTCGTCCAACTGTAGTTTTAACAGTTTAGCAATGTCAGAAGCCTTCAGGCGGCTTAAAAACTGACATCAGCCACCCAGCCTACACAAACTTATTAACACTAAGCGCCACACAAATCGGCGGATGGGAAGTTATGCGCAGAACGCTACGAAAAAGCCGAAATATAAGTATGCGCGGGAGCCAGAGAGACGAGACGCCGGGGCACACCCGCCCGCCAACCTCAAGCCTCCCGCGTTCTCCCTACGGCCGTGCTCAACACTACGCCACGCGGCGTCGGCATTGTGCACACATGCGCAATAATAAGCGAATCACGGCGAAGTGTCATCTGCGGCTAACTTCTCATCCGCCGATTTGTGTGGCGCTTAGTATAACTTAGGTGACAAAAAAATATGTTTTTCATTTCTGATATGCGACTAAACTCTATGTTTATGTTGTGGGTTGCAGATTGCAGACCATTGAACTTTGAGAACCGCTGCTCTACAGTTATTACTATTGCATAGTTTCCTGCATTTTATAGCAAATATCGAAGGTCATACACCTGACACAGGAACTGAACCGTAAAGATTCTGGCCTCTGACTCATTTCATGAATCATTTTGGTGGTATGTGTGTCATATTTTTTAGTTTTGACACAGCTGGCCATTAAGAAAGATCAAGAAAGTTGGAAATGGTTGGTAGTGGCGCCGCCAACGCTATAAGTTGGTAGAAAATAATAAACACTTCACAAATTTAACGTGTCTTCAGGATGCTCTAGCTTAGTTGGGATAGCTATGATCCGGGAGAGGCAGATTCAAGTCGTGCAATAGGGACAGATTTTAATGTTTATAATAGTTCACCACATTCTTAGCAATACATAGTGGTCTATGATTTGAACCAGTTGCCAGTGGACATAATCTCAGCAATGATTTTAAGCACATTTGAGAACAAACTGGACCTTTTTTATAAATGTCTCCTGCCCGGGTAGGACGGCAAAGGGAGAAAACCATTTTATCCACTTTTAATGTCAGTTGTCATTGTCAATCCATACTTTATTTCCTCTTTGAGGGGATTTTATGATGGAAAGACAATTTGTCCCTTTGCCATGCTTCCCGTGCTGGAAGGAAATGGGAGCCTTTGCCCTTTGCCCAGGAGTGGGACCAAACAGATTAAAAAAAAAAATATTGAAGGAAAATGTTGCCTTGACTGATAAATATTAATAAATCATTCAACACAATAAATTGAAACTATTAGATATCTTTTGCATGTTTTATTTTTAGCATTCTGTACTCAAAGGGTAAAAACGGGACCCTATTACTAAGACTCTGCTGTCTGTCACCAGGCTGTATCTCATGAACCGTGATAGATAGAAAGTTGAAATTTTCACATATGATGTATTTCTATTGCCGCTATAACAACAAATACTAAAAATAGAATAAAACAATTATTTAAGGGGGGCTCCCATACAACAAGCCTGAATTTTTAGCCGTTTTTAGCTCAATATTAATAACGGTAAAACTAGATGCTTGAAATATTCACAGAATAATAAGTTGCATATGCACTTCAAAAATAAATAGTTAAATGAAAATAAATAGATATTTAAGGGCTCCCATACAAGAAACGCTATTTTTTGCTCAATATTAATAACGGCAACAGTTACTTGGTATAGAACCCTTTGTGAGTGAGTCCGACTCAAACTTGGTCGATTATTAAATACAATGTTCCTATATTAGCGAGCTAGAGCAAGATGGAGTGCGACGCGAGCGCTTTCGCTCGGCTACCTGCGGTTTCGCACGAATTACCGATTGTTTATTTGCACTTACATTATTAAATTGAATTGTTGTGCTTAGAACTTAACACTACGACAAACCTTTGCAAGGTTTTTTAGTGTTACCTAAATATGTATATTATATTGTAACCGTTTGTTGATAATAATCCCTACATAGTATAACACAAAGTCGCTTCCGCTGCCGCCCCATGTCCCCATGTATGCTTTAAAACTGCACAACTGATTTTGATGCGGTTTTTTTTAAATAGATAGAGTGATTCAATAGGAAGGTTTATATGTATAATAAACCTGTGCGAAGCCGGGGCAGGTCGCTAGTAAATAAATAAAATATAGAAAACTAGACGACCCGCCCCGGCTTCGCACAAGTGTATTATACATATAAACCTTCCTCTTGCATCACTCTATCCATTAAAAAAAACCGCATCAAAATCCGTTGCATAGTTTTAAAGATTTAGGCATACAGACAAACAAACAAACAAAAATAGCGACTTTATTTTATATTATGTAAAACCTGTGCGAAGCCAGGGCAGGTCGCTAGTAAATAAATAAAATATAGAAAATAACGATAGTATTGAAAAATCAATGCTTGATAGAGCAAAAAAATTCGAAAGTGTGCACAACCTAAATAAGGTATTAGCACCTGAATCTAAGTATCATATGTGAGTCATATTGAATCACCATCATAATGTAATGTTTACATTACACTGAGGAAAAGGATATTCATAATGACTATTTATACACATGTTTATATTTAATTATTCTGGTATGTGGGTGTTACATATTAGTGAAGTTATGAGAATCAATTCCAAAACAATTTGAATCTCTTTTTTAACCGACTTCCAAAATGGAGAAGGTTCTATGTTTCGTCTGTTTTATTTTTGTGTGTGTTCATTCGATAATTTCGCCAATTGTGAACTGAATCGTAAAATAGTTTTTTAGTTCAAATGGGTATACTCCCGAGGTGGTCCCATTTAAATTTTACTGAAATCGGCTGACCCATTTTTGAGAAAACATAAATTGAGCAAAATTTTCGAATTTTGTTGAATAATAATAATTTACATTGCAATTGACATGGAAAAGCATGGTGACACTAAGTGATAGATATTTTCACTCATTACTTTTCAGATAATGTACAAAAGTTTTGAGTTCAACTTTCACTCAAAGAACCAAATAAAAATTTAATTTACTTGATTTTATACAGAGTTTATTCATTAAGAATAATAGTATTATAAAAAGGTGACATTATAGATGTATCCAATCATATATTATTAAAATATTTACATATGCCATTAACATTAAGAATAAATTAAAAAAATGGATGAAAACACTTCTCATACTCAGATCACACCATCCCATGATAAAAAATTATAAAAATATACCTACACTTTAATAGTGCATAAATCATTCACAACAAAACACTGCACAAGAGAGCTTAGGCATTATTGACAAACATTCAGTAAAATCAGATTTTTTACTAGAGAAATTGTTTTGCTCAGTACATTTAAAAGCCATAGTGACATAACTATATTGGTGAATAGGTAGTTACAGTGAAAAATGGGATATTTTTGAAATATTTGCAAAGGTACAAGATGCATATATATACTTAAATATAATCAATTTGCAAAAATGTAGAGAAGACTTAAATGTACAGATGTCACCAGTTTTATAAACCTGACACCTCTTAAACTATCTCACAATCATTGTTGAATTTTATGTAACTCTAAACAAAGAAGGCAATGTTAGCATTTATGCTAGCCTAGTGGGTGTGTGCCAGGCCTAATTGTCTCCACACTTGTCACAGACCCAAGGTCACCAATTGCACATGTTTTATACTCATTTAAATACCTGATACCTACTTTATACGGCTCTAAACTGGTTTAAAAACATAATTGGTGAAGCTAAAAGAGAAATGTACCAGTTTTATTGCAAAAAAACATGATTAAATCGACCAGACAAAAAGAAAAATATTCACTACTGGGACAACAGGGCACGCGGGCTTGAAAGTTTAAATTTAGAAAAGAGAAGTAAATAAAGTGGTCCAAGACCCCCTACCTTGTACACATCGCCATACGTCCCAGATCCAATCCTCTGAATAAGCTCGTACTCATCCTGTGGATTCCTTCTCGATATATCAGAACTCAAAACACCACCACTATGCGCCATAATCACTAAAAAAAACACTAATCTAATACTTATTTACACTTTCATCTCATTATTCACATAATTTTTAACACAAAAAGTCGAGAAATTAATTATTTTTCCAACACAAAACTCGACATCGTCTGACGTTTGCCACAGTACCATTTCGGGTTGCTAGTCGTAATTATTACTTTTCTACTACTCGTGAAACTACCACTAGTGAAACGAACGCGATTGGTTTTCCTAAAAACCTTTAAAATACATATACTTATATGAGCAAAGTAGAATATTGACCTAATCTTATGCGCGGGCGAAGTAACCACGAAGATAAGTCAATTTTTCCTTTAAAAGAATAGGTAATGAGAAAAACAGAGCAGCCAAGTAACATTGTTTTTATTTTGTATAGGTTTGCGTTTGACTACACACTGCCTGATGTTAAGCAGATACGCGGTCTAGGATGTAACACGCTTACCTAGAAGATACCTATTTACTCGGGATATGAAGACACCTACATTGTACTTTAGCGGAAGACAAACTCAGGCATAGCGTTACACATTCTGGCAGTTCGTATGAGGAATTTGGACTCGAAACGTTTGGTTCTAATGAGCGGGATGTCCACCATAAAAGGGTGGCGCTTTGGTCGCATCTGTCTAGCCGTACGATAGAAGAAAGGGGCAGGTGGGACCAGATTGTGCAACTCCTGGGCGCACTCGCCGAAGTGTATCCGATAGAAGGCGGATAGACACTCCACGCTACGTCGATGCTCAAGACCCTGCAGCTTCGACTCAGTTAAAGTTTCGTTGCCTATCAGCCTCCTGGCTCACCTTTCAATGGACTCTAAATTCTCATTGTACGCGAGCGCAGCGAGCGCGAAAATATTACGGTGTTTTCAGTAACTTCAAAATAGATATGAGCAAAAGAGAGCACTGTACTGCTACAATGCGCGAACGCAGCGAGCAGGAAATATTTTCAAGTGCAAGTGAGATAATTCTTATGTAGAACAGACGCCCCACTTGTTGTGGCCACTTTAAAAAAATTCAGTTTTAAAAAATTCGTCAAAAATACATAATCATATTTACTTAAGATTTTAAAGTTACTCAAGATAGAATAGACGTTTGTCTATTATTTTTTAGATATAAACGCTATGAGAAAAAATTATCTATTTTCCTACAAGTACAAGATTTTTTTTTATTACAAGATTGATAGAGTAGGCACTTTTGCAAGACTTTAGCATAAATTGTTACGGTAAATGATAACTTAGGGATGATTAATAGACTGGACCGTGAGTGAACGGGCCGTGGCCGAGTCACTAATGTTAGACGTTGCATACATTTCGTATGAAACTATTTTTATATTACTACGTGGCGTAGACGTGGCCCATCCGGGCCCGGACGTGCCGCGTCCGAGCCTTGATTGGGTCACTAATGTGAGACGTTAGATACATTTCGTATGAAACTGTTATTACAACGTGGCGTAGTCGTTCCCCGTCCGGGCCCGGCCCGATCTAATATAAATCATCCCATATGGTACTGAAACGAGGTCTCTTACTATGGGCCTTATTAATATGCTCCAAGTAGCCCGACGAGCTAAGAGGAGGGCTACGCTCGGAGTCTCTCAGCGAGATGGAGCCAGAATTTAAGAGGTCCGTAGAAGAACCAAAGTTACCGACATAGCCCAACATATTGGAAAATTAAAATGGCAGTTGGCAGGGCAAATAGCGCGGAGAACTGATGACCGATGGGGTCACACATTTCTCGAGGAGAGACCATGTACTAGTAAGCGCAGCGTAGGACATCTACCCACAAGGTAAACGAATGAACTTATTAAGACCGCAGAATCGAACCGGTCTTATTGGAGATCCATAAAGGAGGCCTATGTCCAGTAGTGGACGTCTTATAGTTGATGGATGGATGGATGTTAGTAGCAGTGAGCAGGGTGCGTAGTACAGATAACACTGATGACCCATGGAGCAAATGTTCTCGAGTGGAGACAACGTATGGTCAAGCGTAGCGTAGGATGCCAACTGAAAAAGAAGAAAGGAGATCTTTTTATAACCTAAGAATTGCACTGGATGCAAACCGCTTTCAACTGGACTTGTAGGAAATAAATACAAAAGGCCTGTGCCCCACAATGGACGTGCGCGGCTGTTATGATAATGATTTTATAGCTTTTACTAAAAATATAAAATATATTATTAATGATAATCCAAATGCTCAAGCCCACTGCCAGTTGGCAGCGTGCCCAGCATGCTGGCTGCATTGCCACGCTGAATGGCAATGCTTATGCGTTGAGCCAAATAAACACCAGCATTTTGGTCACGCGTCGCGTCCACCAGACGCCCAGAAAGACTTTTGAAAATGATATGAGCTCCCGGCCCCCACGGACCCAATGTCTCAACTCCAAATGGCTCAAATATGTAACCACTACCGAGGTTAGCATATTTGCGCCGCTTGTGCTGCTCCGCCGAATTGGCCGCAGCTCCAGCCCTACTCTGAGTCTCAGAAAGATGTGACGGTGCCAAAGTATCGACACAAGTTGCGTCCCATACTAAGGGCCGTCCACACTTCCATGGGACCAGCGTCATGCCGTCAGGCCTTTTGCCATCACCACGCGCGAGCCCACTCGGTTCGAGTACGGCTGCGATATTGGCGGTGGCAAAAGCCCTGCGAATGACATCGTTAAGGCTGGCGTGGCGACCAATCCGACCAGCGCTTCTTGAGCAAGAGAGACCGTGGTGACCGAGCTGGTCAACTGCAGTACCACACTGACAGCGATGGGCCTCACAACACCTTGCACCCAAGCGTAAGCTGACAGCTAGACGAAATGCAGTTGGGTCTAAAAGGTTACCAGTATTGAAAGAGGGCAAAGCTTGCAACCAAAGACCGGACTCCCATACAGAGACCGCAAGGATACGAGCGCGATCCGCGACGCTAGAACACGTATCTAGAAGAGATTTCCGTGCTAGTTCGCAGATCGGCCGATCCCACAGTCTCTGCGACGACAAAGTCTTTGGAAGCTCGGAATTTGGGCTAGCGACCCTCCAAGCATTCGTTGCCTCATTCAAATGAGCTACATCTACGCCGGAATGGCCTAAAGAAGGTGCGAGGATTTTTTCAACTAATTTATGTGTACTATGAATGGAGGACAAGAAAGCTGGTAAAGCAACACTTGAAATTTGGCGGACCCCTAGCCCTCCAAGCCTAACAGGCAAGGAGGCTTGTAACCACGCCCTTTCACTCATCTCAATATTCAAAACCGATACTAGGGTCTGCTTTACAACATCGTCTAAGCTCAAAAGGAGCTCATTGTGTTTCCACAATGGACTACAACGTAAAGCGTACATGAATTTTGGAATAAACAGACAACATCTTATAATGGTAAACGCCATGTGGGCGTTAATTTTGAGTAGCCTATCAGAGGCACTCAAAAAATTTTGAATTTTTTCTTGAACGAAAGGCGGAAAAGACTCATCTAGTATCGGCGAACCCAGAAGGCGAAGAGAACACTTGTCTACCGATTTGATATTAGGTGCCAAATCATTATTTTGTCTTTAGACAAAATTTCATCATTTTATCTTTAGACCTTCAAAGGTCTGAGGGTGATCCAATGCTTTTTGTGTAATAGTAGTGTAGTTTTGTTGTAGTTAATAAAGGCACTTTTGCCAGTTAAAAAAAAAAATTATTAATGATGATGATGACGCGGAGAATAGCTGCAAGTGACGTTGTGAACTAAAATAAGTGGCCAAAAGTGATGTTACGAACAAATTCTCAGTTTCAACTTCAACAATCAGTTCAGGTCAGCGAATGGAATGAGAATGGCCAAAACCGGTGTACGCTATCAAATTTGTTGCACTAAATAATTATCCAAAATATCTTATAAATATTAATCTAGAACATTATTTAGTAGATTTGAATCGAATTCGAAACAAAATACTTGCATACGATCAAAATAATTTTATAGATTAGTTATAAAGGAGCCCTTAAGGATTTCCATAAAAAATCAGAAAATTGACCACTTTTTGTTTTTAAAAGATCTATACACATGCGGTGCTATGAATGTCACATGTCAAAAAGACCCTGAAACGAAGATTTTTTTCCGTTTTTATTCAAAACCATTCTCTTTTGTTTCTTATTGACAAGGCTCCAAACAAAAATGGCCACAGCCGATACGCCGGCCATAACCGGGGCGTCTGCCAATATGACGGTGATCTAAGCAAAAAACATAGGAGCACTAGTGAGCTCGTTTTTTTTATATTTTGTCAGCGAAAGTTATAATCAAAAGTGATATCAGATGATTGCTCTCATCTGATGTCACTGAGAAAAGCACTGAACATTTGATTGGCGAGAGAGAAGTGAGCGCGAAATAATTGCAAATTTTTTTTCAAACCAGAAGTGAGAAGATGACAGAGCAGTGTTGTCAACGTGACAAACTTAGTTAAATGGCACACGGGCGACCTCATTTCCTACGACGCTTCTCTTTTTGCACAAACTCTTTGACTTATTTACACAATAGCTAACAGTTAGTGAAACGGTAGTTGTACTCACAGAAGAGAGAAGGAAATAGAAAGGCGATGTGGAGGGGAGGTTTGTCGCCACGTACATGAGTTATAACTCAAGTTACGTGAAATCGTGACATTTACTGTCTCAGTCGTTCAAGTGACTTCAGAGGTAATTTTTGCCAAAAAAATGCCGGTTTGCGCTATTATAACGTGTCGAATACAAAGCAAAGACTTTAGTTTACAAAAAGGAGGAATATCCTTTCACTGGTAAGTCTAAATTATGGGCATTTTTAAATTTAAATGATTTATTTTACTGCCTAGATTTTCGTTGATAGTGGTTGCAAACATTTTATCGACATCGATAAATTTCGCTAGTAAGTTAATATTTCGCAATTCGAAATTTATTGTTATTAAGTATCTGAATATTTTGATTTAATAAAATATTTGTGATTGTGGTGTAGTTTTTATTAATAATTGTATTTGCATCACACTTTAACTATTATGTTCCTTATGAATAAAAGTTATCAGGTCCAATATATACATATAAATATATAGATTGAACACGAAGCCGACTGCCGTTGCATGTTTGCTTTGATTTTCATTGATACATTGTATCTTCATTGCAGCTTTCCAGCCGATCCTCTGACGAAGAGTAAATGGATCGAGGCTACAGGACGGCAAGACTTGATTCATACAAACGTTCCATTTACACGTGGTTCTTAATTAACATGCTTTTTATAGTTATACATGTATATTATCTCGACATATAAAATGCTTAGATCTGAATGACTGACTGACGGATCCACGCACAGCCTAAACCGCTTCAATAAGCGGTCAGGAGAGACTTGAAATTCGGAGCGTGAGTTCTTTGTATGAAGTAGGCGTCTGATAAGAATTATTTACCGAAATTCTAACCAGGAAAATACAGACGTTTGTGTGAAACAACGTGATTTTTGGTTCATTTACTTTAGATTTTGCATTAACATTCTGTAATAGAATTGATGGAAGATGTGTTTCGTGTTTTATTGAAATATGAAAGTTATTTTGGGGTTGATTTTCTTCGAAGTTGATATCAATACTCTTTAGTGTTTTTGAATTAAATTACTTTTTATTTTGATGCGTGTTTGAAAATTAAATCCGATTTTATTTAAGTAATCGGCCTATTTTTAGTAAAGATTAACCTTTTCTGAAGTTCCTTATACCATTGTATAGTTCAAATTAACAAAATAGCAATGTATGTCTAGGTATAAGGGTTCCTTGTTATGAGGTATGGAACACTACTTAAAGATATTTATAAATGTTGACTTATAATAAGGGACGCTAAAATAGAATGTTTCGAGAAAAAATGTATACGAACCACCCCGAATAATCTCTCCCGCTAGCACAAGCACGCGCTCTTACTCGCCCACGTAACCATTTACGTCTACGTTCAGCTAATCCAATGAATTAATTATATTATCGAGCTCAAAACTAGAAAAATATGATTGTAATTATTCTTCTCCTTATAAATATTGGCGTCGCATGGAATATGCATTTGTCAGTGTCAAGTGTAAGTTCTATTATGATGTTATGATAACTAATATTGTCACATGTAATTCAGTTGTGTTCACATGTAATGTTAGTTTAAGCTTGTTTTGTATTTACGATGTGAAAATAAAGTTATTTTTTATTGTATTGTAATTATGTTATGGTGTAATTTAATAAAATATTTGTACTATGATAATATTCATCATGAAAAATAGTTAAGTACAGTCGTGGCCAGCACAAAATATCTAAATACAATTGATTAGCCAACAATGGAATTTAGGCGACTTCCACCGTGTACGAAATCCAAATAGTTCGCAGGAATTGATTTGGCATCCATGTAGTACCTATATTAGAACTGATAGAAACACAAGTTTTATAAATTAATACAATACGGCACGTTGACATGATTTTTCAGTGTTAATTCCAAAAATTCCTAAATAGTAATAAAACTGCACAATCATTTTCATCAATTATATACTACATATATCCAGTTACATTATCCATAAATTATGCAATACGTATAAAATCACATTATCGATAAAATTAAACTGCACAATTCATGTCGCCCATCACTAGCTAAATGCCAAAAAACAACTGTGATACCATATTCAAATTCGAGATTGGCCCATTATTTTTTTTTTGGCTTGACATGTACCACGCATTTGCCATTGTTATGTAACATTAATAAAATAAAGTGAATTTCATAACTTTAACACGGCATTTAAATTATGACCAAATTAATGTTATGGGTCTTAGGTACCTTGGTGATGTGACAGAAAGTATACTACGCTCTATTCTAAAGGAAAAAAAAAATCTCCGATGCTAGTGAAAATTGCACAGTTATTGTGCAGATATTTTACAGTGGTAATACACACTTGGCGACAGCGGTTTTCATAGAAAATTTGTATGGATTTCCTTTCTAATCTAGTTCTGCTGTTCTGTGGTTGTACTAATCGCGAAAGAAACTAGTACCTAAGTGCTCATGAATTATTTTTGGACATTTGATTCAGGTGGCGAATTCATTGTGTAAGGCGGTGTTTGAACATTATTCGGTATTGTAATGAATATGCTGTCGCTAAATACGATATCTAAATATAGTGGAGTGGGATGTGGAGTCATATTTTAATGAAACTAAAATTACATGAAACAATAGGCAAATAGATGTTCCATAATATACCAAATATCACTATTTTTTGTTATATAGTAATACTATCACTTACCTGTCAAATTTGACATTGGTAGTAAGAACAACCATAGACAGTTTTATTTCTTTTTCGAACATTTGGTTCTGGATACATAGGTCTTAGAGACGATTTGTGTTAGAAGGGTCGTGCACGGAATGTGCCTGGACGGGGCCCGTACGACGCACGTCCCGTTCTAACATAAATCATCCCTCATGGATACCGCCACAGAACAGAAGAACTAGGTACCTACGTTATTTCTCTCTGTGTCGCAGACCACTACTGTAGAAAGTTACTCACAATCCACGGTTACGGCCACAGAACAGAAGAACTCTCTTCTGTGGCTGCGGCGATGCAGCCGAGCTTATTTTGTTGTTAAAATGATAGTTATTTTAGACAATAACGGTAAATCGATTTCATGTTTAAACCATCCCTAACCAAACTACTCTAACAAAGTGGCAATTTTCTCCAATTTTGAAGCATGCTATCCTCACGCAGCGCAGCTGTTATATTTATGAGCTTCTGTCAGGATTAGGAATTGCGCAGTTTTTAGCTAAATTCACAGCCACCAATAAGAAAAAAGTTCAATTCGAAAGCCTTAAGGTGCATACACAATTCGATGATTTGAACTTCGCTTCATTCCAACTGGGAGCTCATTCAATTAATTCAAAGGTAGGAATTGGTAGTTCTTTGAATTAATTGAATGAGCCCCCAGTTGGAATGAAGCGAGATCAAATCATCGCATCGTGTATGCCCACCTTTAGTTTTAGGCTGTCGCCATTCTCGCCAAATGCGGGTTGTTAGACTAAACGTTTTTGTTTGTTTAGGATGTGAAACAACTGTGGTCTAGGTGGTCATCTATATGATGATGATGGACGGATAATAACCCCTCACCAAGGAGTACTCATCCGGGCGAGGTGTTGTGCCCGGGGATGGCTATCCGACAGTGTAAGTAGTTCCGCTAGTAGGCGCGTGTAGGTGGTGGCGCCACATTTACACAGCTTACATTCTTGGTTAGACTTGACAAGTTAAAGGACTTACATACAGGGCCGGATCTACCATTTGGCTTTTTGGGCTTAAGCTCAGAGCCAGAGCCCAGGGTAAAAAAAACGGTAAATTCTTTATATTAAATACTAGACGACCCGCCCCGGCTTCGCACAGGTGTATTATACATATAAACCTTCCTCTTGAATCACTCTATCCATTAAAAAAAACCGCATCAAAATCCGTTGCGTAGTTTTAAAGATTTAAGCATACAGACAAACAAACAAACGAAAATAGCGACTTTATTTTATACTATGTAAGGATATAGAATTTACCGACCCTGTATATATAAATTATGTCGTAGTAGATAAACCGTGTTTTCTTGCAAAAGTCCTAGGAATTTTGCAAAAACTATTCATATGTATTTATAAGTATGTATAAAAAGAAGATATGTACAGGTCGCGGCATATAAGTCTAGCGCTGAGCGAAGTGTGGAGGGGATGGCTGCGCATGAGTTTAGTATGGCGGTCAACATGCGCAGCCATCCCCTCCACAGTACCCTCAGCGCTAGCCTTACGTGCCGCTACTTGCATTATCTACCTAGGTTGTAGCACGCTTACCTAGAAGATACTACACACTCTAGTGGGTTTTATTTTATTCTGAATAGATTTGCGTTTGACCACATACTGCCTGATGTTAAGCAGATAAGCGGTCTAGGTTGTAGCACGCTTACCTAGAAGATACCTATTTACTCGGGATTTGAAGACGCCCACATTGTACTTTAGCGGGAAGACAGAATCCGGCAAAGCGTTCCACATTCTGGCTGTTCGTATGAGGAATGAGGATTCGAAACGCTTGGTTCTAACGCGCGGAATGTCCAACATATATATGGGTATATTAGATGAAATGAAAACCAAGCATACAATGTTAAAATGGTATAATTCATTACAATATCTCCCTGACGGCGTCCGCGTACCTACATCTTACAAAATTTGTTTTCTGCCGACAATATCATATAACTACATACTTTATTATTACAAAAATTATATTTCTTTTGGTTCATCCAAAGTACATACTTAAGTGCACTTATCATACGACATAGTGACGTAAAAGCTACTTTCAAAGCGTTTGGAAATTTACAATTTCCTATAATCATTTATATTTTATTTTTTATACGAATCTGCACTATAGTTAGTATAATTTAATGGCGCTATGATTTCCGAAATACATTTAGTTTTAATTCAGTGAACAGAAGTATGTACTGTACAATATATATTATTTTACATATTATATTTAAATCAGACACAAACGGTAAATATATCAATTTAACTTAAAATTACATACAATTTATGTCGATTCATTCTATCAATTTCTAAACTAAAATTGGCAACATTAAAATTGTCTGTCTCTTTTTATTCGACTACCGAGAAATGGTAGTTCAGCAGATGGCGCTTGCTTATTGCTTACACTGAACTGAAGTTCCTATAGGAAGGCATTTGACATGCAAACGATAAACGATTATACAACTGGAACCCACAATTTAATGTGTCATCCGAGCAAAGGTAGCGCTGACTTATGCAGAAGTTACATAGATGTCATATCATATCACAGGTGAGACATTTTTTTTTTTATATCGAATTAGTCCGCGCTTGACCACAAACTTGCAAGATGGTAAACGACGTTGTGGTCGAAGATGAAGCACGCAGACCTAGAAGATACCTATTCACTCTGACCTTGAAAAGCTTTAGATTATATCGCTTAGGAAATGGGAAAGCAGGAAGACTGTTCCATTCCCTGGCGGTACGAATCAACACACATGTAAGAAAAGAGCAGTGATACATTTAGTATCGTAAAGTTTAGTTTAGAAAGTGATACATAAGAATCGACACCATTATAATTAATTACTTTACATTCTCAAACCTGAACACCACAAAAATCGATCCCATGTTTCCTACAAATATTTTCCCATTTGTACAAATTCGTTTTTTATGCTTTTTACATTGTTTTTTTTTATTACAGTTACACTAATTAACATTTTGATCTGTTTGCCTAAATTGATATTTATACCGAGTCATAAGCATGCCATTTACTAAGCCAAAATCATTGTAGTATTCATCATTATGAATATGTTTTACTATGGGACCAACCTTCATTCAAATGGAAAAAAAACAACTGTTAAATTTTATCCAATCAGCAATTTCATTTGAACATTTCATTTAAACTTTTGTGATTTCAAAATTGATATAATAGGCATGTTAACTATAAACATATAATTAGCCCGTCAAATAGATTGTCAAAAAATATTAGACACGTATTTTTTCTTTTGTCAATTTAACAAAAATTGATGAAGATATAGCCCGTTATAGTTCCGCGTGACGTCACTAACCGCTATCAAATGTACCGGCTAGTGCCGTCACGAGCCCCCACTCTCAAACTTTGACAAGGTTTATCTTTGTCACTAATTGTTGGATTCACAAAATAAAAAATACGTGTCCAATATTTTTTAATAATCTATCTGACGGACTAATTATAACACTGATTTTTATACCCAGTAAACGTCCCTATAGTATAAATTTCTAATTAAATTAATACATTTTCCCGTAGTTAAAGTTCTTTACAATGATAAATTTTTGGCTTTAACTAAGTCAAGCTTATAACTCAGCAGAATAATTGTTATTAACAAGCCACAGATATATTTTAGATACCTATCTAAGTATTCAACTCACAATCAAACATAAACTGTAATTTAATGTGATTTACAAACAATTTTGCTACAAAATTTAAATAAAATGATGTTATAGGGCGAATCATACAAGTCGGCGGATGTGAAGTTATTTACAAGTATAAAAGCTGCGCGTTGATTGGGTTTCGCGCGGGTTGTAGCTAACTTCACATCCGCCAACTTGTGTGATTCGGTCTATAACGCGAAAACTATGAGCATTTTCATGACTCTACCTATATAGATGTAAAAAAGTACATGATATACTAGAAAATGACTGAGATATAGAAAAAATACTCTATGGTTTTCGTTATTTATACAGGGTTATTTTCTAATCAATTAGCATCCTTTTAGGGGCTTATTCTGTACATCAAAACTAACAACTTTTGTTTTACGACGTTTGTCAAAACCAAAAAAAAAAAATTGTTGTTCCATAGAAAAATATCATTCACCCGCGACAAAATGTATGGAACAGCTGATTATTTTTTTTGAGTTCTGACAAAAGTCGTAGAACAAAAGTTGTTAATTTTGATGTACAGAATAAGCCCCTAAAAGGATGCTAATTGATTAGAAATAACCCTGCATAATCTCATTATGGCTTCTGTAGTAATATTAGTTTAGGGTTTTAGCTGATATTTGCTTTGACTCGAATATAATGAGTTATTTGATAGTCCATTATTATAGCAGTGTTTTACATTTTTACTAATTAGGTATAAGAAATAACAATGTGATAAACTTGATTGTATCTAATTAACAAATTCTTGAGGGATACTTAGGGTTTTATCTCACTAGGCCACCAGCACGGCTAGCATACGCACCACGACATAATATCGACGTGTTAAAACGAGACAAAGTTATGGTAACACATACATGGGTCAGGCCGTAGATTTTGCCCCAAATAGCAAAAAATTATTAATTTTGTCACTGACAGCACGACATAAATAGTCGATAAAATGTTAAAAATTACGAGCATGTTAGCCCGTTGGTATCAGAGATTTTTAAAGGTGGCGCCACTGTGGTGTCTTAGTGAGACATGGCCTTTAAACTTTGGTACTATGGGTTTCGAAGAAATTGTACAAAAAATCAAAAATAATATCAAAAAAGCAAACCCAATAATTACAAAACAACATAGCAAAAGAAAATAACATTATCGTTCTTCTGAGCAGTCGGATAAAATAATACATCGAAAACCAAAGAAATATGATCCAATGCCAAATTGTTAAAAATGTATTTCACGAAACTCATAGCGCCAATTAATATAAATAATATTAAAAAATAAGTTTTTGAATTAACTAATCGTATTTAGGTAATGCCGCGTACACACTCAGCGAAATCGGACCATTATGTAAAAAGTTATGCGTGGTTACACATAAAAAAAAACAAATATGAGGTTTTGCGTCAGATACAATTAGTTCTGTATTTTGCCGCGTTTCGACAAAGAGTGGCGTTAGCATCACACGAAAGGAAAAAAGATTCAGGATCATTTTAGCTTTTCAATTAATTTACTTATAAAATATTATTATACCTTCGACCAATTTTTTTGCACTAAATGCTATTAGTTTTTTGTATTTACAAAGAAATTTTATATCAAAACAAATTATTTGGTAAAAGCGCTAAATACGACGAAATATTAGAAATTAGAGAGAAAGTGCTACTAACAGACGAACACTTATTAAAAATACAAGCAAAAGAAATGTGTTTTTTTTTTTGGAAACTTAGAATTTTATGCAGATTTATAGAAAATGATAATTTAAAGTTAATTTAAAAAAGAGTGATTAGTGCAATTTAATAGTAAAATGACGTAGTTTTGGCGCTATACAGGGTTATTCCTCAATAAGCATCCTTTTAGGGGCTTATTCTGCACATCAAAACTAACAACTTTTGTCAAAACTAAAAAAAAACAGCTTTTTCATACATTTTGTCGCGGGTAAACATATTTGTCTATGAAACAACGATTGATTTTTTCGAGTTTTGACAAATATCGCAGAACAAAAGTTGTTAGTTTTGATGGACAGAATAAGCCCCTAAAAGGATGCTAATTGATTAGAAATAACCTTGTAAATGTATAGACCTAATCCAAGTTCTCGGCGGATGTGATGTTAGCTACAAGCTGCACGACACCCATTCCTGACTAAAGACTTAACAGCTGCGCCAGGATTGGGTTTCGCGCAGCTTGTAGCTAACTTCACATCCGCCGACAATGTTGATTCGGTCTATTATTAGAATTAGAACACATTTACGAATATTTACTGAACTAATCAAACAAATACACACAAACTAAACCCAGCGGATAGAGAACTATTTTTATTTATTTATTCGTTACTTATTTCATGATGCCAATTCTGTTGCAATATTTTACATGTCAATTCAATTCGTTATTACTCAACACACGTCCTTCTAATGTATCCCGTTCTTATCAACTGGCATGTTATTACAAATAATGTAAATTACTCAATGACGAAGCCGCGCAAATTCTTTTGGAGTAATTGTATTTCACCGGGCCACCAAGATACAGGCATTGCCTAGTTTGGGGCCCACCGGCACTGCGCAACATCGGCAAATACCTATTTGTTTTTACATGTACTCGCCAACGAAGTGTAAAGATGATGTACTCAGTGATGTAGTATTCATTTTTGTTAACAATATGTACTACCTATGTGTTACCAACCAAAATTGTCAACAGTGTACCTACGAGTACACTGAGCTACCTTCTGATTTCAATTTTGAGTTATTTTTATCTTTTGCGCATGATTCTGTAAAATATTGTTATGGTATATTGTTATTATTATTTTAAACTAAATGTGACATGAAAGTGAAATTATCTTGTTCAACAGCATGTATCTTACTTACTGCTCGTTGGACTATTAAATTATAAGTCGAATCAAACATCTGGACGGCTGTGATGTTAGCTATAAGCAGCGGATATTCCAATCCTGGGCCTTATTGTGTAAACGCTCTGACGTTCGGCTGCTTTTTCTCCTGCTCGCGCCAGTTTCTCACGCCACGAGAGCGAGCGGGAGGAATAGCGAAGCCGAACGTCAGTGTGCTTACTATACTATACACATTATTATCTCTCCTCAATTAGTATAATTTTATTATGAAAAAGGGAAGGGATCATGATTTTAAACCTGCCACATTTGATTTATTTGAACTGTAGAACAAAATTGAAGGAAACGGGCTATAGACAAACGCACACCTATATTCAGGCATTTAGGTCATTGTAAATGCCTCAAATAAAAATATTTATTATGTAGGGTTATTTCTAATCAATTAGCATCCTTTCAGGGGCTTATTCTGTATGCCAAATCTAACAACTTTTGTTCTACGACTTTTATTAATTCTCAAAGAAAAAAGTTGTTGTTCCATAGAAAAATATCGTTTACCCGCGCCGCGACAAAATGTATGGAACAGCTGATTTTTTTTTTGAGTTTTGACAAAAGTCGCAAAACAAAAGTTGTTAGTATTGATGTACAGAATAAGCACCTGAAAGGATGCTAATTGATTAGAAATAACCCTGTATATCAGCGAAAACAGGATGGGCGTTTCTCTACAGCTCATCTAAATTAGCTTTTGTAATATTTGGGCTGACGAATTTCAGATGTCAATGTGTCTTTTATAAGTTGAGAAAGTGGTAGATTATGTCAAAAACATAAGTCTTCTATGTATATCTTGGCCATAACTATGAGCTTTTATACTGACCGCATACTGGCAACCATCGCTCGAATTTAGATCGGACATTTGGACCAAATTCGTCAAAACGTCCGACGGCATTTCGTCCGCGTGGACGATTCGCCCCCCTCCGATTTAACCTATTTTTTGTCATCAATTCGTACGATGCTTGATTTTATGTACAGTAACTGTAGTAGCAAGTACGAGTAGGACTCGCGCACGCAGGGTTCCATACTATATGGGAGCCCCCCTTAAATATTTATTTTAATTTAATTATTTATTATTGAAGTGAGTATACAACTAAACTTTCTGTGAATATTTCAAGCATCTACCTGTTGCCATTATTAATATCGAGCGAAAAACGTTTAAAATTCAGGTTTGTTGTATGGGAGCACCCCTTAAATATTAATTTTATTCTGTTTTTAGTATTTGTTATAGCGGCAACAGAAATATATCATCTGTGAAAATTTCAACTTTCTAGCTATTTATGAGATACGGCCTGGTGACAGACGGACAGCGGAGTCTTAGTAATAGGGTCCCGTTTTATCCTTTGGGTACGGAACCCTAAAAACGGACTTTAGTACTGCGGATGGTTTGACGATCCAAAAAATAGGAAAAATCGGAGCGGCCTATCGTCCAATTTATTCACATCAGCGGCGCAAGGAGTGGGGATTCGTGCAGCTTGTAGCTAACTTCACACACGCCAATAAGTTTGTAAACAGTGTACGGACAGTCTTAGTTCAACTCAGAATAAGCTTTAGTTCTTGACTCGCTCTGTCACCTATAGAAAGAACAAGACAAATGTATTTACTACGGGCAAAGTTATGCTTTTTGCTCAAGATTTCAACAAAGTTCATTTGTTCGAGAGAATAACTATAATCATCAAAAAAATATAAACCTCTCTACAACAAAAAAAAAAAAAAAACTAATAAAAAAAAAATTAAAATCACAAAAAAAATTACTCAAAATAATTCTAAGGATGAAAACTAGAAATAAAAAAAAACTGCTAAAAATGTTTTTTTTTTGCAAATAAGTCCGCGCCTGACCACCAACTCTCCTGATGGTAAGCGAAGTTATGGTTAAAAATTATTTAATGAGATAAAAACAAAATGAAAAGCAAATTCGGTTTTCGCCATTTTATTCTCTTGTACCCTCCCCGCGCTTTGTTAAAATCAAGCGCAAATTCGCACAAAATAACAGAAAATTAAATTAAGGCCCTCAAATCGCGTTTGTAGCTGTCTCGCTCACACATTTTCATATTACTGAAGATATCAAATTAGTGTGAATTTCCAAAAAGGGCATGTTTTATTTACTTATCATAATATACCAAATATTTAAAATATTATGTCATTTTTAAATTATATCATTTGATAGAAAAGATGAAAAAAGCTAATTAATTAATTAATTAATCAGTGCCTATTACTTTGCAATTTCTTGAGTCAAATCAATATTATATATTATCATCATCATCATCATCCACATCCTATTCAATACCACTGTTGGGAATAGACCTTTTTTACTATGCCACCTACCTCGATCCTATGCCAATAATAGTGCCAAAGGAGATATTGCAAATATGCGTAGAAATTGGGCCACTAAAGGGTACAGTATTTCATAATTTGCTTTGTTTCTTTCGGAAAATGATTTTCCCGTTATTTTTTTACAATAACAGTGTCCATTAAAAGTAATTTCGTGTATTTGGGTATTAAGGTTACATGCGACCAAAATGACAGTAATTCAATGACTGAACAAAAATCGAATTGGAAAATGTGAAATTACTCATAAATTAAGCATTTGACGCGGTTGTTTTACTCTGCGCATTTATTTATCATGGTTTAACGGATTTTTGAGCTACTGTACCTAGTCTGAGCCCATTTTGCATTATCTCCTTTAGACCTGCGATTCCGAAAAATAAATATCAAAACGAAAAATACTTCAAAACATTTTTAATATTACGATAGAAAAATACAACATGTAATTTTCAAAAATTCACACTATTTACAAAAACATCGGTAACGTGCGAGTGAGATAGCAATACGACTAACAGGCCCTTAACAATCACACCACAATTTCACCTATATTTAAAATTATTCTAATTTCATTAAATATAACATCAAATTAACTCTAATGGTAATATAATAAGGGAAAAAGGTATCTTAAAAATTAATAGTAACATTAAATAAACAGATTATAAAATAAAAAAAAAACTTATCACTACAAACAGAGGGTTAGTCGATACGACCTCTTCGCAATTATTTTGCAATGTTCTAAATTCAAACTGTTATCAAATCTGACGTAACGGTTGATAAACTAAATTTGACAGCTCTAAAACTAATCCATCTTTTTCTTACAGATAGAAATTGAAAAGGACGTGGACAATTTTAGCTCTAACAGATTAATTTAGTTTAGAACGAGATTAAATCAAAATCAAAGACATAGTTTGAATCTTCTGCCAAATTTTCAGAAGTGGGATCGTAATTCGATGTAAGCACAAGAACGTATAATATTTTACGTTCTGTTTAATTGATCTTTCATTCATATAATCAAACCATCACTAAACCTATTCATCCCATTTTTTTCCGTTTTTTCCTGACTCAATATCGTTTTTTTTGGTAACACAAATCATAATTACTATGTAAAACGTGTGTAAAGTGACTTCTGTCTCAGTACATCATCATTGTAAATTATGAACTGTATTTTTTTCCCGGTTACAATATCATATCATACCATGCCTTATTCGAAACTTATTATAGATTATTAGAACAAAATAGACCCGTTTTTCTTATACACCTTCCCATTACGATCTTTACCATATTTATTTTTAAATTTGGAACATCATTAGAGATTGCAAAAAGGTCGTATATAAATAAATAAATCGGTAAAGGAGGTCCTATTCAAGCGCGGGTCAGTACAGGACACATTTGGAATTCACTAGTTGCCTCGCGGCGTAACAGTCTATATTTATGATAATAATTAATTTGTCTAATATAACAACGATCTTGGCAACTCGTGTCGATGGAAAATCGGATTCAAAATGGTGTCACATCGTAAGATTTAAAAAAATTATTCGATTACTGATAAATCACTCGATTTTTTGTGTCAATACTCGATTTGTTTATATCTATGTGTTCAACGTCGTATTTAACACATCATATCGAATAAATCATTTTGCGATATATTAAAAACATTCGATTTTTTATCATCTCGATTCTTTATTCATAGCACTATTTCAATAGATCATTACATTTTTCAATATCACCCGAAAAAATAATTGCAAAATTATTTTAATCGATTTGTTACATCACTAATTAATCAATCAACTTACTTATAAATCATTTGATGTTGTGAATTGTAAATCAAACTGTGTTCACGATTTAAACGATAATAAGATTAAATATGATCTGATTTTTGAACCTATACAAATATAATCACGTTTGCATGTACATCTCAAATTTTTTTTTTTGTCCGCCATTTTGAATTCAATTTACCACCCGCGCGAGTTGCAATTACTATAAAATACTAAAACCTCATTGATTATTTCACCTCCTATTGCGAGACCGCGTGGCTCGCACGTTTTTTGGCGCGGTTTTCGCTTTGTTCACATTCTTTTTGGTGTTACGCGCTTTATTCTTAGACGCGTTCGATTTGATCGATCGATTCGATTCGATCGAATTGACTCGCGCGTCCGATTCGAATGAAAACGCCGGCACTACCGTTTTAACTTCAGAGGGAGACAGACTGATTTCCATTCTCCGTTTGAGCGAGCGAGTCATCCTAACATTCGTGTCTAGTTCCAATTTCAAAGGTTTCGTCTTTTTCGCTCGCACGATTTTCCTCTGTTCCGTGCTTTTTTGGCGTCCATTTTGTCCTGTTTCTCTCAGAACTGGTTTCGCAGTCTCTTCAAACTTCCTTTTACGCGTGGTCCTTGTCACTTTCTCATTTTCTATAGATTCTTTACCCGTCCGTTTCTTTTCATTAGCTATTGATTCTTTTGTCTTCTTTTCCGTTTTAGGTTTATCACCGCTATTGCTTCTTACATTTCTAGACGTTCCATTCTCGACTTTCTCCTTTACGACTTTAGCTTTAGGTGATTTGGCTTTATCATCTTTAGCCGATCTATTCGACGCTCTTTTAGGCTTATCATCGCTCTTATTCTTTTTGGTTCCGTTAACTTTATTCCTCAACTGTCGTCCGACTTCTTTCTTCGCCTGTCTAGTTTCGACTTTCCGTTTTTTAGCAACGGGCGATTCCGGCTCTTCCTTTGATTTCTTGGATTTACTTTCTTTAGGGTACACGTCTATTTCGTCTAAGGCTTGACTGCTTTCGACGTACATGTAGTCGTCTAGTTTGGATCTGGATTTGCCGTATGTTTTTTCTACAGGTTTGACTGATGGTACTTCATCTATGTCATTGTAAATGGGTTCCGTTTCCTCGTTAACGGGCGTGTCTTGAGTTTGAGATTTGATTAATTCGACGTCGTTTTCTAGGGAGCTCTTGTGGGTCCTGTTTTTGAGGATGTTGAAGTGGTTGGTGATGGCTAATATGACGGGGTCGCTTTCTGTTTCCGTTTCCGGTAAACTGGCCTCTGAAGCGTCGGAGCTTTGTTGCTTGCCTTTGTTGCGACGCTTGTAGAGGTCCGCTTTGGTCATGTCCTGGGGAAGAAAAAATAATATTAGAAAAAATAATAAAAGGTAAATAAATAATAGAAGAAAAAATAATGTTTTATTTTCTGTGGGAGCTGTGAACATACTACGAATGTTTTGCCAATATACGCAATTTGAATAGAAAACTCAAAAAGTAGTTCAAAAACTACTTTTTAAGACTATTTTTAACCCCCGACGAAAAAGAGGGGTGTTATAAGTTTGACGTGTCTGTTTGTCTGTCTGTCTGTCTGTGGCATCATAGCGCCCGAACCACTGAACCGATTTCAGTTTAGTTTTTTTTGGATGAAAGGAGACTTAATCGAGTGTTCTTAGCTATGTTTTATAAAAATCGATTGAGCCGTTTAAGAGTTATGGTGGGTTAAAGTGGGGATGGAAGAACCAAAATTCTACAAATGTGCCCAAAATGGTTGTCAATTGAAAGTTTGTTGTCAAATATTTTTGTGTCGGGGGTTTTTTAATTAGGTATATTATTATGCTATGTATCATTGGTGTGAACAGAACATAAACATAATTATGTATCTCGAAGTTGCTATAATGCATACTTTTAGCGTGGTCTTATTTCTTGGGTCATTTTATATGCTGTATAACAATCACAACAACTCTAGTATAGGCCGAATCATACAAGTCGGCGGATGTGAATTTGCGCGAAACCCAATCAACGCGCAGCTTTTCGAGAGCTTCAGTCAGGATTAGATATTGCGCAGCTTGTAGCTAACTTCACATCCGCCGACTTGTATGACTCGGCCTGTATACTTATTGTGACAATTAAAATAATTTGTAATTATAATCAAAAAACTAGTATATCGCCTAACTAAGTAATTGGTTATAGATAATTTTAAGAGATTTAAGGTTACTCTGGGCTAATAGGAGGTACGATAAATCCAAGTCAATTCCAACGGTTCATTTTTAGGTGAAACTTGTAATGCGACTTCCAACAAGGTTGCGTTAAACGTTTAACGCTACCATGGAGGGGGTATGAAAGCACTGTTGCGTCGAAGTTTCACTTCTTCCGCGCGGAGGGACTCCACTTCCATTTTTTAAGTGGATTTTATTCCTAAAAGAAGTCATCAAGTTCATAGAGGCCAGATGTGTAGCCTTGGTGTCAGTTTTCAAACCGCTTTAAGGCGATTAGAAATGATCAGTGAACATTTAACAACTGAGGTGATGATAATGAATATCTACTTGTAGTTTGAAGGCCGAGCAGTCGTTTGACTCGTCGGTAAGCGCTTGCAAGAGCTCGATGGAAGTCAACCGTTGTCCGACGTCCGCCGTCAATAACCCGGATTGCGACCGCTCGCTGCTCGGCGATATCTGATGAGATGATGATGATGAATCTGACTGCCTCGGTGGCTCAGTGGTTAGTGACCCTGACTTCTGGATCAAAGAGGCGTGGGTTCGATCCCCACCCAGGGCAAACATTTGTGTGATGAACATAGGTGTTTGCTCTGTGTGTGGGTGTTATTTAGGCACTATCTATTTAAGTATGTATTTAAAATATGTTTATGTAGTATATCAGTCTCTGGCCGCCATATCACAAACTATGCTTAGTTTGGGGTCAGAGACCGTGTGTAAGATGTCCCCTAATATTATTTATTTAACATGAAAAAATTAGTACAAGTCTGTAGAAATCAGATCCAATGACTGACTGAATCGCCCTTCGTCGGTAAGCCTACGTTCAGCAGTGACGTACTAAAAATGCCAATATAATAGGTATCGCATAATACTATCCTAAGACGTTGACTATTAGGAATTATCTACCTCTAGTTTGAAACTAGAAAAGTAGCCACCAATTCTCCTGATGGAAAGCAATCGTACTGCCGAAAATGGAATATGTAGACTTAGAAGATACCCAAAATAGCCACTTCGTGGATAGGCCTACATCCTGCAGTGGACTTTTAAAAAAGCTGATACAGTACAGTAAATAAATAATAATTTTCGACCAACGATCATAGGTTTTCAATTTGAAGAACAATGATATTATGACTGTATCCAATGTGGCCACGTGATGAAAATGGTCAAATTACCCATCGTGGTAAGCCTACGTTCTACAGTGACCTACTAAAAGTGTCCATATCTGCTGCGCAATACCATCCTAAGATGTCAATTGAGTATTATATGCCTGCCATAATGCCGAAAATGGAATATGCATACATATAAGATACCCACGATAGAGTAAATAAAATATGTATACATATAAGATACCCAAGATAGAGTAAATAAAATATGTATACATTTATGATACCCACGATAGAGTAAATGGAATATGTATACATATAAGATACCCACGATTGAGTAAATGGATATGTATACATATAAGATACCCAAGATGGAGTAAATAAAATATGTATACATTTATGATACCCACGATAGAGTAAATGGAATATGTATACATATAAGATACCCACGATTGAGTAAATGGATATGTATACATATAAGATACCCAAGATGGAGTAAATGGAATATGTATACATATAAGATACCCAAGATGGAGTACATGGAATATGTTTACATATAAGATACCCAAGATGGAGTAAATGGAATATGTACCTATACATATAAGATACCCAAGATGGAGTGCACAGACCCAGAAGAAACACTAATAGATATCTACCAAAGGTTTGAAAGGCGAGCAGTCGTCGGGCCCGTCGGTAAGCGCTCGTAAAAGCTCGATGGAAATCAACCGTTGTCCGACGTCCGCCGTCAATAACCCGGATTCCGACCGCTCGCTGCTCGACTGTATCTGGTCCCAGAGCGAAACCACGGCATGAGATGAAGATGATGAATGTTTTACCTTTGGTTTGATCCATAGCTGCCTAATGGAAGACCGTTCGTCTTCCAAACGTGAGGTTTAGATTTTAAGCTTGTTCCATCAACGTATTAAAACATATCTGATTACTTACAGAATGAAATCAAGGTATGAGATGATGATGAATGTTTTACCTTTAGTTTATAATCCATAGTTGTGGGAGATGGTTCGTCTTCCAAGTATTGGGAATGGATTTAGAACTGTTCCAATCAACGATTTAAAACTTGAGACTGTGATACTTTCGTAGAAATCAGATAGGGTATGTAAATCTACCAATGTTTACTATACCAGTGGCGGAAATGTCTCAATCGCCTATCGTGGTTAACCCTATTTAAACCGTGGTTTGCTACTTGATGAGCCCTGGCTTCCAAATGGGAGGTTATAGGTTCAAAGCTAGTCCCGTCAATGATTTAATACAAGAGACAACCTGCATACGTTCGTAGAAATCAGACGACATATGTGTAACCTGGGTCAAGATGGTGGATATGTTCCTATCATCTTTTGAGAGGCATATTAATAGTGAACTATTAAAAACACTGATATAGCACAATATTATTCAATTGACGAATACTGGCCAGTATTCGTCAATGGGAATGATGACTAAAAAACTACAATTAGTCTGGCAGAAAATACTAGACGCGTTTTTTTTTCTTTTGTCAATTAAACAAAAATTGACTAAGATATGGCCCGTTCAAGTTCCGCGTGACGTCACGAAAGTCATGTATGAATCACGTCGCACTAGTGACGTCACATGTTGCGTATGCGGCCGAAAGCGGTTTATTTTTGTCATTTGTTTGATTGACAAAAGAAAAAATACGTGTCCAATATCTTTTAATAATCTATCTAATGGACTAATATTGATTTTTTAATCCAGAGGTTATACTTATTGAGACTTATCTGCCTGTAGTTTGGAGTTAGTACAGCTCCACTACATCAGCCAGTAGATTTATCTAATGGAAAGCGATGTTACTGCCTAAAATAGAGTACATATATATTTTTTTTTATATTTCCTATAGGTTTGCGTTTGACTACACACTGCCTGATGTTAAGCAGATATGCCGTCTAACATGTAGCACGCTTACCTAGAAGATACCTATTTCGGGATTTGAAGACACCCACGTCGTACTTTAGCGGGAAGACAGACCCAGGCAAAGCGCTCCACATTCTGGCTGCTCGTATGAGGAATGTGGACTCGAAACGCTTGGTTTCTAACGCGCGGGATGTCCACCAAAAAAGGGTGGCGCTTTGGTCACCACATATACCTAGAAAATTGCTATTAATAGGTATACCTGTAGTTTGAAGCTCGAGCAGTCCTCAGGCGAGTCGGTAAGCACCTGCAGGAGCTCGGTTGTGGTCAAACGCTGTCCAGCGTCCACGGTCAGCAAGCCGGATACAAGGCGTTTGCTGCTCGCTGATATCTAACCCCAGAGCGTAACCATAATATGAGATGATGATATTTATCTGTATTTTGAGCCGTAGTGGCTTAGCGGTCCCGTTATTGATTTTAAACACGACACAACCTGTATACTTTTATAGAAATCCAGTGGCGTATGAGAATAGTAACTTCAAAGATGAAATCCGAGTTGGTCCCATAGTAATAGTTGTTCATAATGATGATGTTATTCATCCTCGTTTCAGTTTAGTGCACCAGTTCTGGACATACCTGTGAGTAGACCTAGAAAACCTCGTTTCGGCTTAGTACACCAGTACTGGACATACCTGTGAGTAGACCTAGAAAACAGCTATTAATAGATATTTACCTGTAGTTTGAAGCTCGAGCAGTCCTCGGGCGCGTCGGTAAGCGCCTGCAGGAGCTCGGTTGTGGTCAAACGCTGTCCAGCGTCCACGGACAACAAACCGGATACAAGGCGTTTGCTGCTCGCTGATATCTGATCCCAGATTGGACCTGAAAATTAAAAATAATTTTTAATTACAATCATCTTCATCACTACATAGTATAAAACAAAGTCGCTTGCCGCTGTCTGTCCCCATGTATGCTTATATATTTAAAACTACGCAACGGATTTTGATGCGGTTTTTTTTTAATAGATAGAGTGATTCAAGAGGAATGTTTATATGTATAATACACCTGTGCGAAGCCGGGGCGGGCTAGTCTATTTTAATGATAATTATCTATCTATTTTACATATATATAGGTATATAAAAATGAATCGTGGTTGTTAGTCTCGCTAAAACTCGAGAACGGCTGAACCGATTTTGCTAATTTAGATCTTAAAATATTTGTAGAAGTAAAGGGAAGGTTAAACGGCGAGAAAAATTATAAAAGTTGCGAGATAAATAATAAATACATTAATTTAATTTTCCCATAAGTACAAAATGTTCCTGCATGTCACCCTAGATCGCATTTCTGCTCAAAATCAGGCAGTATGTAGTCAAACGCATAATACGGAATAAAAAAATATATGGCATATACGGAATAAAAAAAATGTGAAAGTTGTCATTGACAGTTGATAGATGGAGGGATGAAGTTCACCGGGTCAGCTAGTAATAACTAATATTATAAATCCGAAATTGTGTTTGTTAGTTTGTTACTCTTCTACGCAGCAACAGAGCGACGGAAATCCTTGATTTTAGAATGTTAGCATGGATATAGAAAATAATATTGATTATACAGTTATATTCAAAGGACTGATAAGGCTCATACAGCATTTTTTGTAGTTATAGTAGGTAAATGTAGTTGTGGGGAGTTTGTCTAAAAAAGACAGAATTATCCAGAACTGGTATACTCATCATGGAGGTCATTCAGACAAAAACCGCTCAGCCGATTTCTGTATAATTTAAGTGGGACCACCTAGGGAGTATACCCTTTCGAACTAAAAAGAATATTTCGATTCGATTCACAATTGGCGAAATTATCGATGCGATTTTGTACATCTACATGGAGAGGCCTATGTCCTGCGGTGAGTAAAGTAATGATAATAACACGAACCTTCCATAGAGAAGTGTCCAGCCCGGATGCGGTCCATGAGCGCGGTGACGGGCTCCTTTTTGAAACTCGGTTGGAACGGGGCTTTACCGCACAGCATGCAGTACTGAAAGAAAACCACATTAAATGTAAAATCGGTCTATTTGTATAGGCCTATGTTCAACATTTATTATATTAAGCGCCACACAAGTCGGCGGATGGGAAGTTATGCGCAGAACGCTGCGCAAAAGCCGAAATATAGGTATGCGCAAGAGCCAGAGAGACTCGCGTCGGGGCACTCCCGCCCGCCAACCTCACGCCTCCCGCGCGCTCCCTACGCGCGCGCTCACCGCTACGCCACGCGGCGTCGGCATTGTGCACACACGCGCAATAATTAGCGAATCACAGCGAAGTGTCATCTGCGGCTAACTTCTCTTCCGCCGATTTGTGTGGCGCTTAGTATAATGTTTTGATCGCCACGTTTTATTTACTTATAATTTAATATTATGGGGCCCTTTTTTGTCCACAAAGACATAAATCAATACTAATCAAGTCAATCAAGAGATAAGCTTGTAAAGATTTTGGTAGGGAGAAAGAGGGGATGCCTTGTCCCTTTCCCACAAAGTATAACATAGTATAGAGAATTCAAGATTCAAGATACTTTATTTGTCAGAAACATGGTAGTGTAAACAACATACAAAGTCGCATACAGATTTTCGTAGAGTAGAGGTCGCATGTTCTTGCCCATCGTGGCGTACAAATGTTAAAAGCATAATTACCAAAATAATACAAGCAAAGATTTAAAATAATAATGTAAAAATAAAGAATACTTATAATAAGAATGTATGACACTTACGGGCAGTGACATCATAGCCTGCCATAGTGCGCTCTTTGTTTAGTAAGAATATAAATATGTTTGTAACTTCTTTATTTCTAATTTGATTTTGTTTTTGTTTTCGTTAATCGGTTCTGTTTATGGCTAGCTGTTACAAGAGGACTTAAAAAATATATTGTCAACTAAATAAAAAAAAATTAAAACAAAAGACATAACTTGTCGTTAATATAGGAGAAGTCGCTAGTTCCCGTAGTACAACCCCTGGCTAGTTCGGGAATCAGAGGCTTCATTACTTTACCTGTACCTTATTTTATGTCAATAAAAAATTTTGATTGATTTTTTTGATTGATTGTTATCATAAAATTTTAGTGACCACAGGGTAAAGTAATCGTACCCATTTTGAAAGTTTATCCTTACATAGTATAAAATAAAGTCGCTATTTTTTGTCTGTTTGTCTGTATGCTTAAATCTTTAAAACTACGCAACGGATTTTGATGCGGTTTTTTTAAATGGATAGAGTGATTCAAGAGGAAGGTTTATATGTATAATACACCTGTGCGAAGCCGGGGCGGGTCGTCTAGTTAAAAAATAATTTAAGTGTTTACTTACAAATATGACCCCGAGACTCCAGAGGTCGCACTGCGGGCCGTAGCCGGGCGCTGCCGCGCTTCGGGCTCGCGACACCACCTCAGGCGCCGCGTACGGTAAACTGAAACAATACACAACTACAGTTTAACCTAGGGAGGAAACGCTCATCTTAGCAGCTGGAAAGCTTTTGGTTTCAATTCTAGTTTTTTTTTGGGCGGGCAACGTAAATTATAAATATTTAAGATTTTTGATTCCCAGTACCGTCAGCAACAGTGATTTGGATCACGATCAGAAATTAAGAAAAGCGGTCCCATTTTCATAACAATTATCTAGTTCTAGGGATTTATCTACGGCGGACATCACCATACTAAAAAAAAAAAAAGGTCCACTCATTCCTCAGCCATAGGACGTCCACAGCTGGACATGGGCCTACCCTATAGAAAATAACTTATTGAGATTAAAAAATCCTAAAAATACCTGAAGCAAGGCGTCATCATCCTCTGCCTGTCTTCCCGGTCAGTCTGCGGCACACGGCGCGCGAACCCAAAGTCCACCACCTTTATTCTGGCCTCACTCAGCTTCGGACTCGTCAGCAGAATGTTCTGGAATAACACATACACAATTACATTATCATCTGACTATTCTTATCTCTTTTATTCCATCCATCCATCAACCGTAAGACGTCCACTGCTGGACATAGGCTTCCCCTATGGATTTCCAATAAGGCCGGTTGGAAGCGGCCTGCATCCAGCGCGTTCTTGCGATCTTTATTATATCGTCAGTCCACCTGGTCGGTGGACGTCCTACGCTGCGCTTGCTGGTCCGTGGTCTCCATTCGAGAACTTTACTGCCCCATCGGCCATCCGTTCACCGAACCATGTGCCCTGCCGATTGCCACTTTAATGTGCTAATCCGTGGGCTATGTCGGTAACTTTGGTTCGTCTGCGGATCTCCTCATTTCTGATTCGATCTCGCAGAGAGACGCCGAGCATAGCCCTCTCCTTAGCACGTTGGGCTATCCTGAGCTTATTCATAAGGCCCACAGTAAAAGACCACGTTTCAGTTCCATATGTCATCACTGGCAACACACAACTATTGAAAAATCTCGTCTTGAGGCACTGAGGTATATTAGATGAAAAGACGTCACGCAATTTTCCGAAGGCTGCCCAACCCGAGTTGGATTCGGCGATTGACCTCTTTCTTGATTTTTGACTCACCCATTGATAAAACGCAACAGGTTCTCAAGCTGACATGTATATTTGATGTATGATCACGCGTAACTTTTCACAGAGTAGTCCGATTTTGATATTTTTTGTATATTAATGGGAAATTGGTCCCATGTTCGTCCCCGAAAATGTATTCGATAACCAATACATATTAACTATACCTCAAATGTTTGAGATACATCTGTGTGGTGGAGAAGGCCTCTATAGTGTATCTATGTCCAGTTGTGGATTATTAGCAACTAGCAGCGCCCCGCGGTTTTACCCGCGTTGTGCCCGTTCCCGTGGGAATTTTGGGAATTTTTATACACATAAACCTTTCTCTTGAATCACTCTATCCATTAAAAAAAACCGCATCAAAATCCGTTGCGTAGTTTTAAAGATTTAAGCATACAGACAAACAAATAAACAAACGAAAATAGCGACTTTATTTTATACTATGTAAGGACTTGATATCATGTGTAACCACACCTCAAAATTTTGAAATGGTATTTTATCTTTTAAAAGTATGTTCAACAATCAACTGTCACAAGTTTAGTACAATGTGTTACGATACCATATCTTACTTCCTACTAATATTACTAGTAGTCCGGCCCGGACTTAGACCTCGCGCTATTCCTATTTTATATCATAAATACTGTGATTTCAAAAAGTAATAATAATATTGGTATGAAAGTTAGGCGAAATCTTTTTAGGGTTCCGTACCCAAAGGGTAAAAACGAAGCCCTATTTCTAAGACTCTGTTAGCTACTCGTAATCGTTACACACTTACTCACCTACATAATATATATTTTACATATATTTATAATCCATTTATAAAATATAATATTTAAATACATTAATATAAACATTAAATATTATATACATAACACAAGATATTTATTTATATTAAGTATATATTATTTACACATACAGACAGACATACTAAAACATTCCAAATTCCTGTTATATATTTATTAACGTAATTTACAATTATTTGTATGGTGTGTTAAGCCTCTGCGGAGACAATAAATACGTAATATTCGTATAGTGAGTTGTTATTCGACAACGCAACCTACCGCCGACGCACCACCACATATCCACAACTCCGCCGTCTGTCTGTCACCAAGCTGTATCTCATGAATCGTTATAGCTAGAAAGCTGAAAATTTTTATTTAAGGGGGGGCTCCCATACAACAAACCTGAATTTTTAGCCGTTTCTCGCTCGATATTAATAATGGTAACTGGTAAATGCTTGAAATGTTCACAGCATATTTAGTTGTATATTCAATTTAACAATAAATAATTAAATTAAAATAAAGTAAATATTGAGGGGGTTTCGTACAGTACGGAACCGTTCGCGCGCAAGTCGTACTAGTACTTGGTCGATTATTTAAACAATTTTGAATGAAATAGATTACATTAGGTGAAATATTTAAAATATAAGTTTCTGCCTAAAATTGCTATTGTTCTGCTACAATGTTTGAATTATGCTACACTGGTCATACTGAATGTAATCTAACACTCGCAGAAGTCGCATAATATAGCATAACGGGCTTCATAGAACAATAATGTTTGCGACAACTCCTACTCTATCTGAACGCTCCTGCACGGGTAGCATGGCAATGGGACAAATATAAAATATTTATTTAATTCTCTTTTTAGTATTTATTTTGTATTTATTATAGTTATAGCGGCAACAGAAATACATAATCTGTGAAAATTTCAGCTGCCTAGCTACCATGGTTCATGAGATACAGCCCGGTGACAGACAGACAGACGGACAGACGGACATCGAAGTCTTAGTAATAGGGTCCCGTTTTTCCCTTTGGGTACGGAACCCTAACAACCGCTAAGTGAAGTTTACACTTTGATAGCACTAGGTGGCGCTAGGCGTCCAAAATTAGCTTGATATTACATAAATATTATTACAAATTAAATATTATCATGAAATTTGCCTGAACAATTACAAACAAAATATTATTCTAAATTTTGCGTGAACATGAGCGGTTATTCTTACAATTTTAAATAAAATACTCGAGCGTGCAGTAATTTTACTCCGCAACTCCCGCAGAAAGTGGCGCCGTTTTGCCTCTTTTTACCACCGGTCCTGGTATCTTCGACACCACTGAACAGAAGATGCTCATGTTCGAACTTAAAAATTCTATATATATAAACTACGTGCATGCTAAATTTCATGGAGATCGGCTGAGCGGTACTTGAGTTATCGTCGAACAAAGAAACATACAAACATACATCTGACAGCTCAAGTGCCGGCTCGTCCCATTAGACTCAGAGACCTCGCTAACGCTCGGTCAATAAACGCGAAAGTATGTATGTACGGATATTGACTACTCTTTCACGCAAAAACTACTGAACGGATTGAGATGAAACTTTGCAATAGTAATGCTTAAACATCAGAACAACACATAGGCTATAATTTGTAAAGATGTTACGAAAACGAAGTTTGCCGTACGTAAGTAATACATATATTTATATTTGATCCAAACAAAACTGTTGCACCAACTTAAATGTTTACTTTACCATCTTTGTACACAGATTTTAGGGTTCCGTACCCAAAGGGAAAAACGGGACCCTATTACTATGACTTCAATGTCCGTCTGTCCGTCTTTCTGTCTGTCTGTCTGTCTGTCTGTCTGTCACCGGGCTGTATCTCAAGAACCATGATAGCTAGGCAGCAAAATTTTTTACAGATGATGTATTTCTGTTGCCGCTATAACAACAAATACTAAAAACCAAATAAAATGAATATTTAAGGGGAGCTTCCATACCACAAACCTGAATTTTTAGACGTTTTTCGCTGTACATTAATAATGGTAACAGGTTGATGCTTGAAATTTTCACGGAATATTTAGTTTTATATTCACTTCAATAATACATTATAATATTAAAATAAAATAAATATTTAAGGGGGGCTCCCATACAGTACGGAACCCTCCGTGCGCGAGTCCGACTCGTACTTGGCCGATTTTTCTATTATGATGCCTACCTTACCTAGTGACAATAAGAAGAGTATCCAACATACCTCAGGTTTAAGGTCCCTGTGCACGACGCCCCGCGCGTGCATGTGCGCGGTGGCGGCGGCGAGCTGCGCCAGCAGGCGGCGCGCGGCCCGCTCCGGCACGCAGCGCGCCGTGTGCGGGAACAGCTCGCCGCCCAGCGCCAGCTCCGTCACTATGTACGTGAACGAGTATACAACATACCTCAGGTTTAAGGTCCCTGTGCACGACGCCCCGCGCGTGCATGTGCGCGGTGGCGGCGGCGAGCTGCGCCAGCAGGCGGCGCGCGGCCCGCTCCGGCACGCAGCGCGCCGTGTGCGGGAACAGCTCGCCGCCCAGCGCCAGCTCCGTCACTATGTACGTGAACGCCTGCGCCGAGAACACGATGACATTATTTTTATGTATCGATCAATTTTTATGGTAAAAATATTAAGGAAAGTTCGCTAGAAAAAGAGCGTATACACTTGCAAGTAAACGGACCCAGCTCTTTTAGCAATGATACCGGTCTGCACGTATAGGTCGCATCACACAAGTCGGCGGATGTGAAGTTAGCTACAAGCTGCGCAATATCCAATCAACGCGCAACTTTATGTGAAATTCAGTCAAGATTCACCAACGCGCACTGGGCCAGCGTGGTGGACCAATCACCTATTGTGGGTAGGCCTACATTCTGCAATGGACTATTAAAAAGGCTGATACACTACAGTACAGTCAATATTGGATATTGCGCATCTTGTAGCTTCATATCTGCTGACTTATATGATTCGGCCTTTTTCCAGTATTTCCCAAAACCCTAGCGGAGCGTCCCGTTATAGTTCCACCAATCATAAAACCCGAAATGATTAATGAAAACTAGTGATTGGTGAGCAGCCCACAGTCTCAGGCTACATTTGTCTGCGGGACCGATAAAAGATTAAAATAAATACAAAAAAAATATAAAAGCTCCAAGACTCACATCGACGAACAGTTATGAAATTCCTCAATATATAAACAACAAGTAAATCCGTTGCTCCGTTACTGCGTGAAAGAGGAACAAACCAACAAACTTTTAGAATTTATAATTTTAGTACATATGATAATATGCATGTTTTACAAACTAAAACCTTCTTTAGAATTACTGTACATTGGCGAAAATAGCAGTAAATATCTTTGAAAGGTCTAAACTTGCAGACAATTAATAGCTAGCATCATGCTTATAGCCTAGAGGGGTAAGGAAACGTTTCTCTGAACGTTTCTTTGAAGTAAATAAGAAAGACAAGGACGGAAAGTGTCAAATGATTGTAATAAAACATGTAAACTTACCGAATCATGAAACACTTCGTGCAGCGTGATGATGTAGGGACAACCTTGGCACGCCTTCAGCAGCTCTATCTCTTGTTTGATGTCTTTCTTCTGCGACGAGATTATCTGCAAAAGAAAACACTATTTGTACTAACATATTGACGTGACAACGTCTAGTAAATCGATGAACGCTGGCTGCACGCACGAAAAAGGGTGTCGCATTGTCCCGTTACGCTCATTGTCCTGTCACGCTCATTAAACCCGATTACAGAGGCGCCATCGTAATTGTAATAGCTAAATAGCATGGTTCTGTTTCTTTTTCACTTTAGGCATTCGATAGAGAGAACGCTTTTTACGTTGCTATTAAATTTACGCTGGCGCTTCTGTAATCGGGCCTAGTGTCCCGTTGCGCTCACTTCACGAGCGAGTGAAAGGCACGATCGGCTTGAGCGTTCGGTGCAATCATTTCATTAATGTTTTGTTTTAACGTTGTCACGTTAAACTATCGTCCGTAAACCGACTTTACAGACATCATTTTTTTTTTTGACAATAACGTAACAACCATCTTTAAATTAATGTCGATTGAGGCTAAATGGAGGGGAAGGGAAAGGCCTGATGTTCGATGGGATCGAAAAAAGTTTTCGAGTGGAGACCACGTACCGGCAAGCGCTGTGTAGGTCGTCCCACCTACAAGACGGGCCGACGATCTTGCCAACCGGTCTTATTGGAAATTTATGGAGAAAGCCTATGTCCAGCAGTGGATTTCCTATGCCTGATGAATGGATATGGATAGGGAGAATGGGGGTGGGGGTTATGACCAACAAACACACTTTCGTACTTATAATATTAGTACGAGTAAGTTAAACAAGTTACCTTGACAGCGTAAGCGTTGCCGGTCTGCTTGTGTATACACTTCCGGCAGACGGAGTACGACCCGTCGCCGAGGAGGGGGGTGCTCAGTTCCACTTCGTACTTCTTGAAGAACGGAGAGTCCTGGAAAATTAAAAAAAAAACACATTGTCATCAAGTAGCACTCACTGGATAGCACGAGCGTAGTCAAGAGGGATCATGAGGAGCCACATCTAAGGGGAAAGTTTTGAATTGTTAATACAAAATAGTTACTACAGGGTAGATGAGTTTCTTAAGGATAAGCTACCTAAATAAGACATACCTACTTATATTTTATGAACGGAACAAAAACTAAAAGTTTTTGTTTTATTTTCTGCGCTTTTATTTTACTTTTTATGTTATTATATTAAAATGAAATGTAAATTAAATTAAAATTGAATGTGTATTAAATTGAAATGTAAATGTATACATTTTTGACATGTTTTGTGACTACTAAACATATATTATTGTATGTCCAGTATGGGCGAAACTGTTGGTACTATAAGCTATTATTAAGACCTTTATATTGTAACACAGTTTAACAATAAACATATCTGAATCTGAGGTCCCACTTCCTCGCGAAAAGTGCATTAGTTATGAATCAAAGCTATCCGGAACAAGCCGAATCAGGTAGCTAGTCCACTATAAAGTGTAAAATTGCATCGTTTACGTCATAACTTCTGAGTAACGATATATGTATATTTTAAAAGTATTGTCTTGCCATTTTATGCAAGTAGTAGACTAGTACAAAATATAGTATAGTTTCAAAAATTTCACATCTATTATATTCTATTCTTACAATTCTGCTGCATGCATAGTTCCGTAACAGCTTCAAAAGCTCCCTTTGTAGTAGATATTCCCGTATGACCATTGGATGTAGACTGGTAAGTGTTACCTTAGCTTGCCATCCCTTGAGTTTGTCTTGCTTGTGTCCGGTGGTCTGCAGCCAGATCTGGTCCGATATGATGTTCTCTGAGAACAGGATACTGGGCGCCACGTACGAGTACCCTGCAAATTACACCAATTACAATGTTATTGTCAAGTCATTGATAGAAACAAACTACTTATAAAATATTCTAGTCAAGGGTAAAAGTTATCAAGGAACATACCAGCACGGCAAGCATGGCAAAGGGACAAATAGTTTTTCCACCATTAAATCCCCTCGAAAAGGAAATAAAGACTGACATTTTGAAGTAGATAAAATAGTTTTCACCCTTTGCCGTGCTACCCGGGCTGATCGAGTGTTTTTTTTTTCAATTTGTTTCAAGCAAAAGGCTACGAAAGCCTTTTGCTTGAAAAGCACGCTTCTTATTTTTATATTATGCAAAGAAACTATCCACCTACCATTCGTAAAATATCTCATTCAATTATCAACAACTTTTTTATAAGCAGAGCCAATCAGAAAATTAGACCTGCGTGGAAAGTAAGACCATCTGCTAAATAAGGAAATGAGACGCCGCAACTCTTAATACTTTATATACCAAAGGACATTTTGCTGTATTTGTTGTAAATAGCGGTGGAACTGTAAAGGAAATTAGCCCAATCAATCTCAACGTACCAAGGAACAGTTTGTCGTGATGTTTCATAGGCAAAGTTGGCCGTATCTGCCGCGTGGTATAACTGAGACACTGCGAGGGAAACTATCCTTAATTCTCCACGTACCAAGGTACAGTTTGTCGTGGTGTTTGGGCGCGTGCGCGGGCGAGTCATTGGGAAGCATCCTGGTGAACTCATGGCCAAAGTTAGCCGTATCTGCCGCGTGGTATAACCGAGACACTGCAAGGGAAAATAGCCCTAATTCTCTACGTACCAAGGAACAGTTTGTCGTGATGTTTGGGCGCGTGTGCGGGTGAGTCAGTGGGGGGCATCCTGGTGAACTCGTCGGCAAAGTTGGCCGTGTCCGCCGCGTGCGATAGCTGAGGCACGAACGGCGCGGGGATTTCCCGCCGCGCTACCGCGTCCCAGTCTAGGGTCTGTAACGTCAAAAATCATGATTTCACGCTCCGTTATTGTAAGAAGTTGGGCTTGCTTTTTTTATAATTCTATAAAAAATTCTAGGTATGATATTAGAATAGAACATTCTGATAAGTGAGCTAGAAACTTACCCTGAAGAAGGGATGCCTTTTGAGCTCAATCGCGTCTTCTTCACCGCCAAGCCGCCATCGGGGATTCTTCACCAGGAGTCTGAAAGATACAATAATCTCATGAAACATTTATAATGCTTACTGACAACTAATCTGCATATAGAGATCGTAAAATACCTGCAAACTTATTGATAAAAAGTCCTGTTTCGCTTCCCTCCATCGCAAAAGAACATGCACCGGTTACCAGCTACGCCAATAGTACGCCTTCTGACCATCAGTCAACTTCATATAACTTACTGACCACTAATATACCTAGAGTGATCATAAAATTTAAGAGTTTCTTTAGAACTTATGTAGGTACGGAATTTCACACCACTGGCTTTTCGGTGAAAGAAAACATCGTGAGGCAACCTGCATACGTCCGTAGAAGAAATTCGATGGCGTGTGTGAATCCACCAACCCGCACTGGGCCAGCGTGGTGGATATTGCCCAACCACCCTTCGTGAGTAGGCCCATGTCCTGCTATGGACTATTAAAAAGGTTGGTACAGATTATAAAATACTCACTTCTTGATAAAGTCCTGAACCTCGGGGCTGACGTCGGGCGGGACGGGGTAGCTACACCGCACGATGCGCTTGGTGATCTCCTGCTGCGTGTTCTTCTCTCCCTCGACCGTGAAAGGAGACGCGCCGGTCAGCAGCTCGTATGTCAGCACGCCTACTGACCACCAGTCTACCGCCTGGGGACAAAGGAAACAACTTCGGTTAGTGTTTTGTATTAAAAGTAAGTTAGTTCGTACAGGCCGGGTGACTAGCCCTGGTGTCAGAGTTTTTAGGCCGCCTGAAGACCTCTTACTTGGCTAAACGGTTAAAACGACCGAGGACCTACAATTTAACGTGTCATCCGAGCCGCGGTAGCGCTCAGTTGGAAAATGCCACCCGCGGTCACCCATCCAAATACAGACCGTGCGGAACGTAGCTTAAGTGTTTTGTATTAAACTAACGACCCGCCCCGGCTTAAAACAGGTGTATTATACATATAAACCTTCCTCTTGTATCACTCTATCTATTAAAAAAAACCGCATCAAAATCCGTTGCGCAGTTTTAAAGATATGAGCATACATGGGGACAGCGGGAAGTGACTTTGTTTTGTACTATGTAGTGAATTTAGGGCATGCAAAAACCGGATGGTTTTGGAAAACCGTTTTTTTCGGTTTTTTATTTAAAAAACCGGGGAAATCGAGTTTTTCGGGTTTTTCGGTTTTTTCTAGTAAATTAATGAAAATACTAGTAAATATAACAGTTTGTTTGTTTATGAGCCCGTACTGCCTCATTGTTGGGCAAAGGTCTCCTCTCGAGATTTCCAGTTTTGTCGGTCTTGTGCTGATGCCGCCAATTTGGATTAAATATATTCAGTTCATCGCACTATCTAATAGAGGGTCTACCACGAGGCCGCATCGAGTTGGGACTCCATATGGTTGTGATTTTAGCCCAGAGGTCTTCCAGAGGTCTTCTGGCATTCGACTGATTTACCCGACTCACTGCCACTTCAGTTTAGCGGCTGTGAAAGCTACATCTTTGATTTGAGTTCTGGAACGCAGTTCGGTGTTTACTCGCAGTACTCGGTCTATTAGCCGGTCACCGAGAATACAGCGCTCCATCGCTCTTTGGCAAACCTTGAGCTTGGACTTTTGGACCTTAGTTAATTACCATGTTTGTACACCATAAGTCAAAATGTGATCGGAAGGCGTTTCTTCATATGTTCTTTCATGGCCCAACAGCTCTTCCAGGCGTTCTCTGTTCTTCTTGGTCTTGTCTCGCTTGGAAGGTGACTATTTGGCCAAGATAGATGTAATCGTGAACGTGTCTTCGCCATCGACAGTTAGGTACCCGATGTTTGATGCCATTGGTCATCACTTTGGTCTTTAATTAAAATGTTCCGTATCCGCAACCCAACCTCAAGGCTTGCAGTGGTTAGGTTTTGTAGCATTGATTATAGCTCTCTGACTAAGGAAGAGATACTAGATGACGATATTGTCTGCAAAATGAAGGTTAGTTAACCATTTTTCACCGACATTAACACCCCATCCTTCCCAGCTTGCCGCCAGCTTTCTGAAAACTTCTTCGAGGAAGCCCGTGAATATTTTCGGGGACAGTGGGTCTCCCTGTTTAACACATTTCTCTATTGCAAATGCTGGACCAGAAGATTGTAATTTAATTGCAGCAGTACTTTGAGAATAGGTGAGGCGGAGAAGATTGACGTGAGTGATGCTATCAAATGCTTTTTGACCGACGAAACGGAGGAGGTAGGTACTCAATTCGACACGTATGTTCTATAATCTGGTTGATTGCGTGGAGATGGTCTGTAGTTTATATAGCCCGCGACGAAAACCAGCTTGTTCGAGTGGTTGTTCCATGTCTAGTCTTCCTGATAGGCGATGTTCTATGATTTTGATGAAATAATAGTCATTATTTATATTTCTTTTGTTTTTTAATTTCAACAATCGAGCTTACTTTATGTGTAATTTACAAATATTAGACAAACCTGCAATATTTACCACGCGTAGTTTTATTACGTGGCTTAGCAGAGACTGCCGGACTAATGTAACGAAAGAAAATGGCGGTGGTCGATAGCGTTTCGGTGAAGATGAGACAAATTACGCTTATAACGCTACAGCACAGCGCTCTGCCTATATCACGATACTCGCTATGTAAAGACAGAAAGAGAGTGAGAACTTTCGCACTTGAATTTCATCCTTAGCACGTACATTAGACGTATTTTTTTAAATGGAAAAAAGTATCTTAGTTCGCTTGGCTTATTATTTATCTGTAGGCTAAAGCAACTAGATGACAATAATGTATTTTATTGCGAAGGGGAAAGTTTATATGCAAATTTAAAAAAAATTGTAGAAAACACCGATAAACCCGAAAAAACCGGTTTTATAACTAGAAAAACCGAGTTTCTAATGCGGTCGGTTATTCGGTTTTTTCGGTTTTCGGTTAACCAGTTTGCATGCCCTAGTAGTGATACGATTTTTGAAGGGAAACTTCTTTACCAGCGATATGCACTTTTTGGGATGGGCAAAAAATGTTAAACTCGTGTCAGGACACGTGACCTGATCAAAAACTCGTAAGACGGAGGGAGAGGAGACCGCCGGCGCGGTGTAGGAGAGGAAGTAATATCGCCCTCTCTTTCTTAAACTGCGTCCTGTCCTATAAGCTCTTAGTGCTAGCTTGAAAGCGATAGTGTCATAGTGTGGACATAATTTTAATCTCCATAGAGATGATGATGATGATGTCAAAAAACTTATAAAAAGCGTATAGGTTTTAAATTAACTTTTAAAACCAAAATGTTCGTCAAAATCTCAATTAATTCAGACAGTTAAGTATGCGAGTTGTATTTGTAATTTGCATCCTAATAAAAAATGTTAATTTTAACTAATTGAGTGAAATAACCTCTGTAAGCCAACGTTATTAGTAAAGTCCTTGCTTCGAACATTTCTCGGTTACTTTTAGTGTTGTGAAAATTCGAGTTTCAGTAAGTCTCAATTTCGAGACAAAATTTTTCATAAGATTCAAGATTATAGTTTCGCGAGTCCAATTGCACCGTTCGGAATATTTTGAGACGTGTAAGTGCTTTAAAATTTAAATTAAAACGTATTTAATTATTGCAAATCATTATTAGTTCATACTCAACACTTCTCTTTACTCTTTAGAACCGTGAGAATCTTGACACCAATGACTGAATTTTCTGGATTTTCAACCCTACTCGGGACTAGATTTCAAGACTTTTTCGATAACAATTAAAATGAAGTCTCAAAGTTCAAGATATAGGTACGATTTCAATATGCAAGACTCGAGTTTCCCAACACTAGTTCCATTCCATGTAACCCAACTCACGGTCAATGTCAGAACTCGAGAAGTTCCTTTGTTATCTCTATATTCTGTAGTTTCTAATAAAACACTGTTGTGTTTATATTAGATCGCCCCAAGGCCAGATCTTATATTAGCTAGATGATAACACAACGGTAAGTAATGCCCTTGTAAAAGTATCAACCTTCAAACTATGTATTATAATATTAAATTTATACCTGACATTCCTAGTAATTATAAGTTCCTTATGCAATAGGTATATTTTGTTTCATTTGCGCTAGGATGCGCGCCACGAAATATTTCTTTCGACGTATCAGAACGAGACAGCGTTATATATCTGTCACTTTTTCACACGTCAAAAAGAGTTCTTTTCGTGGCTTTTCGTGGTCGCATGCTGTACTAGCAGGTGACATTACAAACGACCTATACCCCAGTAGTGGGATAAAGAAAGCTGAGGATGATGATATTCAGCCGAGTAGTATATTCAACTGGCAAGCCCTGGTGTCAGAATTCATAACCTTTTTTTTATCGCGAATAAGTACGCGCTTGACCACCATCTCGCCTGATGGTAAGCGACGTTGTGGTCGAAGATGATAACCTGCTTGAAAGCCTCTGCCATGGCACTGCGGTGAAAATAGCAGGGACCTAAAATTTAACATGTCATCCGAGCCACGGTGGCGCTGTTGGAAATGCCGCGGTCACCGACCCAAAGGCCGATCGTGGTGAACGTTCCGATTCGACTAACATTTTACCGAAAAACAAAACGAAGTAGACAATAGCGTAGGTAGTTAGTAATAATGATTAGTCTGCTGTATTAGTACTAGTAGTAAAGTCCCAAATAACGTAGCCGAACATAAAACACGATCTATATTATTTGGATAACGCCGCGGGCGATGGTGTCGTGCTAGGCTAGCCGAGCTCTGGCACTGTTACTGCCACTGACATGTTCGATAAGGAGTGGGTAATGAACATATTATAAGCCTGTTCTACAGAGATAGAACAGGCGACTATACTAGAGAGTATAGGTCGAATAAAATATCTTGGTTGCTGTTACGTTAGCAACAAACTGAGCAAAACCCAATCCTCCTGCAACTGTTATGAGTTTCACTCAGGATTGGGATTTGCGCAGCTTGTAGCCAACTTCACAGCCGCCAAGAACCTTGATTCGCCCTATACTTCTGGTGCCGATCCAAAAGGTTTTTAAATATTACCGATTTTTATCTACATTTTACTGTGTCACAATAGTCTCATCCAACTAAAAAAATCGGCCAAGTGCGAGTTAGACTCGCGCACGAAGGGTTCCGTACAGTATGGGAGCCCCATTCCTCTTGCCGTTATTAATAGCGAGCAAAAAAACTCCTAAAATCACGTTTGTTGTATGGAAGCCCCCCTTAAACATTCATTTTATTCTGTTTTTAGTATTTGTTGTTATAGCGGCAACAGAAATACATCATCTGTGAAAATTCAGCTGCCTAGCTATCACGGTTCATAAGATACAGCCCGGTGACTGACAGACAGACGGACATCGAAGTTTTAGTAATAGGGTCCCGTTTTTACCCTTTAGGTACGGAACCTTAAAAATTGAATAATATATAGGTATAGTTAAAACGGTACTGATTTAGAAGGGATACATGTTTGAGACCCTAATCGGTCAATCCCGCATGTAAAATCTCGTCAGTTTCAGTATTTTCTTATGAAATCTGTCTGTAATATACAGGGTTATTCCTAATCAATTAGCATCCTTATTCTGTACATCAAAACTAACAACGTTTGTTCTGCGACTTTTGTCAAAGCTCAAAAAAAAGTGTTGTTCCATAGAAAAATATCGTTCACCAGCGACAAGATGTATGGAAGCTTGAGCTGATTATTTTTTTGAGTTTTGACAAAAGACGCAGAACCAAAGTTGTTAGTTTTTATGTACAGAATAATCCCCTAAAAGGATGCTAATTGATTAGGAATAACCCTTTATAAAATTCTCTTGTAGCAGTGTTTGTTCTTGAACTTCTCCGAAACGACATGACCAATTGTCATGTTTTTTTTGTGTGCATTTGGTAGGTCTGAGAATTGATCGGCTATTTTTAAACTCTTGGGTGATAAGGCTGGCAATACGAGTATTTGTACGTGGTAAAACCACGTTAGTCGGGTCAGCTAGTTAGTATAACACAATTTCTGTATCACCACCTCTACACACACAGGCCTATGACCACCACCCCTGGTAGAAAGTATGACAGTAATTCAGTAACGCAAACCAGACGGCCTTCGGGCGTTAGCTCTTTTGACATTATTTCTTACTTCATTAGGAGTACATACCTACCTACCTCCCAATTCGTCGTAATTAAGGTCGCAAGGGAAAATATTTTGAATTTTCTAGTTATTTTTGGTACTACGTAGCATTATTTGGAATTTACGTACGGATTTTCATACGATCAGCTTTTCGGTGAAGGAAAACGTCTTAGTCGTACGACATAGAATGAAATTCGATGGCGTATGTAAATCTACCAATTCGCAACTGTGAGATCTAAAAAGATGTACTCTTGACGAGTAGCCCTATGTTTAGCAGTGGGCTATCACGCTGGCCCGGTGCGGGTGGTGGATTCACAAAAGCAAATGAATTTCTTTTACGGTTACCTTAAGCTTTATTTCACCGAAAAGTAAGTGGTGTATAAAATTCCCAGATAAATTTCAAAGAGCTCATTAGTACGCGACCGGATTTGAACCCGTACCGCACGCTTAGAAGGCGACCATTCTATATCCACATAGTAAACTAGAATTCGTTTTAAAAACACGAACGTAATCAATTTTTTAACATAACCTTGCGTATTTGTATGAAAACAACACAACAATTTTCTTGACCTTCCATTTCTACGAGCTCTCCCGAGTTTTCCCGAGCGCTGCCGAAGACGCCCGAACCACCCCGATCGTTTACGACAATGTTATTCGATCAATTGACGATAGAGCCACTGTCGCGACTTTTAAGAAAACTGTTCAATACGGCATTTAGTTCCATTGATTGACCAGAGACATAAATAACTCGACCACACATGACCAAGTTATATATGCAGTTGCAACAGCGCTACCATCGTGTTCTCTTCCACATATGCCATGGCACATTTTAGTTCGACAATTTGGCCGATAATTTAGTACATGCGCGTACGCTTGCTTCCGTGCGAAAAAACCTTGGCGACCCGATAATATACGGTACTATAATCAGATGAAGGATTGTAAACAACTTTTTTTCCAAAGGTTTTGGTATTTCCGCCGTTTAAAGGGCAGCGTATCGTTTTGATTTTGGCAAACCGGTTTTGTATCGGTTAAACTGGTACATATCAGTTACTCCTTTACTGGTAAATGACTGTAAGGTTATGGAGCAGTAAAGTAAGTTCGCATAGGCCGGGTGGCTAGCCCTGGCGTCAGAGTTTTTAAGCCGCCTGAAGGCCTCTGACATAGTTATGTAAAACTGTAAAACCAGCTACAGTCAAGTTATTACAGAATTAGAAGCTAATTAAATTATTTACAATAATTATTTATCGCAAAAAAAGGCCGACCGAACCGACTTCCATCGGACCTATACAAAATTCGAATAGTTCGCTCAAATTAATGTTTTTTTTTTCGTGTACAATGTTTACATTATTGTTGATTTTTGAAAAACGGCTCAGCCGATTTCGTTAAAATTTTAATGGGACCACCTCGGGAGCATACCCTTCCGAACCAAAAAATGAATTTTTCGATTCGGTCCATAATTAGCGAAAATATCGATGAACATACACAAAAAAACCACATACAGACGAACAAAGAACCTCCTCCTTTTTGGAAGTCGGTTAAAAAGAACATTGACCTACTTATGTGTTAAAATGTAATAAAAAGTACGTATAGGCTAAACTCTGTCATGGCTAAACGGTTAAAACAACCGGGACCTACAATTTAACGCAAGAAGACAAGTACCTAAATAAAGACTATTTTTAACCGACTTCCAAAAAGGCGAATGTTCTTTGTTCGTCTGTATGTATTTTTTTTTTGTGTATGTTCATCGATAATTTCGCCAATTGTGAACTTCGAACTACGGAATTCTAACTTGAGAGAATTATCTAAGAGTTACTCGTATCTTATCGATAACGGTTTGCGAATTTTCTCTAGATAATATATGAACTAAATCTGGCTCCACTCGAGCTATCTAGGTAAACTGAAGGACCAGAGTTTTTGACCTCTTTGCTGAAAAAGCTGGAATATCATCATTATCAGCCGTAGGACGTCCACTGCTGGACATATGCCTCCCATATTTTCAACGAGACGGGTTGGAAGCGGCTTGTATCCAGCGTGTTCCTGCGGTCTTGATTGGATCATCGGTAAGAATCGGCGAATCAAGGCGTCCATAATAATAATTGTGGATTGACGTCTTACGCTATGTTTGTCGTTACGTGATCTCCATTAGAAAAAAATACGGTCCCCAACGGCCATACGCTCTACGAACTATGCAACCCTGCCCACTGCCATTTCAAGTAACCAATCCGTCATAGATGCATTTCAATTAGGTTACATTCACACATATAAGTAAAAACAAGATTTATTTACAGCCAGGTGTCCCATCAAAATCCCAGACGAATTTTACGACTTTACCAACAAACATGCAGACTTACGAGAGAGCGCCACTAGCGATATTCTAAACCAAACTGAATAATTTCCGGAAGCATATTTTTAGAATCCCAATTTATCCACGTCTTTAGGTGAGGTTGTCGCTAAGCAGATGGTAATTCTACAAATACAATGCGTCTTAATTCGTCAAATACTATATTTTCTCCATCTCTTCCCATAAACCTTAACTCCATGTTTATAAAGTTCAAATTCGTATGTATCAAAGGATCGAACCTTGAACGTGATAGAGCACCGAGGTCACGTCTGTACTAGCGGAAGGTTGGAATCTTAGATTCAATTTACAAATGTAAACAACTTTAATTACATAACAATAGGGTTTAAATTTATATACAGAATCTGCGGTAATTAAAACAATTTGCAGTTAAAATTGGTATTAATTTCTTTGAGACTAACAAGTTAATATCTACCTTAATTACTAATAAGACATAGGGTTGTTTTTTCTTTAAGTCTAAGTTGGTCATGTATCCCTTGGTACTTTCTTTGAAATTTACAAAAAGAATAACGACCTAAAAGCATAGAAATAGAATTGGTTTTCCTTTAGAGCTAAGTTGACTATTGTATCCAGGTCATAAGTTAAGAATTTTGACAAATTAATTTATTTATTATATCGCTAGGAACAAGTTTTTCAGTCGTTAGTAGTTACAGTTTAAAAGCGTTGCAGGTCAAAACGCTGATAGTTGACTACAAACAGACAGTTGATGACAAACAGATATCAGGCAAATATTCTGTCTAGCTGTTTGGGATGTAGAACATACGTAAAACTAGATACATACATCCGATAATCAATCCTCGCGCTTCAGTCAGGATTGGGCTATCTGCAGCTTGTAGCTAACGTCACAGCCGCCAATAAGATTGGCCCTCACCCTGTATAGGGTAAACTAAAATCGGTGTCATTCAAGTTGGCATCCACCCTCATAATTGGTGCCGCTACACTCTCTACGAGGCGACACGTAGCTGTAGCTAACTTCACATCGTAAACAAGTATACAAGTCGGAGTTCTGTAGCTAACTTCACATCGTATACAAGTATACAAGTCGGCGGCCGTCGCACCGGGGAGTGCGCGGAGAGGTGACAGGAGAAGCGGGAGAGGCGCCGCATTCCAGCGAGGTGCACAGATATTCTGACCGGGTTGTATATACATTGCAAGTCAAATAAAAGCTTGTAATAACATTTTACTACAATTACACAGCACAGTTTTAGCTAATACTAGTGAATATGTTTGTTGGACGATACTGGTTATCACCAATACTAGGAACGAGCTAATGATGTTTGAACTGCTTCTGGCAAACAAAACCGATGAAATATCAATTTATGTATTTATTATCGCACGGGTAAATGCTCTAGAAATTATGTGACAAAGGCACGTAGACAAAGAAATACATTGTTACTTACAAATAAATATGTCCTAAATAATCTTCGTAAAATAACAAATTTTTATACAGGGTTTTTGAGAACCGATAGGGAATGATTCAGATCATAATTATCAACAATATTTACTAAGGGTTCACAACTGGAATTCGATAAAAAATTCTCATCAAAAACATAAAAGTGTACAACCCGGTCACAATATCTGTGCACCTGACTTCGTGACGTCATATCGAATTATCGGGACGTATATACATTACGGGACGTCTAGTATACCGTCCGGACGTACATTATTATCGGGACGTGTATCGGCAACGAAGATGCTAACCGTACTGTCGCACCGGGGAGTGCGCGGAGAGGTGACAGGGGAAGCGGGAGAGGCGCCGCATTCCAGCGAGGTGCACAGATATTCTGACCGGGTTATAATGAGAGCCAAGTTCAATAAAGAATGTACGTCGTCGTCGACTTCGCCGTCAAAATAATTGAGATTTGTACGGGTACCGAGTTCACTTAAGAAAATTCTAAAATTATAATAGAGTAATTCAAGCTCAAAATTTATTTGACTTGGCTAGTTTTCACGTACAGGCTAGGTACGTTTGTAATAAAAAAATAGATATAAAACGCGACTTGCGGTGATTTTTGCCTCCTAAACCGCATCGTTTGGACCAAATCAAACAAGTCGGCGTATGTGAAGTTAGCTACAAGCTGCGTATAGCCCAATCCTGACTGAAACACACGTAATAGCTGCTGTGCAAAGATTAGGTTATCCGCAGCTTATAGCTAACATCACAGCCGCTAAGTTAACAGCCTCGGTGGCTCAGTGGTTAGTGAATCTGACTTCTGGATCAAAGAGGCGTGGGTTCGATCCCCACCCAGGGCAAGTATCTATGTGATGAACATAGGTGTTTGCTCTGTGTCTGGGTGTTATTTAGGTACTATCTATATAAGTATGTATTTAAAAATATATATATGTAGTATAACAGTCTCTGGCAGCCATATCACAAGCTTTGCTTAGTTTGGGGTCAGAGGCCGTGTGTAAAATGTCCCCGAATATGTATATGTATAAGTTACGTACATAATTATACGATTCGTACTATACATTTATGGTGCTATTTTGAAATTGCTTCAGGGGGTATTTACCGCGGTATCCAAGGACGTATCGTACGAAGGTATTTCATCTATGGCCGAGTTTATATTTATTTACCGGTATTTACCGAATGTGACCGATGACCTAGTTAGATTCGAAGTACTTCTATTGTCCCAGTTATTGTATTAACTACGTAGTATATTAAATGAGTTGCCAAGAGCGTATCCCGACACGCGTGTGGTAGTTCTGTGGATGGTGATGTTGTCGCTTCTCACTTTCGAATATGTAGTTATTTTTGCAGCACTAAAACCGCAGAAGAAACTACTATATTAAGGGCTTTTAGTTTACAGTTCATAGCATATGCAAGTGTTGATAAGAGCCCGTCTTATCTGAGTTTCGGGTGCGCAGATACACCAATAAGCTAAGTATACAATTATTATACATATTCCACAGTCTTTTTATATCGAACTAGCGACACGCCCTGGCTTCGCACAGGCGTATAAAACCTAATTATAAACCTTCCTCTTGAATCACTCTATCTATATTAAAAAAAAGATGGAAGAGCTCACCACGATGCTCGAAGGCCTCAATCGGGTTTCTCAACAGGTGGGTCTTAAGATGAACATGGACAAGACGAAAGTCATGTGTAATTCCCATGTTGTACCCACCCCGATCTCTGTTGGGAACTCGGTTCTTGAAGTCGTTGACTCGTACGTCTACCTAGGACAAGTAGTCCAGTTAGGTAGGTCCGACTTCAAGAAAGAGGCCAATCGCTGAATCCATCTCGGCTGGGCAGCGTTCGGAAAATTGCGTAGCGTCTTCTCGTCCGACATACCTCAGTGCCTCAAGTCGAAAGTTTTCGACCAGTGAGTGTTGCCAGTGATGACTTATGGCACAGAAACGTGGTCTCTCACTATGGGCCTTATTAGTAAGCTCCAAGTAGCCCAACGAGCTATGGAGAGGGCTATGCTCGGAGTCTCTCTGCGAGATCGAATCAGAAATGAGGAGATCCGTAGAAGAACCAAAGTTACCGACATAGCCCAACGGATTGGCAAGTTGAAATGGTAATGGGCAGGGCACATAGCGCGGAGGACTGATGACCGATGGGCTCGGAAAGTTCTCGAGTGGAGACCACGTATCGGCAAGCGCAGCGTAGGACGTCCACCCACAAGGTGGACGGATGACCTCATTAGGACAGCAGGATCACGCTGGATGCAAGCCGCTTCCAACCGGTCTTATTGGAGATCCATAGGGGAGGCCTATGTCCAGCAGTGGACTTCTTATGGCTGATGGATGGATGGATTTAAAAAAAACGCATCAAAATCCGTTGCGTAGTTTTAAAGATATAAGCATACATGGGGACAGACAGCGGGAAGTGACTTTGTTTTATACTATGTAGTAAGTAACTCCATTTCACTATAGAAAATAAAGATAATCTTTCTTTATTAGTATAATTTATAAATCATCAATTATAAGATCTATATGGGTGCCAAATTCTCTGTAGAAAATTCTAAAATGTTTAGTTACAAGAAGACAAGAACATTTGAGTTTGAATATACAATTATGTACATCTTTTTAAATAGAGTAATTCAAGCTCAAAATTTGTTTTACTTGGCTAGTTTTCATTGTGGAATCACTACATAGTATAAAACAAAGTCGCTTCCCGCTGTCTGTCCCTATGTATGCTTATATCTTTAAAACTACGCAACGGATTTTGATGCAGTTTTTTTTAATAGATACAGCGTTTCAAGAGGAAGGTTTATATGTATAATTCACCTGTGTGAAGCCGGGGCGGGTCGCTAGTTAATTATAAGTCTTTGTGATAGATAGATAGATAGATAGATAGATTCGTTTATTTTCAGTAAGGATAATTACATACATTGGTATACAACAATATACTATGAGCAACACCTTACGAATTGTCAAAATAACAATTATTATTCAATACTCAACAGAATTATTAGGCATGATATCGGAACGGACGCTACGACATGACAGGACGGATCCTAGTTTCGATATTTTTCTACGGCAGGTATCCTAAAAAATTAGGCCTGTTTTATCACAGAACATTAAATACTGGAACAGTTGGGTATTGTAGTCTACTGGCCTAATTTCATGTACGGTTCACTCGTTTTTATGTCAAACACAGAGGACAAAAGACAATGAATTGACTCGCTTGGCATAATAGTTAACATTTAAATTATCTATATTCTAGAATTTCTATTGCTTTAATTTTGTTTTAAATTATACTTTGTATTTTTCGTCGCTAACTTAAACGATGCTACTTATTTTTGCATTACGATTTTTACATCTTTCAAGTGAAGTCAACCATGATATTTCTAATCTATGGGCGAATGTTTTTTCTTTCCAAGATAAGCGATTCGGAATTTTGTCTCGTTTGATAAATAAAGTTCTTACAGATCTACTAACGTGGTGAACTTTTCTTTTCTGTTAGAGTCAATATAACCCCCAGACATCAAAACTACCTTAAAAAATGCAAGTGGAGTCCCTCCGCGCGGAAGAAGTGAAACATCGATGCAACGTTTAACCCTTCCATGGTAGCGTTAACACGTTCATCGCCATGGTGGGTCAAAATGACCGGCACTTGATCTACCCATTGGAGCCATGGGGGGTCAAAATGACCGGCACGCCGGACCCTACTTTGCGAAGCCCGTTCGCGCCGCAGAATGCAAAAGCTGTGTATTTAATCATACAATATGACCGGCGCGGCCCCAATGAATACCTGTAACCACTTGGTTTTTTGATTTTTTGATGGCATACCTATTTTTAGGACTTAGAGAAAAAAGTTAAAGAATTAGTAATGTAGACCCGTTTTTACCCTTTGTGTACGGAACCCTAAAAACCACAGGATTTCGAATCAAACATTTTTATTTATGTTATAAGTTGCATTTATGCAAAAAAACGAAAGGACAAAATTAAAGAAAAAAAAGAAAGACAATATAACAAAAAAATGTTAGGAATGTTTTTTATTAAAACTTTAGCATTACAAATCGTCACACAAACAACACTCAAACTCTAAAGATTAACTCAAAATGGTTATTGAAACTTTTTAGTGGCATTTGTCAAAACATTGACGACGTATAACGCACGATGTCTCATCGATAGAACATTACGCGTACGTTAGTACGCTGACCGGCATTGTGACCGGCACGGCCTGAATGTAATAATTATTCCGTTTAGGCCACGCCGGGTCGTTATGACCGGCACTTAAAAAAAACCTAAAATAAAGGCAAAAAAACCAAATGTCACTATAAAACTTGTATATATGAACAAATAGAACTGAAAATAATCATAAAAACCAATGTCATTTTTTTTTGATTTTGTAAAATATTAGTCGGCGATGAACGTGTAAGTTTAACGCAACCTTGTTGGAAGTCGCATTACAAGTTTCACTTCAACATGTCTCAAATGAGTGAAATGCCACGCTCAAGTGACAGCAACTGTCTTCACTCGCTAAACTAATAAGTTCGTATAGACCGGGTGGCTAGCCTTGTGTCAGAGTTTTAGGCCGCCTGAAGGCCTCTGACTTGGCTGAACGGTACAAACAACCGGGACCTACAATTTAACGTGTCATCCGAGCCACGGTAGCGCTCAGTTGGAAAATGCCACCCGCGGTCACCCATCCAAATACTGACCGTGCGGAACGTTGCTTAATTTCGGTGATCGCTGACAATCACCTAATCAAACTACACAACGAGCGTTACTAATGTAGTTACTAATGTAACCCAAGTAGGTCTGCTTACAGTCTGCATAGGTTTATAGTGAAACCGCTAAACTCAGACTTCGCCTGCGCGGTACAAGGGCGCCGGGGGAGACGACACAGGGGACTGAGACAGGCGCGGGCAGCGGGTCCCCGGCGCCCGCACCTGTCTCAGTCCTCTTTGTCGTCTACCCCCGCGCCCCCGTACCCGCGCAGGCGAAGTCTGAGTTTAGGGGTTTCACTATAGCCTACAAAATGACTTGGACGTTGGGTGCGTTGCACAACAATTGAACCGGGCCGGCCGGTGCGGGCGACCTCGCGTGCCCACAGCTTAAGCGATAGTGGCAGAGGCTACGGACCACAGTATAATGTAGCAGTATATCTGATAAAATTACTATCTATAGTACCTATTCTATGATAATGCGTACAACTCTCCTAGAATTAAAAGTATCGAGGAAGCTACAAAACTCATACAAAGAGAAGGCTCATTTAAAAGTCAGACCCAGAACAGTAGGTATAGACCGCTTAACTCGCGTATCGCCTGCGCGGTAAGAAGGGAGCGGGGGGAGATGTTACCGGGTGGGTGACAGGGGTAAGCGGAGCAGAGAGCTCACGTCTTACCCCTCTCACCCATCCGGTGACATCTTCCCCCGCTCCTTTCTTAACCGCAGGCGATACGCGAGTTAAGCGGTCGGCCTATAGTTAAGTTCATTATTTATCTAAATTAAAATTAAAACAACAGCAACATTGAAAATCTATAACTGTTCGAACGGGATGATGATGCGGTTGTTGAAAACGTTAGAAATGATTCTAATGTTTAAAAAATTGTGCTCCAGACACGTTGAGTAAGACATCTCAGATACACATAATTATTTTTTGCAATAAATAGCATGACCGACTTCACCCATGTATAGGATCGACGTAGCATTTTTCCCATTATTGTTTATTTATCAAAAATGGCTCATCCGATTTCAATAAAATTTAAATGGGATCAATTTCGAAGTATGTATATTGTATATTCTTTCCAATAAAAAAAGAATTATTGAAATCGGATTACTATGAAAAAAGTTATGCGTGATTATATAGGTACATAAAAAATATATACGTGTCGAATTGAGTACCTCCTCCGGTTCGTCGGTCAAAAATAGAGTTTACAACAGAAGTTTGTATACACGTTTGTAAGATAAGTCAAGTCTCGTCTGACTAAGCAGCGCAATGTTATTGCCCAATCCAATAGAGCATCCTCCAAAACATGCGTTGTACACGCGACCCGCTATCACTAACATTATCAGAACACCAGCACGTGGTACGCATAACACACTGCACACTCTGCACAGGTGGGTAAGTATAGTACGCTCGAAGGGCACGTGCCGACGGTTATTATCGTATAGCCTTTATATGCTAGGTCACTCGCAGGTAACACAGAGAAAATTTCCTTTTAGGAATCATTTGTAAATACAATAAATAATAAAGTAAAACAAAATACAATACTACTTTATATGCTAAAACTACATACACTACTACTACATAAAAAGCATTGGAGTATCCACAGACCCTTGAAGGTCTAAAGATAATCCAAATGCTGGCGCCCACTGCCAGTTGGCAGCGTGCCCAGCATGCTGGCTGCATTGGCACGTTGAATGGCAATGCTTATGCGTTGAGCCAAAAAACACCAGCTCATATTATTTTCAAGAGTCTTCATTAGTACATTATTTTCAAGAATCTTCATCAGTTCAAGAGTCTTCAAGAGTATTTTCAGTAGTCTCAAGAGAGTGTCTGGTGGACGCGACGCGTGACCAAAATAAAGTAAATGCTGAAATTAACCCCACATTCAACAAGACTGATTGTATTGACTGCCTCGATGGCTCAGTGTTAGTTGACTTCTGGGTTAAAGAGGCGTGGGTTCGATTCCGGCCCAGGGCAAGCATTTGTATGATGAACATAGGTGTTTGCTCTGTGTCTGGGTGTTATTTAAGGTATTACAAGTATGTACTCGTATTTAAAATGTATGTTTAAGTAGTGTATCAGTCTCTGGCAGCCATATCACAAGCTTTGCTTAGTTTGGGGTCAGCGACCATGTGTAAGATGTCCCCCAATATTTATTTTATTTATTTATTAATTCCGCACTGAAAATATGAGATAAAGAAATACCTCACCATCCCAACGTTTCGACCTACTCGTAGTTGCTACTTATTCCCGATTTAGCAGTTGAACTCGTAGTTAAAGTGGTTACTCAAAACTTTGTTATACATATATTTTGTCATAGTAAGATTTGATAAACCGTTTTTTTTTTTTGCAAAAATCTTAGACATTATTTCTCTATCTTTCTGAAAACAGTTAGGATTTTTGCATAAATACTAGTTGCTTTAGTAAGTCAGTAAAATAATAGTCTACTTAGACAGTTATTAAACCAAATTTTTCCATGTCACGTCAGTAGGTAGGTACATCATATCACACGAACTCCTGGTAACGGCACGCTACAGTATAGACAACAGTAACTTCGACAAGCCACGTGACACAGGCACGTTCCACGCGCACAGACAACACTGACATACCTATCTATGTAATATAAATGCAATATATTGCATTAGTTTGTGTACGTTATTTGTTTTAAAACTGGACGAACTCGTATGACTTTGTTTTGACTATAAAATACTAACTTTCTTACTTGTTTCAGTGCTTATCTTAAATTAGTAAGAGAACCTTTCTCAGGGCTTTGCTTTTCATTGGTTTCAAAACAAAATACTCGAGGCTCCTATAAGTAGGAAAAAATTATGGTAGTCTCAGTTTCTTTTGAAGTGAAACCTGTAATGCGACTTTCAACAAGGTTGCGTTAAACGTTTAACGCTACCATGGAGGAGGTATGAAAGCACTGTTGCGTCGAAGTTTCACTTATTCCGCGCGGAGGGACTCCACTTGCATTTTTGTTTTTTTTTTCCTAAATCGCCTGTTTCATACAAACTTCATCGTTGAGACACAGGTGATTTTATTTTGCGATATATCTCATATTTATTAACCCCCGACGAAAAAGAGGGGTGTTATAAGTTTGACGTGTCTGTTTGTGTGTCTGTCTGTGGCATCATAGCGCCCGAACCACTGAACCGATTTCAGTTTAGTTTTTTTTGGATGAAAGGAGACTTAATCGAGAGTGTTCTTAGCTATGTTTTATAAAAATCGATTGAGCCGTTTAAGATTTATGGTGGGTTAAAGTGGGGATGGAAGAACCAAAATTCTACAAATGTGCCCAAAATGGTTGTCAATTGAAAGTTTGTTATCAAATATTTTTGTGTCGGGGTTTTTTTTAATTTTTAATTTATAATGTTATTATAGTGTGACAAAGCAACGGACCAGACTCTTAGTATAGGAAGAAGCAAACTTCTTGACAGCTGTGATGTTAGCTACAACTTGCAGGAAACCCAATCCTGATTGAAGCTCACTTAAGAGTGCTCAAGAGCACGGGAAGCCCGGTCTTCGCGCAGCTTTCAGATAACTTCACAGCCGCCAAGTACTTTGATTCAGCCTATAAGTACTACGATAATAAAGTATAGCTATTTATATGGTCTCTTACTATGGGCCTTTTTAATAAGCTCTAAGTAGCCCAACGACCTATGGAGAGGGCTATGCTCGGAGTCTCTCTGCAAGATGGAATCAGGAATGAGGAGATTCGCAGAAAAACCAAAGTTACCAACATAGCCTAGCGAATTGGCAAGTTAAAATGACGATGGGCAGGGCACATAGCGCGGAGGACTGATGACCGATGGGATCGAAAAGTTTTCGAGTGGAGACCACGTACCAGCAAGCGCAGCGTAGGATGTCCACCCACAAGGTAACGGATGACCTCATTAAGACCGCAGGATCGCGCTGGATGCAAGCCGCTACCAACCGGTATTATTGGAGATCCGTAGGGGAGACCTATGTCCAGCCGTGGACGTCCTATGGCTGATAGATGGATGGATTTATATGGCGCGTCTGTCTAGACTGCCTCAAAATCTGTAAATAAAAGCTAAAAATTCAAATAAATTATTCGTCGGTAAACGTTGTACGCATAGAAACGGCGGAACGGCCTTGAGACGGATCCTTGAGGTGCTCACGGCGAATGTATAATTGATTGTAGCCTCGTATCTATAGCCGCTTTCTCTAATGTTTGATAACAGTTTAACAATATATGGGTTACATTATACATCACTACATAGTTTAAAACAATGTCGCTTCCCGCCGTCTGTCTCGGTGACGCGGTCTGATGCGGTTTTTTTAATAGAGTGATTCAAGAGAAAGGTTTATTTGTGTAATACACCTGCGCGAAGCCGGGGCGGGTCGCTAGCTAATATGATATTACATATTTTTCGCTAAAATGGCACAATCGACTTAATCGTACACAAAATTTGAACAGTAGAAGCTCGAAATGCTATTTTTGAATACTATCGCTTTTTCAAAAACTGCCCAGCCGATTTTAATAAAATTTAAATGGGTCGCTGAAGTATGATCTACCAAACAAAAAAAGAACCATCAAAATATTACGGGCCCGTTTTTACCCTTTGGGTACGGAACCCTAAAAAGAACCATCAAAATCGGTTTATAATTGGCGGAGTAATCGCGTAACACATATACAAAAACAGACAAATTGATATCATATTTTTTGAAGTCGGTTAAAAACAGAAAAATATCGCAATAAAAGAATCTATAACCCGGTCAGAATATCTGTGCACCTCGCTGGAATGCGGCGCCTCTCCCGCTTCCCCTGTCACCTCTCCCGCACTCCCCGGTGCGACAGTACGGTTAGCATCTTCGTTGCCGATACACGTCCCGATAATAATTTACGTCTGGACGGTATACTAGACGTCCGGTAATGTATATACGTCCCGATGATTCGATATGACGTCACGAAGTCAGGTGCACAGATATTGTGACCGGGTTGTAGACAAGACAATGACGAAGCACAATCGACCGTTGAAGCACTCGATATGTCGATAGGAGCGATACAACCGATAGATATCCAATCGACGACGCAACAAAAGGACAACAGTGAAAGTTCTAAATAGATGTACGTTGTAATTCGTAATTTGATATTTGAAACAACAATGTGAGAGTACATGGAGGAGAAATCAGATGGAACTGATAATATCGTATCAGAAGAGTTGATTGTTAGTGCTCAAGCTCTAGAAGACTGCAAAGCTTTAACTGTAGTTTTAAATATACTTTAAAGAACTGTTTCGCTAAAAATTGCACAACCGACTATTCGAATTGTTCGCTAGAATCGATGTATGCCATTTTTAGATTATTGTGTTTTTTGTTTCAGAAAACACAACAGATTTCGATTATATTTAAACGGGGCCTCCTCTGAAGTATGATAAAACCAAAAAAAAAGGATCATCAAAATCGGTTCATATTTTGCGGAGTAACCGCGTAACATGCATACAAAAATACATCATACAGTCGAATTGAACAACCTCCTTTTTGAAATCGCTTAAAAAGTACTAATAGTAAAACATTTATTTAAACTAGCGACCCGCCCCGGCTTCGCACAGATGTATTATACATATAAACCTTCCTCTTGAATCACTCTATCTATATAAAAAACCGCATCAAAATCCGTTGCGTAGTTTTAAAGATGTAAACATACATGGGGACAGACAGCGGGAAGCGACTTTGTTTTATACTATGTAGTGATATACGAACAGATACTATGTAGATATACATTCTTCTAAGCAGGTAAGATAGGTATAAACAGTGATGACGAGATGATTGAAACAGCGACAGCCAATAACCCCACGAATGCAGATATGAATAGCCAATGAGATACACTGCATTCCCAGCTGTCCACACAAATTCCCGTAACCACTCTATGACAGACATCTACCACAGATAAACGTCCATTCCACGCACACATCGATCAAACGCACGCACACATCCAATGACATAACACGTATACATGTAACATGTCAAACGGTGCAAGTTCAGGGCTGGCGCGGACCGGTCCGCTCGCGGATCCGACTGTCCCACTGACCTGGTTCACCATACCGTATTACATCAAACAAATAACACCTATACAACATCATTGACAGAGTTCATATTTGTTTGCCTTCCTTAAGCGGGTTATGACGTTTCGATTTATTAAGTGCGCGAATGCGGGATAGGGATGGCGTATTGGAATTTAGATCATAACACTGATGGTATAGGTTTACTATTAGCTATTAAAGGTGAACTTTGAACTATTTCCGAAGTAGAATCAACTAACAAAACGGTTTATGAACATGCAAACAAGATTAAGAGCTATAGCGAGGTAGATAGAGTTAATAGAACCAGCTAAGGTAGATATACTGCCAACTGTTAAGAAATATGACGTAATTTGTAAGGTAATAGGTGCTAACACGAGTCTAGCAAAATATGTTTACGTGAATAATAGCACAACAATATTGATAGCTGGTAAATTCTGGTTATGTGATCCTAGACAGCAAAAGACTCAACCAGTGTATTTAGACTCTACATGTTAACCAGAAATGGATATTAAACAAGTTTATGTTTATTAAAATAGTGATCTAATGAGGAATTTCTTATACTTGTTTGATACGAATCAAGCTATAAAAAGAAATTCGGGTTAATTTAGAATACATTAAAGTTAAATAGCAAACAAGCACTTTTACAAGCTAAAGCTGTCTTGTCTAGAAAAATCAGACAATAACGACGACTTAGTAATGACCTCACTAAGGAAAAATAGGCAATGAGGATAAAACTAAAACCATATTGCACGATAAAAACATTGTAACTTAAAATAGATACATCACCAAAAATAACTTAAATATTGTAACAATAGCACAAACCTTGATTTCTACATAGCAAGCGAAATCAATATTGAAATGAAACATTTTAACTAAATAATGGCAAAGATCCCGTGAAAAGTTGTACTTTTTTTTTTAATTTCGTATAGGTTTGCGTTTGACTACACACTGCCTGATGTTAAGCAGATATGCGGTCTAGTGTTTAACACGCTTACCTAGAAGATACATATTTACTCGGGATTTGAAGACGCCCACGTTGTACTTTAGCGGGAAGACAGAATCCGGCAGAGCATTCCATATTCTGGCTGTTCGTATGAGGAATGTGGATTCGAAAGGCTTGTTCAATATGATTACGATGATAAAATCAATGCGCAATCGTAAAAATTTTCAGCAGCAGCGAGTCATAAAAGCGCACTCTTATCTTATTCAGGAAACGAAATCAAAAAGGTTAAACATGCAAAGGGAGATACGGTTGCAAAACGCGATGCAACTCAAAATTTCAGCAGTTGCAAAGGCAAGGATCGTGATATTCGTGATAACAATGTGTGCCGTGCACAGTAATCCATTACAATTGTTTCATTTTTATACATTTTCCGCGCAGAGAGGTCGGGCTATGCTAAGTGGGTTGTGCAATCGACCTTCCATGCGCACAGTACGATGTGAATACAGTATTTCAGCTCCGAACTAGGGACTGGGGTGGAATTACTTGAGCACTGAATGAGCGGAACGTGAGAGCAGCTAAAGCAGAAGAATAAAACAACGATACAGAAACGACTATAAAATCTTACATAGATAAAGAATATGGAACTCGATTTTTTTACAAAGTAGGTAATGTCTATGGCCTCTTTTGTTTTGGCATCATCGTCATATAAGCCGCAGGAATAATTCAATTTTACTGCATAATCAATTTCATTTTACTGCATCACGTTGGATCCACAGAAAAAAAGCTTGCACTTTTTTGGAACAATCATAAAAATACATAGGAATGTGATTTTTTTATTTGGGATCAAGGCCGCGATTGATCTCGACCTCGTCTGATAGTAAGCGACGATGTACTCGTATAAGATGAAGCACACAGACCTATACGACACTTATTCACTTTAAAAAGACTAAAGGATGAAGTGACACGGCTTTGTAAAGCAATCAAATTAAATTATTTCACAAGTACTTAAGTTATAACATATACCTATATGTGCAACAGAGTTTACTGTAAATATGATTGCACTGCAATTCATTGAGAATCCTTGCGAGCGCAGTCCGTTCCAGTTCGCAGTGTTTCCTCTAAACTACAGTTTCGTGTTACAATTTTAATATCTCCACTGGGTATGTAGGTCGATATGAAATATTGCATTTGGTACTGTTGAAAGGAAATTAAATAGGAACGACCAAATGTTTAAAGGGGAAATGATTTGATTATGTTACTATCATAACGCAAAAATAAGTAGTGCAAAATAATGCAATAAGAGGTAGAATACTGGATGTATAAGATGGTATATAAATTAAGAACTGGCACAGAACAGAGATAATTGGCGAAACAGGAAGGGTATTTTATTCATCAGTGCGTTGGTCTTCTAGTCTCATAGTCAACAACGTCATCTCATTTCAGCCATTTTCAGAACGTAAAGCTTCCTGTTTCGCCAATTATCTCTGTTCTGTTCTTAAAGCACGGAAGGTGTTCTGTTCTTAAAGAACGGAAGGTGCTATAAGAACAGAACAGAGATAATTGGCGAAACATGAAGGTGCTTTACGTTCTGAAAATGGCTGAAATAAGATGATGATGTTGACTACGAGGCTGGAAGACCAACGCAATGATGTATAAAATATGATGACGTTAGTCCCGAGACTCAATTTGAAACACAATGGAAGAGACAATGGCAACAAAAGGAGCAAAGAGAAATTGTTCAACACTAATCAAATGTACTAGATTTGTTTTGTTATAAGAGCAATATAAACTAGCAAAGGCAGTACAAGTATCGCAATAATTGCTTCCAGTCGACCCTGAACTTAACTATCGTGTTGTCGAAGTGTTTTCCCCATATCGATTCCGAGAAAGTCGTTGAGAAAAATAAAATCATATTCTTCGAAGAAATGAGAAATTTCCAGGGAAATTTAATTCGAATTCACAGTGAAATTTCCTCGTACATTTATTTGTCGGAACAAACTCGAATCCTTAAAAATTATCGTAGTCACATTTTTTTATCAGAATTTGCTTTTTTGTGGAGTCTCGCATAGATTAACTTAAAACTTAGAAAACTTTTCCATCCATCCATCAGCCATAAGAAGTCCACTGCTGGACATAGGCCTCCCCTATGGATCTCCAATAAGACCGGTTGGAAGGGGCTTGCATCCAGCGCGATCCCGCGGTCTTAATGAGGTCATCCGTCCACCTTGTGGGTGGACGTCCTACGCTGCGCTTGCCGGTACGTGGTCTCCACTCGAGAACTTTTCGACCCCATCGGTCATCAGTCCTCCGCGCTATGTGGCCTGCCCATTGCCATTTCAACTTGCCAATCCGTTGGGCTATGTCGGTAACTTTGGTTCTTCTACGGATCTCCTCATTTCTGATTCGATCTCGCAGAGAGACTCCGAGCATAGCCCTCTCCATAGCTCGTTGGGCTACTTGGAGCTTACCAATAAGGCCCATAGTGAGAGACCACGTTTCTGTGCCATAAGTCATCACTGGCAACACACACTGGTCGAAAACTTTCGACTTGAGGCACTGAGGTATGTCGGACGAGAAGACGCTACGCAATTTTCCGAACGCTGCCCAGCCGAGTTGGATTCGGCGATTGGCCTCTTTCTTGAAGTCGGACCTACCTAACTGGACTACTTGTCCTAGGTAGACGTACGAGTCAACGACTTCAAGAACCGAGTTCCCAACAGAGATCGGGGTGGGTACAACATGGGAATTACACATAACTTTCGTCTTGTCCATGTTCATTTTAAGACCCACCTGTTGAGAAACCCGATTGAGGCCTTCGAGCATCGTGCTGAGCTCTTCCATCGATTTTGCCATGACTACTATATCGTCGGCAAACCGAAGGTGAGTGAGGTATTCGCCATTGACATTGATGCCGAATCCTTTCCATTCCAGGAGCTTGAAGGCGTTCTCCAAAGTAGCCGTAAACAGTTTCGGAGAAATTACGTCTCCCTGTCTTACGCCTCTTTTTAAAGGGATCGCCTTGGAGCTCTCTTCCTGTACTCGGACCGACATAGTGGCGTTATTATACAAGCACTTCAACACTTCGATGTACCGATAGTCAATACGGCATCGTTGGAGAGATGGCAAATGCAGGCTTGATGACATGAATAAGTCATCAAGCCTGCGCTCGAGACGATTCGTAATGACCCTTGAAAACAGCTTATAAACATGGCTCAGAAGCGAGATGGGTCTGTAGTTCTTCAATAAGGTGTTGTCACCTTTCTTGAAAAACAACACCACCACGCTTCTGTTCCATGCTTCTGGCGTGATGCCCTCGAGGACGACGGTGTTAAAAAGCTTCTGGAGGACTTTTAGTACCGGTGTTCCACCCGCTCTCAGGAGCTCTGATGTGATACCGTCATCACCCGGCGCCTTGTTGTTCTTAAGCTGATTCAGGGCCATTCTAATCTCGTACAGGCTGATGTCTGGGATATCTTCGGTGAAGTGTCGGGTCAGCTTGGCTCTTGGATCTTTGGCCGCGCTGCTAACAGGCTTAGCGACCGAAGCGTATAACTGTCCATAAAACCTTTCGATCTCCTCTAATACCTCTGCCTTGGTCGACGCTAAACTTCCATCTTCTCTCTTCAGCTTTGTCAATTGGCTTTGTCCAATAGACAAATCTCTTGCGAACACTTTGGAGCCTTTGTTCCGCTCTATTGTCTTTTTAATATGTTTAGTATTAAAAAGCCGGATGTCGTGCCGCAAGGATTTCGAAATTTGTCTATTGAGACGCCTATATGACTTTGCATCATCGGAAGACTGCAATCTTAGCGAGCGTCGTTCGGCTATGAGATTTATAGTGTGATCGGAAAATTTCTGCGGTTTAATTGAACGGTGGGGTCTAAAGAACTTAGCACCCACCGTTTGGACAGTTTCTACGAGCCCGTTGTTGATCTCGTCCACCGACGCAAGGTTCTCTAGGCAAGCAAAACGATTCGAGAGCTCGAGCTGAAAGTCCTCGGGGTTTTGGATATGTTCACGAGTAGGTCGGAGCGTGGACTTCATCAGGCGGGACCTTTCGAGCTTAACATTAATATCTAATGTGCCTCGTACAATTCTGTGATCGCTGCCGGTTTTCACCCTGTGGATCACGGAGACATCATTAAATATTCGTCTCTCGGTGGTCATGATGAAGTCTATCTCGTTTTTCGTGGAACCATCAGGGCTCATCCAGGTCCATTTCCTGTGAGGCGGCTTCTGGAAGAAAGAGTTCATCATAAAGAGTTCCTCTCTCTCCAGAAAGTCAGCCAGCCTCTGGCCCCTAGGGTTCCGTTGCCCATATCCAAATTGCCCCACCCTCAGCTCATCGTCGTTTTTTCTGCCCAACTTTGCGTTGAAGTCCCCCATAACAACAGTGAAGTGGGTCTTAGACATATGAATGGCCCGACTTACGTCCTCATACATAGTCTCCACCTCATCATCTGGGTGTGACGATGTCGGTGCGTATACCTGAATGACCTTCAGCGAATACCTCTTGGATATTCTGAGTATTAGGTATACCACCCTGCTCGACACACTTTCGATGGTAATAATGTTGTTGGTGAGGGACTTGTGAACGAGAAAGCCAACACCACCTTGGGACCGTTGGTCACCTTCCCGGTAGTAAAGCAGGTTGCCGGATTTTAAGGTTTTCGTGTCCTCCCCCTCTCTACGGACTTCAGACAACCCCACAATATCCCAACGCAACCTACTCAACTCTTCTTCCAGCTCAGCAATCTTCTCGTCAGTCCTCAACGTGCGCACGTTGTGTGTTACCAGGGCCAGTCGTCGTTTACGGGAGTGGTAGCCGGGCGTCTGCCAGCGATTCTTAGCACCCCCTTCTCCGCCGTTACCGGGGCCGCTACCGTAGCCCCGGGCTAGCGGAGCTGCTGGGGACTGGGGGCCTGGTCTATTTGTGTTTTCCATATCGGGGTTTTTGCCCATAATCGCCGCGCTGGGCAGGCGTGGTGGCGATCGCAGAAACGTAGCTTCGCGACAGGGATGCTGCTCCCCATCCCTGCCCTGTGCCATTTTAGCTACGTTTTTATTTGAATGGTTATACCGCCATTAGTCGGTTCCGCTGTACCTCAGTCGGCTCCTACGACACCTGGTACTAGAGGGGGGTGCTATTCTACTCTGCCGGCACCCCACGGCAACTTTTAGCTATATTAAAATATCAATTCCAAACCAATGTGATGAAGATGTCTGTGTGCGATGAAGTGTCTATTTATATAGATAAATAGAGATTGCACCCTGGAAGTAGCGATATATCGAAATATAAATATTTCTTTAATACATAGACACGTGTAAAGTAAGGTCAATCCCACTCTTACCGGCTTAAGGGTAACCTAAATATAAATGCCTCATATGAAATGAAAACATCGCTGAAACAAGAAATACTATAAACGAGTATCAATACCGTAATAAATGTTTAGGTATGGTGTCAACGCATCACATGAATAATTAGCATATTATCCTATCTATAGCATAGGTCATGTTATAGATAGGACTGTAGGGATAGTTAATCCAATGACTGACAAATATGTGATTTCATTGGCAAATTGGACCAAAGTAACATCCACAGTGGCCTCCCGTCCCCAACAAACGTTCAACTTGTGTAAAAATAGCCTGAGAACGAGACAAATGCTATGTAATACCTATAGATTTTTTTACTTCTAAAAATAACACTGGGTCGTACGCGACAGTGATCGCTCGTGGGCGAAAGTTCGACCGCACTCTTGTGTCTTTCAAAGTAGGAGTTGAAAAAAGTGCTTGGCTTCCATAAATATTAACCAGTAACACTGTCTTTTCGGTGAAGGAAAACATCGTGAGGCAACCTGCATACATTTTCGGAGAAGAAATTCAATAGCGTGTGTGAATCCACCAACCCGCACTGGGCCAGCGTGGTGTATGTGGTCCAATCACCCTTCGTGGGTAGGCCTACGTCCTGCAGTGGACTATTAAAAAGGCTGATACAGTACAGTACAGTACAACACTGTCTGCCCTCGCATTCTGAACACCTTTCAGAACTAGTATTCTCTAAACTCACCAAAAAATAATTTACTAAAGGATATATCGGACAAGGTATGGGGATTGGCATTAGCCTTGTCACGTGGTTTAAGCTCCTGATCGACGGTCGAAAATAAAACCGCTGTTTTAAAGTTTTTTCTATGGTATAAAGGTATAACCACAAAGAAAACTTTAAATCCGCGGTTTTATTTTGTACAACGATCAGGGGCTTTAAACGAAACGAGTACTACGAATGGATTAAGCTAGCCAAGACGATTGTCAATAGTATAATTATCTATTTTCTTAAAGTATTTAAGCACCGAAGTAAGTATTTAAGAAAATGAGCTAATGACACAAGACGTTTCCATTGATCGCTAAATTTATTTTGGAATCGTTAAATATAACATTGTTTAGGGCATCTGGTAGACCCAAGATAGAACTAGTCCATAGTTCTTGTTTGAAGAAAACTATAACAATACACCAGAATAATAATAAACCCGATATTTCCAATGGTTATTGGAATTACACTGCAGTTTGCGGATCGTTAGAAATATTCTGTCATGTCTTTTCTTATAAGAAAAAAAGTGATAAATTATACGAGTAATCTCGAATGCTCAAAAACACTGGCCCTGGAATTTCAATCCTATAAACGGAACTTTCCTCAATGAGAGCGCAATCAGAAACACGTGAAAGTAAACACAAGTACCGCCCCTTTCTTCTGACGTCAGTAAACGCTTTTATATTATGTTAATGTCACGATCAAGTTTGTCACTTGGAAAGGAAAAGGAAAGAATTCTCTTGCAGGGCAATAAAAATAATAGCGTATATGAGAAAAAGTCAAGCCTATGCAAGAAAAATATATTTGATAGTATTTGCTATTCTCAGAAGTGGGATCTGAATATGCTGTTGCATAAGCACATAGTAAGATTTACAATGAGAAAACTAAATTAACAACTATTCTAATATAATTTTAGGTAATTCTTGAATTAAAGAATTTGTGTAGAAGGTACTAGTAAATATAAAATATCCGACATCTCCTTTCTCGAGTTCTTAATATCCCAAACCAATTTGAAGACGTGCCGAAGGTAACAAATGTAAAGAAGTACTACTAGAAGTTATTAATGTTGTTCTAATTTCAGCGAAACACGACTAAAATAATTAAAACATTACAATTACTTAAAACCTTCAAACTTGCTTAACGCAAAGCCGTAACCGAATTTAATAAAACATATTTATCAAAGACATACATAAAATAGTAATCAAGTCATCTTAAGTGAAATTTTAACGTCACCAAACATCTTATTAATAAAGTTCTTTGGAATTTAGGGGGCGTCCATAAATTACGTGAGGTGTTTTTTTTAATTTTCTGCCCCTGCCTCCCCCCCTGGTGAGATGTCGTGAGATTTGATTCAACCCCCTCCCCCATCCCCCAATCTCACGTGAGATTTTTCAAAATGTGAGTTTCTTACGTAAACGCGTTGGATTGTTATTGTAAAAAGAAAAAAACAAATTAGCTTCGTGCTTTTATTTACGACTAGTTAAGACTAGTAATCGATATTGCTGTACGAATTAAGTAACGAATTAGTAAAGGATCTTAATCGTATTACGATTACGCTTAAGATTAAATCTTAAGCATGTACAATCTGGATTAAATGGACCAAAATAGTATAATTTTTTTTGTTAAAATAGTAAAAAAAAAATTGCGTGGTATTTGCCGAGACCGCCCCTCTCTCCAACGTAAGATTAGATGAGATTTGACTCGACCCCCTCCCCCCCTTAAATACCTCACGTAATTTATGGACGCCCCCTTATACACGAATACGAATTTAGATATGAATCCGCTAACCGGAATTGGTCCACCCTGATATGGTCTCGCGCAGTTGTTAAGTGTGCTTCAGTTAGGATTGGTTTATCCGCAACATCGACTTGGCAAGTCCATATTGATGATCCGCAACTTGTAGCTAACATCACAGCCGCCAAGATGTTTGATTCAGCTTATACAGTACCATCTGTCCGTCCCGGCTTCGCCCGGGTACAATTGGTTAAAAAAGTCAAATAGTACGGATTCCTATTTTTTTTTTTGAAAATATAATATAGCCTATGTCCTATGTTGACCGGGAATAATGTAGCTTTCCAAAAGTGAAAGAATTTTTCAAATCGATTCAGTAGTTTCGGAGCCTATTCGATGCAAACAAATAAACCTTATCTCTTTATAATATTGGCATAGATATATACAGGGTTATTTCTAATCAATTAGCATCCTTTTAGGGGCTTATTCTGTACATCAAAACTAATAAGTATTGTTCAGCGACTTTGTCAAAACTAAAAAAAAATTGTTGTTCCATAGAAAAATACTGTTCACCCGCGACAAAATGTATGGAACTGCTGATTTTTTTTTTGAGTTTGAGCAAAAGTCGCAGAACAGAAGTTGTTAGTTTTTATGTACAGAATAAGTCCCTAAAAGGTTGCTTATTGATTAGAAATAACCCTGTATAGACTAACTCATCAATAAGATTGTCCTAAATACCCTAGTCCCCATCACTACGCTCTCATAGCGGCGGTTGGGGATCAAGATTACCCAAAAGGCAGAGAAGAGGCACCGGCGCGCGAGGTCGCGGCGCGGCCAACTGACCCACTTGCCAACCCGCCGTGCCCTGGTAGGCGGCTTACTGTACTGTGACTCACAATTAATGCTCCATCCTTCGCAGGTCCTGCGAAGAATAACTATCACTTTTTGAAGTGAATAAATTTCTTAACGTACTCTTTGAGGGATGGGTAAATAATCATTTTTCGCAAAAAATAGCATGACCGACTTCACCCGTGTACAGAATTCGCGAATATTTCGCACGGATGGATGTTACATTTTTCACATTATTGTTGATTTATCAAAAATAGCTCAGCCGATTTCAATAAAATTTTAATGGGACCAATTTCGAAGTATATTCTTTCCAATAAAAAAAGAATTATTATATTCGGACTACTAGGACAAAAGTTATGCGTGGTTATACATGAAAAAAAAAAATATATACGCGTCAAATTGAGTACCTCCTCCGGTTTGGTTCGTCGGTCAAAAATGTTAAACTAGCGACAGGACACGAGACCTGATCGAAAATTCGTAAGACGGAGGGAGAATAGACAGCCGGAGCAGCGTAGGAGAGGAAGTAATGTCCCCCTCTTTTTCTACCGCGCGGCGAAAATGCATGCCTGCTCCTGCTGTTTCGTAGGGCGTTTGCACGAGTGTGTTATATTGTATATTTTACCACATAAATGATAGTACTTTATATGTTCAAGTTTTCACTTCTGCCGGCACTCCCGGAGTGCAACTCTTTGTTATTTTTTATCGAATATTAAGTCCGCGCTTGACGTGGCGCCTGGTAAGTGACGTTGTGGTCGAAGCTGAAGCGCGTAGACTTAAAAGACCTATTCACTCTGACCTTAAAAAAGACCTTGCTCATGTCGAAGTTTTTGGAAACGGCAGAAATGCCTAGCATGACTTGACATTTATTGTTGTAGTAGTTTATCACGAGATTGAGATAATATGCCGATTATTTGTTCAACATTGTTAAATAAATGAGACCACATTGAGATGGATTGAAGCACTCTAACCGAAATGTTAGAGTGTTAGATGATAGTAAGTATGGCAGGTAAATACTTTTTACAAGACTAAAATCGTTAAGGAGCTACCCAAGAGTAAAAAGGTAAATTATAGTCTTCAACATCTTTATTTAAATTGAGATTCAGCATTGTAAACCAAAAACTGCAGAATGTTCAATTCATGGCAAGCATTGTCATTTCGAAGAACGCAATTCCATTATTGCGTTATGACCTACAATTTGAACAGCGACGAAAAATGACCGGACAACTTAAGAAGACGCTACTCTAAATGATATAAACAAAATTGAAAAACAAAGCGTGGGACCGCAAACAGATTTGCCAAACCAAAGAGAGAAATATCATTCTCGACCCCAATATCTTTGAGCGCGAGCCGAAACGATTCATTATGAATCATTATCTGAATGTGGGTCAATAGAACAGGTAGAATAAAATTTTTAAATTAACATAACACTTAATTACGTCTTCCATTACGATTAAATTCCATCTTCTGATCATGATTGTACACGCAATTTGTGCACTAAAGGCCAAGTCCGCAGAGGTGCGAAATTTACTGCAAAAAAGATGACATTGGCATTGTACGAGGCCAGTTGGCGAGGTCATATTATTTGACAGATTAAATGTTTATTTAGGACTTTTTTTCGACGGTTATCTAAAGGTCGTTGTATTTTATTAGACTATTTTTATTGAAGCTTAGTTTCCTATTTGTTTAACGGTCAGTTCCTTATATGGCATCTACCGGCTCTGGGGCGTCTTCAGCTTACTTACTATCTTTGAGATAGCACGTTGAGTCGTAGACTAAAAGGATATCTGTGAAATTCGTTTATATAACAGATAATGTTCGGGAGAAGACAATTTGAGGTAGTGGCCTACAGAGAAAATATATAAAAAAGAAGAGTAGAGAAGGGAAAGAGAAAAGCGACAAGTTTTATAAAAGCATTTATTTTTTCTTGCCAAATTTTCCTGTAACCATTAAACTAGATTCGTTTCTCGTGAAATTACAACTGAGATATAAAATCGTAAGTCTAAAAGATTTAGATGGTAAAGCGCTTTATTATAAGTTTCGCATTTTAAATCCACTAAAATTAACATATTTGTAATCTTCATATCTATCAAACTACATCACCAACAGAAAAACACTTGAAAGGACACAACGAGAGAAATCAAGAGATTGAACAGAAGACCTGCATAGGTAACTATAATGGACTGTAACTTCTAAAAATAGTATTAGAGGCAATAAAAATATTGAGTACCTACATCCATTTCGGTAGATTACACTCAAAGTATCGATATTCAGGAAGCAAACATCAAAGGCTATTTCTAAACAGATTAAAAAAGAAACCTCGAGTCACATCCGCGCAGTCGGTCCACAATCGATAGGCGAAATTGGGTTGAATTGCCACACCGGCTTGTTGCGAACTTGCGAACGCAACGGATCTAATTCTAGGGTTCTGCAAAGGCTTGGAAAAGACTTTGATTTTTGCAATACCTAGTTTTGTCTCTGGGTCTTGTGTCATTTGTTTCTGAACCACTAGCATGGTAAAGGGATAAATTGGCGTTTCTTTACGCCAATTTATCCCCTCGGAGTGGAAACGAAGTAAGGATTGACAACTGACATTAATGGTGGATAAAATAGTTTTATCCATTTGTCACGCTGCCCGGGTAGCACGGCAAAGGGAGAAAACGATTTTATCCACTTTAAATGTAGTTGTCATTGTTAATCCATATTTTATTTCCTTTTCGAGGGGATACAATGGTGGAAAGACAATTTGTCCCTTTGCCATGCTTCCCGGGCAGGAGCAGTTAGTGCTGAAATGGTTAATATGGTTTTAAGACGAATATTCAATTTATTATTGGTACGTAATGATGTCGACATTGTCGAAAACCGTGTCTGGGTCGAATCAGGATGTGATTGGCACAGGACAGAGGCAAATGGTATAAATGTTGTGGTTGGTTAAAATATGGTACAAAGTTAGAAAGAGGATTGTACCCAGATTGTATCCGGGTCGAAATAGTTGTGAATTATGATGATCACGATGATGTAATGATAATTAAATAAATACTTGTATGTGAGCATTAAACTAGTATGGGTGAAAAAACTGGGATAAATTTAAGGATGTCATTATTTAATTATCATACAAATTGAAAGTACAAATCACTACTAGAAAAAAATTACTTTTTTCTTATTAATCATCAACAACGCCGCATAAAATCAAGTCAAATTTTCTACAGAACCCAAGAACATGCGTGCCAACTCAAGCACGTGTTTTCATTTCAATGTCATACATTAGCCTTCAATACGGTAATCATAACTTCGGAATATCGATTCGGGTCAGATGACGAGAATTATAGGTTTTCAAAATGACGGACTGACGGAAACGACAACTTAGGTATTACCTACCAATTCCTCTTTTCATTAAACTGTGTGATGACTGAGCAGGTAGGTCTAGCCGCTGGTAAGAAGTCTGAACCATCTTTAGATGGCAAAAACGACACCACAAATGGCCCTGTTGTCAATAAAGCGTGATCTGTTTTTCACACTACAAAATCTATTCATATTCTTTAGCCATGTCAAACTGTAGATCTTCAAACCTCTAGGAGCATTGGGCAAAATACCAAAAACAGTACCTACTCTAAACGCTTAGCAAAGCCATTATAGAAGTAAAATTAAGTTTGGTTGGTTGTGGGTAATTTCTTACTTCACAAGTAGGACATTCATGAACAAACGCAAAAGACTCTTTGACGACAAAAACTCAGAGATATTTCTCATTATTGACTATACCATTGAAACGCTCACAAATCCCACAAACATTAGTTCCAACGATGGGTTCGAGCGCGGCCTCGTTCCACCAGCGTAACCTACTTACTCCATTGAAAACTTAAAGGAAAGCGACAGAAGCAAACCTAAAGCTGAGACTGAGATTTTAAATTAACTATTTATTTTTCAAAGTGAATATACAATATAACTAAATATTCTGTGAATATTTCAAGCATCAATACCGGTTGCCGTAATTAATATCGAGCAAAAAAATTACGTTTTTTGTATGAGAGCCCCCCTTAAATATTTATTTTATTTCGTTTTTAGTACCTATTTGTTGTTATAGCGGCAATAGAAATACATCATCTGCCAAAATTTCATTTTTCTAGCTATCACGGTTCATGAGATAGAGCCTGGAGACAGACAGACACGGACGGACAGCGGAGTCTTAGTACTCGTAAGTAAGTTCATATAGGCCGAGTGGCTAGCCCTGGTGTCAAAGTCTTAGTGATAGGGTCCCGTTTTGACCATTTGGGTACGGAACCCTAAAAAGCAGTCAATTAGCCGAAAAAAGCAGCAACCTTTCACATTTCCCGATTGCGATTTTTCACGGCAAATCTCGAGCAAGTTGCGCCACTCTAAATCATCCGTTTCACTTTTGCTCGTGCACTTTCACTGCTAACGGTGAACAACAGCGGTGAATGCTAAACGAATAGCTGCTCTAACTTCAGAGAGATACACCGTTATATGCATTGCAGTCACGTTCGCTGCATCTCTTGTTGGTGGAAAATGTATCGTCACAGCGTTGGCAGCAGTGTTGCTAACCCCAGAATACTAAAAAACAGCAGCTCACCAATAAAAAAATAGTAGAAATAGATATAGTGAAGAGGCAAATTTCTTTCTTATCTCTTAAGATTATTAAAACAATTATCTACTTTTATTAGTAACTAGGACTCACAAAACCCGCACTGGGCCAGCGTGGTGGATATGGCCCAGTCACACTTCGTGGGTAGGCCTAAGTCCTGCAGTGGACTATTGAAAAGGCTGATACAGTACAGTACAACTTGATAAAAAACAAAACCAAAGCAAAAAGTAATAAGTAATTAAGTAGGTACCTTTATTATTTTACTTTCATCGTCAATTGCCTCATCTTCAGTGTTTTCAGAGTTTTTTATATTTCTTAGTGTAATTCGGTGGCGCTGAACGCTAATTGCAAAACAGTAAAATTTAGGAGTAAAACAGAAACCATGGTCATCAATGTGAAAACCGCAAATCTACAGTTAAAACAGTAGGGTTGGCAACACTGGGTGGTAGTGGTAGACTCTGTCGAGTAGGATTTGGGATTTGGAGCGGCGGAGATTGCCGAAGCGGCCTCGGGGGGGTTCGGCGCGGGCGCTCGGTGCGCGTGAGTTTGAAAGTCTCTCCCCACTCCGCGGCGCCAGGTACCGTAACCTCTTGTGTCATCCGTTACCGCGGTGAAACTTTGTTACGTCGACGGACCGCTATGTTACGCGGCCGATGCGATGGGGCGGATTCCGGGCCGCGCTCATTCAAGACCCTTTTTGATGACATTGACAATGGGTTGTTCAAACACAACCGCCTGTGGGTATTGAGCGCTCAGCGTACGCTGGGACAGAGTTTTCATTGATATCATTCCACTTTCTTGTATCACTGATAATTATATACATATTGAATTAAAATTAAATAACATAATGTGGCCAATTATGAAGGCGCCATTCTAAAATTAATAGCAATTTAGAACATTGCTGTTCCTTTTTCACTATATGTATTTATTTTGCATGTGCAAGAGAGAATAATATTTAAATTGCTATTAAATTTAAGATGGATATTGTTGCTGTTGCCAATGATGATGGATCATTGGGTACAATTTGCCCGATTACAGAGGCACCAGCGTAAATTTAATAGCAACATAAAAAGCGTTCTCTCTATCGAATGCTTAAAGTGAAAAAGAAACATAACTATGCTATTTAGCTAATATAATCACGATGGCGTTAATACTCTGTAATCGGGCTTAATATCTATTTTAAAATAAAATCACAGTTGACTTTTTCTTCTACATGAAATCTAGATAAAATGAAACAAACCAAAGCCAATCTATAAAATTGAAACATTAATATCGACGTGGAAGATGTTAATTATACAAGAGACAATATCATTGGCAGAGGTCAAGACCATGACCATACCTATTAAAACCAACAAAAATGCTTCTGGATAAGGTATTGAATTCAAATTAGATGTGGTGACTTTTGATATTTACCTCTACATTTAAGAATAAACAAACATTTGTCAGAAAAATCTATATCGATATTCAATACCTTGGTAGCCCAAGCTAGAACCAATATTGAGAGATTTAATGAAACGCAAGGGAACGAAAAGACAACAACAGATTCAAATTGAGATCATCAACATACACAATTTCATTAAAAACCGGAAGTGATTCGTGAAAATGACAGCCTGAGGACATGTCGAATGACCGGACTTGGCGTCAAAAAGGGCAACGTTCTCATTGAAATTGGCAATGTCAAAAAACCAAGGGTTAACTCGTTCACACCGAAAATTGAATCGAACCCTGCGAATACAAACTTTAATAGTGAAAACACAGGGATTAAAATTGATATTGAAATTATTCGCATGTTGGGCAAGGAAAGTGGCCTCGCTTGGGAAAACCCGATTTAAACACGCGGATCGAGACAGGTTCGTTGGTATCGACGTCTCTTTCTTATAAACATGTTTCCTAATGAGAAGGAAGAAGACAGAGCTAACACGATTAACGGAACTTATCAGTCTCTATTTATAATTAGCGGTCGAGCGAACGATACTGAGTTGTAATAACTGTAGATGTGTCATTTGGAGTTTATTGCGTTTTTATGGTTCGTTTCGGAAGATTTATGTAACCATTTATCATAGTTCTAAGTCACGCAAGTCAATACATTGTTGACATAGATAGAAATGCAAGATTTCTCACCAGGTACAAAGAGTTTAATTAGCTTCGTTTAGATGCAACACGGTACCTACTGTACTTTAACAGCTTTTTTAATAGTCCACTGCAGGTGATTGGGCCATATATACCACGCTCGCCCAGTGCAGGTAGGCGGATTCACATACGCCGTCGAATTCCTTCAACGGGCGTATGAAGTTGAGGGATTATGGATGATCCCCGCCGTAAAGACGACCTAGTGTGAGCAGGAAAAAAAAGGTTAGTTGAAAAGAGACCACGCCATTTCAATCAGAATAAAAGTTTTTTTATAGCACTTTATTTGACATTCGTAATTATGGTTCCAATAAGCCAATAATCACATTCTTTGGTTTAAAAGTACCACTTATAGATTTTATTAATCGTATTTTATTCGATGCTGGTATTTGTGCCAGTGTAATTTGGTTAGCGGATTAGCAAGTTGACTTGGCAGTGAGCAGGGCAGAACTGATGGCCGATGAGGCCGGATTGTTCTGAAATGGAGAAAACGTAACGGCACGTCCAGGTCAGGATATCCTCTCTCAAGGTAGTGAACAGGTAACTTGAGTAAGACAGGAGGATCGCGTTAAATGCAAGCCGCTCACAAGGTTCTATTGCAGATCAATAAGGTAGGCCTTTGTTCAGTATGTCTTTTTACTGTGGACCCTTATGAATAAGGTCAAGATATCCCAACGTGCTATGGAGAGGGCTATGCTCGGAGTCTCTCTGTGAGATCGAATCAGAAATGAGGAGATCCGCAAACGAACCAAGGTTACCGACATAGCCCAGCGGATTAGCAAATTAAAGTGGCAATAGGAGGGGCACATAGCAGGGCGAAGGACGGATGGCCGATGGGCCGTAAAGTTCTCGAATACAACGGATCAGCAAGCGCAGCGTAGGACGTCCACCGACTAGGTGGACTGACGATATAATAAAGATCGCAGGAACGCGCTGGATGCAGGCCGCTACCAACCGGTTATTGGAAATCCATGGGGGTGGCCTATATCCAGCAGTGAACACCCTGCGGCCAAAATGATGAGGACGATAGCTTTGAACAATTGAAGAACCGAATTTTATTGAAGGTATTCGTGCCAACGTAATTTGGTTAAGACGAACGGAAGTCGCGAACGTTTATCGAACGGTAAAAATAAGTTTGTCAAGCGTATCGCAAACCGGTGTCAAATTAAACGGGAACTTCGGAGAAATAGACACTAAAATAATCCTTACAACGTAAAAATTCCTAAGAATTCATTTAATATTTACGATTTAAGTGAAACTCGTACTTTTCTGTTTTAGAAGATACGTAATCGTACTGAAACATATTTGACGTAGGTAGATAGTCCCCAAATTTTCTGTATTCGTATAGCCTTTAAGGACTAGCATGACAGTACTAAAAGAAGAAAAAGAAGAAAACAACGCAATGATTCAAAAATAACGGAACGACGTTCTCAGTGTTAACAAAAACAATTATAGAGATATTTTTAAAATTAACGACGGAGAAAAAACAGAACTCAAAATGGATCGTAAAGACATAAAGCCCTCTGTCAATTATAACAAGATTTACAATCAAGCCGCCAATCTATATTGAGAATCCAATCAAAACTTTACGAAACAAGTGGGCTGAGCGACCAACCGGAACCAGAGACGGATCTCAGACAAGAACGCACATGTTCCACAGATCGACATAGGCTCGAAACATTTAAAAGTGGTAGTGAAAGTGCAAGTATCAAACACGCCTGACAATTGAAATTTAAAATTGGAACACATCGACCTCATTCCGAGCGAGCCTTTGCAAGAGAGCGGACGGCCGAGTGGTGGGCTGCGCGAAAATAAATCATTAAAATTAGAATACGGTATTATTACAATATTCATTCATATTGCGAGCTCATTGGCAACACTTTCGGTACTTAGGAAACGTTTTGTCAATGGAGTACGTTATTTGGTACAAAAATAATGTTCCGCTCTAATAAATACATCATTAAGCTTTCACTTCTCGTGGAAAAGAATTCGCGAACCGTTTTGTTGAATCGTAATTCGTAACGCTAATATTATTTTGTAACAGTACAGCAAATATTTTCCTACGAGACATTGTACGGACAAATATTGAGTCTGAGACGCAATAAATAATATGAAAACAATGTATGACATATTTTCTGTAATGCCTTGTCATAGACGAGAGTGGATGCCAAGATTTCTGAGCATATTGAAAAAATAATTGATGTTTATACAGTAACGCCGTCTCTAGAGTATTTTCAACAAGATTTTTGTATCACTTTTTAATAAGAATGTTATGTTATGTTAGAGACGTAACATTCCTACTATTTCTGTGTAAATGTGGAGAAGAGTCACATGTCAAGGCCCATAGGAAAAATGTACTGTACCAGCCTTTTTTACTAGTCAACTGCAGGACGTAGGCCTACCCACTAATAATGATTGGGCTATATCAACCACGCTGGCCCAGTGAGGGTTGGTGGATTCACATACGCCATTGAATTTCTTCTACGGACATATGCACTAATATGCAGGTTCCCTCACGATGTTTTCCTTCACCGAAAAGCCAGTGGTGTGAAATTCCGTACATAAATTCTAACAAATCCAGTGGTAAGGGACCCGGGTTTTGTACCCTAGATTGTATAAGGTGGGTTTCATTACCACTAGACCACCACGGCTTAAGAAAATAACGTACTTAAATCAAATTAGAGATGCCAAAGGGACCGAATAAATTCAAGAATCTCTAAATAAAGTAGCTCTTACACAGAATCCATTAAATATGATTTGTATGACGATAATCTCTCGACATACTAAACGGTGCCCTAAAAAGTTAATTTATATTTATGTTTCTTTCATTCGGGAATATGAAATGAGTCGTTATGAAGACTTTAATAGAAGCGTGAATAGCTTTTTGTGATATTTTTTTACGAGTTTCGGTGAAAGTGTAAGAGAGAGGTTGGGATGGGAAAAAATAAACGTTGGTAATGTTTTAGGTACTTGAGAATTGCCAAAAAGGCGCAAGCTTTTGGTCAATATTTTTTTTAACAAATAACGATTGAAACAAAGACAAAATAATGTTAATAAAGAGACATGAGTTTTGATAAAAGGGACTGCATTTTAGATGTACAGTTGGTCGAATAATTATTAATGAAAAATGGGAAGAAAAATCGATCATGTGCGAGTCGGACTCACGAAGGGCTCCGTATCGTGTTGGAGCCCTCCGAGCCTCATCCCTCTTGCCATTATTAAGAGCGAGCAAAAAACTCCTAAAAACCACGTTTGTTGTATGGGAGCCCCCCTTAAATGTTTATTCTATTCAGTTTTTAGTATTTGTTGTTATAGCGGCAACAGAAATACATCATCTGTGAAAATTTCGGCAGTCTCGCTATCACGGTTCATGAGATAGCCTGGTGACAGACAGACGGGCAGATGGACATCGGAGTCTTAGTAATAGGGTCCCGTTTTTACCCTTTGGGTACGGAACCCTAAAAACGAGTCGATTTCTTAAGAATACTTAGATTACATTGAAAGTAATCAGGTTAGGTTAGACAAGCAAGATTACAAGTATACGAGTTTAGTCGTCGTTACAAACAACGTCATAATAGGTCAAATTTTCTACAAAACAGATGACACATTTCGTATTCACGTTACAGATCGTCGTAATAAATCTAACAATGCCATCTAAGCTTTTCTTTTTAAATCGTAAATGAGGCGCCTCTGCACCGGTCGCCGTGACCCACATTGACTTGTGTCGCGTACGACAGTACTTTAGCTCGTGCCGGGATTACACACCTCGTGTCTGTTTGACAAATGGAAACTTAAAATAATGAATGTTCTCTTTGTCTGTAGCCTTTTATCGGATACACTTCGGAGAGTGCGCCACAATCTGGTCCCACCTGCCCCTTTCTTCTATCGTACGGCTAGACAGACGCGACCAAAGCGCCACCCTTTTATGGTGGACATTCCGCGCGTTGGAACCAAGCGTTTCGAATCCTCATTCCTCATACGAACAGCCAGAATGTATAAACGGCTAAAAGTAGCGTAGTTAATGACACATTAGTGGCACACATACCTACTTTGTATGAAATATCGACCGCTAATAAAACTAGACTGAGATGTCTAATTAGAAACACACTAAGTAGAAGGGCAAGAAATCACATTTATACTACACCTGCTCGGAAAGTACCTTGATACTTTATCAAATTTACGGTAGAAAGTACGTCATTGCATATCGAACAAATATGCGGGGAGAAAACGCATCTGAGCGGGAGAGAAAAGTGTATGAAAATCCATTTCTTACGTGGTTTTTCTTTTTTAATTTTGGGTAAGACTATGCGCTGGTAACCTAAATATCAAAAGCCAAAAAGTTTTTACAGTGAGTTTTTATCTCCAAGTTCGCAAAATGACACTGGCCACTAGCTGTGTGTTGGATGCTGTCAAACAATTTGTAAAAAGAACATGTGAAAATTGCAGACGCCATTGGCGCCATTTTCAAGTGTTACATTAAGCTTCACTAACTGCAACAATTTCAATATAAATTTCAATTAGTAAAGATTTAGTTTTTTATTTTCCTCGTAGGTGTAGTATAAAGCACTATGTATCACTCGAGAGAAAGTGCGATTCCCGATCTCGGGTGTTTTAAAGCGACACCCTCGACGGTAATCGGTCACTTTCTCCTCTCGGTGAACAATGTACTATTCCTTTTATTTTTGGGCAAATATCGAGCACTGTTCTACAGTGACAACAGCCGGCAGCCATTTTGAATATTGAGCTGCGAGTGCGCCGTTTTTAGTGGCACATTTCACATGCTTATCTCCCCGTTTCAGGAGACTTGTGGAAAACGTGAGCTCACAAGCTTGTTATTATGAATTTATGCATTTTGAAAAGATTATAATATTAATAGATTATTACCATTTAGATTCTAGGCTTAAATTGAAGTCTTCGCATAGCTTTAAGTTAAGATAGAAAGGAAAGGAAAGAAAAATAAAGGAAATCAAATGACTATTTTTTTAAATATAACAACTAACTACATCCGACTGTACTTAGACAATAAAACTAGTCTGAAAGTAAAATATATTTGTGAAAATTTCAACGTTCTAGCTATTACCGTTCATGAGATATAGCCCGGTGACAGACAGACGGACATACGGACAGCGGAGTCTTAGTAATAGGGTCCCGTTTTTAACCTTTGGGTACGGGACCCTAAAAAATGTAAGGTTATGGGATAGTACAAAAATCTAAATATCACGCGGGTGAAGCCGCGGGTAAAAGCTAGTATTATTAAAAAAATAATTAAAGAATACTGAATGACTTTTTAAGTGACGGAGATTTGTAGTTTGAAGTAGTAAATATAAAACAGAATGGATTTCGGTATTTTGGATTCTGATCTTCTTTGAAGTTGTTTGAAAATATGTCTTAAAGTAAAATCCAAAGCATATAAAAACAAGTTTATGCCGTGCCGCATTGGGGCCGTAATGTACTGAAATAAATGAATATAATGAGCCGATAATAATGAGGCGAGGTGAGGAAGAAGAAAATAATGAGAGGAATGATATCTGGTAAAACGAATCAGAATAAACATAATCTCTACAAATATTATAAAGAGAGAGCGCCGATTTATTATTATTATATCACTCCATAGTATAAAACAAAGTCGCTTCCCGCTGTCTGTCCCCATGTATGCTTATATCTTTAAAACTTCGCAACGGATTTTGATAAGGTTTTTTTATACAGATAGAGTGACTCAGAGGAAGGATTATACTTACTCGTATGTATAATACACCTGTGCGAAGCCGCTAGTGTAATATAAATCCGAAAGTGTGTTTGTTATTCTTTCAAAAAGCAACAGAGCAACGAATCGACTTTTTGAAAGACACCCAATTCAGGATGGTTATCGTTATTTTTATCAACAAATCATATAATATGTACACATTTTAATATCACAATATAATTACAAGGTAAGAATATATAACACAGTACACACGAGGAAGTAGTTAACGCGAAATCAGACAAGGCTACGGCAGAAAATATATGAGTGTGTGCAAGCCAAAGCTTGTCGACATTTCACAGGATATAATTAAAATACATTGTTGGGATCTTCTTCAGTATTTAAGTTGGTTATTTTTAAATTAGAGAAGGGAACAACTAGTCGTCAGATGAGCAAGATCACCAGAAGAGCACCACAGTCATGGCAACACTAGAAATTTTTATAGCACTAGTTTTTCGGTGAAAGAAAAATAATCATGAGGAAACCTGAGACAAGGTCGCCGATGCTCTTTTGCCTGATTCCCCCAAAAACCAAAGTGATATGTGGGGATTTCCCCGCTAATAGTTTTGCATACAATCAATCCCCACACCAATCAATGGAGGTCGAATTCCCCGCAATTTGGGGAATTCCCCACAAATATCCCTGCTCGGAGATGATATTCGATGGCGTATAATGGTTCCACCGATCTGCAACTGTAGCTGTATGGTGGATATGGTGAATCCAAATCAAATCTCAACGGTTCAGATCCTTACGGCCAGGGAATGGTACAGACTGCCGCCTTTCCTGTTTCCTGAGAGATAGCTTCTAAGTCTACGTGCTTTATCGTCTACTACATAGCCGCTTACCATAAAGCGAATGAGTGCAAATACCAATCGCCAAGCGCAGACTTATTCACGATAAGAAAAGCTTATTTGATATCTGAATGTATATGCTGAATCATACAACTTTGGCGGCTGTGATGTTAGCTACAAACTGCGGATAATCCAATCCTCGCGCAGCTGTTAATTGAGCTTCAGTCAGGATTGAGCTATCCGCAGCTTGTGGATAAGATCACCGCCGTCAAGTTGTATGATTCGACCAATGCCGGTAGTGTGATCCATTACAGACTGTACGGATCAGAGCATTGAGTCAAACGGCTGCGTACGTATTAGGTCAAATAATAAGTATTAATCGGTATATAGGAAGTCGGCGGATGTGAAGTTAGGTACAAGCTGCGCAACACCCAATCAACGCGCAGATTTATATGAGCTTCTATCAGGATTGGATATTGCGCAGGTTGTAGCTGACTTCACATCACCGGACTTGTATGATTCGGTCTATACGTAGCTTATTGCTGGAGCCGTTTCTCAATTGTATAAAAATTCAGATCAGATTGCCTTTTCATTGGAAAATAAAATTACTATTTGAGGATTTCTGTTCCTAAAATAGAATCTATTTTCGTTTGCCCTGGTTGTTTTAGGATCCGGAGCTGTTGGGAATCCTCATAAATTTAATAAGTCACCTCGAATACTCTATACTACCCATAATATTTATGTTTATACATATTATTATAAGGAAGCGTTTAATGTTACTATCGCATTAATAACATACATTAATTTAAACCCTATCTTATCATACAATAATAGATTTACATTTGTATAACGTGTTATCTATATATAGTCAGTGTTTGTTTATTTACTCCACTAGGATGAGTTTAGTAACAGCGAGGATGTCTTTATTTTTGTAAGTTTAATTTAATAGCTGCGGATAACTTAATCATCGCGCAGCTGTTAAGTGAGCTATCGACAAGATTGAGTTATCCATAGCTTTTTAATTAAGTAAAACACAGGTGTTACTCACGTTTGATTTTTAGTAGGATACTACTATAGTTTCGATCGCATTTGGCGATCTTTCTCAAGGTCGGAGTACTAGCACGCGGGCTCGTCTCTCATAACACGCTAGTACTCCGACCCGCGTGCTAGTACTCCGACCTTGAGAAAGATCGCCAAATGCGATCGAAACTATAGTAGTATCCTACTAAAAATCAAACGTGAGTAAAACCTGTGTTTTACTTAATTACGTAAAATGTACGAAAACCGCGTTAGTTTCCATAGTGATATCGATAGCTTGTAGCATGAATTAATAGACATATTATCAACGGATTACTTTCGGAGAAAAAAATTAAAAAAAGGCCAATTGCGAGTCGGACTCACGCACAAATGGTTCCGTACTATATTTTATTTTGATTTAATTATTTATTTTTGAAGGGAATATAGGTACTACTAAATATTCTGTAAAAATTTCAAACCTGTCACCGTTATTAAAATCGAGCGAAAAACGGCTAAAACTTCAGGTTTGTTGTATTCGGGAGCCCCACTTTAATATTTTTATTTTTAGTATTTGTTGTTTTAGCGGCAACAGCAATACGTCGTCTGTGAAAATTTCAACCTTCTAGCTATTACTACCGTTCATGAGTTACAGGCTGGTGACAGACGGTCAGACGGACGGACAGCAGAGTCTTATTAATAGTGTCCCGTTTTTACCCTTTGGGTACGAAATCCTAAAAACAGATAATGATTTCTTTTGATAATGATTTAATTCAACTTTTATACATGTGAGTCATTGTCTAGGAGAGACAGTATGTCTGTCCGTAGTGCCAGGGTATGCGCCTCGAGAATAGGTTAACCCAAATACTGACTCTACACACTTATAAGATGTCGGTACTGGTTTGGTGCGTAGCAACAACCTTTGTTATAAGTACTGGTAGGTGTACTGTATAGGTCGAATCAAGCTTTAGCCTGCGGCATCGCCCTCGTAATATTAAATAAAGTCACTATACTAAGCGCCACACAAATCGGCGGATGGGAAGTTATGCGCAGAACGCTGCGCAAAAGCCGAAATATAGGTATGCGCGGGAGCCAAAGAGACGAGACGCCGGGGCACACCCGATTATTGCGCACTGTGCACACATGCGCAATAATTAACGAATCACCACGAAGTGTCATCTTCGGCTAACTTCTCATCCGCCGATTTGTGTGGCGCTTAGTATAATACTTAAACTTTAGTGATTGGGTTCTACGCTTCAAAGACGCCAAGATGTTTGATTTGACCTATATTGTGAGTAAGAAATAGTTTATTGATGAGACTCAAGATTAGCTTAAAACGGAAGTAGTTTTATCATAAGGCTACTGTGGTCAAACGCTTTAATTGTGAACGAATTACTGAGAGTTTTCAATGGAAAAGTTTATAAAAATACTAGCGACCCGCCCCGGCTTCGCACAGGTGTATATACATATAAACCTTCCTCTTGAATCACTATCTATTAAAAAAAACGCATCAAAATCCGTAGCGTAGTTTTAAAGATATGAGCATACATGGGGACAGACAGCGGGAAGCGATTTTGTTTTATACGGTGTAGTGATAGTGACAATGAATACAGTGTCTGTCTATGTGTTGCAAGACTATAAAATAAAGAATCAAAATTAACTGCCGTTTTAATCATCAAACATACCCAATGCTATCCTATATCGTCTACTGGTTAGTTCGGCTTTGCTTTTCACCATATAAGGTGTCCTAAGTCGGAAGTTTTTAAAGCAATAAGTAGGTATTTGCAAACTTTACTTTTTTGAACTTTTTGTCACGGGGGCGATGCCGAGGGCTAAATCTAGTCAAATATATAGACTTTATAGATTAATGTCAAAAAAAACTTTTTTAGTCATCCAGTTCTATTACCGTCTCCCGCTCTTCGCCATATTAGGTGTCCCAAATCGGGCAGGTGTCATTAACCGGAGTTTTGCGGTTACAATAGGTGCCCGTGACTAATTGTCGTGGTATTTGATCGAATATATCAATAGTATAGAAATAATGTCAACGGACGATTTGAATACACAGCGCTCTATTTGTTTTAGTATCATGTTGGTGCACCAAATTGACCAAGTCACTCACAAGTCAGATTGCAATGCGGATTTCTGATGGAAATGAATGGATGAATGGAATATGATGGGTATAGTTGAGAAAACCTAAGCGATCATAGACACACAATAAAGCAACTTTGTTTTAATATAAATGTAGTGATACTTATGGTTTACAATTTTACATAAAAGTTTTCTTCTTTTTTTCTAAGTTTCAAGGGATTTCCCAAAAGGTAGATCTCGAAGAGCGATAGCCATGGCGAGCTCGGCTTTTTAGATCGGACTAGCTTGCAAGTTTTTTTGTAGATTTACTTTAGATAGCAGTAACATAATACAAAATACTTCATGTGGGTCACATAGCACAGTACCTTGGTTCGCGTGGTTTCCTATAGTCGACGGGGTGACTCAACCTTGGTGGTAACCGCTATGCCAGTTTGCACAATGAAATGTTGCGAGATACACAAATGACCTACGAATCTACGACCACGAATATTTAGAAAGCTAATGTACTTTTTAACTAACGACAAGTGATTAAGTGATAAGTTCTTGAATGGAGACCATATATTGATAAGCGAAGCGTAAAACGTCAACTCACAATATAGACAGATAACAGACCTAATTAAAACAGCAAGATCACGCAAGGCGCTTCCAACCGGTCTTATTGACGATCTATAAGGGAGGCCTATATCTAGCAGATGGTAAATGAAATGATGAAAATGAGTGAGAATGAATGAGTAAATGTAATGATGATGACAATGACTATCCACTATTTATTTTAATGCATATACCGAACATGACCTTATATCTACCTAGGCATATCTTATAAATGACCGAAATTCACTAGGCAAAAAATAAACATGATTTTATTTCATCAGGAAAATCAAAAGAAAACCCTTCTCGAAACAAAAGATTTGATCTAAGTCATGAGTGGATTATGAAATACAAAATATATGTATATTATGTATACAAGAATAGCTCATTAAATATATTAGATAAGACACATCGGACACATGGTTTTAGGAAATTATGTAACTATAATATGGTATTTCATTCGTTGTAAACGTTTCCTACAACTTCATACAAATTATGGTAAGTAATCAAAACGTACCGCAAAAACATGTTTTGATTATTAGTATCATCACGCACAATATTTACAATTATATTATTCAAACTGATTAGTACAACATGTAAATTAAATGTACGAACAGATTACCTACACATTTTTATATTGATATTAGATAATGGGACAGGGGAGAAAATGCCGGTACTCAACAGTGGGTCGGTACAGGCTAATGCTGATGATATTGAAGTTAGTATTCAGGTACAATATACAGGAGTAAATAGATATCTTCAAAGCAAGCGTGTTACATCTTATACCACAATTCTTCTTAACATTAGACAAGATGTGGTCAAACGCAAGTCATTAATGGAAGAGTGTATGTTCAAGTAGACGTAATAATTACGAGTTAGAATCTTTACAAATATGTATTATAAATCCAAAAGGTATTTGTTTGGGTTTTACTCTTTCACACAGCAATTTCACGGATGAGATGATGAAAGCGACGCATTGTCTTGATTTTTGCATGGATATGTATGTAGTTAAAAGGTGGCAAAGAGACATGAGCTACTTTTCATTGAGGAAAAATAAAATATACCTAAAAAACAAAGGGCAAAAGCTAGTCCTACTAATATTATAAACGCGAAAGTTTGTGAGTGTGTATGGATATTTTTTACTCTTTTACGCAAAACTTTTGAATGGATTAGACATCAGAATAACACATAGGTAATAATTTATTTGGATATTGCGTGAAACGAAGCTCGCCGGGTCAGCTAGTTATAAATAAATCTAACCTCTAGCACAGTAAATACATGTGCCTCTAGTTAATACATGATACATAACAGTATACTAAAACAAAATCATACTGTAAAATGATGTCTCAAGTACATGTTAATCATAAAGAACATTATAATTATTTATAATGCTTACGTTTATTAAAACGTATACTTATCAATAAATTAATGAATGCATGTATATGTATTAAAGCTATATGAATTTATAATTTAATGCATAAAATAAGGACAATTGAAATTAAAAATAAATATTACAATACGTAATGAGAGTTTCTATTGCTGTTTGTTGGTACGTACCTTCGTTTAGTTATTCAAAACAAGGCAATGGAATTGAATTTGAAGCAAGGCAATTTCTATCAAACATTTTATTTATACATATAGTTATAAATCCAAGCTAATCAATAATAATTTACTAAACAATCATAAATAAATGTTTCTCATCCGTGCGAAGCCAGAACAGGTTGCTAGTTATAAAGTGATATGTATATTTAGATATACATATAACCTTGAAACAAAACGTTACAAAAGTAGTTATATTACCCGAGGTTGTTGATAAACATAACATTGAGGTGGGTTATATGATTGTATTATATAACAAGGTACTCTTGAGACGAGCAAAGCAAATAGCGGAAGTGAAAGATGGATTAAAGTTTATGAAGCGAAAGTATGCAGTTAAATTTACAAGCATAAAACCACCTCTCACCCTATCAAAGTTGTAAAGTAATAACTATGTATGTGTGCGTAAGGAATTTCCAAAATTTGATATTATAAAACCTGTTTTTGTTTTAATAATTAGGTGTGTTCGTTTTTGTTGCACATAATCAGACTTTAACCGGTTTGATAAATTATATAACAATGAGATGTCCTGCAATCAGAAAACTTACTGTCGGTATGATTACTATAGATATACAGGGTTACTGGTTATTGAACCTATTCCTTCTAGTAGCTTATAGGGGGCGCTATTATCAACTAATTTGACCACATATACCCCTATCCAAAAGTTAACCATTTCCGAGAAAAAAATTATTAAAGTATTTTTTAAATTTTATCGATGTAAGGTGACTTAAAGGTTTTAAAAAAAAAATTAGACGGTTTTGAATAATCATTTATTTTTTTTTACTTAACAGAGACATAAGGCTATCATTATGAGTAACGAAAACTGAACTAGGTATCCACTTTAAATAATTACCACAGGAAAACATCAAGAAAATGTAATTATCATTATTAATTAGTTCCCTTTGATCGACAATTAATCAAAAAAATGCCAACACATTTGACGTGCAGATTATTTTTAAAACATCTGTATACTTTAAGCTTTCGAATGAGTTATTAAAATCTAACATCGGTCACAGGGTTTAAGAAAAAAACACTTCACAAAGAGGCCCCGGTATAAAATTCTAGGAAAACTGTTTTTTTACCTGCTTCAAATTACGCCGCCACCCGTCAACAAACACGGGATTTAGACCCTTGTTACCTGCCATGAGCGATCATTGTTCCACCCGCACTTATCAAGGGTTTACAAACAAAGCGCATTTTTAAATTAGTAGTTAGAGAGTAGAGATAAGGTTAGTCGGTTCGTACTGATTGTATCGTTCGGACGCGTTCTTTCTCTCACCTATGCACTTTGCGATCTTCCTGTTGACCTGGCTTGTTATCGGACTGTGACTTTGCTTGTGAATTTGTGACTTGGCTTGTGAACTGGTTCTGTGATCGATTGCTCTACCGACGACTTGGCGTGTTAAAGGACTTGTGATAAAGCTTTCATTGCTTTTATCATGTCTGGAGGTTATCGAAGCCGCCATACGTATTCGAATGAAGAATACGCCGACATTTTATTTTATTACGGATATTGCTCAGGCGACTCTGCAGCAGCCCGCCGAGAGTACATTCAACGGTTCCCCAATCGCCATATACCCGATGTGAGCGTTTTTAATGGAGTGTATCGGCGAATCCGAGAAACTGGTAGTGTGATGCGAAGAACAAGTGATGTTGGTAGACCACGTATGTATGCTGTGGAAGATGAAGAAGAAATTCTTCGACGTTTTGCTGAAGACCCAACCGTCTCTACAAATGCTGTTGCATCACAGCTGGGCATTTCACAATGGAAAGTGTGGTTCACTGTGCACAACGCGGCACTCTACCCATACCATTACACTCCCGTACACGTCATAGAAGAAGGTGATCCTCTCAGAAGGTTAGATTTTTGCAGATTTATGCTCAATGCAGACATAGAAAATCCATGTTTTTTTAAGAAAATCTTATGGACTGACGAGTCAAAATTTGATAAAGATGGAATAACAAATTATCACAATGTTCACTACTGGGATACAAAAGAAACAGGAAATCCCAACAAAAAACGACCAACAGGATCACAACGCCGATTTTCGGTAAATGTGTGGATGGGAATAATCGACAATAATTTGATTGGACCCCATTTTTTCCCCGACATTTTAAACGGAGAAATTTACGAAGATTTTTTAGAAAATCATCTGCATGAACTACTTGAAGATGTGCCGTTGAATAGAACACAGAATATGGTATTCCAGCATGATGGTTGTCCGGCGCACTTTAGATTAAGTGTGCGTCAGTGTTTAGACACCAAATACCCCGGGCGCTGGATAGGCAGAGGTGGACCCATACCTTGGCCTGCTAGGAGTCCTGACCTGACCCCAATGGACTACTACGTTTGGGGTCATATGAAATCGTTAGTTTATGATGTGTCTCCGGTGCCAAGGATTGATGAGTTGAAGGAGCGCATAATAAATGCGGCCAATCAAATCAGGGCTACTCTAACAAGTAAAGTCGTCAAAACTAACCTAAGAAAAAGAATGCGACTCTGCATTAGGAACAGAGGAAGCCACATTGAACATCAGCTGTGATAAAAACGTAGATTAGCAACATTTAGTTAAGTTTCCAATTACATGCATTGATAAATGTATTAATAAAGACTTGTTTAATCGTCGTAAAAATGTTAATTATCACCATAATTACTTAACTGATCTTAAGTTTCAATACCTCATTCGATAGCTTAAAGTATACAGATGTTTTAAAAATAATCTGCACGTCAAATGTACTGGCGTTTTTTTGATTAATTGTCGATCAAAGAGAACTAATTAATAATGATAATTAGATTTTCTTGATGTTTTCCTGTGGTAATTATTTAAAGTGGATACCTAGTTCAGTTTTTGTTACTCATAATGATAGCCTTATGTCTCTGTTAAGTAAAAATAAATAAATGATTGTTCAAAACCGTCTAATTTTTTTTTTATAACCTTTAAGTCACCTTACATCGATAAAATTTAAAAAATACTTTAATAATTTTTTTCTCGGAAATGGTTAACTTTTGGATAGGGGTATATGTGGTCAAATTAGTTGATAATAGCGCCCCCTATAAGCTACTAGAAGGAATAGGTTCAATAACCAGTAACCCTGTATGTTTATGTCCAAGATTGTTATTGTGTAGTAGAGTACAATTATTTGAGGAAACCATTAATGGGCTTAGATTAAAACCTTCAATTGTACAAATATATGTTCATTTCTTTTTTAGAGATGTCTACTAATACGTTTTATGTATGTATGTAAATATAAATAAATTTAAATGTTGTTGACTTATAGTAGAAGATAGGAAATGCCGATAGCATATTCAAACATTGTCCGCCTTACCACAAAAGTTTTACGCACAATTTAGACAATGCTTAACAGTACAAATTGTACGGTTAAACAGAGTTTAAAGCGTGTTTTAATCTTTTGTGATAAGGCGGTGTAAGTCTGAGACGAATTGCTTAAAACATTGGTAACTAAATGAGATGGAGGAAATATTAAACTAATAAATAATTAAAAAATATCAAGGGAATTCCTAAAACCGTATAACTTTGTATTTGTCTGGATATGAAACGGACGAAATGAGTATATTTAAGAATATAAGCTATTAATTTATGTTTAGTAAAATTTCACATCAGACAAAAAGAAACAAATCCCTAAAGTCAAGGATATAAAACTAAAGATACGACACGACAGAGAAATAAAGTTAACACATTTCAATTCCACAGACAAAATTATGGCATATAAAATGTATACAATTGTTATTTCACACCGGTCTATATGCAAATGTGCTAAAAACATCGACATTTCACCTCACGTTTTTATATAAATTTGCTCGCTCTTAAGCACACACACATCTATAAATATACCTATGTGAACACAGTGATAGTACCCAAATTAGCACAACGGCGACGTCTACATGTAGGTCATGGTCCGAATGCGAGAACGATACACAATATACATACATCAAGTGAGAATAGGACAGATATATGAACCAAAATACCTGTAGAACCTGATATAGTCGCGATTTTGCACATATTACGCGGAGACATTATGATCTTACTAAATTATTTCATAAAAACTTGTTCGGTAACATAACGGTTGGTAAGAGTTCAGGTCGGATCATATCAATTGTTTCGAAGGCATAATGTGAAGCCAAAATACTTATTGCATTTTTATTAAACATTCTTTACTATCAACATCTTATCAGTCATAGTCCACACAGCTGGACATAGATCTTAATGGTATACACAGAGCTATTACAAAAAGAGAGATAGCGCTGTTGTAGCTTGAGGCAACTGCCTCAATTGAGAATTCTCAACCACAAAAATGTATGGACAATAATTATCACTAGTTGTCCACTGTCAAACATATGTATTGGAATTTGACACTAACGGGACAAAAACAAGGCAACTAACCACTGAATCGAGATATTTTTCATGTCTTTTTCTAACCCATGTCATATTAAATCACTCTTTCTTTAATTTCTCGATTATTATCCCTCTGGTAACTCTGTGTTGGTATACCAAATTTAATATACCAATCCAAGAAGGCCACCAGTGAAAGAGAGATGTTTCGAACTACGTCTTACTACTAATATATCGTTGTAATTTCTTTTGATTTTCAACTAGGGTTGGAAGTATTTTTTTATCTATCTAATCCGCAACATCTTACAGTTGAAAAAGGTTTCTCTAATTTTCTTTCACCGTTTTCATTCTGGACATTGCTACACTGACCAGAAAATGTTATAGGTATTTAGGGTAATCATGTCCATTGTCAAACATATCATATTGTATAGTTGTATACTGTTAAACATTACATAATTATATCCAATGATACATTTATATTCTACCTTGATATCCACAACTTAAGAATCTTTTGTTACATTATCGTGGGAAATTTAATATTCCTTGAATATAGAATTTGCAAGCGATGTTTTCCAAGCTTTTAATAAAATATAATCTTTGTTTGCTGTTTCATTAGGTAAAGAATTAAAACCAAATGGTTTAGTTTGGTCAATTTTGCATTTCATTGTTAGTAAATATTTTTAAAATTAACATTTATATTGCATTTGTGTGTGATGACCGTGTTATTGTGATAAATTCAAACATTTGAAAATAGCGGTGCCACTAAAACTGTTTAATGACTAAGACCAAACTAGAAAGTTTCACGTTCCATCTTTTTGGTTAATTCCTCAATAATCCTTATTTTATCTTCATCTTTCTCTTACGTAGTTTTATATCTAGTGACTTATCTAGAATTTTGATTTTAGGTTCGATTAGAATTAGAAATCTTTATTTGCATCTCTAAGAAACCTTAAATTCTTTATTTGTATTGTAAGGTAAAATGCATGCTGTGCTTCCTTAAAAAAATAGCACATTAAGTTAAATTAGATTGCAAGTGTTTGAAACATATGTAATAATGTAGTTATTAATGTGAAGCCTTAATAAATAAAATAAAAATAAAGATATTAACATACACACATAGGTATTTGCTAACACTAGATTTTGGCAGAGCAGATGAATTCAACTTATTAGTGTTCCGTAGTACAACGAGGAACCCTTCTATCTTTGTTGAGTCCCGGACTTCCGTCCGTCCTAATGTTATAAAGCTTTATAACTTCCACATTTATAAACAAAATTGCATGAAATTTGACAATATGATAGTTGTCTCTGATGCGTCTATACTGTACCCTGCCCTACAATCTCCAGAAAGTACACAACGCTTCCCACATTACGTTATTATCAATTTAGAGAAAAAATGAGTACATAAATGTATGTGATATAGGCCGTATCAATATTATCTACAATCGGCGTAAAACCCAATCCTCTCGCAGCTGTTATGTGAGTTTCGGTCAGGATTGAGTTTTCCGCAGCTTGTAGCAACTTCACAAACGTCAAGAAGTCTAATTCGGCTTATATCTTGCATTACAAGTTATCTATTATTATATATATATCTAGAATCAATTCATCATTGCGTTTAACTAACACATCAGCGGTTATTAAACCATTTTCCTCCATTTCTTTACGCATCACATTGTCGTGTCTATTTTCTCAGTCAGCTGTTCCGCAGAATGAAACCGAGGCGTGTAGAAAGTTAAACACGGGTTGTGAACAACATCATGATGCTATATTGGAAGACCTTATGCGTATTGATTTAGAGTACAAAATATACGGTCGTTTGTGGTTTTTTATTTTCATTATGTCATGGTTTATCAAACCTTGACGGAGAAAGATGTATCTTGTTTATGATTATCATCATTGCAGTGTTGACTGACTGACCACGATTTATTGAGGGAAAATAGTTTCATCACACTTAGGATAATATTAGCTTTGACACTTATTTGGCTCCAACGAGTTTTATTTTATTACAAATTTTTTTTTTGTGGGATAAGCAGTGCAGCGTTTGAGATGCACTGGTTTTAGAGATTTTTTATATATTATACATTTATTCTTATTATTATTATAAACTAGTTTTTGTCCGCGGCTTCGCCCGCGTGATATTTTGATTTTGTGTTATCTCAGAGGATTTTTTTATTTTTTCTGGATAAAAAAGTAGCCTATGTCACTTTCCGTCTTTCAAACTAAATCCATACAAAAAATCAAGTTGCTCCGTTGCTGTGAGAAAGAGGAACAAACCATCAAATACACTTTCCGATTTATAAAATTAGTAAGGATTATAAATTTTCAATATATGGGCATATGGAGTGCTAACTTATCAAAGCTTATAATAAGGAAAACCGACCTGAAATCGTAATACGTGTTTGCGACTTTATCTATATGTGTGTATATTCCCACAATTCGATATAGACCGCATCCTACGATAATAATAAAATGATATTTTTACCGCAAATTACGATAGCGTTGAGAACAAAGATATGCCGTTTTCTACACGCAAAGGGTCATGAAAAAGCACCATTGTAGTGTAAGTTTATTTATCTACACTAATGTTGTAACATTCTACTTATGTTTCCAATACTTGACTTATAATGACTACTGTTATAGCGCAGACAACAAAACACTCAATTTAAGCAATTTCACATGATGTTATAATATCCACATCGATATCGTAAAATCTCATTATAACATCGCGCGCTCGCTCCTGATTGGCCCTGCGCGCGCAGCTGCGCTCTCATTGGTTAGATTTTAATGGCGCCAAGTTCACTGTGACAATACACGTACGCGTGAATTTAATGTTTCGCAATATGTTTTTATTTTATTTTTATTAGTGAAGATAAAGTAGTGTATGCAACTGCATATAACACGGGTATTAAAACACTCGTTACTATTATGAAACTCGCTGCGCTCGTTTCATAAACTCACACTCGTGTTTTAATACCCTTCATTATATGACAGTTGCATAAACTACTATTATAGAGGTACATATTTAATACAAGTATAAAGCTAAAAATGTTGAAAACTTGCTATAGGCCGAATCATAGAAATAGCAGGATATGAAGTTAGCTACAAGCTGCGCAATATCCAATCCTGACTGAAGCGCACATAAAGCTACGCGTTGTTTTGGTTTCGTGCAGGTTGTAGCTGACTTCACATCCGCCGACTTGTACGATTCGGTCAATACCTTACATTTTATTAAAATATACTAAGGACTCAATTATTAGCCTTTGCCCAGCTTTGGGACGGAACAGGCTAATAATCATAAATCCGATTTTTTTACAAGAAGACCTAAATACTGACATTGTTGACAATGATGCTCACTTGGCTTAGACCCGTGAGCATCATTATACCGAAATATCTTCAATTTTTCGAGAAGTACAGCTTATAGGAAATAATAATAATAAGAACTCAATTAATCATATATAAACTTGTAACAACACCTCTCTGATTGGGGTTGGGGTTTAAAAACTGGAAGTGTCTATCACCTATCTAGAGTTTCTTTACGTACTTGATAAATTAATTACAAAGACAAATAAAATAACATTACATGATTTATATGACGACTTCGCGGTATTTTCAAAATTGCATACAATTTTTTTTTTTTTTTTTGCACAATCTTGGATAGATCTATTTGAGAAGAATGTTTTGAACAAATCGTTCATGTTCTCTTAACTAACGAATCAACATCAACGCTGCCCTTATGTATAGGTGTTTATTATGTGGTAGAGAACTATGGCATGTTACAATATTGACGCTTTGAGTTTCATAACACAAATAATGCGCAACTATCAATCAATTCAGAGTACAAAATTCAGAGTACGACCTTCTGATGTGGCACACAAAAGTACTCTTTCGAATTCCTTTTGTATACTCTTTCGAACTAAAAAAGATTTTTTTAAATCGGTATAAAATTGGCAAAAATATCGATGAACCTTCACAAAAAAAAAAACGTACAGACAAACATAGTACCTCCTCCATTTTGGAAGTCGGTAAACAAGTCGAACTGTAGAATAATTCTGAAGCATTACGAAATTTGTTGACAAAGTAAACACCTTAAAACAAACAACTCGACATAATAGAAATAAATTCCAAAGTTCAAAAAAATAAAAATAAAACAAACTTTTCGCAACAAATGTTTTGAAATAAACGAGGTAATGAATCATAATGTTATTAGCACGATGTTGATCGGAATGGTAATGTTGTGAAATTATTTGAAAGAAAAGAAAATGTTTTCTAAGAAAGGATTTCTAAATATTACACAATATAATACCGATTGATTGGTTGAGCACTTACATACTCTATGATATCTTTGTAGTAGATAAAGAACTATTTTGCCTTTAAATAAAAATACGTCACCAACTAACCACACTTAGCAAATAAGCGAGGGCGTCTGTCAGCCCTCACCATGACAAAATTACTGTTTCTTTCTCAAAGAAATTAGTACCTATATGACGACGTTGTCTTAAAATAAAATCGGCCAAGTGCGAGTCGGACTCGCGCACGAAGGGTTCCGTACCGTATGGAGGCCGTTCCTCTTGCCGTTATTAATAGCAAGCAAAAAACTCCTAAAAATCACGTTTGTTGCATGGGAGCCCCCCTTAAACATTTATTTTATTCTGTTTTTAGTATTTGTTGTTATAGCGGCAACAGAAATACATCATCTGTGAAAATTTCAGCTGCCTAGCTATCATGGTTATTGAGATACAGCCCGGTGACAGACAGACGGACAGACGGACATCGAAGTCTTAGATTTAGGGTCCCGTTTTTACCCTTTGGGTACGGAACCCTAAAAATATATTTCTACACAAGTTCAAACAAATTATTTCATTAAAAAATTGCACACGTCTTTTCTATGTAAACATAATTTTTCGCAAAAAATAGCACGGCCGACTTCAACCGTGTACAGAGTTCGCGAATAGTTAGCACGGATCGATGTAGCATTTTTCACATTATTGTTGATTTATCAAAAATGGCTCAGCCGATTTCGATAAAATTTTAATGGGACCAATTTCGAAGTATACTCTTTCCAATAATAAAAGAATTATCAAAATCGGACCACTATGTAAAAAGTTATGCGTGGTTACACATAAAAATATATAGGTATATTTACGCGTCGAATTGAGTACTTCCTCCGTTTCGTCGGTCAAAATTAAAAATAGCACACATCTTTTCTATGTAAACAAAAGCAGTACTCACGATATCGTGCCCCTGACTGCCGCTCCTGACGACCTCTGGAGCCATGTACTCGATGGTGCCGCAGAAGCTGTACGCTCTGGTCTCGCCGCCGACAAACTCCTTGGAGAGACCAAAGTCGGTGAGGACTATGTGTCCTTCCGCGTCGAGGAGGATGTTCTCTAATTTGATGTCGCGGTAGATGATGCCGAGCTGGGGAGTAAGATTTAAGTAATTAGAGCAACAGTAATAGAGAAGCTACCGGCAAGCGCAGCGTAAGACGTCCACCTGCTTGCCGAGCTGTGGAGTAAGATTTAAGTAATTAGAACAACAGCAATAAGACGCAGCGTAGGACGTCCACCCACAAGGTGGCAATTGACCTCATTAAGATCGCAGGATCGCGCTGATTGAAGCGTGACAGCGTGATCTGAAAATGCATTTTCGAATTACGTCGCAATCGTCAGTTTTGTCATGAGAGGTGCATAACAGTAATAGATAAGCCTACACCATCGAGCCTGGTTATATGCTCGATGGTCTACCCAGCGGTGAGATAAAGAAGGCTATGGGTGATGAATAAATGAATTTAGAGGATTAGACAAGAACGCAACGGTAAGCACACTAATACCTGTGGTAGAACGTCCACTCATAAGGTAGACAGGCGATCTGATTAGAACAGCGGGATCTAGTTGAATGCAAGTCGATTCCAGCCAATAAGACTATTGGAAATCCATTGGGGAGGTTTATGTCCAACAGTGAACGTCCTTTGCACTATATAAAATCACATCAACCGTAGGAGGTTCACATATCTCTTCCATTCAGGGAAAGTTCGAAAACCGTACACAACGAGTCCGTAATCACGCGTGGAAGGACTAGATCTGATAACAATGGAATTACCATTAATTTCAAATTACTCTGATATAAACGACAATCCAATCACCTAGTTAGATGCATAGCATGTAACACAAATCTTTTAGTCTAGCTATTTTTTTTTCTATCAGACATGTGCGAGATAGATAAGGGATAAAACCAATGACGGCGTACAAAACTGCTGACTTTGCTAGATTTTCCTTCGCTCACCGCTTGTCTGTAAATTTCTGGTTACCATGCCTTAGACAAAGAATCTGTTTAAGTAATATGTTAATTAATGCCTTAATGAATTATCGGACTCTGCGACCTTTTGTACGAGCCGTAATTGTATGTCTGCATCCTGATGGATTATATTTGAACAAGTGGCAGTATGTTTGTGTAAGAAAGAACATTGGTTGGTCGCAAGGTTAAGAAAGTATGTGTGACACGTGTTCTATCTTAAAACGTACAGATATGTAGATGACATAGCCGGACCACTGGATTGAAGTCTACGACAATTGTAAAGTTTAAAAAACCTCGGCCTACACATTTATCATTCTCCTCCTCTATTCCCACTTTCGTGAGGTCGGTACAGCATGTCCGTTTTCAATTTATTTCCATTATCCTGTACAACATGCCTTCCTGCCTTCTGTTTATTCGGTCTCAAATACTCTTTCTGGTCTTTTATTTTTTATATCATAATTTTTATTTCATTGTCATGTCCACCAAGGTGGCTAAACAGTACACTAACTACTGACACTGGAGAAGTTATGCCAGCAGCCCAGAGCCACGCACCGTTATTTTAAAGATTTTGGCTGGCACGGGTAGACGATGGAGGGGAAATGCACAAAACACCCCTTCAACCGGGACGTCAGTGCAGGACTAATCACCCCCACATCAAATAAGATTTAGGAGGTTAAATATGTTTCCTTTTCTATTTTCAAAGCTTCTTAGTAGGCTTCTATTCTCGTTGACTAGATATCGAACAGTGTCTGGTTATTTTGACTACAAATAAGTAGAATCTCATCTCTTATCTCGTTCTCACCTTATGTAACTGCTCGAGCGCCAGAATAATCTCCGCTATGTATATCCTAACTTCGTCTTCGTTGAAGTGTTCCCGCTGGTAGAGGTGCGTGAACAGTTCTCCTCCCGCCACGTAATCTGTGGAAAAAAAAACATATTATTTTAGAAATCGTATGTAAAACTATGTGCCTTATTGGTAAGCTCCAAGTAGCCCAACGAGCTATGGAGAGGGCTATGCTCGGAGTCTCTCTGCGAGATCGAATCAGAAATGAGGAGATCCGTAGAAGAACCAAAGTTACCGACATAGCCCAACGGATTGGCAAGTTGAAATGGCAATGGGCAGGGCACATAGCGCGGAGGACTGATGACCGATGGGGTCGAAAAGTTCTCGAGTGGAGACCACGTACCGGCAAGCGCAGCGTAGGACGTCCACCCACAAGGTGGACGGATGACCTCATTAAGACCGCAGGATCGCGCTGGATGCAAGCCGCTTCCAACCGGTCTTATTGGAGATCCATAGGGGAGGCCTATGTCCAGCAGTAGACTTCTTATGGCTGATGGATGGATGATGATGATGTAAACCTTGATTTAGGTAGTTTTAATTCAGTATCAATTGAATTAAAGGTCGAATCAATGTTCTTGGCGGCTGTGAGGTTAGCCACAAACTACGCGAAACCCAACCCTCGTGCAGCTGTTGTGTGTGAGCTATATTTTCATCAATGTTTTTTTATTTGACAAATCAAAAAATACGTGTCAAATATTTTTTAATAATATATCCGATGGATTAATTAGCGGGATTTTTATTAATAAAGCGGGAGGGGAAGACCAAAAAAAGTGTGGATGAATTGTGTGAAAGATGACATGCGAGAGAAAGGAGTTGATGATGAGATGACGAATGATAGAGTGAAGTGGCGAAAGGAAACGTGCTGTGCCGACCCCACCTAGTGGGATAAGGGCAAGATGATGATGATGATGATGATATCCGATGGACTAATTATACATTTTTTAGTCATCATGCCTATTACCTTGACCAAGCGCAAAGGTAAAACTGACATTGAAACTCGACTTCGCGTTTGTGAACAATTAACCATGTCCAGTTGACATGTATTGCGGTGGGCAGAAGATGTAGGTTAAACACCCAGTTACGGCCGGCCTAGATCTAGATCGCCACGTGCCGAGCCTAGATTATTGGAGTTTATATTAATCGTTATTAGCGTTTAATGGCGTATGTGAATCCACCAAGCCGCACTAGTCACATCGTGGTGGATATGGCCCAATGATCCTTCGTGGGTAGACCTACGTCCTGCCCGGGTAGCACGGCAAGGGGAGAAAACCATTTTATCCACTCTTAATGTCAGATGTCATTGTCAATCCATACTTTATTTCCTCTTCGAGGGGATATAATGGTGGAAAGACTATTAGTCCCTTTGCCATGCTTCCCGTGCTGCAGTGGATTATAAAAGGCTGGTATAAGTCGAATGATACAAGTCGGTGGATGTGAAGTTAGCTACAAGCTACGATACATCCAATCCTGACTGAACACGTTGCACGTTGATTAGATATTGCGCTGCTTGTAGCTAACTTCACATCCGCTGACTTGTATGATTCAGCCTATACTTGTATTCTTTTCACGTATCACTTATCCCAATTTGCAAGTTCGTAATCTATAGCTTTGTTGTATCAAATATGGTATAATTCAGCTTGAAACTGACAAATCACTATGACGATGATGAAGTCCACATAACGGTGTACTTTGCCAGGTAGCAGGCTACATACAGGCTATGATTACAATCTTGTTATCGAGTTATGGTCTGTATTTTGGGCTTTCTACATACGCAATGATGACTTGCTAAATGTAGCAGGTCTAGATTACAGTAAATTTAATTTAGTATTGCTAAAATATGCTAAGGAGATCAAATGATAGGTTCTGCTACGCTACGACCATTCAGATTAAAGTTAGTAAGTTCGTACAGGCCGGGTGGCTAGCTCTGGTGTCAGAGTTTTAAAGCCGCCTGAAGGCCTCTGACATGGCTAAACGAAAACAACAAAAAAAACATATTCACACGTCCATCCACAAGTTGAATACATTCCGCTTTATACCACTGCATTTAATTAATAAAATCTATTGTGGGTTATGTCCATTACATAATACGTCATATTACAATGACCTAGAATATGATCATTGTCATATCAGTCGCACGACGTACTTACACTGTTAACAGAGGCCTTCAAATTTCAATCAGGTTGGAAGCAACTTGTGTCTTGCACGATCCTGCGATCTCAATCAGACCGAAGATGTCGTGATTTTACGATTAAATACCAAATGATAACAAAAGAGTCAACGCGTGTTCACACATCTCCTAAACCAACATAAACTTCGATTTCTAATTCGGAGGAACCGAAACAAATAAGATCAAAAACCCTGTAATACAAAGCAAATAAACAATAAAATTACCTCGCAGATTGCATACGCAAACAAGATAAATAATAACCAAGTTAAAAACGACGCTCCGAGAAAACATCTCAACAATCGACCAAAACAAAACAATTACTCAGAAGTATCGCTCGAAACTTTATACTCGTACGCAGAAGATTTTTGGGATTCCACTGCAGAGCTATGCTACCTATTTAGGCGGCAACCACTTTTGCTCGTTCAGGAAAGATTTGGTCAAAAACTTAATCTTGTTATATTTATACTTGATGCAGTTAAAAAAATGCAAAAGACAAAGGACAATTTTCTTTCGATCAATGAACAAAAAATATTCCATCAATACTCGTATACTTACAAAAACTATTTTATCAATTTACAAATACTAACATAATACAAAATTGGAAAACATAGCGCACTTCTAGAAGTAACAATCATTCTCAAATATGACACATAGGTGCATTAGTTTCGTGATTTCAGAGAGATTATAATAGTGACTGCGGCATGCCACTTGCAGAATACGTGTACAGTTGTACACGGACTGAATTATAATTCTCATATTTTTTGAATTTCTCCATTTCATTTCAGCGTGGCACATTGTTGGGAAGACGTATAGGTATGTGGCGTTGCAAAGTGAATCAAATATGGTTTTGTTACCCCATAAGGTAATACGATGGTATTATAGATCCTTGAAATCTCCTCCTTTATTTCCATCTCCAGGAGTAGGACACAAATTAATACTCGTAACACAGTCGATACGGACATTTTAAGTTATGTAACAGATCCAACAACGACGACACACATTCTATTGAACGAATCTAACCTGGCAACGTTTGAGAAAATGAATGGAAACCAAAAGGAACAACAAGCACACGATGCAAATGAATTTTCTAATCGTGCCCATAAAACAATAGACCCATTTCGGAGCGAGATAAGAAACCACTTAGTGATTTCCTTGTGAAAAGTTGCTACGATGGACAAGAATCGGCTACAAGTTTAAAGTGGCTTTAATGTTATGATTTCGGGTAAGAAAATTCACCAGAATACACAGGTTTATTTAAGGGCTTTTAGGGGTTTATTCTGTAAATCAAAACTAACAATTTTTGTTCAGCGACTTTTATCAAAACTCAAAAAAAAATCAGCTGTTTTTCTCTGGAACAACAACTTTTTTTGAGAATTAATAAAAGTCGTAAAAGAAAAGTTGTTAGTTTTGATGTATATCATAAGCCCCTAAAAGGATGCTAATTGATTAGAAATAATAGATAGAAAATATAGATACAAAACATTACAAAATATGAACAATACACTAGATCGACCACATTTCGAAACAGAAGAAATAAACAAGACGGGAGCACAAAGAGCATCTATTTCTCCAGCAGCAATCTCTTATAGCCAACGTCTGGATGAATGAATATTCGAGAGGGAACAAGGAAGTAGAGAAAGAGAAATGTGTTAACAATTCCACCTCACTTCAGAAAAAACACAGGAATTAAGAATCACAACAACTGCAGAATTTACTCAGCTAGAATGTACCTACACATGTAAAATTTTATGTATAATCCGAAATAAGACGAAACCCAAAATATTATAAAATAAGGAACAGGGAACAACTTAAATAATCAAAATTGTAAATGGGTCATAATAGCTCCTCAGGAATGAACTAAAAATATTATCATAGTAATTTTAAATACATCAAACGCATGCACTCATTGATATGTAAAATGTTGGCCTCGATGTAAGTTCAAGATCACCGTCAAGGAAGAACTAAATAAAGAATATTAAACAGAAACCGGAGACTTGACAACACGCTACTGCAACTAGTTTCTAGTTACGATAGATGCAATAATATTGCAATGTAGAACATCTATAGAGCACGAGGCATCGTGATTATGGAATTTTAGTATTGCGGATACCTGATCCCGCCTACCGATAAACTTAGTAACGATATTCACGATGAAAACTTTAAAATGTAGTACATATTCTATACTTTCCGGAATATTCATAGTGTTCTGTTTTAGATTTGCATACACTTGCACATTTTAATATCCACAAGTATTAAGTAGCAAGGATTTTGTAACGACAACCAAATACAACTCTACTTTATATGGTAAAACTACCTAGACTACTACTAAAAAAAAAAAGATTTTGCAAATATCGTGACAGAGCTTGATTTATGTTCGGAGAATTATGTGACTACCGACTGCATTTAACTAAGAAAGCAAGTTAATTGAGTTAGAGATCTTCTGAAGACTTCGGACATGGCTAATATGTCCAAAACAACTAACAAATATTCAAATAAGGAACATGCTGGCAGCAACAGCTACTAGCCGTGGTAGTGCTCAGGTGTAAATGCTAACCAATCATGGACATGCTAACTATGCACAAAGCCTCGATGGAATAGGAAACATTCTGCAGCGTTGGATATTGATAAACAATAATGAAAAGGCCCTATTTCCGCCCGTGCTGCCTTGTTAGCGGCGCACGTGCAAGCGAACTAACAATGGATTGCCAACAAGAGGGAAAAGCGCGAAATGCGTCCGCCGGGTCAAGGCACCACTAAAATCGCTTGTGAAATTATAGTCCACGCATTACCGTTTTGTTATATTCGAATCATTTAAATTTTTAACTAAATTGTCATACTCGTAGGTCAGTTTAGAAAAGAGCAAAAAAAGAAAATATGAAACAGTATATAATTTTGTGTAGGCATATACATACATATGTAGTTGCATATCTAAGTTCTTTACTGAACAAAGGGGAAAAAAAGAGAAGGAACGAATCAGGAGAAGGATAGAAAAAGGCGAAGATTAATACAACTAAAACGGTTGCATCTAATAATTATTGAGTCCTAAGGGTTTAAAGTTTAAAAATAGGAATGATAACATGAAAACGACAATGAATATTGAATATTGTTTTTAATTAAACATAATTTAAACATCGAAATGTACGAAGGACGACAGAAATGACAGTAAAAATTATTCTATTTTTAAGCTGAGAGAAGAGCTTGAAGCAAAGTCTAATTGTTGTATCCAGATATTACAACACAAATGTTTCAAATAATTTCATCGTTTCATAGGAACAGTTACTTTAAATTTCCAAATTCGGGTGTAAACCAACACCCACAAGTTCACACAGCAAACTGAAGTCAGTAAGGAGATTCGTGAGCTATCTGCGTTTACAGTACCGTCAGTGGGTCAAGGCTCAAAAAGTAGGCCTCACCGTTCGCAGCGTTTCGCAATCTCACAAACCGCGCACTTTTTTGTTAATTTCTACTATTTCCACATACAATTTTGATATTTTCAATATTGATTGATATGATATTGCGTACGACATTGAAATGGGTGATGGCAATGTTAACGTTAGTGTCGATATGGATGGTTAATTATTGCAATTGTAATGAATTTTAGTGATTGACACGTAGCTTGCTAATGTGAAGGTCAATGTTTGGCCTTTTTAGATTCGGTATTCGGCACGGAGCAGGAAAGTCTTTGCAAATAATATCGATGGCCTATAAACAATAGTGGATTGGAAATAGAAAAAAAAAGACATATATGCTATCGGTTTGGAGAGCGAAATTGCCGGCTGATTCTGTCTTTGTTTAACTATATTATTATAGTTAAACTATATATAGAAAGGCTGAAGAACGATTCCAAAAACCGCCTAACCAATTATACGAAAACAATATTAATAAATGAGAACCATCGATTTAGTTAAGTTATTAATAACAGACTCTATTACGAAATGCTACAAAACTACTAAAAATACCATAGCCTCTGGCAATTTTTTGAAATGATTAAAAACTAAATTCAAATCACAATATTAATCTTGATAATATGAAAAACAAATTATAGAAACCAGTTGTACATCTTCTAGTGAAATATAGCTTGTGCCATGGGAATATATAAGAAGGCCAATCAATTTAAGTAGTGGTATCGATTATCAACGGTAAAGGTTAGCTATAACTAATAATGGAATAGAGCTTATGGAAAAACTCTGTAAGCAGAATAAAGAAGAACAGATGCACAACTGCAGATGTGCAACAAAACAAAGGGTAAATAAGTCTCTCTTTATAACGTACCATATCATGAGCGTGGTAGGAACGTGTCAAAAATATATTCTTTGTATTGATAAGTCTGAGACTATGCCCACTAGATCGTCCCGCCAGCAACCAGCAACGTAGCGTGCCAAGCACGGAGCGTTTCGGCAACTGCCAAATATTCGACTACTATTGTTAACATGGAAGGGGAAGACAACGGATTTTTTTAGATCAAATCAAAGAGAAGGTAGATGAAATGTCGTAAAGGGACATGAAAACACTAGCGGAGAACCGCGAGACTTAAAAATTGCTCCGGCGACAAGAATGTTGTATGAATGAACGAATGATAATACAAATTCACTACAGTTGTCCATGCATTCTATTCCTAATCCATGTTCAGTGGCAAACCTGAAGGTTGTATCGATGTTTCGCGATGCAGCAACGGTCAAGGACGGAGATATAAGAGCGAGTGATACAGGGTTTCCCTTCTATTGTTTCGATAGAATCAGTGACTTATGATGGCTATACCGCAAATAAGTGTGGCAATGAGAACTCTACATTGAGAATTATAGGTATAATATAATACCACAATACTATCGTATAGCAATAAAAACGATATGAGTTTCCAGAAGTGTCATGAGGAAGTCGAGTACAAAGTAAGTAATTTAGGAAACGTACGCATACTACTCGTACTACTCAACAGTTGTAAAAAATGGGTCACGTAATATATGGGACCGGATTTTTGATCAGAAAATTTTGGAAGTGTCTCGAGAATGAATTTATCTTCGCACAATTTGCATTTTAAAAGTGATACTAATGTGTAGTATCAGCTAATCTCAATCGCAACGCAAGCAATGTCTGGAGAACGTATTTTTTGTCCTCCTTCTATACTTTATGAAAAAAATACTTTCATACGTTTTATTAAGGTAATCTTGTTGTATCTACTGTAGATACAACAAGATTACCTAAAATATGATTTTCACGCAAGACTGACATTCATTTTAACGTAACGAAATTAAAAATCATTGGAGATACGTCAAAGCCGAAATTTCGAGTTCGACCTTTTCACTCCACCCACTTCTTTCTCCTTTATGTTTTTCAATCTGTTTCGTCTCAGACGCGACGTGACATGAAAAATACATCAAAAATTAATAAAATCACGATTTATTTACTCTACATTTGTCCCAAACGTCTATTAGAGTGTAAACTTTTAATTTACGCTTTGTTTAGAGTATGAAATGGGCTTCAAAGATATATTTGTTGTCTCACTGCCAATCCGAATAGCTTTGGCACAGTGTTATACCGGCAAGTTTAATAGATAAATTGTAGGTACGTGGCAAGTTGGCAACTAATATGTCTAAGTGAATTTGTCTTTATAACTGAGCAAAGCATTAATGATAGATGGAGACATCAAAATGAGGTGTGATGTCATTTCTACTACTGCATATTTAATATCTGCCTGTAATACACTATTCAATTTCTTGAACTACATTGATAGGTATCTTCTAGGTAAGCGTGCTACAACCTAGACCGCATATCTGCTCAACATCAGGCAGTATGTGGTCAAACAAAAACCTATTCAGAATTAAAAAAAAAAGAAATTGAGCTATTCGAAGCTTAACAAGTTATGCAAAAGGTATTCTTTAAAAAACCAAGGAACAAACATGACGAGACCGAAGAGACCAGAAATAAGAACAAGATTTATGATAGCAATTGGCCATTAAACATATAAGCAAATACGAAGGTCTAAAGAAAAGAACTAAAATATAAAAGACATAGCTACATAAAATAATGAGGGTTAAATTATTCATTACCGCTAAAATTTCACGGTAATTTAACTAAACAAACCCGTATAAAACGCGACCTTTTAGAATTTGGCATTAATATATTAAACCAACGTCCTCATTACCCCAGAGACTCTCTATAAAGATAATAAAGAAGCTAATTTTGACAGCAATTTGAGTTGGAACTGGCACAAGACCTGATTCTGGAGTACTTACATCAAAGAGTTCATTAAAGTGTACGTCTATAGTAAATTCGTCCTAAATAGATACTTGTTATAACAGTCCTGACCTGATCTGATTAATGTAATCTTTAGGACGGCTTTAGAAAACTATTCCTTATTTAATTCGAATTAGTTCAGTTTGAAAAAGGATAATTTGGGTGACATAGATTTAGTAATTACTTATGAAAAGGGCAATTTGTATTAAGATCATTGACACATTTGTTGAGAAAAATAACTTCGCTATAGTCTTACAGTCAACGTTTTATATGTCTGACCCATGTTTCTGTGATCATGCTCTGAGAAAGCCTACGTCCAGCAGTGGCCATCCAACGGCTGATTACGATGATAATGAACATGCTGTAAACGCCATATTTACTACATTTAAAATCGATTCTGCGAATTCCATCTAAAGAGGACAAATTAAAAATTAAGATGACTCGACGGTATCATTCGATACTCGATTCAAGCTGCTTAGCAAAGTAAATATATTCTTTGTATAGTAATCAAGCTGTAGAGCACTTATTCTCTATCGAACCATACAGAGGCACGGTATAGTTTGCGGTCTATGATCGGCACTACTTTCGAGTGACCGCATATTTTTTGCTATAAAAGCAAAATTGACTTTTTCCACTGTGTGATTCATCGAATCTAGCGTTAGTGGTTTTAGCCGCAATACATTTAGTGTATCGAAACTCTAGGAATTCGAATAAAACAAATTGTTTTCGACCTGCGGTGTTCTTAGTATTTTGGCTGGCTATTCCACCGTTTGATTTACCTGACCTATTATATGGCTATTTTTGAATTTTACATGACATTTAGACAGTTCTCTCCCAATATTTGACGACTAAAATACCAGAGGACAAATTGCATATTACGCAGTGCACGAATTTGGACATCGAGAACAGGAATGTGCTACATGTGAATCATCATGTTAGTTACAAATTAGTTACAGTAAAAATATGTATGTTCCACCAAGTCATTAAAAACGAAACACACAAATCCGTACAAAAATGTCTGCTTTTGTGCAATTGATTAACAAGGTATTATGATACTTTCACTTTAACCAAAAATACTAATTGGCGGTAGAAAGCTAGTCTTTACGCTTTCTACACAGATACCGAATAACTTCGAGATTCACCTAAAGTCATGTGTTTTTTTTGGTTTAGTGACACTTTTGTATCTAACAGAGAGAGCCAAATAAGATCAAAGAAAATGGTTACTGCAATCCAATGAAAAATAAGAAATTAAAAATATAGCTAAGAACCATCTTGGTTGCATCTATAAAGGATTCTAAACCAGAATAGGTTAATTCGTTAGGGAGATTTGCTGCCACAGACAAACAAATAATACTAATTAATATTAATAAAACCCTTCTCTCTATTACTCAGAATTAAAAAAGGGAAATACAAGAAAACAATCAGAAGAAAATTGCAAAAAGACACACGCTAAATAGATAATGACTCCTCAAATATAAACATTAAGATGGATACAAGTTTCAAAATTAAGATACAAAAGGGTAACTCCTTTTTGACCCGACGAATCAAACCGGAGGAGGTACTCAATTCGACGCTTATATTTTTTTTATGTGTAACCACGCATTTTTATTGTAGTCCGATTTCAATAATTCTTCTTTTATTGGAAAGAGTATACTTCGAAATTGGTCCCATTAAAATTTTATATCAAATCAACAATAATGTGAAAAATGTAACATCGATCCGTGCGAAATATTCGCGAATTCTGTATACGGGTAAAGTCGGTCATCCTATTTTTTGCAAAAAATAATTATGTAAGTTCATTTTGAAAAATCATACTTAAACTTGACACATCACACTTAAAAACCCTCTTTTTTTTAAATCTATTATAAAAGAGAAACAACAGGAGAAAATTGCAAAAAGGCACTACGCAAATCAGCAAACGATACCTCAAATATAGACATTAAAATCGAACAAAATAAGGTTGAAATTGAAGATACAAAAGCAGCGGACACGTTGCTTGCGCAAGCCACCCGTAGTCCCCTTGACCTGCTTGCGTTCAAACTAGAATCGGAACCAGAATTGGGTGCTCAATTAGTCATAGTCATTTGATGCAACTTTATCAACAAACTAACAATTTTTGTACAAAACACGAATATCTATTGCACTCTACAAAAAAAAAAACCCGACTGCAAAAAAGCAACGCACTAAAAAGACCGAAAAGTTAAAATGGTTATCATTATTCCGAGTTAAATTTAAATACATAATATGTTTACATATACATATATTTGTAATCTCCTTTTAATTCCCTTTATTTTGATATCATACTCGATTGGTTTAGATAAAAATAAATGTTGATCTATTTACAATTTGACACAAAAACTCTTGTTTGTGGATATAATTTTAATTTTGTAACGATAATTTAATTTTAATTTTGTGATGATTTGTTTTTGATTTTGTAATGACAATTCATTTTTAATTTTGTAATGATAATTTAGCAATGAGCCTTCCCAATGTAATTAAAAATTTGCCATACCCTTAAAGGATCATATGTATTTGACAATATTATAACATGTTATCTAAGAACCGCATGTAAAAATTACATATGTTGCAATAAGTAATTGAATTGAATTGGAATTTAGTTTTTTTTTTTTGTTTGCAATATCTGTCTAAGAACACTTAGGTTTTTAAGACGAATCTAACAATACCTCAATCGTTGAAATTCATACCGCTGTTTGAAAGACACGTGGATCCACCGGTGGATTTAAGAGGAAATAAAGGTAAAGTTAATTTTACCACATGTTTTATTCTTATCACACACACAGAAAGAAAGAAAACAGAAACACACTGGATGTAATACCGCCTCCAACCCTATTGGAAATTATAAAGGGAGGACTATGTCCAGCAATGAGCGTCTTACAGCTGGTATGATGAGTTAGAAGTTAAGTGTTTTTATGAGGAATTCCCATGAAAAATGCTCGTTTTGGAGACATGCTCCTATTGGTAATTGCAATTGAATTTAAATGAATAATATGAATATGCAGAATTTGTATAAATATGAATATGCAGTTTGCAGTTGCTGAAAATAACTCTAAACTTTAACATTTGGATTACCTTTACACTTTCAAGAGTATGTGGATGATTCAATTGATTTTAAGTAACAGTTTAAGTATGAAGTTTTACTGTGGTCAATAAAGGCAAAAAAAGAGACACTTTTTCAGAAGATTGCAAAGGATTAATATCACTAAAGAACAGACAAATTATGTTTGGAATTAGGGTTCTTATAAAGATAAGAATCCCAATTTCAAAGTAAAAACTATGAACGATAATGAAGATGATATGTTTAATGCTCTACATATAAAAATAAACGAAGTACACAGTAAGGTAACACTCCGAGAGAGAAAGTTGAGCTTTTACTTTCATCGAAACGAATTATTTATTATATGAGAAACATGTTTACGGAATAATGAAAGCATTAAATGTGATATTAGATGTTTATCTATGAACGGTTCAAAAGGTATCGAACAAAATACATTTTAGGAATTAGGTCTTTGGCGAATTTTTGTCATGCATTGAGATTCTTTCTCTTTTTTAACCGATTTCCAAAAAGGAGGAGGTTCTATGTTCGTCTGTATGTATTTTTTTGTATGTTCATCGATAATTTCGACAATTATTATTGTGAACCGACTTGAAAATTTCTTTTTTAGTTGTATAGGGTAGGTACTCCCGAGGTAGTCCCATTTAAATTTTACAGCAATCGGCTGAGCCGTTTTTGAAAAATCAAATATAATGTAAACAATTCGAGCGAAATTTTCGAATTTTGTTCACGATGGAAGGCGGTTTTGCCATTTTTGCGAAAAATAATTATTCCCCTCGGATTGATTTCGTTTTTGGCATGTTTGAAATACGGAAAGTGACATTGGATCATGACGGCATGTAACCTAATATGTAAATAATAAAAATTTTTTCGCCAAGAATTTTTACATTATTGTCGATTTTTCAAAAACTACTCTGCCGATTTTGGTAAAATTTAAATGGGACCACCTCGGAAGTATACCCTTAAATAAGAACAAATTTTTTTTTTTTAATCAGTTCACAATTGGCAAAAAGTAAATAAAGACGAACATAGAACCCAATTCTTCCTATAGCAAGTTACTTCAAATATTCCTGTGTTAATTTTAAAAATGCTAATTCATATTTGAATTACAACAAAGTGTAAAGAGAAACAAGTCAAGCCAATAAAGATTTAGAGGTTAACGCCATTACAGGAGACGACCTTGCCCTTTAGTAAGAAGCCCTTAGGGCGAAGTTACACAAGTACTGAGACGTAATTTCATGTGGCGAAATATTTTACTTAGAAAGCAAATGAGAATAGGTATATAGAGTTATTCCTATAGGGTATAATAATGATTTCAAAGATACACGAAATAAATTTTAAACACAATAAATGCGAAGTGCTTCTTTTTTAGGTTCATAATTTGTTTTTACAAACTTCCAAAAAGGAGGAGGTACTATGTTCGTCTATATGTATTTTTATTTGTTATAGATATTTTCGTCAAATGCGAAAACTTTTTTAATTCGAAAGGGTATACATACCTACTTCCGAGATGGTCCCATTTAAATTTTATCGGCATGAACGGTATGAAATCGGCAGAGCCGTTTTTGATAAATCAATAATGATGGATGTCACATAGATTCATGCAAACTATTCGAATTCTGTACACGGTGGAAGTCGGTGTCGCGATTTTTTGCGAAAAATAACTATATTACGTAGAAAGAAGTAGAGACACAGGTACGAGTATAGGCCGAATCAACATCTCGGCGGCTGTGAAGTTAGCTACAAGCTGCGCGAAACCCAATCCTCGTGCAGCTGTTCAGTATTCTGTAAGCTTCAATCAGGATTGGGTTTTCCGCAGCTTGTAGCTAACACCACAGCCGGCAAGATATTTGATTCACTTTACTTCTATGAAAAAATTCAAAGATATAAAAATATCGTGTAATGGCAATACCGAAAGGGCTCATAAACAGCCTATTGGGCAACAGTTGAAGAGTCCTGGGTTCCTTGACATCGGTAAGGACGGGGACCTAGACGGGTCACATTGTGATCGGGTCGGGGACCGCGCCACTCGAATTCAAAGTAAAAAAAGCTTCGGAGGTTTTACATCGATTTAGTGATTGAGGAAAATTTAAGGAGGCAGTTTTGTTAAGCCATCCGATAAAAGGTCTGATCATCATCATGTTTAGAGCCTCTCCTGCACTGTACCAGCCTTTTTAATAGTCCACTGCAGGACGTAGGCTTTACAACAGTTTGTCAGCTTAACAAAACTAATGAAAACTCTCTCTGTATCTGAGCCCCCAGGTCTATAACATGAACATGAACTTATTTACTAAAAATAACCCATGCCTTTTAAGCTCATGCCTAGGTAATCTTAAAATAACTTCGAAAGGTGTCATTAGGAAACTAGATCATGCCGCATATTGATGTCAAACCAATATTTTACACCCTGTTCCATTAAAATAATCAAGTAAGAGTTATTTGGTATTTAAATGTCAGCAAAATATATAATTCACATGCCACATTGATTAAATGTTGTCACTTGACATCTGAGAAATTAAAAGATGCTAAATGTTAAACAGAGAGATGGTATATTCTAGATCAATGATGCTGATCGACAAGATTAGGACAAGGCCAATATGAGTAGAGTACAAGACATGCCTATACTTAAGTAGGCAACTAGGCAATTACTAGCTGAAAAATATGGTAATGATGAAAATAAATTTGAAGCAATATTAACAACAATGATTTTAGTTGGGAAATGTTGAACAAAGTCTCTAGTCCGCGGCAGCAACTTCCAAATTTCAAATAGCAATAATGATAGCCGATCTTAAGAAGAACGATAAACAAATAAGTAACTCGAATGATGAATACATTGTTCAAATGACATGAATCAAGACATAAATTCTAACAGCAGGTAAACTGCATTGAAATCCTGCGGTCGCCGAAAAAAACTCGAATCGTAAATCAAAAATACTTGATACAAAATTCGTTCAAATAAAACAAATCGCAGATAATTGTAAAATTGTCAAGATATGTTAATTCAATGTGCGCAAAGTAAAGGTTAGATATCATTCCCAACTTTGTTAAAATTATTTATCAGATATAAAACTTGAGCATAAAATTTATAATGGGAGCATTGCCTGATTTTAATAGATTCGTTCGATCAAGTAGCCATTTAACTTATTAACGATTTCACGAGTGATTAAATTAACACATTAAATATATCGTAAAGACCAGACACCGATAAAAGTAACAAAGCAATTAAATTAGAACCCAACTTACCGAGTATAAGGTGCAGTTTTGCGTCCGTCTGGAAGGCATAGTGGAGTGTGACCAAAAACGGGCACGACCTTATCGCCTCCAGGACCTGTTAAATTTACACATAAATAGACTTCACTCTCAATTTTCTCCTAAATCTTAAGACTCTAGGGAAATAATTACTAATGCATTGCTTAAAGAGGAGGCACTAAAATTCATCCTTGAGGAACACTCGGGTCTAAGTTTATTGATCAATCGAAATTGACGAGTTTATATTTACACGGAATGTATAACCACATTTTATGTTCAATTTATTAGATTGTCCATTCCAATCCATCAAATATACATAATGGATACGGACTAATTCATTACATGTATAGTGTCGGACGCTTTAATGAAGTCAATGTTTCATCTTTTCGACACTTCATTGACATAATGTGTTCGACTCTAAAGGGTTAGGTTTTAGTAATGCATTAAGGTTTTTTATTTGGTTATTGATTCTAAGAAGCTAATAGAGCTAAAAAACTGTAATGTAATTACACTAGAGCTCGTGAGCATACAGGAAGCAAGTAATTGATTTCATGATTAGGTACTTTTGTGATGGAAAAAGTACTAAGTACAAATTGTAAAAGATTGATAAAAATTGTAAAAGATTGATATGATTTCTAGTTCTACAGTTTGAATAATGCATTAGTAATAAAATAGATTACAGAGAGCTAGGTCTTGCTAATTCGATGATTAGTTTTAAACTAATTGCCGAGAAGCTACTAACTCTTTTATAACTAAGCACTTGTTGACGCAGATCTCTAACAATGAAATTGTCACAACCTTGATGGTGTCAAATTATTTTAATTTCTTTCTTAAATTAAATCAAACCCGTGCTTCCTAGTCCCTTAACAATTAAAAAATACAACTACAGTTGCAATGTTTCCTAAAAGAGGTTTATCAATTCTATTTCTGCCCCCGAAAGTTAAAAAGACGCTTCGAACATTTTTTCCACGATATTTTGTAACGCAACTGTACTATTATGTACTGGGCAATGCGCTTTTTTCCCGAGTCTGTCAATTTTTATTAGGGTTCCGTACCCAAAGGGTAAAACGGGACCCTATTACTAAGACTCCGATGTCCGTCTGTCTGTCTGTCACCAGGCTGTATCTCATGAACCGTGATAGATAGACAGCTGAAATTTTCACAGATGATGTATTTCTGTTGCCGCTATAACAACAAATAAACTAAAAACTGAATAAAATAAATATTAAAGGGGGACTCCCATACAACAAACGTTTTTTTAGGAGTTTTTTTGCACGCTATTAATAATGGCAAGAGGAATGGGGCTCAGAAGGCTCTAACTCGGTGCGGAACTCTTCGTGCGGGAGTCCGACTCGCACTTGGCCGATTTTATTTATTTTTCATTTTAAGTTACAGCAGCATTACAGTCTGACCAAGTCTTACAAGACAAAGTTGATACAGTTATTATCTAAGTATGAGAAACATAAACCTCAATTAATTATTTTTTAACTTTTTTACTTACAAGAGTGTAAAAATAATACGAAAAAAAATGTTAGATGCGTCTTTTCAACTAAGGGGGCCAGATTATTTATCTTTGATTATTTGCTTACCTGTCTTTCTGTCCTCGTATGTTCAGCAGTCTTTAATTTCTGCACTATAGAAGCTTTTTTGAGCACTTTCATTGCATATAATTTACCCTCGTCGACTCCATTCTTTTTTCTAACTAGGAACACTTTGCCGTAAGCTGGAACAAAGAGAAAAACGCTGTTAGCAACGATAATATAATCGATAAAGTAATTAAATAAATAAATATTAGAGGACATCTTACACACGGTCTCTGACCCAAACTAAGCAAAGCTTGTGATATGGCTGCCAGAGACTGATATACTACATATGCATATTTTAAATACATACTTATATAGATAGTACCTAAATAACACCCAGACACAGAGCAAACACCTATGTTCATCACACAAATGTTTGCCCTGGGTGGGGATCGAACCGACGCCTCTTTGACCCAGAAGTCAGGTTGTATTTATTTTACGATATTTTTCTATGAAACATTGTTTTTTTAAATTTTGACAAAAGTCGCAGAACAAAAGTTGTTAGTTTTGATGTACCGAATAATCCCCTAAAAGGATGCTAATTGATTAGAAATAACCCTGTACATCGAGCCGGTGATCCTAAAGAGTCAGATTCAAGACCTGAACTCGCGACAAATTTTGGAAAGATTTATCACAAAAATAACTCTTCAAGATAAACCTAGTGTGTGAATGCACTATAAAATGGATCAACTATATTATGTTAGGTAGCGAATAAAATAAACTTGATCATTGTCAGTCGATAAAATTAAACGAATTAGGTATAATATAAATTATCTAATCTAACCAACATTAAGTAATTGAGCTGATTAAGTAGTAAAGAGAAATAAACTTGAAAAGTCTCGTTAAAATCAAATTTATTACCAATGATGCTACGAGTAGATAGTTACCGAGACCTTACTTGTTGAGGAAATTGTCAAATGGTTTGTAAAGTCACGTCGTTAACATTGGATAGTGAGTAGAATAATATACCTAATTAAAAAACCCCCGACACAAAAATATTTGACAACAAACTTTCAATTGACAATCATTTTGGGCACATTTGTAGAATTATGGTTCTTCCATCCCCACTTTAACCCACCATAACTCTTAAACGGCTCAATCGATTTTTATAAAACATAGCTAAGAACACTCTCGATTAAGTCTCCTTTCATCCAAAAAAAAAACTATACTGAAATCGGTTCAGTGGTTCGGGCGCTATGATGCCACAGACAGACAGACAGACATACACACAAACAGACGCGTCAAACTTATAACACCCCTCTTTTTCGTCGGGGTTTAAAAATATAACATTATATGTGACTGCAAAATGTGCTGGTTCTGATACTAGCTTTTACCGCGCAGTATTTTAATGTTTGTGCTATCTCATGTGAACATTTTATATTTCTGGGATAAAAAGTAGCCTAGCCTTTCCGTCTTACAAACTACATATGTTTATGCCAAATTTTAATATCAAATCAAATCCGTTGTTCCGTTGCCGCGTGAAAGATGAACAAACCAATAAACCAACAAACATCCGATTTATAATTTTAGTAAGAAAAGGATGGAAACTAATCGGCGAATTCTTTATTTAAGGCAAATTCTTTATTTAATTCACGTGTTATTACTTTAGGATGGTTTCATACAAATGCAAAATGTAAACAATATGAGAAAGCAACCTTGTTAATTTGTATTTATCCTTAGCCGCTTAACTATATTCCCATGGCTGTAATGTAGCTCCAATGTAGCGCTCATAGCGTAGTTTGACTACGTGTCCGTCAGCGATCATCGAAGTTAAGCAACGTTCAGCACGGTCAGTCTTCGGATGGGTGATAGCGGGTGGAATTTACAACTGAGCGCAACCGTGGCTCGGTTTACACGTTACATTGTAGGTCCCGGTTGTTTTAACCGTTTAGCTATGTCAGAGGCTTTCAGGCGGCTTAAAAAAGCCTGACACCATGGCTAGCCACCCAAATAGACGAACTTACTTATGACTGTAATCCCCCCATCTTAGCCTTGGAATCTACCAAACAAAGCAAAGCAATGACATTAGAAGGGCACGGTGCTGTGCATAAAGACGGAGAGAGAAAGTTGCGGTCAGCCTCGGACTATTGCATTTCTAATCTAATACGGAGGCCTTGATTTCGAGTCCAAATGGATAACTATTTCTTTGGGCAGGTATTGGGGGTATGATACATTTCGCTAGCTTCACAGAAGGAGCTAGCTTCAAGAAAAACATTATGATGAAGACTGCACAGTCAGATGTATACCGCCAAAATGTATTTGGTCAGCGTCAGCATGGTGGACTATGACACAACCTTTAAAAAATATACTAAGAAATGACGAAGAAGCTGTGCTATATAGCAGCATAAAATATGGGATCATGTATGGGGGGCTAAGAAAAATTACCAATCTCGCAAACATCAGCCACATATGGCTGCTAGGGGTGGCCAGATATTGTCACATGACGCAGACATTGGCTCACGGAAAATTCAGACCGTATCGTAGACACCCATTTCCAACGGTCAATTTGATATAACTAACCCCGACTCAGCTCAAGTAGCAACCGAACCTAACAAAAGTATAAGTAAAAAGCATTATGAAGTAGTACAACTACAAGTCTACTACGACATTGACATAAAGCAGCTTAAAGGAAGCAGTATGAGGAGTCTCAAAAATAGCCAATCTCGCAAAAATCTTTGTACTACGTCTCTTCGTGTTGCCAGAGGTATCACAATAATGGCAGTACATGACGTATACATTGACGAAAAAATTCAGGGAAGCACATCCCTAACGGTCACTTTGATATAGCTCCACTCAGTACAGCACAAGTAGCAACCGAACCTTGCAAAAGTACATACAAGTAAAGAGCATTACGAAGTGGCACAAGTCTCCCACGAAATCTGGGCATTTATAGTGACTTAAAGTGTCATATAGAGGAAGCCCAGTAAAATAAGCCAATCTCGCAAAAATCTCTCACAAAGTAAAAGCGCATTTCTAACAGTCAATTTGATATACCTAAGCCCAACTCAGCTCAAGCAGCAATCGAACCTTACAAAAGTACAAGTAAAGAGCATTACGAAGTGGCACAAGACTCCCACGAAACTGGGGCACGTATCGCGCAAACAAAAGATCAATTAAGACGTGTTTATTTTTATTCCACGTGAGCAGATAAAGAACGGGTCCCCGAGGGCTTTCGTACTCGATTGTTGACTGTATTGTGAAATGTTCAAGTGTTAAGGAATGTAGACGTGAGTCAGTTGGTTCGAAATCTACCAGTTATAAACAAACAAGTCATTCAAATATGCCATAAAAGTAAAATATATTAAGGGTAATTTAACACAAGTTCTCAGTAAATTCCAGTTTGACTCAACCTTTCGATGAATAGTCTATTTTGACATGTCAAAATATAATACATAATATCAAATTCGTAGAATAAGAAAGGCCTAAGTAAAGCAGTGGGAGAATAGGGGATGAAATATCATAAGAATAGCTTAATTGTACAAGACATAAAGCATAACTTTCAGCGGTATTCTTCGTATCTTACAGCAACAAATACAAATAACATGCATATTTTTTTTCAACCAAAATCAAACTCAAAATGGCCGCACAGACACATGACAGGCAATAACACAAGAAACCGACAACATAGAAGATTTTCAAACAAAATATATGTAAAATGACAAACGAAGCACGACTAGAAGTCTAAAACAAGGTCAATATTACATCAGAGAAACGTTCCCACGACGATAAAACGTTTAACATAGAAAGTTGGCATAGAGACAGACCAATTTCTTAACACCTTGAAGCTGCACATCAAAATTCTCCGGAATTCTACGAGTATTTGCAACTAAACAACAGACGATTGTAACCTTTAGTGACCTTGAAATAGAATGTGTTATTGACATCGCTCTGTGTGGTAGGAAAGTGCATTATTGCTGTTGCTTTTCCGTTTCCGATGTTATGGGAAGTGGATAAATAGACATGATAACAATAGAAGTTGATATTAAGAGCTCAGTGCAGTCTTTGCAGAAAGACGTGGTGGTCTTGTGGAAGTGACACCCGCCTCACAATCGTGAGGCTGTGGGTTCAAAATCCGTACATAAATTCTGAAGAACTCCTTAGTCCGTACCAACGTTGGAAAACATCGTAAGGCAACCTGCTTATGTCTGTAGAAGAAATTCGATTGTGTATGTGAATCCACCAACTCGCACTGGGCCAGCGTGGTGGATATGACCCTGTTACCCTTCGGGAGTAGGTTAGGAAATTACGTCCTGCAGTGGACTATTAATAGGGCTGGTAAGGTACAGTTTTTAAAATACAAGGAAGTTAGAACACTGCAGAAGTCGTGCTTCACCGATAAATCTTGCTCTAAGTTTTCTATTCACACAATCCATATAATCAGATTTCTAAATACATCAATAGCAACTTTTATCAAAAGCCTGTTTTAAATAATGCATAATTTTCATTCAATGATTCATTACATGATTATAAAATTCTGACGGTCTGATCTTTTTCAAATACAATCACAAAGGAGCAATAACTATAAGCAGCTCTGTAATTGCTATTGTTCCAACTAGTTTATAAATATAATGATGATGAGAAAATAAATTTATATAATTTTTTAACTAATAATCGTGCAAGATCATTACACTCTGTTATTAATTAACCCGACGGGATCAACGCGGCTTAAAATTTGAATTTACGTACAAAAGCTTGAGGGTACAACAGCTTAGAACAATACCCACAGGCAATGACCACATACGAGCTGGCAGCTGTGTGGCGACAGTAAGGCGATACGTCCGGAGAGATGGGCAGGAACAAAGGTAACTAGACACAGGAGCGTGTGATATCCGGGGATACAGTGGCAGGATACTTGAAATGTCAACGACTTGATGATTCTATCAATTCTAATAAGACTAGAATACACTGGTAAAACTTAATACAACGTAAGGCAAAAAAGAAAAGTTATTTTCAAGAATAGAGGTGGTACTAATAAGATAAATGTAGATAGGTATCGACAGTAATCCGATACGTGGGGAGAGATGAGCAGGAACAAAGGTAACCAGACAAAGTGGCGTGTGAAATCCGGGGATACAGGGGCAGGATACTTGAAATGTCAACGATTAATGATTCTAATAGAGCAGGAGAATACTGCCAAAACATAGGTCCATGGGCAAGCACAAGGCAAAGAGAGAAAATTCTATTTAGAAAGTGATAGGGCTGCAGAGACAAATATAAGAGTATACGAGTATTAACGTACCTAAGCAGAGTTAAATTAAACAAAAGTTCAACGTAACAATAAGAGATCTGGCTCATATCATCCTCCAAAAAAACTCTAGCTGCGGCAGTGTTAATGCAATGTGGAATTAGAATAGATTTACCAAATCAAAAAAAGGATGACGGAAAAAAGAGAATAACACCTCACAATTTAGGCAAAAGGATTACAGGTCAGTATAATTATACGATCATCAACTATGACACATGTGACACGGTAAGAATGTGGTGGCTATCCAGAAGTGGGATAAAGAAGGGGATCATTATGATAATTGTAAACCAGCCGAACAGAAAACTCAAACGACAATGACAATAACACAGAATTTGGCATTGAATCAACGTGACGAATCCTTCATCATATGCAACAACAACACAAAGCCACACGGTGCATTTTCCGCTATTTTTGGTGTAAATACACGATCGTTGACCGGTCTAGGTCGAGTTGGGTTCAGAAACTTGCCAATGTTTTGATCTATTTTGGATTTGGGTGTTTCCTTGTGGAGGGAATCTCGAATATGGGGTCGCCCAATCGGGTCAAATCATTGGAGCTTATGTTTAGACGGTGTCGAAGTTATATCGGTCCTTGTTTATCTCATTTGGATTGGAATGTCATGAGAGTGACCGAGATAGTTTCGCAGGAATTAATAAAAGATGGAGGCGTGCGGAAATCTTCAACGAAGGTGTGTGGAATGTGACAAAGAAGTAGTAGCACTCAGAAGCATATTTTTTTATTAATATTTAACTATGTAGAGTTTCAAAACCAATATCAATATAATATTGAGCTACGGGATAAGCGAAATGTTATATATACGTGGACCAAAATTTTGTAGAAACGTAACGCAAAAAATCATAAAAAAATATGCGAATGAATATTAACACTAATCGAAATTTTCCCTCCTCAAAATAATAAATATTCATGTAATGAGATTTTTTTTTGCTAGATAGGTACGTTTGATCACATCTTATCCAATCTTCAGTAGCGATGGGGTCTAATAAATTCAACGTATTCTAAAGGGTACCCATAAATTTCATCACACGAATCTCAAATCTTTTGATACCATTGACCCTTCATTCATGTATGGACCAGATACAAATAATACCACAAACTGTGCTAAAACTATGTGGCAACGATAAATTGCACCAAAATAATGATTTAAAAAAACATAAATCTAATAAAACTGTATAAATACCAATAAGACCAAAGCCAACAAATGCAATGTGCACATTCGGAAACGGTGACCCTGACGCGAATATAGAATCCTCCACTACACTTCCGGACTTTGCTTGGATTTAGACGATAGTTTAGTTTCAAATTAAATAAATCGTCAGTGACCTTCTGAGATCTCCTATAGTGCGAATCATGGGTCTTGGCGGTTGCGATGTTAGCTACAAGTTGCGGATTAAACCAATCCTGACTGAAGCTCACTTAAGGGGGCGCCTAATGCCAAAATCAAGCGAAAGGTGTACTTTTAAAGACGTGGTGTAAAGGTAACGAACATAAACATCCATATTAAAAAAATACTATAGGAAAGAAAAAAATCTAAAGTAGCAGAGTAATAGCGTAGAATTTTGGAAAATAATATGGTTACTTTAGAAAAAAATGAAAACTTCGCATCCTAAAAAAATACATTTTATTTCAAATGCTCGAAATTATCAGCAACAACACCACATTATTTTTGACAAATTACGTAGCCAGGCTAATGTTCTAGCCGAGTAATCAATTAGTTTTTTATTGCATGCTTAAATTTTGAATAAATAAATAAAATACCACCTAAAAATTATAAGCTGGAGCTCGAAGCCAACATCGTCATAAACTGTGTCGTGCCGCGTGCGATTTTCGACTCTAAACAAAGCCGCATAGATGATAGCGGGCGATGCAAGAAGCGCGAGTAAAATCCTATTTTTTCCAAGCATTAGGCGCAGCCTTAACAGCTGCGCGCGGATTGGGTTTCGCGCAGCTTGTAGCTAACATCACAGCCGACAAGAAATTTGATTCAGCATATACCTAACATGTACTTTAATCGATTTCCAACCAGACCGGTTGCAATAATTTAAAGTATTTTTAGCTCAGAATAGGATATCCACCGCCAAGGTGGATATGACTTGAATTGTACCTCGTAAGATCGAGAAGGATGCAGGCACACGATTGCCGCGGACCTGTCTAGCAGAAAATTTAATGATGATGAATGAAGTTTTCCAGCTAAAAGGATGATATTGGCCGAATCATACAAGTCGACGGATGTGAAGTTAGCTACAAGCTGCGCAATATCCAATCCAGACTGAGACTCACATAGGTAAACCTGCGCGTTGATTGGGTTTCGCGCAGCTTGTACATAGCTAACTTCACATCCGTCGACTTGAGTGATTCCTATCTATATCAAGTTCCCAAGGTTTTCTACTCAGGTTCCATCAACCCATGGCACCTCCTTCCTACCAGACGCGGAGCATGGAACTCCGAAACCGTACGCTCACAAAACAGACCGCCCGAACAAAACACGCTCTCCTAATGATGATATGCCTCCGAGAGCCTTAGCATTTTTTAAACCTACACTTAATATAGAGAAGATTGTCTACAGAAGTACCTAGGACAAGTAGTCCAGCTAGGTAAGTCCAACTTCAAGAAAGAGGTCAATCGCCGAATCCAACTCGGTTGGGCAGCCTTCGTAAAACTGCGTGACGTCTTTTCATCTGATATACCTCAGTGCCTCAAGACGAAAGTTTTCGATAGTTGTGTGTTGCCAGTGATGACATATGGAACTGAAACGTGGTCTTTTACTGTGGGCCTTATGAATAAGCTCAGGATAGCCCAACGTGGTATGGAGAGGGCTATGCTCGGCGTCTCTCTGCGAGATCGAATCAGAAATAAGGAGATCCGCAGACGAACCAAAGTTACCGACATAGCCCAGCGGATTAGCAAATTAAAGTGGCAATGGGCAGGGCACATAGTTCGGAGAACGGATGGCCGATGGGGCAGTAAAGTTCTCGAATGGAGACCACGGACCAGCAAGCGCAGCGTAGGACGTCCACCGACTAGGTGGACTGACGATATAATAAAGATCGCAGGAACGCGCTGGATGCAGGACGCTGGCCGCTTCCAACCGGCCTTATTGGAAATCCATTGGGGAGGCCTATGTCCAGCAGTGGACGTCTTACGGCTGATGGATGGATGGATGGATGTCTACAGAAGTAAACGTCCTCTGGCTAAATGATATAGGCCGAATCATACAAGTCGACGGATGTGAAGTTAGCTACAAGCTGCGCAATATCTGATCAACGCGCAGCTTTATGTGAGCTTCAGTCAGGATCGGGATATTGAGCAGATTGTAGCTACGCGCAATATCCCGATCCTAAAGCTCACATCAAGCTGCACGTTGATTGGGTTTCGCTTGTACATAGCTAACTTCACATGTGCTTGTGTGATTCCTATACAAAGTTCCCAAGGTTTTCTACTCAGGTTCCATCAACCCATGGCACCTCCTACCTACCAGACGTGGAGCATCGAACTCCGAAACCGAACGCTCACAAAACAGACCGCCCGAACAATACGCGTCCTCTAGGGTTTGGTGCGTTGAACTTGGGAAAATTTGTTCAAACCGAATTTCCATTTGACGCTGAAATTTTGTAATGGATTCACACAGTCTGTGTAAAAGGCATAGAATAGTTTTAAATATTTATCTCTGTGTCTATTTAATGAAATCGTATTAAGATTCGTGTATAGATATTATTAATAGGGGTAGGAAGGTAGGAATAGGTAGTTCAATATTAAGTACTTACAATTTTTTTTTTATAAGCATAGTCGCTATTTTTCTGTGGCTCTCTATATATCCTCTTAGGTTAGATCTTCTAAACTACACAACAGATTGAAATGATATTCTCAATTTTTATAAAATATTTATTCCGGAAGGTTTACAGATATAATACATTCGTAGTCGGACGAAGCCGGGACGGGCAGCTAGTTTCAATCATAATGAGTCACTGTATGACACATACATATACAGAATTACAGACTCATATGTTACAACTTATTACCCTTATTTAACCGACTTTCAAAAAGGAGGAAGTTCTATGTTTGTCTGTATGTTTTTTTTGTGTATGTTCATCGATATTTTCGCCAATTGTGAACCGAATCGAAAAATTCGTTTTTAGTTCCATAGTTTGTTTCTAAGGGTATATGTACCCCCAGGTGGTCTCATTTAAATTGTAAAGAAATCGGCTGAGCCGTTTTTGAAAAATCCACAATGATGTAAACAATGTGAGCGAAATATTGGAATTTTGTACACGATGGAAGGCGGTTTTGTCATTTTTTGCGAAAGAAAAATAATTAGTAGTCTTCGAGACGATGCCCCAGACATACATACACATACTAATGTAGACATAATTACAGACACACATGTTAAACTTGTAATACGCCTCTTTTCGCTTCGAGGGTAAAAATATTTACTAAAATTGGTACCTATAGTGTTACATAAACAGCAATACCGTTGGCGACCTGCTCCAGTACTTTCTAGGTCAACAAATAAATCAGTTTTCAAGAGCGGCGTATCAATTTTGTTGAGGTTTGCAAAAGGCTCTATCGATAAAATGATTTTAATTTTATAGTGCATCCCACACCAGCGGGCTTAGCATACGGACCATAAAATTATACTATCGACGTGTCCGAACGTGACAGAGTTATGATGAAACATCTATCTGTCCTTTGCACACGTCGATAAACTCTTGTCATGGTCTCTTCTATGCTAAGCTAGCTGGTTTATCTCAAAGAGTAAAATTCGTCGCGAATGCAGGACTCGAACCTGCGTCTTCGGACCACTAGCCCGACGCTCTACCGATACTTAGAACGTACTGTACTTTACCAGTCTCTTTAGTAGTCCATTGCAGGACGTAGTACCCACGAAGGGTGATTGGGCCAAATCCACCACGCTGGCCCAGTGCGGGTTGGTGGATTCACATACGCCATCGAATCGTATGCAGGTCACGATGTTTTCCTTCACCGAATAGGGTTAAATACATACAGGGTTAAGCCGAAAGAGGGTGATTACGAACAACTTTTATTACGGGGCTTTTAATTATTATTTCATTAAAATCCGAGAAAAAATAATCAGCGGTTCCATACAAAAATTGCAACTCGGAATCGACAAAATGTATGGAACAGCTGATTTTTGTTCTGTAATTCCGGGTTGGCCTCATTATAAAAGTTTTTCATAATGACGTTCTGAATCGTTCTCGAGTTCCTCAGCAGGTGGGTCTTAAAATGAACATGATAAAACGAAGTTCATGTGTAATTTCCATGTTGTACCCATGCCCTTGAGATCTCGGTTCTTGAAATTGTTGACTCGTACGTCTACCTAGGACAAGTTGTCTAGCTAGGTAAGTCCAACTTCAAGAAAATAAAGATCGCAGAAACGCGCTGGGTGAAGGCCGCTTCCAACCAGCTTTATTGGAAATCCATGGAGGAGGCTTATGTCCAGCAGTGGACTTCCAACGGCTGATGGATGGATGAATGGACTGAAAGTTTTCCTTTACTCTATCACAGTGCACAACTTAATTGGTTCTGGTTACACTTATACGAAAAATAATTATTTTAAATTGATTTTCCGTGGTATAAACCTCAGACTTACAGAAATCGGCTGAGCTCTTTTTGATAAATCAACAATAATGTAAACAATTCGAGCTACCACGGAAAAACAATTTAACATAATTATTTTTGGCAAAGAATGGCAAAACCGCCCTCCATCGTGTACAAAATTCGAATATTTCGCTCGAATTGTTTACATTATTGTTGGTTTTTTCAAAAACGTGTCAGCGGATTTTTGTAAAATTTAAATGGGACTACCTCGGGAGTATACCCTTTCGCACTAAAATAGTAGTTTATGCAACTAAAACTAAAAGAGCGCAGCGAGTTTCATAATAGTAACGAGTGTTTTAATCAGGAGCGAGCGCGCGATGTTATAATGAGATTTTACGATATCGATGTGGATATTATAACATCATGTGAAATTGCTTAAATTGAGTGTTTTGTTGTCTGCGCTATAACAGTAGTCATTATAGGTCAAGTATTGGAAACATAAGTAGAATGTTACAACATTAGTGTAGATAAAAGAGTTTTTCGATTCGGTTCACAATTGGCGAAATTATCGTTCAACATACACAAAAAAAAAGAAAATATATACACACGAACCTCCTCCTTTCTGGAAGTCGGTTAAAAACGAGGAAGAAGCACAGGTTCCATGCAACTGATAACACGTAACCGTCCCGATAATATGTAAATTCGCACACAGCGGCGGGTAACGACCCGACTGAAGAACAATGAGCCGATACATATAGACATTCGATATTGGAGCGCCGAATATCAACATGCTAAAAGATACGCGTCTATATACCGTACGCACTATCTACATATGTGATTTCACACCACGGGCTTTTCTTTGACAGAAAACATAGTGAGGCAACCTGCATAGATCCGTAGAAGAAATTGGATGGCGTATGGGAAACTACCAACTCGCACTGGGCCAGAGTGGTGGATATGACCTAACGCTTGAGTTGGTCTATTTTCAGCAATGGACTATTAATAGGCCGGTAAAGTTCAGTACAGTATACTAATTAGCACACTAATAAGCTAATACACAATAATAATATGTGGGGTAGTGAGGCTAAAGCTTTAATTGGGGAAATCGGGCGCAGGCTAAGGGAGAAGACAAATGACTCCCGCTCCGGCTCGTACTTGGCGCAAAGGATGGCCATCGCCATCCAGCGAGGTAATGCGGCCAGCATTTTGGGCTCTTTTGCGCCGGGTATGGTCGGGGATGGGTTATGTGTTTAGTTTTTAAGGTTGACCATGTTCAAATATAAAATTATGTTCATCATTATAATTATTATTTAAGAGTCACTAATAAGCATACTAATAATAATGATGAGTCTTATTTGGTTAAATTAATTATATCCTGGAAAAATACGGGGTTTCAGGGGGGTAGTCCACGCGGGTGAAGCCGCGGGCAAAAGCTAGTATTAGTATACTGTTGTAGGGGTCATATCGTAGTTTGACTAGGTGTTTGTCAGCGATAACTGAAGTTCAGCAACGTTCGGTACGGTCAGTCTTCGGATGGGTGACCGCGGGTGGCATTTACAACTGAGCGCTATCGAAGCTCGGACGACACATTAAATTGTAGGCCCCGATTGTTTTTCTATTTAGCCATGTCAGAGACCTTCAGACGGCTTTAAAACTCTGACACCAGGGCAATCCACCCACCACTATGAACTTAATATACTGTTGAATATGGAGAGTGTTATAATAATCATAGTCTCTGCGAGATTGGCTCGCAAATGAGGAGATTCCGACACGAAGAAAATCCAAAAAGAAAGAAGATCCAAAGTGAGCGATATAGCCCATCGAATTGGCTGTAGAGAGCACATAGCCCGGAGGGCAAATAACTGATGGGATAAAAACAAACCATTCTATTTACTTTTCGAGTGAAATCAACGGCAAACGCAGCGTAAAACGTCCACCCACAAGATGAACAGAAAACCTCAATAACACCTCAAGATCCAAACATACGTTTCAGCCTATTATAATATTAATTTCAGCACAGTTACATCTTTCTCCCAAAACAACTAATAACAACGATTAATCAAGTCCGTAACAGACACAGTAAGCAACCTCCAGCGCGCCCAAAAAGGTCGTCCCGCTGTCCTGACCCCAACTAGGTCACTGGGGTAGACCGTGTCCTTGACCCCGGTGCAGGCTCGACCCGAATTAGGGGTCTCTGAGTCTCTCAAGCTTAGGGGATGAAGAATACGGGGGTGAAGATTGAGGAAACGTTTGGGAGGATTCAGAAATATTAAAAATAGAATTACTTTGGTATAGAGATTAAAACATCCAAAATTATGACACGAAAATGTTAAAGTAATGATGACTTGCCTTGATGAGGATGCAAGCCGCTACCAACCGGTCTTATTGGAGATCTTTAGGGGATGCCTATGTCCAGCAGTGGACGTCCTATGGCTGAAACGACGACAACGACGAATGATGCCTTGAAGCAAACATAAGGCGAATGAAAGGTAAACAAAATTAACAAAAGAAACACCACTTATACAACCAAAATGCTACCAGGACCTCATGACAACAAAGCATCGTCTATAGACCGAATTAAATTACTTGACTGTGGTGTTAGTTAAGTACAAGCAGCGCAAAACCCAATCCTGACTGAAGCTTAAGTACTTGACAGCTGCGCGAAGATTGAGGTTCGCGCAGGTTGTAGCTAACTTCACATCGATTGGGCCTATACCAAGATTACCACAAACGCCCAATATTTGTGCCAAAGGTTTTACAAGGTTAGTCTGAGGGTTTCAACATTTTATTCTTTACTCTTCAGGCTGAAAACGTACAGGTCACATGAGCTCTAACAAATGTAATACTTAATTATTGGCTATTCATATTTCGATACAAGATCAAATAAACAAAATTAAAAATCCCTATCGCAATAAGATTCCTACCGCAGCCACGGTAATGACTATTACCATGCCGCAGCTAACAAAAGAGGTGATAACCTGATAACTCTGAACCAATTTCGAATTGAGAACCTCCTTTTTCGCAGTCGGTTAAAATACGACATCACTGACCTCAAACTTGCAGCCTAAAATAATGATTGATATCCATACAATAATAATTAATTATTTTTCGCAAAAAATAACAATAACAGACTTCATCCGTATACTGAATTCGAATAGTTCGTAACTACATATCAATGTATCATCGATGCAGTAATTTTCACATTTTTGTTGATTTTTCAAAAACAATACAGCCGATTTTGACAAAATGTAAATATGGAACAACCTCTGAAGATCTATTGATTTGAAGATTTGGTATAAGATGATCTTTCAAACAAAAAAAATCATCAATATCGAATCGCGTAACATATTACATACAAAAAAAACGTACAGTTGAATTGAGAACCTCCTTTTTCGCAGTCGGTTAAAATACGACATCACTGACCTCAGACTTGCAGCCTAAAATAATGATAGATTTAAAATCTGCCGTCGTCATATGCTTACATCCGGTTACGTGCCGTCATGAACATCCCATACCACCTGCGAAACTACCAATATAACTTGAGCCCTTGCCGTTTTTATTGATATTGCAATTCGGTTATTACGGTATGTTATCCTAGTTATGTAATAGTAGTTTATGCAACTGTCATATAATGAAGGGTATTAAAACACGAGTGTGAGTTTATGAAACGAGCGCAGCGAGTTTCATAATAGTAACGAGTGTTTTAATACCCGTGTTATATGCAGTTGCATACACTACTTTATCTTCACTAATAAAAATAAAAAATAAAAACATATTGCGAAACATTAAATTCACGCGTACGTGTATTGTCACAGTGAACTTGGTGCCATTAAAATCTAACCAAAGAGAGCGCAGCTGCGCGCGCAGGGTCAATCAGGAGCGCGCGATATTCTTTTTTTATTTCATTGGCACAAGATCTTACCAAAGAGTTTTGTGTATGTAAGTTTAGTAGTTTCGACGAAGTTTTCACGTATAACCCAACTGTTTTCAAAAGCCAGCCTAATATCAAAATTTTATACAACTTGTATGAGGATTTTGACATAAGGCTCGCCAGGTTAATTGGTCGCGTTTTATCGATGTTATAATGAGATTTTACGATATCGATGTGGATATTATAACATCATTTTAAATTGCTTAAATTGAGTGTTTTGTTCTCTGTGCTATAACAGTAGTCATTATAAGTCAAATATTGGAAACATAAGTAGAATGTTACAACATTAGTGTAGATAAAATAAATAAATAAATATTAGGGGACATCTTACACACTGTATCTGACCCCAAACTAAGCAAAGCTTGTGATATGGCTGCCAGAGACTGATATACTACATATTATACATATTTTTAAATACATAGATTATTATTATTATTATTTCAGCCTGCGTTGTCCCACTGCTGGGCAAAGGCCTCCCTTCCCTTCCTTCCTTCCTTGCCCAGCTTATATAGATAGTAACTAAATAATACCCAGACACAGAGCAAACACCTATTTTCATCACATAAATACTTGCCCTGGGTGGGGATCGAACCCAGGCCTCTTTGACCCAGAAGTCAGGGTCCCTAACCACTGAGTCACAGTAGCGAAGGACACTACCTAACGGTTTTGAGATCTTTGGAGGAGGTCTATGTCTAGTCCACTACTAGACAAATACAATTAGCTACAACTACAAGCTACGCAATATCCAATCAACGCGTAGCTTTATGTGAGCTTGGATATTGACTTGGATATTGCGCAACTTGTAGCTAACTTCACATCCGCCGACTTGTATGATTCGGTCTATGCCAAGTTTCGTTCAAAAACGATCGAGACCTGAAGAGTAGAGCCAGACATATGAAAAACACCTTCCGGTACAAAAAGTTAAATTCTTAATGACTAAACAAATATAATTTGTCCGTCAGATTGACTATCAAAAATAAGACACTTTTTTTGCCAATTAAACAAAAATTATTGCTGATCACAACGTGACGTCACAAGTGCCACACAAATGTATAGACTTCTGTAAGAGAGCTGACGTCACGACCCCCACTCCCAAACTTTGACAAGGTTTATCTTAATCATTTGTTGTTTGATCGACAAAAGAAAAAATACGTGTCCAATATTTTTTGATAATCTAACTCGGAGACTAATTATAATAACGATTTTTTTTATCCTGTCATCATGGATATTCTGCCAATGCTAATTTCGAAGCACATACGAGTACGCTCTCCCTCGCTCGGTCAACCATACCGAACCACATTAGAAAAGCTGTCGAAGCTCGAAAAGCTCATCTTCTCCGGTCGTACGGCACAATAACTCTGCCAGGTGGCACATTTTTTGTGCCCTCCGTGGACAGATGTTACCAGGCAGGACGTTTACCTCTACCGTAGCCTGATGTTAATGTGCTTTGACTTTTAAATTATTTATATCGTTTTGGGTACATTAAAAATTATAATTTTTCGACCTCTACTCAACGTCATGACTTCATGACTCATGGCCCATTGAGAAACTTTGGTTTTCTGTCAGTAGTACCATTGATTAGTTCGATTGATGGTACTACTCACGTATTTATATACTTCGCTATTTCCATAATGGTACTAGCGAAGTATGCATACGTGAGTAGTACCATCAATCGAACTAATCAATGGTACTACTGACAGAAAACCGACACTTCTATAAGCCGAATCAAATTCAATCGGTTTTGTGAACACGTGGAGAGTCCTTACGCAGTTTAGGCCGAATCACACAACTTGGCGGCTGTGATGTTAGCTACAAGGTGCGAATAAACCTATCCTCGTAAGCTTCAGCCAGTATTGGGCTATCCCAAGTGAGCTTCAGCCAGGATTGGGCTATCCCAAGTGAGCTTCAGCCAGGATTGGGCTTATCGCAGCTTGTAGCTAACATCACATCACAGCAGTCAAGTTGTTTAGTACGGGCCGTAACAATGTATTGATATGTCCAGCAGCGCAAGGAGTGTGGTAGGCGCATCTTATAAAACTGATTTAGCCTATACGTTTGTTGCAGTTCATATGACCAGGTGTTTCATCTTGAAGACTAAATTAGATTAATATTGAGCAAGGATCGGTTCTAATCCATCTATCATTGACATGGTATTGACGTATTGAGATTTTTTTTTTGTCATTATCATGAACATTGACGTTGAAGTGATGGTGAAATAAATATTGTATACTCTAGAATACGGCAGCGATCAACCTGGTTACATTATTACTCCGATAAATGTCCATCCACAATATTATAACATTCATAACTTTTCTCAAAGTTGTAAAGCATGAAAAGAGCCGGCCCAAAGGCGCCTCCCTGTTTAAACACCAAACTGGGTCTCATCATCCTTTCACAAACGCGAGATTAAAGCTCCAGCTACATTACAACGAAGCCTTATTCGAAATAACATTCTTATACCATAAACGTAGAGCTGACTTTCCAATGGTAAACTCCGGCGAAATCCTTAAAATGACCACAGAACAAGACATTGCGGTAGGTCAAGTTGCTATGGGTGATTGCACACAGGTGGCGAACTGGGAACCTTACGACATTTTCCAAGGCTTTATTTTAAACCCTATCGCGTAGAACATAAGAATGACATTACTGACAATTTACAAGCATAACACCCCGCAAAAGTTGAGACTACCCTCAACTCTACGTTATAAGAAATAAGATTGATATTGAAGAGTTTTATCATGTATGCAAATGTAGATAATTGGGGACCGTTTTAACTCTTATGCCAAAGCAATAAGGTTTCAATTATATATCGTTTCACGGTTAAGGGTGGGTAAAGTAAGGTTACGTGACTTTCAAAACTCACGCGATGAAACGGATGTTGAATTTGATCGGGCGATTTTTGCATAGTTTTTTTTTTCGCTCGTTTCTCAGAGGTTGTTGAATATTATGAATAATCGGTGTAAAGGTGCGATCACATGTGGCCAACATGTTAACAGTGAAACACGAGTTGCAGCATAGTGACCAGAAAGGATCATTGAACTCTTGTTATAGCTACTAATCTATACTCGCGACTACTCGCGAGGTCTACTGTTTGGAAAACTACTTATACTAAGCGCCACACAAATCAGCGGATGGGAAGTTATGCGCAGAACGCAGCGCAAAAGCCGAAATACAGGTATGCGCGGGAGCCAGAGAGACTCGAGCCGGGGCACACCCGCCTGCCAACCTCATGCCTCCCGCGCGCTCTCTACGCCCGTGCTCAACATTACGCCACGCGGCGTCGGCACTGTGCACACATGCGCAATAATTAGCGAATCACGGCGAAGTGTCATCTGCGGCTAACTTCTCATCCGCCGATTTGTGTGGCGCTTAGTACACTAGTATTATAGGTATATTTTATGAAACAGAGTTTATAACATCGGTGGAAATGTTTTTAAATTTATTTATTTTTTAAATAATTATTTAAAAGACAAATGCAAGGTTAAAAAACATCGAAAACCTTTGACTATTTTTTACTATTTTCTACTACTACTTTTACTATTTCTTTTTACTATTTTCTGCTTTTACTATTTTTTCTTTTGATTAGCTTTTTATAAAATCGGACTGCCATGTATTAGAATAAAAGTTCCTGAAATACATCGAAAGAACAAAGTTTTTTTTTTTTTACTACTAGCCAATCAGAATCATGTCATGACATCAACTTTTTAACCGTGTTAAATAGGACTATTCTTTTGGGCGCTACGATGCCACTGAAATACAAACACATTTACACAAGTTAAAATAACTCCATTATTTTCCATCTGTGGTTAGTAAAATAAAATCGGCAAAGAATTACTTTTAAGAATTTAGAACTATTCTAAATTCAAATGCACATCTTTGTCTTTTAGAAAACCTGTCCTATTTCCAGCCAGTACAAACAAATAGAGACGTAAGGTTATAAATAGAAACAATTACCGAGTCTATATGTAGATAAGGGCACACTGTATTAGCTTTGTTCCGATCGGACGTTTTAAATTACAACCGTATGCGTTTGGGAGAAAGTTCAAATTGGTGCGGGTTAAATAACGGTTTTGAACTGCTCACTTCGTAAATCTAAACCGAATTGAGACACACTATGAAAGTGCAGAAGTTGAACCAGCGATAAAAGCTTAAGTATAACAGAATTATTAAGAAAGATATTTAATGGGCATATACTCGTTTTTTTTGTACAACCGTAATGCGCCAAACTTTTTCAATGTGCTAGGCCTAAGAAGATTTGTTGAAAGTTTTCCCTCTGTTTCATATCCATTTCTGTGAAATAAGCTCTCAACTTGGGGTAAACGTTATCTCCCATAATGGGTGGCCTCACATAACATAACAGCTCAACACACTACGCCCCTCACTAACGATACAAAACGTCAAATTACTATTCTGTTTTAAAATACTGATTATAATAATATTAGTGGTAGTTTTTCCTCTGTTTCATATCCGTATCTGTGAAATAAGCTCTCAACTTGGGGTAAACGTTATCTCCCATAATGGGTGGCCTCACATAACATGACACCGATGTCAACGCACTACGCCCCTCACTAACGATACAAAACGTCAAATTACTTTTCAGTTTTAAAATACTGATTATAATAATATTAGTTGTAGTTTTCCCTCTGTTTCATAACCATATCTGTGAAATAAGCTCTCAACTTGGGGTAAACGTTATCTCCTCCCATAATGGGTGGCCTCACATAACATAACAGCTCAACACACTACGCCCCTCACTAACGATACAAAACGTCAAATTACTATTCTGTTTTAAAATACTGATTATAATAATTTTAGTGGTAGTTTTTCCTCTGTTTCATATCCGTATCTGTGAAATAAGCTCTAAACTTGGGGTAAACGTTATCTCCCATAATGGGTGGCCTCACATAACATGACACCGATGTCAACGCACTACGCCTCTCACTAACGATACAAAACGTCAAATTACTATTCTGTTTTAAAATACTGATTATAATAATATTAGTGGTAGTTTTTCCTCTGTTTCATATCCGTATCTGTGAAATAAGCTCTCAACTTGGGGTAAACGTTATCTCCCATAATGGGTGGCCTCACATAACATGACACCGATGTCAACGCACTACGCCCCCCTCACTAACGAGAAAATAGTAACTTACTTTTTAGTTTTAAAATACTGTTGAAAAAAAGAAAACTGTGGCCAACGATTGAGCTACAATATACTAGGAATATGGGTACGGTGGGGTAAGGATAGCAACAAAATACTAGAGGTCTAGGGTAGCCTAGTACAGGGATACGGTAGGGCGACATTTCATACTAACATTACAATGTGACCAATCCGTTAAATTGTAGTTTCCGGTCGTTTTACATGTTTAGCCATGTTAGAGGCCTTCAGGCGGCCTAAAAACTCTAGACACTAGGGCTAGCCACCCTTCTATACGAACCTACTTTTTGATGTGAGCAATTTTAAAGGCGCCGCCGTAAATTTAATATCAACTTAAAATAATACTATTTCTTTTTCACTATAGTGAATGCATATATGTATGCATTTGAAAGAGAGAACGACATTATAAATTGCTATTATATTTACGATGGCGCCTATAAATTAGCGCACACAAAACTAAATTAAACATCAATTTTATTGGTGTGTTTGGTGAAAATGACAGTTAAAAATATTATTTTAAAGATCTAAGCGTATCCAAAGGCACACGGGTGCATGCACCCTTAGAACTACTGATGAAATTATAACTGACTTTAAATTTGAAATAAATGTGTATGTACAGTACATAAATAAAATAAACAATACATACATATAACCCGGTCAGAATATCTATGCACCTCGCTGGAATGCGGCGCCTCTACCGCTTCCCCTGTCACCTCTCCGCGCACTCCACGGTGCGACAGTACGATTAGCATCTTCGTTGCCGATACACGTCCCGACAATAATTTACGTCCGGACGGTATACTAGACGTCCGGTAATGTATATACGTCCCGATAATTCGATATAACGTCACGAAGTCAGGTGCACAGATATTGTGACCGGGTTGTACATGAAAAAGTATTATTTGAAGTCCTTTTAACATTGGCCTTATAAAATACATGTCATAATGATTTGGCAAATGAATCTTTAACACCTTTATCTACACTAATGTTGTAACATTCTACTTATGTTTCCAATACTTGACTTATAATGACTACTGTTATAGCGCAGACAACAAAACACCCAATTTAAGCAATTTCACATGATGTTATTATATCCACATCGATATCGTAAAATCTCATTATAACATCAATAAAACGCGACCAATTAACCTGGCGAGCCTTATGTCAAAATCCTCATACAAGTTGTATAAAATTTTGATATTAGGCTGGCTTTTGAAAACAGTTGGGTTATACGTGAAAACTTCGTCGAAACTACTAAACTTACATACACAAAACTCTTTGGTAAGATCTTGTGCCAATGAAATAAAAAAGAACAGCGCGCGCTCGCTCCTGATTGGCCCTGCGCGCGCAGCATAGATCATTGGTTAGATTTTAATGGCGCCAAGTTCACTGTGACAATACACGTACGCGTGAATTTAATGTTTCGCAATATGTTTTTTTTTAATTTTTATTAGTGAAGATAAAGTAGTGTATGCAACTGCATATAACACGGGTATTAAAACACTCGTTACTATTATGAAACTCGCTGCGCTCGTTTCATAAACTCACACTCGTGTTTTAATACCCTTCGTTATATTATGACATTTGCATAAACTACTATTATGGGCAATAAAAATTATAACCTGTAAAATACAAATATGTACATACATACAGTTATTATTTCTAACAATTTTAATAAATCAAAAAATTAAATTCATTGACCTGTCAAAAACGTATTTTTGCCTAACATTGCTTACCAAAAGTACAAAACCTAACCAAACCCACAACACGGTTTATTTATAGGTTATGGGTTGAACGAACTGCCAAACTTATCGGCACCGACAATAAAAAAACTAGCAACGGTTTACGCCTCGTAGTGGTTTATTCGCGAAATTTACGCGAATTCGGCTGGTCGGACCAGTTTTAGTGCGATGTTTTCATTCCTAATAAGCTTATAACGTAGGCCTAATTGTGCTTTACCGGTGTGCGAATGTGTGAAGACGTGACTTCCAAATTCAAACATAATGCTTTTACACATTCTGTACAATTACAACCCGGTCAGAATATCTGTGCACCTCGCTGGAATGCGGCGCCTCTCCCGCTTCCCCTGTCACCTCTCCGCGCACTCCCCGGTGCGACAGTACGGTTAGCATCTTCGTTGCCGATACACGTCCTGATAATAATTTACGTCCGGACGGTATACTAGATGTCCGGTAATGTATATACGTCCCGATAATTCGATATGACGTCACGAAGTCAGGTGCACAGATATTGTGACCGGGTTGTACAATAACTGCACAAGTGTGTAACATCTGATTTTTACGGAAAGTAACCCCGGAGAGTACAGATGTGCTTTTTTGTTTAGCGAGACTTTTAAGGATTCGGAGAACAATAGCCGAAGGGTCATTTTATGAGTTACTTTCATTTTTAGGGTCGTCTACATAGCAACAGCATTCAATTAATCGTTACTTTGTTACGTATGAGAGAAAACAAATATTCAAAAAATGTTGTTATTTGTGAAAGCTGCGTTAGATACGAGTATCATGTGTTGTGAAAACATCAAAAAGCATAATATGTATTTTTATTGAACGCTTCCTCTTTCATTCACAGCGAATTTATTTTTAGTAATAAATATAATATTTTTTACATCATTACATATAATAGATAGAAACTAGAAAGAAACTCAAGACTTGAGTTTCTTTCTAGTATTTAAAATCTAGTAATATAAGAAGTAATTACATGAAATTAAAATACTAAAGGCGGACAGGGCAGAGTCACAATCCTGTTAGAATATCATTACCGTGCTAACATACTTATAAGCCGAATAAAACTTAATGACATCTGTGAAGGTAAAAACGACGCGAGTCGGTTGCGCTGTAGGAAATTCACATAATGAGCGTATCGTTAGTGGGGTTTTGCGCAGCATTCTTGGACAGTCGAGTAAATAATTAAACAGCACATTACTGATACTCTACAATTTTAATATTATGACAAAATCATCCTCCTACTCAAGTGAAAAGTCACGGATGGCGAATAGAAAACAATACAAGTACTAGGAGCCTATAAGGTCGTGGAGGTTCGCAAAGGACGTGCGCGGGTAACGACCGGGCATCGCTACGATGCCGATGGAGCGTTGGAATGTAGACTTTATTACCCGTGACTTACAGCTCGGTTTGCGTGACGAATGTTTAGCGTAGGAGTCTACGTTGTAGTGCACTCGAAGTTCGTCAATACAAATTGGGCTCTATTTTAAACTAACAAAGTTCATAAAATGTAAAGCTCCGTGCGCTCTTGGGTGCTCAGATGCCATAAAGAAAGTCCGTTCTTATTTTATATTATGTAAGATTAAAGTATTGGATTAAAGTTTCGGAAATCCTTTCCACATAGATTTTACTGTAATCCTTATGAAATATCTCGATCACATTACCTTTAAACTAACAAAAAACATCGAGCTATCATTTGGAAGATACGATACACAGCCAGACGTGTTTAACTTATAACACCCCTATTTTAACCGCCTGTTAAAAATAGATCATACCGTTTAGGTTATAAAGAACCTCTTGCAAATGTTCGGCTACATACCAAAAACATTAACACCCCCTCTTAGGTAATTGGGTAAAATTAAACCCTGACTAAATGATACTTAGCCCACGCAAAGTACCAGGGGAGAATAAGTTGGTAGCAGGTAGCAACGGGCCGGCGAAGACTAGAGTACAGTATAGCTGCGATGTGCGAAGGCCACCGTAAGGACGGTCCGGGTAATGACCGGGCACCGCTACGATTCGGGGGTGAACGACCGCGCGAACGTCCTGGGACGGCCTCTGTGTCATGAGGCCCTGGTAGCCCTGGTATCGCAGACGGACTGCTTAATTACATGTTTTTGGGTAATTTGTAACTAAATTAGACTAATTTGTGGAAGAACAGCGGAAGAAGTTGTTATTGGGCTTGAAAAGTGGACTCGCTAGTTTTTTAGCTTATTTTTAGAAGCATTATTAGACTATACGATTCGCGAGACCCTAATGCCAAAGTGCGCGTGGTTTTTAGTCCTTATTTCTTATTACACTGGTCGATCTTTAGGGCGCCTGCGAAAACTGTAGTGCACAATACCCAGTTTAATCGATCGTATGGAGTGATCATTACTTGGGCAGCCTTTGACGAAATTGAAACTATGTATCATATTTCTTTCTTCTCCCAGAGTTGTAAGTGTAAACAGTGAACATAGGCCTATGGCCGAAAGGCGATTGGGCCATAACTAGCCTAGTGCGGGTTGCCTCACAATGTTTTCCTCTATCTAATCTGTATATAAATGCGAAGGTACATGCGTTCAAAAGAACTCATAAGTACGGGACCGGATTTGAACCCACACTTCACCCTTTTAAGGCGAGTTTTCTCTTACTATTCTTTCAAAAAACTAGGACAAAACAGACACCAGCACACGCAATAAATGGTGTCCTTAATGACTCCACACTAATATTCTAACAGCGAAAGTGTTACTTCTGAGTCAACCAACAGCTGAAAAGGTTTTTAAACAATTCTACTCACTTTATACAACCACAAAACTATACAGCTGAGCTGGAGCGCTACTATCGCATCATTCAAACAAGCACTACATTTTGTCTGTTAAAATTTAGTTCTATAATTTGGATGTCTGTATAAAAGTTGGTCTCGCAAATGTTCTACAATTCTACATTGACAAATGAGCTAAGCCGCAGCAAAAGTTTCGTTACACTTTCATGGCCCAAAATGGTTTGAGCCTTTGTGTGAAAAGCGACAAGGCAATCAGTTAAAATGGGGTTTAACCAAAATATACTTAGCCTAGATAGGTACTCTTAGCCCATCGAACATCGAAGAAACCAGAAAAACTCTATAGATGCATTTGAACGAAATAAGCTTTGAACAAAATTGACATCGACGATATCCGTCTCTCCGCTATAAAACACAGAGTGCTCTACATACAACCTACTCATTTTTAGGGTAGCCATTGTGGCTTCACGTTTTGAGCGCGAGAGAGAAAGTCCATCTGATATTTTTCGTGTTATAGTATTCAGGCCCAGTCGGACAGCACTACTGGATTCAATAAGAAGCTAATGACGTAGATTACATAATAGTCTTATTTTCTGTCTCGATTTGCAGCTTTATACAGGGTAACTGGTAATCAACTAGCGTACTTTTAGGGGCTTAATCTGTACATAAAAACTAACAACTTATGTTCAACAACTTTTTAAAAACCTCAAAAAATCATGTTTCGTAGAAAAATATCGATCACTCTCGACAAAATGTATGGAACATCGGTTTTCTTTTTAATTTTCTCAAAAGTAGCAGAACAAAAGTTGTTAGTTTTGATGTACAGAATAAGCCCCTAAAAGGATGCTAGTTTAATTGATTACCAGTAACACTGTATAAATAAGCTAAAAAAGAAAAACAGGTTAGAAGAAAATCACTACATAAATACATAGTACATATAAAACAAAGTCTCTTCCCGATGTCTGTCCCCATGTATGCTTATATCTTTAAAACTACGAAACGGATTTTGATGCAGTTTTTTTTTTAATAGATAGAGTGATTCAAGGGGAAGGTTTATATGTATAATACACCTGTGCGAAGCCGGGGCGGGTCGCTAGTCTTGAATATTTGGGTAAAAATAATTAATTCTCAACATTGACTTGCAAATCTCACATCTCTCATAGAATACCTAGAATAGAAATGAAGTCGGTCGGATTACCTACTTCAAAGATATTGAGCGTTACGAAACCTAGCATCTAGAATGTAGATATTGTCTAGACGCAAACCTAGACGTCTGTACGACCTTTCTGAATTAGCAAGCTGGATTCATAGACGATTCTAGTAGATTTTGTTGATGAGTTTGATGCTGGTATTTTGCAAGATAACTACAAATTAACATTGGCACTTTCTTATAGGCCGGGTGGCTAGCCCTGGTGTCAGAGTTTTTAAGCCGCCTGATGGCCTCTGACATGGCTAAAAGGTTAAAACAATTGGCATTTACAATGGCAATAAACGTGCTGCCTAAAAAGCTTGGGGTATAAATATCATGTATCAATCAACAACATTTAAATGGGACCAATTTCAAAGTATATTCTTTCCAATAAAAAAGAGTTATCGAAATCTGACTACTATGTAAAAAGTTATGCTTGGTTATACATTAAAAAAACCATATAGGTACGCGTCGAATTGAGTACCTCCTCCGTTTCGTCGGTAAAAAAGTATCATCAAGATCGATTCATGATTGAGAGAATTATCGCGAATCACTACCTAGTATAAAACAAAGTTGCTTCCGCTGTCCCCATGTCCCCATGTGTGCTTATATCTTTAAAACTGCGCAACGGATTTTGATGCGGTTTTTTTAAATAGATAGTGATTCAAGAGGAAGGTTTATATGTATAATACACCTGTGCAAAGCCAGGGCGGGACGCTAATAATTTTGAGAACCTCTTTTGTGAAGTTGGTTGAAAACTTAGACTATTACATATTTTATTACGTTCTAATTTACTTTTTTACCACATCTTTTTAAAGAAAAATAGTAAGTGGAATCTGCCCCACCAAGATGAGACGAGTGTGGCAGATTCCACTCCAAAAAATGAAGAAGTGGAATCTGCCCCACCAGTGGGGCGTTTTGGTGGGGCAGAGTGGAAGTACTCAACTATACTTACCAAGTTACCACAGACCTAATTGTAAGGATAGAATAGACAAATTATGTCAATTCTATAACAAACCAGTTGATATAAAACTTTTTTATGGCTTGACAAGTGATAACAATTTAACGTCAGTTCATTAGGTCGTTTGACATTTGACACTAGCAATCTGCCATGGCGTATTCAATTCTTATCATGATATTTTTAATTTTCGTTATGATTTGCATGTGGAATTTTTACTATCGATGTAAGAATAATTATTAGTTATTTGATTTTATAATTTACTAGCTGTTCGTTCTGGCTTTGCCCAATATACTCGTACGTGCATAACCTAAGTAGGTACTTTCCGGAAGAATTACAGTCAAACCTGGCTAACTGAGAATTGGATAAGTGAGAAACCTCTATAAGTGAGAGTAATTGCCAGGTCCCGTCATTTTACCCCTCAAATACCTCTATAAGTGAGAGACGAAAACCTCTATAAGAGAAAGTCGTTTTTCCCTCATGGGCCTCTATAACTGAGAGTACTACTTGTCTGAACCTCTATAAGCGAGAGTTGAGGGTAATGAAACATCTGCACTTTATGATCCATTCTTAAATTTCGTGGAACTAATTGCCGTTGCTTTCGGACCGTGTTCTATTCAAACTTTTTTTTTTGTATTTTGTGGAAATAAGTAACATTGTTTTTGTCTCGCATTTTTTTTTGGAATGGCCACACGTGCGTCTAAACTATCCTGTTTGTTGAAATATAAAATCATTTTGTGGTCTTCTTTAATCTACCTAACATTATTTTTGCATTACATTCTTTTGGAATAGCTACACTATCTTATTGGTAAAATTTACTCCAGTTGATAAGTATCAATTGAGGAGAAAGGTTCGGTGTTAATAAATAAATCTTTAGGGAAAATGAAATACGCAATGAATTTGAGTTATCATAAAGTCTCAGTGCTCTAAAGGGCATGGAAATATTTTAAAAAGTAGATTTTTTCATTTTCCCAATATTTAAATGTGTCTTTTAGAGTGAGTAAAACAAAATATAATCTATGTTCAATCCTAATCAACATAACCCAAATAATTAGTAAATACTATTTACTATTTATAAACTTATTTATCATTCTTCACGCATGTAGATACCTAGAATACCTACATACAAATTAGATGTATTTTTTAACCTCTATAAGAGAGAGTAGCCACTTCCGAAACTGGATAAGTGAGAAACCTGGATAAGTGAAAAACCTCTATAAGCGAGAATGAGAAGGCGGTCCCTTCAACTCTCTCTTATCCAGGTTTGACTGTATTCTAAAAGATAGTGAAGATCGGATTGCAATCTTATGTACAGTTTAGAAGGTAGGTATAACCCAATAAACATACATACTCGTATATACAGCAATGTGAGTTTGTTTTATAATATGTACCTAATTATGATTATGATATGACGTGACTAGCTGCCAGTCCCGGCTTCGCCCGGTTAAATTCTAAGAGATAGTTATTACAATGTTTTTGTAGTTTGAAACAAATAAGCGGATACAGACAGGCACATAAAAAAGGTGAATTTATTTTATACTATATTTTAGCAACAAAGAATTGAGGTAGTTTTACGAGCGAGACCATTTTCAAAATCGACCCATTTCTTAAAAGTATCAATGGCTTGAAATAAAACGAAAAAGGTTAAATACTAATGACCATAGATAACAAAAATAGAAATTGCTATATGCATTGTTTCATGCTAATCCCTATCATAAAACAAGAAGGCGAACAATTCGCCTACAGGCTAAGTTATAAAACTTCCTGGAATCAAAAGCCGGCCGAAATGTACCTGCTCCAAAGATAAAGCAGATAGAACTGGCATTGTGCTTTTTAAGAAGTGGGATTCGCCGTACTATACTCAACAGCAATAATACAATAGAACTATTTTTAGAGCGATTATACGCTAATATCGTATTGTTATAATAATAATTGTTGTGTGATAAACAATTCGAAAATGTTGTTCAGGTTCAAATCCTGTTGTCACGACTTACAGAATTTATCAGTAAATATTCTTGAAGCATTGATTACCTACTGTCGGTATTCTTCTCACATATCAGAATGAAAGAGATGCAGATTATTTTAAGTTGTATCAAATAGGTTTAGGTTTTGTAAGTTAGAATCAGAATGACAGACATAGCACGCAATATTGTAACTTTTTGAACGACGGGTGAAAAGAAAGATATACTTTTAATAACTTTAGAGCTGTCAAGCCGTCAAAATTGAGCCCATTGACTTCTTAAACGTGCCTCTAGAGTTTGCCAATTCGTGACGTAGACCATCTACGACTAATTCAATGTGACGCGACGTCATGAGCCTAACGGTATCGCTTCCAGTAACTTTACTTCTAGAAAGTTCGCTGTATTACAATAACTATTATGTCATTATTGTTAACCCTTTTATTTACTAATTTGTTTTTTATTTACTTTACTTTGATTTTTATTACTTGTCAAAGTTAATAAACAAAGTTGTTAGCCGTAGGATATCCACTGCTGGACGTAGGCCTCAACTATAGATCTCTAGTAAGACCGGTTGGAAGCGGCTTGCATCCAGCATATTTTGTCAGTCCTACGCTACGCTTGGCGGTACGTTAAAATTTATATGCCTTACCTACTACCACTTCAACTTGCTATATCGCCGTGTATACGCGATCTATATTATCAAGTTGAATAACACGTCAGCGGTAAGTATTACTTTTTTTCTTTACTCAATAAATAGCACGTCAAAGGCATGTGACATTTTTTTACTACTACCCAACCCAACGTACAGCTCAAAAGTTAAACAAACACCGACGTCAACGAACGATGCGCTTCGTACATACCAACAGCGAATCTACGAATGACGTATACGTCAACAGTGTGACGCCATGCGCGTCGTACAGACGTCGACGGACGCGGCGTGTGACGTGTTAACACCGATTGTCAATTGATTTGTATGGTTGGTGGGAAATTGAGACGTCTTTTGAGACTATTTAGACCCAGACTCTACTGTCAGATGGCTAGAGCCGTGTATTTCATATTTGCTTCATAATCATCTTCTTTATACCACCTGGATACTGGGTCGAACACTGTAAGATATTTGCTTATTGAGAAACAAGCCAAACCCTCTGTTTTAGCGAAGACAGAGCAAAATGTTTGATTTGTTTCTCATTTACAAAGGCTAGCCGACGCGCAAGAGTACCTAAGACAGAATCTTTGTAGAGTATGAGCTTCGAATTAACGCTGAGAAGAAGTTACGAAGATTTCCATACGATTGCATCACGAAATAAATAAAAAAACTAACAATGTTTGTACATAAAAACACAAACATTCCAAGAAGTTTGCTAATTACTTTGAGTTTTTGACCAATTCACTCGCATTCAAGCACATAAATAGAAAGATGCGTGGTCTATACTTCGAATCTTGTAATTTTCCTGTCTAGACGCTAGTGCTATTATTCTGTGACAACTGTGACATCAGACGAAATAAACATGGACGCCGGGAGTTGTAGTGTTCTAGTAGTCTACGAGTAGAAGACAGTCGCTTTCAGAAAACCCCGGAATCCCGGGGGTTTGGATTCGAATCCCGTCCGGTACCAATGTTTTCGGAGTTCTTTGAAATTTATGTACGGATGTTTACACCATTCTTGAATCGATAGCAAGCTAGGACGTATGAGTGAATGGTTAATGAGTAGATTGGGTAGCCCTTGTGTCGGAGTTTTAGAGCCATCGGAAAGCCTCTGACGTAACTAATAATTGCAAAAAAAAATATTAACACTTTAAAAATAGTTGCCAAATGCGTGTCTCGACACGCGTATGATAGGATACCGTAGATCAACATCTATTATAATTATTATGATCATTATAAAAATTTAATTTCATGATGTCCTTAGATGGTAAACTGCTAGAAAAACATATTTGGCTCAGAAATATGTTTCCTCGTTTTAGTTAGAGGGTTAGGCGTTAGAGGGTACGCTTATGTTCGTCAGTGGACTATAAAAGTGACAGTACAGTACTGAGACTTCATTCAAAAATGTGTTGTAAAGCTTAAGGCGAATAAGGCGACCAGTTAGCGGTTTCCTTTCGAAATGAAAGTGGCAAGCTCACACGTGGTCGCGGTCACGTTGCCGCGAGCCACTGTTACCTAACCTGTGGCCCAGACTCTGTTCAAATACTAAACATTTTTTGAATATACTATTATTATAGATAGATTCGCGTTTGACCACATCCTGCCCGAATTTAAGTCGAGATTTATGAAGGCGCCATCGTAATTATAATAGCAATTTAAAATATTTGTTTCTTTTTGACTTTTTTGGTCGGAGGTATTCGATGGAGAGAACACTTTTTACGTTGCTTTTAAATATTAAATTTACGATGGCGTTTTCATTTTTCGGCCTACTGTCTAGGGTGTTAGCACGTTTATCTAGAAGGTACCTTTACTTTCCGTACGGATTACTCTCGATTTGAACACTCCCAAATTATACTTAGACGAAAAGATAGTCTCAGGCTAAAAGTACCACGCTGTCCGTATAGATCGAATCACATTCACACATTCATACGCCATCGAATTTCTTCTACGGACGTATGCAGGATCCCTCACGATGTTTTCCTTCACCGAAAAGCAAGTGGTGTGAAAAAAATTTCGTACCTAAATTCTGAAGAACTCATTGGTACGGGATTTGAACCCACGACCTCAGGATTCTAAAACCGCAGTAATTACCACTAGACCACTACGGCTTCTAATCAGTAACAAAACGTTTATGAAACCTGCTCAACATTAGGCAGTATGTAGTCAAACGCAAACCTATTTGGAATAAAAAAAAAACACAAGTAACAAAAGTACAGGTCGGAAGGGGCTTGCATCCATGTTCTATAACGGTAATTCCGCGACGTAACGCACGACTGCCACCGCATATCGTACGAAATGCTAAGCACCCGTACGGCAGGAGTCATGCCATAGGGTGACCAACGCACTGTGAATAGTACTGGAGCTAAGCACTAAATTAGTTACGAGTCATTTCAGGATACAAGTCAGAAAAATATGACAAACTATGAAATTCAAAAGAATTGCTTCAATTCTGTCATTTGTTTTAAAAAATCGGCCAAGTACGAGTAGGACTCGCGCACGCAGGGTTCCGTACTGTATGGGACCTCCCCTTAAATATTTATTTTATTTTAATTTAATTATTTATTATTGGATTGTATATACAACTACACATTCTGTAAATATTTCAAGCATCTACCTGTTACCAATATTATTATCGAGCGAAAATCGGTTAAAAATTCAGGTTTGTTGTATGGGAGCCCCCCTTATATATTAATTTTAGTCTGTTTTTAGTATTTGTTGTTATAGCGGCAACAGAAATACATCATCTGTGAAAGCGTGTGCATGAGTGAAATTTCAGCTTTCTAGCTATAACGGTTTATGAGATACAGCCCGGTGACAGACAGACGGACATCGAAGTATTAGTATTAGGGTCCCGTTTTTCCCTTTGGGTACGGAACCCTAAAAATTAATAAATTCAAAAGAATTGTTTCAATTCTGTCATTCAATTAAAAACTGCTGTCAAAGATCTGTAAAAGGGTTCAGCTGTTACAGAATCTATAATGAAAACCATATCTGATAATTGCATCGTAAAATGTCTACGCAAGAGATAGGCTGACTGACAAGCTAAAAACGACCACAGAAATACACCTGATGAAGTATTTTCAGTGATCGATAGAAGAAGTAAATGTCTAACCATGGACGATTGTGAATGCTACACGATCGTAAATTACCCTTTTCTTTTGCCAATGATTCGATCAGAAAAAACAACATAATATAGTAAATTGAGAACATCCTTTTTTGAAGTCGTTTGAAAATTAACCTATAGTTGTTTGACCAGGAGGAAGTCTCGGAAACTATAGGAACACAGCGTCAGTCAAACAGAGATCGTCTTGGAATTCATTGCAGAGGTAATTTTTCCTACCGATTGCTCCCAGACTACAAAAGCTCACAGCCGTGCCACATGTACAATAACCCTATTACCACAGAATAGCCAATAATAACATCATTACATAACGGACCGTATCACGGAAGTATCGTTTAAAAATTGCACTTCTTTAACAGAACTTTGTCTAGTGGCTACTGCACTCAAGTTGTGCCGTTTTTAACAAAAGAAAAGTCTTTAAACGAGCAATTCTTGTGTATGAAATATATTCGTTTTTGTTTGAACAATAATTAGGATCGGAAACGGCTGTGACAATTTTGAAGTAATGCGGTATTTAGATAGTGCTTTTCTTTGGCTTTGGATTGGCAGCTTGTATCATAGCTAACTTCACAGTCGTCAAAAAGTTTAATTCGGCCATGCATGACGTCCACTGTTGGATTTAGGCCTCCCCTATGGACCTCCAATAATACCGGTTGGAAGCGATTCGCAGCGTGATCCTGCGGTCTTAATGAGATCATCAGAATTCTGTCCACTTCGTAGGTGGACGTCCCACGTTGCTTTTGCCGGTACGTGGTCTCCACTCGAGAGCTTTTCGACCCTATCGGTCATCAGTCCTACGAGCCATGTGCCCTGTCCGCTGCCATTTTAGCTTGCCAATCAGCTGAGCTATGTCGGTAACTTTGGTTCTTCTGCGGATCTCTTCAGCCCTGATCTCATTTCGCAAAGATACCCCGAGCATAGCCCTCTCCGTAGCTATACGAACATCGAACAGTATCATCTTTTCTTTATAATATACTAGCAGCGCCCCGCGGTTTTACCCGCGTTGTGCCCGTTCCCGTGGGAATTTTGGGAATTTTTATACATATAAGCCTTCCTCTTGAATCACTCTATCCATTAAAAAAAACCGCATCAAAATCCGTTGCGTAGTTTTAAAGATTTAAGCATACAGACAAACAAATAAACAAACGAAAATAGGACTTTATTTTATACTATGTAAGGACTAGCGACCCGCTTATAATATATGTATATGTATTTTACATTTAAACCTTCCTTTTGAATCACTCTATTTATTAAAAAAAACCGCATCAAAATCCGTTGCGTAGTTTCAAACATATAAGCATACATAGGAACAGACAGACAGGGAAGCGACTTTGTTTTATACATACTATGTGTAGTGATAAAAATTTCGTGTCACGTTGTTTGTCCGCGATGATCTCCTTAACTACTGAACCAATTTTAACCAAATTTTGTACACTGTGTGCAGTTTGATCCAACTTGAGAGATAGGATAATTTATAACTCAATTTATATTTTTTTTAATATTATTTATGCCAAAACAACGTTTGGCGGGTCAGCTAGTAATAATTGTAATTTAACGCCAAAACAAGCCCAAGTGCGCAGTAAAGTAAGCACCGCAACGTGACAGCCAACGTGCTCTTTACACAGGTTTCGGTAAAACGAGGGAGGTTCGATGGTTTCTCAGAATTTTCCCCGCTTATTGCGAAATAGGGAAATTGCCAACGTTCGCGAATTTCACCACAGGTACAATTTACAGGATGTAAACCTCTAATAAACGTTTCAATTTAGATGGAGTCAACCACCCAAACAAGATCAAATCGGCTCGTGTGTAAGGTGGTCGGTCCAACATTATTATTAGCTAGCTTTTACCACGTGATCTTATGGTTTTTTGCCATCCTACAGGAACATTTAAAAAATCGTGATGAAAACTAAGTTAGTAAGGGCCGGTTGGCTAGCCGTCCTATCCGTACTAAGCAGTAAATGTAGAAAGGGTTCATTATCATAAGTAAGAGACACGAGAGGTCAGTGAACTTGTCAGCTGTTCCATTCAAAGTACATACTTATTATGCGTCATATTTTCACAAAGGGTTGATTGAAGATAATGACATAGACACCTGCTTTTAAACGCATTGCTATCTTTTAAAAGTGATTTAGTTAAATAAGTGTGTATAAACCTACTAAATTTTAAAAGAGGAATGAGAATTGTTTTTTTTTAATGTTTGTGTGGAAATCATCATTTATTATCTAATCACGAGTTAGATAAACAAATCATAGAGACAAACATCAATTATATGGGGTGACTTCGAGAACATGCACGAATATGAATACTTTAGAATGTGGATGTGCTTGTCGCTTTTACTATGGGGCCAGGCCAAATCCGAAATAGCAAAGAAAAATTCTGCTGTTCCATACATTTTGTCGAATTCGACGAGTTTTTGTATGGAATAGCCGATTCTTTATTGCTTTATGGGTCCCATGATGAAAGACACCTCATATAAATATAAATAGATAAAATAACTCACCTCCAGTGCCAAGGACTTTGAGCAGGTCGAAATGTGATATGTCCACTTTCGATGCACCATTCAAGTTAACTGAAAAAAGGAAAAATGAATCTAAATAAAACTGCACTTAAAAAGCCTTAAGAAAGTAAGATCCTAACAAGGATAAGGAGTGAACGAGGAAAATAATTAATTTGCATAGATTTATTCCTAACAAACTAATCAAACACTATCCATCTTACCACAAAAGTTTTACGCATGCTTTAGACAATGTTTAACAGTACAAATTGCACGGTTAAACAGTGTTAAAAGCGCGTTTAAATCTTTCGTGGTGAGGCGGTATAAATCTTGTCTAGATTTTATACTAGGGAGGGATGGAATAACCCTTAATGCAAGCACCCAAGTCGGAAATGTTGCGAGAGCGTAGCGAGCGCGAATCATTTCAACAATATGGGGTATATTTTATAGTTTGAACTGATGAATGTTTAACAGTCCAGAGGACGGTATATTTAACATTTCAGAGGTCATTTTGTACCCCATAATCAGACCCTCTGAGGTGGATAGGCGGCCTATTTTGAAAATCATTGGGCACCACGAAAGAACGAAAGTTATCTTTGAAGTTGTTTAAACCAATAATACAATTAATTGACTGTAATTAGGCAGTTCAAGGTAGTTTTTAATTTGATAACAGTACTGTTATCTTTAACTATTAATTGTTAGTCTCAAAATAAGTAGACTGTAGCCACCATTTTTTTTTTATAATAACATCTCTGTAAATAAAATAGCATTTATTAACACATCGATACAACATTAGTATTGAACAATTTTTTTAATTTGGATTTTGGTATTGACTATATTTGTTAGGTACAAAACATGTGTAAGTATAAATAAATTTTAAAATAAGTTAAATGTTTAAGTTATATTATAAGTTATATTATTATGGTATTTTTATTTTATTTTACTTGTACTGTCAATTTATTATTATGATACTAAAAATAATACTAAAACATTTAGTGTTTTTCTTATTCCTGAATCCAAACTGCTCAATAAGAAACAACTTCAGAGCAGTCAGATAAGTATCTTTCCAACAAAATGAAGATAAAAACATTAAAATTGATTACGATTTACATAAGAAAAGTTGATAAACAAGCTTATTAATGTTGACTATCGTAAGACAATGTTTTTCCACCTTCGCCATATGTAAAGTCAAAGGTTCATTGACTCCTAAGTTTTTTCTTTGGTCTATGACTTGGCTGTTTTGATTGTGAATACTATTGCAAAATGTTATGAAATAACCAATGCATTTTATACATATGAAGCTAGAAGGATGTCATCAGGCATACTAGCTGCCCCTCCCGCCTTTGCCTGGCTGAACGAATAGGCTTGTTTACTAAAAAAATTTAGTTAGTCCGTCAAATAGATTGTCAAAAAATATAGACATTTTTTTTGTCAATTTAACAAAAATTGATAAAGTTATAGCCCGTTAAAGTTCCGCGTGACGTCACGGCTAGTGCCGTCACTAGCCCCCACTCTCAAACTTTGACAAGGTTTATCTTTGTCGCTTATTGTTTGATTGACAAAATAAAAAACATGCATCCAATATTTTTTAATAATCTTACTGACTGACTAATTATAATAATAAGATTTCAATACCCAGTTAACATCCCTTTTATAGCTATAAACCTTTTGTGAGAAACATTTTAATAGATATTTAAAACTACATTGCGATTACATCAATGTTTAGTTTAGAAGTTCTGAGTGGATACAAATACAGACAAATAATAAAGGCAACTTTGCTTTATAATATGTAGTGATAATACTAGTAGGTATTGTGTATTTAGGGTTTGTATAGTATGCATTGTTATAAAATTATTTTCCTTATTATGTAAGCCTAAGTTATCGCTTTGAATATGACCATCATCTAGAAATAGACCCTGTATTTTTAGAATGCAAAATTCATATATTTATAACAGTTTTAGCTCTTATTTCAATAATAAGTCCGATTAGAGGCGCCATCGTAATTATATTAGCTACTAGCGACCCGCCCCGGCTTCGCACAGGTGTATTATACATATAAACCTTCCTCTTGAATCACTCTATCCATTAAAAAAAACCGCATCAAAATCCGTTGCGTAGTTTTAAAGATTTAAGCATACAGACAAACCAACAGACAAAATAGCGACTTTATTTTATACTTTGTAGTGAAATAGCATAGTTCTGTTTCTTTTTCACTTTGGCATTCGATAGAGAGAACGCTTTTTTCGTTGCTATTAATTTTACGCTGGCGCCTCTGTAATCGAACATAATGTTGTTATATTATTCAATGCACAGCATATTTTTGACCGACGAACCAAACCGGAGGAGGTACTCAATTCGACGCGAATATTTTTTTTAATGTATTACTATCACGCATAACATTTTTCGTAGTAGTCCGATTTCAATAATTCTTTTTTCATTGGAACGAGTATACTTCGAACTTGGTCCCATTAAAATTTTATTGAAATCGGCTGAGCCATTTTTGATAAATCAACAATAATGTAAAAAATGTAACATCGATCCGTGCGAAATATTCGCGAATTCTGTACACGGGTGAAGTCGGTCATGCTGTTTTTTGCGAAAAATAATTATTACTTCTTTCTTTGCAGAGAATTCAACAAAAGCAATGTTCGTCATGGTTACTCTTCCGATGGATGACTGCGGGTGGCATTTACAACTGAGCACTACCATAGCTGAGATGACAAGTTAAATCTCTGACGCCAGGGTTAGCGAACCAGCCCATACATACTTACTACTTACTTATTTCATTTGATAAAAGCAACTTCGACAAAAAATTCAGTAACATTACACATTATCTTCTTTTTAAGAATTTGAGTACAGAGGAATGACTAGCAATATAGTGTTTTAGTATGATAATAATAGTACTAAAATAATCTAGACTTCTACACTTTAAACAGTTTGACATGCAAAGTCATGGGTGCGTTGAACTTGAGTGTAATACACACTTCTAGAGATACAAGGTGTCCTAGGTCACACACTTGTTACCTAACTACGTGTATAAGTATAGGCCGAATAATACAATTCCAATATCCAATCCTGACCGAAGCACACATAAAGATGTGCGTTGATTGGGTTTTGTGCAGCTTGTAGCTAACTTCAAATCCGCCGACTACTATGATTTGGCAACGTTCCGCACGGTCAGTACTTGGATGGGTGACCGCGGGTGGCATTTTCCAACTGAGCGCTACCGTGGCTCGGATGACACGTTAAATTGTAGGCCCCGGTTGTTTCAACCGTTTAGCCATGTCAGAGGCCTTCAGGCGGCCTAAAAACTCTGACACCAGGGCTAGCCACCCGGCCTATACGAACTTACTTACTTATGATTTGGCGTATGTTTGCCAGTTTTTTTTTTAAAATATATTTGTACCCCAATTACAAGGAGAATGAAACTACAACAAGCTGCGCGAAACCTAAGCCACTTCAGTTGGAATTAAGTTTTGCGCAGATTGTAGCTAACTTCACAACCGACAATAAGTTTGATTCAGCCTACTTAAATGGACAATACTTTACAGATTGTGCATCAAATATGTATTACAATAGGTACTAATTGAGTCAATAAAGACTATAACCCGGTCAGAATATCTGTGCACCTCGCTGGAATGCGGCGCCTCTCCCGCTTCCCCTGTCACCTCTTCGCGCAGTCCCCGGTGCGACAGTACGGTTAGCCACTTCGTTGCCGATACACGTCCCGATAATAATTTACGTCCGGACGGTATACAAGACGTCCGGTAATGTATATACGTCCCGATAATTCGATATGACGTCACGAAGTCAGGTGCACAGATATTGTGACGGGGTTGTTTGTACTTACCTACACTAAAAAAATCTGGAGTGGGCTACCCTTATCACTTAAGAGGTATAAAAATAGCCCATGGCCTATTCCTAGACCTACTAAACATACAAAAAACATCATAAAAATTGGTTAAACCATTTCAGAGGAGTTTTGATAACATACATTGTGACATGAGATTTTTACATATTAGATTTATCAATTATCTAGTTTCATAGAGTAAATGCATGATCTTGTGCATGTGCAATGGTTAAAAAATCGGCCAAATGCGCGTCGGACTCGCGCACGAAGTGTTCCGTACCGTATTGGAGCCCCCATAGCCCCATTCTCTTGCCGTTATTAATAGCAAGCAAAAAACCTCCTGGAAAATCATGTTTGTTGTATGGGACCCCCTTAAATATTTATTTGTTTCTGTTTTATTGTTAGTATAAATTAGTTGTTATAGCGGCAACAGAAATACATCATCTGTGAAAATTTCAACTGTTTAGCTATCACCGTTCATGAGATACAGCCTGGTGACAGACAGACAGCCAGACATCGAAGTCTTAGTAATAGGGTCCCGTTTTTACCCTTTGGGTACGAAACCCTGAAAACTGTAAATATAATGCTAACTCATAAAAAGATAAATAAATGGAATTCTCCTACAAAGAGCTGTAGAATACATAAATACAATTGTACTCCAGCTATAATTATGTAGATGTTGCCATAACTATAAAGTAGATATAGCAGTACATATACAACTACTACAGATTTTTTCAAGGTGACTCAATGTTGCTATGTGTTGATGATAAAGCATTGAAACTAATTCTTTTATGGTAAAATTACTTTAACATGGCATTTTCTAACACGATGGTGAAACAATCTACTTTGTATGTCTGTAGTATTAGATACCTACATTGTATCTTAGAATAAGTTTTACTTATTCGTTTATAGGAGAGCAGTGTGTACTGATGTGCCTATATCAAGTAGAGTCGAATAAAATTAGAATAAGCCTCAATGTGAAGTTAATTATTACTAGAAATTAAGCTCAACTGATACATACATCCTACTAATATTATAAACGCGAAAGTGTGTAAGTGTAGATGAATGGATGTTTGTGAAAGAGTTCTCACGCACAAACGGCTGAACTGATTTGGATGAAATTCGGTATAACGGTAGCTTAGACCTTGGATTAACATATAGGCTACTTTTTATCTCGGGGTAACGCGGGTAACACCGCAGGGCGCAGCTAGTATTTGATATTTATCTGTTTACACACTTTGTGAAAACTGAAAGAACGTTCCAGTACAATTATAATGAATAATTTATGTTATTCCAGTAATAAAAGCAATGATATTCTGACAGTTCACGAGTCATAATAGAAGTTTATGCAACTGTCATATAATGAAGGGTATTAAAGCACGAGTGTGAGTTTATGAAACGAGCGCAGCGAGTTTCATAATAGTAACGAGTGTTTTAATACCCGTGTTATATGCAGTTGCATACACTACTTTATCTTCACTAATAAAAATAAAAATAAAAACATATTGCGAAACATTAAATTCACGCGTACGTGTATTGTCACAGTGAACTTGGCGCCATTAAAATCTAACCAATGAGAGCGCAGCTGCACGCGCAGGGCCAATCAGGAGCGAGCGCGCGATGTTATAATGAGATTTTACGATATCGATGTGGATATTATAACATCATGTGAAATTGCTTAAATTGAGTGTTTTGTTGTCTGCGCTATATCAGTAGTCATTATAAGTCAAGTATTGGAAACATAAGTAGAATGTTACAACATTAGTGTAGATAAAAATGGTTATGGTTCAGTTCAGTTTCACTTCATATTAGCTGAACTGCCTTGTATGAACTTTTAAAATTGCAAACTGTACAGTTTTTACTTAAGACAGCAACCTGTGACTTAAAACTTGTCTTGGTCATCTTTACACCCGTCTGAGGTCTGCATCTGGGCACTGCTAGCATGGACTTAGTTATGGCACTGAATCCAGGCTTTACGTCATATCTATTTTGTATGGAGTTCATTGAGTCATCAATGTGGGAATATTACAGAATTTACAAAAATATTATAAGGTAAAAAAAGGGTCAAATAGGGTATCAATATTTAACCTCATTGTACGAAATTGCTAAAACCTACAGATAAACATATTACCCGGAATTGTCAAGCCACTGAATCTATTGTCTTCAAGATACATTATGTGCAAAATAACCTAATATTAATTATACCATTATTACTCAACTAGTAATATAGGCCGAATGAAACTTCTTATCAGGTGTGAAGTTGGGTACAAGCTGCGGATAACACAATGCTTGCGAAGCAGTTTGAGCTTTAGTCAAGATTGGGTTTTGCCCAGCTTCTAGGTAATATCACAGCTGCCAATATATATAGATGCCAGGCCTATAGCATTGATTTGAATTAATAACTTATCAAGTTTTAAAATATCTTATAACTTGGTACATAACATAACTTTAAAAGACCTTAAGGAAAGCATTTTAAGCTATTGGAAACTTACTTGCAGTATTTAGAAATTAATCTTGCAATGTTTTATAATAATAAGCTAAGCTGCTTATGCAGTACACAACACACAGTACTCTGAATTAAAATGATGTATTTTTACTTTACTTTACTGTACTTTACTGTTAATAAGGAAGTGGTATTTATTATAAACTAGCGACCCGCTCCGGCTTTGCACAGGTGTATTATACATATAAACCTTCCTCTTGAATCACTCTATCCATTAAAAAAAACCGCATCAAAATCCGTTGCGTAGTTTTAAAGATTTAAGCATACACATGGGGACAGACAGTGGAAAGCGACTTTGTTTTATACTATGTAGTGATTTTACAAATTATTTAGGCATTATTGGAAACTTACTTGCAGTATTATACTAATAAGCTAAACTGTGCAGTAACACTGAATTAAAATTATGTCTCTTTTTGTAGTGAATTATAAAGTGGTATCTACTTATAAATTTTACAAATTATTTAGTATACAGAAGATATAATTACAGTAGAACCTCAATTATCTGGCCCTCGGTTATACAGATTTGCAATCATCCAGACTACTATCTGTGATGAACAAAAAATATTTTTGTAATTAAATGCATATTATGTAGACTGACATTGACCCGCGCCACGCTATTTCTCTGTTCGCGAATAGTTCATTTTTGTTGCTAAGTGCCAACTCCGCTGTGCTGAGTAGCCGTGCAATCTCTGAACTTAAAATGTCGAAGCGTAAACGGTAAGTGGTGCTGTCGCACTTAATCATAATCATAAATCTTAATTGTATTGTATTGTATTTTTCATTACTTTGATTATCCAAATGCTCAAATCAAACTCTACTGTATGTAAAACAGATTTACTGGTTATTAAAAATTCTGTTATGGATAACCTTCACAATGTTTGGTTAAGATTGATTTAAACATTTTGTAAATCTGATTGTACCTATCTAAAAGCAGGCATAGTATGTTGCAAAGAGGATGAAACTTCTAGAAAATGAAGGTAGGAAGATTAAAATAGATTACCTATTCACTCCTCAAATATAAAAAATCTAATATTCATACTAATGAGATATCCAGGTCATAAAATGTCTTTGATACCTTAATAATTGTAGATAAGAGAGATCATTACTTTTACCATGTTTTAGAATGTAGAAAATTAAACCCATGATTGTTACACACATTGTTGCATAAAAGTGCCTAACACTCATATATGGCATTTAAGCCTAATAAAGTTAAATAACAACTGACCTTTACATCTTTTTCTAATTTTACTAGCCTCCACAAGGTTCCAGTCCACGGAGTCCCGAGCAGGTGGTGGGACGGTGCCACCAATCAGCTCCACGGAACTGCTCTGCTTGGTACTAGGCCCGGGCATTGCCTCCTCCTGACTGGGTTTTTTCTGCCTCAAATCCTGAACATTGGTCCTTAGGTCTTGAGCACCAGTACACTCCACAATCTCTACACTCTTATCCAATCTAATACTGCTGTGTCCGTTCATAGGAGCCTCTATTCTCGCCTTCTTACAAGGAACCTTTTTGTTCGTGTGAGAATGACGACGCTTCAGCTTCGTCGAACGAGACGAATTCCTCGAGCTAACCGGGGAAGGGCACTGGCACTCCATACTGCCCTCTTGATCGCTGCCTTCGTAATATCCTGACTCGTGTTCAGGCTTTTTGTCAGGCAGGCTCATCTCGGCTGTGGCCATGGTTCAGCCTTCCACCAACACCATGTAGGGAACCGACTTCAAACCGCACGCATTAAATTCTTTATCCACTCGCGGACCCGGTAACACTGAAAATCCAGCCCGAGGGGCCACCGACACCGAACAGTTTTAATTTCAAACTACTGAACAACTTTCAGCGAAAGTACAAACACGACACGTAAAGCATTTTTCGCGAGTAGATGGCAGATGCCGCAATCAGCACGAACTTTGTGCGATACAAAATCACAAACAATCGACGCAGACGGCGCCACCGTCGCGCTATAACCCGCCCGAATTCGGATGTCCACAATATCAACTGTCACTGTTCGATTGTTATCCGAATGTTTTTTCGTTGGGAATTTTCATTCGTTACTACTTTCACTCTGTTGAAAACGTCAAATTTTCAGTTTATTTTCTTTGTTATTTACTTTATTTTCTCGAGTCACAGCCTTTTCGTCGTAATGTTCCGTGGGATTTTTATTCCAAATGATCCAGGCACACAATTCGTATCAAAATTTCACTACACTGTGAGTATATGAGTACAGTCCATTATCCTATTCAGTTTGGTTTGTCTTAAAGCATTCACTATCACTAAGTATAAATTGTCTTTTCTATACAAAACAACTATGTACACTATATAAATAACTTAAAAATGCACGCGCGAATGAGACGATTACTCACTCAGCGCGCTAAAGTAACTGAATCAAGAAACGCAAAATAGAAACCGTGCCGTCGAATGCGAGCGGCGAAGCTTCCCCGACCATTTACGATTTACGAGGCCAAGTAGTGCATAGAAAAGTTTCAGACGAATCGATTAATCGAATTGACATTAGGATGCAGGGATGTGTAAAAGCATGAGATATTACGATCAATTGAACTTGATAATTGAATAGCGTAAAGATGGCATGCCAAAATAATGTTTATTACTCGATAATGGAAACTTGCGGTGTCGGATATTTTAGCATATACTGGGTGATACCGTTTTCATGGACGTAAATAAAAAGAGACACAATTACTACTTATCTATCTAGTAGAGCGAGATGGGAAATGGATGAGCGACATAGCTGTATTCTCTGTCTTTTTCTCGAACCATAACCGTGTGGCCGAGTTGAAGTAGGGATTGAAAAATAATTTTATTAGACATTCTGACTATTCATTACCTCTGTGCTCAAAATGTTATTACGGAACTATATAACTGTACAACTTGATTTTATTTTTCGTTCCAGGCAACTCACGCCTAGTTGCGAAATAATTCGCTAGTTGCCAAGCCAAATTACGGTATGGTTTGTTTGTAAAACAAATATGTTACGTTTATCGGTAGACACGATGGAGTATTTAATTTTTATCTTCCCGATTTTAAGACAGGCAAAAATTATTTACTTACTTAATTTGGGTTGGAGCTAAAAAATAATGCTCATAATGAGCAACCTGGGAATGATTACTATAAGGATTTAAAATAGGGGGTGATAATTTCGCTTTTATCGCATTACGGCTTAATGAATAACAGGAATAAGATAATATTCCTTAATATATAATTATACCATTATCATTAAGAAATCTATTAGATCTCAACTTATTTTGACTTAAACATTTTCGTCACAAAGTTAGAATCAAAGAAATACCTACCTACTAACTTTCACAATAACAATTTTCGAAACAGTAGGTTTAAAAAAATATTGATAATCTCCCTAACTAGTAATGCTATTAATATACAAATAATAATATATTAATATAATAATAATAATGACAATAATAAATTTATAAACCTTTAAAAAAATCCTCAAATCAAACAACCAACGCTTTCTATTCTGTGATATAATTTTACGTAGGTAACTAGAAATAAATCTTCCAACAGACTTGAGATATGCGCGTAACAAGAATGTTGTTGGTAATTACACCAGTTCTGCAACTAATAAGGTTTCACTGCTAAGTATAGATAAAATTCAATACTTCTACAAAGGATTACAGTGAAGTGACCATGTTGTTACATGTATGTAGTTCCTGTTTACAATTTTACACCCTTTTAGCGCTAATACAAGGTCTTATTCTTTTGTGCCATCGTTTCATTGTATCTTGTATCCAATGGACAATAATTTAAATTGGACGATTTTTAGTCTAATCTTTATAAGTACCTAATTCTGTGAAATGTTAAGAAGTAAAAAAGTGGTAAGAAAGTAAAGCACAACATTATATTCTGCCTGACCCTATGAATGTTCATTTTAGTGTAATTTTGTTTCTGATGCTGATTTTGGCTTTAATTTTAATTCTAATTTCGACTTTAGTTGGGATTTTATTTTTATTTTATCTCTAAAAATCTCTATCGAATCCTAACTCGTTTAAATTACTAAAATAGGGAAAATGTATTTACTGAAAAAAATACAAATTTTATCAACGAAATTGAATTATATTTGTAACTAGATTTTGCCCGCGGCTTCGCCCGCATGATATTTCGAGGCCCTACCTTACCACTCTTAATAAAGGTGGAAAAAAAATCGATTTGACATTTGTTTAATTCGACAGTTCTTTTTTGACATTTCTTGGAGCGCACGCTAGAATAGCTCGCAGATGGCATCTTTTTTAAAATACTTAATACTTATTGTTATAATATGGAAAATTTACGCAATATCATTATAATTTATAGCCTATGTGTTATTCTGATATATAAACTATATAATTGCAAAGTTTCATCTCAATCCGTTCAGTAGTTTTTGCGTGAAAGAGTAACAATCATCCATCAATCCATCCATCCTTACAAACTTTCACGTTTATAATATTAGTAGGATAGGATAGTAAGCAGTAGTAAGTAGTATTATACAGTACAGTACATCAAATAGGGATCATTTACGGGAGAGCCTATTCCCCAAGACACAGACGTGCTTCAGTGTAATGAGTTTAGGAAAAAGCGCTTTAAAACAAATAATTAACATGTACTGATTCGGAAAATAATCTACCAGACAATTTCAATTATAAGATGTGTAATATATCTTTCAATGTAATTCAATCAATAATATGAAGAAACTTATATTGGCTTTAGTATTCAATAGAGTCACCAATAGAGTTTCACATATTTATGAACGGTGTCGTAGTTTACTCTCTACATTTGAAGGATTTTATACTTACACTTATGATTTGATGTATATTCCTTCGTCGCTTCTTGCATTATCACTATTGTCTGTATTAAATGTTTACTTATACAATACAACAACACTTTATTGAAACCAACCAATAGAAATACATAACAGACTAAACACAGTCAGAAAAGGCTATTTTTTTTTAAATTGTATACAATAAAAATAAAGAAAGCACGAATAATTTAGAGAACACCTCTGTGTGAGGTCACAAAAGAAATACTAGCAGGTAGAGTCTAAACTTTTGAAACTGTCGATTAGACGACTTCCTAATTAAGTAATAAGTATTAAAGAGTCTCATTAGCAAATAATTTAACTTGATTTGAAACTTATTAAACGGGTACATGATAATTAGGGTTAGTTAACTATTCAGTCAAAAACACAGAAGGTTGCCTAATTCCTTTCTAAGACACGGAAGCTCCTCGACCTTCATCTTTGTAGTTGAAATGAAGAAAAATCACGTACAACGTACGATTTGTTTTGAATTCCCTGCGATAGTAAATTATCTTTGACCAGATAAGACACTCTCAGTTAATCGACTCATGATTGTTATCTGCATCGTGTGTTTCGTTTGTGTGCAGACCACCGATAATGCATGTTTCAACAAAACAGTGCTTAGATAACTTATAACACGTATCGCAATTGTATGCGTTTCGTTCAAGTGTATAACAGAAATGTTAAGACATTTTATTCTGTCGCACTGCGACTTTTTCTTGGCACCTAGCAACTAAATGACCTACAGACATTCCGCTATTCTAGACAATGCAGTGCCCTGGATATCACTCAAAAATATTTTTAACGTTGAGAACAAACAAGAAAGAATTAGGATATTTATCTTCATAGATTGTAAAAAATATCACAATACTGTTGTTTTAGCAGAAAAAACAGTGTTAGAGAGAAAAATACAAGAACAAAAAGTTACAACTAAATGATCTTGAATCTTGAAAAAATAATTTTGCTCATACACACCAGGTACAGTTGTAAGCTAATAAAGGTTATGGTGATACCTATCTTAGGCATTTTTCTTATTTATTAAATGATGAAAACATACTTAGATTCCTAAAAAATTAACACCATATAATGTGAGTTCTGAAGTTTACTTCCATAATGAAAAGCGACTACTTGCCAAACTAGCTTTAGCTAAGCAAATAAATGTACTTATCCATCTCTTTTTTGAACTTACAATATCATAATTGTGATGTGATAGAGTAAATATTGTTTTTTTCACTGATAAAACGCAATGAATGTTTATCGAATTCATTGACCTCGGCCTACATTTCTATTTCGAAAATGAAGACAAGGTTTCAAAAAAAAGTTTTTAAAAGGCAAACAGTTTTATTTTAATTTATTAGTGACTTTGGATCATCCATATAAAGTCTAATTATAATGTAAGTAATTGCGTTATTGCCATAGCTTTTTTTTTATAGCCAAAGGCACTAATTCTCGATTTTGTTAGAAAGAAGTCAAGCAAGCGATAAATTGGCACTGTAGAGCATTTTACTGTTCTAAAGATTAGGTAACTAGAAAAGCATTGAGGATTATCTATACTTCAAAATAATGTAAATGTATTGAACCAGAAACAGTGATAAGACCTATGAGTAATACTATACTTTACCAAATACTTACCGTATCCAACTTCATGTCGAACAGTGCTCGGTGTACTGATAACCTCTTGTTCTTCGAACTCGACTAATTCAACATTGCTATCTTCTTTTTCTTTGTTGTCAATTTTAAGCGTTTCCTTTTGTTTTTCTTCGGGTTCTTCATCAAAAAGCCCATGTTTATTTTTTATAAAGTAATCGAAATCAATGGCAGCTCTTTTCACGGTTGGAGTAAGGCTTGCTGGATAGTTTACTTCAAATTGGAGCATTTTAGCTGGAGACATCAAGTCTGTAACCGGTGAAGGCTTGACAAATAGGTCATAGTCGCTATTTTTTGCCAAAGAGAGTTGCAGAAACGATGGAGGCGGTTTACGAACGCTCTCCGTGACTTTTTCCACTGCTGGACTTTTTGGTGTGTCTATTATTGGAGGAGACTTTTTAGGTGGTATTGGTGTCTCAGGTGTAGGATTTGGCGTAGGAATTGTAGAGACTGGCGTGCCAACATTCGAACTAGTCAATGTATCAACAGATGTGTCTCTATCACCTATAGTGACATTCTCACCAATTACTGAAAAGTTATCTAAACTCATACGGAATGTGTCTTCAGGTAATTCCAAGGTCTCAGCCATATACAGCTGATTAGAGCCTGAGCTTGCTGTCGACATAGTCGACGCAACTCTCTTACTTGGTTTGTTATCAATGACTTGAGAGTCCATGGCTTCAAGCTTATGAATTCATGCAATTTTCGCCAATTACGATTAATAAAATATCAAAGTTCATTCATTAGCGTCTTTACCAAACAAGTGTCCTTGAAAAATAATCTTGCCAATCGATAAGCGCAAGTATTCACATCACTCGTGTTCACACACACACATGCGCAGTGTAGCGTTTTCGTAGTGTGCTGTTCATGAGCTGTCAAACTTGTTTCGCGGTTACTTTTTCCTCATTTAGCGAATGAAAAAGACAATTGGAAATATTTGTAGCACTTGTAGAGTACACCGTCTTATTAGAATGCTATGTTTCAGTTCATCACTACGTATAATACCTTCAACAACATGTTTATCACTTCACAAGTCCGGCTATAAATAGATCAGTAATCGTCACTTGTCCACTGATTTTGCCCGCCTTTTCGCTCACAAGAGTAATAATTGTTTTTTTGATGTTCGCTAATGTTTATAGTTCACTCTGAGACTTTTACACTATGTGTAAGATGTTAAATATGAGTATAACTCTGTTATTTAGTGCGTAGAACTGCGAAATACGGCGCGATGGCGCGTACCTCGACACAACTACATGTAATGTCAACAAACAAGAAACGCCGAGAGCCGAGAACGCAGCGCTGTGTATTGCGCGGGAGATATCTGTTTTCAAGTTCTAAAAGGCTAAATCTTTGATGTTTTGGCCTTTCTTAGTGTTTAATTTAGAGCCATTTTATGAGTAACATTTTTAATTCATCTATTATTTGCTTGCATATTTTATGACTTGCAGCTGTTGTTTAGCTACACGTTTAAATACGAAGTGTGAAATGTTTATCTTCCGATGACAGCACAAGGTTATGGGTAAAAGTGTCACTTAATTACCAATATTCATTTCAAAATGAAGCATCGAAAGTTAAATTATTTGGCGTAAGTATAAGTACTGTAGTGTTTGCTACTTTTAATAGTCCATAAGAACATTTCAGTATTTATTATTGTGCTAGTTGTTGTTTAGAAAGTGCGTAATAATATCTTTTATTTGCTCTAAAAATCTACATTACACACCATTGAAGTCTCTGTTTTAGCAACAACTGGGTTGTCATTATTATCGCTCATGGCCATTATTTAGTAGTGCCAAACCATTTCATTCGCTGACATTGACCTACTAACCTAGAGAAATAATCTTTTGGATATATTTCTTTGCCATTCGAGACCGTTATACATTTTAACAAAACAAAGGGTTTGCAGCTCTTTGTGACACCCACCTACTTCTTCTGAAAGAAGCTCTGTAAAGATCACGTAGCTTAGTATAATACGTTTAAAAGAAACCCAAAGTGTACGTACTCGTTGAAGTAGATCATGGAGTAAAAACAAGATTTTTTTAATTCTTGTAAGTAAATCACACAGTCTAAGATAATATAATCATGACAAAATATAGCTGTGTATGTATTAAAAGTTCCGATTAATTCAACCAGGAGACCGTGCTCACTTCTTGTCCCGGCAGCTAACACTAATTATAGGCAAAATACTTATCTGATAAGAGCAAGCCGGAGTTTCAACAAAGTGGCATCCAATTACGATGTTGACGTATTTAATACGTCCGTGGCACGTGTGAAACAATTGCTTTCGAGCGCATTTTTTGAATGACTGTGATTTCGCGGGCGGCGGTCGATCGCCTGTCTCTGGACGCGCGGCAGCGCGCTCGGAGCTGGGTTGGTGATTGCAGCTTGTGCATTCACAGCTATTTATTTACTTAGTTATTTTTCAGTCTACTCGATCAACTTACATTTCAACTTATTTGTGGAACCCTGTAATTGGCCGTCAACACATATGTTTTCATATATTTCCGTTACATAGCTGTAAGGTTCCCAATGAAAATAAAAATAAAATAAAATATTAAATAGGTAGGTATTAAAATGACTGAACTTGTACCTACCAGACTGTACAGGCAGATTAGTAGTAGGTATTAAAAAGTATATAATTATATATTTATATAGTATATAAATAAATAAAGTTTGACGAAAATTCTTCGTCGACTACTTCTACGTAGAGTCCCTGCCGACCGCAAAAGCTGCCATTGATAATTTATAATTTTTCAAAATATATTGTAACGAGCTTAGGAAAAATCATTTCCAAAAATCCTACTACCTATGAAATCCTACAAGTGCCTCAAAGACCATAGATCGGAGAAACATTATTAATCGATACATGATCGTCGGTGATCGATTCTAGCAACCATTTCACATCACTGCTGTGGAATTTATTCATTGATATGTTTTGACAGATATGTCATAGGTGGATGACCTTCGCAGGCTTGTAGCTAACTTCGGGATCGTTTTAAAAATTCTCAAAAAACGATCTCTCTAGTTGGCCAGTCGGCTGAACGATTCACATTCAGTTCAATTTTGAACTATTGGACTTTAGAGCTAATTATAATTATTTAAATAACTTTTTATTTCTTCTTCGTATTTTTAACCGACTTCAAATAAAATAAGATTCTTAATTCCACTGTTTGTGTAGGTAGGTACCTACTTGTGTGTCAGCTTTTTTCTAGGTGAACTGATTATAGATATAAGTACCCATCTAGGTAAAGATCTGGCCCAGTAGATACTTTTCCAGTAATCTTTAGTAATGCAAACACATAATTGAATTAAGGTTAAAATGAGATGAAGTCAGACTTTACGATTTTATACAAAAAAAAAGGTCATCAAAGTACAATGGGTACAACAAAATTATGCATGAAAGAGAATTTTGAGCAGTCTTGCCTAACCATCAGCTGCCCGTAGAAGAATCATAGTAACTAACATAGCTCGTCAGATAGGTAAGTTGAAAGGTAGTGGACAGGGCACATAGAGGTTTGTTGACTGTGATTTAGTTGAAAAGTTCTCAAGTGAAAACCACGTACGGGAAAGTGCAGCGTAGGACGTCCACCCAGGTGTGTACATGCCCTGGATGCAAGCCGCTTCCAACTGGTCTTATTGGAAATTCATAGGCCTATGTGCAGCAGCGGACGTCGTATGATACTTTACTCAAAAATAAACATTTCATTTTCTTCCTTTCCTACTTTCCGTCGACTTTCCCGCCATCTTGAAATTCCTGTCATTTCCGTTTTTATTTTTCTCTTTATTCCCGAGTATTTTCTCGTCATATCTCTTGATCCATCGGTCCTGTTTGTCCTACCATGCTAGTTGTTTGACACAGAAAGCTCTAGTTTCTGTGTGAAACATACAATTTTTTAGGAAGCAATTACCTATTAAGTATATTATTCCCTAGCTAGTCAGTAATCTATTGAGTAGTTTTGAATTGTAGTTTAGAAGGGCCTTTATTCGCCATCTTGAAATTCCTGTCATTCTTTTTTTTAGTTTTCCTTTTATTCCCGAGTATTTTCTTGTTATATCCCTTGATCCATCTAGAGTATTCTGTGTAAAACAATTGATTTTTCCGGGAACAATTTCCTATTATATTATTCCCTAGAAGGTAGTTAGTAGTATATTGCATAGTTAGCAGATAAAATTTCAGATAGGCGAATAGCATCCACATTGTACTATTTTGAGATAAAATAAAACACCAAAACACATGATTACAACAGTTTACTCAAAAACAAACAATTTTCATTTCATTTTTTTCCTTTTTCCGCCCCCGCCGTCGACTTTGCCCCCTTTCCGCTTTCCTCTTTTATCCGCCATCTTGAAATTCCTCCGATCGCCTTTATCGGCCATCTTGAAATTCCTATCATTTCTCTTTTTGTTTTTCCCCTTATTCCCTAGTATTTTCTTGTTATATCCCTTGATCCATCTGTCTCGCTTGTCTTCCCACGAAAGTTGTTTGACGCTGGAGTTGTCCGCGTTAGAAACGGCTTGGCTGGAGCCTTGTTTCTTGTTTGAAGCGGTTTCTTCTAGAAGCGTGGAGAATTCTTCAGCCGATGCGAATAGGGAGCTGAGGTCGTCTTTGCCTGTGAAAGAGGTTACACCACGTTACAACGCTATAAGTTGGTGGTAATGATAAGCACTTCAAAAATTTGGCGCTTGCGTAGGAGGCGAGCTGGCTCAGTTGGTTAGAGCGTCGGGCTAGTGATCCGAAGGGGCAGGTTCAAATCCTGCGTTCGCTTCAGATGTTTGAAATGCTTATCACAAAGATAACTCTTTGAGGTTACACCAATTAATATTTTTTAATGCATCATAGGTCTACATTTGGCCACCAATCACCTGATGGAAAGCGAAGTTGTAGCCGAAGATGGAGTATGTAGACCTAGAAGATACCTATTCACTCTTGACTTGAAGATATCCAGATTGTAAATGTCAGGAACCAAAGACGGAGCCAGGGCATTCCAATCCCTGGCGGTCCGCATTATGAAGGAAGAAGAGAATCGCTTAGTACGAGCAGGTGGTACGTCGACTATGTTGGGATGGTATTTAAGCGACTTCCGGCTTGTTGTGTAGTAAAAAGGAGAAGAATGAATCAGGTCGTGGAGTTCGAGCGCACACTCGCCGAAATGGAGCGTATAGAAAATTGCCAAACACGCTACTTTACGCCTGTGTTCCAGGCTTTTCAATTTGGAAGCGACAAGCTTACTATCCCCGATTATCCGCACAACACGACGTTCAATCGAATCAAAAGCTTCGACCTGGTGTTTAGCTGATCCATCAATAAGGTGGCTGCAGTACTCCATGGTCATGTTTTTGTTTTTTTTATTCCTTATAGGTTTGCGTTTGACTACATACTGCCTGATGTTGAGCTGATATGCGGTCTAGGATGTAGCACGCTTACCTAGAAGATTACGCTTACCTATTTACTCGAGATTTGAAGACACCCACGTCGTACTTTAGCGGGAAGACAGACTCAGGCAAAGCGTTCCACATTCTGGCTGTTCGTATGAGGATTCGAAACGCTTGGTTCCAACGCGCGGAATGTCCACCATAAAAGGGTGTCGCTTTGGTCGCGTCTGTCTAGCCGTACGATAGAAGAAAGGGGCAGGTGGGGGATATTTAAAGTAGTAATTCTGAGAAAAGGTGATTTCCTGATAAGTTACAAGTTATGATTTATTGAGCGGACGAACTAAGTGAGAGAGTCTCAGTTACTTTTTGACTCGACAATTTTGCTTTCATGTGTCCGGATATCGATGCTCCTTTACAGGTCGCGTTTGTCGACGAATCTTGACGAAACGTGGTACACAAGTTTTATATACAGGGTTATTTATAATCTATAAGCATCCTTTTAGTGCCTTTTAGGGGTTTATTCAGTACATCAAAACCTTAACTGACAACTTTAGTTCTGCTACTTTTGTCAAAACTCAAAATTCTTCGGCGCTGAACACTGACAAGTTCCAAATTAAAAAAGTGCTTATAAAGAGGATTAAAAACTTATTACTGCCCGCTAAAAAGATCTTATAGATTTGGCCAGGCGTTTGGTAGAGGTGACACGTGACCAGAGTGCTGGCATCTATTTCGCTCAAAAGCTGAGTATTGCTATTCAGCGAGGCAATGCTGCCAGCATTCTGGCCACGTTGCCCTCTGCCGAGGGGCTTTTAGACTAGGTTTTACTTTATTTTGTGTTTTTTTTTTAGTTAAGTTTTAGTATTAGTTTAGTCATAGCGGAAATTGTTATTTAAGTTCTTTTTTGTTTTTCTGTGTAAATAAAGTGTGGCTTTTCTTATAGAAAACACCACCTTTGGGTGTAAAGGCGAATCAAGTCGTCCTTTTGGAGTACATGGGATGAGAAATACATTTTTGTTTCGGGCGACGTACTTTGAATCCCGCGCTACGTTTAGGATTCTATAAAGAATCCTAAGAAAGGATTCTACTCTAGAATTCTAAGAGAGGATTCTACTCTAGAATTCTAAGAGAGGATTCTACTCTAGAATTCTAAGAGAGGATTCTACTCTAGAATTCTAAGAGAGGATTCTACTCTAGAATTCTAAGAGAGGATTCTACTCTAGAATTCTAAGAGAGGATTCTACTCTAGAATTCTAAGAGAGGATTCTACTCTTGAATTCTAAGAGAGGATTCTACTCTAGAATTCTAAGTGAGGATTCTACTCTTGAATTCTAAGAGAGGATTCTACTCTAGAATTCTAAGTGAGGATTCTACTCTAGAATTCTAAGAGAGGATTCTACTCTAGAACTCTAAAAGAGGATTCTACTCTAGAATTCTAAGAGAGGATTCTACTCTAGTATCCCTTGCTTCGCTCTGGATTCAAAAAAGCGCCCTCGCCGTAAAAATATTATTTTGCTCCCTTATGATACAATCTACTATTACCTTTCAGTTTCAGCTTATTTTTGCCCTTTCCAGTTTTCTTCCCCGGGACGTCGATTTCATCATCGTCCTCATCGCTGCCTTCAAGTAACAACTCTGAAAACAAAGTTTGCTTCGTTTCAAAATCAAATTAAAATAAATAAATAATTGGCCAAGTCCGAGTCGGACTCGCGCACAAAGGGTTCCGCGCCGTATGGAAGCCTAGGAATAATAGGTATATGTTATTTTAATTCATTAATTATTTTTGAAAGGAATATACCACTAAATACTTCAAGCATCATATTGCCGTTATTAATATCGAGCAAAAACATCACGTTACTTGTATGGGAGCCCCCCTTAAATATTTATTTTATTTTAATTTACTTAGTTATTTTTAAAGTGTACATTTAACTAAATATTGTGTGATTATTTCAGGCATCTACTTGTCACCGTTATTAATATCGAGCGAAAAACGTCGAAAAATTCATGGTTTGTTGTGGAGCCTCTCTTAAATATTTATTTTATTCTGTTTTTAGTATTTGTTGTTATAGCGACAACAGTAATTCGTCATCAGTGAAAATTTCAACGTTCTGGCTATTACGGTTCATGAGATACAGCCTGGTGACATACAGACGGACAGCGGAGTCTTAGTAAAAGGTCCCGTATTCACCCTTTGGGTACGGAACCCTAAAAATGGCACCACCGACTTTCGCTGTGTACATAATTCGAATAGTTTGCACGAATCGATGTGACATCCATGTACATTAATGTTGATTTATCAAAAACGGCTCAGCCGATTTCGATAAAATTTAAATGGGACCACCTCGGGAGTATATCATTTCTAAATAAAATAGTTTTTTGAAATGGGTTCACAATTGGCGAAAATATCGATGAAAATCCACACAGATGAACATAGTACCTCCTTTTTGGAAATTGGTAAAAATATTTTTTTCAAACGATTTCTCTTTGGATTTCAGGGTTTACCCTGTATAGTCCATATAGTATAGCTATAGACCATAGAAAGAGACAATAATGAGTACGAGTCGTCTACATAATAAAACCCAACACTTACCATCGTCATCGCCAGAAAACGCTGGTTCGTCTTCGTCTCCCGATATATTTAATTCACCATCGCTATCTGGAAACAAACATTTTAATTTTAGTATACAGGGTTATTTCTAATCAATTAGCATCCTTTTAGGGGCGTTTTCTGTACATCAAAACTAACAACTTTTGTTCTAACACTTTTGTCAAAGCTCAAAAACAATAATGTTGTTCCATAGAAATATATCATTCCCCGCGACAAAATGTATGGAACAGCTGTTTTTTGTTTTGACCTCCTCCGTTTCGTCGTTCAAAAAAACACTCAAAATGCCTGGAAGAGATTGCTGTAAGCAATAAGGCCGCCCTTTGTTGCACTAGTTTTAAGTTACTTTATTTTTCCTTTCTGTGTATTCTTCTGTAATTTGTGTTAACAATAAAGTGTTCATTCATTCATTCATTCAAATTGGATAATATTTAGAGTTAGATAATAGCTTATTGTTTTTTTATGGCCAAGATCGCGGTTCCCAATTGCCTTGGTAAATGAAATTAAAATAATGCGATGTAATTCAACCAACTCACCAGCATCATCATCAGCCCCCATCGCTTCACCAGCGTCATCATCACCATCACCGTCGCTGCCGAGTGGTTCATCATGATCATCCTTCCCCTTCTTTTTCTTCGTTTTCTTAGCAGCTTCCATGTCCGCGAGGTAGTCCAACTCTTCTTCGGAATCTAGATTGAAAAAAAGTATATTATAAAAAAAAATTATCGGGCAAAAGTGCCTTTATTAACTACAACAAACTACAAATTTGTGCGTTTGCATAATTTCCAAAGAACCTGGAAATTCACGTTAAAGTGGTGAATGAAATTGTGAAAATGACAATACATGAAATAAAATGTATTCGTATGTCTGAATAGGCATATTTTGGCCTCATACCAAATAAAAAAAATCAACAGAAACAATGCGAGGATAGCAGCGGAGATGAAGACTCTTGCAATAAAAATATGCCGGGAGTAGACCCATTCAATTTTGAATGTATTGAAAATGTTTAATATGTATAATATTTCGTAATTTAACAAATAAGAAACATTCGCTCTTTTTATTGTTGCCAAAAACATGTTACGATTTACCTCTTTAGGTTGCAGAAATTATTACATTAAACAAAAGAATGTATGCAGGTCCACTAACAAAAGAATTCTTACAGCTGCATCCATTAGTAAGTTATCAAAAAATCATTTACTATTGTTTATTTGTTACCAAATAGATGTTGTCTAGACCTATCTCTTTAGGTTGCCGAAATTATTATGTTAAATAAAATAATGTACGCAGGTGCATTAACAGAAGAACTTGAACAACTGTACATGTTTTTTTGATTTACTTGACTGTGCTGTCGACTGCCGACATCTTAGCATTCTAAGAAATATTACATAATGGATAGGTATATTAGATAATGCTAATAAAATTTCTACAATCAATACTAGTGCTATGGTATTGATACTAGTCAGTAGTACCTAATCAGTGTTTCAAAACTAGTTCCAGATTTTTTTGCTGACTGTTCTTCCTGGAATTGCCGGTACAAGCCGCCATTTTAGAATCGCTTCTTTAACCGAACGAGGAGTACCATAAGAGTACACCAACCTTGGTGTTTAGAGCCGGTCACGGTGTCCAGGTACTGGTCGAAATCTTCACTATTGACGGATTCTGCGTCGCTGTCGTCTTCATCATCAGAACCCTGGACCGAGCGTCGCTTCTGGAGGAAACTGGAATAACATTTTAATATAGTTGATTATATTGACATTGATACGATTGCTTTGCACAGGGTTATTCCTAGTCAATTACTAGTACTAGTCAGTACTGCATAGGAGTATGGGGCGGCGCAGCGAAGTCGCACATGGACGAGATAGAACGCGCCCAAAGAGCTGCGCTAAAAGTACTATTGGGCAAACCACGCCGATACCCTACTGATAAGCTGTACGCGGAAGCTTCTGTCCTCAGAGTCAGACAGCTGTTTGTGATGCGCGCTATAGCCAAAAGTCACCACCTGTCGAGCAATATCAAACTGCGCAGAAATAACCGCCATTGCGATATTCCACTACCGAAAGTGCATACCACGTTCGCAGCCCGGCTGCCGAAATACGTTCATATCTTTACGTACAACTCTGCCTGTCGACAGATAAACATTCAACATAGTACTTTTGCTGCTTCTAAGAAAATGGTAGTGAAATGGCTTTTATCACTATCCGGCGAGCAAACAGAAAGACTAATAGCATATACTGAGATGAAGGGTAAAGAGGTTTTTGCTTCTACTTTCGAGCCGATAGAGATAATCGGAAAGGTTCCTTGACTAGGAAAATGCACACACGCACACACACACACACTCACACACACACACACACACGTAGCACTGCAAACCTTGACTCTCATGAGATCCTGCGTATTGCAGTGTTACACACACACACACACATACACACACACATTTATCTTGAAATCATCTATACTGATCACAAATTTAATTACAATAATAATGCGAGCAATTCGAGTAAACTTCGCTTTACTCAGTTCAAATTAAATTATGTATAATAATTCCTAATTACAATTTAACATTAACAACTATCATTGTAATTCTTCAATACTTATTACTGTAATTTAACTACTTATTAGCACATTAGAAAAATTAAATAACTCTTTCCACATTATAAATTATCTGCTATCACAATGTATAGGTACATTCTTGTAGTTAAACTTTATTCACACGTAATTATTCTTGAATGGTTCACTCTTGCTTGGCAGCGATGTTTAAATACGACCGTGCCTGCACTTTATGGTATTTCGAAAAGAGATGCATACCCGCATTTTTATGATTATCTAAATTTTATTTCTGTTCTACTCACTTGTGTAATGTAATGTGTAGGTATCTAGGTGTAAATCTTATATACAATCTCTTGTTTTGGAATTCTGAATGGTCATTCAAGGTCATAGCTATTTCAATAGACTAAGTAAAAACTGTTTTCGGTGTTAACATGCGTACACCTCAGCGTGTTTTGTGAAATTCTAATTGTAAACATCATTTGGGTACCCAAGATACAGGCCTAGCCTAGTTTGGGGCCCACTGTTTTCCAGTAGGTACTGAAACACAAATTTAGGGTGACGCCTTCGTAATTGTCTACATTGTAACACAAATCAACGGAATATAATAATGATCGAGGATATTTTATTTAATAGTGGTAGTACTGTACTGTTTTGGTTTTTGGAAATAAACAATTTATTTATTTATTTATTTATTTATTTAATTAGCATCCTTTTAGGGGCTTTTTTTGTACATGTCGACATAAATATTTTCGTGGTCGAAAGCTAAGCTGGCAGAAGATAATCTTCAAATCTTTGTTTAGCAAATTTAAAGATTTTAAAATGTAGTTGTCATCATCCATCAACTCGCACAATGCCAGTGTGTTGGATAGAAAAAAATTGTTCCATTCATTTTCTCGGGAGTCGTTGATTTTTTTTGTATGGAATGGAATTCTTAGCTAATTTTTATCGCAATTTCAGGATTAGTCCCTTAGTAAAAGTTGATACATAATCTTCGAGCAAATATCTATAGAGTCACAATCGTGCAAAAAGTGACCGAGGAAAAACTCTGCCCAAGCTATCCTATCCTATGCTATAGCATATGCATACATGCACATATATGTAGTGGGCAGGCTTTTTAGTTAGTCGTAAGGCGATTGTAAGCCGACTACAACGCCGCGCGATGCCAAAGTGCTCGGTTACAAGCACTAATTAGGTGACATAACGTCGAGATTCGACAAAACGGGTCATTGTGAATTATTTAATGTAAATATCTAAGTCGGTATGTATGATGGCGGTCGGAAATTTTTATACTACTTTTACTTAGAGACTGTGGCTCTGTAGATATTTGCTCGAAGTACATAATACAGGCGTTTGATTTTTCCGACGCAGTTTGACTCCTTGGGCGCGTACAGGTGCGCGTCCACTAATACTTTACTTACTCGTATAAGAATCGTTCGTCCACTGGAATCTTCTTGGAGTCTTCGTTCAAATAAGACGATGAATTCACTGGGATACTTTTCAGACCTAGAATTAAAAAAAAAACATCGTAAATATCATGTAGGGTTTATTTCTCACAAAAAGCTATATTTTTAACGTGATAACGCTCTAAATCAATTAACGCCGGCTGTACGCACAAAAAAGTGTCACGTTCCGCCTGTGCCGAGCGTGCAAGCGAGAGCGCGGAACATGCAATAGAGAGGCACGATCGGCCTAACCGTTGTTGATTCAACAATGTTTTCTTATGACATTATCACATAAAAATATCGTTTATAAACATAATTTACAGACAACGAATTTTTTCCCCGATTTTTTTGTTATAACCTCACCTTCAGCTCACCTCACTTTTATAATTCTACCTAGCAGCGAATTTAGGATGGTATCATTTTTTAACCTTTTATTAAGGTTCCGTACCCAAAGGGAAAAACGGGACCCTATTACTAAGACTGCGATGTCCGTCTGTCACCGGGCTGTATCTCATGAACCATGATAGCTAGGCAGGTGAAATTTTTACAGATGATGTATTTCTGTTGCCGCTATAACAACAAATACTAAAAACAAAATAAAATAAATATTTAAGGGGGGCTCCCATACAACAAACCTGAATTTTTAGACGTTTTTCGCTCTATATTAATAATGGTACCAGGTGGATACTTGAAATTTTCACAGAATATTTAGTTTTATATTCTCTTAAAATAATAAATGATAAAATTAAAATAAATATTTAAGGGGGGCTCCCACACAGTACGGAACCCTCCGTGCGAGAGTCCGACTCGTACTTGGCCGATTATTTATTTATTTAAGTTTACATTGCCTTATAATGTCTAGTTACATTCATAATTTTGAAAATTTAACGTTATACACGTTATAACCCTGTTTATAGAGTGTTGCAAATGGTACATTACAAGTTAGATACTAAAATATAAATATACATGACGGGAGGGGTCAACAAACGTGTATTATTGTCTCGATAACCTCCTTGATCATAGTGCAAGTTATTGAAATACTAGCTGGCCCGCCCCGGCTTCGCCCAGGTACGATTGGTTAAAGAAGACAGATTTTATGAGTATTGTGCCTATTTACCTACCACGTAAAGTAGATATGTCACTCACATGAACACAGTTATTTTAGCGCGTTTTCTTATTACAGTATCATATAAGCAAATATTTTTTCCATAGAACACCCACTGCTTAACATAGGGCTCCCTTATTAGATCTTGAATAACACCGAATAAAACCATTGCAAGAATTTTGCATCCAGCGTCCATCCATGTATCCACCAAAAAATGAGGTTCGCAATTTGACTGTGTGTTTCATTTTGTATGTATGTTACGCGATCATTCCGTCAATTATGAATAAATTTTGTAGTAGAATCGATCGAATTCGCTTCAGAGTTTTTAAACGGTTAGAATATTAGAGACCCGCAGCCCGCAGTCTATCTAAATTCTATCAATGTAAGTTAGTTGACGTTCTAATATACACTTGTTTTTTAATCTTTTCTTCATTCGAGTACTTTGTAAAATATTAGCCATCAGTTCTACTTCTACGAATTGTGTGCCCTACAACTACCTAAGACCTCTTCAACTTGCTAACCCAAAAAGCTGTGATGGCACCAATGGAAGCGCTGGCAACCAACGTGTTCCGATGGTCTCTACCAGATCTTAGATTCACGTGAAGACCTTCTCTACACTTGCCAATACATTGTCTACATTCGAGAACTTTAAAGCCACATCGAGCGTTCGTTTTACGAACTATGTATGTGTCAGGCACACTCACTCCACTCACTATCACTACAACAGAAATTATAAATCGTCTGTATGTCGGTTGCCTAACTTAGCTTTTCCAAATCTGTAGGTACTATATAAATAGACGCATTAATAGAGGAGGTATATAGCCGTGGTGGTCTAGTGGTTGTAACACCTATCTTACAATCGTGAGTTTGTAGGTTCAAATCCCAATCGCGCATCAATGAGTTTCTTTGGAACTTATGTACGGAATTTCACATCACTGGTTTTTCCGTGAAGGAAAATATTGTGTGGCAACCTGCATACCTACGTCCGTAGAAGGAACTGGATTACGTATTATTATAGGAATCCATTGGCCGCACTGGGCCAGCCTGGTGGATATAGCCCAACCGTAGGTAGACTCTCTCGCTACTCAATAGATTACAACGCGGTCGCGGTTTCATGTCTATTTCATATCACTTTTATACTTTCGTCGAAATTGTAAGCAGTTAAAGGATAAGGTCTTTTTTTTAAACACTTTAGACGATACATTTACATTCGATGCCCGGATGCCCTATATGAATCCGCCAACCCGCACGGGACCAGCGTGGTGGATATGGCCCAATCACACTTCGTGGGTAGGCCTATGTCCTGCAGTGGACTATTAAAAAAGGCTTGTATAGGTACATGTACCTACAGGAATAGGGGATATAAAATATGGTGATGCCTAGCTCGCCGAGCGGGATGAGCGGTGACCACGCGATTTTTTTTCTAATACTTAACTAAATTTTTAAACTCATGATATCTTTCGAATGAAATGTCTGAATTGAACAATTTAAAAAGTTTATTTTGATGTCGGTTTACATAATATTATACCATGACGTAAATTAAGAGCCTTTTCTTGCGGCGGCATTTCAATTAAAATTTTCAAATAAAAGAACACTTAAGTATTGTGGCTTAACTATAATAGATAGACATACTCTGTCCCGACACTTTTTGTAAATAATGATTAGCTCTACAAAGTCGTAGTTTATTATTTTATTGTATCATCAAAAGTATTCGCAGCGCACGCGATGTAAATAATTTTTTAGTTAATTTTTGTACTGTTGGGTTACATTATGGGAGTTTTAGTAAGTATCTCTAATTATTTAAAAAACATAATATAGCTTTTGGCATCCAAGGATAACATAACTTTCCAACAGTAAAAGAATTTTTCAAATCGGTTCAGTAGTTTCGGAGCCTATTCGATGCAAACAAACAAACAATCAAATCTTTCCTCTTTATAATATTGGTATAGATTTCTTTCGAGCCAAACGAAGTCATCTGGAAGACACTATTGTACTTTCGTATGTTGTTTAAAAAATGTCCGGATAGTGAATGATTACTTGTCAAAAGATTTTTTTATTGGTTGTGACGGCTCTTCAATATTGGGGAGACTAACTTTTTCAGCTGCACGCCATATTAGGTTCATCGTCTCATTTTTTTGCATAACACTTAGGGCAAATCTTATTCATGGTTCCAATTTGGACGGAAAGCTGTTGAGCATAATCTATTTGTGGATCGTATCTGAATGCTGATCTGTTACTGTGAGCTAAAATTTGAGTTCGAACTCTAGTTGTTAACGTAGGTGTGTTGTCTTTCTCTCTGATCTCGTAGGCGTTGGGAACGCTCAGAGTTCGATTCCGTAGTGCGAGTTAGAATATTTCTATTATTTTTCTCTTCAAGCCGCTGCGATGCGAACGCTCGATACTTGACTCTCGCGCGCGGACTTGGGAGGTTCTCAAATTTGGTTTGGCAAGCCTCTGCGAACGCTCGATACTCGTCTCTCGCGCGCGGACTTGCGAGGTTCTCAAATGTTGTTCGGCAAGCCTCTACGAACGCTCGATACTCGTCTCTCGCGCGCGGACTTGCGAGGTTCTCAAATGTTGTTCGGCAAGCCTCTACGAACGCTCGATACTCGTCTCTCGCGCGCGGACTTGCGAGGTTCTCAAATGTTGTTCGGCAAGCCTCTACGAACGCTCGATACTCGTCTCTCGCGCGCGGACTTGCGAGGTTCTCAAATGTTGTTCGGCAAGCCTCTACGAACGCTCGATACTCGTCGCTCGCGCGCGGACTTGGGAGGTTCTCAAATGTGGTTCGGCAAGCCTCTGCGAACGCTCGATACTCGTCTCTCGCGCGCGGACTTGGGAGGTTCTCAAATGTTGTTCGGCAAGCCTCTACGAACGCTCGATACTCGTCTCTCGCGCGCGGACTTGGGAGGTTCTCAAATGTTGTTCGGCAAGCCTCTGTGAACGCTCGATACTCGTCTCTCGCGCGCGGACTCTGGAGGTTCACAAATGTTGTTCGGCAAGCCTCTACGAACGCTCGATACTCGTCTCTCGCGCGCGGACTTGGGAGGTTCTCAAATGTTGTTCGGCAAGCCTCTACGAACGCTCGATACTCGTCTCTCGCGCGCGGACTTGGGAGGTTCTCAAATGTTGTTCGGCAAGCCTCTACGAACGCTCGATACTCGTCTCTCGCGCGCGGACTTGGGAGGTTCTCAAATGTTGTTCGGCAAGCCTCTACGAACGCTCGATACTCGTCTCTCGCGCGCGGACTTGGGAGGTTCTCAAATGTTGTTCGGCAAGCCTCTGTGAACGCTCGATACTCGTCTCTCGCGCGCGGACTCTGGAGGTTCACAAATGTTGTTCGGCAAGCCTCTACGAACGCTCGATACTCGTCTCTCGCGCGCGGACTTGGGAGGTTCTCAAATGTTGTTCGGCAAGCCTCTGCGAACCCTCGATACTCGTCTCTCGCGCGCGGACTTGAGTGGTTCTCAAATTTTGCTCAGCAAGCTGCTGCGAACGCTCGATACTCGACTCTCTGTCACGCGATTGCGACGCGTATTCTCTCCGGCTTGTAAGACGATTTTCAGTTTCCGATGAAGATTCTTCATTACGACGTATTTTTGATGCCGTCGCCTGGGAACTATGTCTACAAAGTTGAGATCTTCATCTTCTGGGCATTTTAAAATGGTAGAAAATATAACTAAATTGCCTTTGTACCTCATAAATGATTTGCTAACCGTTGAACAGGAATTATGACGGAAACAGGCCTGCAGCTACACAGTTAAATTAAATAATGCTGAATATGTGTTTAAGCGATGTATGTGTTTAAAGCTGTAAACTGTTAGCTGTTAATATTTCAAACATTTGACAGAAGTGACATACTTATTTTTGGTTGCTAGGGTAACAATAAGCAATAGACTATGACAGTTAAATATTACATACTTTTTACATATTCTCATTACATAATATTTAAATTATAAGGTAATTTTTTTACACCTTGAGTTACGTTATTGAAGTTTTAGCAAGGATCCCTAATTTTTTTGAAAATGTAATATAGCCTATGACATCCGGGGATTGTGTAGCTTCCCATCAGTCAAAGAATTTTTCAAATCGGTTCAGTAGTTTCGGAGCCTATTCAATGCAAACAAACAAACAAACAAACAAACAATCAAATCTTTCCTCTTTATAATATTGGTATAGATGAACACCAGCGAATTTCCGATGTCAACTTTATTCTGCTTACAGAGTAATTCTTCAAAAATTACAGTAATTGTCTTCGAATCAAACAATTGAACACTCCGATGATTTTCCAACATCTTCTTGTATTTTCGTCAAAACAAAAGTGACTCAAGCCACGCCTTTTCCCGCCAATGTGTACGTCAGTGTGACGTGGGCACGACATTGAAGTTGACAGAAAAGTCATCTGTCAAATGCATCTCGAAATATTATCTGTCTGTGTATTGACAGTAATTAAATAAAGCAAATCAGCTCAAGGGGCTGCTCTCCGACACATATAATAGTTTTGTAGTATAATATAATAGTTTTGAAGATAGTTCTTATAATAGGTACAGATAGATAATCCTTATTGTCTTATATATTTTGTGAGGTTGAAACTTTTTCGTCTAGATATTCATCAACTTTTATCAAAGTAATAAGCAAACTTCTTGGAATGTTTGTGTTTTTCTGCACAAACGTTAGAATTTTTTATTTCGTGATGCAATCGTATGGAAATATTCGTAACTTCTTCTCAGCATTAGTTCAAGGCTCATAATCTACTAAACCAAGGTTGTTTACTAGGTCGCTTTTACCGTTAAGCCTGTCTGGAAAGCCTGCCTGGCCTGTCTGGAAAACTCTGAACCGACTCCGTTCCCAAGTGGGACGAAGCCGGGACAACATGGTCAAGTGGGGCTTTATAGACAGCTCGGAAACAGCATGCATCTGTGGCTTCAATCCACAGACAATGCCCCACCTACTGAACTGTGCAGCCTGCCCTGATACATGCAGTTCAGACGATCTTTACAAGGCCACGGACAAGGCCATTGGAGTGGCCTCTTTTTGGTCAAACAAAATATAGAAATAAATAGAAAAAAAATAGAAAAGAAGAAGACCGAGCCATGTCAGAGGCCATCAGGCGACCTAAAAACTCTGACACCAGGGCTAGCCGCCCGGCACATACGAACATACGATTTTAAAGATGAATTAGTTGGGAGTATTCTTAGCTATGTTTTATTAAATTTAATTATAAAGTCACCTTTAGCAGTATAATTCTTCCTAGCAGCAAATTTAGGGTGGGAACCCTTAACCTTCTTCACCCCCCCATCCTCCCCCGCTTCGACCCGTTTCTTGGGGTTCTTGAACACGAAGCGGTCCAGGAAACGGATACAGGCGAAATCTTTAAGGGGGTCGCCGCTGTACTGGATTAGCTGGTCTGTGGATGGTTGAAAAATGAATAAATAAATAAAATAAACAAATAAATATTTCGGGGACATCTTACACACGGCCTCTGACCCCAAACTAAGCAAAGCTTGTGATATGGCTGCTAGAGATATACTACATATTTTTAAATACATACTTATATAGATAGTAGCTAAATAACACCCAGACACAGAGCAAACACCTTAACATAAATACTTGCCCTGGGTGGGGATCGAACCCACGCCACTTTGACCCAGAAGCTAGAGTCACTAACCACTGAGCCAGCGAGGCAGTCAAATGAATTATACATTTGGAGTACTTCACAATTTCCAAAAAAATTACACTGAACAAAAAAATAAAAAACTTGTTTCAAACTTGTAGCGTTTCTTTTCAAATTTACAGGGTTGATAGTAATTTATGCACAACCTTTTGAGTACGGCTTTTGTACAACAAGATATGTACAACTTTTATTATCAACTAGCGACGCGCCCCGGCTTCGCACAGGTGTATTATACAAACCTTCCTCTTGAATCACTCTATCTACAAAAAAAACCGCATCAAAATCCGTTGCGTAGTTTTAAAGATATAAGCATACATGGGGACAGACAGCGGGAAGCGACTTTGTTTTATACGATGTAGTGATAGTGATAGTAATAATTTCCAAAGATTTAACACTGAAAAAGAAACTAAAAACTTTTGTTTCAAACTTGCAGCGTTTCTTTTCAATGCTAATAAATTAAACTTTTAATTATTTTACCTGGAAACTACAATAATGCGTGTTAATTCATAAATAATATAAACTCAATTATTGACATAATCAAATTTTCAAGAGCATCTTGTTCACGCGAAGCCAACTTTGGACAATGTTCTTTACAGGGTTCATAGTAATTTATGCACAACTTTTTGAGTACGACTTTTGTACAATATGATATGTACAACTTTTATAATCAATCAATACATTTATTTATTTAATAAAACAAAACAAGTTTTAATTACATTTTGTAAGATACATATTTCTATAACATTGATAAATAATTTTATCATAATAATAGTCTTGTTTCAATTGCAAGTTGCTTTGTGAAATAAAAAAGATTCATCCAGCTTAATTTTAACGGAAATCAAAATCGTAATTTGCTTTATTCTTTGAACATATGGAAATGCGCTTAGAATCGTCGTTTTACAAAGGTTTTCGTTAACAATATATACATATATACCAGTTACACATTTACATATTCACTAATAAGCAATAAATAAATATGAATATAAATTTACTAAATAATCAACTCCTTTCAGCGTAGTACATCAGTTTTGTATAACCTTGTATAAACTCTCGTGTCACAGTGTTTGTAACCAAACTCTCCCGAAACACAATAATCGGCCAAGTACGAGTAGGACTCGCGCACGAAGGGTTCCGTACTGTATGGGAACTCCCCTTAAATATTTATTTTATTTTAATTATTTATTATAATTTAAGTATTAATTATTAAATTTATTTTTAATTTTTAATTTAGTTATTTGAATTTAAAATACAACTGATTATTCTGTAAATATTTCAAGCATCTACCTGTTACCATTATCAATATCGAGCGAAAAACGGCTATAAATTCAGGTTTGTTGTATGGGAGCCCCTCTTAAATGTAAACTTTATTCTGTTTTTAGTATTTGTTGTTATAGCGGCAACAGAAATACATCATCTGTGAAAATTTCAGTTTTCTAGCTATAACGGTTTATGAGATACAGCCTGGAGACAGACATACGGACAGCGGAGTCTTAGTAATACGGTCCCGTTTTTACCCTTTGGGTACGGAACCCTAACAAAAACAGATTAGGCCGATTTTTATTGTGTATATTCGGTGGGTCTGAGAACCTTTTCATACCCCTTTATGAGGGTGATCTACTCCATTTTAGGGTTACGTACCCAAAGGGTAAAAACGGGACCCTATTACTATGACTCCGATGTCCGTCCCTCTGTCACCAGGCTGTATCTCATGAACCGTGAAAGCTAGACAGTTGAAATTTTTAGAAATGATGTATTTCTGTTGCAGCTATAGCAACAAATACAGAATAAAATAAATAATTGAGGGGGGCTCCCATACAGCAAACGTGAGTTTTAGGAGTTCTTTGCTCGCTATTAATAACGGCAAGAGGAATATGGGGGCTCCAACACGGTATGGAACAACATGCGTGAGTCCGACTCGCATTTGGCTCATTTTATTTTTTATGGCAAAACCACGTTTTCCTGGGCATCTAGTAATACATACCATTAATGAGTTTTTCAGCGAACAGTTTGACTGTAGGGTGGAAATGTTGGCTGAGCGTCATCAGCTCTATGTAGGAGGTGCACTGCGCGCCCGCGAAACTTGGGTTACGGGCGTACGGGTCGTACGATGTTATCACCTGAAATAATAAAAATAATAGTAGTTTATGCAACTGTCATATAATGAAGGGTATTAAAACACGAGTGTGAGTTTATGAAACGAGCGCAGCGAGTTTCATAATAGTAACGAGTGTTTTAATACCCGTGTTATATGCAGTTGCATACACTACTTTATCTTCACTAATAAAAATAAAATAAAAAACATATTGCGAAACATTAAATTCACGCGTACGTGTATTGTCACAGTGAACTTGGCGCCATTAAAATCTAACCAATGAGAGCACAGCTGCGCGCGCAGGGCCAATCAGGAGCGAGCGCGCGATGTTATAATGCGATTTTACGATATCGATGTGGATATTATAACATCATGTGAAATTGCTTAAATTGAGTGTTTTGTTGTCTGCGCTATAACAGTAGTCATTATAAGTCAAGTATTGGAAACATAAGTAGAATGTTACAACATTAGTGTAGATAAAATCGTTTATTTTGTACATTTTAGACAAATTAGGGTGAATCAATAACTCTAGTAATATGCGCAACTATACAAATCGAAAATACAAATTAGGGGGCATTAAAATAACCTTAGACAAAATTTTAACATGGAAAATATGAAACAGCTGTTTTTTATCGTAATTTCAGGGTCAGTATCACAGTAAATGTTGGTCGTCACGATTAGTATATCTGTCTCTGTAGAAATGGCAAGGATAGAAAATAAAATATACGATAAATAGGGTATTATAGTCATTTTTGAAAAGTATCTCAATTAGATTCTGTTGGGCTAATAAACCACTAAAATAAAACAAAAAAAGAAATTCAGGCTTTAAGTGCTTTAAAACTGCATTTTAATTTTACAGTTTCAAAATTTCGCGCTAAATTTACGAAAACGATTGATGTCAATATTTTACTCTGTGGTTACGAATGACGTCACGATGCTATGTACTCAATTCAATTCAATTCTTGTTTATGGCTTCTGTGAGGGTGTTTCACAATTTTGCCAATGTCTTGTGTTTCACTGCCACCAAACGTAGAGAATTTGAACGGTTTTAATATGTTGTACAGTATTCATTATTTTAGTTTTTGGATTTTATACCTTTCACCTCTGAAACAAACACAGTATAATCTATAAACACATAAGACGAACACACACACAACATTTACTTAATTATAATATAATTATTAGTGGTTAATACTATTTACAACTTAATATTATTAATTTTAATATATTTACATAGTATATTTACAAATGGGGTATATACAAGGGGGAGGAGGGATTTGAAAGAGATGGGACGAGGGATTTCTGGGGGGATGACATCGTATAGGGAGTACTGCATCAAAGGGCAACTGAAAAATATGTGGTCCACGTTTCCTTCATCGAGGCCGCACTCACACTCACCTAATCCTTAGTTTGGCTAGGAATACTGGGGTGCAAGCGTGGTTAAGTGATGCTATGTAAACAATTTCTCACGACAGTGTCTTTGACAGCTGACATTGACACTGCCATTCTATAGTTTTCAATGTTTACATAGCATCATGACGTCATCACATAGCTGCCCCTATTTTATGTACAGATTAAAAAAACGGAATATTTTGTTTTGATTTTTAAAATTTATTTTGATGTTTTGTGATCTAAAACTAACATTTTCCGATTGCTTTTTGCCTAAGCTATCTCAAAAATACATTTACAGATTTTTTCTCGTCCATAGTAAAATACCCTAACATTTATAAACAACATTTTCATGCGACGACACGTTCACTGCTGGACATAGGCCTTATGAAAGCGAACATTTGACTGTGGGATGGAAATGTTGACTGAGCGCTATCAGTTCTACGCCCGTACGGGTGCGGAATCAATGGGATTGCTTGTCAAACGACACTTTATAAAATAAAAATGTGTCTAGTGTTAGTTTTTTATTACACATTTATTAGTTAACAAAAAAATCAAAAGAATTGTTTGTCAAATCATACGTTATAGAATGTAAGTTTGTCAAGAAATGATTTTGATATATAACCAATTTTTCAAATGTTTTTGTGTAATAATCATTTAGCTACTCATGGGTTTGTCAAACATTGGTCACTCATTACATGCCAGTTTATGAAAAAAGTTTGTGAAATGGACGGAACCTAAATTGACAGCTTACCTTTTCCAAATTAACAGTCTTCTTAAGCTGTATCTTAGTTTCCAACTCTCTATCAGGGTCTTCTTCTTTACTCTCCTTGACTTTAGCGTGGTACCATCCTGTAGTGGCATTTGATCTCCGTTTCTTGGCCTTCACGTTGCCTTCGTCGTCCATTTTTAAATCTACGTAAGTTTCCTCGTCGTCATCTGAAAAATAACAACTTTTATTCAGTTTCCCTCTTTATAGCTGTTGGACGTTCACTGCTGTACATAGGCCTTTCCTATAGATCCTATACATAGGCTTAGGCGTATGTACCTTGTAAACATAATTAGTGCAACAACTGAAAATCGGCCAAGTGCAAGTTGGGTTCGCGCACGAAGGGTTCCGTACCATATGGGAGCTATTTTAGCCCCATTTTAAGCATCTACTTGTTGCCAATATTAATATCGAGCAAAATAAAGCAAAAAATCAGGTTTGTTGTATGGGAGCCCCCCTTAAATATGTATCTTATTCTGTTTTTAGTATGTGTTGTTATAGCGGCACCAGAAATACATCATCTGTGAAAATTTCAGCTTTCTAGCTATCACGGTTCATCAGATACAGCCTGGAGACAGACAGACAGACGGACGGACAGCAGAGTCTTAGTAATAGAGTCCCGTTTTTACCCTTTGGGTACGGAACGCTACAACTAGGGTGAAGATCAATCGGTGCACTTTTATAATGACCACTGTTTGTTGACATGAAACGTCTAAAAAATCTATGAACCCCGGCCGTGCGTGCGCATGAAAAAGTGTCACGTTCCGCCTGAGCCCAGCGTGCAAGCGAGAGCGCACGAGGCACGATCGGCCTGAGCGTTCGGCTTGTTTCAGTTTCTTGATTCAACAACGTTTTCTTAAGGCGTTATCACGTAAAATTATCGTCTGTAAAATGACTTTACAGATAACGAATTTTCTTAGGTATGTATAATTGTATACATTCGTTATCAATACCAAATAAAAATAAATAAAGGCCACTAAATGTGTTTTCGTAAACTTGCCCTGAGTAATTTATATGTTTATGTCAAATGACTTAAAAAAAACCACAACGGGTTGCACTCCGGGAATGCTGGCAGAAGTGAAAATTTAATAACTAATATAAATTAAAAATTTAAAAAAAACCCCGACACATTGACAACCATTTTTGGCACATTTGTAGAATTTTGGTTCTTCCATCCCCACTTTAACCCACCATAACTCTTAAACGGCTCAATCGATTTTTATAAAACATAGCTAAGAACACTCTCGATTAAGTCTCCTTTCATCCAAAAAAAACTAAACTGAAATCGGTTCAGTGGTTCGGGCGCTATGATGCCACAGACAGACAGACAAACAGAGACACAAACAGACACGTCAAACTTATAACACCCCTCTTTTGCGTCGGGGGTTAAAAATACTATCATTTATGTGGTAAAATACAATATCACACACTCACACTCGAGCAAGCGCCCGCGCGAAACGAAACAGCAGGAGCAGGCCTGCATTTTCGCCGCGCGGTAGAAAGAGAGGGAGGGGGATATTACTTCCTCTCCTACGCCGCACTACTACTCTCTACTCTCTCTCCGTCTTACGAATTTTCGATCAAGTCACGTGTCTTGACGCGAGTTTAAAAAATTTTACCCATCCCAAAACTGCACAATGCTGCTAAAGAAGTTTTCCCTTCAAAAATTGAATTTCGCGCGCTGGTCGAGAAAAAAACGCTGATCAAGGGCATACATCTTCAGATTATTTATTTTTGAAGTCTGGACACTTACCAATCAACAAATCCCTCTTATCTCCCTTCAAAAGGTCAATCTTCTTTTGCTCAGTTTGTTTATCTTCTTTCTCCTTATTTTCTGCTTCGTTCTGCGCATCTTCTTCTTTAGTATCTACACTGGAATCCAAGGTTTTGTCTTCTTCGGATACGTTTACCGTTTCTTGTGGTTCATCTTTGATTTCCTACAATGAAAAATTGTTATAATTATTTTTCTCAACTTATACTATCCCACTTTAGTTCAGTCAATCTGTCGAAAATAAAATGGTTTGAATGAAAAAATTCCCAAGCGGGCAAAGTTTGATTTTTCTGATGAGTTTCGATATACTGAAGTTACTCTCGCGATGGGCAAAATTTTCGAAAGTGCGTTCGGTCAATAACTCAAAAAAACGTCCAAAAATGTTTTTAAACGCATTTTTCTCGAAAAGTATGCATTCCACAGAAAATTCGATGGATGACAAAATGTAGAGGGCATCGAGATCTACAAAAAATGTCATTGGAGCAATACCGTACAACAAGAAATGCACACGGTAAAAAAAAACAAATGACATTTTTTGTAGATCTCGATGCCCTCTACATTTTGTCGTCAATCGAATTTTCTGTGGAATGCATACTTTTCGAGAAAAATGCGTTTCAAAAAATTTTTGGTCGTTTTTTTGAGTTTTTGAGCGAACGCTCTTTCGAAAATTTTGCCCATCGCGAGAGTAACTTCAGTACATCGAAACTCATCAGAAAAATCAAACTTTGCCCACTTGGGAATTTTATCATCACTATATCGACAGATTGACTGAACTACTTCTGGGCAAAGGTCTGTTACAAAAAATAATAAAAAAATTCGTTTATTTTGAGCTACGGGGCCTATTCAAAATAATACCAATTAATGCAAGCATGAAGACTAAAAAATATAACTAGTCCGTGAGATAGACTATCAAAAAATATTAGACACATATTTTTTCTTTTGCCAACTAAACATAAATTGACGAAGATATAGCCCTTCAAAGTGCCGCGTAACGTCACAAGTGCCATACGAATGTATATACTTCTGTAAGAGAGGTGACGTCACAAGCCCCCACTCCCAAACTTTGACAAGGTAAGAAAAAATACGTGTCCAATATTTTTTGATAATCTAACTCACGGACTAATTATAATAATGATTTGTTTACGCAGTCATCATGGCAATTGAAATAATAAAACAAGTACAATGAATAAAAATTTCATCCGAAACCTGTTTTAGTAATTTTTACCACTGCTTCCTAAAATAGAAGAATAAGTTATAATAGTTATAGTTATTTCTTTTATTTTGACCAAGCTAGCAAAGCAAAGAAATTTTCTTTCATCTGTCTAGATATTGGTTTTCCTGTACAGGTCGCATTTTTAAAGATTATTGACGAAACTTTGTACACTGCAATAAATATTTGGGGACATCTTACTCCCAGTTTTTGACTCCAAACTAAACAAAGCTTGTGATATGGCTGCCAAACTGATATACTACATATACATTTTTTAAATACATACTTATATAGATAGTAACTAAATAACACCCAGACACAGAGCAAACATCACATAAATACTTGCCCTGGGTGGGGATCGAACCCACGCCTCTTTGACCGAGAAGTTAGGGTCACTAACTACTGAGCCATCGAGGCAGTCGAGCAATGGTTCTAGGTGTTTTTTGTTGTCGTCTGAGATTTTGGATTTGGGGGATTATTTCACTCAAAAATCAGCCAAGTGCGAGTCGGACTCGCGCACGAAGGGTTCCGTACCGTATGGGAGCCCCATTTCTTTTGCCGTTATTAAAAGCGAGCAAAAAACTCCTAAAAATCACATTTGTTGTATGAGAGCCCCCCTTAAACATTTTGTTATTATAGCGGCAACAGAAATACATCATCTGTGATAATTTCAGCTGTCTAGCTATCACGGTTCATGAGATACAGCCCGGTGACAGACAGACAGACGGACATCGAATATCAATCTTAGTAATAGGGTCCCGTTTTTACCCTTTGGGTACGGAACCCTAAAAAGGGGGGAAAATACTGTAAGCGCCTCAGTAACTTATCAACCAATTTTGATAGTATTTCGCAAGATCGTTTATTATTTAAATCCTAACAAGAAACTGGTCTAGAGCGATTGGAGATCCATATCTCCAATCTTATGAAGATTCAATTAAACATATGCGAGGCCTACTTGTCGGAGAACTACTAGTTTTAGTTATAGACTACTGCCTGTCTCGGGTTCACCCGGCTACAAAGTCAAAGTCAAAATTTTTATTGCAGTTTGCATGTTACATTGGTGGTATAAATATATAATTATGGCTCAATACAAACTTGCTTATTCAAGGCGTGCAACATTACTGGCAGGCAGCTCTATATATTATTATCAATCTACGTTTGAATTTTATAGCTATAAAGTTATAAATCTTCCGTTAGATATATTAGAAGACTAGCGACCCGCCCCGGCTTCGTACAGGTATATTATACATTTAACTTTCCTCTTGAATCACTCTATCTATTAAAAAAAAACGCATCAAAATCCGTTGCGTAGTTTTAAAGATATAAGCATACATGTGGACAGACAGCGGGAAGCGACTTTGTTTTATACTATGTGATAGTGGAGTTTTCTCATTTTAAGCAATCTTTTATATAGTTTGGAAGATTTAAGCGATTTCATTTCTCATACGAACAGCCAGAATGTGGAATGCTTTGACTGAGTCTGTCTTCCCGTTAAAGTACAATGTAGGTGTCAGTTCCGAGTAAATAGGTATCTTCTAGGTAAGCGTGCTACACCCTAGACCGCATATCTGCTTAGCAGTGTGTAGTCAAACGCAAACCTGTATGAAAATAAAATAAAAAAAGATTTTACAGACAGACACACAAAAAGGCGACTTTGCCTCAAGTAAATAGGTATCTTCTAGGTAAGCGTGCTACACCCTAGACCGCATATCTGCTTAGCAGTGTGTAGTCAAACGCAAACCTATATGAAAATAAAATAAAAAAAGATTTTACAGACAGACACACAAAAAGGCGACTTTGCCTCATGTTTGTACGTTCGTTTCAGCCATAGGAAGTCCGCTGCTGGACATAGGCCTCATAACGTGTAGTGAAATCGTATTATTTAATCGATATTTAAACATTATTTCAAATGTATTGTGAAATTGAAATAATACCTATCTAGTAATACGAGTATACGTGTGTACTGTGTACACAGCATGTGGATTTGTAAAAATGTTTTGCTTTTCGCAAAGAAATTGTTGAAGAATACAAAGTTAACATTTGATCACTTTGAAAATAGTTTTATTGTATTACTAGCGACCCGCCCCGGCTTCGCACACGTGTATTATACTTATAAACCTTCTTCTTGAATCACTCTATCTATTGCAAAAATCGGCCAAATGCGAGTCGGACTCGCGCACGAAGGGTTCCGTACCGTATAGGAGCCCCATTCCTCTTGCCGTTATTAAAAGCGAGCAAAAAACTCCTAAAAATCACGTTTGTTGTATGGGAGCGCCCCTTAAATATTTATTTTATTCTATTTTTAGTATTTGTTGTAATAGCGGCAACAGAAATACATCATCTGTGAAAATTTCAGCTGCCTGGCTATCATGGTTCATGAGATACAGCCCGGTGCCAGACGGACAGACGGACATCGACGTCTTAGTAATAGGGTCCCGTTTTTACCCTTTGGGTACGGAACCCTAAAAAGCCGCATCAAAATCCGTTGCTAAGTTTTAAAGATATAAGCATACATGAAGACACACAGCGGGAAGCGACGGGCAGCTAGTAATTATTGTAATTTTTAATACGCCCTGGTAGATTTTTAGTGTCACTTCAACAGTAGGGGTGGTATTAAAATAGCCTACGACTTAATCTCAGGCCTACCAAATATACACAAAATAATCGGCCAGTGCGAGTCCGACTCGCGCACGAAGGGGTCCGTGCCGTATGGGAGCCCCTTAATATATTTTAACTTTTATTTTTTAAAGTTAATTTACAACTAAATATTCTGTGAATATTTCAAGCATCTATGTGTTGCCGTTATAGAGCGAAAATTCTCGATTCTTGTATGGAGTCCCCTTAAATATTTATTTTACTTTAATTTAGCTATTTATTTTTAAAGTGTTTACAACTACATATTCTGAGAATATTTCAAGTGCCTAGGTACCTGTTACCGCTATGAACATTAGCGAAAAACGGCTTAAAATCAGGTTTGTTGTATGAAGGCCTCCCTTAAATATTTATTTTCTTCTGTTTTTAGTTGTTTGTTTTTATAGCGGCAACAGAAACACGTCATCTGTAAAAATTTCAACTTTCTAGCGGTTCATGAGATACAGCCTGGTGACAGACAGACGGACAGCGGAGTCTTAGTAATAGGTTCCCGTTTTTACCTTTTTGGTACAAAACCGTAAAGCCGCGGACAAAAGCTAGTATTAAATTTACCTCTTCTTTTAATTCCTTCTTTGTCCAGACTAGTTTGAGGGCTTCTTTCTTCTCGCTATCTTTCAATACTTGCGACACCATGAACAGTACCTGCCGATAAAAAAAAGGGTTAATAATAATATTTATAATAATATTTTTAATATTTATTTTACTGGATACTTGCGGAAGTCTCATACCAACTTTTAACCCCTAGTTTTAAAGGTTAGGGGGAGATTTACTAAAAATCTTGAAATACGTGTTTGATTATATTTGTAAGAGTCCCTTTATCAATTTTTGGACATCTAGCATCAAACTTTGCAATAGTGTCATACAAACTTTCATCCCCCAGTTTTAGGGTTCGGGGATGGTTTATTAAGAATCCTGTAATTATGTTTTATTATCTATTACAACGAGTTCGTATATCCATTTTCTGACTTCTGGCATCAAAAGTTTCGAAAGTGACAAACAAATTTTCATCCCCCAATTTTAGAGGCTGGGGGCTGTTTTATTAAAAATCCTGAAATACTTGTTTTATTATTTCTAACAGGGAGTCTTTATATCAATTTTTAGACTTATAGCATGAAAATTTGTGGAAGTATCATACAAGCTTTCATCCTCTATTATATAGGGTTGGGGGGAAAAGTTCAAAGTTTTAGATTTTTTCCTTTGTATATGCCTGATAGTCTACCTTGATGCCAAATATCAAGTTTCTAGGTCATCTGGAAGTGGGTTAGGTTTTTGATCTATAAGTCAGTGAATCAGTGAGTCAGTGAGTGAATCAGTCAATGAAACCCCGGTTTTTAAACGTTAATATTTCATTAACCGTCAGAGCAAAGTTAATGAAATTTTGCTTTGTAGATAAGCTAAAAAACTTTAATGAATATGCTAAATTTCATATATATAGGTTAAATAGTTTTCGAGTTATGAAGGGGTCAAAAGTGTCTCGAAATGGTTCGTGTAATATTACACACGTCGCGTCGCTAGTTCCTTTTTTTTTTGACTTGGCTGGACACGCTTCCGCGTGTCTAGATCCGCCAACTTGTATGATATAGTACCCATATTCAGTTCGGTTAGTTTGAGGTTAAATGTCCATGTTCCCTAATATTTATTTATTTTTAACTGACTTCCAAAAAGGAAGAGGTTCTATTCTATGTTCGTCTATAAGTATTTTTTTGTGTATGTTTATCGATATTTTTGCTACTTGTGAACCGTATCAAAAAACATTTTTTAGTTTTTAGTTCGAAAGGGTATACTCCCAAGGTAAATTTTAATCAGAATCGGCTGAGCCGTTTTTGATAAATCAACAAAAATGTAAACATTGTATACATAAATTTGAGCGAACTTGTCGAATTTTGTACAAGATGTCGGATGACAAAGTCAGTTTTGCCATTTTTCGCGAAAAATAATTATTTTTTATTTTATTTTGGGGAATATCAGTTTTCTTTAATTTTATAAGAACTTACCCCACAACACTGCGCAGGCGTCATAAAACAGCTCAACTGCAGAAGCCGCTTTATAAACGCGCAAACTCTATTCGTGTTGCTGTCCTGCTTCAACGACTTGTATATGAGCGAGAAGAGTAGAGCCGAGTGAGTCGTTGAGAAGATATCGGCGCTTGTGAGTTTGCGGTAGAGGGCGCTGTAGTAGCTGGAAAAAGGAATAATAGTTATAACGTTTACGTTTATTTTTGCTCATATAAAATTCATGGTTTGGAGTTAGTAAATGTTGATAATTCTTAAGGTAGTGTTAGTAGGTACTTAGATTAAATTTACAAACTTCCAGAGTGGAACCCTAAATCTCACTCTAGGGTGGTCCTGTGTTTTAGTCGAAAACTTTAAAATTGAAACACAACTTCACGACATAGGGTTTAATGGGACACAGTTTAATGGGATATTGAATGGAAACAACCGTATACTAGATTTAGTACTCAGTACTGAAGGGATTAACACTCTGGCAGTGACTGATAATAACCACAGTCCTTTGACTAAACTTGACATGCCTCACCATCCTGCGTTGCTCATTTCTCTCAACGTTTGTTCTTTCTACCCACTCAAAAGGAAATCTTCCAAAATTTTCAAGTATTACAAATCTAACTACAAAAAAATCAATGAATGTCTTTCTCAGGTTGATTGGATGGAGTCTTTGGGGGCTTGTAGTAATGTAGATAACATGGTAGATTCTTTTTACGATATCTTTATTCCCATAGTGAACGAGCATACCCCGTTAGAATATACAAGAAATGAACGCTACCCTGTCTGGTTTTCTCTGCCTCTCATTAAATGTATGAAAGAAAAGGCCAAGTACCATTCAAAGTTCAAAATATATGGCAACTTGCAGGATAAACTTGCATTCATGGACGCTCGCAAACGATGCAACATACTGCTTAAAGAATGTTTTGCTACGTTTAAACAAAGTACTTCTCAAAATTTGAAACGTAATCCCAAACAAATGTGGCAGTATATTAGGAACCTGAAATGCAACAGTTCGTCTTTGCCTAACCAAATGAGCTTGGCTGACACCTCTGTAGTTGGAGGTAAATTGATATGCGAGTTGTTCTCTGACCATTTTAACTCAGTCTATCGCGACAACACACCGTCCTCTAATGCTATTGATGACGAAGCTAATACACTGGGTGAGAGTGTTTTTGATAATAATACGTTGCACGATATTACCGTTAGTGAAAGTGAAGTCTTAAAGGCACTTGAAGCCCTTGATGGTAATAAAGGGGCTGGACCAGATACTTTGCCATCAATAGTATTGAAACAATGTGCTTCACAACTTGCCAAGCCACTTAGTTTGATATATAATAAGTCACTTAGTTCTGGAGTGTTTCCTTCTAAATGGAAATTAGCGCACATTACCCCTATTCATAAAAAAGGTGATTTATCCAAAATTGAAAATTATAGACCAGTCTCAATCCTGTCTGGCATGGGGAAACTTTTAGAAGCAATTATCGTCAAAAAAGTTCATTGGCAGGTATTACAATGTTTAAACAGCAACCAACACGGTTTTAGACCACAGAAGTCCACGTGCACAAATCTCCTTGGATACGTCAATGACATTTTGGAAGCTCTTGATAAAGGTGGTGAAATTCACGCCATTTATACGGATTTCAGTAAGGCTTTCGATCTGGTCGATCATGATTTACTTCTTCGTAAGCTTTACAAATTAGGGATTCATGGAACGCTGTTGCGGTGGTTTGAATCTTATTTAAGAAATAGATCGCAGTTGGTTGTTACGAAGGGTTTCAAATCGGATGCCACTTCTGTGCCATCTGGTGTTCCTCAAGGGTCGCATCTGGGTCCTCTGCTCTTTTTGATTTTCATAAATGATTTGCCCTGCGTCACTAATTCTAAAGTCAAGCTTTTTGCTGATGACTTGAAGATTTACAGGACAATTAGGAATCGAAAGGATGTGGAGGAACTGCAAGCCGACATAGATAGTGTCTGGCGCTGGTGTGCCCTAAACAAAATGACTCTAAATGCATCGAAGTGTTTTTTCATAAATTTCACACGTAAACGGAATCCTCACCCGGTGAGTTATAACATAAATGGTGTCTCTCTGGAGCGGGTTACTTCAATTCGTGATCTTGGTGTGATAATAGATTCTAAACTTAATTTCAGAGAGCACATCGATCAGATTGTTAAAAAAGCTGGCAGGATGTGTGGGTTTGTTGCGAGGCAGGCTAGAGTTTTTAGGAATAAAGATCTTTCTATTATGCTCTTCAATACGCTTGTTAGGAGTATTCTAGAATACTGTGCGGTGGTGTGGAATCCAGGCTACAAGATCCATTCTAAAAGGATTGAACGCGTGCAGAGATGCTTTTTGTATCATCTTGCGTTTATGGAAAATAAATGTAAGACATTACGTTCCTATGAATCTAGGCTTGAGCACTTTGGTATTATGTCGTTACATAAACGTCGTGAGATGGCTGACATCATAATGCTTTTTAAATTGGTTAATGGCTTAGTTGACTGTCCTGATTTCCTGAATAAAGTCACTCTTAGAGTCCCAAATCATCCTTGTAGGTCTTGCAATCAGTGGAAATCTTTTAAATTGCCTCCTTGCAGAACCAATATGATGTCTCATTCCCCATTGGTGCGTATGTGTGATAGCTACGACAAGGATGCTATTCGTCATAGTGTTGACATCTTCAATATTGGTTCGCTTCTCTCAGTTAAGAGAGAATTGAAAAAGTTACTATAAAATAGTATTGTTTTGGTCTTTTTCATGAATTATTGTGTAAATAGTCATAATTATCTCTAATCTCTCTCTTTATAGCTTATTTATGTTATGTTAGTTATTTAAATTTCAAAAATATTTCGAAACTAATTAAGTATTTAATTAAGTACTGTTTCGGTTTATGTAGTTTTTAATTTTAAGTTTTTTCAAATATTAACAGTGTTATAATGTTTATTTTTGTATAAGTTTTGTTAGGTTAGTAGTTTGTAGTAAATTTTAATTGTGTAAGTTAGGTTCACTGTTAAGGTTTTTATGTTTGAAAATGTTTTTTGTGTAGTTAAGTTTAGATGTAAGTTGTACATAAAAACTGTTTGTGAACTTCAATAAAAAAAAAAAAAAAAATAGGCCTCCTATATGGATCTCTAATAAGACCAGTTGGAACCGGCTTGCAACTAGTGCGATCTTGCAAAGTGGGACCTGACTGCGTACAGTAGCTCAAAAATCTAAAAATAAAATACGGTAAATAATCAGCCAAGTGCGAGTCGGACTCTAGCGCGATCGAGCGAAAAACGGCAAAAAAATAATGTTTGTTGTATGGGCCCCCCTTAAATATTAATATTTCTCGGTTTTTAGTATTTGTTGTTATAGCGGCAACAGAAATACATCATCTGTGAAAATTTCAACGTTCTAGCGATCACCGTTCATGAGATACAGCCCGGTGACAGACAGACAGACAGACGGACGGCGGAGTCTTAGTAATAGGGTTCCGTTTTTACCCTTTGGGTACGGAGCCCTAATAAATGCTCAGAGTAAAACAATGGCATCGGATGCTATGAAATTCCATTTAAAGAATTTCATATTTTCTAATTTGTTCAAGGCCGCCATCTCGCCGCCATATTTTACAAGCAATGTCAAAGATAATATTATAAGATACGCAAAAATATGAAATTCCTTTAAATGAAGATTGTTATGAAAGAAAATAATAGGCAAATCATTTTTTCAAAAAAAATAATTGAATACTGTAAAAGGTAATGGCTTTAGCTCGATATGTTTTTGCATTATCTCATTTGTAATCATGAGGTTTCGTGAAAAAATTGATTTTTAGTTGATGTTCCGTAATCTTAAAAGTTCAAGAACCCCTCAACGTTTTGAAGAATCGAAACCCAACTCACCGATCCGAAGTTCCTTTGGACGCGTCGCTGATATGAAAGAGCAGCGCCAGCGCGTGTATAGACACGTTGATACTCGTGAGATGCACCAGCTTGTATATAGCGTCCGCGTGGTCGGCGGACGCGAGCCGGGAACGGTCCGCGAACGGGTACGCGCGTTTCACGCCCGTCAGTATGGCCGACATCAGACGAGAGTCGATCTCACCCTGTATACAAGTAAACGGGGATATAAACGTGCCATATAGTTAGCTATGACTAAAGAAGATATAATAATACTACGTATAGAACGGCCACTTGTTAGCCCCCACCCGTTTGAGTCTTCCTAACTTCCACCCCGCGTCCACAGACAGAACTTGCACTCTGCGCGCGGGCTGCACTGGCTGGTGGATTTTCTATTAAAAACTACCTAGACTGTGACAATAGGGAAGACTTGTACTGTGTATGGTTGAATTTCAATGATACGTAACAAAACAAGAAATTTCAAAGTTTCCCTTAGGATAAATAATAGGAACTTATTTTGAACTATTTGGTAACTTCCTCTTGATATTTTCTTTCAAATAAAGTAAATCGGTAACTTTTTGTTAAAAATGCTTCCAAATTAAGTAATTGTCATACTTTAAGCACTAGATTTATATTAATTTTTGCAAATTGAATACGCAACTGTCTCACTCACGCGGCATGTCGTCACGTCGTGGTGATCGCTGACAGTCATAGACGTTCCGCACACAAATGCACGTGTAGCGACCGTGCGTATGTGTGTTGTCTGTGAGTAAGTACTGTGTAGTGTGCGTAAGACGGCAGATTTTGTATGAAAAATCGCGGAGTGTCCGGGTACTACCGAGCTAAAAACAGAAAAGAACGAGGTTTTCCCAATCTACCGAGGGCTATCCGAACGCGGCGTAGAATCATTGTGACACATGGAGTACCCTTTCGAACTCTATGGAATATTATTAATAATTGGTATACTTCGGCCGTTCAGAGAATGCGTTCCTGACACGTCATCTTGAAAAAATGTTTTTGGCCGATATCTCGGAAACTATGTACTTAAGGGCAAAAAACATTAAGATCATTATTGTAGAAAATAAAATTTCGCGTCTTTTGTTTCCATTAAACTTTTTTGTAAAACTTACCGTTTACGATTTATGGCCCATTTAATGAAATTTCATTAAATGGACCTTAAAACATTAAATGGTTCATCAATCGTAAACGGTAAGTTTTACAAAAAAGTTTAAGAGGAAAGCTGAGCGCCAAGGAATTTGAGAAGTAGGTATTTGGCTAAACTATTGCTGTCGCGATGCGCCCAAGCCAGGGAGCTTCTATGTGTGGTGTGATGCAATTGTATTAGTGTGTGTGCCAACTCCGCCCGCGCCCTTCCCGCGCCCGCCCGCGCTCCTAGCTCAGGCGGACGGCTGGTGTATTCTTTTGAATTGTAGCAAAATATGGTAGGTACATAAGCTCCGTTTTTTTGGGATAGCGCATAGCAAACGAAAACCTTTATACTGAATATTTTTTATCGAATTAGAAAGCTACATTATTTTTTTACACATATAGGCGAAGTAGGTATGTTGATTTTAATTTTCTTTCGAATAATATTTTTTGAAAAAACCTTATAAATAGCCAACTTTACACAATTGACCTCAATCCAAAAGCTGCGAACAAAAATAGCTATTTAACTAATCGATTTCTGTAGGCGCTGCATAATACATACTGAAAATTCTACCAAATACCTAACTTAAGATATACCAAATAACTTTTTTTAAGGAAACCACGCACATAACTCTTCAACTATAAACAACTATAAAAAAAAGGTAAAAAATCTTATTAAAAACAAGCTTTTATTTAAATTAAATAGTCCAAAAAGAAGAATCTAAACTTTAAAATTAATTCAACCTATAAATTTTCGAATATTACACAATTTTAGGGGTATAAAATCTTTCAAGTGATTTAGGTACGTAATAAATAACAGATAGCTTCAATATCTGCTTCAAAATTGCGTTGCATGGTTTAACCCAAAAAAATATATTATTTACATACATACATTGCAAGTTAAACATAAACTTGTAAAAATAAACTTGAGAATCGGCTCGGAAAAATCGAATATGTGAAGTAATTAGTACCTATTTTTAAGCCCTTGAATTACCTAACAGTTTAAATTTTGCTAATTTTATAATAGTTGTTTCTACCTAATTGATATTGTATTACTTAAGTTTTGTTTTTATTATTATTTTTGAATTTTATGCATTGTGATTATTTGTGATACAATTGTAAATTTGACTTGCCTAGTGTAACGTTTGTAGTTATAAGGCCAATAAATATATCTTATCTTATCTTATCATACACGAATCGCAAATCCCCTTCTTTTTGTAGGTCAGTCAAAATGAAAGGTTTCTCAATTCATCATCATCATTTCTGTCACGTGACATCTACTGGTGGATACACGATACCTGTTTACAAGGTCGTGTTTTACATAGTGAAGGAGGTTTCAGAGGTGTACCTACCTATGACCTACACGTTCGTTATTATAAACAAAGTTTACTATGTTTACTAAATTTTGTTACAAATTCATATTTTTTAATTTATTAACTATGCAATTTTTGTCATTTTAAGTTTTGATATTGTAGCATTGTTCAGATTTATATTGAATGATTATCGTTTTGTTTTTACAATTTAATATTTAATCATTTATTTAAATATATAATTTAATTAATTTAACTACAGCTATTTTAAGTTATTGTAATTTTAAGATAATTATGCTTTGCTTTAGCTAAGCTGAAATTTTAAGGATATTATAATTATAACTACAATTGTAATTGATTTGGATTGACTTGTATCTTGTATTTTGATACCAATAAAATTATATGAATATGGGTCCAGCTGCGGATTTCGTGAACTAAAAATCAGCTGTTCCATACAAAACTGCAACTTGGACTCGAAAAAATGTATGACACGATTGGTTTTTTTCTCGAATTTCGGTTTGACCACATATATTAAAAGTTGTTCATAATAATAGTCCGAATCACCTCCTTTCGGCTTAGTACACCAGTTCTGGATAACCCTGTATATCTGGACATATAAAACTTCTTGCCTTTTATATTGTAACTATTCCCGTATATTCATTGCGCGAGTAGTCCAGTAGTATAAAAAATAATTAAGAATTCAATTAAACAGATGCAATGCTTACTGTTTGGAGAACTGCTTGTCATACTTAGGTTCTACTTTAAATAAGTTTAAAAAAGTTGAAACTATTAGCAAATTAAAGCAGCAGTGGGTAGCACACACTTTTTATCGGTCGTAATGTCACTTGCTGGTTCCAACAGAATATCAGCGCTGGTTGCTCGTAAGCGCAACCAGCATTACGCTGAGTTGGGACCAGTTTTGTGACAGAAATACTAGGTAAAATACTGTTGTTTTTTTGTGTTTTATCATTTGTTTTGTCGTTATGTATTGTACCTCTTATTTTTGTTGCAAATAAAAATTCTGTATTCTGTATACACCATATAAATACAGGATAGAACATCCACAAAGTACTACACACTTTTCAGCAAAACTCAGCGGATAGGCAAGTTAAAATGACAAAGGGCAAGGCACATAGTTCAATGAACGGATAGCCAATGGGGCTGTTTTCTCGAATGAATCTCACGTATAATTCGCGCCACACAAGTCAGCGGATGGAAAGTTAGGCGCAGAACGCTGCGCAATAGGCAAAATATAGGTATGCAGGAGCCAGATTATTTATTTTGTTGTATTTGTAATGTGACTGATTATGTGTTTTTTAATTATTTAATGTTGTGTCTTTGATAATTTAATAATTTAATAGAACGTTTTTCGCTTAGGTAAGTGGACTAAGGATAATTATATTTATACGTTACAGTTATTACACGATTTTAGAGAGCACGTGATTTTCCTGATTAGAACTATTATTTCGCTTTAGGCGCAGAATTCTAATAATGGAACATATTTAAAAAAATGCTCAATTTTACGAATGTCCAATTCTCACAATGACCAATTCTTAGAATGCTCAATTCTCAAAATGGCAAAATAATTTCAAATAGAAAAAATCGGCCAAGTACGAGTCAGACTCGCGCACGGAGGGTTCCGTACTGTATGGGAGCCCCCCTTAAATATTTATTTTATTCTAATTTTATTATTTATTATTGAAGGGAATATAAAACTAAATATTCTGTGAAAATTTCAAGCATCTACCTGGTACAGTTATTAATATAGAGCGAAAAACGTCTAAAAATTCAGGTTTGTTGTATCTGAGCCCCCCTTAAATATTTATTTTATTTTGTTTTTAGTATTTGTTGTTATAGCGGCAACGGAAACATATCATCTGTGAAAATTTCAGCTGCCTATGCATGGTTCATGAGATACAGCCCGGTCACAGACAGACGGACATCGAAGTCTTAGTAATGGAGTCCCGTTTTTCCCTTTGGGTACGGAACCCTAAAAACACATTTTCATTTAAAAAAAACACCGGTAATTAAAGCACAACCTCTTTAGGGCAAAGTTAATATGTTTGAAAAGAACAACTTTTACTATGGGAGCAACTAACTCCGCATTGGCGATAAAAAACCAGCTGTTCCATACACTTTGTCCATTATCAACGGACTTTTTCTAAGGTATAGTTGATATTTCTCGCGGATTCGGCTCTGGTCGGTCCCATAGTAAAAGTTATAATGTCCTTAACTCGCAAACGGAGGTTGTTTTAGGTACCGGTAAGCCCTTACATGTATATAAATTGTATTTTTTTTAGAAAATTCCTAATCAAAATTATGTTGCCATTTTGAGAATTGGGCATTCATAGAATTATGCTTTCGTAGAATTGAGCATTCACAGATTAGTTGGGCATTAAGAGAATTGGTTATTCTGCGCCTAACTCATTTAGATGTCTGCGGATACAGCACGATATTCTGTATAATCGCTGCAATATGTCGCAGCAACTAAACGCCTATATTCCATACATAAAATCTTTTCTTCAAAAGTAACAAACAACAACGGTCAAATCACAGGATTTGAAAAATAACTAATCTTTTTAATAAACATCGATATCGATGGACATCACTAGAGCATCGACAAAAATATCGACTATTACTACATCCCTAGTGCTTGTGTACGTATAGGTTTGAACCTCCCTCACCTCGACCCTACCCCCGCATCGTGCGATAGGGACAATTGCAGCTCAGAGCGATTTATACCTACAAAAAACATGGCGAGACAACGTTTCGTATTACGCTGTTTTCTTCTTCAAAAACAAGATCCATCAAGTGTTTTTTATGTCAAAATTTAAAAAAAAGATGTGTTCATGATTCTGTCATTTTATATTTCGTTAGATATTATTTAGTCTGTTCTGGTAGGTCTCTAAAGACGTCAGTAATAATGGTGAATTTTTTTGTGATATTGAAGGGTCGTATTTTGCCTGATAATTAATTTATCAAGAAAAAGAAAAGACAGGGTAGTCTAAACAGCTAAATTTAATTTTATGACAAAAAATTGAGGCTCTAAAAGTATTTTCCAGGAAGAAAACAGCGTAATACGTTTGTATGGAAAATTACAGACCATCCTTCCTCTTAATGGAAACAAAAGATGCGAAATTTTATTTTCTTCAATTCAAGATGACGTGTCAGGAACGCATTCTCGGAACGGCCGAACTATAGTAAATGATAGATAAAGTAACCGCTTGAAAACCATGACATAACACGCGCTTCATCCGTGAGTCGGTCTCACCCTGTATAGATACGTATAGAGGCGTAAGCTTGATATGTATTTAGCGATGAACATGCTAAAATCGTAAAATAATCAATTGTTTTAGTTATTTTGTCGATGGTACATGAATACGCGCGCTTTACGCCTGTCAGTATAATCATAATCAATTTATTGATAACATAAGTTACAAGTCGGTTCATATCGTAGGTACATAGGTAATATTGACAATATAAATCTATATAAATATACATTGTACTTAAGTACTAAATCACACAATAAATTTTTTGTATCATTCACAAATTCAAAAAGAAATAATAATAAAACAAAATAATGTCAATATTCAATTCAATTTCATAATATACAAGACATACGCCGCGAGTCGATCTCACCCTGTATGGAACGTATAGTATAATGGTATATTTATTTAGAGGCATAAGCGTGCCATGTATTTAGTACCGAGCTAAAATCAGAAAAGAAGATTTTCTCAAGTTGTCTAGGGCCCTCGGGCGTAGAATCATTGTGGCACACGGAGTACCCTCTCGGGTCCATGGAATATATTAATAAACATAAAAATTATTAAGCTTATGCTTGCCATATATTTAGAGGCATAAGCGTGCCATGTATTTAGCCATGTCCAAGATAAAATCAGAAAATAAGTTATAATAAGATAAATAATGAAGTTTTCTTGTCATTTTGCCTGTCTAATTGTGGCAGGCAACGCATTCCAAAGTAAAACAGATTGACGGTAAAGGAATGATGATAAAACAAATTTTTGAGAGGCCGGAAGTAGGAAATTTAAGTTGGAGGTCATGGGAGGAGCGTAAAAGATTGGAGTGGGTTTGAAGGAACGTCTTACCGTCTTGATAGAAGCCTTGAAGAACGAGAAGTATATCCGGATGAGGTTCTCAGCTATTTTGGAGTCGTCCTTCTCCAAATAAAACTGATTTAGAAAGCACACGCCGTAGTACTGCGCTCGAGAGGAAATGTTCGACCTGTAATGGAAATTATACTATTTTAATACGTATTTTTAAACCTCTATAAGAGATAGAAGCCTCTCGAAACTGAATAAGTGAAAAAGGGGCCGTTCAAGTATTACGTAAGCAGATTTAATACAATTATTTACCCCCCCTTCCCCATTGTCAGCAAAAGTAAGCAAAGCTCTTACCCCTCCCTCCCATTCTTACGTAAACATTGGTACCTGAGTGCATTTTTCTTTTATTATTGATTCATGAGCAGCAGATTTAATTCTAGAAATAAAAAAATAGTTTAATTATAGTGGACTTTAACACGGCTCTTCAACTCTCTCTTATCCAGGTTTGACTGTACATTTCAATCGAAATTCTTGAAACAAAGCTGGATATCACACATACATATGCGTAAAAAAGAAAAACTATTGCTGACGTAATCAACATCTAGACCCCCCATGTCATCAAAAATAAGCAAAGGATAAACTCCCTCGCCCCCCAATAGTGCTTACGTAACACGTGAATGACCCCAAACCTCTAAGTGAGGGTGGTCTCTTCAACTCTCTCTTATCCAGGTTTGACTATACATTTCAATCGAAATTCTTGAAACAAAGCTGGATATCACACATACATATGCGTAAAAAAAAGAAAAACTATTGCTGACGTAATCAACATCTAGACCCCCCATGTCATCAAAAATAAGCAAAGGATAAACCCCCCCGCCCCCCAATAGTGCTTACGTAATACGTGAATGACCTCAAACCTCTCAGTGAGGGTGGTCTCTTGAACTCTGTCTTATCCAGGTTTGACTGTACATTTCAATCGATATTCTTGAAACAAAGCTGGATATTAGTAGGTTTCCTGAGTTCCAAAGCACTAATTGGTACAGGACCGGGATTAGCTTACCTAAACAGCATCTTCTCGATCTCGGCGAGCACCACAGCCTTCATATTGGGATGGTTGTAGAGCAGCTGACAGAGATGGTAGATCACTTTGGAAGCCACTGCTTGTGTCGGGTCGCCCAGTTTGTTTATTATGTTTGTTAGCAGCATCTGTTAAATATAAAAAGTATATAAGACCAATCAAATCAAATCACTCTCCAATGGATCAAAGGACACAGCGGGTCCAGAGGAAATGACGCGGCGGACGAGCTAGCCAGGAGAGGTGCAGGTAGGCGCCCTGTAGGGCCTGGACCGATGATCCCTTTGCCTTTTAGCCAAGTCAGATCCTGGATACGCCAACACATAGCTAGACAACACAAGGAATACTGGGCAAGTACTGAGGGTTGAAAGCAGTCTAAAGAAGCTTTCCCGGAGTTAAATCCGAGATACTCCCGACGCCTGCTGAACCTTAAACGAGACAAACTCCGACTCATAGCCGGAGTAGTCACGGGGCATTGCTCTCTAAACAAGCACCTGTTTGGTGCGTTACAGACAGCCCTCTGTGCAGAGGTTGCATGGAGGTAGAAGAAACAACCGCGCATCCATCCATTAGCCGTAAGACATCCACTTCTGGACATAGGTTATCACTATCACTACATAGTATAAAACAAAGTCGCTTCCCTCTGTCTGTCCCCATGTATGCTTATATCTTTAAAACTACGCAACGGATTTTGATGCAGTTTTTTTTTAATAGGTGGTGGTATGAAAACTTCCCGTTCCCTGACTAAGTCATCCAAATTGACTGACGTCATGGCCCCAACTCTATATAACCACCTCCCTATATAACTAGGGGATGATGTAATGTCTGTAGACATCCCCTAGTCTACAGTCATTCAAAACGAGACTAAAGAAGTTTCTCCTCGAACAATCTTTTTATAGGTTTAACGAATTTTATTCATTTAATATTTAATTTAATAGTATTATTCAATTTCATATTTATGTGTCGACATTTATATATGTAGTACTATTTTTAATATTTTGTTATGACATGAATTTTAACACCATTATTTTTTATTATTGTTATATTGTAATAAATTTTGCACTATGTTAAAAAAATGATGTTTTTTGTATTACATTTATGTAATATTTTTTATGACGTGTAAATTGACATTTTATTAATAAATTACTCATGACTTATGAAAATAAATAAATAATGTTTTCATCGTTACCTTCTCTCTTTCAGGATGGTGCATCAGCAGGTAAGACATGGATGTGACAGCCTTTTCTTTGTTGGCATCTACAGAGTCGTGGGCGAATTTGTTCAACGCTTCCACATATGCTGAAAAGTGGATAAAACATATTGAATAACTATGTAAATAAACGTCCATAATTTTACGGTAAATACAGATTGACTTCTGCTATCAAAAAAAAAAACGGCCAAGTACGAGTTGGACTCGCGCACGGAGGGTTCCGTACTGTATAGGAGCCCCCCTTAAATATTTATTTTATTTTAATTATTTATTGTTAAAGTAAATATACAACTAAACATTCTGTGAAACTTTCAAGCATTTACCTGTTACCATTATTAATATAGAGCGAAAAACGGCTAAAAATCAAGTTTTATTGTATGGGAGCCCCTCTTAATTATTAATTTTATTTTGGTTTTTGTCTGTGTAATTTGTTGTTATAGCGGCAACAGAAATACATAATCTGTGAAAATGTCAGCTGTCTAGCTATGACGGTTCTTGAAATACAGACGGACAGGACAGCGGAGTCTCAGTAGTAGGGTCCTGTTTTTACCCTTTGGGTACGGAACCCTAAAAAGTAAAAGAAGCAAAAGTTTGAACCCATTGTATTCATTTCGAAAATAAACCCTTTTGTATTTAGCATACTAAACCAAACTTACTGCCATAAAGCTCCTTCAGCTGATCTTCAAAGTACCACAGCTTGAGTATATTCCGTCTCGCTTGTTTGTTCCCCGAGACCATGTTGTCTATCTCAGCCAGCGGGTGCTGGGAGAATGTTCGTAGTTTCACGTCGGGGATCAGGAGATCTGATATTAGCAGCTCCGACAGACCGTCTGTAGAAGGTAGTTATTGCAATATTAATAGCAGGCATGAAAAAAAAAACGCTCCACATTGAAAACTCAGAACCTGTCCAAACAATTGGAGATATAAATTTTCCCTAGTATTCCTATAGGACTTAGTTATCATAATTAATATCTTACCGATCTGTTAATACATCCATATCTAAAACTGTAAGCAACTCGTGCTCAGAACCCTGAAACACAGGCCTCATCGCCTAGTTCAGGGATCACTATTAATGTAAAAGTATGTAACGTGTTTTTTGGCAATAAATTTATATCATATCATATTACTTATCTACCCTCTTGAGGCCCACGGTACAGGTCGCGACATATAAGTCTAGCGCTGAGCGAAGTGTGGAGGGGGTGGCTGCGCATGAGTTTCGTATGGCGGTCAACATGCGCAGCCATCCCCTCCACAGTACCCTCAGCGCTACACTTACGTGCCGCTACTTGTACCACGGATGATATCGCGCCTTTTGCGAAAAAAAAAAACATGTTTTCCAAGATTATTAAATTTAAATTAAGGGTCAAATCAGATACTTGATAAAATTATTTTTATTTAAATACGGAAAATAATCAATTTGTTGTTATTTTGTACTACTATTTTTCTCCTAATCTTAATATAAATTACACGTCACGTTGTTTGTCCGCGATGGACTCTCTGAACTACTTAACCGATTTTAACCAAATTTTGCACACTATGTGCAGTTTGATACAACTTGAGAAATAGGTTAGTTTGTATCTCAATTTATAATCGTAATGTTTGTTTAAAAATCTGTCCATTCCGGGGCGACGCCGGGTTGGGCAGCTAGTAATAATGTTTCAAAGTCTCAGGAGGCTACAGTAAGCAGCACATACAACCCGGTCAGAATATCTGTGCACCTCGCTGGAAAGCGGCGCCTCTCCCGCTTCCCCTGTCACCTCTCCGCGCACTCTCGGTGCGACAGTACGGTTAGCATCTTCGTTGCCGATACAGTATTGGTAAAAATATGTAGATAATACTGAATCTGTAATAATCTGTAATCAATTCCGTCTCGAGGTCAGGTGCACAGATATTGTGACCGGGTTGTACTAATGTGCCTATATCAAGTAATGTCGAATAATTTGTATAGAATGGAGTCCATTTTTTAGGGTTCCGTACCCAAAGGGTAAAAACGGGACCCTATTACTAAGACTTCGATGTCCGTCTGTCTGTCTGTCACCGGGCTGTATCTCATGAACCATGATAGCTAGGCGGCTGAAATTTTCACATATGATGTATTTCTGTTGCCGCTATAACAACAAATACTAAAAACAGAATAAAATAAATATTTAAGGGGGGGTCCCATACAACATGCGTGATTTTTAGGAGTTTTTTGCTCGTTATTAATAACGGCAAGAGGAATGCGGCTCCCATACGGTACGGCACCCTCCGTGTGCGTGTCCGACTCGCACACGGATTTTTTCCATACAATCTTCATTCACTGACCCCTCTGGTGAAAATTTGTTTTCAATCCCACCCCGTGTGGAGTATTAGTGAATAGGGTTTTTAAAATGAATGTAAGATTTAGTACAACATTTTATAGTAAGCTGTCGCCAAAGTTGAATAAAAAAATTGGCCGATGAGAGTTGGACTTGCGCACGAAGGGTTCCGTACAGTGTTGGAGCTCCCTTAGCCCCATTCCTCTTGTCATTTTTAGTAGCGAGCAAAAAAACTCCAAAAAATCACGTTTGTTGTATGGGAGCCCCCTTTAAATATTTAGTTTATTCTAAAAAAATTCAAAATGTGAAAATTTCAGCGGTCTAGCTATCACGGTACATGAGATATAGCCTGGTGCCAGACAGACAGACGGACATCATAGTCTTAGTGATAGGGTCCCGTTTTTACCCTTTGGGTACGGAACCCTAAAAAACAATGGGTTGCACTCCGGGACTGCCGGGAGTGAGTGTAAGTGAGGGAGTTCTGGTTACCTATAATAATGATGCCATCTTTCTTCTTAGCAGGTTTCACATTGCTTATAAGATTCCTCAGTGCATTCAAATTATAGATGGGATTATCCTGAAAATAAAAATGAACATTGTCACATTATTTTATCATTTAAATATGAATAATAATCTGCCAAGTACGAGTCGGACTCGCGCACGAATGGTTCCGTACTGTATGGGACTGCCCCCCTTAAATATTTTGTTTTATTTTAATTCAATTATTTATTATTAAAATAAGCATGCAGTTAAATATTCTGTGAATATTTCAAGCATCTACCTGTTACCATTATTAATATCGAGCGATAAACAGCTAAAAATTTAGATTTGTTGTATGGGAGCCCCTCTTAAATATTATTTTTATTCCATTTTTAGTATTTGTTGTTATAGCGGCAACAGAAATACATCATCTGTGATAATTTCAGCTTTCTAGCTATAGCCGTTCATGAGATACAGCCTGGTGACAGACAGCGGACAGCCGGACAGCGGAGTCTTAGTAATGGGGTCCCGTTTTTACCCTTTGGGTACCTACGGAACCCTAAAAAGCAGCAAGTTTTTTTTTATATCCCCTCCCCTGTTCAAGCCTCACTTAATGGAATCTTTCTTAATTAGAAAAGCACACAGCTTAGCAGTTTGAACAGTTTTTTGATGGGAAAATACACACACAGGATTGATCTCTATACATATATCCAGCTGTGGACATTACCTAAATTAAATTATTTTATTGGAATAATAACGATTTTACAAAGATTTATGTACATTCATCTAACACTAATTATAAAACAGAGACAAAAATACAAATACAAGAAAAATATAAGTTACTAACGACCCGCCCCTGCTTCGCACAGGTGTCAGTGGCGTAGCTACCCAGGGGCTAGGCGGAGCAGTGCCCCGGGGCCCTCAAGCTCAGGGGGCCCTCGAATCCTTACCAGAAAATCTCGATCGAACTGTACTTTTGAAAATGTCTCTCAAATAAAAATGACAGGCTGCAACTCGACTTTAATCATGTCAACTCAGTTGAAAAAGAAACTTGAAAGTTATACCTAAGGAAATCCTCTAAATTCAAAGCCATATCTACCATATGGCTTTTTGGGCTTAAATTCAGGGCACCGTGGATTACAGGGGACCCCAGTTAAGTCAAGTCTAAGTAAAAATTAGACGATAATGTGAAAAAAATCTATAATTTCACTTAATTAAACAGAGCAAACCCATTTAATTCAAGTCTATGTTCAGGTGTTGGCACTTCGAACTGACAGCAGGCGCGGATCCATGGAGGGGGCCCCCTAATCACATATCGATATTTCTGCTCACTTCCTTTTCGTCACTTAAAACTTGGCTCTTTGTTAAAAAATAACTGGAAAAATTTTTGCGCTCGCTTCGCTCGCGCTGTTTAAGTGTTCGGTCGTTATCTTTACTCACATTGGATGTCACTTTCAAATCTAACTTTTACTGACCAAATGTCGAAATAATTTGTTTCAAGCTCACTACTTTAGCGCTCAAAAGGCGCGGTTCTAACGGCGGGTTATGGGACCATGTTGGTATTTTACTTGGCCGTGGTTTCATGGCTGATCAACTTCATAACTTGGAACTTACTTGTTTGCTACTCTTGTAATTGAAAAAAGTTCACGTTAGCTGCGTTCGCGTTTAATAGTAGGTAGTACACTGTTCTTCTTAGTTTATATATATTTTAAAGTTACTGAAAATACCGTAAAATATTTGCTCCTTCGCTCTTACCTTTTGAAATTATTGTAAATACTGACAATTTTACTACTGCTCGTTGCGCTTGCGCTTAATAACACTACAGTGAACTGTTTTTCTCAAACTTCTATGGAAATTATTGTTAACTGACAAATTTGGTTAGGGCTTAAAAGCTCTGCGAAGGGCTGTTTTTACCCATACTTCTTTTGAAATTGCTAAGAAAGCGACAAATTGTCGAGCTCGCTGCGCTCGCTCATATTAGCAGAGCAGTGCTATGCTTTGCGAATATCTATTTTAAAGTTACTTAAAAAGACGAAAATTTTTCGTGCTTGATTCGCTAGTGCATAGAAATTTTGGTCTGCTTTTCTCATCTGTGTTTTATTATTACTGAAATAAACTAAAAAATTTCGCCCTCGTTGCGCTCGCGCTTAATAAATTTGTTGTTGTACAGTTATGTATCCTAGTTCCTCATTTAAAATTTCTGAAAAAACTTTAAAAAATTTGCGCTCGCTCCGCTCGCTCTTTCTCGAATTTGTTTGTTCCTTTGCCATCTTTGAATCTCGGATCAAAACAATTTATTGATAAAACGTACAAAAATATTCGGCAGGGTCGCGTAATTTCCGTCAACTAATTATTAGGTACCTACAACTTGATGACCCCTGCATAAATGGCTGAATCCGCCCTTGACTGTCAGTTAAAGTGTTCGGCAGTTATTGCCATTACACATTCATTCGATTTCGGTCGTGCTCCGCTTTTCTTTCTTACTTGCTATTCTATACTTTGAGTAATTAGGTAGGCCCCGAAGTAGTATTAGCCCAAGGCCACCTACACTCACAGTCCAGCCCTGTCTAAATTATTTCTGTGGGTTGGCAGTTGTCAATTTGACGGATAGCTATATGTGTGTTTTATTACTAAAACATTAATGCTGTATCAGGAGTGAGTAAACTTATGACAAACTTTTTGACACTGGTGAATGTAGTGCTCGAACCAAACAAAAAAATCAAGACAGAATGTTGAGATACAAACAAGTGAGGCCGGCAAAACTACGCCTCGCCGTGTACTGACTCAATTACACACACAAACACGTACAACGAAACTACGCATTGGCTCGTCAGTCGAAATATGGCGGGGCAGCACCGACGCACTCACCACGTGTATAAAATACTGGCCTCACTTGTCTGTTCACGATGTTTAGTCTTGATGTTTTTACCTGGTCTGAGATGTAGTGGTTCAATTTTATTTAATTTTAGAAGTTACCACACATATTGATGTCCATTACATCAATATATCTTGACAAATCTATAAATTTCGGCTACTCATCGTACATAATTACTCATTGATTATAAATAATTATCATTAGTGTAATTCGTGCATGCGGTGCTAATTGAATAAAAATAAATAAATACACATAACGCGAAATATCAGGGAAAAAAAGCTGGAGGGGGAAATGCACAAAACACCCCATGCGGGACGTCAGTGCAGGACTTATCGCCCCTACATCCAATAAGAATAGGGTGGATTTACCTGTATGAGTATAGTAGCAGCAGCCACTCTGTCACCTATGGCACCTTTGTTGAGCAAAGTTCTCGCCCACTGATGATCTGATGAGCCACTTTTGTTTGATTCTGAAATCATAGCCAATTGGTTGTAAATCTTGTGATTTGTTTTTGTTAACATTGTCAAACCACATAATCAGCCAAGTGCGAGTCGGTCTCGCGCACGAAGGATTCCGTACAGTGTTGGTGCCCTCTTAGCCTTATTCCTCTTGATGTTATTAATAGCGAGCAAAAAACTCCTAAAAATCACGTTTGTTGTAAAATATGTATTTTATTCTCTTTTTAGTATTTGTTGTTATAGCGGCAACAGAAATGCATCTACTGTGAAAATTTCAGCTGCCTAGCTATAACGGTTTATGAGATACAGCCTGGAGACAGACAGACAGTCGGACATTGGAGTCTTAGTAATAGGGTCCTGTTTATACCCTTTGGGTATGGAACCCTAAAAACAAACACTGTTCCCAACATTTTGTCAAATTCAATCAACTTTTTTTGGGATTTTGGGGTTGGTGTTACTGTAAAAGTTGGTCATAATGACATTTATGAAGATACGCTAGAATTTAAATATTCCACTAAAATAGACTAGATATATGGTGTTATAGTATAAATAGCTCCTTCTATTTGCAATTTACTGGCGTGTGGAAATGTTCTTGTAATAAGTATCAGAATATTATCCACAAAATTGATTTGAATGTCTGTTTCTAAAGATACACCCCACAGAGAGTGGATATGGCATGCATTATAATTTTAAGAGTCGCCAAATGGCTAAATATTGGGATAAAATAATTTATTCATTCTGAATAATTTACACAAACAAAAACTATATGAGCTGAAATAAATAAAATAAATAACTAAATATAGCTGAAAGTGTGGATGAATTGTGTGAAAGATGATATGTGAGAGAAAGGAGTTGATGATGATATGACGTATGATAGAGTGAAGTGGTGAAAAGAAACGTGCTGTGCCGACCCCACCTAGTGGGATAAGGGCAGGATGATGATGATGAGCTGAAATATATAAACATGGAATATGAATACACATAAAACGGGCCCATTGGAGGGCTCAATTGTGGAAAAGGCCCGCAGCAACAAGTAAATATGAAGAAAAATCCAAAAAAATCACAGCAATGAGAAATACTTACTAGTTTCATAAGCTAATGTGTCTCCATGCAATGCACTGCTTGCTTCCTTCCTGTACTCTTCAATTTGGTCCGTAGTGAGAGTGCTTGATGACGTTACCGGTTCTTCTGGTAGCTGAAGAATTTAAATTAAATTATATGAAAGATATCCTTCAAAATACTTCCCATTAGGGTATAGAAACAACATGACACAGAGGACAACCTATAACAACGCAATGTTTACAAAACTTATGAATCTTGGAACAAATGGAATTAAGATGAAATATAAAGTAGTTAAGGCTACACTAACATGTATTTTTTAAGGCTTACCTGATGATACCACTTCTTTTTCTCCTCGTATTCCAAAGTTTCAGCAAAATGTTTTGCGATACCCTGAGACTTCTTATTGTCGGCATTTTTGTCAACTTTACCATAATTTGTGTACGCCTCATCAACTAGGATGTTTTCTTCAAATCTTTTGTGCTTCATTTTACTTTATTATCATAACTTTTGCGAGAAAATAAATAAAAACACGTGAAATCACGAATTCAGGCATGTAGTCAAAGAGACATGTAGTTTGACATCTGTATTCTGTTTGACATAAAATTTTGACAGATTGACATTGAAAGCAAAAAAATGTTTTTTTTTTTAGTTTTGGCATAACACTCTTGCATTTTGTGAGGAGAAAGGAAACTTACAGTCACTAGCATTTTCAGTATCATTGTCATTCAAAGTAGAATATAAATGTCAATGTCAGAAGAGGAAAATCGAATTTGTAATTTGTAAAACTTCGAGTGGGGTGTGTTGTGTGATGAAAATAACTATTTTCTATAACTAAATCCCTAAATTTTGCTCAAATTAGTTAATAAACTTAATCATGGATGACAAAGGAAGGAAAGTGATTGTTTGCGACAACGGCACAGGCGTAAGTCCATTAAAAAATAGCGAGCGAAATCAATGTTGATAAGGCCATAGCTTGAGTCATCGTTTTCCTGTTTTCTTGGTTTCAGTTTGTGAAATGTGGATATGCTGGCAGCAATTTCCCTGCACACATCTTCCCTTCGATGGTGGGAAGGCCTATCATTAGGGCGGAGAACAAAATCGGAGAAATTGACGTCAAGGTACAAACTTTTTTTATGCTGCTAAATTCCTCTTATTTCGGTTCCGTAACTGGGTCTATGACCTATTTTCATCAAAATTGTCAAAAAAGGGTAAACTACTCTTTCAAAAACTGGTCTAAAGATGTTATGTGACCTAACAACTTGTTAGTTGACTGTTTTGCTGAGTCCTCCAGGAACTACCATCTTTCCTTATTATTTAGTTTTCAATCATTAAAGAAGTAAACTGTCACTATCATCCTTATAATACATTCTCATATTTTGCCAAACCACCTAAAATTGAAGTTGATATTTAACTTTGATTATGTACTGTAATCAAAGAGTTTAAAACATATTTAATTTTCACTTGGAATTTGTGTCTGTTCTGATGTAAAAGTAGTAATTCATATATACATTTCCAGGGCATATGCATTGGAGTAAGTCTTCCTAGGTAGTAAGCAAATGCATGTTTTTATACTGTCATGAAAATAAGCCATTCTAGTTTTTTGTCAAAATTATTTTAAAATAACAATCGTCCATTTATTAAATTAAAGGGAAGGTAAGGATGTAATTTCTTCAGGGAGGTAAATTTACTGACAGAGGACCGGAAGATGTGGAAGTTGCTCCATGTAAAATAATAGGTACTCTTTGCCTTTTATGAAACCTAGATTTGACAAAAAACAGTAATTTGGCTATTTTTCCTAACGGCAGCATAAAAATTCTAACAGAATATTGTCTTTCCTGTCACATTTGAGTTGTTGAGAATTATGTGTATACTGAACTGTAATATCATAACTTTTGTCCTAATATTATTTAGAGGGATTATTCTAGTCTGTCCCCTGGATCTGTCCCCCAGGGGACAGAACGGAAGAAAAAAATCTTGTCTGTCCCCTGGTTGATGATCAGGGGACAGACTGGCACGATTTCACGATTTCACTCCTTAACAAGTCGGTCTGTCCCCAGACTAAATAAATTATTATTTTTTGTTTTTCTTCATCCGTTTCATCTGTCGCTTTATCATTTACATTAAATAAAATACTAGTGATTTGGATTTAACATATTTATATTTTATAATATTTTTACTACTGAAAGTGCCTTGAAAATAATTGATGAATCATTTTCAAATTGATGTAGCTACTAGATATATTTTTCAGGAAGGCACCTGCTTACATCTGTCCACAGCAAAAAAATAATGTATTGATTTTTAAATTTTTTGGGGTGGTTATAAAATACTAGAGTGGGAATCACTGAGCTGTGCTCTCCCCCTATTTCAACTACATAATTATGTTTAGAAAGTTTAGAAAACTAATTTTGCATGCATAGTCACTCAAACTTCAATTCTTTTATTAACTTGATGTGGATATTTGTACTAACTTTCTAATATTAAACTATTGAGCAATAAATTGTAAAACAGAAATATTATGTTACATATTTGTGAATAAAAAAAGAAAGAGACAGATTTGAGATATCTTGATATTTTGTAATTTATCGAAAACATTTTAGTAAATGATTTTTGGAAAGCCTATTTTTTTAAAATTAAATTTTAAAGAGCTTTTTCGTTTTCTTTAACGAATATGTCGCTCTGATTACATTTGCTACTTACATACAGGAAAGCCTATTTAATTAATGAATGATAGATGAAGCAGGAGTACAAGGCTTGTGTGATCTAATTGCTGGTGTCTGTTTGGTTCAACTTATAAGTATTGCCATTCAGAGTGATAGCATTCTAAGCATGCTGGCAACTGGCAGTGAGCTTGTGCATTTGGATTATTGTTTTTTTTTTTTATTTTTTTTTTTTTATTATTATTATTGTTAGACCATCAAGGGCTTAGGATGATCCAGTTAATTTTTAAGTAGTTATATGTAGTTTTATTATATTTGTTGCAAATAATAAAGGCTGCCCATAAAATAAAAATAATAAAAAGCTAAATATGAAATTCATAACTGAATATAAAATAAAATAAATATTTCATGCATACAGGGTTTCGACCCAGAGATCGTCCAGGTAACAGGCACCTGTAGATACAATTACTAATGTTTTATATGTTCAGTACATATAATTATTATTAATAGATATGAGCACTGCCAAGTATAATATACATATTAGTTTAGATTCAGATATTACTTTACTTCAAGCAAATTAAATTATTATGATTATTGAGTTGTAGATTTTATTTATTAGTTGCAAGCCAAATTACACAAAATTAGTTTAGGCGCAAAACAACAACTTAATTTATTAGAGTTTTTGTATCTAATTACTTATATAAAGATAGTATTTAGAGGTATCTGTCCACTGTAATATACCATACCATGCCTGCACTAGAAATGTATCAGGCAGTAAAGAATGAAAATTGAACAAAACAAAATTGTATTGTGAAAAGTAAAAGAATGCCCACTAGACAGTTCCATCACTGACCAGCACCATCACGCCCCATGTAGGTACGGAGAGTTTCGGCACTGGCAAAATATTCTCGAAAACTATTGTTGGTACACTGTAGTGGGCACAGTATAGCGTATTGTGTTTTTGTCGTGAATGCTATGGTCCTAGCAAAGACGATCGGACCTCACTTGACTTGGAATTGAGGTCCGATCGTCTTTGGTCCTAGCATGGTCAATTGGTCATGTTATAGTGGGCAGACACCTTAAAGCTTTCTGTTCACATTGTTCAGCTTGTTATACCTACATACATATTTTTTTTAACAGAGCAACATAATGCATAGTGATAAAGGTATTTTAGGTATGTTCTAAAAACATTCTTATACTTGTTAGAAATCTCGAATGCACGCGATCTTTACATGTGTTTAACCCGTATTAGTATACATTAGTGTGTACGATTGGTCGCTCCGCCTGGCACACACACTAATGAAATGTACATATGGACGAATACTATAAATATAGGACACGGTGCAGTAGTGATTTGCAGCAACTACAAAAGTAGTTAAGCATTTAATAAGCCCGAATACAGAGGCGCCATCGTAATTATATTAGCTAAACAGCATAGTTCTGTTTCTTTTTGACTTTAGGTATTCGATAGAGAGAACGCTTTTTACGTTGCTATTAAATTTACGCTGGCGCCTCTGTAATCGGGGTTAATGTATGCATAGAGTGAACTGAAATCTAGCTGTGTGAGATAAACTCTGTAGGCTGTGAGCCCTTTGCATAAATGCCATGCATAAAAAGTAATCCATATGATTATAGGTATCCCACACCTAAACACGAATCAATTTAAGTTATAACATAAAATTTGATAACATACAATTTTTCCTTAAAGTTGTTATTTTTATAGCAGGATAATGAGTTTGAATTATAAATTTTGTTGTATCATAAAACAAATAAATATCTTCTCATAAGAAAAGATTAATACTGTATCTAGTATTTTTGGGTAGATTAACAATAATAATACAAAATTAAATAATTTTTCAACTAAGACTTAATATCTAGTAAGTAAGTACTTTTTGCAAAACACAGTTCAATACAAATACGGCTTGCGTCAAGTAACTAGAAGCATGATAGTGCAGTCTGCGCATCCGTAGTACAATGCTAACAGTGAAGGACACGATCAAGTCATTCATTTCGTGTCAATGGCTACTTTTTAGTATTTTTTAGGGTTCCGTACCCAAAGGGAAAAACGGGACCCTATTACTAAGACTTCGATGTCCGTCTGTCTGTCTGTCTGTCACCGAGCTGTATCTCATGAACCATGATAGCTAGGCAGCTGAAATTTTCACGGATGATGTATTTCGGTTGCCGCTATAACAACAAATACTAAAAAAAAAAAAAAATTAAGGGCGGCTCCCATACAACAAACCTGATTTTTCTGACGTTTTTCGCTCTATATTAATACTGGTAACAGGTAGATGCTTGAAATTTTCACAGAATATTTAGTTTTATATTAAAATAGAAATTTAAGGGGGGCTCCCATACAGTACGGAAACCTCCGTGCGCGAGTCCGATTCGTACTTGGCCGATTATTTTTTTTTTAGTTAGTTTTCAATTTGTTAGTTCTTATGGAGAAATAATCTTACTGACTTCAAGAGTGACCTATAAATGAATTATCTCACAGGCTTTTCTTATGTGGTGCAAGCTGATATATTAGTTTTTCTAGCATAAACGCAGTACTTAAATTAATTATAAATTATACATAGCTTTGCATTTGTATTTTTTTTTGTTATGTGAATGTTTTTCAGCTATTTTACTTAACCTATTAATCTTAATACGTCGTCTAATTTTTGTATAGATTTGAAAAAGGCGAGTCAAGTTTGTATGCCATACGCCCATTGATGTTGACGCCGTGACCACACAGTTACACTACATATTATAAAGTCGCCTTTTTGTCTGTCAGTCTGTGTCTTAATAGTTACTCGAAAAAAACGTTTAGTTTTTAGGTTTCCGTACCCAAAAGGTAAAAACGGGACCCTACTACTAAGATTCCGCTGTCCGTCTGTCCGTCACCAGGTTATATCTCATGAACGGTGATAGCTAGAACGTAGAAATTTTCACAGATTGTATGTCTGTTGCCGCTATAACAACAAATACTAAAAAAAGAAAAAAGTTAATATTTAAGGGGGGCTCCCATACAACAAACCTGATTTTTTTGTCTTGTTTTGCTCGATATTAATAACGATGACAGGTAGATGCTTGAAATATTCACAGAATATTTAGTAGTAAGTTTACTTCAATAATTAATTATTAAATTAAAATAAAATAAATATTAAATGGGGGCTTCCATACAGTATGGAACCCTTTGTGCGCGAGTTTGACTTGCACTTGGCCGATTATTTGGTTTATTGGGCGTATCGCGTACGAATTTGGTAGCCTAATTGTTATTCTGCACTGTGTTAGATAATGTGGTTGCTATAATTTCAGGACTTGATGGTTGGCGATGAAGCGTCACAGCTTCGTTCTATGCTTGAAGTCAGCTACCCCATGGAGAATGGAGTAAGTTACTCTTGATACCTCATCACCCTTTGTGGGTAGGCCTACGTCCTGCAGTGAACTATTAAATTATTTTTCGCCAAAAATGGCAAAATCGACTTCAACTGTGAACAGAATTCGAATAGTTCGTACGGATCGATTTATTATCGACGTAAAAAATTGGTTTAAACCGTGTACGCTATGAGCGGGATGTTCTTGCGGTGGGATCTCGGGCTATTAGGTATACCTATGCATTTTTTTAGGGTTCCGTACCCAAAGGGAAAAACGGGACCCTATTACTAAGACTTCGATGTCCGTCTGTCTGTCTGTCTGTTACCGGGCTGTATCTCATGAACCATGATAGCTAGGCAGCTGAAATTTTCACAGATGATGTATTTCTGTTGCCGCTATAACAACACATACTAAAAACAAAACAAAATAAATATTTAAGGGGGGCTCCCATACAACAAACCTGAATTTTTAGACGTTTTTTGCTCTATATTAATAATGGTAATAGGTAGATGCTTGAAATTTTCACAGAATATTTAGTTTTATATTCACTTCAATAATAAATTATAAAATTAAATTTCGTCGAAAAAAGACGTCCACTGCTGGACATAGGCCTCCCCAATGGATTTCCAATAAGGCCGGTTGGAAGCGGCCTGCATCCAGCGCGTTCCTGCTTGCTGGTCCGTGGTCTCCATTCGAGAACTTTACTGCCCCATCGGCCATCCGTTCTCCGAACTATGTGCCCTGCCCATTGCCACTTTAATTTGCTAATCCGCTGGGCTATGTCGGTAACTTTGGTTTGTCTGCGGATCTCCTCATTTCTGATTCGATCTCGCAGGGAGACGTCGAGCATAGCCCTCTCCATAGCACGTTGGGCTATCCTGAGCTTATTCATAAGGCCCACAGTAAAAGACCACGTTTCAGTTCCGTATGTCATCACTGGCAACACACAACTATCGAAAACTCTCGTCTTGAGGCACTGAGGTATATCAGATGAAAAGACGTCACGCAGTTTTCCGAAGGCTGCCCAACCAAGTTGGATTCGGCGATTGACCTCTTTCTTGAAGTTGGAAATCCATAGGGGAGGCCTATGTCCAGCAGTGGACGTCTTACGGCTGATGGATGGATGGATGGACAATGTCAATTCTGCACACGGTTGAAGTCGGTTATGCTATTTTTGGCGAAAAGTAATTATTATCAACCTCTCCGCACAGGTGGTCCGTAACTGGGAGGACATGTGCCACGTGTGGGACTACACGTTCGGTCCCAGCAAGATGAACATAGACCCGCGGGAAACCAAGATTCTACTTACTGAACCGCCTATGAACCCTACCAAGAATCGGGAGAAAATGATAGAGGTGAGTAATAATAGTAAAATTAAAAAAATTCAAAACTCCCCGACACAAAATAAACGATATAAATGTCCTTTCAATATCATTGAAGTAACACGGTACGAAATAAGAATCGATAAGACATTGGAAGGTAGTGAGATCCCCTCATCAAATGGAAAAGAGCTGATGATCTTCAAACGGCTGAACAGATTTTCATGAAACATGGCTAAGAACACTCGGGATAAAATTAAAACAAAAAAAAAAACTAAACGAAAATCGGTTCATCCGTTTGGTAGCTACGATACCACAGACAGATAAAGAGATACGCAGATACACAGACACATTAAACTTAAAACACCTGAGCATTCAAGCTCGCCATCGAAGGCTACTTCTTGCGGCGGCGTCGTGTGTCGGGTCGTTCTCTTCCCTCAAATATGGTCGAGGAGAGCGATGGCTGGCACATGCGTCACACTCGTGATCGGGTGCTGCATGCGGGTCGCCGGTTTGCTCGCGGCATTCACGCAAAGCACTGAAACTACTAACTTAGACTAAGATTTAAACTAACCTCTCTCTATAGTACAGTCGAATTCTTTCAAATGTAACTACTTAACAAAGGGCACAGACCCTGGAGTCTGTGGGTTAAAAATTTAAATATATAAAAAAAAAACTTAAAACACCCCTCTCTTTGTCGGGGGTTAAAAATATCTGTAAGAGTGCTTGTTCACGGCGACTTTTTTCCCCTGAGAATGAACCGTTAATAAACAAATGCCTGCATTTTTCGCCGGATGGATATCCGGTGCGTCAACACACGTTCATTATAAACCATACACCTCCGCGAAAATGGTGAAAAAAACGGTTCGATGTCCGGTAAAACAAATTGCCGTGAACATGCGCTCTAAAGGTATAAAATAAGAAATAATTTATAATTAGGTTATGTGTGATGTTACATTATTAATATAATTAGTGATAAATTACTGTGTCCTATTAATTCGCTTAATATTGTTTGTCCTAAAGTTGTTCTGCATACATGTCATAAAATTGTGTAGTCATTAAATTAGATGCGCATAATTTTTCATAGTCATACTTGTATGTTGTCATAACAGAATTCTAGGGCAAAGTCATTCATTAGGTCCAACGGCGAGCGAAACGAGGAGGAGGGTTAGGTTACTTGCGACCACAACGCCAGAACCAAATCGGTCCCTATTCAGTAGTCTATATGCAAAAATATGGTTTTTGTATATTATTATTATAAATTTTATGACATATGATACAAGGATTAGTGATATTAGGGATACTGACTATTAGGAGCAACGAATATTATGATGTAAATTTATATGATTTTCAATACTATAGCTAAACAAATTATGCGAATCAATAGGGAACCATTACTGATGATATGATACTGATATAACCTGTCTCTATCAGAGATAATATAATTATATCACTCAGACACAGATTTTAGAAAATACGTAATATAATGCAGCGACGTGATGTTTCTGTGTTCTTCTTTTTTATGCATACTTACTTACTACCTACATTTAATTCCACCAACTCGCCTCATGGAAAGCGAAGTTGTAGCCGGGGATGGAGTATGTGCGTTTCCGCGAATATATCCATTAATTATACCTACTTGTTCATGAAAGAAGGATGTCGGCAGCTCATACATATCTACATACTGTTGTATACGAAAACACTCATTTTCTCCCAAGTTTATTTCTAAAAATGTTATGTTCGTCAGAGTAATTTATGACGTTCCTAAATCTGTTCTGATTTGTACAAGTTTGTTTTTAATGAAGTTGGCCACACAAGCATTGGTAGGGGATTCAGATGGTAAAAACAATAAAAAATCATTGTAATTTCGGGTGGTCTAATTTTAATTTTATTTAGTGATATGAAAACAGACTTTGAAAACTTTGTTTGCAGGTAATGTTCGAGAAGTACGAGTTCGACAGCGCGTACATCGCGATCCAAGCTGTTCTAACGTTGTACGCGCAGGGGCTTATTTCAGGCGTTGTCGTCGACTCGGGTAACACATTTTCATCATTTTCTCTCCCTTAGAAACTTTACTTTTGATAATTTTCATTTAAGAGATAGCGCAAAGCGGAGCGGCACTCGGTCGCCCATATATTTTTTCTTTTTAATAGGGCTGTAAGGTGGGTCAACGATATCGCTAAATTGAGCTGCCCAAGAAAGGGTCATATCCGCCACGTTATGCTAGTCCAGTGCAGATTGGTGGATTCACATACATGGAATTGCCATGGAATTTCTTCATCGGACGTACGCAGGTTGCCTCACAAGGTTGTCTTTCGATGATTTTTCTCTTTCATTTTCTATAGTTCAGATGGTCACAAAAACGGCTACATTGTTAATGATGTTAGTATTTTTAACCGACTTCCAAAGAAAAGCCTCCTCCTTTTTGGAAGTCGGTTCTCCTTCTATGTTCGTCTTATGTTTTTTTTGTGTATGTTCATCGCTTCGAAAAATTCTTTTTTTACTCTTGAGGCTCAGACGAGATTGTAAAATTTAAATTTTAGTTTTACAACCTCGAATTTTTACAAATTAAAATTTTAAGGACGAAAGGTGATGTTCTCAAACCTGGCCCATACCTGGCTCGCTTTTATCTTATAGACAAAAATATGACGAATCACGAAAAAATACTGAAAAAAATCCAAACGCTTTAGAAAAAAAGCAAAACATTTATCATTATCGCAGGCCTAGCAACCCATGATTTGAATTTTCCGCCATCTAGTGTACCTAGAGAATGAAAAAGTTAATTTCAGCGTTGCCGCTTTGTGGGAAATCACCCGAATCACGGGGAATTTTAACTCCATTGGTAATTGAATTTACACGCAGGGATTTTTTTATATTATTTTATCGATCATGAGGCATTATTATTTTTAAATGATAAAAGATCTTCATTCTAAATATGAGTGTCTTAGTATGATTTGATAAATAGTTTTGTCGCGAATTTCCAAGGAATTTCGCGAAAACACGCATAATAGTTTTGAGATGAGCTGCGATATTTTTCAATCTTAGTTATTGCTCAAATACAATGTAGGTATCAAATCATCCTACTACATGCATTATATTTGTTATTGGAGAATTTTGCCTCATTTTTCTGGGAACTAAGAAAATAGAAACTGGTAATACTGTTTGCGGCTTGCTATTGTTTTATCTCATTCGGCTTTAAATGTACGGATGCATTGTGATATCTTTGCCTTTGCGACAATTCGATTCTTATTATTTACGACATGGTTACGATAATGAACTTCGATGTATTACAAACCTGACAGATCTGGCGATGACTTTTTTGGACAACCGTGAAAATCTGCAGATTTTGAATCTTGTTGCCGATTGACTCCTTTCTTACATCCATGATCCACAACATGGTGGATGACTTTAATGCCGGTTAATATGGCAATAACGCAAAGCAAAAAAAAATGTTTGCTTTTTAATTGACTGTTCGATTAAAAAACACTATGCCTCATCGAATTAAGTTGATTTTTCTCCCTATTATAGTTTAGAGCCCGTCATTGAGCCAAAGTCCCATACAAAAAAGAACATGTCCTTTAAATTTTACGGATCTCGGCTGACCCGTTTTTGAAAAATCAACAATAATGTAAACAATTCGAGCGAAAAATTGGAATTTTGTACACGATGGAAGGCGGCTTTACCATTTTTTGCGAAAAATATATTATATTTAAAGGTGACGGAGTGACCCACATCTGTCCGGTGTACGAGGAATTCGCGCTGCCCCATCTCACGAGGAGGCTCGACATCGCTGGCAGAGATATCACCAGATATCTCATCAAGGTATGCAGGATGAATTACTTTTACTATGGAGCCAACTCCGAAATGAGTTAGTCGAGTGGTGTAAATGACCGACATTTACCGGATTATTCCAGTCTGTCCGCCGGATCCATAACCGACAATTACCCTCGTGTCGCCCACATAGCCCGAGATCCCGCCGCAAGAACATCCCGCTCATAGCGTACACGGTTCAAACCAATTTTTACGTAATTATATGAATAGGAGATTATATTTAAATAGGGTTGCCTTGCACCATGTGGCCGCAAGTATTTGAAATTTAATAATGTTTAGTTAATTTATAGGAAAACATATCCTTCATTTGTTTTTATGTTATTGAATAGGAGAATACATATAAACCAGGTTGCCTTGTAAAATGTGTCTGTCAGTATTTTTGATTGATAAAAGTATAATAATTTTTTGACATAACGTTTTATTCACTTGCTTTTTAGATACATTACGAAACTTAGAATATACAGGGTGTCCCTGAACTCAACGTCAAGCCGGTACGGGGTGAGAGATGGGGTCACACCAGTCCCGGGAAAAATATAAAAAAAAATCCCAATCCGCTATTTTATTTTGACAGCCAAAATAAAAAAAATAAAAAAATCGATACCTTGACCCATATTTTTAGGTACTGTGACACAATATTACGGTGATTTTTTCACTAACATGATCTTTAATAAACGTACTAATGAATCGCAATCACAAATTAAGCATAAATTATTACTAAGTTAGTTAAAATTAGCATAGTTCTTTCAAACCATAAATAAAAAAATAATTTCACCGAACTTTGACTCTTCATAAAAAAATAAAAATGTACCGTACTATACGTACGTACCCTCGGCAAGTTATACCAAAAAATGGCCCATTTAGTTAAGATTTTGAAATGGTGCAAGACTAGCTACTTTTCAATCTACACCACTTAGTAGTTTTTTTTTTCTTTTTTCATAATTTCACCATATTAAAAATCGAATACTTAAGTCATCAACGTAGGTTGGCGCTCAAAAATTCGGAGAAATTTAACAGTGCAGCGGCTGAAAAAGGACACCAAGCGATAAATATCGATTTTTTATTTTTATTTTGGCTGTCAAAATTAAAATAGCGGATTGGGATTTTTTTTTAATATTTTTCCCGGGACTTATTATACCTCTCACCCCGTACCGGCTTGACGTTGAGTTCAGGGACACCCTGTATATATATACAAGGTTGCCTAACGAAATGTGGAAATCAAATTGTTAGGAAATTACAAAAATTAGAAGCTACATTTCGCTGGCTCAGTGGTTAGTGACTCTAACTTCTGGGTCAAAGAGGCGTGGGTTCGATCCCCACCCAGGGCAAGTATTTATGTGATGAACATAGGTGTTTGCTCTGTGTCTGGGTGTTATTTAGTTACTATCTATATACGTTAAGTTAAAAATATGTATGTGTAGTATATCAGTCTCTGGCAGACATATCACAAGGTTTGCTTAGTTTGGGGTCAGAGGCAGTGTGTAAAATGTCCCCAAATATTTATTTATTTTATTTATTTAACACCGCTAGGCGCAGCTAGTCATTAATATATTAATTTGTGTTTCAGTTGCTTCTCCTCAGAGGCTACGCGTTCAACCATTCCGCAGATTTCGAGACAGTTCGCATGATGAAGGAGAAACTCTGCTACATCGGGTACAACATCGAACAGGAGCAGAAACTGGCGCTCGAGACCACCGTGCTCGTCGAACCTTACGTGGTAAGATACTTTTGAGACAAATACCTATTTTGTTTCTCATCATCTCATGGAGCGCAGTATGATGGGCATCAAGAGAACGGACAGAGTTCGAAACACATCACTGCGTTCCATCACAGGTGTAGTTGACGTAGGCCAAAAAGCTGCTAAACTAAAATGTGATTGGGCGGGTCATGTGGTTCGTATGCACCCCGAGAGATGGGCCAGGATCGTCACACAGTGGGTACCGGAGGGCAGACGAAGGCAGGGAAGGCCTAAAAGACGCTGGCGTGACGATCTTGACACATTCCGGGAAGGTTGGCGGGATTTGGCTACAGAACGTGATAAATGGAAGGAAGTGGGGGAGACCTTTGCCCAGAAGTGGGACAGCATAGTTTGAGAAAAAAAAAACATCTCAACTCATTTTTAATCTTATCCCATTTAATCTCATCTGATCCCATTTCATCTGATTTCTTCTCATATCCCGTAAAGCGCACAGCGCCATCTGGCGGAAAGTGAGGAAGTGCCGCGGCCCCTCGCGAATTTTTTCGCATCTCCGCCGCGACCTACTAAAATCGCGATTTTTAGAAATAAATTATAGGGTCGTAATGGACTAGCCCTACTATTTCTATATTTGTCTTTCTAGCTACCTATCTGTACATGTTAAAGCGGGATGACACGATCCCGTCAACTTTTATTAGATTATAAACAAAACACGACGCGCGTGCCCAGATTCTGGGCGACTTGGCGCAGTGCCACTTTCTAACAAAATGTTCCCGCCCAGATTCTAGTCGCGCGCCACCAAAGGGGGGGATATTATCCCATTTTATCTCATCTTATCCCATTTCATTTTTTCTGATTTCTTCTCATATTATCCCGTTTGCTGTGTCTGGATGTTATTATTTATTAATTGTCTATTTAAAGAATACGTAAATGTAGTAATAGTCCATTGCTGAAAATTGACCTGCCCAAGAAAGGGCCATATCCATCACGCTGGCCCAGTGCGGATTGGTAGATTCACATACGCCATCGAATTTCTTCTGCGGACGTACGTAGGTTGCCTCACGATGTTTTCTTTCGATGATTTTTCTCTTTAATTTTCTAATGACGTTAGTATTTTTAACCGACTTCAATATAAGAGGAGGTTCTCTGGCAGCCATATCACAAGCTTTGATAGGGTCGGAGACCGTGTGTAAGATGTCCTTTAATATTGATTAATTTTGTCCTCAGTTGCCGGACGGACGGGTGATAAAAGTGGGGGGCGAGAGGTTCGAGGCTCCCGAGGCGCTGTTCCAACCTCATCTCATCAACGTGGAGGGACAGGGGATAGCCGAGCTCGTCTTCAACACCATACAGGTAATATCTCATCAACATCGAAGGCCACGGAATATCTCATAAACATCATTCTAAGTAATGGACTGATTATAACCATTATTTTTTAGGGTTCCGTACCCAACAGGTAAAAACGGAACCCTATTACTAAGACTCCGGCTGTCCGTCTGTCTCCAGGCTGTATCTTCATGAACCGTTAAAGCTAGAAAGCTGAAATTTTCACAGATGATGCATTTCTGTTGCCGCTATAACAACAAATACTAAAAACAGAATGAAATTAATAATCAAGGGGAGCTCCCATACAACAAACCTGATTTTTTAGCCGTTTTTCGCTGTATATTAATAATTAATAATAATGGTAAATGGTAATAACAGGTAGATGCTTGAAATTTTCACAGAATATTTAGTTGTATATTATAGTCAAACCGCTAAACTCAGACTTCGCCTGCGCGGTACAGGGGCGCCGGGGGAGACGACACAGGGGACTGAGACAGGCGCGGGCAGCGGGTCCCCGGCGCCCGCACCTGTCTCAGTCCTCTTTGTCGTCTACCCCCGCGCCCCCGTACCCGCGCAGGCGAAGTCTGAGTTTAGCGGTTTGACTATAGTTGTATATATTAAATAATAAATAATAAAATTAAAATGAAATAAATATTTAAGGGGGGCTCCCATACAGTACGGATCCCTCCGTGCGCGAGTCCGACTCGTACTTGGCCGATTTTTTATCCAAACATCATGCCAATTGTGTTATTTCCAGGCGGCCGATATAGACATGCGTAACGAGCTGTACAAGCATATTGTACTATCTGGGGGCTCCACCATGTACCCGGGGCTGCCCTCGCGACTCGAGAGGGAAATCAAACAGCTCTACCTGGAAAGAGTACTCAAAAACGACACTGAGAAGCTGGCTGTGAGTATTTTTACACAATTATATAAAAACAAATAGCCGTTTAACCGTTTAGCCGTGTCTTAAAAAGTTTTTAGTTGGTCATTAAGCCCGATTACAGAGGCTCCATCGTAATTATATTAGCTAAATAGCATAGTTCTGTTTCTTTTTCACTTTAGGCATTCGATAGAGAGAACGGTTTTTACGTTGCTATTAAATATACGTTGGCGCCTCTGTAATCGGGCTTATATTCTAGTTAACTACACGGTATATACGAACTTACTAACTAAGAGCCTTTCTATTTCCTCAAAACATATCATTTGCATTCATAATAATCAGATGATGTATATTTTTTTAATAGCAAGTGCCTTTATTAACTACAATAAAATACAACACTATTTACATAGGCTAAAACCACAAAAACTACATAAGGACTGCAAAGGCACGCTGCCAACTGGCTGTGGGCTGTAGCTTGAGCATTTGGATTATCTTTAGACCTTCAAGGGTCTGTGGATGATCCCATTGCTTTTTTATGATGATATTAAATGTGTTAGAAAAATTTACATTAGAAAGATTTAAAGATGAATTATTTTGGTCAATTACTTTAGTAGTTAGTACCTGTTTTTATAGTCAATTTGGTTGAGGACCCCTCATCAAGTGAAAGCCTTCTTCTTCTTTTGTTTTGGCGTCGCATTATTGTGCATTTGCCAGTGTCAAGTATTTAGTGTTAATATTTTTGATATATTTATCGAAATAGTCACTGTCAAGTCCAATCATAGTCCAAGTCAAACCTTAGTAAAGCAGTGGAGACTTTACTAGAGGCGTCTATGGAGTATTGGTAACAACTCGGAACAACATGATACGTCACATAAATCACTTGCCTACACTCGTGCACGTAAATCAGCTCATAATCAACGAAATACCACAATTTTTTTCACTAATTATCACTGATAAAAACACAAGTTTAACAAAATAATACAATGAGGCGACATGATTTTTTCTGCGTTCCCGCCAAAACTCGTGAAAGCCTTCTCCAGCATTTTCTTTTTTGTGCACTTTTACAAAATCAACTTTCTTGTCAGTGAGGTAAACATTTGAAATATTTAATTTGCAGAAATTTAAGATCCGCATCGAAGACCCTCCGCGGCGTAAGGACATGGTCTTTATAGGAGGGGCCGTGTTAGCGGAGGTGTGTAAGAACAGGGACGGGTTCTGGCTCTCCAGGAGCGAATATCAAGAACAGGTAAGCTCCCTTACACGCGAATACAGGACTAACTGCATAGTTTGTACTAAGCCGATAGGGACTAATAATAAATAATAAGTAAATAAACGTTTATTTCAGGCACACAACCCATTTGAAAATACATTCATAATAATTATAAAAGAATAAAAATAACAATAATACAAATTGCAGTCCAAAAACTTGTTAAAATATCGTTAAAAGTCAAACCTAGGCGTCATGCTACTTCCGATTCCCGCTCTGGTGGACAGAGATCCAATGTCGAAATATTGGACAACACAAATTCTCAGACAGGCACTGTAGTATGCCGTGATTCGATCCTCGTATCCTGTCCCAAAAGGACGCGATTCGAGACCGAACAACCGCAAAGAAATCAGGAACCCGCGCATCAGAGAACATACCCGACGCGCAGCAGAACCTGGGCTTCTTCATAAGGATGCGAAATGCTAATTGAGATCATCATAATGAATAATTTTTACTATGAGAACAACCCGGAATTTAAGAAAGAAATCAGCGGTTTCAACTTAATCGCAACACGGTATCGATAAAATATATATATAAAACAGCTGATTATTTTCTTAGAAAAAGCGTTCAAAATGATCAATGGTCTGAATACAATTTCATTTGATTTATTCATGCTTCCATACAGTACAAGACGTTAATAATAAAATTTAGGTACAAAGTTCAGTATGGAAACTCGGGAGCTGCATGTTCGAGTGAGAGTGGTCACTTATATCAATAGTCTAGGTACCTACGACTGCCTCGGTGGCTCAGTGGTTAGTGACCCTAAATACTGGGCCAAAGAGGCGTGGGTTCGTTCCCCACCCAGGGCAAGTATTCATGTGATGAACGTAGGTGTTTGCTCTGTGTCTGGGTGTTATTTAGTTACTATTTATATAAGTATGATTCATACTTGTATGAATTTAAAATATGTAAGTAGTTTATCAGTCTCTAGCAACAATATCACAAGTTTTGCTTAGTTTGGGGTCAGAGACCGTGTGTAAGATGTCCCCCCTAATATTTATATTTAACTTACAAATCATTGAATTTAACATTACAATAAACTATATAAAATTATTAAAATACTTGTATGATTCGGCCTATACCCTACATATCTCCAATAAAACCGTCTGGAAGCGGCTTGCATCCAGCGCGATCTTGCGATCTTGAGATCATCCATCCACCTCGTAAACGTCCTACGCTGCGCTTGCCGGCACGTGGTCTCGACTCGAAAACATTTTAACCTCATCAGTCCTCAGTGCCATGTGCCCTGCCCACTGCCATTTCAACTTGCCAATTAGCTTATATTATTGTTTGTTTCAGGGTCTGGGGTGCCTAAGGAAACTTGGACCGAGGGCTAGTTAAACATAATAATATATGTAAAATAATACAAGGTGTTGTTTTGTAAAGTGCAGAGTTTTAAAGAAGTGTACGTTCTACATAATCATTACTAAACAATTTTTACTATGGGACTAACTCAAAAGATTTTATGAAAATCGTGAACTCATTTATATTACATGTTAAATGTAGTATTTTGGGAAACAAACTTATAATTTTCTTAAAAATACTACTTTCCTTACATTTTGTCTGGTTTGTGAACTTTTTGTAAGAAACACCTGATTTTACATTGTTCAAGTTAAATCACTACATAATATGAAACAAAGTCGCTTCCCGCTGTCTGTCCCCATGTATGCTTATATCTTTAAAACTACGCAACGGATTTTGATGCGTTTTTTAATAGATAAAGTGAGTCAAGAGGAAGTTTTATAATATGTATAATACACCCAAGGAACTTAAGATAAGTTCCTTGAATACACCTTGCTGATTAAATGCTAAGGGGCCACAAATAAAAAAAAAGTTTCTATTTTTTTACTGAATTCCGAATAAATATGGCAATTCTTTTATAGAAGAAAAAGACACTTACAATTTAAGTTTTTTTTTTTTTAAAATGACCCTTTTGCATTTAACCGGCGACCTGTGCGAAGCCGGGGCGGGTCGCTAGTAAATAAAAGTTGTTCATAATAATGATATCATAAAAAGTGTATACTAAGCGCCACACAAATCGGCGGATGAGAAGTTAGCGGCAGATGACACTTCGCCGTGATTCGCTCATTATTGCGCATGTGTGCATAATGCCGACGCCGCGTGGCGTGGTAGTGAGCACGGGCGTAGGGAGCGCGCGGGAGGCATGAGGTTGGCGGGCGGGTGTGCCCCGGCGCGAGTCTCTCTGGCTCCCGCGCATACCTATATTTCGGCTTTTGCGCAGCGTTCTGCGCATAACTTCCCATCCGCCGATTTGTGTGGCGCTTAGTATACAAATACTCGTACACTTTTTTGAATCGGCACCTTGTATAATTCTACACGAAATGTAATTCAAATATAATACGATTCAAACTTAATGGCGCCTGGGGTCACAAGGCTGGTTGTTGTGCAGTAGCTATTTATTCATATGACAGCGACGCAGGGAGTGGGGAGTTCCGCAGCTTGTGGCTAACTTCACAGACACCATTAAGTTGGATTAGGGCTATACTAGAGTTTGTGTTAATAATAGGCCCAATTTTAGAGCCGCCGTCATAGAATAATAACATTAATAGAAACCGTACTAAAATAACAAGAGATATACATCACTTTGTCCCATTTTAAATATGAAATTTAAAAGGTGTTAGACAAAGATGCACATACACCCGAACTTACGTAATTTCGAAGGGTTTCACAAACTACCATTGAGTTATCTCGGATGTCCAAATTCAAAAAGTTAAAAGGTAAAATGATCAGATATTTGAACCTTCTTTCTGGACCTAAACGGTTCAAATTTCCGAAATAGACGAAGTTTAACCAAATTTCTAACCATTTTGACATTCCAACTGGTGATTTTGCCGTATGCGACAGACATTGCGTTTTTTCTGTTCTGGTTATAACGAGATATGAATAAGACAGCTTTACCGTAGTTTTTATTTGAGTAAAATTAAGCAATGCTTCTATTACTTGTAATTCTTCTGAGGGCGCCATCGTAAATTTTATAACAACGTAAAAAGTTTTCACTCTATCGAATGCCAAAAGTGAAAAAAAAACAGAAATAGTCTAATTAGCTATCATAGTTACGATGGCGCATCTAAAATTGGGCTTATTATCAAACTAAGACTTGCGCACACGATGCAATAAAGCATTTATTTCGATTATGTTTTCACTTTATGTATTAATTATTAATTTATATTTAGTAAAAAAAAAAAACTCTTGGCATTTTTTAAATGCATTCCAAACTATACTGAAAAAAAGAAATTAAATATACTGTCAATCAATACGTAGTATAAAATAAAGTCGCTATTTTGTCTGTTTGTTTGTCTGTATGCTTAAATCTTTAAAAACTACGCAACGGATTTTGATGCGGTTTTTTTAATGGATAGAGTGATTCAAGAGGAAGGTTTATATGTATAATACACCTGTGCGAAGCCGGGGCGGGTCGCTAGTTGTTACTAAAACTAAGTGTGATTTTAGTTTATCCTCAAATAAAAATAAAAAAAAACCGGCCAAGTGCGAGTCGGACTCGCGCACCGAGGGTTCCGTACAAACCTGCAAGGTTTACAAAGTTCGTTCATTACGACAAAAAAAGTAATAAGTTTATATTTATTAAAAAATATATATTTTGTAATGTAACTAAAAATTTAAGGTTTTCGGAATTTTTCCTTTATGTGTGCTATAAAACGTTGCTTCATGCCAAATTTCAAGATTCTAGGTCGACTGGAAGTACCCTTTAGGTTTTGATTCCCTTGCGAGTACTTGCGAGTTTCAAAATTTGCGGCATAAACGGCTGTATCTTTTGATTGCGTTGGCTTAGAAGTTTGATTTTTTCACAGCTTCAAGGGACAGTAGACCTGAGTAATTGATATAAATTTCAGCTTCATACCTCCACGCGTTCCTGAGAAAAAGGGTCTTGACAGACGGACAGACGGACAACAAAGTGATCCTATAAGGGTTCCGTTTTTTCCTTTTGAGGTACGGAACCCTAAAAACATAAAAATCGGTTTGGACGTTTCGAAAGAGTTTGGTTACAAACATAAATGAGATTTTGATTATATTACTAGGTGGCTCGACAAATGTTGCTTTGCCATTTTTAAAAAAAATACCTCCTAGGGTCATAAAACATAGTTCACAACCTATCGAATATACATAAAAAACAACATCAAAATCGGTCAAGCCGTTTCGGATGAGCTGATCACAAACACCATGGACACGATAATTTTGTATTTAAGATAATTGAGAAGAATATTACAATCATATTATGAATTCATCATCATCAATCATTGTATTTTATAGAAAATCAAAAAATAATTAATAGATAAATAAAATCAATAAATAAAATAATGTACGTTTAATTTAAGATAAACTTGTGTACCTATTACGACTTGTATTATAATTTTTATCATTGATATTTCTTGTTTTACTACAGTGTTACTGGATATTGGACCTATTTCTTCTAGTGGGTTATAGGGGGGGTTTTTATCAACAAATTTGACCCCATAAACCCGCAAAACTTAACTTCCTAATTGAGATGAAATATGTCTCACGGATATGTAGGTATATTGCGTGACAAAGTAATCTCATCAAAAACATAAATGTGAAATGGGAGCCAAAGTGTCGCCACCAAAAGAATTGAGATCTAACACGGGGGCCAAGTGTTCTGTAGAAAATCCTAAAATTTCAGCTACAAGATCATACCTACAACATTCTAAAGGGATTTACTTATGTAATTCAAGCTCGTGATTTGACTTGGCTAGTTTAAGAATAAGTACAGTGCAAATAAGCATTTGTAAGCAATTATTTAGACACAACAGCTTATCCTAATGCCAATCCTAATGCAATAGGTATTTGTTTTACTTACAATTTAAGGCTATGTAATTCCTATTTTACTATGGAAATTTACGTGGTTTTCACACATTTTAAACGAAATAAAACGGGACTCACTCACGTGTTCGTATATTCATAACACGACTATAGTTTCGGTCGCATTCGGCGACCTTTCTCAAGTTGGCGAGTGCTAGCACGCGGAGCCGTCTCGCAATGGTCAGTGCATTGCGAAACTATAGTCGTGTTATGACTATACGAACACGTGAGTCAGTCCCGTTTTATATTGTTTAAAATCTATGTAATTCCTTCTTACACTTAGATGAACCAAATTAGATATTATATTTACATTCAAAACTACACAATACAATATTAATTATAACTAACCACAATATGACTTAAAGCTGTTTACACTTTTAGCACTTTTACCGATCCTTACATAGTATAAAATAAAGTCGCTATTTTTGTCTGTTTGTTTGTCTGTATGCTTAAATCTTTAAAACTACGCAACGGATTTTGATGCGGTTTTTTTTAATGGATAGAGTGATTCAAGAGGAAGGTTTATATGTATAATACACCTGTGCGAAGCCGGGGCGGGTCGTCTAGTATTATATAAAGTATAGAGGTAGATAACAGCTTATTGTTTATGTAAGGACAAGTTGGTGCCTCACGGTTGCCTTGAAACGGAAACATACTCGTAATAATAATCGACCGTATAATAATGACTTGTTAAAAATTCAAAATAAAATCCTAAGTTCCTTTACTAGGTACCAAATAGAAAAGATTAAAACATCATGTTGTAATTAAAAATTCATGTTGTTGTTTTGAATGACTTGTATAGTGAAATTAATTAATTATCGAATGCTTATAGGTAATTAGGATATTTTTTTCTTATTCCCTGACTTAGTGTCGAGGGAAGAACCCAAAATGCGTGTAGTTCTGTTGTTTGTCTGTTTGTCTATGCCAGCGCTCGGGGAATACGACTTCGGGAACGAGTTTCTTCCTCGATCGTTGGTAAGTAAATAGTAGATGTTCTATCTCAATAATTCAAATAAAATTAGCTAAAAGTGCGAGTCGGACTCGCGCACGAAGGTCTCCGTACTGTACCTACGCTTGAAGGAGACGTCCACAAATGGTAGGGTAGATGCACCGGTTGTGGCCATCTTAGTACCATTTGTGGCCACTTTGAATTTTAAGGATTAAAAAGACTTTTTTAAATCTATGTTAGAAATTAAAAAAAAAAAAAAAACTAATAAAATTGGCTAAAAGCTAAAAGTGCGAGTCGGACTCGCGCACGAAGGTCTCCGTACTGTACCTACGCTTGAAGGAGACGTCCACAAATGGTAGGGTAGATGCACCGGTTGTGGCCATCTTAGTACCATTTGTGGCCACTTTGAATTTTAAGGATTAAAAAGACTTTTTTAAATCTATGTTAGAAATAAAAAAAAAAAAAAAAAAATTGGCTAAAAGCTAAAAGTGCGAGTCGGACTCGCGCACGAAGGTCTCCGTACTGTAACTACGCTTGAAGGAGACGTCCACAAATGGTAGGGTAGATGCACCGGTTGTGGCCATCTTAGTACCATTTGTGGCCACTTTGAATTTTTAAGGATTAAAAAGACTTTTTTAAATCTATGTTAGAAATTTAAAAAAAAAAAAAAAAAATCAAATAAAATTGTCTAAAAGCTAAAAGTGCGAGTCGGACTCGCGCACGAAGGTCTCCGTACTGTACCTACGCTTGAAGGAGACGTCCACAAATGGTAGGGTAGATGCACCGGTTGTGGCCATCTTAGTACCATTTGTGGCCACTTTGAATTTTAAGGATTAAAAAGACTTTTTTAAATCTATGTTAGAAATTAAAAAAAAAAAATTCTAACAAATAGATTCAGACGAACAATATTTATGGTATTACATTGTTTTTGATTATCATTTATGCAATAATTTTGTCACCAAATGGCCACAACTGGGTCAGTGGCCACAACCGGTAGGTACACCCACTATATATGTATTAATTTTCATTTACAATTTAAGAGATTAGAATGGATATGGAGCTTGGAGTCAAGGCTCTTGTCGGTGTAGCAACTTCCTCTTCTGGCGGTCCTCGGCCAGTGTTTTCACCTCCCTGACGACATGACATCTTCTTTCTCTTTGATTTGATCTACTAATTCCGTCCATGGTCTTCCCCTTCCTCTCTTTCCTTCAACCTTTCCTTTTATTATGGCTTTCATAAGATTGTCATGGCATACAAGGCCAAACATCTTTCCTCTCCTGCTTTCGATTGTTGTTAGCAGTTTTCTCTCTCACGATGTTTAGCACCTCTTGGTTCGATTTCTTTTCTGTACTTACAGCTGATTCCTTCCATCCTTCTCCAACACCACATTTCGAAAGCCTCAAGCCTTTCCCTGTCCTTCTGAGTTAGTTTTTAGGGTTCCGTACCCAAAGGGAAAAACGGGACCCTATTACTAAGACTTCGATGTCCGTCTGTCCGTCTGTCTGTCTGTCTGTCCGTCTGTCACCGGGCTGTATCTCATGAACCATGATAGCTAGGCAGCTGAAATTTTCACAGATGATGTATTTCGGTTGCCGCTATAACAAGAAATACTAAAAACAAAATAAAATAAATATTTAAGGGGGGCTCCCATATAACAAACCTGAATTTTTAGACGTTTTTCGCTCTATATTAATAATGGTACCAGGTAGATGCTTGAAATTTTCACAGAATATTTAGTTTTATATTCCCTTCAATAATAAATAATAAAATTAAAATAATGTAAATATTTAATGGGGGCTCCCATACAGTACGGAACCCTCCGTGCGCGAGTCCGACTCGTACTTGGCCGATTATTTTATTTCGTATAGGTTTGCGTTTGACTACACACTGCCTGATGGCAGATTTGCGAAAGAAAAATAGAAACAATATATTTAAGGGGGACTTACATGGAAGAAACGGTATTTTTTTGCTCGATATTATAATAACGGCAATAGAAAGATGCTTCAAATATTCATAGAATATTAAGTTACATATTCCCTTCAAAAATAAATACCTAGTAAAAAATATATATATTAAGGGGAGCTTCCATACGGTACGGGATCCTTTGCGCGCAAGTCCGACTCGCACTTGACCGGTTATTTAATTTCAGTTGTCTAGCTGTCACGTTCATGAGATGCAGCCTGTTGACATACAGACATACGGTCAACAGTCTTAGTAAAAGGGTTCCGTTTTAACACTTTGGGTACGGAACCCTAAAACCTACATAATAATTATAATCGATCTGAAGGGGTCTCTCAGCAAATGGATTTCAATGTATTTTAATCTTTAATGTATTTCAGTTGGAACTAATTCAGTCGGTCTCCAATCAAGCTTATGTAAGTTATTTCTAAATAGTCAAAGTCATCATCTTCTCGGCCTAGAAATGTCGAACTCGGTATTAAAAGTCTTTTAAAATTTTAAATTATAGCCCGCGAGGTTAATAAAGCCCATAAAATGCAACTACTTTCTAAAAGCTGAATTTTTTGGTGTTACGTAGTCATTGTGGTGTAAAAAATGTTAGTCAGCTGGGATGCTTAGCGTTTCCCTGGGGAAACACGCTTGAATTTTCAAAAAAATTAATGAGTATCTTGCAACAAATTCTAATGGCTAAAAATTGGTGTACGGGTAGAAAAGTAATATGAAAAAAGTTTAACCACAGCAAATTAACTGAAATAAGTATAACAAGGCCTGTCAGTCAAGCTTTAAAGTAGCGCCGCTTTAAAGCCTGGCTGACAGGCTCTGTTACATGTTTTGGGTGATTGGCTGTGGTCAAACTTTTATACTCATTTGCTAATATACTCATTTTTTAGGGTTCTGTACCCAAAGGGTAAAAACGGGACCCTATTACTAAGACATCGATGTTCGTCTAGCCGTCTGTCTGTCACCGGACTGTATCTCATGAACCGTGATAGCTAGGCAGCTGAAATTTTCACAGATGATGTATTTCTGTTGCCGCTATAACAACAAATACTAAAAACAGAATAAAATAAATATTTAAGGGGGGGTCAACTCCCATACAACAAACGTGATTTTTAGGAGTTTTTTGCTCGCTATTAATAACGGCAAGAAGAATAGGGCTCCCATACAGTACGGAACCCTCCGTGGGCGAGTCCGACTCGCACTTGGCCGATTTTTTTTAATTCAAACGGCATCCCCACCGATCACTAAGCATCCCAGCTGACTGACTCCGGGGTGTTCTTGTACACCACCATGACAACGTAGTACCAAAAATTTAGCTTCTAGAAAGAAATTGCATTTTTGCGTTTACCTCCTATTATTGGGATAACGCGCTGTGCCCTACCCTCTGCCACTACTGCTGATTCCCCGATGATAATTATTTGACCATTGAATTGCAAAAACTGCTCGATGAAACGTTTCAATTTATCCTTAGCAATCTATTTTGTTGCTCAAAAGTGTATTTTAAGTGATATTTTTTTTACCTTTAGAGGACCGGAGAAGAGATAGAAGTTAAGGTTTGTACTTTTCTCATAGGTTAATTTTAATACACAATAGTAGTTTATGCAACTGTCATATAATGAAGGGTATTGAAACACGAGTGTGAGTTTATGATCATAATAGTAACGAGTAATAGTAACCCCTTAAAATATTTATTTTATTCTAATTTTAGTTTTAGTATTTGTTGTTATAGCGGCAACAGAAATACATCATTTGTGAAAATTTGAGCTTTCTAGCTATAACGGTTCATGAGACACAGACTGGAGACAGACAGACAGACGGACAGCGGAGTCTTAGTAATAGGGTCCCGTTTTTACCCTTTGGGTACGGAACCCTAAAAATGTAACACACACCCCGCATGGCATACCTAGTACTGAAAAACTTGCGAGATCTAATATTAACAAACTCAATTATTACAATGGGGCCAACTCGGAATTTCGACAGTCTTCCTATATCTGCGAGGATCTTTAATGCTTAATCTTTAGATAAAGATAAAATACGTTTATTGCTTCGAACTGTGTACATAGAGGTAGTACAATAAAATTAAAGACACAACAGTTTGTCCTAACAGACATGCAATTTGTTAATTTGAGACTTGACTAATCTCAAAACTGAAATGTTTGAAAAGCCATAACATTAAAGGATAGAAAATTTTAGGAGACTTTAGATAAGCTAACATTTATACAGTTTTATAGTACATAGTGATAGTAGTGTATTTATGTTTTTGTCACTTGTAATTGATATTTACTCAATCTGTTGATTAAAAAAAGTAAATGTTTTGTTGTTTCTAGCCACCGACCACGCAGGTGAGAGATTTCAGCAAACATTCATAATTATTTTTTGCAAAAAAATGGCATGATTGACTTCCATAAGATCCCTGTCTGGGATATCACGCATCTGAATGATGAAATACTGAATAATAAAGTTGTTATTTAATGTATTGATAAAAAGCTTTTATTTAATTGCTCTAAAAGAAGAAAACAAGATTTTTCTTTAAAATTTTACCCATCAACTTATAACCTTTTTATACACAATTTATATGATCTTATAAGCTTGTCGCGCGATTAACTTGTGTAAACTAACTAGTACCTATTTAATTAAGTAACTTAATCTGCTAAGTTTATTTTTTTAATTTCCGTTTAATTAAATACTTACGCAAACCTCGCGACAAGCTTTTATGATCATATAAATTGTGTATAATGAGGTTATAAGTTGATATGTAAAAATTTAAAGGAAAATCTTGTTTTCTTCTTTTTAGAGCAATTTAAAACCTTTTTGTCACAAAGATTTTTTGCTTTTATATTCGTAGTTACTCAGAAAAAGTAAGACAAAGAAGAAGCCCAAATCACATCCCGTAAGTTTTGACATGTTAAATTGCTTTTTGTATTCCATTACAATGAAATAAAGGCTCTGTCGTTGTTTCGCCCCGCAAGCTGTTCGGCCCGCGGGGCGAAAAAAGATAGATGAGATGACAGCATCGCGCAATGCGAAGCATTTTGGTCGTCATACAGGCAGCGATAGGACGTCCACTGTTGGACATAGGCTTTATCGAAAGATTTCTAAGCAGAATCGATGTCCCGACTTGAAAGAAGAATTATTGTTGATGTGATTCTTACATTATCTGTTGAAGACGGTATTTATTTTAAACTAGCTGCCCATCCCGACTTCGTCCGCCTATCGACGGATTAGGTGTAGCCAGTGGCAGATTTACCTACGTATTTGTCGCTAGTAGTCTGCTATTTTTTTGCACCCAAGGGGTTAAAATCTTGCCGGTCCAGTTTGCAACTTTTTTTTAAATTCCATATAGGTTTGCGTTTGACTACATACTGCCTGATGTTGAGCAGATATGCGGTAAAGATCTTGCAAAGTGGGACCAGATTGTGTACAGTAGCTCATAAATATATTAAAATATGGTAAATTTATGCGCAGTGTAAAACAACCGCATTGAATGCTTAATTTGAATGGAATTTCATATTTTCATATTTGATTTTTGTTCAAGGCCGCCATCACGCCTTATTTAAAATGCAATGTCAAAAGAGAAAACAAGATCCGAAAATATGAAATTAATTTGAATGAAGATTGTTATAAAATAAAATAGTAGGAAAATTATTTTCCAAAACAAATAAAGCAAATAATAGAATATTGTACAAGGCAATGGCATAAGCTCGACATATTTTAGCATTATCTCTTTTGCCCTAAAATATTCTAAAGATAACAGAAAGAGCATTGCACTCGAGAGAGATATAAATAGAGAGACACTCAAAAAAGCGACTTTGATTTATGACAACTAAGTATATCAAAAGTGATAATGCAAAAATATATCGAGCTTTGGCCATTCATTGCCTGACACAGTAATTATTTATTTGCTTTATTTGTTTTGGAAAATGATTTTCCTATTAATTGAATGGCAAAGGGAAAAAACAATTTTATCCACTTTTAATGTTAGTTGTCATTATCAATCCATACTTTATTTCCTCTTCGAGGGGATATAATGGTGGAAAGACAATTTGTCCCTTTGCCATGCTACCCGTGCAGGAGCGTTGAGATAGAGTAGGAGTTGTCGCAAACATAATTGTTCAATGAGGCCCGCGATATGCTATATTATGCGACTTCTGCGAGTGTTATATTCCCTTCGGTATGACCAATGTAGCATAATTCAAACATTGTAGCAGAATAATTGCAATTTTAGGCAGAAACTCATATTTTAAATATTTCACCTAATGTAATCTATTTCATTCATCGTACTCGTAACGGATCCGTACTGTACGAGACCCCCTTTAAATATTTATTTTATTTTAATTCAATTAGGGGCGGGTTATTTGACTGAGTCTGTATTTATGATTTTGCTATTATTGATTATTTAGATGTGACATTATTGTACCTACTTGATTAAATAACTAGTAGTCCGCCCCGGACTTGGACCTCGCGCTATTCCTATTTTATATCATAAAAACTATGATTTCAAAAAAAAAATAATTAAAATATTGGTATGAAAGTTTTGCAACGATGAGTGAAGTAAATGTATATATCATTCGGTAAAATATTTCAAATATATGAGTTTCTGCCGAAAATTCCTATTGTTATGCTACAATGTTTGAATAATGCTAAATCTGTTCATACTGAATGGAATCTAACACTAGCAGAAGTCGCATAGCTTATAGGGCTTCAAATAACAAAGCGATTTTTCATATAACATATAAAATATGTAAAAAACATTTTAAATTAAACGGTTTTATTGAGAAGTTACTTTTAGAATGTACTAAAAGATATAAAATAATTTTGGTAGTCCTAGGCACGGTATTAGATATCATCCGTGTCCTAGGTAAGTACTGCATTCATCGCATTAATTTTCTTATCACTCGAGCAATGATCAGACTCAAAAATAAAATCGTGGGGCGTTCAGCGTGAACGTTACAGTGTTAGTATACACTGTTAGAAAGTCTATTAAGAATAAATGTTAGAAACCTACTTTGGGATTCTTTACTTAGTTCGAGCGTAAATAATTTAAACCAACAAAATTCAACATCATTATACAATTTTATTTAAAAGATAAGTAAACGTTACACACAGTCCTCTAGCTATCATCAAACCTAAACGTACACACTCTGTGAGCTACTCTAAGAAGAAAGTCCACGACGTTTTTGCAAAGGCCATTGAAATAGACCCTGTAGTAGGTGCCATGGGGAGCTGACCAGTCGACCACAGGAGAGCCTCTGGAATACATCCCGTAGTAGTAGATACGACAGAAAGTTGGAAAGGCCGTTGCAAAAAGCCCCAGTGGTCGTAAGTGTCACGGATAGCCAGGTATCGATCACAAGACTGCCGTAGGAAAACACCCCATGGCAGTAGATACGACAGAGACCGGAAAAAGTCGTTAGAAACGGCCCCGCAGTAGTAGATGTCACGGAGATCTGGCCAGTCGGTCACAGGAGAGCCTCTGGAGAACGCTCCATAGCAGTAGATACTACAGCGAGTTGGAAAATCCGTTGCAGGCAGCTCTGCAGTAGTAGGCGTTGCGAAGAGTTATCCCGTTGATAACAGGAGAACCGCCGGAGAATGCCCTGTAGCAGTCGATACCACAGGGAGCTGGAAAGGCCATCGCAGACGGCTCTAGTGGTAGTAAGTATCACTGGGAGCTGACAAAAGGAGACCCGTCGCGTCGGTGCAGGCAGTAGGGGGCTTATTGAACGCGATGTTCAGATTAAGTAGCCACAGCCTAAAGTAGTGCCAATATTCAACAGTTTACTCATATGACGCCAATGAGCTTCTCTACATCACTTTTATAATGTCCTGTTTTATTTTAAACAAAATATTCAAAAACTTTCACAAGAAACTAACACTGACCTTACACCATAGAAATTTGGATTTTAGACTTACTTAGGTACTTTCAAAATTTAAATTAGGATGTTAAATAAATGTTCGTTAAGAATGAGTATTTTGCTGAGCGCGACGAGCGTCCTCCAAAGCATAAAGCACAGAAAACTTCCATCGAATAAAGCTCCGATGGTTTATCTTATAACATAATACATCAAATAGCTCACTAAATTCATTACAAAAGTCATTTGCGTGATTCAGGATTTTGTCGCTCAATGAACGGAGCCATCTATGATTTTTAAGATTGAACTCATGTGCTTAGTAACTAAGTATATGAATGGTTCAAAAGGTAACTTTGCGTGAAGCGCTCCAACATATTTAATGTTGAAAAATATATAAAATTGTTTAAATATTTATGAAGTTATACAAAATTATATAATAATTAATAGTATTGTATTGTCATTTGAACTAAAGGTGTGTACCAAATATCAGATCAATCAGTCAACGGGAAGAGGGTCGAATTTCAATTACCAGATTTGACCCAAGCAACTCCCGCAGAAAGTGGCGCCGTTTTGCCTCTTTTTGCCTCGTATCTTCGCAACCACTGAACAGAAGATGCTCATATTCGAACTTAAAAATTCTATATATTTAAACTACGTGTATGCTAAATTTCATGGAGATCGGCTGAGCGGTACTTGAGTTATCGTCGAACAAAGAAACATACAAACATTACATTTGACAGCTCAAGTGCCGGCTCGTCCCATTTAGACTCAGAGACCTCGCTAACGCTCGGTCAAACATTGACATCTAATTATTTATTGTTAAAGTGAATATACAACTAAATGCTGTGAATATTTCAAGCATTTACCAGTTACCATTATTAATATCGAGCGAGAAACTGCTAAAAATTCATGTTTATTGTATGGAAGCCCCCCTTAAATATAAATTTTCAGCTTTCTAGCTATAACGGTTCACGGCATACAGCTTGGTGACACAGACGGACAGACAGACGGACCGCGGAGTCTTAGTAATAGGGTCCCGTTTTTACCCTTTGGGTACGGAACCCTAAAAAGAAGTCGTCTAACTTTCATACCAATATTATTATTTTTTTTTGAAATCACAGTATTTATGATATAAAATAGGAATAGCGCGAGGTCTAAGTCCGGGGCGGACTAGTAGTAAAAATCACAATAGGAATTTAATATATTCGGATCTTTTTACAAGTAATGTTGCTTGTAAAATATGAAGGGTGGTGGCAGCTTTGAACAAAAAGTCAAATTAGAAAATAAGAAATTCCATTGTAATTAAGCATTGATTTTTTTTACATTACCGCTGTTTTTTTCTGTGAATTCGTTTACCATACTTACTTTAAATCTTTTTTTGGGCTACTGTACAAAGTCTGAGCCCTCTTTATAAAATATTCTTTTGTACTTTATTTTTACAGGTTCCGAATGGAGGAATCGGTTCAATCGGAAAAATTACCAACGAAGTAAGTTGAGTACGAGGCGACTTCCTAGACGTCCTACGCAGCGACCTTAAAGATAGACACCTAATCGTACAAAATGAAATGTCGCCGATCAAAATCAACCAATCATAGAGAAATCCACCAATCCAATAACTAGTCTACATTAGACTGGAGTTGCGGTCGCATCTCAAAGCAACGAGGTAAACATGGTGAACTGCGCCATTTCATCTTGCCGAAATTACACGGTTTTAAAAGAAAAACGAAAAGCACTGTCACATACCACCGGTAAATAATAAATATCTTTGTGATTTACAAGCAAAATAAATAAAATTAAATCATTTGAAAATGTAAACAGAGTGGAAATTTTCTCTATGGTCAGTTAGGAATGTCGGATAATGTATGTATGAGATCGAATAATGACTCGTCAAATCGATTAACTTTAAGGTCAAAATTGATTTTGACCCGGGCGGCCGGCGATGTAAGTAAAGGAATAAAGTCGCAAGGTCAATGTTGGTCGAACTACTGGTTTTAGATCGATTTAACAATATGAAGCAATTCTTAAACACAACGAAGCGGATCGATTTGTGTTTCACGTGATGTGTTCATATTTTAACCGATTTGCAAAAAGGAGAATGTTCTATGTTCGTCTGTATGTATTTTTTTTAGGTTCACGAATCAAACAAGGTTTTTTTTTATTTCTGGAAGAGAAGCGATCGAATTTATCGGTACTTAAGGCTGTCAGCTGTTATTTAATACTAGTGTTATTGACTTTTTGTCGATAACTTCTGGAATTAACGATATAACGTATTTATATTACATAAGTCCATCGATTAAAAATAATCAAGATGTGAATAGATTAATCGAAATTTCATTGCCAGTCCAACTTAACATCTGATAAATCATGACGTCAAGCTATACTCGAATAAATTTAGGAATCGATTCTTTTCATCATGTATTTTGAAATCCCTATTTCAAAGTTATTTCAGTGTTGCCACAAGATATTTTTGTAATTTCCCTATACATTTTGTTTAGATTTCCTAGAGATCCAGTTTGGGCCGATCGGTGGATAAAAGTAGTTCGCCAAAGTAAAATAAATTATTTTTGGAAACGACAATTTGTTCTGCGCATTTCCGCATCAAAGATAAATGTTTAACGAAAAGTGGCCCTTCAAAGGTTGGCCACTGTTGGTATTGGTAGCCATTTATTAAGTTGTAGTATAAATAGTAGTTAGATGTAAGATATTGTTTTAGTTGTTCATCTCGTCACCTAGTCTCATAAAAAAGACACGCAAAATGACAGACAGACATTCAGACAGGAAGACAGACTAGCATATTCCATATGTCGTAGCATGTAATGACAAGCAGCTATCAATTTTTTTAAGTTGTTTATAATTATATTATATTCCCGAATACTGCTTTAGTGATAACTCAATGCCGGATACAATAACTTAAGACAACTCATTGTAATAAGTCATTACGTGACTATTTATCAATATATGTGTAATATGTGTGAATATGATCAAAAATTTTCATTAACATCAAAGTAGCCTTTTTATTTCGAACCAATCAAGCGAAAAAGATCCAACCAACACTTTTTTTCGAAAATGTCATTCCGTTCTTTATTTATTGCTGAGACTCTACATAGCATTGTTGTTAACATACGCTTTGTTTTTAGTCATGTGACTTCTTTTTAATAATTCTATTTGTAAATATTTCCCCTACAAAATTGGGTAATCACTTTTGAAGTGGTAAGTTCACTCAAAAGTTGTCTATGGTACAAAATGTATTTTTCACATTTCCAAGTCTTGGTTTGTATGAAGAGGCTCCTTCTGTGCCCTGTGTAATAGGGCCTATTCTGTGGTCCTACGCTGCGCTTGCACATTTTCTGAAAACTCGATCACTGTCTCTTGTTTGTTCTATGTAACTGACAAGTTCCTGCAACATCATGTTTGAACAAATGTGCCATATTACAAACTTACTTATTGCAAGTTTCATGCTTGGTGGTGGTATGTTTAAATTAATTTCATCAATATTCTTCTACATGTGTTTATAGATAATGCTACAAAGATAATATTTGTTATTGTTCATATATTTAAAGCCATTTTAAGCGTTACAGGTTTCTATTTATGTTATAATCATTCGCAAAAAATAGCATGACCGACTTCACCCGTGTACAGAATTCGCGAATATTTCGCACGGATATGTTAATCAAATATGGCTTCGCCGATTTCAATAAAATTTTAATGGACCAATTTCGAAGTATATTCTTTCCAATAAAAAAAGAATTATTGAAATCGGACAACTATGAAAAAAGTTATGCGTAGTTATACATAAAAAGCGTCGAATTGAGTACCTCCTCCTGTTTGGTTCGTCGGTCAAAAAATTATGTAATGTTCTGAAATACAAATTCTATATGAAACGTAAGTTTGTATATCATAAAAATACACACGTTCTATAGTATCCTATAATGCTATTTCTTTTTTATATTTCTTAATTTGACGAAAAAGATTGTTGGCGGCGTCACCAATTGTTGGTGCATCTATACACCAACTTTTTTAGATTGATAAACTTAAAAAAATGTATCATGATCCTAACTACGGGCTTTTGCAAGGTGCGTTTTACTTCCTAATTGTTCCTACGGCACCTAGGCTCGGGTTGGTGGCTACACGGAGCTGCCGAACACTGGGTGGTAGTCCGTTGACAGGATACGACAATTTTTGACTCTATTTAACTATTTTATTTTCCCTTAATATCCCAATTACGAAAACGTCCACACGCTACGTCCCAGTGAGGAAACATTGAAAAATTGTATTTATTTCGATCTCTCCGTTAAATCAAAAGATTATGTTGTTAAGATTATTGAACGTATATTAGGGATTTGACTGCCTCGGTGGCTCAGTGGTTAGTGACCCTAATTTCTGGGTCAAAAAGGCGTGGGTTCGAACCCCACCCAGGGCAAATATTTATGTGATGAATATAAGTGTTTGCTTTGTGTCTGGGTATTATTTAGTTACTATCTTTGTAAGTATGTATTTAAAAATAAGTAAAAATAAGTCTCTGGCAGCCATATCACAAGCTTTGCTTAGTTTGGGGTCAGAGGCCGTGTGTAAGATGTCCCAATATATTTATTATTTCAACACTTCAATGCATATGTGCTGAAATTAAAAATGTGCGAGTGAGACAGCAGTTGCTGGTTGAAAGGTCTCACCGTTAAGTAACGTTATCTAAAATAAATTATACAATATTTCATTTTATTTTTGTTTTAGCAACAAAGCGGAATAATGGTAAAATATCAAAGAATGACGATTGGGCCATATCTTAAAATCTAATACGATTAAATAAACAAGACATTCTCCTACTTAAAACAATGTTTTTTTTTTATCTATAGAAAACGTTTTTTTAGTAAATTTATTGGTGTAATGATGTGTGATGTTATTACAGACCAACAAATGGAATGTTAAGAAGCTGCATCAAACTGTCAACGTCGACAAGCCGCCACGGATTCAGTCCTTGAAAGATACTATGCCTCTGTGAGTATCACCACCACCACGTCTTCTTCTTCTTTTATGTTTTGACGATGCATTGTTGTGCATTTGCCAGTGTCAAGTATTAAGTTTTAAAAAAATTTAGTTCAAGTTTAATTATCAAATTTTATTTAAATTACACAAATTGTTTTAATTTGTGTAAAATCTATTTATTTCAGGACAATATTAATTTATTTCCAATATTTTTTTTAGAACCTGGAACTGAAAACCTACATATATGTAACTTTGCGACAACAAAATAAATGCAATGCACGTGCAAGTTTCATTTGTAACCTTAAAGCAAGATAGTTCAGAGAAGTTGCTATTACCTTTCAAATTCAAAGTTGTGGAAATGTTACACGTTATACTTGCGGAAAGTTAATTTTTCAACTTTCAGACGTGTTTCTTGTGTAATGTTACTGCAATTTCACGTTGTAAAGTTATAAAAAGTATTGATTATCAGCTCTGGGCAAGTTACAGGGTTTATCTACAGCGCGGCCGTTAGGGCTTCGTTTCAAGCTCGCTGTAAGCTTGCATGAACGTTGCAACCTTATATTTGTAAGTTACACGCTTGTTGATGTTACTTTCAGTAATGTTATTGCAACTTTTGCTTGATGAGTTTAGTATGGCGGTCTACATGCGCAGCTACCCCCTCCACAATACCCTCAGCACCAATGCTTAATTACAATGGAATTTCGTATTTTCTAATTTGAATTTTGTTCAAAGCCACCATCACGCCGCCACCATATTTTACAAGCAAAGTCAGAAGAATGGAATATAATATATGTCGGGGACTAAGACTAATCGTGTAAAGCACCCGCCATCGCTATTTGTGGGCCATCCATCGGTACGGCTTGCCGGCGGTCTCCAGTTGTCCATCTCACCAAATAAACACTCTGTACTACTGCGACGGGTGGTTTTATTGACCTAGTACCACTTGGTAATCAATTTAACGAGAATTTTCGAGGATGAAAACGGATTTTAAAGCTAATGGATTGGCACGGGAGCAGTCCGCCTTGCGTGCGGAATGGCATGACGTTTCTCGCCCATCTGTCAAATCATTTCATTCCGACACAAGCCTGCAGTGTTGCCACGTGCGACCCCATTCGGGTGATACCCACTTTAAAATCATCACTGTTGCTTTTAACTAAAACCAACTATGCTGTTTCACTCCGTCACGGCCATCCTGCATCTTCATACGTCCTCGTATGTTTTTTTTTATTTCTTGGCAAAACAAGTAACTTATGCGTTAGTTAGCAACCACACTAGTTGTAACTATGTGGAGTGGTTTCCTATTTTCTTTGATTGTCACACAGAGTTACAACACGGAGCTACCACAAGGACTTACCACACGGATTTACCACACGGATTTACCACACGGAGTTACCACACGAAGATACCACACGAAGATACCACACGAAGATACCACACGAAGATACCACACGAAGATACCACACGAAGATACCACACGAAGATACTACACGGAGATACCACACGGAGTTACTACAAGAAATTGCCAACCCAAAGATACCATACGGAGATACCATACGGAGTTACCACACGGAGATACCACACGGAATTACCACAGAGAGATACCACACGGAGATACCACAAGGAGATACCACACGGAAAAACCACACGGAGATACCACACAAGCTTTTCACACAGAGTTAATTCTCACGTAGATTTAAGTATTGCACCGAATTTGCACACAAACTTGCTACACAGGATTGTCACACAGAGTTGCCACACCGGGTTACCACTAAGAGTTACGAGTACCATACAGATTTTCCATACAGAGCTACTTCACCACACAGAGCTGCCACACAGTTACAACACAGAGAGCTTTCACACAGGCTTTTCACACAGACATTTCACACAGAGTTACCACACAGACTTGTTACGTGGAGTTGTCACACAGGCTTGTTGCACGGAGTTGCCACACAGGCTTGCCACACAGGCTTGTTACACGGAGTTGCCACACAGGCTCGCCACACAGGCTTGTCACACAGAGCTTCCACACAGGCTTGCCACACAGGCTTGTCACACAGAGTTTCCACACAGGCTTGTCACACAGAGCTTCCACACAGGCTTGTCACACAGAGTTTCTACACAGGCTTATCAAACAGGCTTGCTTCACAAGCTGACCACACAGGATTATCACACAAGCTTACCATACAGAATTATTACAAAAGCTTACCACACAGGCTCACTACACAGTCGTATCACACAGGATTACTACACAGGCTTATCATACAGGCTTACTACACAGTAGTACACAGTCATACCACACAGGCGTATCATACAGGCGTATCACACAGGCGTTTCACACACGCGTATCACATAGGCGTACCACACAGGATTACTACACAGGCTTATCATACACACTTACTACACAGTCTTACTACACAGTCTAACCACACAGGTTTATCACACAAGCTTACCTTATAACAAATAACAAATCATAGTGTTAGCTGAAATATGTTAGTATGTGTAATGACGTGTAACTAGTTGTTATCAATAAAGAGTATGAGTATGAGTACCATACAGGCTTACCACACAGGTATAGAAACACACACACACACAGAATTCATATACCGTCGTCATTGTTGTCATGATATCGTGCTGTATATTGTCATCAGGTACGGCATTAAATAATAGTGACACTGAAAAATTGTGAATCTAACTTGACGCTATTAATTGAAGTTAACAGTGAACATTAAAACCCTCGATTCCTACAAGTGTGACTGCGCTATTTTGTTGCACATCATGAGATCTTCCCACGTTACTTTTTCTTATTAGAGAACAATCTGCACCCGAATCGAAACAAACTGAAAACTGCTCACCGGATTTGAAAGATGATCGATCGCTGGTTGGATCGCAGGTGTTGACTCGATGCTCTACTCGTACGTCAATACCTTCTTCGCACAGCGCGATGCAACGTGTCTATTCTCTCCGCAGTAGTAGTGCGAAGGTAGCACTTTTATACACCGTCTTCACTTTTGCTGAGTGCCCGCACTTTTTGGTCATTGTGCTGCGATGATCAATGAGGCTGTATCCTCATGCTGTGGGCGTTGTTGTGATACCACTTCTGATGTCGGGGACTAAGACTAATCGTGTAAAGCACCCGCCATCGCTATTTGTGGGCCATCCATCGGTACGGCTTGCCGGCGGTCTCCAGTTGTCCATCTCACCAAATAAACACTCTGTACTACTGCGACGGGTGGTTTTATTGACCTAGTACCACTTGGTAATCAATTTAACGAGAATTTTCGAGGATGAAAACGGATTTTAAAGCTAATGGATTGGCACGGGAGCAGTCCGCCTTGCGTGCGGAATGGCATGACCAAGGCATGACGTTTCTCGCCCATCTGTCAAATCATTTCATTCCGACATAAGCCTGCAGTGTTGCCACGTGCGACCCCATTCGGGTGATACCCACTTTAAAATCATCACTGTTGCTTTTAACTAAAACCAACTATGCTGTTTCACTCCGTCATATATGTATAAAATAAAATCCGAAATATGAAATTCCTTTAAATTGTGATTTTTTCTAAAGGAAATAAGTAGTAAGAAAATTATTTTCCAAAACAAATAAAGCAAATAATTAAATACTGTACCAGGTACCTAATGGACTAAGCTCGATAATTATATTTTTGTATTTTCTCTTTTGTGCTAGTGCATTTGGATTATGGTGGATTTACGTATTTGCCGCCAGTAGACTTTTTGCAACCAAGGACAAAATCTGCCGCTCCAATTTCTGTGCTATGCGACTACGCAAACAAGTATTAAATGGCTAATTCTCCTCAAAGCCCAAATTTGATGGTCACACAGTTATATTTCCTAAACGGTATGAGATAGATACAAAATTCTTGGATTAGAGGATAGAACATTTATTAGTCTACAAAATACACAAAGCTTGTTAAAATAGAAGCATAAATAACACCAAAAAATTGACATCCATTGTCAAAAACGGGGTCATATCGGTATTCTCCTCGTGTCACACTTCCCGTTCCAGAAAAACATTTGGTTACTGCCACACCAAATTTCAGTGTATTTGTATGATACATATACTTCAGTTATCGTAATAAAACACACTTTACATCCAATAATCTAAAATGTATCTATTCATCATCATTTTAAATTTATAACAACATATGCGTTTGTCACACGATTTTAAATTCTTTAGATTTGCGTAGTTTAACGGCTGGCATTTGAACACAACATCAGCAATCAAGCTCAGAGTTCGTTTTGCTTAAACTTCAGTCGTATGCCGTCACCGTGGACGTAAGACGTGCGGCTCCTCGTGCTTAAGAATAAAATTATTCGTAAGTAAACATTTTTTCGTAGAAATACCGTCACTTGCGTGGACCTCATTTATGTGCATTGTATTTTAGCAATTAAAATCAAAAATAGCTCATTTAAAACATCGAAATGTGCGAGATATTTATGTAGGTTTTGGTTACGAAACACCTAAAAACTTTGCAGAATTTAGAAAAAAACTGATATTTTCGTCACCTTCGTGCCGTCACTTTCGTGGCCTTTTGGGCTACGAAAGTGATTAAAGGCAACGAAAGTGATGTTTTGTATTGCTTTATTTAGAAACTAACTGCGCCCCGTGGTGCTACCCGCGTTTACCTGGGATAAAAAGTAGCCTATGTGTCAATCCCGGGTCTAAACTATCTCCATACCAAATTTCATCAAAATCCGTCCAACTTTCTGAGCGTAAAAGATTAACGAACATACTTGCGCACATCCTAACATACTCACTCACAAACTTTCGCATTTATTATTAGTGTGATGTGATATAGCAACTGGAGTAAAGTTTTTTTTACAAAATCATCTTTTTCAGGTTTTGTGAAATAGTGGAACCAAAGAAATACACAAAGAAATGTTATAGTTAAATGTAAAAGTATAATATTAGATAATTCCAAGGTTGTTTAGTAGATGTTGGCTATGTGATACATTTTGGGGATTCAGGTTTGTATTATCCTATTCATGGTAGATTGAGGGATCCCTAGCTCTCGCACTAGGATTCTGAATAGGTTACTGTCTTTTGTACTAAGATATTTTTAGAATAACGTTTTTATTTTTGAAAAAGACTGGTACAACCCAGTATAGTGTCTAGTTATGTTCTGGATGTTCTCCTATTTTTTGAGTTTTAATGTTACACAAAGTCGTTTCCTTTTAAATATATCTATATTAAGACTTTAATAATAACAACTTTTCCCTAAAATTGTGTAGTTTTTAATTGACGTAGCAAATCAGTATACCTGTTTCGTAGGATGACCGAACTGTTAAGTGATACCACGAATTTGCCTGTTACACATTAAGTGCCATTTACCCGGGTCCGAGTGGAGCGGGAGCGAGTAAAGAGCACTAAATGTGTTTATCATGAAAATTTTGTTTGACAAACAGTTGTAAAATTTGGGAAAATAATGCCTATAAAGTTACATCGTCACTTTCGTGGACCATCGCGTCACTTTCGTGGCATCTAGAACTTCAAACCCATTTTTCTTCCAAACGAGTCTCACGATTTTATTAATTCATATTTGAATTTACTCGTCTCATCAAATGTTATAGTTATTTTACAAAAATAGATCAAATACGCAAGAAACAAAAAAGGCCACGAAAGTGACGATGAGAATCGAGTCCAGGAGAATTAGCCAAATATTTCGGATTTTGATTCTAAGAGGCAAAACGTATCATAATTGTATTGTTTTTTCTTTCTGTAGAAATAATAACTAAAATTTTAAAGATATCCTAAATATTATTGTATATTTTAATGCACAACTTAAGTAAATAACATTGAATTATTTACAACTACCTACATAATTAAAAAAACAAAGAAAAGTTATACTAAAATCACTAATACTTAAACTAAAAACCAAATAAAACTATTCCCTATTAAAAGCCCTTCTTTTTTAATCTTTTATTTTTGACCAAAATAAAAATGAAATTGTTCGAAATTTGCCGCCCCCAAAATCTGCCGCTCTAGGCCAGCCTACTCAGCCTAGTGGTAAATCTGCTATTGCTAGATCTTCTGTGATTATAAAGCATGCGATCACGAAAAGCGACGTAAAGAACTCATTTCGACGTGCGAAAAAGTGACAGCTATAATATACCATAACGCTGTCTCGTTCTGGCACTACGAACGAAATAATTCGTAGCGCGCATATTAGCCCGGGTGGTCTGAGGATGAATTTAATGTTTCTGAAGTGATCGTTGTAGATTTTTTTGTCGTTAATGAAGGCACTTCCCTATAATATAAAAAATATGTATGGCTCATTTTACTACACAATTTTTTTTTTAACCTATACTGTCCCACTCCTGGGCAAAGGTCTCCCCCATTTCCTTCCAGGAGTCGCGATCCATCGCAACTTCCTGCCAACCCCTCTCGAATGAGTCAAGATCGTCACGCCAGCGCTTCTTGTGCCTCCCTGGCTGCGTCGTCCGTCAGGCACCCACTTCGTGACGATCCTGGCCCATCGATCGGGGTGCATCCGCGCCACATGTCTCGCCCAATCCCACTTTAGTTTGGCGGCTTTTCGGCCGACATCAACTACCCCTGTCATAGAACGCAGTGTGCTGTTGCGGACTCTATCAATTCTTTTGATACCAAGCACGCTGCGTTCCATTGCTCTTTGGCAGACCCCAAGGGCAATGGAACGCAGCGAAAATGTTTTGGAAAATGACTTTCTTACTAATTGTTGATTTTCTACTAAACAAATAGAAAATAGAAATAAAAATAATGTGTTTTTACAATAAATTGGTTCTATTATTGAAAAATACTAGTCTAGTAAGTAGGTATATTAGGTATGGAGGTTATTTTATGCTTGAAGAAAAATTAAGTAAATAGCGTGAATCAACCAACCTACTTTCTATGACCTATCCTACTTGCTACTAATATTATAAACGCGAAAGTTTGTATGTATGGATGTTTGTTCCTTTTTCACGCAAAAACTACTGAACGGATTGAGATGAAACTGTGCAATAGTAATGCTAAAACATCAGAATAACACATAGGCTATAATTTATAGAGATATTGCGTGAAAAGCAGTCGCCGGGTCAGCTAGTTTTATGTAATGACTAGCCACCTGCGCGGTTGGCCAGTCGCCTTTTGAGGGCAGGCCTGTGTTCAGCGGCCAACTATTGAAAGTCAGTACGGTCTACAGTATGAGGTACTTACGTACGTTACGTAACATACCTAACAGAAATAGCTGATTAGATGTCTATTTAAGACATCATAGGGGAGGCCTATGTCCAGCAGTGGACGTCCTATGGCTGATGGATGTAAGATATAAGACATCGATAACGACGGTACCAAAATAAAAATGGAAAAAAAGCAAATTCCTTCTTTCAAAGAATATCACGAATAGATTTCCTTATTATGAGTTTGTATAGTAAACGAAAACTATTATCGTTTTCGTGAGCCTCTGTTTTTTCTGAAGTCTTATAAAATCGCTGCACGCACGAAAAAGCATGACTCACTGTCACGTTCCACCTGAGCCGAGCGTGTAAGGAAGAGTGTGGAACGATAGCTAGACACTTGCACTATCGACCTAAGCGTTCGATTTGTAACACATATGACGTTATTAGGCACGTAAAAATTATCGTCCGTAAACCGACTAGGTATACAGACGACCATGTTTTTTTGTTAGAGTTTGTGCAAAAAGAGAAGCGTCGTGGCGTTACGGTGAACTGACGATAAGATTTTAATCAGCAGCCAAGGTACCGACTACTTGGTAGACGTGAGTCTACTGATGAAAACCGAATTGGTGTCTACCAAGTATCAAACACTTTTAGTTGTACTAGCAATGACAGTGTTGTCACGGTAAAGGTGTTGTCAACGTAACAAAATTAGTAAAATGGCACACGGGCGACTTCACCTACAACGCTTCTCTTTTTGCACAGGCTCTAGTTCTTCCTCGCTTCCGAGAGGTCGCTGTAACTATAAAATGTATGCCAAACGGAAACTATTGTGGTTGCCGTTTACGTACAAAATCATATCAAGCCCCATGTGCGCTTGAGTCGAGATAAAATATGATTTAACCTCCTAAGACCCTCAGTACAAAATTATGTAAGTACATTATAAATTTCACAATTCAGGCCCCAGCACAACATTGCATGCTGATAAACGCCCACTGTGCATATTTCTGCACTAAATGTTTAGATGCTCTTTGGTCAATAGAGCTCAAGCCCTATGTACAATTTAATGTACAAACTATAAAGCGATTTCATCACCTGAGCCTGACAGCAGCTATTTTAATATGTAGAAAAAAAATGTACAAAGGGTGTTAAACACTTCGAAACCCGAAAAAATCGAGGTCTCAGGAGGTTAGAGGAGATAAAGAGCCGTCCTAAAAAAAAAACGGCGGGTGATATCAGGTTGCGAAATTTTCGATAGCAATTTTCATGTTCTAACTTATTAAAATTAAATTAGCTTATTATTTCCAGGTAGAGCTAATCGATTTACTAAATTAATTAAAAACGTGACACAAGTAAAAAATTTAATGTTGTTTACGATTTAAATTACTTTTCAGTATCACAATTAAAAATACACGTTCAAATTAAAGTTAAGTAATTGGACTTCAAAATCAATTTTCGTGAGCTAATTTCTAATTGACTTTGTTTGACAAAAGCCACGGTAAGCATAGCAAGTCGGTTGCAAAAATGCAAATTTGTTCGCTATTTTCCCTCACTTTGCTTTTAGTTGGGTGTATGAGTAAAAAACAAAAACAAAGAAATGATAGGAGCGAATCTTCGAGCCGATATTCGTATGCGGTAAGTTTTATATTTACCTACTCAATCTTGTATCATGTATGTATGTAATATTTTACATGCGGTTCTTTTCTATACTGTATAGCAAGTTTATTCACGGAACGGGTTATTAAAATCAAGATTTCAGAATTCTGAAGAAACAATAATAATGAATATTTTTTAAATTATAATATTGTTTTTTAAATAACAATATTACGTGACAATAATAATCAAATTCAATTGGATGATAAAATAAATAAATAAATATTTTTTTTACAGAAAATAAAAATAGTTTATTTTTCTAACTTAAAAAACATTGAAATATTAAATTTATTTTTTGCAATCAAATCAAATTCGATGAATTAATACCATTAAAGATTGGTTGTAGCTATGTTGTTAATTTGTTCAATTTTATTTTTGTTGCTTTAAATAACTGTCTATTATTTTACTTCACAGTTCCCTTCCTTTCAAAGCTACGATGAGAATCAGAAAAAATATCGTTCACCATTAACAAACACTGATATTCGCGATATTGGAAATGAAAATGCAGTAAACGATAAAATTAATATAAAAATTATAGCAGACAGAGATGATGACATGACTATTCTAGAAAAAAACGACGAAAATAGAGATAAAAACGACAACATTGTCTTTTTTCAAAATCCAGGTCTCTTAAAAACCAATGGAAAAAGTATAATCAAATTAGAAAATCCTAAAAACAATATTTACTACGAACTGATTGAAAAACATGAACGGACATTTAAAAAAGCACGATGAAAAATATGAAACAGCAAAAATTGCGACAAGCAATGAAAAATCCTACGAGTCTCTTCAAAACACAAGAGGATTGAAAAGAAAAAGTAAAGACAGGAAAAAATACAATGTAAATAATAAATTTGAAAGAAACATCAATAACCAGAGGAAAAACAAAAACGAAAAGCCAGATTCCGAAGATTATAACAACAATGGAGAGAATCAGAAGTTGGAAAGAGTAAAAAAATATTACAACGATTTTAACAATGCAAAAGGGAAATTAAGAAAGACTAAAGACAAGACCAAAGCACTAAGAGATGACGACAGTGACTACGATTCCGATGATGATTCAGATTCAGATTCTGATTCTGACGAGGTATTTATATTAATCGATTTTCAGTTAACATAGGTTTATTCAGAGGGTTCTAAACCTGGGCCATTCAGACTATCATAATGTAATGCCTACACAAAACACCCCATGCGGGACGTCAGTGCAGGACTAATTGCCCCTACTATCATAATGTAGCGTTCATAGCGTAGTTTGACTAGGTGTTCGTTAGCGATCATCGAAGTTAAGCAACGTTCCGCACGGTCAGTCTTCGGATGAGCGCTACCGTGGCTCGGATGACATTTAAACCATTTAGTCATCTCAGAGGTCTTTGGGCGGCATAAAAACTCTGACACCATGGCTTGCCAGTTGCCACCCGGCCAATACGAACTTACATACTTACTATCATTGTAAGCATGATTTACGCTGGATTCAACCCAGAATACAAGAAAATCATAAGTTGTTTCAAACATTTTATTGATTTCGAGGTGTAATTTTGTATGTGAAAGAAGTTTTTTTTTTTTAAATTCGAGGTTGGCTTCATTGTAAAAATTGTTCATAATGATGTGTGAATTTCCCCTTCCAACTTGGTTCTTGGTTTCTGTATAACTCTGTGTAAATAGAAAGTAAGCCCAGCCCGATTACAGAGTACATCGTAATTATATTAGCTGAATAGCATAGTTCTGTTTCTTTTTCACTTTAGAGTTTAGGCATTCGATAGAGAGGACGCTTTTTACGGTGCTGTTAAATTTACGCTGGCGCCTCTGTAATCGGGCTTAGTATGATCTCTAGCTTCCACCAGCCGGGCTAGGATGCGCCCCACGAATTATTACTTTCGACGTGTCAGAACGAGACAGAGTTATGGCGAAGTATATATTTGTCACTTTTTCACACATCGAAAAGAGTTCAATTTCGTCGCTTTTCGTTGTCGTTCTCTAGGCCTGCTTGGCCTACAGAAATAAGTTTGAAAACGTGATCTTGATACTTTATAAATACTTTGTTCCCAGGTTTCATGGATGGCCCCTAAAGGTGGCATTGGCCAAATAGATAACATAAAGAACGTGGTGAGTAGATACATATTTCATGAGAAAAGATTAAGGATTTCTTTAGACCTTCAAGGGTCTATGTATGATCCAATACTTTTTATGTAGTAGTGGTGTAGGTAGTTTTAGCATATAAAGTAGTATTATATTTTGTTGTAGTTAATAAAGGCACTTTTGCCCGTTAAAAACCAAAAAAGGATCAAGTTGTCTGCTCACTATAACGTAATTGAACTATCAAAAATGGATGTCCAAATTAAAAAAAAAGTAATAAGCAGGAAGGTAAAATGATAAGAGATTTAAACCTTCTGCTGGAACTAGAGCGTTCCCGATCATAGCGCAAAGACAAAGTGGAATCAAATTTTAACCATTTTGACATTCCAACTTGTGATTTTGACGTATGCCAACAGACGACTTTTTTTGTTCCACTCACTCTCGCGCATGCTGTACGAGATATATAACCAATCCTGTACGAGATATATGCTCGTATAACCAGATATGAATGTAGTTTTAATTTGAGTAAAATTTAGTAAGGTTTCTATTAGGTACTTGTCATTATTCTGAGGTTTGTACCTACTTATATGGGATGTGTCTGTAGACAATGGATATATTCTAAAATATCAATAATTTACGACCAACTTCGGGTCAATTCGTATTTATATTACGTTAAAAAATCAGCTGTTCCATCGAAAATTTCCGTTGACATGCTACAAAATGTATAGATCAGCTGATGTTTTTTTCGGGATTTTGGAGTTGGTCTTACAGACAAAGTTGCTTATTTCAATTATATTGATTTAAGAAGGTCTGAACTATTTGAGGGATATTAGGTATTAACTCATATTTTTATCTGTTTCAGCTACAAAGCGGCGTTATGGTAGATATTATTACTATTTTTATATTACAAGTCCCGCGGAAAAAAAATCTTCTGCTATGTGTGATTTTTAGGGTTCCGTACCCAAAGGGTAAAAACAGGACCCTATTACTAAGACTTCGATGTCCGTCTGTCTGTCTGTCACCGGGCTGTATCTCATGTACCATGATAGCTAGGCAGCTGAAATTTTCACAGATGATGTATTTCCTGTGCCGCTATAACAACAAATACTAAAAATATAATAAAATGAATATTTAAGGGGGGCTCCTATACAACAAACGCGATTTTTAGGAGTTTTTTTGCTCGCTATTAATAACGACAAGAGGAATGGGGCTCCCATACGGTACGGAACACTTCGTGCGCGAGTCCGACCCGCACTTGGCCGATTTTTTATTTTATTATATTTTTCAGGGATTGTCTGATTATGTTAAATCCTTAAACTGTTGAAAGAGCGTATAATTTAAATACTCTTCGTATAATACTCTGGTTTAGTTAGTTCAAATAGCATTTTGTCAAATTAACCAACTTACAAAAAGGAGGAGCTTAGGTTCTACGTTCGTCTGTATGTATATTTTGTGCATGTTCATCGATATTTTCGCCAATTGTGAACCGATTAAAAATGTAAAAATATATTATATCGATTCGAGCGAACTATTCGAATTTAGTACACGATTGAAGTCGGTTGTGCCGTTTTTTGCGAAAAATAATAATTTTTTTTCTCTGACGATTCTACCTAACTTGTAAAAAACACAAACTTTCGAAGCGTTCGATAACATAGTACTTATTTGTATACAGGTTTATTTCTAATCAATTAGCATCCTTTTTGGGACTTATTCCGTACATCAAAACTAACAACTTTTGTTCTGCGACTTTTGTCAGAACTCAACAAAAAAACAGCTGCTGCATACATTTTGTCGCGGGTGAACGATATTTTTCTATGGAACAAATATTTTTTTTTGGTGTTGACAATAGTCGCAGAACAAAAATTGTTAGTTTTGATGTACAGAATAAGCCCCTAAAAGGATGCTAATTGATTAGAAATAACCCTGCCTTTAAAAACTCGTAGAGCAGCTACATGTGTAGCGGGAGTTACATTCCTGCTACGCCGTAGCCCACAGAGGTCACAGTAGATTTAGCTCTAGATAAATAATAATGTATTTTACAGGGCTATCTGTTTTGCCTATAATAAGCCGAAAGGGATGATTAAGTCCTTGTTTAACTTACAACTTTTAAAATGGCGCCATCCAGAAATTTCTGTTCCATGTAAAATAGGGTAGTTGACTGGTATGGGATTAGTGAATTCTGCAGTTAATTATGATTACTTACTTACTGCGTTGGCGCTGTGACCCCGAAGTGGGTCTTGGCCTCCGACACTAGGCGGCGCCAGTCGTCACGGCGCTGTGCAGCGCTCCGCCAGTCCGGCTGCTGCATGTCGCGCAGATCCTTTTCCACGGCGTGTAGTATTATTATATATTCTTTGACGGCGTCGAGCCAGCGGTACTTGGGGCGTCCCACCGGGCGCCGCCCGGTGATAATAATTATGATCAATAAACTGAAAACATAATTATAATAAAATTAGATAATCAAGTCCAGATATTTAAGTTTGTTAAGATTGTGGTGGGGATAAAGAGGGGATGCCTTGTCTCTTTCCCACAAAGCATTACATAGTTTGGCGAATGTATGACACTTATACGGACAGTAACGTCATAGTCTGCTATAGTGCGCTCTTTGCCTAGCAAGAATATAAATATGCTTGTAACTTCTTTATTTCTAAGTTGATTTTATATGAGCGATCACAAGTAGAGTAGATAACACCGAGTAACACACGGAAACGTAGCCTCGGACTCCGCCGGTGATCGCTTTCACAAAATAAATCAAAATAAGTGTGTAAAAAATGTGAATTATTTAGAAATTAGCATTGCGTGCATGCCCTGAGCATTCATGCTCGCCATCGAAGGCTCCTTCTTGCGGCGGCGTCGTGTGTCGGGTCGTTCTCTTCCCTCAAATATGGTCGAGGAGAGCGATGGCTGGCACATGCGTCACACTCGTGATCGTCGCCGGTTTGCTCGCGGCATTCACGCAATGCACTAAAACTACTAACTTAGACTAAGATTTAAACTAACCCATCTCTATAGTACAGTCGCATTCTTTAAATTGTAACTTTGTTAACAAAGGGCACAGAGCCTGGAGTCTGTGGATCATTAATTTAAATTTTAAAAAAAAGTTGATTTTATTGTTGTTTTCGTTAATTGGCTCTGTTTATGGTTAGCTGTTACAAGAGGCTATCATAAAAACATTGTCCACTAGCCTATTGCAAATCTGAATTGAAAAAAAACACTAAATACCTAGCTATTCTCGAACTCTGGGTTGGCCACATAGTAAAATATAATAAAAATGATCTGAATAACCTTTTTTTTTTGGCTTAATACACCAGTTCCGGACACTCTGTATTAACCTATTATTTTGCCAGTCTAAACACTTGGCAATATTTTATAAACTGGAGTTTAAGATTATTATTGCAAATATGTATTGATGACTGCTTAATACGGCTGAGTCAAAGGCCAATACAAGCGTCTAAATTATATCGTAGGATAGAAACATAACCATATTGAAGAATGACCATATTGTGCAGAGTCGAACAAAATGTATTATTTATTAACCGATAGCAAAACTTTTGAAGGTCTAAAGATAATCCAAATGCTCAAGCCCACTGCCAGTTGGCAGCGAGCCCAGCATGCTGGCTGCATTGCCTTCAAAGGTTTGAGGATGATCCAATGCTTTTTGTGTAATAGAAGTGTAGTTTTGTTGTTGTTAATAAAGGCACTTTTGCACCGAAAAAAAAAAGCAAAACTTTTTACTTTTATTTTTCAGACAAATCAATGGTCTGTAGAAGATTCACAGTCCAACGGCAAAATAAAAAAGTTAAAGAACCAGCAACAGGTAAGAAATAAAGATAGAGTCTGTGCAAAAAGAGAACCGTCGTGGCGTTACGGTGAACTAACAATAAGATTTTAATCAGCAGCCAAGGTACCGACTATACTTGGTAGACGCGAATCTACTGATGAAAACCGAATTGGTGTCTACCAAGTATCAAACACTTTTAGTTGTACTAGCAATGACAGAGCAGTGTTGTCAACGTAACAAATTTAGTAAAATGGCACAGTCATGGCAAATGACATATTTTTTATCATTTATTTACTTAATTAAGCTATCTTCGTATGGGTATCATGAGACGGGAAAAGAGGCATGTCACGAAAAGCCAAAAAAAGTGTGAATGAATGGTGTGAAAGATGAAATGCGAGAGAAAGGAGTCGATTTTGAGATGACGTATGATAGAGTGAAGTGGCGAAAGGAAACGTGCTGTGCCGACCCCACCTAGTGGGATAAGGGCAGAATGATGATGATACTATTTACTTAATTACAAACATACCTATGATAGCTTAGGTACATATCCGAAAGTGTTCATGACTGTATTTAATTCGATTTTTTTGTTAACGTTTTTTATTTCCTTCACTCTTTCACTATTATTAGTTTTAAAAAATTACAGATATTTTTTCTTCCAACTTATGATCTTTTTTTCTAGGCTGTTATTGATAACCGATAGGTATTTATCTGCAGAAAAAACAAAGTTACCAACTTAACCCAGGATTAAGATTCCGGATTAGTAAGCGAAATTGCAACAGGGTTCATAGCTCGAAGAACGGGTAGCCAATAGGGCCGTAAAATTCTCGAATAGAGACCACTTACCGGCAAGCGTAGCTATAGGAACGTAAAGGACAAGGTGGACTTATGATCTAATCAAGACCATAGAATCGCGCGGGATGCAAGCCGCGCTCTAACTGGTTTTATTGGAAATCTATAGTTGATTCCTATGTCCAGCAGTGGATTTCCCACGGCTGATGAATTGATGGATGCAAGAAAATTGCAGTGTCTGCAAAAATTTAATTACTATGTACTATCCGCGCGCGAGTTGAATGCAGAGCTTAGGAATGCGAATGTCTCCCCCCGCTATCCGCACGCCCAACCCGCCCAGGCGCGTGAGGTGGGGCGTGCGGATAGCGGGGGGAGATGCTCCCGCTCTTTACCTCAGACCCCGACTGCATTCAACTCGCGCGCTATCTGTAGCTATTTTCGCTCGCTGTTGTCGGTTTGAGATCGTATTGTTTATATCATGACACCATTTGTTACGTTTTTGTCAAAAAAATGCGGTGTGGCAGAGTATTGGACACCGCCGTACATTGTACGTGAATACGTTTACCTACGTAATCAAAACGCCCTCAAAATGGCGGGCTTCCCCTCCACTCCCCGCGATGATAATGAGTCATCACTAATGGCGTGGCTACATTATCGCCCTACGGCGAATCTTCGTCTGCGGACGATAATGTGGCCGGGTACTTCGCGCCAACGCGAAGCTTCGCGCGAAGTTCGGCTTGTCGCGACAATATTCGCTTGGGTGGCTACACTTGGGCTTCCCTGTCGCGCAGAGTCCAGTGTTACCAACAACATTTGTTTATTTATTTACCATTTTATTGCACACCATTTGTACTAAAGGAGGACTTAGCGCTAAAAACCCTTAGGTGTAAGACAATGGAATGTTAGCATGAACAAACGAAAATGATAAATTAACTAAGATCAACACAATATAAAATCTAAAACTAGTAGTTCTCCAAACAGTAGACTGCGCGGCACATTTTTTTAACTTAAAACTTCATAAGCCTATAATCTCGACCGATTTGGTTCATACACGCAATTATTGTACTGCATGTAACTCTGCACTGCAAATGACAGAACTACTTCTCAACTCGAGAATAGAATTGCATCAGTGCCCTTGGGTCAGAGGATACCAAAGGTGCGATCTGGAGCAATTTGGGATGTAGAAATATATGAATTGGAAAACCTCTGCGCGCACCCAGAGTTCTCTAATTCGACTGACTGACTAACCTTGGCACTAAGGTCATCGACCTTGACACCAAAGTCATCGACCTTGACTCCGAGACCATCGACTTTGACTCCGAGATCATCGACCTTCACTCCGAGATCATCGACCTTCACTCCGAGACCATCGACATTGACTCTGAGACCATCGACCTTGACTCCGGGATCATCGACCTTGACTCCAAAATCATCGACCATGATTTATCTTGACTAAGCATCCAGCTTGACTGACCTTGATACCAAGATCGACCTTGACTTGACTTGGAATTTGTCATAGTCGATCTTATTCTACCACTCAAGCTCTTTCTTTTGATCCCATATTGAGGGAGATATGAAAAAACATCATGTAATTTACTATTCTGTGGCGGCCATCTTGGTTTTGAAATTAATTAGTTAACATTTACTGCAATTATTATGCTATTAGCTAAGCCTTATAATTTTAAACCCAATTACCCACTTTGAGGAAGTTGTGAAAAAATATCATCATCATCATTATTATCTGCGGTAAGACGTCCACTGCTGGACATGGGCCTCCCCGATGGAATTTCAATAAGCCCGGTCGGAAACGGCTTGGATTCATCGGTCGGTGGATGTCCTACGCTGCGCGTGCTGGTACGTGGTCTACGTTAGAGAACTTTACAAACAAACGAAAATCATAAATCAACTAAGATCAACACATGAAATCTAAAATAAAAACGAATACAAAATATCGTCATCATTTTATCAGCAATAGAACATCCACTGCTGGACATGGGCCTCTTCTATAGATTTTCAATTTTTAGGGGGGCGGTAATGTTTAACAATAAATAATAAAAATATTTAGTAAATATTTGCACCATTTATCGCAAATATTTTACATTTATAGCAATTTTTTAATATATTTTTATCGCAACTACAAATTCGTACCAATTGAAAAGAGCACGGAATTTTTCATTAGGTACTTATTTTGTGGCGAGCACGGGAAATTCTTTTTCTTTGAATGATATTTTGTAGCGACTGGCAACAACGTCTATGCTTGTGGGAAATCCCCACCGTTTATAATAATCAGCGAGAATGAATGACTTTAGCATGAATGTTGGAACGCACGATAAGCATATGAACGAATTGTGAAACAGTGCCGGATGTACGTAATGACATGTAAGAGTGAAAGAGAGAAATAGTGTGATGCGTGAATGAGATAGATAGATACCATTTCATTTCTTCAATAACTTGTGTTATTTCGATTTTACAGCAGAAGTTATGGGAACAAAAGTTGTTTGAAATTAGATTTTCCACAACTTTGATTCCCATCAACTTTTTGTAGGATCGATACTTTTTTAAACAGTTGGTGGTACCATTTCATTTCTTCAATAACTTGATATTTCAATTTTACAGCAGAAGTTATGGGAGCAAAAATTGTTTGAAATTAGATTTTCTACAACTTTGATTCCCATCAACTTTTTGTAGGATCGATACTTTTTAAACAGTTGGTGGTACCATTTCATTTCTTCAATAACTTGATATTTCAATTTTACAGCAGAAGTTATGGGAGCAAAAATTGTTTGAAATTAGATTTTCTACAACTTTGATTCCCATCAACTTTTTGTAGGATCGATATTTTTTTTAAATAGTTGGTGGTACCATTTCATTTCTTCAATAACTTGTGTTAATCAAATTTTACAGCAGAAGTTATGGGAACAAAAGTTGTTTGAAATTAGATTTTCTACAACTTTTATTCCCGTCACCTTTTTGTAGGACCGATATTTTTTTTAAATAGTTGGTGGTACCATTTCATTTCTTCAATAACTTGTGTTATATCAATTTTACAGCAGAAGTTATGGGAACAAAAGTTGTTTGAAATTAGATTTTCTACAACTTTGATTCCCATCAACTTTTTGTAGGATCGATATTTTTTTTAAATAGTTGGTGGCACCATTTCATATCTTCAATAACTTGTGTTATTTCAATTTTACAGCAGAAGTTATAGGACCAAAAGTTGTTCGAAATTAGATTTTCTACAACTTTGATTCCCATCAACTTTTTGTAGGATCGATATTTTTTGTTAATAGTTGGTGGTACCATTTCATTTCTTCAATAACTTGTGTTATTTCAATTTTACAGCAGAAGTTATGGGAACAAAAGTTGTTTGAAATTAGATTTTCTACAACTTTGATTCCCATCAACTTTTTGTAGGATCGATATTTTTTTTAAATAGTTGGTGGTACCATTTCATTTCTTCAATAACTTGTGTTACTTCAATTTTACAGCAGAAGTTATGGGAACAAAAGTTGTTTGAAATTAGATTTTCTACAACTTTGATTCCTATCAACTTTTTGTAGGATCGATACTTTTTTAAATAGTTGGTGGTACCATTTCATTTCTTCAATAACTTGATATTTCAATTTTACAGCAGAAGTTATGGGAACAAAAATTGTTTGAAAATAGATTTTCTACAACTTTGATTCCCATCAACTTTTTGTAGGATCGATATTTTTTTTAAATAGTTGGTGGTTTCATTTAATTTCTTCAATAACTTGTTACTTCAATTTTTCATGAGAAATCATCGGAATCGAAGTTGTTTGAAATTTGATTTTCAGCGACTTGAAATTTTGCATCCGGGGGTTTTCGGGGTCGCCAATTACGAATCTGAAATTAGTTTTTCGATATCTTTTTTTTTAAAGATGGCCGCCATACATTGCATCTTTTTCATCTTTAGATAGTTTAGGAATTATATTTAGGAATGAAATGTTTGAACCAAGGTTGTAGACAATTTACTGGAACGATTTCGAAAATTCTTTCATCATTAGAATTGTACTTTACCACTCAAACACATTAGTTTTATTTTATTTCAGTTATGTTACGTTTACAGCGTAAAATATTGAAAATTGTAAAAAAAGTCGGCAAAAAATGAAATTTTGAGACTTTTTAAGCGCGTGCGCTGACTACATAGTAAGTCCTACATGAAAATGATGTACTTCAAAAATAACCGGCTTTATTAGGTCTACATAATAGTCCGCGACAGCATAAATCTATCTCTTCAGGTTTTTGCAGTATATCAACTTTGGTCACTTTAAAGTGAACGCGAAATTGTAGGTAATTTTCAAAACTGTTTTGACAAACACAGTATTAATCCTTATCCAATTGAATCCTTTTGTTAGCTTTGTCATTTCAAGGAGAACAAAATTGTTTCTCACAACAAATCAATCCAACGAGTAGTTTAAAAGATATGGCAATATTAAAAATACAACCCAATAAAAAATACGCGACGCGCTTTAGTAGTAACTTAAACCTATTCTGTGCCTCGACAAGACGGATCACTATATAGACATAAATAATAGGTATACGTAAATTATGGTTGATATTTCAAGCGCTATTTTGAACCTTACCGTCATAGAAATAAATACAGGAATAGATGTTATACATTTTACTCACTCATTTAGATAGTTGTAAGAGATAGGAAAAAACTGATTGTAGGTTTGTATGGAGATAAAAAAATAAATAATCGGGAGAAATAACGACAAAATCTCGGAAGGTCAATTCTTTAACCTGGACCCCTAAGAGATCTCAAAAACGATGGGGTTTAGAGATGTACTTTCTTCGGAAAATATTGAGTACTACCTTGGTACTTTTTGGAACAATTAAAAACACATGGCCGCCATATAAATTAGACGTTTACTTAGGTACGCCATCACGGACGTATATGTATATAGCTCTTGCAAGGGGGGGGGGGGTCCAAATTTTTATCCGACTGTCCAAAAAAGAGCTGTGAGGTTTTTAAAAGAAAATTAAAGTAGAAACGTACTTATTATATGTACGTACACAATATGAAGTATGTTTATGCCTCCCTTACATAACTTTAGTTGCTGCACTAATTTTGACAGGTGTGAGGGAGTAAGCACCTAAGTTCCGTCCTCAGCGAACTGATTAGAATCTTATTAGAATATAACTCACTGAAAAAGTCCCGCAGATCCGACACCGCAGTCGTGCCTTGTCTGTCAATATTAGTTCCATTAATTTCCGGACCCCTCGGACCCCCCCTCATATACGCCCATGTACGCCATACATTGCATCTTTTTCATCTTTAGATAGTTGTTTTGAGGAAACTATTAGCTTTGACAAAAAACTGACTAACTTAAACCTATTCTGTGCCACGACGGGACGGATTTAACCTTCATATCACGTTAATTATTGTTGATTTTTCAAAAACGGCTTAGCCGATTTCGACGAACATAGAACCTCCTTTTCGGAAGTCGGTCAAAAAGCTATACGTTTTATATAATGGAATATCCAACGAAATAATGAGTAGATTAATTATATCAGTGGTTTAATGTTCAATATACTCGTAATAATATGCTTCAAGTAGAAGAGTATGAAGTGGAAGCCCTATTTTGAACCTTACCGCCATAGAAATAAATACAGAAATAGATACTAAGATTAAGGGAGAGTTTTTTATAGGCATAAGTAGCTACATGTCGAGAGTAGGTACCCACCTTTTTAACCGACTTCCAAAAAGGAGGAGGTTCTATGTTTTTGTGTATGTATTTTTTTGTGTAATGTAAACAATTCGAGCGAAATATTCGAATTTTGTACACGATGGAAGGCGGTTTTGACATTTTTTATGAAAAATATTTTTTGTATTGAGTAGCTGATTTTCTCAGAGCCTGGTTGGTCTGTTATTTTCCATATAAATGTATTACGCTGTTTTCTTCCTTGAAAATACTTATAGGGCTTCAATTTTTTGTCATAAAATTAAATTTTGCTGTTTCGACTACCCTGTCTTTTCTTTTTCTTGATAAATTAATTAGCAGGAAAAATGTGACCCTTCAAAATCACAAAAAAATCACCATTATTACCGACGTCTTTAGAGACCTACCAGAAGAGACTAAATAATATCTAACAAAATATAAAATGACAGAATCATGAACACATATTTTTTTTAAATTTTGACATAAAAAAATACTTGATTGAAATAGTTTTTGAAGAAGAAAACAGCGTAATACGAAACGTTGTCTCGCCAAGTTTTTTGTAGGTATAAATCGCTCTGAGCTGCAATTGTCCCTATCGCACGATGCGGGGGCAGGGTCGAGGTAAGGGAGGTTCAAAGTGCTCAAACCTACACAAGTACGTACACAAGCACTAGGGATGTAGTAATAGTCGATATTTTTGTCGATGCTCTAGTGATGTCCATCGATATCGATGTTTATTCAAAATATTAGTTATTTTTTCCAATCTTACGAGTATGATTTGACCGTTGTATGTTTGTTACTTTTGAAGAAAAGATTTTATGTATGGAATATGGGCGTTTAGTTGCTGCGACATGTTGCAGCGATTATACAGAATATAGTGTTGTATCCGCAGACATCTAAATGAGTTAGGCGCAGAATAACCAATTCGCATAGTGCCCAAGTAATCCGGGAATGCTCAATTCTACGAAAGCATAATTCTATGAAGGCCCAATTCTCAAAATGGCAACATAATTTTGATTTGGAAATTTTCTAAAAAAATCACACATATTAAATACATATAAGAGCTTACAGGTACCTAAAACAACCTTTTATTGGTACCTTAAAAAACCTTTGACGAGTTAAGTACGAGTAGGTACATCATAACTTTTACTATGGGACCGACCAGAGCCGAATCCGCGAGAAATATCAACTTTACCTTAAAAAAAGTCCGTTGATAATGGACAAAGTGTATGGAACAGCTGGTTTTTATCGCCAATTCGGAGTTAGTTGCTCCCATAGTAAAAGTTGTTCTTTTTAAACCTATTAACTTTGCCCTAAAGAGGTAGTGCTTTACCCTAAAGAGGTAATGCTCAATTCTCCAAATGGCAAAATAATTTCAAATAGAAAACACACATTTTAATTTTTTTAAATTACCTTATTATTAATTATTTTGCCGTTTTGAGAATTGAGCATTGTTAGACCTGGCCTTTGTGAGAATTGGGCATTCATAGAATTGTGCATTCTTAAAATTTAGCTTTATTAGAACTATGTGCCATTATTAGAATTCTGCGCCTAAAGCGAAATAATGGTTCTAATCAGGAAAATCACGTGCTCTCTAAAATCGTGTAATAACTGTAACGTATAAATATAATTATCCTTAGTCCACCTACCTAAGCGATAAACGTTCTATTAAATTATTAAAGTATCAAAGACTCAACATTAAATAATTAAAAAACACATAATCAGTCACATTTTAAACACAACAAAATCAGATCTAATAAAATAAATAAGTTCTATACTGCGCTTGCCAGTATAGGTAGCGCCACACAAGTCGGCGCATGAGATGTTAGCCGCAGATGACACTTCGCCGTAATTCGCTAATTATTGCGCATGTGTGCACAATGTCGACGCCGCGTGGCGTAGTGATAAGCACAGGCGTGCACGCGGGAGGCATGAGGTTGGCGGGCGGGTGTGCCCCGGCCGGTCTTGTATCTCAAACTCAATTCATATATTGCAACATATGAAATTTAGGTACATGCGGTTTTTAGTTAACATGTTTTGTATAGTTATACATATATGACCCTATAAGGGTATGGTAATTTTATTATTTGTATTGGAACGATTTATTATTACGTTTTCTAGATTATCGTTAAAAAATTCGTCTAATGTATAATAAATAGCATTTCGATAATAGGATAATTTTTAGTTGTTTTATGAAACAGTTTTCTCTTTCGATATACAGTCAAACCTGGATAAGAGAGAGTTGAAGGGACCGCCATCTCATTCTCGCTTATAGAGGTTTTTCACTTATCCAGGTTTCTCACTTATCCAGTTTCGGAAGTGGCTACTCTCTCTTATAGAGGTTAAAAAATACGTCTAATATGTATGTAGGTATCTACATGCGTGAAGAATGATAAATATGTTTATAAATAGAACATAGGTACTAATGGTTTGGGTTGTACACAACCCTCTTGTGTTGATTAGAATTGAACATATATGATAGTTTGTTTTATTCATTCTAAAAGACACATTTAAATATTGGGAAAATCAAAACATTACTTCTTTTTAATATTTCTATGCCCTTTAGAGCACTGAGACCAATAAGATAGTGTAAACGCACGTGTAGCTATTTTAAAAGAATGTGATACAAAAATAATGTTAGGTAGATTAAAGAAAATCACAAAATAATTTTAAATAGAACACTATTTCAACAAACAGGATAGTTTAGACGCACATGTGGCCATTCCAAAAAAAAATGCGATACAAAAACAATGTTACTTATTTCTACAAAATACAAAAAAAATGTTTGAATAGAACACGATCCTAAAGCAACGGTAGTTAGTTCCACGAAATTTAATAATGGATCATAAAGTGCAGATGTTTCATTACCCTCAACTCTCGCTTATAGAGGTTCAGACAAGTAGTACTCTCAGTTATAGAGGTCCATGAGGGAAAAACGACTCTCTCTTATAGAGGTTTTTGTCTCTCACTTATAGAGGTAATTGAGGGGTAAAATGACGGGACCGTGCAATTACTCTCACTTATAGAGGTTTCTCACTTATCCAGTTCTCAGTTAGCCAGGTTTGACTGTATTTTAAATTATTTGGCAATTTAGTATTTTTAGAGTCATAGAACTTGGGCTAGAACTGTGCATTGTTCTCTCTGGCCCCCACGCATACCTATATTTTACCTTTTGCGCAGCGTTCTGCGCCTAACTTTCCATCCGCCGACTTGTGTGGCGCGGATTATACGTGAGATTCATTCGAGAAAACAGCCCCATTGGCCATCCGTTCATTGAACTATGTGCCTTGCCCTCTGTCATTTTAACTTGCCAATCCACTGAGTTTGAAGAGAGCTGAAAAGTTTAATTAGAAGTGCTTTAAATGCTTTAATCAGTTCATATCTACCTACTTTTTTTTTTAATTAAATTTTCTAACCGCAGACTCCAGGGTCTGTGCCCTTTGTTAACTAAAATTTACAATTATTAGATTATACTATCAAAGAGAGTTAGTAGTAGGTACTTGAAATAGCCTAAGTTAGTCAATGCACTGCGTGAATGCCACGAGCAGACCGGCGACCCGCAAGCAGCACCCGATCACGAGTGTGACACATGAGCCAGCCATCATTCTCCTCGACCATATTTGAGGGAGGAGAACCACCCGACACATGATGCCGCCGCAAGAAGGTCTACCTACTTTGTAGATGTTCTATCTTGTATTACCTACTATGGTGTGTGTCCTACCCACTGCTGCTTTAATTTGCTAACTGTTTTAGTTTTTTTAAACGTGTTTAAAGTATTACCAAGGTATGACAAGCCGTTCTCTAAACAGTTAACCTCGCATCTGTTTTATTGAATCCTCTATTATTTTTATACTATGGAACTAACAGAAATATGGAAATAGCAGAATGAAAATATTGTAGGTACCATATAAAAGGCAAGAAGTTTTAGATGTGCAGGTAGGTATACAGTAATATAACGAGACCAAATTACTTACTAAGACTTCTCTGTCCGTCTGTCTGTTGGTCACTAGGCTGTACCTACGAGTATCTCATGAATCGTAATAGCTAAACAGTTAAAATTTGCACAGATGATGTATTTCCGTTTCCATTATAACAACAAATACTAACTAAAAATAGAATGAAATAAATATCGACTTCAACTATGTACAGAATTCGCGCGGATCGAAGTAGCATTTTTCACATTATTGTTGATTTATCAAATATGGCTCAGCCGATTTTAAGAAAATTTAAATAGGACCAACTTCGACGTATACCCTTTCCAATAAAAAAAAAAATAGGTACGCGTCGAATTGCGTACCTCCTCCGTTTCATCGGTCAAAAAATAGAATAAAATACCTACTATACTTATTCATTACAATTCATTACATTACATTCATTCAAACAGATGTGAGTTTTTGCACGATAATTATTAATAATGACAACAGGTAGACGCTTGACATATTCTCAGAGTATTTAGTAATATAATATTTCAATTTAAAAAAACAAATAATTTAAATACATAATTGGCTCCCATACGGTACGAACCCTTTCAAGCGCGAGTCCATATTTATTTTAGTTTGTAGAAGAACTATGTTAGACATTTAAATTAAAAATAATTAACTTAAAATTAGAAAGAAGTAATTTCAGTCAAAATATATAATGTAAACTGCAACGCATACATAAATCAAATAGCGAAATTGCTACTTTTAATCCCTGCTTTGGGTTCAAGATCAATTGTTTAATTATGATGTTAGTTGGGTACATATTATGTTTTTGTACAACAATAATGAAATAATTTGAAAGAAAATAAATACTATGTCACAAATAATGTAGCTTCCTAATGGCAGAAAAATAAGTAATCATTGGCAGGATTATTTTTGTTTGCTTTCCGCCATACCTACTAGGAAACCAGATTATACGTAGAATACGCGTAAGATAGCTCTACGTACGGCCAAAATGAGGAACAAATTTTATGCTGCCAGGGAATACGGAATGCTAGTGAAATAACGTACGTGGCGCCACGACTCGCGCGCAGAGTTATCTTGTGCGCACTCTACGTGATATCATATTTTGCTACAATTCAAAATCAAATTTCGGTCGGCCACGCTCGCGCTGGTTCCGTGAGGCGCGGGTGGGGGGGACAGTTCGAGCGCATCACACACACATTGAAGCTCAGCTTGGGCGCATCTCGGGACGGCAATTGTTTAGTCCAAATACCTATTTCTCAATTTCTTCGTCACTAGGATATCCTCTTGACCGAGCTAACGAAGTGAGAATAGTCAGGAGACCAAATCGAAAGCAAAATCGTCGAATTAATAGGGATATTAAATCGATGATTTTGCTTTCGTATGCACGGAAATTGATTTTCCTCTAGGTACCTATATAGGTCGCATTTTTTTAACGAATCTCGACGCAGTGACGAAACTTGTACAAAGGTTCTTAAATCTATACCTATATGAATGTTTTTGTCGTCGGTGATTTTGAGTGAGGGGGGAAGTGGGGGGGAGGGGGACCACCTCGGGAGTATACCCTTGCGAACTAAAAAGGATATTTTTTGATTCAGTTCACAGTTCACATAGAACCTCCTCCTTTTTGGAAGTCGGTTAAAAAACTATACGTTACCTACTTATAATGGAATATCAAACGAGATATTGAATAGAAGAATTAAGTACTTATATCAGTTTTTATGATGATGATATTTTTTTTAGATTATATGTTTTGATGTTTGTAAAGTTCTCAAATGGAAACCACGTACCTACCGGCAAACGCAGCGTAGGACGTCCACCGGCTCGTTGAACCATTGATAAAAGCCGATGGATGCAAGCTGTATCCAACCAGGATTTTTGAAAATCCATAGGGGAGGCCCATGTCCAGCAGTGGACATCCTACTGCTAATATATCATACGTTCACCAAGTCGGTCAACGTCCACCGTACTATGTGCCCTGCCTATTGCTATTCCACCTTTCTAATCGTAATCCTAGATAGGGGAGAAGAGGCGGGTTGGTTATAATATAATATTTATGAATTCTACTGGTTTTCCAAAAAGTACTATAAATCTACCACACTACCAAATTTACATCGAAAATCTACCATGATAGTAGTCAATCTACTTCACTCTGGCAAGAAAACATCGCGCGATGTTTAGCGCGCCAATCTTCGCTGCAGGTGTGGCCAGAAACTTCGTCTGCGCCCGACGACGATGTACATCGCGCGAAGCTTCCGGCGAAGCTTCGCGCGCAGATGTAGCCATAGCATTAGAGTGTTTTTAATATCGCGCGGGTTTGATCACGCACACGGGATTGCCCCGCATGCGTGACACACGCAAATGTATTTTTCATACAAGTCCAATATTTATTATAATGCGTAGAATACGCACACGGGATGCGGGGCGAGATGCCCCGCGTCTTTTACTGTCATGCGGGGTGCACGCGCGCGTAGTACAGACATAATCAAAAGTACAAATGGACATTCTAGATGATCGTGAATCGAACACTGTTTTCGCGTTTTTTGTAGAACATCTAGAAAATTTACGGTACATTTTTGTTAAATAATATTTAAGGTAGATAACAGCTTATTGTTTTGTATGGCCAAGTTGGCGCCTCACGGTTGACTTAAATTTCTGTTCACTCATTCGTATTTTGCCATAGTGTGTGACAAATGTGTGACAAGAATCCTTTTTTCAAATAACAGACCATACTGTGATCATTTCTTCTTAAGTTTTTTGTTAATTAAGTACAAGATCAATACTTTTCTGAATATGTCGTCCACTGTATTGTCCACAACCACACGCATAGCAGCCCGCAGAAAACTAGATCGTGGGCTAGCGTGTCTCACGCTGCGTGAAATTTTCCGCATGCGGGGCAATCCCGCGTGCGTGATCAAATCCGCACGATTTTAAAAACAATCGTAGCTTGAATTTTTTTTGGTTTGTTAGCTATCTCACGGTGTAAATAAATTTAGGATGGAGATAATAGATAAGAAGCTGCAACACCAAACTGTATCTCCTGATTTTGTTTTCACTCCTTTTTTTAACTTCCCTATATTGTAATTTTAAAGACGTAGGTACCTATTCACGTCAAAATAATTATTTTTATTTCAGAAAATCAAAACCCGGATGTGTATCCTGAACTCTCATGTAGAGTACTGTATTGGAGAACAGACTAAAAATGATTCTTAAACTAAATATGGTTAATTTATGAAAGTTGTGACAAAATAAAGAGAAAAATTTGCATTAGCCCTTTAAACTAATTTAACAATTGAAAAACAACAAGCTAGACTAGAACATAACGATAATAGTGAAATGTTTGTGTTATGACAAAATGTGTCTGAACATTTATAAATTGTACAATATACAAGTGCAAATAATAAAATTATAACCCCGTTAAAGGTTATTTTTTTTATTTATACCTTTAGACCTTAAGGCCGAATCTAACTTAGTGGTCAAAATAAATAAAATAAGTTTTCACCGACTTCCAAATAGGAGGAGGTACTATGTTCGTCTGTTTGTATTTTTGTGTGTTTATTCGTCAATATTTTGTAACGGTGGAAGTCGGTGTAGCGATTTCTTGCGATCTACTACTACTATACCTCTTGCGCAACGACTCAAAATGAGTCTTGGCCTGCGACACCAGAGAACGCCATTGGTCATGGTCTAGCGCTGTCTCCTCCCACTCATCCGTGTGGAGCTCGCGCAGGTCGGACCAGATACCGCTGCTGGACTGACCAGCGGTATCTGGGCCGACCGACGGGTCGGCGGCCGCGCCCTACTCCAAGGCTGATTTTATTAGTCTCACGCTCACCTTCGGCGCTCAAAGTTCAGCGCGTAGTTCATCAGCGCTGAGGCTCAGCGTGGCTCGTTTCAGTATCGTACTGACCGCTTTACTGTACAGACGACGAAAAAAATGCGGAGTGTCTTAATTTTTGCTGCTTTGTACTACCTATAACAAAAAATAAAAACCGGCGACGCCGAAGACTCTTATGTTCATCCATTGATTAAGCAAAGAGCAGTTGCTGGAGACTGTCTTGTTATATAAAACTTTGAGGGCCATAACTCGACCTGTATCTTCCAGTTCGCGTTTCGCCATGGCTGTACGCTGCTGACGTCCGCTCCGCTCGACACTAGAACGCTCGTTGAAAGCGCGCAGAGGCGCGCTCGTGCTCGTGTCGGCGCCGCGTAGCTGTCGGCGCCGACACGCCACGCGTACGGCCGCGTAGCTGTCGGCGCCGACCACCGTGCGCACTGATAGCTACGCGTTATCAAAGAATATATAATAATACTACGGCGTTATTTAAAAACGGCTTCCTAGAAGTTCATATATCTCGGCCATCATCGCCGACGGTGCGCGTGCCGTCGGCGTGAGACTAATCAGTAACCGAGAAGTGGTTCATATTTAATCTGCAAGTTTTTATGACAGATATGTGAAACTAAAAAGTCTAGTGATGACAAAATCGACATTAGTTCCATTATTATCAAAAACTATAAGAATGGCACTGGTGTTAAAAATCATTATCAGTACCCAGTTCCATCATGGAACTGAATGGTACTAGTGGAAACTCAAAATTAACACTAGTTCTATTATTTCTAGTTCCATTTTAAATGGAACTAGTGTTGTAAAATATAAACAGTAGTTCCATTATGGAACTGATAATGGTACTAGTGGCGACGAACGAAAAAAAATATTACGTAAAAGGAACAGTATTCCATAGCGTAGTTTGTATAATCCTTACTTCCTTATTATTATAGTAATACTAACAACTATTACCTAATATGTATCTAATGCTAAAAATCGGCAAAAACTCGCGCACGAAGGGTTCCGTGCCATTATCTATCTATATTTTTTTGATTATGGAAACTAGCGTGGTTTTTACACATTTTAATTAAAGCAAAGCACTAAAATATTTTTTTCTTCAAATCTGAACTGTCATAGAGATAAATGATTTAATATATTTCGGTCAATCTCTAATCTGGTGCCTTTTCCTACTCAACGTATTCTTATTTATTTTCCCTTTATTTTACGCAGACTTTTCTGTTTATTTGACGGACTACCTTTTCAGCGTGGTTTCGCACGCGTGGTATTGTTATTATTATGCTATATCCTATCCCATGGGAACTTTTTGTTTTTCTGGGATAATAAGTAGCCCATTATCACTGTCCCGTCTTTCAAACTATGCCCATGCGAAATTAATGGTCAATCCGTGGCTCCGTTTCTGCGTGAAAGAGGAACAACCAATAAACACACTTTCGGTTTTAATTTATAATATTTTTTTAAATTTAATGTCCATTTAATATTACAATTATAATAGTTCAACATATTGTACCAAGAAACCACTGTAGGTTTGTATACAAAAGTTGTTAGTTTTGATGTACAGAATGAGCCCCTAAAACAGGTATGGGCAACCTTTGACATGTTGAGGGCCAAACCTTAGCGTGCAAATACGTTCGCGGGCCGCGTTTAAAAGAACTTAGTGCATTTTAAAGTAGTGATAATATTTTTTGCGATAGATATTAGACATGAAATAATTCAATTTATTAAAAAAACTAAATAAAATTTTTAAAAAATGGTACATTCTAATTAAATTGTTTAATTTGCAATTGTTGCAAACTACGAAAGCTAAATACGTCGAAATCAATGAGACACTTAAGCTTGAATTTGGGAAACTAATCCATCGATATTTGGATTAATTCCACTGGTACAAAGACGTAAAGAACTTTCCAAATGATCGTCAGTCAGTCTTGTACGATGTGTTGATTTATTAACTTTCATCAATGAAAAGAACTGTTCGCATTTATGAGTACTGCCAAACGCACAAATCAATCTTCTTGCGAATTTTCTAAGCTGCGGAAAATTGTCTTCTTCTAGGTATTTTTTGTAGAAATCGCACAACTCTACGTAACTCCACCGCGCACCTTCCACACTTCACCTTTTGTAATGGTAGCAGCGTGACGTGATTAAATGTAATATTTTTTTATTGGGTTTTTTGAAAATGTCTCGCGGGCCGGATCATATCTTGCAGCGGGCCGGATCCGGCCCGCGGGCCGGTCGTTGCCCATATATGCCCTAAAAGGATGCTAATTGATTAGAAATAACCCTGTATAGGCATATTAAGCCCGATTACAGAGGCGCCAGCGTAAATTTAATAGCAACGTAAAAAAGTTCTCTCTATCGAATGTCTAAAGTGAAAAAGAAACAGAACTATGCTATTTAGGTAATACAGCGACCTTAAAGATAGACACCTAATCGTACAAAATAAAATGTCACCAACCAATATCAACCAATCATAGAGAAATCCACCAATCCAATAATAAGTATTAGTCTCTATTAGACTGGCGTTGCGGTCGCGTCTCAAAGCAACGAGGTAAATATGGTGAACTGCGCCATTTCATCTTGCCGAAATTACACGGTTTCAAAAGAAATAACGAAGGGCACTGTCATATACCACCGGTAGTAATAAATATCTTTGTGATTTACAAGCAAAATAAATAAAATTAAATCATTTCAAAATGTAAACAGAGTGGAAAATTTCTCTATGGTCAGTTAGGAATGTCTGTATGAGATCGAATATTGACTCGTCAAAATCGATTAATTTTAAAGTCAAAATTGATTTTGACCCGGGCGGCCGGCGATGTAAGTAAAGGAATAAAGTCGCAAGGTCAATGTGGGTCGAACTACTGGTTTTAAATCGATTTAACAATATGGAGCAATTCTTAAACACAACTAAGCGGATCGATTTGTGTTTCACGTGATGTATTCATATTTTAACCGATTTACAAAAAGGACAAGGTTCTATGTTCGTCTATATGTATTTTTTTTAGGTTCACGAATCAAATAATGTTTTTTTTTTTTTATATCTGGAAGAGAAGCTATCGAATTTAGCGGCACAGGCTGCCAGCTGTTATTTAATACTAGTGTTATTAGCTTTTTGTCGATAACTTCTGGAATTAATGATAAAACGTATTTATAATTACATAAGTCCATTGATTAAAAAGAATCAAGATGTGAATTAATCGAAATTTCATTGCCAGTCCAACTTAACATCTGATATGACATGACGTCATGCTAGACTCGAATAAATTTAGGAATCGATTCTTTTCATCATGAATTTTGAAATCCCTATTTCAAAGTAATTTCAGTGTTAACACAAGACATTTTTGTAATTTCCCTATACATTTTGTTTAGATTTCCTAGAGATCCAGTTTGAGCCGATGAAATACTATGATTTATCAACTAATATCTCAGGGTGACGAGCACAGTGCATTTTCGCACAGCGACTTGTTCATCTCGTCACCTAGTCTCATAAAAAAAGACACGCAAACTGGCAGACAGACATTCAGAAAGGAAGACAGACTAGCATATTCCATATGTCGTAGCATGTACCTAATGACAAGCAGCTGTCAATTTTTTTAAATTGTTTTTAATTATATTATATTCCCGAATACTGCTTTAGTGATAACTCAATGCCGGATACAATAACTTTAGACAACTTATTGTAATAATTCATTACGTAACTATTTATCAATAATAATATGTAAATATGTGTGAATTTGATCAAAAAATTTCATTAACATCAAAGTAGCCTTTTTATTTCGAACCAATCAAGCGAAAAAGATGCAACCTACACTTTTTTTCGAAAATGTCGTTCCGTTCTTTAATTATTGCTGAGACTCGACATAGCATTGTTGTTAACATACGCTTTGTTTATAGTCATGTGATTTCTCTTTAATAATACTATTTATAAATATTTCCCCTATAAAATTGGGTAATCACTTTTGAAGTGGCAAGTTCACTCAAAAGTTGTCTATGGTACAAAATGTATTTTTCACAGTTCTAAGTCTTGGTTTGTATGAAGAGGCTCCTTCTGTGCCCTGTGTAATAGGGCCTATTCTGTGAGGTAATATAATTACGATTGCGCCTCTGTAATCGGGCTTATTATATTTTATGCACAGTTTGTGTACACGGCCGGCCGTATTCCTATTATTTATTGCTCTCCAGTCCATCCAAAGGTTGCCTGGTAGAAATCGCCGAAAGCGAAAAGGCCGCCATTGTACAACATTTGTAAATAGCTGCTCTTGTGTATTTATGTTATTTGGTGTACTATTAAGGAATTGTTAATGGTAATATTCAGTTGTATATGCACATATTTACAATAATTAATTAATTATTTGCGATAATTTAGTCAGTCCCATCTTAAAGGAAGGAACCTACAAAAATGTGCCAAATTAAAGTATTGGCGAACTGGCAACACCAGACATGATAGAGGAAAGAGATTGTGAACCTAATTAAAGTCCACCACAAAACTACAATGAAACGTTACTGCGAGCTAACTTGGCTGCTTACGCCATCTAGTGAGACTCAGAGTAAAACCAAAGAATATATAATAAAGGTGGCCATACACGATGCGATGATTTGATCAAATTTTCGCTTCATGCCAACTGGGAACTCATTCAGTTAATTAAAAGATAGGAACTGGTGGTTCACGATTTGAACCACTACCTGAAGCTGGGCTCACACGAAACTATGATCGCATCTATTCGTCAGATCAGTGCAGCAGGAGCCATGTAGTATCATCATGTACTTAAACATTGCTGGTAGGTAGTTATTGAAGAAACAAAATGACACCACCGTCTTATTCGAAAAATATAGATCCTACAAAAAGTTGATGGGAATCAAAGTTGTAGGAAATCAAGAGATTTGATTTTCTACAATTTTGATTCCAACAACTTTTTGTAGGATCGATATTTTTTTAAATATATAGTTGTACCATTTTGTTTCTTCAATAACTTGTGTTACATAAATTGTCATCAGAAGTTGTCGAAACAAAAGTTATTTAAAATTTGATTTTCTACAACTTTGATTCTCATCATATTTTTGTAGGATAGATAATTTTTGAATTAGAAAGTTGTACCATTATGTTTCTTCAAAACCTTGTGTTATTTCAATTTTTTATCAGAAGTTTTCAGAAAAAAAGTTGTTTAAAATTTGATTTTCTACAACTTTGATTCCCATCAACTTTTTGTAGAATCGCTATTTTTTTAAAACCGTTGGTGGTACCATTTCATTTCTTCAATAACTTGTGTTATTTCAATTTTACAGCAGAAGTTATAGGAACAAAAGTTGTTTAAAATTAGATTTTCTATAACTTTGATACCCATCTACTATTTGTGGGATCGATATTTTTTTTAAATAGTTGGTGGTACCAATTCATTTCTACAATAACTTGTGTTATTTCAATTTTACAGCAGAAGTTAAGGGAACAAAAGTTGTTTAAAATTTGATTTTCTACAACTTTGATTCCCATCAACTTTTTGTAGGATCGCTATTTTTTTTAAACAGCAGGTGGTACCATTTCATTTCTTCAATAACTTGTGTTATTTCAATTTTACAGCAGAAGTTAAGGGAACAAAAGTTGTTTAAAATTTTATTTTCTACAACTTTGATTCCCATCAACTTTTTGTAGGATCGCTATTTTTTTTAAACAGCAGGTGGTACCATTTTATTTCTTCAATAACTTGTGTTATTTTAATTTTACAGCAGAAGTTAAGGGAACAAAAGTTGTTTAAAATTTTATTTTCTACAACTTTGATTCCCATCAACTTTTTGTAGGATCGCTATTTTTTTTAAACAGCAGGTGGTACCATTTTATTTCTTCAATAACTTGTGTTATTTTAATTTTACAGCAGAAGTTAAGGGAACAAAAGTTGTTTAAAATTGTATTTTCTACAACTTTGATTCCTATCAACTTTTTGTAGGATCGATATTTTTTAAATAGTTGGTGGTACCATTTCATTTCTTCAATAACTTGTGTTATTTCAATTTTACAGCCAAAGTTATGAGAACAAAAGTTGTTTGAAATTAGATTTTCTTCAACTTTGATTCCCATCAACTTTTTGTAGGATCGATATTTTTTAAATAGTTGGTGGTACCATTTCATTTCTTCAATAACTTGTGTTATTTCAATTTTTGATCAGAAGTTTTCAGAACAAAAGTTGTTAACGATTAGATTTTCTACAACTTTGATTCCCATCAACTTTTTGTAGGATTGTGTTATTTCAATTTTTCATGAGAAATCATCAAAATCAAAGTTGTTTGAAATTTGATTTTCTGCAACTTTGATACCCATCATTTTTTTGCTTAATCAATATATTTCGAATAAAATAGGGGTGTCATTTTGATTCCTCAATACGAGTAACTACCTACCTACCGGCAATGCAACTATATTAGGACCTCGCTGGACTGATCTGATGAATTGATGCGATCATCGCATCGTGTGTGCCCAGCTTCAGGTAGTAGTTCAAATCGTGAACAACCAACTACTACCGTTTGAATTAGTTAAATGAGCCCCCAGTGACGATAACTTCGCCGCTGGGCGTAGTTGTAGCCGGACCATTATAGGTTGGCGTACCTATATCAGATCATAGAGCTATTACAATTACAACCAGAGGGATAATCTGATTGTCATGAAAAATACCTATCTCATTTCAGTGACTGTTGCCGTATTATTCTCCTGATAACCCTGTTTGCCGCCTACGCAAAAACGACGGGGCGTTATAGTTATAGAAGAAAGAAAATTGCACATCTAGATACCTTTTTCGTTTTATTTGAAAAATATCAATCATAGAAAAAGTTAATAGGAAACAAAAATGTAGGAAATCAATTTATAAGCAACTTTAGTTCTGACCATTTCTCGCGTAAAATTAAAATTACAAGAGTTAATCAACATTCAGGAAGTGGTTCAAATCGTGAACCACCAATTCTTGCCTTTTCTTTAACTGAATGAGTGCCCAGTTGGCATGAAGCGAAAATTTGATCAAATCATCGCATCGTGTATGTCAAACTTAATACTAAGCCCGATTACAGAGGCGCCATCGTAATTATATTAGCTAAATAGCATAGTTCTGTTTCTTTTTCACTTTAGGCATTCG